>CM062819.1:1348976171-1350426208 GCA_031772625.1 Pinus tabuliformis
ACAGTAGTTTACAGTCTCCAGAAGTTGAACTTACATCAAAAATAACATTCATCCACCCTATTCCATCTATCTTCTTAGTATATATACAGTTTGTTAACAAAATTGCCTACTGCTCTATGCGTGGAGGGGTCAGAATGGACCACCAACCACCTTAACTATCTGATATGGGTCTCTGCTACAATCTGATTGTTTTTATGAAAAAATGACCTTTTCTGGTACTCTGTTGTACTCCTTGAGCAGGTGGAGTGTTGTATAAATAAATTTCCATAACTGCTGAAGGCGTTCAACTGCTCGAGGATTGTACTTTCCTTCCTTGGTCGTGTTGTCTCTTGAATGAGGTAGTTGAAGATTTAATGCAAACAGTACCAGGACTCGTTATGCTTGTCCTTCAGATGCACAGAGAAACTAAGGAGCTTGGGCTTCTTGGCGAGCAGACAAACTGAATGGAAGAACGAATCTGACCGTCGGATTGTGTAATTGAACGGTGGAGATCAGTTTACGGAAGCTATCGGGAGGTATATGAGCGGGGAGAACATGGGTCGTTGGATCTCGGGCGGGGAGATCCAACGGTCATCGGGCGATGACTAGCGAGTAGGGAGGGCGGTTTTGTTGACAGGCGGTATTCCCCGCACCGCTCTGGGAGGGTAGGCGGTATCCGTATGCGAGGGCGCGAGCACATTCAATGAGTGACGCATGGCAGATGGGACCGGCGGGAAACCGCTTTCCCCGCGTGCTATCGTGCGTGCAGCTTTCGGCGGCGGGAGGCGCGAATGTCGTCCGATCGCGGTGGGGTTAGATCGGACGGCGCAGAGTTAAATGCACGGATTTACGTGGATGTGACGAGAAAGGGCGGTAAAGGCGCGCAGTCACGTGAAAATGGTCGTATGGGTTTAAATTTTAGCACTGAGGGGCTTGATGGGAAAAAGGCTTACACAGCGTTTTAGAGGTAGATTGGAGGAAAACAGAGGTAGCGGGAGTTATAAGAGTGTAGGAAAAATGAAGGAGGAAGAGGAAATGGACTGCTGCGGGCTCCTTTCTGAGCATAACACATGGCCAAACCTGTTCTGTCCTTAGAAAAACTTCGACTTATAGCAGAGCTAACAGTAACCTTTCCTATGTCTTCTTCTATAACTTTGCATTTAGTTGATGTAAACACAATTATATGTCCTTTATCAACTATTTGGTTTACACTTAGAATGTTATGCTTAAGCCCTTGAACTAATAATGCATCGATTGCTTATTTATGTTTATCAAATTTGGCTCTACCTTTTCCTAGAACATTTACTTGAGCACTATTTCCAAGAATAACTTTACCATATGTGTTTTTCTTGAGAGACCCAAACTTGTTCTTATATCCAAACATGTGATGAGAGCGTTCATTTTCTATGTACCATTTATCTTCTTCTTCAAATGAGCAAAGAGCAAGGCCACACTTAATTTTTTCTTATTCCTTTTTCTTAATATGAGAAGTGTTGGTGGATCCACCTTTCTCAGGTCTTTTGGTAACAATATTCTTTTATGGTTTCTTACCTTGTTGTTTATGTGAATCCATTAACTTGTTCCTACATTCTTTCATTACATGCCCAAACTTGTTATAAGTATAACATCTTACATGACTAGAAAAGGGAGTAGAGGAACCATAATATTTTTGTTTCATATTCCTCCTTTTGCAATCAATAGCTTTGTGACCCAACATATTGCATGTAAACCAATAAACCTCAAAGAAACCTGAGTACCTGGGAGTTGATGATCTTCCTCTGAATCTTCTTCTACAATTGGGCGCAATGTGTCCAAAGTTATGACAGATAAAACATTCAATGTTATTGTTCAAAGGAAAGAATCAATTGATACTTCTATAGTTAGGAACAGATGATTTCCTTTGAAAATTTTATTTCTTTGGTTGTTGGTTTGGTTGACTTCTTAATTCTTTACTAGGTCTTTCAGAATTTTCTTTGTTAACCTCATAGTTGTTTGCACAAGCTTGTGAGATAGATTCTCCTTTTACAGTTTCATGAAAACCAAGACTAGATTTAATGGAGGGAGACTTTTGACAACTAATAATGTTATCCAAAATCTTAGTACTATCTTGAAATCTCAAATATTTATACTTTTCTTATAATTTACTTTTTAAAATGTTTACCTCAACCTCCAGTCTTTGACATTGTTATTCCTTTTCTAGATATTGCTTGCTCATTCCTCTTTCAACCTTTCTTCCTTCTTCCAATTGTGCTTTTAATTTGATAATCTCTTCCTTCATCCCATTCTCTTATTCTTCAAATACTTGGAGTATGTTTTCATTTTGTCTGTTTGAATTTTCAAGATTTGATGTTAGAGAGACCATCCCAACTTCAATTCCTTCACAATATTGTTTAGATTCTGTTATGCAGAATTTACGGATTTATCATGATCCCTATTCTCATATGCCTGCAACTTATTCTTAATATTGTTAATCCTTTTCAAAGTATAAACACATTTTCTTCAAAGATTAAGTACTTCCTCTAACATGTCTTCTTCTAAATTAGTAACTCCATCTAACATAACAAAGGTTGTTTCATTATCATACTCATCTTCTGACACATCATTATTTCCAAGATTACCTATTGGTTCTCTAGATGAACTTCCTTTGTTTTTCCTTCATGGATTGCCTGCAGATTATCCCATACTTCCTTTGCAGTTGCATAATGCATAACCTGTTGGCCTTATATTCAAGTGTTGTCCTTGATGGCAACTCACTCAGAGGTTGTACAGGTGCTCAGAGACTGGTACAGTGATGGCAACTTAACTAGTGACAGATCTCAGTACAGCAGGACAGAAAAGATATACGCAGGTTCAGCAAGGAGAATCAGCGTGTACACGCAGGTTGGCTTCAGTAAAAGCGCGTACATGTGAAAACGTACCTTTGGTCAGTGGCATTATCCTTGGAAGTTGTGCCTATGGTTTTGGACCATGGTGTCTCGACGGACGTGTCGATCCCTATTTCGAGGTTGATGGTAATTGTTTACTATGGTTTTTTGCTCTTGGTATTGAGCAAGCCTAAGCTATATAAGGAGAAGATCACTAGCCAAAGAGAGCAAGTGTGAGTGATGAAGATCTGAGAAAGTGTGTGATCCAAGTGCTGTTATGGGTTGGTGATCTGAACCAAGGTTTTCACCCCATGTGGAGGATGATGAATGATGGAACGATCTCAAGGCTTGGAATGATTATCTTCATATGGTTTGACTCTGGATAGACTAATCTACTGACGCATGTTTGTATTTATGATCTGGGTATGTTTTGATGTCTGATATAGCTGCAGAGTTTTAAGGTTGAATTTATAGATCTGTACGCGATTGGTTTTGGTAAAAGAGCGTATACACGCAGGTTGGGTTCATCCAAGTAGCGTATACCATGTGAAGTATGATATTTGAATATGGAGCTGGATCTGGTTGTTGCTATGATTGTCTGGTTATGTTGATAGGGTTACAGTGATTCAGAATTGGGTGTTTCAGTGATTAATGATGCAGGTTGTACTACAATGATGATTGTCTTATGGATCCAGTATGAAAATGTATGAAACGTGGTCCCGTAGCTCGTAGGCCGGCACCTACGTACTGGTAAACATATCAGCCAGTACAAGAGCCAGGGGGTTGTAGCTCCCTTCCACTAGCAGCTGGAAAACGATAAAGAAGCATTCTGTAGGTACACCTACGTACAAGTAAATGGATCGGCTAGTACAAGAGCTAAGAGGGTTGTAGCCCTCTGCAGGTTGTAGCCTGCGTGCTGGTAAAGGACTGCACCAGTACATTGTAAAAGAAGTTTCTCATTAAAGAAGAAAGAGACAAATTGCAGCAGGTGGTTTTTCACCCACATTGGGTTTTCCACCTTATATCATGGTGTTCATGTGTGTGGCTTTTGTGTGATGATCTATTCTGTTATACTGCACCTGTTTACTGTTAATATGCTTAATAAAATCCTGATGCATTTACTGAAGATAAGATTAACTGATCATAAGATCTCTGCATAACGCTAGTTTCTTTAGACACAGTCGCTGTACACGCGTTCACTTAATTGAAGTCGCGTATATGTTTCTGAGTATGAAATTGAAAAGTTTTATCTGATCTGATAATACTGATTCACCCCCCCTCTCAGTATTATTTCCAACATAACCTTCTGTAAATATGAATTAGTCATGTTATAAATTATTTCACTTAAGGCCTGATTATTCCTTTGCAATTCTTCACCTAACGGGGTAGTTTTAGTGCAACCATTACATACTAAATGCCAAACATTAGATCCAAGGTTCATTAACTTAGAATTCATATTTTCTTTCTATTCTCGATAGTTAGCATCACAAAGCATAAGCATACCTTTATTGTCCATTATTTCTGACTTTCCTTGTTCTTTTGTTGCATATTGTCCCTGGCCTGTAAATGAAGATATTTCCACAGCATTAGATGCATCATTGTCACTACTTTACTAACTTGAATTCTTCCTTTGTGCTACCTTCTTCTTTTACTTCATGCCCATTTTCCTTTATCCACTCTCAAACGGTTAATCTTTTGTTGGAGCGACCTACTATAATGCCAAATGGTAGGAAAAATACTGGGGAGAGGAGGTGGATCAGTATTTTTAATTTATTTTAACTTTCAATTTCACATTCATAATTTTGTACGCTACTATTCTTCATGCAACCTGCATGTGTACGCGACTTCAGTGATGTAAAACTGCGTATATCCAGTTTACTTATTTTTCATACTTTCCATAAGATGTTTAACTTTATCATTGCATTATTATTTCATCAGTCATTTAGTATGCAATAAAGAGCAGATAAATCACAACACATAAGCAACACAACAACACATGAGAACACTAAGATTTTAGGTGGAAACCCAATGTGGGAGAAAGCCACGGTTATCATCATCTTTGTATTCTTCTTTTATTATAAATAAAATTGTCATTACATCTTGTATTGGCGCAGACTCTTACAAGCACGCAGGCCCCCACTTGCAGGAGGCTACAACCTCTACTCGTTATCCAACACCTACTTGAAGGGAGCTACAACCCCCTGATCTCGTTTATGAGCTCCTACTGAAAGGGAGCTCCTACCCCCTCACTGAAGGTTGCAACCCTCAACACCTTGTGGACCACGTTTCAGAATGTTTCACATTGGATCTGCTTTTCAATCAACCATCAAAACATGTAGGCCACCTTTCATCAAATTTTCACACTGGACCCACACCTGACATTATGCTCAATACCAAACTGAATATTGAGTCACAAATCTGAGATATAATCACTGAAGCATTGTAAACTAACTAAATCATTGAAACCTCAAGCCATTGAATACTAAATCCAACCAATCACTGAAATGAATCTCAACCAATGCAGCCAAATCAACTCAATGCACTACCTAATAACATTGTTGCACATAAATCAATAAACCATTCACTAATTAACCAAACGGTCATCACTAAAAAAATGTGCAGTCATTGCAAACCCTTATCAAATTAACTTCAGAATATATACGTGATTCTTCTGAAGAAAACTGCATGCATATGTGTTTCCTATGCATAACACCTACGTAGAGATCTCAACTCACAAAATATAGAAAATTTGAGTCTCTGAGAACTGAATCAATTGAGTCACTAGAGAAAAACAATCATTGAACCAAATCAAACCAACACTTCAACATTGTCATGCCATACCAATCCAAGTCACCATTCAATAACCAATCATCAACACATTCATATAACAACTATTCTAATCAAGAAATCATTGATGAACAATAACAAATAAATCAAACTTCATCAAATGTCATCATCAAGCAGAAATTCAAACCCTAAACAAGTTCAAATTAGAATGTATACGTGACCGTATTTAACTATAGCTGAACATATATGTGCTTATCATGTGTAAAACTCACATATATATTTCAACATACTGAATACCAAAACCCAGATCAAGCAGTAGTCTAAAACAAATTGCTTCAGAATATATACACAACTACTGTGAGGCATATCCGCATATGTACATGACAATACAAAGCAAAAACTGCGTACAGATATTTAAAAGTATTGAAACAAACCTTGGTTGCAAATCACCTGTCAAACCTAGATCTCTGCGCACATACTGTCAAAGGTCACATATCACTACAAACACATTCAGATCATACCATCACCATAGCTACAAATTTAATATTGTTAGCTACACAAACATAAACAGATCAAGCAAGTATATCCATTAGTCTTTAATGGACTATCAGATCTATTAGATCTAAGTCATCTCCCTACTCATTGGTGCACACCTATTTTCGTATCAAATCACACACATAGTTTATCCAATGCACATTAAGCACCTTGATCTCCATCTTCTTATATAGATTTTGCCTTAACCGATACCTCAAGAAAATCCTTTGGTAATGTTGTTAGTATTCGTTGATGGGATCAAATAGGTGTTGTTGCCGCAATTACCATGGGAAATTACCATGGTAATGACCCATGGTATCCAGTTTTCCATGGTTCGGATTATGTACGTGACTTTTGTTCACAGTACCTGTGTGTGTATGTGACTTTTCTTCATAGGGGTCATGTATACTTTTCAAACTTCATAATTCCCATCTTTTCTCACCTGCAAACATGTATCAAGGTTGTCAACATACATCCTCATTTCTGAAATACCTGTCATCTGCAATAGTTCCATCACCATCATATTATAACCAATTTGACATCAAGGACATCTTTGTCAAGTAGGTTGTCATCAAGGACAACACATTAGCCATAATGCCAACATCCTCTAGGGGAATATTCCCATATAATATGTTGTGGAATCTAAAAGATTCTATGAGGGGCCCAAGTTGATAGTGACAAAATATAGTCAATTTTATACTCAAATTACTCATAATTTCAAGAAAATTTCACCAGTGCAGTCTATTTATGGATATGAGCAACCCATTTTTAGGTCACTCTCGGGGTTAGAGGTGTAATGATATATTTTTCCATGTAATCATTTTCATTTTTGTTGAAATGAATGAAGAATCCTCCCCACTATTGATGCAGGGCCCAAAGACATAGTCCACATTAGATGAACTTCGTTATCAAACATTATGTGCATTATCTTTATGGTCTCTATATGCTTCTTCTGCTTCAAGTGTTTTCATATATGGTTTTTACTAATCTTTCATGCAATTCTAAAAACATGACTGAAGTAAAGATATTGTATCATTGAGTTAGTGGACTAAGAAAATCCCATAACAATTAGTATTAGCTCTCTCACTTTTTTCTCATTGAATCTCCCTTCCTTAGTAGGCCTTTAAATTAGCTAATGGTAACCTAGAACTAGATTCATTTGTTGTTATTTTCTATATAAAGGTTGGTGGTAGGATATTGGAATAGGAACCTATTTTGTCCTTAATACATTTTCCATCAAGTTAGCCCTATTTTTTGCTCATTTTTCTTGCTTAAGACCCTCATAGATTAGGCGTGTAATGTTTAGTAGTGGATATCATTTGTAGTTCATTTATATTTTTTTATACTACTTTTCAATTTTAAATTGCCTTTAATTTTATTGCAAATATTTTATTTTCAAGTTGCAACACACAATATTTACACACCATTAAATGCGTTCTTGGTTCATGACCCCAAGTTAAGCCCTTAAAATCAACCTTAATATAGCACACATATTTAAGCACGCTTGGGAACCAAAACAATCTATTATTTAGGTTAGGACCATTAAGGGTAGGCATCCAAACAACTCCACTTGGTTTTTATATACTAAAACATAGCAGTTGTCTTTAGGAAGTTTGAAATCCTTCACCATCTAGTGGTAAAATTTGTGTGAGAAGAAACCTGTGAAGGGGGTAAGACTTAGATCTAGTTCTAATGATTCCCCTTGAGGCTCCCAAATTTTTATAGGGAATCTGGGTCCATGGTTGACACCCATAAGCTAAGATTCTTTGACCCCCACTAAATGAAGGAAAACTTAGAAGCCAATATTCTAGGAAACCACCCTATAAGTGGCAGTTGCGGGAAGCAATTGCACCTAGGATAAAAAAAATTGGGTCTGCAAGATTTCATCACTTGATACGCATAAGGGTAAACCACCCTATAGGTGGTAGTTGTGGGAAGCACTACACCTGAGACAAAAAATTGTGGGTTTGTAGGATTTCAACACTTGACAGCCATAAGGGTAACTATCTTTGATACCTTCACTCAGCCTTACTGGGTGTGATTATATGGCCCCTAGGTTGTTTGGAAGGCCACCTGAAACATAGACCAGGACTTGTTTGAGGCTTAGTTGATTTGTTAGGCTAGAGCGTTTTATTTTCATAGGACAAGGCTCTTTGGATTGAATTAGAAAACCATCAGACTAAACACCACTTTGCTCCACCTACGAACATAGAGTTTGAGTATTTTTTCTTGATTTGATCTATCACCTTATCCCTCTAACCTTCTAGACTCAACCCTTCTTTATGGTGTAAATCTTGACCTAACATTACAACTATTCCAAGGCGAAGTCATGGAGATTGAGAGGTCTACACCCTTAGATTTTTGTTGGATTAATTATTACACCTACTTGAGGATTCAGGGTCCCTCCCCATAGCCCACATTTGGGCTCTACCTCTTTAGATTTATCTAGTAGTTCCTCCTCTAGTTATTTTGAATACCGACCCTTTATCAATATGGAACATGTAAAACCCAGTGGCAACATCGGGCCCAATGAAAGTGCTAATACTAGGTGCAATGTTGGCGTCAATGATGGCACTAATGGGGGTACCAATGTTGGAGCTAATCTAGGAAACAACCTTGCATTGAAATTCACACAACCATTCCTCCCCTTCATGACTATTTTGAATCTCCCTAATTTAAGGGTCAGCTTATAAATGATCCTCTCCTCCACAATATGAACTGGATCCAATTCCAACCAAACTTTCCTTGGACATCCCCAAGTTTGAGGGGAATTCGAGATTGGATCCCACCAACCACATATGATTTTTTCATGTCTACTGTTCCTTGAAATCCATAACAGAATACTATTTCCATCTCCATCTATTTTAATGCATACTTACTGGTGTCGTGATGAAGTGGTACATTGACCAACCCCAAGGCACCCATCAGATGTTTGCAATCATTATGAATGCTTTTCCCTCATACTTTCACTTACCTATTTGTCGTGATATTGACATTGAAATGCTGACAACCTGTCTCTAAATTACCACCACTCACATCACTTATCACATTCAGTAATGGTGTATATGGTGGAGCATACACAAGGATATAAAGTTGAATGATTGATTCTTTATAGATTGGTTCTTAAATTAGTTCTTCCTCTCATTACCAAGGATGTTTCTTTGACATTCCCCTAAATCAAGGAAGATACCATCAAATGGCCATGCATTATGATTTTATCTATGCCTAATTAGGCTACCTTTGTATTGTCATCCTTGACGTTCCATGCTTTCACTCTAGTGACACATCAACACCTAGAACATCCCATGCCACTAACAACATGATTGGAACGCTCGTATACCACCAACCTCATCCATGTCCACCAGAACCAATGGAATATGTCCAACCACAGGGGAGAACCAATACCTCCTTCAATTATTCCCCTTATAATCCTTCTCACGTCACCTCACAAGGAGGAACTAGTACATCATATGTCTATACCCATCAACATCCACCTGTGTTTGGGCATGCTTGTACTACTCCCACCTACTAGAGTGTAATGGTGAACCCATATTACCCTTTTCCACATCCAAGTGCTCCATCCCCTTTGGCACCAGCACAACAAGGTCCCATGGCTTAACATGCACCATCCCAATAGGGGAAAGTGTATGTGCAACAAACATAAATTAACCTTCTAAATTGAAGAAAAAAAATAAGGCGAAGGACAAATAGTTTGCCCATAACCAAGGGAGCCCGGGAAACTAGGTTTAATGACCCAAATCCAATATTTTAGGCAACTCAAATACCATGACCAAACAACAAAGTAAACAACCCAAGTAAAAAAAGTCTATTTACATATGGTCATTACACCCATGAGTGTCCTCTTCTCCCATAAATGCATCATGCATGGAAATAAATGGTGAATGATAAGTGTGGTAATCAACCACCTTCATCCTTGTGTCAACCCATTACTCACAATCGGTTGTGCTTAGGAATCCATTTCCTACTCAAGAGTACATGGATACCAATGCTAGCTAAACTACTCCTCCTTCTCCCATTCCCAATTATCCTGGTAATGGAACATATGAAATCTTGATGTTGGTTATGTCGACATTAACCTTTCCATTCAATTGCATCAGTATAGTCCCCCACTTAAGACTTAGCTGACTCCTTCCACAAAACCTTTTTTGCCACCCAATAGCACCCTACATATCCCTCAACCATTAGTTTAGGCACCACTTAATATCACCAGGCGTCCATTACGTCAAAAAACACCTAATTCCCATGCCCCGTCTACCCACAATTATAGCAATATAGATGACTTGGCATAATCACCTACTGCGATGTTATCTATATAGGTCCTCCAAACATGTCCTTCACAACAAAAGTATATTCTATGTACTTTGGGAACTCATCAAATGATTGGATGACCGTCTTTGATGTTTATCAAAAAGACACTCCACGTTTCCCTAATCTATAGCTTTTCAAATACCAATGTCAGTCAAGAATGTTTATTCAATGTCGCATTGTAGACATAGGAACATCTACATGTGTGATATCTGCCTAAATCTATTGAAAGCTTGGATCACGTGATCTCATTCCATTTACAATCACCTTACAATCATATGATGGGTTCCCCTCATAGCTTCAAGGGGTGTACCAAAATTTTCCCACCAAGGTTACCAAAAAGCAAGTCTTGCTAGATGTGGAGGTTATTAATGGCCCTGTAGATTATAGTCTCTTCTTAGGTCATAGATCCATGTACACCATGAAGGAAACATTTTCATCAATGTACCATATTATGAGATTCCCTCACAATGGGAAGATTGTCACCATAGACCAACTCATGTAATGCAATCCTAAGACTCAAGTTACTCCTAAAAATGTTATTTCCTCTATGATTGGGAATCATGCCATCCCTTCATTGTCGCAAATTAGCTCGGGGGTCCATAAAGGTTCCACACTACTTGGGGCTTACAATTACCCACTACCTATCTTTAACACACCAGGCTCCTCTCAAGTGTGCATGGTTTATGGATCCCAAGCCTCTCACAGGCCTAACTCCTCATTTTCATCACAAACTATTTAAAAATCTATGCCTGTAAGTTCAATGCTTATGATTGGGGGAGTCCCCCTTGGTCACTACACATTTGGCTACATATCTTTCCTATTCCTACCATCAGGAGTGGCTAGTACACTATGTATGGTCATGTTGAACTTTCCAAACATTACGTTGGGGATTCCATATCAGTACGTAGATCCTTCAACTTCTACCCCACCCTCTCATCTATAGCCTAATTTCTCCTTGACACCTACTCTAGCTATTCCTATAATCCCATCCACTACTTCAGTTTCGTTGCAATCCGAATCAGAGTTTGCTCTTGTTGCATTAATTGGAAAGGGGGGCAAGTCTAAGAAGAAAGGGGGCACTAATACGATAGCTAAATATGTGGCCACCCAAATCACTACATTTAAAGCAACAATCTACTTAGAATTTATTTGATATTCATGGCCATACTACCAACATATATCCTTCCCTTATTGAGCTCAACAAGCTTATCAAATTTGATTACTTTGAACTAGACCTAATCGTTCTAGTGGTACATGTTAGTCTTCCCGAATCATCTGGGTGCAACAAATATTTACACACAAATCACCCTTGCTTTGTGTGACATGTATCGTCACTACTCTCATTGTTGCCCTAAACTTCCACACTTTCACAATACATTTTTTGTCATGAGAGAGTTGCAAGCCACTTGCAATGGGGTCTCTCCTCCTCTAATTATGAACCCTATTACATCTCCTATACCAGGGTAGGGACTTACTCAACCCATCATAGAGAATGGTCATCCTGATGTGAAAATGGCATAGAACACTATACACACCCTTTATATTTCATCAACCATGGGATCAACATCTTCATACCCCACTTTTGCATTTGATTGTGAACATAAACACATGCCTCCTATGTCATATGTTCCTTCGATATCAACATCAGTGGAACTTCAATCCACCAGTGTTCCATCTACCTTTGTAGATGTCATGAATCTGAACCATGTTTCTTGTTTCGATGGTGATGATTCAAGATTCACTTCATATTCCATGTATAGTGGAACAAGAAGTTCTCACATCCTAGTATTCCAACTTGATGAGAACATTATTTAGTTCCTTACCACACCAGATTATCCATTGAACAATATGCATCATCATTCCTACTCTTTTCCATAGAAACCAAGCCCCTCAACCAATATACTATGGAATCGAAACATCTCATTCATGGTAAAGTATATAGGTTTAAAAGCCCCATACTTCAGACCCAAAAATTCAGACCACATCTATCTTGTGGTCCTTATATTGCCAAACAATGTTTGGGTAGTGAGGCATATATTCTTGGGGTTCTAGAGTGATAACTTCTCCCAAACCCTTCTAATGCACTCTACCTCAAAAAAAATTACCCTTAAGAGTTTCCCCATAATGCATACTTTTATTTCTCTTTTCATCATATAGGTTTGAATTTGTCTCCATCTTACTCATTTTCTTCTTGTGCTTTTTTAGAAGGATCCATGATCCACACCTTATATTGTTTATGCCAATGGTGAAAGTTGTTACATGCAAAATCTAGCCTCAACATTTTGGGCCATATTTACCCCTTTTCATTCCCTAGTCCACTCCAATGGAATTTACATTGATCTGCCACCAATAATAAGGCCAAATATGATGTTGTGATCGATTTATTAGTCAATTCCCTTAATAATCACATCCATCACCTTCACGTTTGTCTTGATTTTGAACTTCTTGTCATGTAATTGAATGACATCTATCATGTGTGGTATCCCTATCCTTTTTGGAAAATATGTGTGAGTTAGGATTTTGGTCAAATCATTTGAATCCAAAATAATGATGTAGATACCATTGCTAAAAATAATCTAGATTGGCATTTATCACATGCATCCATATGAAGAAATTGTTTAAGAAATTAGCAACACCATAAAAATGCAACATGCATAATCATATTATGTATAACATTATTGTTAATACAATTTCAGAATATACTACTCTGAATATGTCTTACATGTCCACATCATGCTAATATAAAACATAATCCAAAACTAGGGGCAAACTCGCCCTCTTATCAAATCCTCCTTGGATGGAAGTCCTTAAGCTAATGTAACAAAATCTCCTACGTGAATGTCTTTGATATACTGAATCACCATGATTGCCTACCAAAATATGGAACACCACTTAGAGGATAGGCTCACACACACATTTTTGGGGCAATCCTCCAGCTCATGCCACTCACTCATCGATACTCTGGTCAACATGATGTCAAAATTTCATTGGATATCATCCATAAACTCATCTGCCTCTTGTATACCATGAGAAGTGGATAGTTGTGGGTTGGTGGTCCTCCTAGCCATTTTCCTCCTTGCATGTCCTATCAGCCTCACTGATGTAATATATGCACATCACACAGGTTAGAGTGTCAGTGCCACATACTAACATTCTAACCTATGAAATCAAATATAATCAAATAACATACCATGAGGACCACATGCTCGCCCTTGCGGAAGAAGTATCTATGGGTCACCCTAAAAATTCATGCCTAAGTAAGGGTAATCCTCTATGCATATCAAGAGTTGATCCCAATGTACAAAGGACTATGGTCAAAACAATTTATGGACCCCTCCCCCCCTCCTCATAAAATCTACCCCCAATGCTTCATCTTGGGCTCTTGGGGGCACTGACGATGGATTCAGATATGAGGTCAAAGGGTAGGGATCTTCTCAAAGAAGAATAATTAGAGCATTGTGCCCTATGTATAGTTCCCCCCTATTGACCTATGATAGGAAGTCAGCTGGTTCTTAAGTATTTTCAACATCATATGGGCCCACCCATAATAGGTCCCATTGAGCACACTCTTTAACAATGGATATGTCCCCCAGATACTTTATGGAGAGCATGACTACAAATATGCGGATCACTACCATTGCAATAGCTCATGTCTTGAGCCTCTCAAGTCTACTAGCTGGAAGGGTGAGTCCCTCACCTAGGCCACAAGAACACAATGCTTGTCAATAAACTCCTCCATATTTTTCCCACAAGGCACCGAATGTGTCTCTCTCACTATCCCCATTAAAGGGAGCCCTGCCAAGAAGTATATGCCTTATATAGTGATCAAAATCTGGAGATCCTAGACCATAAATGCCTCAATCTCTAGGTCCCAGTAGCTCACAATCCTGGTAAGAAGACTCTTTCCTACCCTCACCAATGGGTTCTCAAAGAATTTAAGTAACCTATATTAGGTCATAACCCCACCCCCCCACCCCCACTTGTTCCCCTAAACTTATATATGGAGTTCCTCAAACTCTCACTCCCTCCATAACACCCTAAACTATACCATACATACACAAAATCAAAATTTTGTTGGCATTACATACACATGTAAGAAACCCATGGAAAAATCCACCTTTGGGCCATCCATAGGGCCAAACAACCCCCTTTTCCCGCTTGGACCTCCCAAGATCCAAGTGGCCAACACATGTCTCCTCGTTAATATCTACGTCGTACCAACACATTAATTGCCCTAATAAATGTGGTTCCATTGTAATAAATAGGCCCATAAGTGTGTCAGACCATAAAAAATGAGCAGGGGTATCTTAGGGACCAATAAAGCCCTAATATGAAAAAATACTCCATTAGAAATGACAAGGAAGTTATGGAGATATACCTAAAACTTGAATATCTTAAATCCATCAGTTTGTTTGTTCATAATGAGCTCGCTAAGATTTAGGGCCTCTTCCTCCTTTCAAATATTTTCTCCACCAAGTGCACAAATGATTTGGAATTGGAGGGGAAATCCCTTTTATAGAAAAATCCGCCATTTTTCCCTTAAGTATCACAAGCTCATCCAACATCCCTTTGATAAACTGTCAACAACATTAGTGTTGGGGAAACTATATGAATGATATATTGCCATAATATTAAATTATCAACCAGGTATTTGTAATAAGTAGGGTTGATACACTATATGTGTCGATAACAGATAAGTTCCTATGTTTAATGAGTATAGCCTAGATAAAAAGCATCCAAAACCAATACTAACTTCCTCACACAATTTGAAAGCAAAACTCATAAATAAAATCTTAATAAGCAATGTAATCTAATGGTTCTTGCTTGGATAACAATTCTTTCCATTTACAGGCTTATGAAATGAAAATATGGATACAACTATGTTTTCCTGTAGCAGCCAATTTCAATTAACTTACTCCAATCAAGCATCAAAGCAAACATTCCTAATCTAACTAGTTCTAAAGGAAGTCATACATTCTTGTACAGGAAATGTTAAGTATGAAAAGAGTCTTCATATAACAATGCATGTAGGTGAATGGTGAGATATTTGTTCTTAACTCTTCTTGTTCATTCAAATTAGAAATCAATACTTAAACCTACAACCTGAGAAATAAGTTTGCATTCATAAAACCAATGAGTTATCACTCAAAAAAATAGATTACTTGCATATGATCAAAACTAGAATTGTATTAAACACTCTAAAATTGAATTATAATACTAAATCACTCTCACACATAAACCAAACTAAATTCACAATAATTGTAATAAAAACTTGCCTTGATGGCTTCGGTGGGCCCTTACCGAGCTACCAAGGAAAGCTGGAAGAATTTACATAACTAAAGAATCCACTAACACATCAAATTCATCAATTGTTGCTCATATTATTGATTTCAAAAGAAAATATTATAGAATCAAGTCTCCTGCATAACAAGAAAGTTAAAACTCTGTCTCCCACTCTAACTGCAACTTTCTGTCTTACTGTCTTACTCACTCTCTTTGTCTCTAACTAGCTAGCTAACACCTATCATCTACGAGCCTTCTCTTATATAAGAATGGTCATTACATACAATGTTAAAGGATAAGATCAAATCATTACAAAAATATACAGTTCACTTTGTTTTACATGTTCGGTTTCATCCTCATGACACGCAGTGCATGAGTGATGAAGCATATCTCTCAATTTTCCATAAAAATTAATTTCTCTGACCATTAGTTCCCTCGGTCTCATCGAAGGCAACTCACTCAAACCGTTGGAGCAGAAGAATCGGGCCCAGTACCGGATGAATGCAGGTTGTGCAGGACAGCCGTAGGTATCGGATGAACACAGTTGGATGGGTGATATCGATGTCGAATGACCGTCGAAGCTGAAGAATCAGGCCCAATACTGGATGAACACAAGTGGTGCAGAACAGCCGCAGGTATTGGATGAACACAGTCGGATGGGTGATATCGATGTCAAATGAATGCAGGTACCAGGCGAATGCATGCATTCAAGTATTGGATGAATGCAGGCACATAGGTACCGAATAAATGCAGGTACCAGACGAATAAATGCATGCGGGTACTGGATGAATGCAGGCGCATAAGTACTAAATAAACACAGGTACCAAACAAATACATGCATGCGGGTACTGGATGAATGCAGGCGCATAGGTACTGAATAAATGCAGGTGCACAAGTACCGGATAAGCAGGAACACGGGTACCAAATGAGCTATGTTGGTACCAGACAAGTAGGAACAAGGGCAAAAAATCTATGTGAACCAATGCAAACATTTAGAGAGTACAAAGAATCAAATATTTCATTCCTACTAACAAGAAATCATAAAAACCATGCTTTAAAATATAAATTACCTCATATATACACAAGGAGGCTAAAAGAAATGTTTTTGAAGAAGGTAGGCAAATGGTGAGCATATTTCGAGGTAAATTTGGTCAAAAATAAAGGACAATATGGGGTATGAGAGGCATCAAAAAGGAGACTCAATATTACCCCATGCCAAGTCTTTCCATGTCCTCATTCAAAAAGTATTGAACCATTACTCAAAACTTAAAAAATGGAGTCTTCTTGCCTAAACATCAATTGTTTGGATCTAATATGTTCACACCTGAAGCTTCTTCTTTGAGTTCCCTTTTAATAACCCTGGTATAATGTATGAGGCGAAGAACCTTCTTGAGCTTGGTGGAGACCTCATCATACTCATCTTGTAACTTCTGACTATTCTCCTTTAATTGCTTATCTTCTTTCTTAATGTACTTGTCCAACAGCTTATTCTTTTTCATTTGTTCCTTTAGTTTTTTCATTTTCCCTCTAAATTTTCTCAATTGTCATATGATCTCTAGTTATAAAACTGGCAGGTTCAAGTGTTACATGCTTAGTGGTTTCTTTGCTAACCTCAATTTCCTTTTCACTAGCCTTAACTTCTTTCCTCAATTATTTCAATGTTTCTGTTACTAGTTCCTCTATTTCACTAAGCGTTTCAACCTGTGCATGTTCCTTTATAGGTGAAGCAGGGACATCTATTGGATTGTCTAGAAAAGAAGGGGTATGAGTGGTCATTACCTGATGTGCCATGCTCCTGGTAGTTCATCATGTAGGTTCTGATGACTCGCCAGATTTGTTATAAGGAGTGGAGATAGGGTCTTGAAACAACCTCCTCTTCTTCCTTTTGGTTTGTGACATGGACTCTGAGATCACTCCCTTATGTGCATGTTTATCCTTTCTTTCAACAGTTTATGGCATGTCACCCTTCTCACTTGTCTTAGGATTTTTCATATTTTTAATTCTTGGTTCGGGAGTGTCCTCTTGAGGCAACTCAACAACTACTTCTGAAACTGTACCTGTGACTTCTCCTCCCTCACTGTCAGCTTGCTTCCTTTTCTTCTTCTCTCCCTTCGAGGCTTTAATTTGAGTTGTTGAACCAAGAGAAGGGATTTTACCTTTTAATGATTGCCTTGTTGGTGCAGGAGATTCCTCTTCCTCTATATCTTTACCCTTGTTTGACTAATTAACAAATTTTGGTGAAGTAGGGCTAGCAATGTCTTCTTTAGTTCTTGACTTCTTCTATGTCTTCTTGCTACTCTCTTGCCTACTGTCTAAATCCTTATTACTATCCACTAGCTTGTTCCCTTCTATGGATTTGGAACTGCGTTTTCAAAATTGTGTTTGACTAACTTTTTCCAATTGCTACCTTTCTTCCTTATCTCATGAGTAACTAAAAGTTTTATCAATCCATGATGATAAATTTTGGTCTCCACCTTTTTGTAAGCCGATTTAACCTCTCTTACCATCTTATTCAAACTCATCCAAAGGAAATAAGGAAAGTTTATCTGCGGTCCTCCTTCAAAATGTAACAAAAGTCTCAAGTGGTAAAGAAAAGTGACTGCATACCTTCCTTCACATGTTAGGAATCTCTGCAAGCTATTAATCATCAGTCTATATTCCTCTTTGATCCAGTTCCTAGGAATACCCTTAGACCAGTCAGGGTTAAAATGTTCTTGTTCCTAAAACTTTCGATAGAGCTCCTTTTGATATTTACACCCTTGAAGTATTTATCCCCTACAACCAACAATCCTGTAGCTTCCTCTATAGTAGCTTATGTGATTTATAATCGCAGACTGCCTAGATGAACATATTGGCCATCAGATCTTTGAGTGAAGGCGTGAGAAACACCCTCATGATATCCCTTAAACTTCTCCAGGAACAAAATCCAGCCAGCTTGCTCGAATTTCTCTTTGCACAACTGATATTCCTCTGTTTCTTGATAAAATTGGAACACTAGTTCGTGTCGATCTACCTCCATGTTAACTTTAAGATCGGGTCTTAGACAATTTCCAGGGATAAAGTGTAGAAAGGTTTGAGTACCGGAAGTTGCAGGGTACCGGAAATAGCAAAGTACTGGAAATAGCAGGGTAGCAGAAGTTGGGTTATGGCAACAGTGTGACAGAGCTAACACTGTATGGATGAGTGGAATGAAGGGTGAATAGTATGCAAGAGGGAAATAATGCTCATATGGACGGCAAAGCCATCCAGAAGAGCATTTATAAATTGAGAGGCGATGGTAACATTCAAGTGGTTTCCATAATTACAAGGTGAGTGTATAAGAGATGACGATGATAAGTCATATGTAGAGCTTATTTATACATTCATCTCGGTTAATGATGTCAAATTTTATTCAAGTGCAGGTTGGATACGATGGAGAGATCGTTGTTGATTGGACCAGTGCATCGATATGGGATGGTCAATGTCAAGGTTCTGTTGATCATTCATCACAATCATTCAATGTATGTTTATGGGGTAGTGGTAAAATTATTGTTAAAACAACCCACAGAGGTAGAATATGTTATGAGACATTTAACATATAATACATATGCTCGAATTGTGATTGGCATCCGCCCAATCACACTCATCATATTATCAAAAGGATTTTTTCTTCTTCTTAGAAAACAGGGGTTTAAGATTAGGATAGGAGTTTAACAACTAATGGTAATAAAAGTTTATGAGGGCAATTATATATTAATTACATGATTAATATGAATCTTAATAGCATAAAACAAAATACTTACCTCATACCTCTATTACCAAATTACACATAAAATATTTTTAGTACTTGATGAAAATTATTTTTCATTACCAGATGCACGCAGGAAACTGCTTTTCAGTATTGGATGAACACAGGAGACTGCCTTCCAGTATCGTATGAAATTTTAATAAGATGCCCTGATGCATAGTCTTCAAATTGGAATCGTATAGGCTTCTCCTTGTAGCTTAGCATGTTCTAAAGTTTGAGCTGGAGTAGGTGCTAGTGATTACTGATGCTGCTTTGTGAATTTGTTCTGCTGGAAGGATTACACTGGAAAAACTACAAACAACACACTGGTATAGGAACTTTGAAATTGCAGTGGAAGTGTCAGAAAATGAGGCAAAATAATTCAATGATCGAGCTCTAAGCTTTGTAACAAGAAGGTATTCGATAGTTGGACAACCTCCTCTTTTTGGAACCAAACTAACCACTACTCCTATTGCCACTTCCATTTTATTGACAAATAATCCTAACTACTATTGTTTTGTGGATTTCTCAAGCCTAGATTAGTTAATACTCGCTGGTATTTAAAATTTTTAGGAGTCTGCAAAACTTAAAGAAAACTCCATTTCACTTACCCGTGGATTTTCCTCGAGCCCGAGCTAGTTCGTGCTCACTGGTGTTTTCAATATTAAGGAGACTGAAAAACTTAAAGAAAACTTCATTTCACTTACCCGTGGATTTTACTAAAGCTCGGGCTAGTTCCTGCTCGCTAGTGTTTTCAATTTTAAAACCAAAATTTTTCATTGATTTGGACCAACTCTTCCTCATTCTCAGAAATTTCTGAAATTTCTGTGCTAAAATTGATACCAAGGCAGTCCAGATTTGACTGAGTTAGCAACTTTGCCAAGCCTTGACCCTTCACCAACTTGGTAGGCCTGATCTCAATATCATATTCTAACAGCTTGGCTATCCACTTTCCTCTTTTTCCATCCGGGTCTGCTTGTGTAAGAATATCTTTTATAACAGCACTTGGCACGTATGCAACAATATGAGAGTGCAACACATAAATTCTGAAATCCTTAATGGCCTTCACCAATGCATATGCTTGCTTTTCTAAAATGTTATATTTCAACTCAGCATTAGCCAATGTCTTACTAAAGAAAGAAATGGGTTGTTCAGTACCTTGACTTCCTTTTCGCAGCAAAACTCCAGCAATTGTATCTTCAGAAGCAAATGTGAATATCAGGAACTCCTTGGTAAAATCCGGGCTGATGAGGACTGGCGCTTGAGTGAGGGCCTTTTTAATTTCTTCAAATGACTTCTTTGCTTCAGCTGTCCACTTGAAATCTGATCCTTTCCTTAACATCTTGGTTATATATTTGACCACTTCAGCAAAGTTAGGAATGAATCTTCTAACAAAATTAACCTTTCCAAGAAAAGATTGAACTTCTTTCTTGCTTCTTGGCAAATCCAGTCTTTGAATAGCACTGACTCTATTAGGATCAATTTTAATACCTCCTTCAGAAATAATATGCCCAAGTAACTTACCAGAGGTTAAAGCAAAGATGCTTTTGGTTGGGTTTAAGGAAATACCAAACCTCCTACACTTTAACAAGATCCTTTCTAGGTGCTTTAAGTGGTCTTCTTCCCTCTTTGAAAATACTGTGATATCATCAAGATATACCACCACTGATTTATCCTTTTCTTCAGCAAAAGCAATGTCCATAGCCCTCTGGAAGGTCGCCCCTGCATTCATGAGACCAAAGGGCATCTTTGCATACATAAATGTGCCCCATGGTGTAGTGAAAGCTGTCTTCTCCTGATCCTCTGGATGAACAAGGATCTGATTATACCCTGAGAAACCATCCAGCATAGACATTCTTTGGGAACCAACAATATTTTGCAAAATAAGATCCATTTTGGGAAGAGGGTAATTATCTTTCAGTGAAGCCTTTTTTAAGTTCCTGAAATCTATGCAAATTCTAATCTCCCCATTCTTTTTCCTGACAGGAACCAAGTTAGCAAGCCAATTTGAGAATCTGATTGGAACAATAATCTTTGCATCAAAAAACTTTTTCACCTCCTTTTCAATCAGTGGCATCAGAAGGGGATTAATTCTCCTTAATTTCTGCTTAAAAGGTTTCTCATTTGGCTTAATTGGGATGGTGTGTTGTATGATTGAAGAATCATACTGCTTCAGATCAGCATAGCTCCATGCAAAAACATCAATAAACTTCTTCATCATTTCAACATACTTGACCTTCATATCAGCTGATAAAAACTTTGAAATCTTGACTAATTTAGGCACAACTGAGTCACCTAAATTACAGCTTTCTATTTCCTCTTCATTAGCTTGCAACCTTGGCGCTTTAAACACATCATTCTGATCAAATAACTTTTCAAGAGGAATGAGGCCTTTGGGGATTAAGTTATTTTGCAACTGCAACACTTCAGACTTTTCCTTCGTCTCAACCAACATATTCTGCTGATCTATCTGATTATTTTCAAACTCCTCTTTCAACTCAAGAAAATTTCTTACCTACTGATCATCTTCAAATACTTGCCAATTTATGATATTATCTGGGATGACTGGTCTATGGCGAACTTTCACATCATAACTGTCAGAAGAATGTTTGGGAATAACAAAAAGACTGGCTGCTACAACAAGAGAATCTGCAATAGAATTCTGCTCTCTATTTTTTATGGTGAAGAAATAGGATTGAAACTTTTCCAACAGCTCCAACACTAAGTTTCTATAGGCTCTCATCCTGACATCTTTTGTTTGATATGTACCCTGGACTTGCTTAACAATTAATTCAGAGTCTCCACAAACAAGAATGTTCTTTGCCTTCAACTCTATCAAAGTTTCTAAGCCTAACACCAGAGACTCGTACTCAGCCATGTTATTGGTACAATCAAAGTTAAGTTTATATGATAGAAACTTACTTTCTTTTGTTGGGCTAATAATCCAAATTCCAGCTCCTGCGCCATCCTTTCCTGTTGCTCCATCAAAATATAAGGTCCAACAACCATTGATATTTCTTTCATTTCCTTGCTGCTCCTCCTGACACTGATTTTCTGCCTGCTCATTTTGTGATTCTTTACCAGCTGACTCATGAAACAAGATAGCTGACCCCAGACCTGTATCACATGAGTAAATAGGAAAATTTTGGGGCTTGTCCTTGCTGCTTACCATGTATGCCATCCTTGTTTCACGATATAACCTTCTCTGTTCGCCAAACACTGGGATAGTAGCATATGTCAAATCCATCTGCATGGTACCCTTGATCTTTGCAGCCCATGACCTTGAAAGGAGCATCCCAAACTTAGGTGGAATGTCTGCAACAACAATGTCCATGACAGTTGTTTTTGCTGGGATTTGTGTTAGAGCCACAACAACATCCTTAATCAACCCAATGCAATGAACTCTTTTTGAATCAAAAGAAAATAAATCCTTGTATGGTCTAGTTACTTCTAATCCCATCCTTTCCATAATTACCTTGGGCATGAGATTATGTGACGCCCCTGAATCCAGCATAGCATTATGCAGAGTCATATCATGGATATTGATGCTTATATAAAAAGGAGGAAACTCATCACTTTGCTCATCTTCAAGTCTTGGTCCTAAACAGATGATTGGATTATCCTCTTGCACACTTAAAATGTCAGCCCCTCCTGGTGGAGAATTAAGCATTTCCACAATCTTGCTTCTATATTTGTCAACCTTCAGAATTTCATTAAATGGGACTGATATTTTAATCTTAGCAATCTCATTTTCTATATTAAAAACAGAAGTAGACCTTTCAATCTCCTTAAGAACTGCAGGGTTTTGAATATCTTTCTTATCAATAGTAGTATCACCTTTACCATCAGTCTGCTTTGACTTTTCCTTTTTGTCTTCAACTGATTTTGAAACATTTTTCTTGGGCTGTGCTTTATTTGCTGTAATAGGGACATCTCGGTTTCTGAGATTATACTGCTTCTGAATTTCAAATATAGCATGCTGATAACCCTTTAAGAAATCAGAAGGTTCCTCTTCTGCCTTTACCAAACTAGACTCATCATGTTCCTCTTTTGTTAAGAAAATTTCTGAGTCTTCTTCACCAAAGCAATGAATAGACTCCTCAGGTACCTCAGGATCTTCCTCTTCATCTACCATGTTTTGTTGGAAAGGAGGTCTCACTGGAGCATCTGCTTGCTGATTTCTATTTTCCCTTGGCCTTTGCTAATTTTGAGGCCTTCTAAATTGAGGGTTCCTAAACCGAGGTTCTTGTTGAGCTTGAGGAGCAGCAGCATTCCCAAGTGCTAATTGATCCATTAATTTCTCCATGGTTTTCATCATGGTTTCAAACTTGTCTTCTTGAGCAGAGGTAGAAGGTTTCTCTTCTTCTTTTATCTTAGCCTTTTCCATCTTTGACTTCTTAGCAGCTAGCATATTTACCTCAACCTTAACTGCATCATTCTGCATATCAGCAAGAGTAGCAAACTCTCTTTCTCTGAGTAAAAGAGAGAAATCTGAATCAAATGACTCAGCATACCTTAACTGTGCCAAAGCTCCAGGAGGTTTCAAGTGTGCTGGAATAGAATTATATACCTTATTAAACCTCTTAGAAAAGTTTTGGACAGTTTCATCTGGGGCTCTTCTTAGGCTATTGTATTCAGTGAGGGCTTGAACAGGATTGGTTCTATTTCCCCATTTCCTCAGAAAACTATCTTCAAACTCAGCCCAACTATGAATGCTACCAGCTGTTAGGGCTTTAAACCATTTTCTGACTTCCCCAATGAAAGTCTGAGCAAACAACCTCAGTTTTACATCTTCATCATCCACTTCATACCTATCAATAAAATCATTGAATCTATCCACATGTTCCTCTGCTGTAATATCTTCATCCCCTCCCCATGTTGGAATCCTAGCAGCATATTTATTAGGAAGATCATGTAAAACGACAGGGAGAGCTAGGGGAGCATACCTAGCAGGTACAGCCATAATGAAAGGAGGAGCAGGGATAACAGGTACTGTGTGACTAGGAGGACCAGAACTAGTATGAGATGTTGACTGAGGAGTATTTGGACTAGCAGAGGCAGAAGATAAAGTATGAGTACGGAAAGGACTATTGGGACTTTGTAAGCCACTGACAAAAGAACTCCAATTTGGGAGAGGTAGACCAGTTTTTGATTTAAGCAAAACTTCAAAAGGGTCAAGCTCCTTGAGCTGTTTCAAATCCTCTTCCTCTAATAACAATTCAGAAGTAACAATTTCCCAAAACTCTTCTTTATCTTTTTGTGACACTAGAGATGAAGTATCAATGCCTTTCTTTTGTAAATCTAATATGATACCAATAAGCTCTTCTTCATTTTCAGACCTCAACAACACTTCTTGGATTTTATCATCAACAATTTTATCCTCAGGACTTCTAGCAAACTCAGGAAACAAGGATTTGGAAATATCTGAAGTACCTGGTATATCAGAGAATCTTTGTTTACTTCTTGAAATGATGTTAGGATTCTCCACAGGACTAGGTGGGTTTGGATCAGGATTACTCCTTGTATATCTTCCTTTCGAAGCCACCTTTCAAACTTTAAAATTCATGGAGTCACCAAGGTAGAACACAGCCTCGAAAACCTTTTTGAACTCCTGCTACCTTCAGAAATTCAATCTTATAACTACGGGAATGAGTAATCTTCAGACTCCCGGCAGACGCACCAAAATGTTATCACAAAATCAGGTACTGAAGGCTGCCAATCAGCAAGACTCTGTGTAACTGTTTCAAACCAGGCTTTAGACTAAGGCTTAGCCTCCTTAGTCAGAGAGGGCTCTCTCACAGATTATCAATATGGACTACTGACAAGGAAAGATGGCTAACTCTTCAAAAAACACATGAAAATAAGCTGGCTGGACAAATATCAAAGTGATTCCCATTGGGCTTATGGAGTCTCACACATCTTAGCAAACAAAAACACCATCTTTCATAGAAATCAGGGCTCTTTACATCTAATGTTCAAACACAACTTACATAAAACACAGTTTGCCAAAGCATACAGGAAGTCAGAGCATGATACATGAGTTCTGAGTGATTATGCCATAACAAGACTGTAAAAGAACATTAAGAGAATAAACCACCATACATTTGAACAATAAGATCTATTGAGAATCCTGAGAAGAAACAACAGCTGTTTTCATTACTGAAATCTGCTTTACATAAACCAAAAGAGACTTGTTCTTTTTCAAAACATCCAACCTCTATTACATCCAAGTCTGATCCATATATAGGAATACATGCTTAACCACCTCGAGCTTCCTCCTCCAGCATGAGGGGAGCATCGAAGGTTGCTATTAACTATCCTTATCTACTGTGTAACTAATTCATTAATTACATAATTGTTGAACTGTAATTACAAAAGGTCTTAATTTATTCAAAACTTAAAATCTGTCCTCCTCGTAGCATGATGCTTTTCTGACTCTTGACACATGTCTTCTTTCTGTTTTGGTTGAGGTATCTTGGAGGAGAATACACTGAACAAGCTGGCTTTGGATACTGGTTGCGTAGATGGCTCATTAATTGACCAAGATAAGTGCCCTGTTTTCACGGTCTCTGTCTCCCATCATTCTTCACTACTTAAAGAACATGTTTCCAGCTCTTTAATTCTTCACAAACAACGCAGATCACCATACTCTCCAATGAGCTGGAAGCCTTATGAACTGAACAGGTGTACAAACAAACATCTCCGGTAACCTTAACCAGAACCCTAACAATTCGGTCATAAAGTACCTTTAACGAAACTTTAGCTAAAAACAAAATATTTCACCTTTTCCAAAATGCACATCTGTCATTCTCTGAATAGCTAGGAGAGTCTTTTATGGTTTCCCTTATGTCCTTGAGGCTTTTCCTTCAAAAATTTGCTGACCTCATCATTAAACTCTTTGATTTTCTAATAAAACAGCACCTACAGCAGTTTCGTAGCGCGCTACGAAACTGCTGTTTTTGCTAAAACAGAGTACATTTGCACTAAAGCATCTTTTGTTTGAACTTATGACTTTTCAAACTTCCTCTACAGGTGTCAAAGACTTAGATGACTTCAAAATAGTGGAACTTAAACAAAATTGACCAAAACTAAGAATATCACCTTTTCCTCAAATCAGTGAGCTAGCTGACCTAGCTGTGTCTTCAAATTTGCAATCTCCTTCTTCAAAGCTTTGTTTTTAGCTCTCAGGGTCATGTTCATTTTTCTGATGAGTTTAGCTTGCTTGAGGGCTGGAACCGTCCAGGTATATACATCAGCCACGGAATCTGTCTGACCCACTAGGCTTTTGCTACCCTTTAACACAGCTCTTTTATAGTTGGCATACCTAACTGCACGCTCCTTAATCACATTCTTTGCTTTGACAACTTCCTCTTTGGCTGCTCCCACCTGATCCTTTATGGCTGTTTCCACTTGATTCTTTATGGCAATCACATTTCCTCCTTGGGTGATGATGATCTTTCTGTTTTTATCTTTATGTTTGACTGCCTCCACCGTTTTGGTCAATACTTCAATTACCTCTGTTCTGGGTGACTTTACAGCTTTCTTTCCTTTATGCACTTTCTCCTTTACAGCTTCTTCTCCTTTATGCACTTTCTCAGCCTCTTTAATTTGTTTCCTTGTAACTGGCCTTCTTGGCTTGAACATAAACTCCTCACTAGGCTCATCAAACCTTAATCTCTTTGAGGCTTTTGATTTCTTAGTGCTCTCAGGGGAAGATTGGGTCAAATCAATATGCATGGGTTCAAGATGCACTGGTTCTTCCTGCTCAAATTCAATAGCCTCAAGTAGATCACTTAGGCTGGCCTTTGAAATTGGACTTTCCTCCACAGCTACTGATTTACCTTTCTCCTTGCTTAATTGACCTCTTGTTTTAACTCTTGATGCTTTTTCGGATCCAGTTGATCCCTGTACATCTTTCTTCTGCTTGACCTTTTCCTTTGATGATGACTGAGGTGGCTGAGGCGGCTCTTTAATAACCAAGGGCTTGACTGGTTTGTTCAACTGAGATTTAACCTTCTTTTTCTCCCTAGCCTCCTTTCTAAGCTCAGCAATAGTAGGTTCCTCCACTGATTTTTCTTTTTCTCTAAGTGGCTGTGGGGTGAGGCCTGTCTTACTCTGGAAACCGGCCATATAGATGAAAGAACTCCAATCCCTACCAATCTTCTGCAAACCATCCAGCACTAACAGTTTAACTAGGCCATGGTGAAACAATGATGTCTCACAATCATCCTTCCTCAATTGGATTTTGTCACACATCTTGCTGAGGCTTCGAAACAAGTAAAATGGGAGGTCTATAGATGCTTTACCCGTGAAATGAAGCAACAACTTGAAATGATAGGAATAAACTTTGTTATATCTGCCCTCACAAGTTAAATATTTTTGAATACAAGTAAGGAGCATAGCATAACTCTCCTTAACATAACTTCTAGGTACAGCCTTGGTTAAATCTTCATTCACATAGGCTTCCTTCAAGAATACTTTACAGGGGCTCATATCAAATTTGAAATTTTTGAACCACTCCTGCCCTCCTCTAGGAATCTCAGTTACCCTAGCAATAGCCTCTGGAGATACTGGGAATTCTAACATAGATACCTTGGAACCTAAGCCTGTAAAATTCAAAGCAAATTCTTTTGTTACCTGAGTGTGTCCTCCCTTCAGCTTTTCACAGAAACTCCAGCAACCAGCGTCTTTGAAGGCCTTTTTAACACCTTCATCCCTCAATGTCAGGTCCAATCCTTCGGGCTCTGCCCTTTGACACCTTCCAGACCGATGCTCCTTCTTCTCCATTACGCTTTGAAAACTTTGGCACAGAGAAACACCGGCAGTCTCAACTCGAAAAGCAAATTCAAATTTTAGAACGCAGGCTCGCTTGCAATGCAGCTCTCTTGAAAAAGAAACTCGGGCTCATTTCAATTCAAATATCTTAACATATAAGCTGGCCACTTCATGTAATATTAACAGAACATCATGACACAACTATGCATGACAAAAACATTTGAATGAACTTAATGTGCATGACTATGAACCTATTGGTGGAATGATGGCTCGTAAGTTCTTGGAAGGTACACTAACTGACAAAAACCGACCGGACACAATGACTCATCCCCGGACCTGACATTTCGAAGATCTGCGCTGCAAAATCCCCGAATCCGCGATTTCGTAGCGCAGACAGTTATAACTTAGCGACATGTGCTGCGAAATGGCTGGCGCTACGAAAAGGCTAAAACATTATTGCGCTTCAAAATCAGCCAATCAAACTGCGCTACGAAACTGCGAAAAGGACAAATGACATATACGAGATAAGACATGTCTTAATCAATCACGATGGAGGATGACTAACGGTTTTGAAAATGATTCTCATCAATATCATTGAAAAACATGACCCCTAAGTAGTAAACATAGGATAACAACCATTTGAAATCCATTTTTAACAATGAAATTTTGGACTCAACTTATATACATGTGACTGCAGTTCTCAGTGATAACAAGGCCCAAGCCACCATGTTGTCAATTTTCCTTTGAAATCCTTAAATATGTTGTCATACAATAGAGCCCAGTCACCTGGTTGAAAACATTTCTTTTTAATAAACTTATCATGCCATTTGGTTTTCTAATCCCGAACAAGCATCATCCTTTGAAAAGCATCTTGTTTAATCTCATCCAATGCATTCAATTCCATTAGCCTTTGCTTTTGTGCCTCATCTAAATCTGTTTCCAGCTACATGGTAGTTTTGAAGGTTTTAACTTGGAATTCTATAGGAAGACAAACTTGTTTTCTGTAAACCAACTCATATGGAGAATTCCCTCTTGTGTTTCTCCAGGTTGTCCTATAGGCCCACAAAGATTTTGGTAACCTATAAGCCCAATCTTTATGATGCAGTTGTATTTTCTTGGTGAGAATGGCCTTGATTACTTTATTGGTAGACTCTACCTATCCATTTGCATGGGGGTGGTAAGGTGTAGATTTTTGATGTCTGATTTTATACTACTCTGTAATAGCTTTGACCAATTTGGAAGTGAATTGAGTGCCTTGATTAGTTACTATTTCCCTTGGTACACTAAAACGGCTAAATATCTCTTTGAACAAAATGCCAGCAATAGATTGTTCATAGCAAAATATAGTGATTTAGCATCTACCCATTTGGTTAAATAATTCGTACATACCATAATATACTTCTTATTTTTGGACATAGGAGAAATTGGTCCTACAAAATATAATGCCCATTTATCAAATGGTTTGATGATTACCTTTGCTTGAAGAGGCATTTCATATGCTGGGATAGGTTTCCCCATCCTTTGACAATCATCACAACTGGCCACATATTTCTTTGTGTCCTTGAAAATGGTGGGCCAGTAATAGCCGGATTTTAACAATTTTTATGCAGTTTTTTTTTCGGCGAAATGTCCACCACATGGCTCATTATGGCAAGCTTTTAGAATATCTTACATCTCATCTTCTCGTACACATATTTTGATCACCAAATCTAGTCTAGTATGGTATAAACAATCCTCATGCCACATATAATTAACACTAAGTTGTATGATTCTCTATTTTTTACTTGATGAAAAATTTTGTGGCAGCTTTCCTGTAACCAGGTAATTAGCTAAATCTACATACTAAGGAGTTTAAGTAGAATACAAAATAATTTTTTATCCAAAAATTCACCAGTGTCTGGTGCATTGTCACCTGTGTGGACAAGTCTAGACAGAAAATCAGCGACAAGATTATCTTTTCCTAGTCTATCAATAATAGTAATATTAAATTCTTGTAGTAGTAACAACCATATAGTAACACGTGCATTGGTGATAGGTTTATTCATTAAAAATATGATAGTTGAATGGTCTATATGTAAAAAACTTCATACACGGTTATATATTGTCTAAATTTATTAATGGCATGAACTACTGATAAGAATTCTTTTTCAGTGACTGTGTAATTTAGTTCTATAGGTGAGAGATTTTTGCTAACAAAATATATGGCATAGGTAATTTGATTCTCTCTTTGGCCTAAAACAACCCCCAAAGCTGTGTCTGAGGCATCAGTACATATGTGAAAAGATAGGGCCCAATTTGGTCCTCTTATAACTGGAGCAGTTGATAGTTTTTGTTTAAACGTTTTAAGGGAAATTTGACACTGAGAATCCCACTGGAATTCTACATCTTTCGTTAAAAGTTTGAACATAAGGGTGACTATTGTTGTAAAATTTTGAATAGATCTTCTATAATATCTAGCATGCCCTAGAAATATTTTAACTTCTTTTTTAGAGCTAGGAGTTTTGATTTGAGCAATTATTTTGATCTTAACAGGATCTACTCTTATCCCAGTGCCAGAAATATGGTGGCCTAACACAACACCTTTTGTAAGCATCATTCTAGATTATTCATTGCTAAGGGCAAGGTTGGTCTCTTCACATCTGATTAAAACTTTCTCTATGTTGTCTAAAGCTTGTTGGAAATCTTCTCCATATATTGTGAAGTCATCCATATAGACTTCACGTTATGGAAAAACAATATGTCCCATTAAGAACAAGTTCAAAACTTGATCTTCAGTTTGTTCTTGAAGGCATTTAGATTGTTCAACTATTAACAAAGATTCAATACATTCCTCCTCTCCATATGGGTTCTCTATCCATAAGGGGATTTCTGTAGCAGATTGGGCAGGAGGAAACAAGGTATTTTTTTGATTTTGACATCCATTGGAAATGGTCATCTCTCTAGTCCTGCATCCAATAAAGGAAACAAAAGTGGATAGCCAAGGTAGGCCCGGTACTACTAGACGTACCGATTTGGAGGATTTCATATGGATCACAAAGAAGTCCATAGGATATTCCTAGGAATCTAGTATGATTGTTATGTCATCCAGGCTTCCTGCAAGTTTAAGGATGGATTTGTCTGCTAACTCCAATAGTGTTTGAGTTGGCCTCAAGCCTTCTAACTACCAATTTTTCATAATATCCACAGTCATGACATTTATTTTTGCACCTAGGTCAACAAGAGTGTTTGTTAAATATATACTATTAATCTGTATGGTCACTACTGGATTCCCAAGATCAGTATATTTAGAAGGCATCTCTTTCATGGTTTCTGACAATTGGCCAAATACTTTTATAATAGGGGGTCCTTCCTTTTTCTTCCTAGTTTTTTAATGCAAATATCCCTTACAATCTTGGCGTGGATAGGAATATCTCTTATGGCTTGAAGCAAGGGTATCTTTACACAAATATTTCTCAATTCAGCCTCTAAATCATATCCTAACGAAACCGGGGGCTTTTTGACAAGCAATCTCTTTAGATGGGGTGGTTGAGTAACCTCCTGAGAAGGTTTAGGTTATATGGTAGAATTGATGGGTGCTAAGGGATGGTTTTCCTCTTCATCAGGAGGATAATCTTCTTCTTGAATATGTATGTCCTTGTCTTCAGGAGGTGATTATGTTGGTTGTTCTTCTTGAATGATCACTGCAGGTCCTGTTTTATTTTGTACAGGTTGAGCTGACATATTATTAGGGTTTGGAATGGGTTATGCAGGTAATTGAGTAGTTCGAGGAGGACTAGTGTTTGATGGCATTTGTTGTTGATTCAACTTCATGGGAAGAGCAAGTTGTTGTGGATGTGAATTCCTAGGCAGTTGTTGTTGACTTGTATTCATGGGCAGAGCAGGTTGTTGTGAACTTGAGTTCATAGGCAGTTGTTGTTGAGGAAATGAAGGTAATAGAGGTGGGTTAAACCCTAGCAATAGCTGAGAAATATTTGGAGGATATTGTGTGCAGATTGGGTAAGAAGTTGTTTGGTATGGTTGTGGAGGAATATTCCCATAGGGAGTCCCCCTCCAACCTTGTTTCCAAGCATTTCCTTGTGATGGTTGAGGCCCCCATTGGGAGTAAGGCATTTAAGGAGCTCATTGTGGTTGTGTAAACTGCATGGAAGGGTCCTAGAACATGGAGGGGTTTTGTTACCTCCATGGTCTCCTAGGGGGATAAGATGGATCTTGTGGTTCTATTCCCCCTTTGTAAATGGCTTGCAACCTAGGTAATGAAGGGAATTCATTAGTTGGGTGTTTATCCGTGAAAATTCCATAGACCTCTATGGCATTAAAAGGGCATTCTTTTTCAGGATGCTTCTTCCTATAGCAAGGGCAAAAGATAGCTAAAGAAATGCTTTCCTCTTCTTATTTCCTCTTACTATTGAGGGTACTAACTAGTTACTAATTGTGCTAAGGATATCAGTTTTAAGGTTTTCCAATAGATTTCCCAACTCTATTCTGGTTACACCACTTTTAGTGGGTTTGCCAACTCAACTTGTAAGTTATCTTAGGATTTTCCCAGCTTTAGCTTGACTACAGGAGAACTTATTACGGTATTCAACAATTTCAGCAAATGATTTTTGATAAACATCGCTAGAGCTCATGAGATTAAATACTTCCATGCAGTCATCCCATACTCCTTTAGAAAAATGGTTCTAATTGTGGCTAGGTTAAGAGCAACTTGCTTGGATTTTTAGTAGTTGTAAAGGAACATTTTTAGGTAGTCTTCTAGCCTTTCTTCTTTGGTCTACTGCATTTCAAAGATGACATTCTTGTCATCCCTAGGTCTATAGTAATCCTGGTATTTCTGGAGAAAGGTTGCTTTCATATCATCCCAAGATGTAATAGTGTGTTCCCCTAGACTCATGAACCATCTTAATGTTGAGTTTTTTAAGGTGGATGGAAAAAGCTTTAACTTTTTAGCATTATATGTATAATTATAACTTCTACACACTATATCAAATTTGAATAAAAATGAATCAAGACCTTCGGATGACATACTGTTGAAGTGCGGTAATGATGACAAAAGAATGTTCTTCATGGTGACATTCCTATTAATGTTAAGATTTGGAAATCAAAATGTTTATGGCTCATTGTTGGCTTCATTGTTTTCTAGATTGTCTACTCTTCCTTCTCCTTCCATTCTTTCTTACCACAACTTGGAATTTGTGGAAGTAGGATATTCCTATCTTTTAGGAGATAATGGTTCAAACACTGGGTTACCTGCAATGTTCCAACATACTACATCCAATGTAGTCTGAACTTCTTCTGCCACTGTCCTTGTTTCTGCTCCAATCTGCTTTGTTGATGTTTCCTCTGCTACTGCCACCAGACTTTTCTCCTCTAGAGTTTTCCTTGCATAGAAAATAGAAAAATTAGTTGGATTAACAATTTTGGGACCATATAGATTTTATGAGATTTTTGATGAAACAAACCTACCTTTCCTATCTCTAATTCTTCTCATGAAATGAAAACATCAAACTTTAACTACTTACCAAAAGAGAGGACAACTTAATTTTGGAGCAACCCCACTATAGTGGATGCGTGGATCTTCACTCATGTCTTATCGTCTTCTCTCTGCTCTTAGTTCGTCCTCAATATCACTCAAAATTCATAAATAAATAATAAATAAAAAAACAAATCATTACCTATTACCATTTACAACTCCCAGACAATGACGCCCAAAATGTTGGGGTAATTATATGAATGATATATCGCCACGATATTAAATTATCAACCAGGTATTTGTAATCTGTAGAGTTGATACACTATATGTGTCGATAACAGATTAGTTCCTATGTCTGATGAGTGTAGCCTATATAAAAAAACATTCAAAACCAATACTAACTTCCTCACACAATTTAAAGGCAAAAATCAGAAAATAAAATCTTAGTAAGAAATGTAACCTAATGGTTCTTTCTTGGATAACAAGTTTGTCTATTTACAGGGTCATGACATACAAATATGCATTCAAATTTGTTTTCCTATAGTAGCCAATTTCAATTAACTTACTGCAATCGAGCATCAAAGCAAACATTCCTAATCTAACTAGTTCTAAAGGAAGCCTAATGGTTCTTGCTTGGATAACAAGTTTGTCCATTTACAGGCTCATGAGATGCAAAGATGCATTCAACTTTGTTTTCCTGTAGCAGCCAATTTCAATTAACTCACTGCAATTTAGCATCAAAGCAAACATTCCTAATCTAACTAGTTCTAAAGGAAGCCATACATTCTTGTAAAGGAAATGTTAAGTATGACAGAGTCTTCACATAACAGCACATGTAGGTGAATGGTGAGATATTTGTTCTTAACTCTTCCTATTATTTCAAATTAGAAATCAATACTTAAACCTACAACCTGAGAAATAAGTTTGCATTCATAAAACCAATGAGTTATCACTCAAAAAAATAGATTAATTGCATATGATCAAAACTGGAATTGTATTAAACACTCTGAAATTGAATTATAATACTAAATCACTCTCACATATAAACCAAACTAAATTCACAATAACTATAATAAAAACTTGCCTTGATGGCTTCGGTGGGCCCTTGCTGATCTACCAAGGAAAGAAGGAAGAATTTATAGAACTAAAGAATCCACTAACACACTGAATTCATCAATTGTTGCTCATATTATTGATTTCAAAAGAAAATATTACAGAATCAAGTCTCCAACATAACAATAAAGTTAAAACTTTGTCTCCCACTCTAACATCAATTGTCTCTCTTACTGTCTTACTCATTGTCTCTCTATCTCTAACTAGTTAGCTAACACTTATCATCTACGATCCTTCTCTTATAGAAGAATGGTCGTTACATACAATGTTAAAGGATAATATCAAATTGTTATAAAAATATACAGTTCACTTTGTTTTACATGTTCAGCTTCATCCTCATGACACACAATGCATGAGTGATGAAGCATATCTCTCAATTTTCCATAAAAAATAATTGCTTTGACCATTAGTTCCCTCGGTCTCATTGAAGGAAACTCACTCAAACCATCAGATTTGAAGAATCAGGCCCAATACCGGATGAACGCAAGTGGTGTAGGATGGCCACAGGTACTGGATGAACACAGTCATATGGGTGATATCGGTGCCAGATGAACGCAAGTACCGGACGAATACATGCATTTTGTCTTTGAGGTTTCTGTGAGTCTCATGTTTATGTAGATTTTCTTTCGGATCCATCGCATTCAATTTCTTTTTTGATCGATGTTTTGAACCAGCAACTGGTACTGGATAAACGCAAGTGCATGGGTACCAGATAAGTAGGAACGCGGGTACCGGATAAACGCAAGTGCATGGGTACTAGATGAACGCAGGTGCACATGTACCGGATAAATGCAAGTGCATGGGTACCAGATAAGTAGGAACGCGGGTACCAGATAAGCTGTCTTGATACCAGATGAACAATGTTGGTACCAGACAAGTAGGAACAACATCTAAAAATATATGTGAGCCAATCCAAAAGGTTAGAGAGTACAAAGAATCAAATATTTCATTCCTACTAACAAGAAATCATAAAAACCATGCTTTCAAATATAAATTACGTCATATATACACAAGGAGGCTAAAAGTCATGTTTTTTAAGAAGGTAGGCAAATGGTGAGTAGATTTTGAGGTAAAGTTGGTCAAAAATAGAGGACAATATGGGGTATGAAACGCATCAAAAAGGAGACTCAACAATTATAATGTTCTTTTCAATCTCTCAAATGGGTCTTCATCAATTTTCTCCACTTTGATACTTCACCTCGAAGCCATTTAATCCATGAGGCATTAAAGTCCTCTTTTTTCAAACCAAATTTCTACATATTTGTCTCTCTTACTTGGCCACCATATTGTCCTCATACATGTTCAATCATGTGTGGGAGTTAAGTATGATTATACCCAAATCAACTTTACATTTTTGAAAAATATAATGGAATGAACCATATTCAAGATAGTTTTGTTCATTCTTTCTACTAAACCATTTTGTTTAGGACTAGCCTAGATCTATCTTAACTACGGATTTATCAAGCACCAAGAGAGATCAAATCCATTTTCACTCTAAAGGAGGTTTGCATCTCAAGAGATTTGATCCCTCTCGACGCTTGGAAGATTTGGAGTTAAGATGGATATAGGCTGGTTAAATTTAAATATGATTACAGAATCATTATTAGTCCTTGCCAAGGTAGGACTCTAGAAATTGATTTGTATGTTGATCGCTATTAGTTTAACATTGACCAATGCAAATTATAATGCTTAACTTGAAAAATAAATATTTATTCTTTCAATATTATTAAAAAAAATATTTTTCAAACATTTGATTGGACCATAACTTGAAGGTCTTATTGTAGCCTTTATACAATATCATGTATGTCATAATTACACTTCTTATGATGAGTTTGGTTGGGCAGATTTGACCAATAAGATATATGTATTTTCGTCCTCCTCCCTCCAAATAAAATTTGACACGTGGCAGTGCAACCGTCATGGAATTAGCTAGAAAGTGTGTTGTCCTTAAAAGATTTCTAAATCCCATCCCATATGAAAAAAGAAAGATTCTAATCTCTAAATTTTGAGATATTTTGATTTTTCATTGGTTTTTAAATTAATTTACCATAAAATTAAGTTTTATTGGGTTTTGAAAAATAAATCTATAAAAATATTAGAATAATAATTTATATTTTTTTATATTTAAATGTCTTAAAATTAATTTAAAATAAAAAAACTTAATATTTATTATACAAAAATTTAATATAAGTATTTTTGACACATGACACCACACATGGAATTCCCAAGTGCCATGTGGCTTAAAGTTTTCTAAATGCCATCCTAAATGAAAAAAGATTCTAATCTCTAAATCTTGAGATATTTTGATTTCTCATTGGTTTCTAAGTTAATTTATTATAAAAACAACTTTTTATTGGCTTTTAAAAAATAAATCTATAAAAATATTAAAATAATATATATTTTTATATATATTTAAATATTTTAAGTCAATTCATAATAAAATTTTAATATTTACTATACAAAATTTTAATATATATTATTAATATATAAGTACTTTTTATTCTTTTATTGTGATTATACTATATTATGATATCATAAAAGAGGGAACAAAAATATTTAGCAACAGGGAAGAACGACACAAAGATGTGATGAAGCTTCAACTAGAGTGTAAGGAAATATTTAATTCTTGTAGATTAATCATAGACTAATGTCGCTTTTGTGCTCCCTTCTTTTAATCAATCTAATGGATTGGATGTGCCTGTAATCTATCAAAGTTGTGGCCAAAATCAATGCCATTGGTGTTGCTTTTACGCCAAAATCATAAATTATGGGGACTTGGATGGTGATTTGAAGCATTCAAGGATTGGTAGTTTTATTCGCAAGCCCAAGCCTGAGATCATAGACGGTGTGCTTGGGATTTCATAGGCGCGACCTAGAAATTGGTTGGTGAATTCAAGATTGTCTACTTTAGAAGATAACTCCTATTCCAAAAAAAATTATGTAATTGTAGTCACCACAGGTGAGATGTGCTACCTATTTTGCTTAAATTTCTTTCTTCTTTTCTAAAAGGACTTTTATATTATCATGGTTCCCATATTTACAAAACTTAGAACCTAGAAGTTCAAAACTAGCACATAAATGAACTTAACGAGAAAATGATTAACGAAATTAGATTGTTTTTCTTGGAAGAGTGTCTCTCTTTCCACCTCTGGAAGAGCGTCACTCTACTCCAGTTCCACCTCCTCTATTGTCATTCCCATTCCTCTTGCTCTGACACTGGATTGTACCGAAGGAACTAACAATGACATCTTTTTGAATACCGAAAATGCCTTCTTCAATCCTAATAGTAGCCTAATTATGCTCGTTAAAATCTAACAGGTGGAGTCCTCTTCAAAGATTTGTATGCCCCTTTCTAACGTCTTTGAGTGGCTTTAGATATCTATCATCTACATATTCTTATAGAGAAGCAATTTTTTTGCACTCATAGAAACGATTAACAATGCTTGCATTGGAGTGAGTGGCAAGATAATCTTCCCAAATCTTCTATTCCTCAGGTGTATCTTTGCACCTTTAGGGGAAATTGCTAGTTTATGGATATGGTTACAATATTCATGCATGATTTTTAGATATATGTATAGTGATTTTTTATTCTTAATATTTTGAGGAAAACCATCCAAAAATAAGATCCTTGAAAATAGTTTATGCTCAAGGTAAATAACATATTTACCATCAATTACTTCCCACCATAATTTAAGCAAGTATTTGCATTCAAAATGGATAGGAATATGATCTAAATATATATACTTACGAGGAGTTACTTCCCATTATGATGTATGTTTTTCTTAGCACTTATGTAAAAGTAAAATTATAGATGTGTAGACTTACTAGTGGTTACTAGCCACCAAAATTTATGCAAGTTCTTCTTCCGAGCAAGCAATTTACTTATCCACTTCAGAGTAAAATTGTAAATGTGTAGACTTACTAGTGGTTACTACCCACAAAAATTTATGCAAGTTCTTCTACTAAGCAATCAATTTATTTATCCGTTTCACATCTCAATTTATTAGTTCCTGCCAAAGCAAGACTAGAGGATGATTTCCCTATCGACCACTATTAGTTTTACATTAACCAACATAAGTTATAATTTAGCATAATTAAAATTGTACCCTTCTCTCCAAATCCTTAAACCCAATTTAGAATTTTGCTTTGAACTACCTTTTTTAACCCAAAATCGAAGATGTTAGATTGATTTGATTTGTGTGATGTGTTTTATTGGTTTTTATATTTTATTTATATTGAATGGTGTTGTCTGAATTCCAACGTCGATCCTTGAATTCTCTTCATATTCATCTCGTTTGCATTGATTGGAAGCTTCAAATGGAAAGTAGCCCTGGGAATCCCTAGATACCCCACACTTATTGAGGAAAATGGATGTAAAGGATAGTGATTTTGATTGCGATACCATCATCATTTGTTCTCCTCATCGTGTCGATTCTAACGGTAGGTGGCACAACCCATAACTCCTCACGGTTGAGGAGATATGCTTCGTCAAATTTTATGCTCCGAACATATGGTCAAAGTCCCCAAAATGAGATGATGTGGCAGCTCAACAACTTATTAAATATTTGTTCAAATAATTAGGCTAAGAAGAATTGTTATTAAAGGGCTTAAATAAATATTTTTGAGGTCAATATTGGTTGCAAAAGAGGATTTTGTAAAGGGCATCTTAACTAATATTTGAAGGTTAAGTCAACCCTAATGTTCATTGGGGTTTTTGGCTCCAAAACAATTTCATTAAAATTAAAATTTGAATTTTTCCCTCCAAGTGATCAAGTCGGCTTCCCTCCTTTTGAATAATAAAAATCCATTAGAAGTCACTCCATCTATATAAATAGAGGCTCGATTCCTCAACAAAGGCATGTTTTTAACGCCATCATCTATGATTATTCTCTCTGAAATTTGTGGCCTTGAGTAGTCAAGTGTATCTGAAGAAGAAGGTCGAAAGTATGGTGAAGGTTTTGGGCTTCATTTTGTTTCTTTAATTAAAGGTTATTCGCTATATTATAGATCATTTGTCTGAGGTAGATCAAAAGTACTCTTTGAGGCTTTTTCATTGGGTTTATGAAGAAATTGAACAAGGTTTTGAGAGGCGCTGAGGCCTAAAATTTCAGATCCCTTTGTGGACTAATTCGGACCCACTAAGGCCCATCTGTTTGCACATTTTGAGGCTCCTTTGAGGTCAGGTTTTAGCATTGAGGCATGGTTATATAAGTATTTTTTATCCATATTCTAGATTAGTTTATGAGGTATCTTGTAGTAGAAGATTTTTGACCCCTTTCTGTCAGAACTTTTGGCATATTATCATGCTCTCTTGAGGAAAAACAAAGGGAATCTAACATTGGTTTTATTCTTGTACATTTTTGTTGTTGTTTTGATTTACATCTTCGTGTAAGACTACTCATTGTGATGATTGACATCTTCGCATAAGTCTATTGTAGCGGCTACAACCACCCTCCAAAATATGCATATTCTTCGATTTTGGAGCCTTCCTTCCTATCCATAGGAGCTTATCTTGTGCTGTTGTCAAACACTCATGATTTGAATAAGACTTATATTTTTCATTTGTGCTTGTGTTTGCTTGTTTTCACACTTAACTAGTCTTTCTAAGTCACAAGCTAACCTCCTGACTTGGTCACACAACAGTTATGGGGTTGCCTCTAGAAACTGCGCAATCCTTGAGGGCAACCAACCTTGATGATTGGAATTGCACAGTTTAGACTGGCAGTCATCCTTGAGCTCAAAACTTGCACAGCCTTGGAAGGAATCCCATCACTGAGCCCATAAACTAAGCAATTCCTCACTGAGCGCAAAAACTACGCAGTGCACTGTGCCGGAAAGTTGCCTAGTTCCCTAGAATTATAAAGCCCTTCCCAACAGTGTGCATGGAAAGTTACCCCGGAAAAGCAAAAAGAAAAAAACAAAAAATATAAAAAACAAAAAACATCCCTAAAAAACAGGGATCCATTATTAGTATCCCGAAGGAGACACACTTTTTATTTTTAGAAACTTCTGCCAAGTGTCTATTTTTCATTGATTTTTAGGCATGCTCGTCATAAACCCTAATTTTCTCAAATATATTTAATCGATGCCTCTAGAGCTCATTTTCACATTTGATCTTGGATCTCTAGCATTCCCAAGGAGATCAAGGAACCTTTGATGTGATCATCGTCGCTTTTCCTGGTGAGTTTCGCTTTTATCGTTTTTTGTCACTTTTTCTATCACTTTTTATCGTTTCGCTTGTGTGATTGTTGTTTTACCTATTTCTCTTCATAGTTTCTTGCGTTTCAACTCATTTTAGGTTGTAGAAGTGTTGTTGTAAGTTGTTGTTCTCCTTTCACAAGTGTCACATCGGTTTTCTTGTTCTTGCACTCATGGTCGTCGTTGTGGCGACTCTCCTCACATACTTAATTTTTCGTTTATTCGTTTAGTGTTTGCATTTTATCTACATTGATTCATTCATACTTAGTCAAATATGCACCCAATCTCACATCATTACTTAGTTCTGCTCATTTTTCACAATTCCACCAGGCATATCTGCACTTTCCCTAGTCACATTTTGCCTTGCCCAGCTGGGCACTGCGCAATCCTAAGGCTTAAGTCAAGAGCTTGGCCTCTAGAACTCCACAGTGCGGAGTACAGGCTGGCCCAATTACGCATTGCATAGTTCAAGGGCTCATCCTGTCACCTTAGCCATTGAGATTGCACAATGCGCACTCTCTCCCAATCTCTACTCAGGCTGAACCGTGCATTACGCAGTCTCAAGCCTCAAGTTGCACCCATGGCTGCTTGGACTGTGCAATGCATAGTTTCCACAACCAACCTTTCATTTTTATGAAAACTACACAATACCTCTCATTAGTTGCCCAGTTTACTGCTTGATCACGGTTTGAAGTCATATTTGCAAAAGGCTAATGTTTGCTTGCCATGAGTGTCCTTTTTATCCCATAGGTACCACACTTGTGAAGCACTTCTCTCCAGCAGTCATTGTTACCATGGCACCAAAGAGAGATGCTTCAAAAGAGACCACTGAAAGCAGTATTGGGGAAGCAGTTGAGCAAACACTAGTAGACTTTCCAGTGTATGTGGACACTCAATTGTTTATAGAAAAGGGGTCAACACTAACATGGTAGCAAGTTAATGAAGCTCTTTCAACAAAGAGCCTTGAGGCATATCTAGAAGATCGACAGGTTTATCTCAGTATTTGGCAGGCAGGACTACACAAGGTTTCATGCATATATCCAGCCTTCCCATGTGCAGATGTCATCAACTGGATTGTTTCACACATTGATGAGAAGACCACCTTGCATGTCACGAGAAGCAATGGAGGCAATAAAAAAGATCGCAGATTGGTATGCCTCACCAGGTGGACTCCTTAGAGTGTTCGGCAGAGAGAAGTCGACACATGTTTTACCAAGGTATGCCACAGACAAGTTTGTCATGCAAGAAGTGTCATATCATCTCGTCATAGGGTTATCAATAGCCTTTCACAGGAAGAAGAAAGCACCATGGCCCACTCTTCCTTTGCAAATTGGATTATACAAGATAAAGAACTTGAAAGTCGTGGATATAGAGGGAAATGAGATAGTGAAGTTTGCATTCGGTACTTGAGACTTTAATCCGTATGCTCCCAATAGTATTTACAAATACCACTATGTGAGAATTCACTTTCAGTGGATCAGTGGGGCTTTTCATTGGCCAGAGGAGGGTCCATGGAGGAATTTCTACAATGCCTCCAAACCCCGTGAGTCAGTCAGTTTAGCAGGGACTTCACAGACTACTTCGCAGAGGGCAACAACTCTAAAAGAAATAACAGTATAAGGTTGGAGAACAAAGCTGCAAGATGAAAGTGGATCCTACTCTTATGAAATCAACTTTAGCAACAAAAGAGAAGAGGAAGTAGAGGATACAAAGAGCATAGCGAAGGAAGAAAGAAAAACAAAGCTTGCAGGAAGCAGAACTGAGATTGAAGCAAGCAGAACAAGAACTGAAGGAAGAACGGGAGTTGAGGAGGAGAGAACAATAAGAGAAGTAGAAGCGAGAAGAAGAAGAAAGGAAAGGCACAATAGCAGGAGAAACAACGCCTATACAAGTCAAAGAGCAGGAAAAAAACCAACCAGTAGTTGAGGAGGAAGGTGAACAAATGTAGGATGGAGAGTTTGTTTAGCAAATTGAGCACTTGATTGAAGTCACAGATATGGAGATGAAATAGGAGCTACATAATGAATATTTTGACATGATGCCGAGTGTACCACAAGTCACCATTCAGTCTCCACCACCTCTAGCCGCAGAGCCAACCTCGAGCTTGGAAGGGGATGTTGTTCCCATTGATGATGATCTGGTAATGGATGTGTACAATTTGTCATTTGATGAGTTCCAAAACAAGATTGTACAACCAATGAGAAAGAATTTTCCAGATGATCAAGCATCACATACATTCATTAGAGAAAGGGTGATAGTGGCAGACACCCAAAAGAATCGAAATGCAACTTTCGAAGCCAACTTGGCCTTTGCAAGTGCAATAAGATCAAACATTCAGAATTTGACTACGGAGAATGAGCAATTGGCATAGAAATCACAGGCTTCTAGGCAAGAGGCAGAATAAATCTGCGTAGCATCAGAGGACATGATTTTTGCACAGGTCTACTTGGAGGAGATGAGAACAATGATACTTGCTAAAGTATCAACAATTGGAGAAACCATGCGAAACCTCTATGAGGATTTTGTGACTGTACATAAAGCAGTTGTCCGTTTGCATGGCCTACAACAACAGAGCAAAGATTTTGTTAAAACTCTCAAGAACGTACAAGTTTCCATTACCTATGTGCAAGAATGGACAATGCGATACAAAGGGGCACCACTTGACTTAGTGAAGAAAATGAAGCCACAGGCAGAGCTAGAGAGAGCGAGAGTTCGGATGTTGATTCAGAAAAACAAGTAGCTCACCTCATTTATTGGTAGCATTCAAGCCTCATATGTACGGTTATTTAGTAGTTTAGATGTCTTGGTGAAAACACACAAGATCCCATCAATTGGATCACTCACCAAATCCAAACCCAAGAGTCAGGTCTGGCAGGAGATCAAAGAGTACTTGGAGCAGCTGAGATAGATTGCCACCAAGGAAGATTTGGAGCTGAATAGATAGAACATGCAAAACTACATCGATGGTCCTATCCAAATTAGAAAAATGTTGCTCATGCTTCAGAGGGAAGTTGAAACTAGTTTCAAGTCATTGTACCTGGATGCCATGGAGGCTAGATTCTGCTTCCAGCTAGACACCATCACAGTTTGGGGATGTCATCGCATAGTATCAAGCTTGGCACCAATATGTTAACATGAAGCATCAAGTAGAAGTTGTTGAGCTAGAGTCCTCCCAAACTCAAGCATCATAGTGTTTTGTCTTATTAAACAGTCAAGTTGTCTCTACCCTATTTTGTCTTATATGGGTACAAGTGTAAATTGTAATATTATTTGTAACTATGTTGTAAGTGAAATTCCAAGTGTCAATATTGGAATATGAAGAGCCATCATGTAATGTGATGAGTCATTTTAAAGAAGTTGAAGAGTCATGAGGGTAGTCCAAAGGTCACAAATGGGAGTTGAAGGGTCATCCAACCCCTTGTTATAAACAAAACCTCATAACTCATGTAAGGGGCTTTTGGGAGCCAATATTTTGGCTAGGCTTAGGCTTAGAAGAAGCTTGGGAGTATTGTGAATATCATTGGCTTCTCTGGAGCATAAGAGTGAGTATGCTTCTTTGGAGGAGCAGGTTTTCTTGACTTTAATGTTCCACTATTGGGGCTAGTGGTCTGTCAATGGTGTATGTATGAATGGAAATTTCACTTATAATAAAACTCAAAATCGGCACACTTTCATGCATATCTTGTGAATATAATAGGACTACTCCTTTTTTATTTGCAATGTATGTTATTTAATTTACGCTTATGATTATGAACTATTTTGTTTGCATTTGTATGAATCTTGTTAAATGTGTGTTGTTATAATAATTCGTCACCTCAACTTGTGGACTATTCCGCATGTTAGCTCGTGATATCATTATATCTGTGTGTTCCTTTCAAGTTGCATACTATTACAGGCTTCCAAGGGGCGCACTTCCTTTTCCCTTCGTGTGTTGGAACCTTCATGCATCGCACTTGACTTTCTTCAGGGTCACACACTTGCTCTCACCAAAGTTACGTACTTCACTCTGCACGTTTTCGCAGTCAAGGCATAACATTACCACCCATTGTTGGGATTCCTACTCCAAATGGTGTGAGGTATAGTTGGGACTTCATATCCGGGAGATCCCCTGAATGTTGGCGCGTCCAGCACTGTCAACAAGGTCTAAGGCATATCTTAAGGCTACTCGATGTGACTATTTGAGACCTTATCTGAAAATTTCTGAGTATATGGAACTGGATCAATCACATGACCATTATTTAACTTGTTTGGTACTTAAGAATCTTGTAATATTGTTTGTGCATAAAGGGCATTCATTTGAACTTCAATCTAAGCGAAATTCATTTTGCAATGAAAGTTTACTTGAGTTTATCTATTTTTTGAAAGGCATAAAGTAGTGGTGAAAATAATGTACGCTTATGGTCTACATAGTTAGAACGTCTAGGGCAAGGACACAAGAAGAGAAAAGGCATGCCATGATATGTCCATAGGAAAGCTTAAATTTTGAGCATAAACATAATTTTTGTGCAATTTACTATAACAAATATCTAATGCGTTGGGAGTGATTAGAAACAGAGCATGTGGATTGAAGTGTGATACCTATAACAGTTTGCAATACTGAACAAAGAGATTTATGTATTCGTTTGAGGAGAGATTCTGAACACAACTAATATGTGATCTAGTGCACTTGGATCAAAGTGATTATTTATATTGCAAGGGCCACTATGAATTATATATTCTTAGCCATGTTTTAATATCACATACCTTTGTAGTTTATTTGATTGTGGATTTCACGTATGGGTCGAGCCTTTCAGAGAGTCATTGATGTTTTGTGCCTATATGACTTTGTATATTGGTGTGTGTCATAAGTATTGAGTCATAGTTGCTAAGGTTTATACAAAGAAAGATATTTTGTTTCTTGATGAGTTGATATCAAGCTTTTCCCTTGGACCCATGATCAATAATTGTATTACTGCTAGTGCTATAACCAATGTAGTGATTGCTTGATTGTGTTCATGATATATTTTACAAGTCTTGTATGTGCAGAGAACTAAGCGAGTGTTGGTAGACTATAAGTCTATATAGTTGAGACATGTTTCCATTGAATTTTTGTATGCTACTTTCATTGCCACATATTTGTATTATGTGAAGCAGAAAGTCGGATGAGTTGCAACTAGACTATCCTCATATGGTTGAGTCTCATCTGAATTGGTTGTTCTAGAAAGATATATGTTGCTTGCTATTGAGTTGCATGTATGATGTTACATTGGTGATGGTTTATGTTCATATATGTTTCTTGAGAGTATATTTCAATTATAGCTTGCATTGGGCAGTTGCATGATGTGCATGCATTGTTGAAGGACTACTGCTAAGGTTTCACAATGAAAAGAATTTTATTGATGAGATCAATTTGGTTGTGGATTGTTGGACAAAAGGAAATATATTTGACATAGTATAGCTTATCAATGTACATCTAAGGTACGAAGTATGGAATTTTAATGATTCAATTGTGTTTGAGTTATTATTAAACTTTTCAGTATACAAGGAGTTGCACATCATTGTATATCAACTGACATATAACAGTGTGAGGTTGATATCTAGTGATTGATCCTTGAAGTTTACATGCCAACATATGGGTGACAAATAATTATACAACTATGGTTTGGTGCACTGATAAACAGTAAGAGTATCTTCATTTGTGAACTTGTGCTAGGGTTTAATAATGTGATTGTTAACTAGTTGTTTGATGAGCATAGATTGTATTATTTGATGTTAGTAGTTGTATGAATGTTCAAGATCCTAGATTTGACAATGATGGTTGTATTCTGCTGATGAGGTTTTTTCAATTATATATGATGCTTGAGCATAATTTTTGTGACAAGGTTTCTGTCAAAATTATTTATGCAGGTATTGTTAGTGAGAATTGAGAGAATTCACATATTTTTGATATTCCTATGTTTTTGTTGAGCATATGCGGATCCAGTCTGAAAATATATGAAACTTGGTCCACTGTGGTAAATTGAAGGTTGGAGCCTCCAGGAAAAGTGGTATCTTGTTGAGTAGGGTGGCAGGGTGGTGCAAGGCAAAGATTTGAGTCTCCTTTAGGTTGGAGCCTGAGAACACTTCAGGGCAGCAGAGTGGTGCTAAGGTAGGTTGGAGCTTGTGCAGGGTGTTAGAGAGTCCTTTAAATCAGTGATCTAGGTGGATATTGGTGGCCACTCGCCTATTCCACCTAGACCTCAGTTGGTTTCATCAATTTCCTTAATTATAGCAACATTTACTATTTTTAACAGTTTTTCAGGTCTTGAACTTTCAGAGTTGTTTTGACCCCCTAAACGACGGTTTTTTTTAGGTATGTCATAATCCCATAGCCATAGGTAGGGGATTGCTGCAAATCCTATAGTACTAGAAGAGATATTTCTAACGAGGTTTCGTACACGCCAAACGGATATCATAGGGCCAAGTTACGACCTCGGGAAGTTGGCTGCCCAACTAACCCCAATGGGGCCCACAAACTCTTTGTGTTCCATCTCCTAGGGTTAGGTTTTTGGTTGATTAGGATTTTCGTTTGTTGTTAATAATAAAAAGTCCCTTAAGCCTCATTGTAACATGGTTCATAGGCATGTAGCTGCCACATCTCTTCTCAAAGTTAAGCTACCATTGCTCGAGCTAGTTTATTTCCATTTTGTATGTAAGCATATTTCAATTCTCTCATGTTAATGAAATGAAGTTTTATTTCTATTGCATCTTTATGTTTATGTTTATATCTATGTTCTATTGTGTTTCTACATAAGTTCAGATCAGTCAGAGTTGATAAAGCTAGGGCGTTGGAGTGTCCTTCCAATTGGAGTTGGTAAATCAGGGTGTTGGAGTGTCCTTCTAGTTGGAGCTGGTAAATCAGGGCATTGGAGCATCTTTCTAGTTGGAGATAGTAAACCAAGGCATTGGAGCTTGCTTCTTGTTGGAGCTAGTAAATCAGGGTGTTGTAGAATCCTTTCAGTTGGAGCTAATAAATCTTGGAAGTTGAAGGTTCCTATTGATTTAATCTTTAAATACATATATTAAGAAGTGTTCATTGGTTTTTCTCTGGGTTTCCACCTAGAAATCTCTTGTGTACTACCTTGGATGTTTTGCATTGTCGAATGATGTTGCTAATTATGTTTTGATATAATGTTAATGATAATTAATGCTTTGTGAAGTTAAAATTAACTATTTGAAAGGAAATATTGGTTCACCCCCCTCTCAATATTTCCAACAATTGGTATCAGATCCAAAAGGTCTTGAGTTTGAAACACCCTTGGCTTGCGTTGGATGGGGGCGGGAATTGTTGGGAATATTCAATGCTCCTCGTGTGTTTCACAACATGTGGATAACTGCCTCTCGAGGGTCCATTAACTTTGGTGATGCGTCCGTCTACTAACACCTCTAGGTTTGGGTGTAATGAAAATTGTGATTCCAAGAATTGGTATGAGAGTGGGTTCCTTCAGTTGCAACTTAACAACTGGAAGGAAGATCTCAAAAGTGAAAAGATGGGAAAGTTAAATAAGCATGCATCTAAATAATCAAAGGAAGTCTTCGGTATTGCAATAGTCTCCAAGTTAGTTACAACTAATGAAAAGAATCAAGTTGATCCACCAGTTCTTGAGTTCAATGAAGCCAAATACGAAATATGGGAATCCAGAATGGAAGCTTATTTCAAAGCTCAAGGATATGATGTAAGACACTCTATTATTTTAGGAGACACATTTATTGATGAATCTAGAAGGCACAATACAAAATCCATGAATGCCATTCTTAGTGCTCTGCTAGACCCTGTAAAATCCAAAGTAGACCAATGCTCATCAACCAAAAGTCTTTGGAAGAAGCTCCATGATATTTACTCAAAGAAGCATACAACTAAAGAATAAGATGATTATTTTCGTAATTCAAATTCTCAAATCAAAGAATCTGAAAAAAATGAAGAAGAAGCAGTAGTAGACTTGGAGAGAGAACTGATCAATGCCTTAAGTGATCTTAGAAAAACTAAGAAGGAAAATCGCATACTCGAAGAAGAAGTTGCTTTCTTAAGACTTCAAGTGCCAAAAGCTGAAAAGAAAGAGAAAAACTTGACAAGCCAATTAGATGAATATGTTCAAAAGTATAAGGCATAGATTAGTCAAAAGTAAAAGGAACCTAATGAAACTTTAGATGAAATAAATTGGCTCAAGGAATGGCAGAAGGAGTAATTGCAAGATATAAAAAATAAACATCATGTCATTAATGAGAAGGATCAAGAAATTACTCAGTTGAAGATGAAGGCAAAAGAAGCAGGAAAAACTCAATACAATGAAGTCATAAGCTCCAAGTCTCTGCATAGCAAAATTGACAGCAAGATCCCTCAAAGGACAAATCGAGGAGAAGAACAAAAGAAGGGTGGAAATGTTTCTCCAAGAAGTAATGTTGAAATAATCAAGGACAAAGATCAACAAAGGGTTTTACCTCCTCTAAGAAATAATGTGTACAGAAGATCTTCAAGACAATTCATCTCATCCAAGTACTCTAGTATGTTTAATGGTTATTGTTTCTCACGTTCTAATTTCAGGAATATGGCTAGGGATTACAAAATTTATGATAGGGATGCTTATCAAGGACATTATCAAAACCATAGAAGTAAGTTTGCAGGATCACAAGACATATTTCAAAATGGATTTTTCCACAGAAAGTATATGTCAATTGCTCCATCATTCAGATTCAACATTGAATGTTACAACTGCGATAACTATGGGAATATTACTCATGATTACATATATATGATGGAATCTTCCGTGAAGAAGAACTTTAATATCATATACAAGAAGATTTGGAGAAGAAAACAAAATCAAAAAGATCAAGAAAAAAAAAAAAAATTTCAACAGTCACGCTCTCAGGATTTGAGAAGCCACAAGGTCATGATGAATCTACAATGGAAGGTGTCAATGTTCAGGATGATCTAGCTACAAATCTAGTTCATACATTATTCTAAAGAATTCAACTTGATGACTTCATGTCCTATGAATGTTTAAGAGGGGGATTCTAAGTAGTAGTGGTTGAAGATCTATCCTTCGACAGTTTGACAAATGACAGATGTGAAGAAGTCATAAGAGCCATAGTCGGTATTATGCACAGATTGGTCAACCTTGTGTTTAATGGAGCAATAGGTTTGGAAATCAAAGTAATGCACATAATTGTATAAGGGCCCATGGTGATACAAATAGAATCATCTGTGGAAAACCATGTAAGGCATAGTAGGTTAGGGGAACAAAAGCATCAAAGGAAGATATTTCATCAGGGGAGTAACCCTTTGCCATTAATGTCAAAGGGGGAGAGAAATCAGGAAAGGAACATCAAAGCATGGAGTTAGGGGGGGCATAAATCATAGGGGGAGTATGTGTTGAAGAAAGTGTAACTAAGTCTGGTCTTCATAAATGTAATTTTGATCTTTGTACTTGTAAAAGAAAAGAATTATTATTTTTGTCATTATCAAGAATGGGTTTCTTTCCCATTTGATAGGTCAAGCACATTTTGAAGTGCTTCTAGCAAAGTCAAAGAGTCAATGTAGTTGTTGAAGACCCATATGGGCATGTTACCCTATGTAAATATATGTATTAGAGTCATAGAAAGATGTCAAAAGATATCCTCCAAAGCAAAGACAAGTCTCCTCTTCAAGCCACCTCAAGAAATGAATTTTTATCCACAAATGTCAAGTCAAACTCACCAGGTGATTAATTCAGCCTAAAAGGAGGGACAAACTCCTATATATAGAGTAGTACGACCTCACCATTAGACCATTAAGTGATCTCTGAAATCAACGAAGAGAAGAGGCAAGAAAGAGGTGCGAAAAAGAGCAAGAAGGGTGCTTCTAGGGCAACGAAGAAGAGAAGAAAGAAATCCAAATTGTGGAGGATTTTTTTAGGGCTCTTTTCTGTCACACGTGTGAAGAAGGAAGGACATTTCTACGGTCATATCAGATCTAGAAGTGCAACAACTTAAAAGGGTTCGATTGGGCTAAAGAGAGGCTCCAAATAGGCCTCCATCTCCAGTGAAGTAGGTGCCATCTCAAGCGAAGGAAGGGAGAATCAAAAGGAGGTCAATTACAAGCCTAAATCAGCCACTCATGTGAGAATCTCGATCTGCGGCAGGGTTTAGAGGATCTTCCTCTAATTTAGAAGTATACCTCAAGGAATAGCCTCATTATCTAGTCTTAGTATAACATTGAAGGAATACTATCAAGTGAGGAAGAGAAAGAAAATAAGACACCAAAATAGAAGTCTCTAAGGGGACCTAGGACTTCAACAATAGTGCTACCAATTGCTGGATGAAGTGCAAAAGAAGAAATCAAGGTGCAATGTAGAAGGAGGCATCAGTTGAAGGACAAGGGAAAAGTGATTGCATCTTATGCTGGGAGGATCTACTTGTCAAGGGTCTAGGGTTTGGCATTTGTCAATTGAAGCTTCAATAAGGGAAATTTGCAAAAGGGTTTTCCTCGCTAGGTGAGATAGGTTTTGCCCTAACTGAGAGCCAACATCTTGTGTTCTTGTCTCCTTTTACTTTGGTAATTTTTTGATGAAGTAAGAGAACACATACTGATAATAATAAGAGAATATTGTGCTAATAAGAAAAGTAAAAGTATTTCACAAATTTTTATCATTGATAGAAGAATCTCACTATAACCCATATGCCCTAGATTCTTCAACAATATGTGTGTTGTCATCAATGAAAAAGGGGGAGATTGTCAAATGGTGTTGTCATTGATGCCAACATCGGTCCTTGAACATTCTTAATATTCATCTAATTTGCATTGATTGGAATCTCCAAATGAAAAATAGTCATGGGAAGCCTAGATTCCCCACACTTGTTGAGGAAAATGGATGTAAAGGACAATGATTTTGATCATGATACCATCATTATTTGATTATCCTCATCGTGTTGATTCCAATGGTAGGTGGCATGCCCCATAACTCCTCATGGTTGAGGAGATATGCTTCGTAAAATTTTATGCCCCGAAAGTATGGTCAAAGTCCCCAAAATGAGATGATGTAGCAACTCAACAATTTGCTAAATATTTGTTCAAATCATTAGGCCAAGAAGAATTGTTAGTGAAGGATTTAATTAAATATTCTTGAGGTCAATATTGGTTGAAAAAGAGGATTTTGTAAAGGGTATATTAACTAATATTTGAAGGTTAAGCAAACCCTAATGTTCGTTGGGGTTTTTGGCTCAAAAAAAATCTCATTAAAATTTAAATTTGATTTTTTCCCTCCACGTGATCAAGTCGGCTTCCCTCCTTTTGAAAAAGTATGTTCCATTAGATGCCCTTCCTTCATTTTTATAAATAAAATCTTGATTCCTCCACAAAGGCATGCATTTAACGCCAACATCTTTAGTTATTCTCTCCGACTCTTTGTGGCCATGAGTAGTCAAGCATATCTGAAGAAGAAGGTCGAAAGTCTGGAGAAGGTTTTGGGCTTGACTTTGTTTCTTTGAATAATGGTTCTTCACTCACTTATAAACAATTTATCTAAGGCAGATCAGAAGTACTTTCTGAGGATTTTTTGTTGGGTTTATGAAGAAATTGAACAAGGTTTTCTAAGGCATCAAGGCCTAAAATTTCAGACCCCTCTATGGACTAATTTAGACCCACTGAGACCCATTTGTTCACACCTTCTAGGGCTCCTCTAAGGTCAGGTTTCGACTCTGAGGTAGGGTTATATCAATAGTTTGTGAGGAGTAATCTAGATTAGTTTATGAGGAAGCCTGTAGAAAATTACTTTTGGCCCCTTTTTATCGAAACATTTGGCATATTCTCACACTTTCTTGAGGCAAAACAAAGGGAATCTAGCAATGGTTTTATTCTTGTACATTTTTTAATGGTTTTTATTGACATGTTCACATAAGGCTACTCACTGTGACGATTGACATCTTCACATAGGTCTTAGCATATATTAAGGCTACTTGATGGGACTATTTGAGTCCTAATCTAAAAATTTATAGAGTATATGGAAGTGCATCAATCACATCACTGTTATTTCACTTTTTTCGTGCACAAACAATCTTGTAATCTTGTTGGTGTGTAAGGGAATTTCTTTGAACTTTGATCTAAGCAACATTCATGGTGTGATGAGAGTATATTTGAGTTTATCTCTATTTTGAAAGGCATAAAGCAATGATGAAAATAATGTGTTCTTATGGTCTATATAGTTAGAGCCTCTAGTGCAATGACATAAGAAAAGAGAAGGCATGTCATGATTTGTGTGTCAGAAAGCTTAAATTTCGAGCAAAAACATAATTTTGGTGCAATTTCTTGTAGCAGAGATCTAATGTGTTGGGAGTGATCAGAAATGAAGCATGTGGACTAAAGTGTTATACATGTAGTGGTTTGCGGTACTCAACAAATATATTTATGTGTTCATTTAAGCAGAGATTGTGAACACAACTAATTTGTTTTTTTAGTGCACTTGGATCAAAGTGATTATTTATATTATTGGGGCTACTATGAAATATATTTTCTCAGTTGTGTTTTGATATCACATACCTCTGTAGTTTATTTGGATGTAGCTTCCATGTATGGGTTGAGACTTGAAGAGATTCATTGGTGTTTTGTTCCTATATGGTGTAACATCCTCCTCCCACATCTACCCAAGTAACCAACCAACCGGGGTAAACATGTGATGAGAGGCTACTATGATTAGATTCAACCTCCTAGGTGACCTTAAGGAAATGGAATTGACTGAAACACAACATATAGACCTTCCACACCAACTTCAGGTCCCCTGAGAACCATCCCAACACTTAAGGCAGCTTGCCCCTGGGTCCCACTGAATTTTTTGATCACTTGACCTCTGGATTCTCTCAGAACATGGGTCTTCCAGCGTTCAAGAGGCTCTGGATGCTCTCATGCTATAGGCATGTCAGCGTCTAGGGACTATTTTGTCCAGTTATGTGAAACCATACCTTGGATTTAAGCCACTTTTTCAAGCTCAGAGCCCAGGCCACTGCCAAGAATTGCATGACATCTTCAAAACAATAAAATAACAGGGAAACAATGATGTTAAAACAAGTACTTGAACAAGCCCTTAACCAGACCCCTTCTAGCCATGACATGAATTTCGTCAAACATACACAAATATGTAATCTACAAGTGTAAACCATAGAATTAAGCATAAGGATCTCATACTTGTCTGAGAATCACTAAGAACCATTTTTCCCTCATACCATTTGTTGCATTATCATCTATTAGGCCATAGATACATTGTCCATTCATTTACAAGTAAAAACATGATGAGATCCATACATAGCCACTATCATAAAACACATATATAACCAGCATAATAGCAGTAGAAATACCAATTAAATCACATCCATATGATCCACATATAAATCAGTATAATACTCATAGAAATACAAAGAGAAATAACCTTTCATTGATGCAAAATCCAAACCCGGGATTGGACTACCATGTTTCACCCAACCATAGAATGGCGGAGCCAAATATCTTGTCAATCATTCACCCTCATGCCATATTCCAAGCATGAATGTGGGACTCAAACCAAAAGAACCAACTAGGGCATATCGAGGCTAAACCACATCACCCTCATCAATAGGAACTAGGTTTTACAGTAATCCATCCTGTATCACTAGGCCAAAATAATAAACATGTCATAACAGGCTTTACCATGATCTCCACCCGATCACTAGGCCAAACAAGCATGGATGAAACTAGATGTATCCACCTACACTGTGAGGAATTTTCCTGTCTACTAGTCTCTTAGGATTTACCGCAATCCAAACCCGGATCACTAGGCCCTAAACCGAGACCCACTCTCCAGGATTTACCGCATATCCCAAACCTGAGATTACTAGGCCCAACGGAGAGAAAGCACCTCTTGGCTTTATTGTATATCATGTCATTCATCAACAAGGATTCCTAGGCCCACCGAGGCAACACAATCTTGGCTTTACTGTAACCCACAGTCTAGCTCAGGGGTCACTAGGCCAATGGCTTTACCGTGATCCATAGTTCAATTCAAGGACTACTAGGCCATGTGATCTATCATTCAGAGATCCACCTCACTCAGCTTCGAATCCATCCGACAATCCAACTCAACTAAAACATGAGAACCCCAACACACAATGGCTATCCGGAAATGGCAAGGTTAATCTAAAAACACGTGGCAAAACACATGCCATAACAACAAAAGAACCACATCCAATACCATGAATCCAAAATCTAGCAAGGAAAATACACATGCAAATCGACACCTGCAAAGAATATTTTTGTAGCTGCTTGATCCTGCCTTTCCCTGCTTGATATTTTCTTCCTCTTACCTTCTTCGCCTTTCTTGATCCAATGCTAAAATGCTCCAAGAATATTGTAAGTGTTTAAGAGTGAGAGAGAGAGAGAGAGAGAGAATAATGATAGGGCTACAAAACTGAACTAACAAAAGGTTACCAACTGATCCCCATAAGCCTTTTTTATGAATGAGGCCTCTATTTTCTTCATTTTCCATTATTTTCCTTCAATTTCCTCCTCACATGCAACCTGTAACATTTCACCTCCCTTTTCTCCTAATTTCCATTATTTTCATAAATAAATGTCCCAAAAATGCCATGTTACCTTTCCAAATCCTTAGCCATTGCCTTTTCCAATTTCCTTAGCCATTAAACCGATGAACACCCACACTGGGATGTTTTGCCCAACATTAAGCTTGGAATAAGTGTCCCATCAACCATGGTTATTATTTTTGCCTTTATTAACTTTTGTTACATGGAATTTTCATTAGGGTTGTTACAGGACCCTCCCCCTTGGGGGACACCATCCTCAGTGTTCAACCACACCTATACCTCAACAAAACAACTAAAAAACAAACATACTGCCCATGGAGCTTTATAACATAGCTCAATTCAATATTTACAATGATCACCCTGCTGAAAAGCAAGCCATCATGACAACATAACAAGCATAACATCATAATGACATGACACCCATACCTCTTATTGGAGCTTTGTAACAGCCCATAGTGGTAGTTACATCCATATACATATGTACATATACCAAAACACCATACCAAAATTGCTTTGCCTAAACCGACAAACAATGAAGGATAGATAGCCCACATCTAATCTGCCATCTCATGGGGCCCAAAGTGCTTCCACTGCAGTTTAATTTGTTCGATTGCTCGGTTCCAGAACATGAACACCTTTTTCTATAATATACACTGAGGCTCTGTCTGGAATTCTCCATCTGGTTCCACCTACAATACAGACCAGTCAATCACATGATCAACATATTTAACATACTTCTTAAGCAATCTTCTTTGGAGCATCATGCAATATGACCACATCTCTGATGAAAACATGTGCTACATCACTAGCTAAGGATGTAGACTTCACTGGAAGTTTTTCAACCTATCCACAACGACCATGATGGAATCTTGTTGTCTCACTACCCTCGACAAACCTGTGATCAAGTCCATGGAAATGACCTCCCATTTCCATTCTGGAATCGAAATCATCTGTAGCAGTCCACCTGGATGCTTACATTCTTCCTTCACACACTGACAATCAAAACATCTAGCCACATACTCTGCTACATCCCTCTTTAGATTAAGCCAATAATAAAATATCTTCATTGTTGTTAGTGTCTTCTGATAATCTGGATGACCTAAATGTGGTTTTGCATGAAACTCTCTCAAGACCACCTTCTTGAGCTCACTGTTGTCTGACACATATATCCTATCTCTAAATCTAACCAATCCATCCATTGTAAGACAATAGTTTACATCCTATGCACCTGCACTTGTACCTGTACCACCACCTATACCAGTACATGTACATATACCTATACTACCACATGTACCTGTACCTGTACTATCACATTTACCTATACCAGTACTATGTTGCAACCTGTGCACAATATCCATATACATGATATCCTGCTGACCTGCTTGAAGGATCCTATCTTGTAAGTTTGTCCCATAGGATCTCATAGCTACTATGTGATTACCTGTACCCGTCTGCTAAGAGCATTTGCCACAGGTTGTTCTCTTTTCCTTTGATGTACCTGATCTCGAAGTCAAACTCACTGATCGTGGAAAACCATCTAGATTTCCCAGAATTTAGATTCAGCTGGTCAAACAAATACCTCAACCCAATGTGATCACTATCAGTACAAATCTCCTGCCAAGAAGATAATGCCTCCCCATCTTCATTACATGTATGATCATTGCTAACTCCAAATCATGTGTCAGGTAGTTCTACTCATTCTCGTTTAGTTTTCGTGACTCATAGAATACCACCTATCCATCCTGCATAAGGAGTCCACCAAGTCCTCTCTTGCAAGCATCTGTGCATACTACAAACTCTTTGTCCAGATCTGCAATCTGTAGCACTAGTGCATGTGTCAACAACTACTTAAGATGCTCAAAACTAGCCTCACACTCCTCTGTCCATTCAAACTTCTTACCTTTCCTCTGCAATGATGTAATAGGATAAGCAATATGCGAGAATTTCCTGATGGACCTCCTATAATATCCTACCAACCCCATGAAAGATCTCACCTCATCCACATTGTTAGGAGCTACACACTCCATGATGGCCCTTATCTTTTCTGGATCTACTGCAATGCCCTCCTTGGAGACTGTTAGCGCTTGAGATTTCACCCTAGGCTGAGGAAGGTAAACCTTCAAGGCAACATCAAACCATTTCACCTCGTAGCTAGCCCTACGGGGTATGAGAAGGCTCTCTCCGGTCTATCTCGGCAAATTTTCAATGGGGTGAGATGACCAACAAGTTAACACGGATATTAGGCTAGTAAACTGATTAGGAAGGTTGATTTAAAGTTTTTTGGGTTTTTGGTGGCAATTAGAGGGAGTGCAATTCAGGGTGCGGGGATTGAGCTCAGTTTTTGCAGGTGGGTCTTTGGGGCAAGGTAGGAGTTTGTTGTGATGCCTTTAGCTGAGATGGATGATCAAGGAAGAAAAATGAGAAGCTAAAGAGGGCAAACAATGACTTTGAATCCTCTCTAGACAGTGGAAAACATAAACATTAAACAAATTTGAAAGCTGAGCATGGCAAGCATGAATTCAAACTTTATCACTTCATTTGTTTAATAAGCTGCAGTAAAGAAAGAGATGGAACACATAAACACACTTACAATTACAATAAGAGAACACACCATCAACACAAGAGTCCACAAGAATCCCAATGATGTCTGCAAAGCCCTGGTCTTCCTTTTCCTCAAATTGCAGAGATACAAGTAAAATATACAATAGGAGCTTCTCCCTCAAGAGTCCAACCATGAAAATGAGCAAGAGAAGGCATAATATAGATGATCTAACTCCTTTCCCCACCTTTAGGGGTCGAGCTCAACTTCCTAGGAGCTGTTTCAACTAATTCTAAACTGAGCACTAGATAATAGGCAGTCAAAACAACTTGCCTCTAAAACTTAGGGAACCTATCCATGCATTAAATATTTACCATTTACATCAAAGAATCTTCTAGAAGTGATGAAGGAGAGTAAAAGCATCTAAATGCCATGAAAATTACACAAAAATCCATCATTTACATGCCTCAAAATTCAACCAAGATGAAAACATTGTTTTGCTGGCCGAACTGGTCAAAACAGGCAAATTTCCCTGACTGGTCGCGCACATCACTCTGACTGGTCGCGCACATTCACAGCTCTGTTTGAGGGTCTTCCCGGTGTCCAAATTAGGTGCAAGATAGCTCGTTGGAAAGGTCTGCGAGTCTACTTTCCAACCCCACTGGAATTTCTGAATTTGGAGTTGATTTGACCCCTCAAAAGTCATTTATCCCAAGACAGCTTTCTGCAACTCAAAATAGGGGCAGAAAGTCAAAATTTGCATGTATTTTGAGCTTTTGGAAGCCGAAATCTCCATAAAATCTGAAACCCATCCATAGGCAAGTGTATTTTTGCATGAAAATTCCAAAAATGCAAAGTTTTCCCCGTTTTGAGTTGCCCCCATGTATGGTCGCGCGCGGGGTGAGACCAGTCAAATGGCCAAAACCTGTAAAATTCCCATAAATGCCAAAACTGCCTCAAAACTCTCAAAATTTCTTGGGTTTGCTGCTAGGAGGATGCTAATGAGTATCATGGTGAGTGAGAGAGGCCTCAGCCAAGATACGGAGCGGGTTGGTCTTCTTCTTCCTCTTACGGGCCTCGGACAACCTCCTTTGGAACATCTTCATTTTCGCCTTGCAAACATGCATCCTCGCCCAATAATGATTCTTCATGTTCCGTAGCAGCCTCTTGTCCTGGTTGGCCTTCTCCAACAGCCTCTCCAAGCGAGCATTCTCCTGAATGAGCAAAGACTCCCGGTCAGCAGGCAATGGGTCACCGGGCCTCCTACGGTTCAAAGTTCGATCACTGCGGATCCTCCATAGCTCATCAAGTTCTTTTTCCTCTTCTAATTGTTTGGTGCGCTGTTCCAGATAAGTGATGGTCCATTGAGCCATTTGGAGCTTTTGCTGCAACAAGCGGTTTTCCGCCTCTCTCTGTCGGATGATCTCATGCAAATCTGAAGTGGGGGAGCGAGCATCAAGATCAATGATGTCAACCTGTGTGTCACCGGCTCTCTCCTCCTCTGTCATGGGCTGTTTGCCCTCCCGTACTGCTGATGGAGAACGCAAGGCCCCTTCCACCTGGTGTGGAGATAACACTCGCTGACCTGTAGATGATGATGGCGAGACCCCTTCCACCTGCTGTGGAGAAAGTACTCGTCGAGCTGCTGCAAACAAGGTCCTGTGACCTCTCTGGTAGGTGACCTGAGGTGAGGAAGCAACCTGTCTCGAAACAATGATCTCGGGCTGGTGAGATGGACCTCCCTCCTCATAAATGACCTCTGGCTCTGGGTGTGGCTGTGGTGGCACTGTAAAGAACTCATGAGAAATGAAGTCTGCCCATGGAATGCCCTGCTGACTCAACTGATGGGAAACAATGAGTTGAATGAGACCATGATGGCACAAACTCCTATACTGCTGAGCTGGGGACCGCCTCTGAAACACGGACACCATCCTCTGAATGTCCTGGAAGAAGAAAACCGGGATGTTCATCATCCTCACTCGGGTAAAGTGCATCAACAGGCGAATGTGATAAGAGAAGACCTGTGAAAATCTCCCCTCACATGTGAAGTAATGCATGATAAGCCGCATGATCGGAGCATACTCCCCCCGGAGGAATCTGAAAGGAAAGAACCCCGACAAGTGGCTCATGAATGTTGGCCTGACATATGGCTCAAAATAAACATAATCCAGCATTTTGCGCTTGGGCCACACCTCACCCACATTTGGTATCCCGGTAGCCTCTGAAATCACCTCCGGAGATAGCACAAAATTCACCCCTGCAAGAGTGACCTGCCCATCATGAAGGTGCAAAACAAATAAGCGGGCCAACTCCCTGTGGTGCTGAATCTGGGCAAGCCTCTCACAGAACTGAAAACATGACATATAACGGAAACAATTCACTGCCAAAGGGCAGGCCTGTAATTCTGCTAAAGATGTGGGCTCTTCTCTCTTATGATGACCACCTTTGCCACCCCTACGAGGCCTCTGCTGTACCTCAACCTCTGTGGAAGAAGACCGGTCATCACCTTGCTCATAGGTTTCAGTGGTTGACATGGTGTTTTTGAGCAAAGTGGAGAAAATAGATAAAGTAAACTGCTGCCCTTGCCTGCAAAAATACTGAGTTGTATGTTGTTTTCAAGGGGAACAAAATCATGAAGGAAATGTTAGGGGAGGGGATTTTTCATAAGGAAAGAGAAACATATAAAAATAGGGAGTTTCTAAGGGACAATTCACAAACTGTCAAACATACAATCTCATCTTAATCACCGGGAAATCATTTGCAAAGAAATGTTTTTATTAGGGAAACATGGATGATAATAACCAAGAGAAAGGATATACATGCTCAACAGGGGGTAAGGGACAGCATGTATAACAGGGGTATGGGGCAGCATAGATCACTAGCATCAACAACTTGCTCTTTGATTTTGTCTTTTGACTGTACATTATAAGGCATACTCTGTTTTTCAAGGGATTCATGTACATTTGATGCTAAGGGAAACAAGGGATTCTTTTACATTTGTCATAGGGGAAAAGGGATTTCATTGACAACTTCAACAGGAAAAAAAAAGTTGTATTGAAACAAGGATATTAGGGGATAGAAGGGAAAAGGAAAAACAGGGTTTGGTTTTGGGAGACACGGCAACATTATTTTTGTAATGAATACTCAAAGCAATATGTCTTTTTGATAAATATACACAGCTGCATTTTCTTTGTTTTTGCTTTGAATATACACAGCAAATATGTTCTCTGTTTTGTAATGACTATGCACAGTCATATTGCCTTTCTTTTAGTTTTTGTCATTTTGCCATCATATTGCCTTTTTCTTTTTGCACATCATTTTATTCTTGCTGTGTTTATTTGTTATCCTTGCTGTGTGAAGGACGTTAGGGTTTTGGGTAGATTAGATGGAGGGCATTAGGGTTTAGGGAATGTATGTGAGGGAGGGATAGGGTTTAGGTATTGGGGATGGGAAATTTAACATTCTTTGCAAATGACATAAGATAGAGACATATCATAACAATTGTGAATTTAATGGGAAACAATGGAGGGAATAAATGGGAGTTTAAAACCTTGAACAAGAACACCAACCCTAGCATAATGCCTACATGAACAAGCAATAACTAAAATCCATTCCTCTTTACATTCTTGGTAGCAAATATATATAAGCACAAGCCCAACATCCTTGATTTCAAACATCCAGCATGTTAGAAGACCCTACCTCGATCAATTTAGCAAGCAAGAGGGCGATTGAGCAAATTTGAAGTGGTTTTGTGGAAGACAGTTTGACTAGTCGCGCACGGGCTTTGACTGGTCGCGCACAGCCTGACTGGTCGCGCCCGTTAGGAATTAACACTGCGGAGGAGCTGCTGACTGGTCGCGCACAGCCCAACTGGTCGCGCACCTGAAAATGACCCAGATTCTCTGCAATTCGCCTCCTTTCGCCTTCTTCGCCCTCTCACTCTTCTTTGCAAGATCTTAGATGCACAATGAGGGTGTTTTAGAGGGAATTTGACTCTTTATAAGCCCAATTTGAAAAAATTTACTTACCAAACCCACTTTCTAATGTTTTGTTTTGACATTCTCTTTAACACTGTTTTGAGTTTGCTTTGTCCTGAATTTGACTTTTTGGGTGCTTTAACTCCGTTCTTTTTGCAGGTTGACCATCTGATGGACTCTAGTGAGGAGACCAGGGTTATTGCCGGCATTTTGAAGAATTTTGAAAATTTCCTTATTTTTTGCAAAATTGACATGACCTTGGCTTTAAAAACATGGTTTTTAAATCCAAGGTATAAATGAGCTGTACCTGATGAAAATATCCATGAAACATATTTACATACCTCCTTCCGGCTTGCTGGGGATTCATGGACTTTTGACTCATGACATTGCAAAGACTTTTGACCGAAACCCTAGACCTAAGACTTTGGACTTCAAGACAAAGCAAAACAAATGTGACACAAGCTCATTAACTGATATGACCTGATCCAGCAAAGCCAAGAAGGGAACAAGGACCAGCTCCTCCATCAGTTTTATGGCATGCCTAATGGAATGCAAAACTGACATCGATGAGACACCTACTTATGCATATGCAAAGAGTTTTTTGATCACTGATGGAGGGCATCATGACCGACACTAACAGAGACAACATGTCCCAAGTAGTGTACCTCAGTCTCTAAGAAACCACACTTATTCAGATTAGCATACAATTGATTCTCTCTCAACAATCTCAACACTGCTACTAAATGTTTAGCATGCTCTTCCTCATTTTTAGAATATACCAATATATCATCAATGAAGACAATAACAAACTTATCCAAATATGGATGCAACACACTATTCATTAAGCACATAAAATTACTTGGAGCATTAGTCAAACCAAATGGAACTATAAAAAACTCATAATGCCCATACCTGGTCTAAAAAGTTGTCTTGTAAATGTCCTCCTCTTTGATGCGTACTTGATGATATCCTGATCTCAAGTCGATCTTTCAGAACACTACTACTCCCTTCAGCTAGTCAGACAAGTCATCAATCCTCGGTAATAGATACTTGTTCTTGATGGACACTTTGTTCAACTCCCTTGTCGATCGGAAAAAATATCTGCCATCAACATTAGGGGAGACCACCTAGTCAGGAACTTAAAGCAACTCCTTTTCCGTTGAAGATGGTAGTTCCAACTAGTTATGGGTCCAGTTACCCTATCATCTAAGACTAACCTAAAACTAATCTAATACTAATATAGCATAAACTAAGAGTTAATCTATTTACACCTATAATACATCATGTTACATTTCATTTATATCGATCTTTAAAGATCGAAGTTAAAGGAATAGATTAACACAAAGGTTTGATCGAATTAAAGGTTGATCAAATCACAATTAAATGATTTGTTTGCCTCTTTAACAGAGGAATTGATGCAAAATAAGATGTAAATGTAGAACTAATTTAAAACATGTAAAACCTATCTCGAATTAGAATGGGATAGCCCTCTCCTAATCCAAGAGCAAGTTAACTAAAACAAAGGGAAAGAACTAATATAAATTCATCATATGATTTTGTATTAATTAAAGGAAGTAGTTCACATTAACTAATACAAGTGAAAGTAAAATAAGCCTGCAAGTGAATAATAAATAGTTATTAGTCACCACAAGAATACTTCAATGAACGGCAAAGAAAGCTTTAACAAAGTTTCAACAACAAGATGTTAATGACACAACAATAGTGCATACTATCAAATAAACATAATATTGTTTAGAATAAAGATCGGAATCAATAGTGAAACTTTAACAGTGAGACAATAATCCTACATTCTAGTAATAATACACAAGAACGAGAATTAATAAAAACCATGTCAAAATTCTATCACCACAGTTCCGAGAGTAGCTTTGACCCTTAATGAAAGTGCTTGCAATAGTGCAAAGTCCCTTTATAACAGGGCCATAACTTCTCTACAATCTCTATAATAAAACTCTATGTGCTTTACAATAGTGTGAAAGCACAAATAAAATTATTACAGAGAATCCCCCCTGTGTGTGGATTGCAACCCCCCCCCCCCCAAAAGATTGAGTACAAGGGTATTTATATAGATTTACAAAGCTAATTCTCTCCCTGGATTCTCTCGAGAAATGGAAAGTCGAATCTAGAAATCATTGCAACGAAGTGATGTTCTTTAGCCAAAGGATTGATTTGTTGCCCATGTGTTGGCCTTATTTATTTTATGTTACAACAATCTTCCCATTTTAGAACTCTGTTGTGACACATGGCATAGAGTGTTTGGAAATCCTGGATTGAATTGTTACTTCCTCCTTATTGACCTTGGATTCATCTATGTTTCAAAATACAACAGAGTAGTGAGTTTTATTATTAAACTTAGACGAAAACTGAATTGAAAACTAAACAAAATTCCCATAAAACCATTGAAAATAAGCTTTTCAATTATTATAACAATGGCCCCATATGGAAGTGACAAGTGGCAAGAGCCAAGTGGTATTAGACATAATCTCATCACAACTTTTAAAATGAGACATTATGCAAAACTTACGATATCGGGAAGTTTCCATAAGGAGTGGATGGGCGGACGCAATATTGTAATAAACTCTTTTCAATAACTATATCGGGTTCGGATATCGGAGGTACAATATGTTGGAGGTTTTACAATTATTCTGATTAGACAGGCGGATATGATATTCCTATTAATCAACGTTAATATACTATATCGGGTGTCGGAGGTTGGAGCGAAGACCCATTGGAGATTTGAGGTGAATGATTAACGAAAGTCGGAGATTATATGATATCAGAGATCGGAAATCGGGGAAATTGGTATATCGGAGTTCAGAGATTAGTAGAGTGATAAATTGGCATATCAGAGAAAGTGGAAATTGGAGATCGGGGAAATATGATATCAGAATTCAGAGATCGACGGTTTTGAGTGGTTACACATAACAAAATTCCGATCGAGATGCTCCGATATAAGGGAGCGGAGGAGGGTTACATGGTATGTGGGTCCTCTGATAGTACTTATAAATTACAATGCCTTTATATAATGGTCGGACTTTAGTTGTGTGATATGTTTCATTTAATACTCCAAACTCTTATAAAAAGGGTTTTCCACATTATTATGAGTCAGAGTTTTAACATCAGGGAATTCTAAAAGGGTTCCTTTGATGTCAAAGCTCCAATATCTCCGATAATAACCAATTGTTTAATGATTAAGGCTTAAAGCCTATGCACACTTATTGGTATTGGGGGTTATTTTATTCATTAATCTAAATAATTAAGATGTTTAAAACAAAAAATTATTTACAAAGTCTATTAACAAACAAACTTAATCAAACTTAGGTAAACTATAAAAATAAAACAAATGTAAATAAAAAGAAAATTAGACTTGAAATGATGCAATCACACTCAAAGCCTACATGCAATGCAAAAAAGGGTCCCCATGTCTATTATGATAGAATAAAATGGAGGTGTTGTGTTTTCACTACAACAATGACGACACACTGGGGAGAAGCAGTTATCTCTATCGTAAAGATACATAACCTAGTTTAAAAATGAAGGAATTATAATTAGATAATTTGAAATGCTCAAATTCAGATATCCTAACCATTTTTTCCCTATTATATGTTGTCACATAAATAGATATACCATTATCATTCATGAACTTGTAAAAATTTACCCCATGAATTCAATGTTTCAGTAAATTTATATGTACAACAGTCAACTTAGTTGGACATTAGTTTTCGAGTAAACAAGCTAATCAAGAAAACATAGTATTAATTTAACTTCCATACCATAGGCATGGCCACTGCTACCAGCAAGCATCTATAACCTCAACACGGATGCCTTTTAACCCTTTTAGGTTCCAGTGTCCCATCTATTAGGAATAAATGCATAGTTACAAAATATCATCTTAAACTTATTTGAATGCCAACTGAAGATCATTGTCCTGGATTGGTAACCAGTTAATGACAATGCCATTCATGAGATCTAACATGGTGAACAAGCCGACTCGTGATGAGACCTCTTGTCCTTCAACCTTGCGATCGAAAGCCATTACCTTGGCTTGGTAACCAATAATGGTAATGTCACAATGGTATAACTTATGATCATGGTAGGTCAACTCGTGATGAGTCCTTCTATCATTCAATCAACCATTTTTGTTTTTTTATGTTTAACTATGGTTATAGTTAATCTCATAGAGATTACTTAATAGATGGGGTGGCATGTTGCTCCTTAAGAGCAAGGGATGGCGTAAAAAGCTTTAAGCTAACTAATATTCACTTGACTAAACTTGTTCACCAAAATAACTCATGACCTTAAGTAATTGTTGTTAAAAGTGTTTTACTTTCTTTAAAGATAGGGGTTAAAAGATAGTTCATTAACAAATAACATAAAAAATTTAAACTCAAAGAACCAGGGACTCTATTGGTTAGGAAAGCTGAAAATGAACATAAACAAAATCATTTTCATTGAAGTGATCCTTAGAGATTAGGTTTCGTTAATATAAAATTAGAGCATAAAATTGACTCGCCCAATGATTACGCCAAGCTTAAAGTGAAAACATTACTTCATTTTATTGTGAAATGAAATGAAAAGACAATTCAACTAAACCTAAAATGCTTATCAAATTAGAAAGACAATAATCAAGAGAATGAACCTTGAGATACATCTTACAAGATGAATAGAAGGTTAACATAAAAATGAGATTATGTTGATTTTATCTTGTAGGATGACTTGTTAATACAACTCTTTTGTTTCAAAGCATAGTTATTAATTTAGAGTTATTGTTGTATGCTTTGTTATGGGTTTTCTTACTTTTCCTAAACTTGCTTAAAGATAGTATGTGAGTCTTAAAAGATTCAATTTTAAAAATAAGACTAACAATTGATTTAAAAATATACGCAAAATTAAGAAAAGAGAAAACTCCATAATGACATATGATGATTATTCTTCTGAAATGTTTGTTGCCAACAAAGTTGAATCTACAAATCAAATCCATGGGAACCTGTAAGAAGAACATCAAAATATAAGAAAGGAAAAATATTTAAAAGAGAAAATAACACTACAATCCAGACGAGGATGAACATATAAATGTGTACTTGGAAGAATTCGATTATAATTTTACCTAATGAATCTTCATTTTCTCCAATGTGTTAATCAAAGTTCAAAACCATCTTCTTATTCAATTTAAAACTACTACTAAAATATACCTAATCCTAATCTAAAAAGTAGACTAAGACTAAGTGAAATCGTACTTCCAATGAAGGCATTCAAGCATCTTATTTTTTGCATGAATATATACAACAAACATTAGTAACAAAAGTATAAATCTACTTAAATCAACAAAAATAAAACTTAAAACATTATGTACAACAATTGTTAATGTATGTACAAGAATTAACTTATTTACATTCAGCCTCTCTCGTAGATTTTCTTCGAACCAGGTCTCAATGGGATCATAAAAATATGGATGAATATTAGTTAGAGATTGGAAGTGATCTGAAGAAGAGGATAACAAGTCAGATTGTGAAAATATTCTATTAAATGCAATGACCTCCATCAAGTTGTCAGTTTTATGTACATATGATGAAAGATCATCAATTGTGTTAGATGGTTGGTCAAGTTGTAAAGGTACACACTCGAGTACAAATTTTTGTTGGTAATGCCTTTGAGAAGGAGAAGAAAATTGATATGAGCTGAACATCAGACAAAATTGGAAGAGTAACGACTCTTGATGTTCATAAATAAAACTTTGAATTTCAACTTTATCCTTTTATGTTAATATATCTCATGTGTGTGCAATGCTGAGTTGTTTAACATACCAGCATATAATATCAGGGTTGAAAAATAAAAGATGGAAATGAATCTAAATCAAGCCAAAAGGATTGAAACATAATCAAATCACTATTTACAGAAATATTACAATTATTGTTACACCACAATTGGGATAGGCTTGAAAAGATTTCTTTTTTACAAGACTTAGCCAAAGTAATGAAATTGGAATGATTATTGACTTCATCTTGTGCATGAGATAATAGATCAGGAATATAAAAGGTAATTCGATCATCATAAGAGTCATAAATCAGGACGAAATCTTAAGCAATGAAATCATTAAAATGATTAGAAAATTGAAAATGAGAAATTATTGGGATAATTTTTGAACTAGAGTTTTCTCCATTTTCAAATGAGGTTTTCTTGGATTATGAGGATTTAATGAAAAATGAGATGAATCAAGATCCTCATTGTCAAGGTATTCATCATAAAAGACTTCACAACTTTCCTTAAAAAAATTATCATTCCCATGAGACACATCAAAACAAGAAGAAGAGTTGGGCACATTTTTTTCCAGATTGAAAGAATGATCATTGAATATTTCTTTATACTGACAATAATTGAATGGAAATTCATGTGTAACAAGTTCTTTGATTTCTGAGATATTATTAATATAATTAGGAAATGAATTGCTATCAACAAAATATCGGGATAAAGACAAAAATGAGAGTTCGAAACAATAAACCTGAATATTTCTCTATTTACAGAATCTTTTGCATTCTCTTTATTACAGACCTCGGATTTATTATTTGTTTGTCTGATTATGCTTACCTAAAGATTATCGTTGGACTGCCTTGAATTTTACAGTTGACTAGTGTGACAAAAATCAGAAATTTCTGTAGCAAGGTATGTTTTGTTTGATTCTTCAATTGGTACTTGCACTTGCTGATCTGTCTGTTGACTTCCTGATTTCAAGACAACTAATTCTTCTTGCAATCAGTTGTCTACTTGTTCCAAGTTAGGTGATTGTGAATCATTAACACGTGAAAATGAATCTGAATTATCATTAACACTATAAGAAGTATGAATTAAATGGAGAAATCTATCATATATAGTTGCAACAGTTTCATCATAATTAACATGTTTCTCCATATCCGATTTTTCATTCATGTTAATGGAAGTTGAAGACGATTCACTAAAGCTTGGAATTGTTTTATATGGGTTAGGAATGCAAGGGAAAGAAGTTAATTTATCAAACCATCCTATTAATTGAAATTCTGGAGGCAGATCATCAGGTTGAAATTGAGAACAAATTAATTTGAATCTAATAATAAAGCTATATAATGATTCACCTTCAAAACGATGAATATTCTCTAATTGATAACGTACTGTTTCAAAGTCATAATCCTAAAAAGTGTGTAAGAAAATAATTATAAAAGCATCCCAAGTGCTTATGGAAGCAAATGGTAAGGCTTTGCCCCAGTCTTTCGTTATTCCTGCCAAAGTAAGGGTAAACATCCTGCACATGACACCTTCATCAAGATCATAATGATTACAATTTAAAATAAATCGATAAACATTATCATAACCAAAGGCATTATTCTCACTGTTAAACTTCTTCTTTGAAAAGAGTATAGCTACCTGAATTGGAGTCGAATCAGGTGGAAATCCATTAAAGCAACTCCAAAGTGGTCCCTTGAGAGGAGCCATTGAAATCAAATAAAACTTTAAAAACAATATATCTAAATAAACTAAGTGGATGTTGGCCCTCCTAGTGCCAAAAATGTTGATCGGCAAAAATGTCCGCTGTCAACATTAGGGGAGACCACCCGGTCAAGAACTTAAAGCAGCTCCTTTTCCATTGAAGATGTTGGTTTATGCTGAGTTGTTTAACATACCAACATATAATATCAAAGGGTTGAAAAATAAAAGATGGAAATGAATTTAAATCAAGCCAAAAGGATTGAAACATAATCAATTCACTATTTACAGAAATATTACAATTATTGTTACACCACAATTGGGACAGGTTTGAAAAGATTTATTTTTTACAAGACTTAGCCAAAATAATGAAATTGGAATGATTATCGACATCATCTTGTGCATGAGATAATAGGTCATGAATATAAAAGGTAATTTGATCATCATAAGAGTCATAAATCGGGATGGAATCTCAAGCAATGAAATCATTAAAATGATTAGAAAATTGAAAATGAGAAATTATTGGGATAATTTTTGAACTAGAGTTTTCTCCATTTTCAAATGAGGTTTTACTTGGATTATGAGGATTTAATGAAGAATGAGATGAATCAAGATCCTCATTGTCAGGGTATTCTTCATAAATGACTTCACAACTTTCCTTAAAAAAATTATCGTTCCCATGAGACACATCAAAACAAGAAGAAGACTTGGGCACATTTTTTTCCAGATTGAAAGAATGATCATTGAATATTTCTTTATCCTGGAAATAATTGAATGGAAATTCATGTGTAACAAGTTCTTTGATTTATGAGATATTACTAATATAATTAGGAAATGAATTGCTATCAACAAAAATATCAGGATAAAGACAGAAATGAGAGTTCGAAACAATAAACCTGAATATTTCTCTATTTGCATAATCTTTTGATTCTCTTTATTACAGACCTCAGATTTTTTATTTGTTTGTCTAATCATGCTTACCTGAAGATTATCATTGGACTGCCTTGAATTTTACAGTTGATCAATGTGAAAAAAAAGAGAAATTCATGTAGCAAGGTATGTTTTGTTTGATTCTTCAATTGGTACTTGCACTTGCTGATCTGTCCGTTGACTTTTTGAATTCACAACAACTGATTCTTCTTGCAATCGGTTGTATAATTGTTCCAAGTTAGGTGATTGTGTTTCATTAACACGTGAAAGTGAATATGAATTATCATTAACACTATAAGAAGTATGAATGAAATGGAGAAATCTATCATATATGGTTGCAGTAGTTTCATCATAATTAACATGTTTCTCCATATCAGATTTTTCAGTCATGTTAATGGAAGTTGAAGATGATTCACTAAATCTTGGAATTGTTTCATATGAGTTAGGAATGAAAGGGAAAGAATTTAATTTATCAAACCATCCTATTAATTGAAATTCTGTAGGCAGATCATCAAGTTGAAATTGAGAACAAATTAATTTGAATCTAATAATAAAGTTATATAATGATTCACCTTCAAAACGATGAATATTCTCTAATTGATAACATATCGTTTCAAAGTCATAATCCTAAAAAGTTTGTAAGAAAATAATTACAAAAGCGTCCCAAGTGCGTATGGAAGCAAATGGTAAGGCTTTTCACCAGTCTTTCGCTATTCCTACCAAAGTATGGGTAAACATCTTGCACATGACACCTTCATCAAGATCATAATGATTACAATTTAAAATAAATCAATAAACATTCTCATAAGTAGAGGGATTATTCTCACCATTAAAATTCTTCTTTGAAAAGAGTATAGCTACCTGAATTGGAGTCAAATCAGGTGGAAATCCATTAAAGCAACTCCAAAGCGGTCTCTTGAGAGGAGCCATTGAAATCAAATAAAACTTTAAAAACAAGATATCTAAAGAAACCAAGTGGATGTTGGCCCTCCTAGCACCAAAAATTTTGATCGGCAAAAATGTCAGCCATCAACATTAGGGGAGACCACCCAGTCGGGAACTTAAAGCAGCTCCTTTTCCATTGAATATGGTGGTTTCGACTGGTTATGGGTCCAATTACCCTGACATCTAAGACTAACCTAAAACTAATCTAATACTAATATAACCTAAACTAAGAGTTAATCTATTTGCACCTATAGCACATCATGTTACATTTCCTTTATATCGATCTTTAAAGATGTAAGTTAAAGGAATAGATCAACACAAAGGTTTGATCAAATTAAAGGCTGATCAAACCACAATTAAATGATTTGTTTTCCTCTTTAAGAGAGGACTTGATGCAAAATAAGATGTAAATGTAGAACTAATCTAAAACATGTAAAACCTATATTGAATTAGAATTGGATAAGCCTCTCCTAATCCAAGAGCAAGTTAACTAAAACAGAGGGAAAGAATTGATATAATTCATCATATGATTTTGTATTAATTAAGGGAAGTAGTTCACATTAACTAATACAAGTGAAAGCAAAATAAGCCTGCAAATAAATAATAAATAGCTATTAATCACCACAGGAATACTTCAATGAATTAAGATTGATTCTGATCTCATTCGACCTTGCAAAGATAGCTTTAACAAAGTTTTAACAACAAGATGTTAATGACACAACAATAGTGCATAATATCAAATAAACATAGTACTATTTAGAATAAAGATCAAAACTAATACTGAAACTTTAACAGTGATAATAATCCTTCATTCCGGTAATAGTACACAAGAACGAGAATTAATAAAAACCATGTCAAAATTTTATTACCACAATTCTGAGAGCAGCTCTGACCCTTAATGAAAGTGCTTGCAATAGTGAAAATTCCATTTATAACAGAGCCATAACTTCTCTACAATATCTATAATAAAACTCTTTGCGCCCTACAATAGTGTGAAAGCACAAATCAAGTTATTACAGAGGATCCCCATGCGTGTGGATCTTGACCCCCCCACAAGATTGAATACAAGGGTATTTATACAGATTTACAGAGCTAACCATCTCCCCTGATTCTCTTGAGAAATGGAAAGTCGAATTTGGAAATCATTGCAATGAAGTGATGTTCTTTAGCTGAAGGATTGATTTGTTGCCCACGTGTTGGGCCTTATTTAGCTTCTATTACAGCAACCTTCCCATTTTAGAATTGTGTTGTGACACATGGCAGAGAGTGTTCAGAAATCCCAGATCGAGCTATTACTTTCTCCTTATTGACTCTGGATTCATCCCTATTTCAAAATAAAACAGAGCAGTGAGTTTTATTATTTAACTTAGACAAAAACCGAATTGAAAACTAAACAAAATTCCCTCAAAACTATTGAAAATAAGCTTTTCAATTATTATAACAATGACCCCATATGGAAGTGACAAGTGGCAAGAGCCAAGCGGTATCAGAGATAAGCTCATCGCAACTTTTAAAATGAGACTTTTTGCAAAACTTGCGATATCGGGAAGTTCCAATAAGGAGCGGATGGGCGGAAGCAATATTGTAATAAACTCTTTTTAATAACTGTATCGGGTCCGGATATCGAAGGTATAATATGTCGTAGGTTTTACAATTATTCTGATTAGACAGGAGGACGTGATATTCCTATTAATCGACATTAATATACTATATTAGGTGCTAGAGGTTGGAGCGAAGACCCATCAGAGATCATAGGTGAATGATTATAAGAAGTTAGAGATTATATGATATCGGAGATCGAAAATTAGGGAAATTGGTATATCAGAGTTCGAAGATTGGCAGAGTGATAAATCTGCATATTAGAGAAAGTGGAAATCGAAGATCGGGGAAATATGATATCGAAATTTGGAAATCGATGGTTTTGTGTGCTGACACATAACAAAACTATGATAGGGATTCTCCGATATAATGGAGCGGAGGAGGGTTACGTGGTATGTGGGTCCTCCGACATTACTGATAAATTACAACACCTTTATATAATGTTCGAACTTTGGTTGTGTGATATGCTTGATTTAATACTCTGAAGTCTTATAAAAAGGATTTGCCACATTATTATGGGTAGGGTTTTTGACATTGGGGAATTCTAAAAGTGTTCGTTCGATGTCAAAGCTCCAATATCTCCTATAATAGCCACTTGTTTAATGATTAAGGCTTAAATCCTATGCACACTTCTTGGTCTCAGGGGTTATTTTATTCATTAATCTAAATAATTAAGATGTTTAAAACATAAATTTATTTACAAAGCCTATTAACAAACAAACTTAATCAAACTTAGGTAAACTATAAAAACAAAACAAATGTAAATAAAAAGAAAATTAGACTTAAAATGATGCAATCACACTCAAAGCCTACATGTAATGCAAAAAAGGGTCCCCATGTCTATTATGATAGAATAAAATGGGGGTTTTTTTTTCTCACTACAACATGCCTGCGATCAATGCATAATCTGAGAGTACCATCTTTCTTCTTCACAAACAATACTGGTGTGCCCCAAGGTGATACACATGTTATAATGTATCCTTTGTCCAACATTTCCTTTAACTGCAACTTCAACTCAACCAATTATGGAGTGCTCATCTTGTAAGGTGCCTTTGATGTTGGAGTCGCCCCTAGCACTAACTTAATATAAAAGTCTACTTCCCTGTGAGGTGGCAATTCTGAAATTTCCTCAGGAAATAAATCACGAACCTTCTGTAGAACTGGATACCTGCTCAAAACATTTGCATCCTCAACTTCCTTACCCTTGTCACTGGAAATGTGCATTGCAAATAACATACACCATTTCCCATGACTACGCTTTCTCTGCATAGCTATCACCATCCTAACTGATGTGGCTTTCTTCTTTCCTTGTAAGACTCTTGGTTCCCCATTGTCATCAACGCACTCAATGTCTTTTCCATAACAATCTACCTTGGTTCTATGAAGATACAACCAATCCATGCCCAAAAACATAATGTATGATCCCAACGATAATACATTCAAATGTGTTGCAGTAGGCATACCATTTAAATCAAATGCACAAGCTCTTACCCAATGGTGAACTCACTTCTTTGTACTTATATCCAACTGCACTAACCAAGCTTCTGCATGCAATTCCTTACTCAAACCACACTTATCCACCAAGTCAAGACTAGCATAGCTATAATTAGATCCAGGGTCAATCAAAATAGAAATAACTTGATCACAAAGCTTACCGTCCATCTCAATGATAGATGCATAATGGTCTGCTTGTTTGTTATCCAATGTTGCATAAATACGAGGAACACTCTAACCAACATCCCCAACAGTCTGTGCCTCCTGCGCACAATATATCTGAGGTCTACCACCCCGATTCTGTGGACAATCTCTCTTAAGGTGCTCCTTAACACATGTCCAACACTCCAACCGATCAATACTGACACCTCTATGTTGCTGTTGTTGTGACCCATGTCCCTGTCTAATTGCATTGAACCTCTTTTGCGGTGCCACATTTTCTTTCTCATATGCATTCTGAGGCCTTGTTCTTTTCAGCTACCATTTACCTTTACCTTTGTCTTTCCCTTTCCATCCTTGTTGAGATTCATTCTTACGCTTTGACTGCTCATAGCAATGCTTCAATTTCCCAATAACTTCCCCAAGTGACCGAGGCTCATCATACTCAATTCGATCTCTAAATGCTAACAGCAATCCACTAACAAATCGTTGAACTTTAGCATTCTCATCTTTAAGATACAGTACATACCTCAATAGCTCCAGGAACTTGGTCGTGTATTCTTCATCTGTCATTGATCCCATCTTTAGCTCATAGAATTCTTTGTCCTTACTGTCGTAGTACCTTCTGACAAGTACTTCTTCCTAAAAAGCCTCTTGAACTCATGCCAAATCAAGTCATCCGTTCAAATGTCTTTGACCCACTTCACATCTTCCCACCAAATGTTTGATTTACCTTTCAAGTTGGAGATAGCTACTCTAGCCTTCATGTAATCTGTGTAATTATGCAATTCAAAGAATTTTCTCATCCCAAGTATCCAAGCCTCTGTAGCTTCCGTCTTCTTCACATCTCCATCAAAAGTAGGTGGCTTCGCTTTCTTAAACTCATATGGCAAGCATCCCATATCACTCCTTCTGTAAGGCTGATAACGATGACGATCATGATGCCTATCAAAACCAAAACTAGAATAGTACATGTATCCATCACCTCTCCTTTCTGGAGTATCCAACAACCTATCATATCTATTAGTGTCATCTCTATCTGAAATGTGACCACCATGAGACCTACTGTCATATGCCCCATTAGTTTTTTCCTCATGTCCATGGTTGATTCGAAGTGGCCCTTGTCATTGTAATTTTGAAAAACTCTGAAGAAGTATAGCATTTACCTTTGCTTGTTTCTCTTGTGCCTGCATGATCCAGTCATTGTCTGCCTTACAACTCCTTATTTCTTCCTTGAAGCTTCATAATGTGTCTACCAAATCAGAAGAGTGCCCAACACCACGTTGCTCATCTGATTCATAGGGAGAGTCTTTGTAGTCTACCATCTTTCTAGCCATTTTATCTTTCTCCTGCAATGCATACTATGTCAGCTAAACCAAATCACAATAAACCAACTATTGAACCCCAAAATTGCCTCTTTTTGACAACCTTCTTATACTCTATTCTCCCCCTTTTTACCTTCATAACTCTAATTTGGGTATCAGTTTACAAGGTTTATGACATTGCAAGTACATAATCATCTTCTATATCATAAATATCATTTGTCTTTATTATTCAACTCAATATTTACTTGAGCTACTGAATTATAGCGATTCTGCAGCTAAGTCCAAGGTTTGGTAGGTTGCAAAGCTTCAGTCGAAGAATAGGGCATACGGGCAAGTGGAAATTAGCTGGTGCAACGATTTGTTCCTACCTTCATAACCTGGATCGATAAGGTATGCACCGTAGCAGCTCGGTCAAAGTGAAAGTCAGAAGGCAAATCAAGCAAGCGAGGAATTAGTGAATGCACATATTCAACCTCATGATTTGCTTCATTGATAGAAAATCATGAGGAAATCACACTATTTTATCTTTTAATGTTAATTTTAGTGATTTTCGATTAACATAAGGATGTAATACTCTGAAACAATTATGCGTAGGAGTTTTATAAATTTTCCTCTCGACATGATAGACACAAATTTGGATATTGTTTTTAAACTTCGTTCTTGCAATTAAAGACACTATTTTTATTCCTCTGTTTTGCGACTTAATGTGTGGTTAATCATCTCGTGAAGGCATTGTGTTGACACCTACTCTCGCAGGAGGCCCCCCTCAATATATTAAGGTTTTCTTTCATTTGCACTTAGTATTTTATTCTATGTTTCATATAGGATTTTGTTAGTTCATTTAATCACTCAAGTTTTGATTTTTGAATGTAAGTTTAAGATTGTTTTGCAGCAGGTTTATTTAATCATTCTATTGTTGAGTGAAGCAATATTTCTTGTGCGCATGGACATAGTATAAGTTGACATAGATCAGTAGCATAAATTTACATTGCAGTTGTATAGATTGGATTTTCATTTGCATAGTTAACCTTTCTTTTTGTCAAGAATATATCTATTTTATTTTTCATTTTTAAGCAAGTGTGATTTCAATTTCAAGCAAGTGTGTGTGTGATTTCATTTTCAAGCAAGTGTGTGTGTGATTTCATTTTAAAGCAAGTGTGTGTGATTTTATTTCAAGCAAAGTGTGTGTGTGATTTTATTTTTAACAAGTGTAAAGCAAGTATGAAGTTTAATTCAAGAAGAGTGTGATCTTTCCTTTAAGCAAGAGAAATAGAATTGATTCCATTTTTATTAATGATTTATTTACTTACATAGCTACAGAGAAATATGTGATTTTTGATATCTCAAATTAACTTAGGAATTGTTTAAGTAATAAGGACTCCAAGCACAAACAATGGACATACATTTCATCAGTTTACTAGCCCTGGTTGATAATTCATGTAAGTAATTTAACACCAATTAAATTACCAAACACCAACGTACCTTAACATAGCTTGAGGAGGGCGTCTCATCTGCAAGATCATCAAATCGACGTGATACATGTATAACATAATCATAAAACCATATAGACATATACAAATAAGTGCATCAACACATAAACATCATTCTAACTAGAGTCCAGTCATCAATGCATGACCATATCAATTACACATACCATGACTACATGCATGACAACAACCATTACACTAGTGTACACTTGACCACGTGCAAACATTAACATAAATAAGCAATGCATAACCAACCATACACATGCATAAACACATGTAATCAAGCATAAACGAACAATACTTGTAACCAAACCTACAAGAATGATACATGTAACCAAGCATACAAGAATGTAACCAAAGGTACAAGAATGTAACCAAGCGTATGAAATGATACATGTGAGCGACATATAATGACATGTAACCATTCATACACTCACGACGATGCACTCCACAATAACAACATCAACTTCCACACGATGACATCACTACAACCACGATCAACATCATGCAATGTAACAAGCACATGGAATGCAAGTGTAAGAGACACATATGAAACTGACATGCATGCATGACCAGCACACAACCCATCCAGTCCAAGGGGTGAACCATGCTCTGATACCACTCTGTAACACCCTCCTCCCACATCTACCCAAATAACTGGTCAACTGGGGTAAACATACGACAATAGGCTACTATGATTAGATTCAACCTCCTATATGACATTAAGGAAATGGAATTGAGTGAAACACAACATACAAACCTCCCACATCAACTACAGGACCCATGAGAACTATCCCAACACTTAAGGCAGCTTGCCCCTGGGTCCCACTGAAGTTTTTGATCACTTGATCTCTGTATGCTCTGATGACATGGGCCTACTAGTGTTCAAGAGGCTTTGGACGCTCTCATGGTATAGGCATGTCAGTGTCCAGGGACTATTTTGTCCAGTTATGTGCCAACATCCCTGAGATTTAAGCCACTTTTTTAGGCTCAGAGCCTATGCCACTACCAAGAATTGCATGACATCTTCAAAACAGTAAAACAACAGGGAAATAATGATGCTAAAGCAAGTACTTGAACAAGCCCTTAACTAGACACCTACTAGCCATGACAGGAATTTCGTCAAACATATCACAAATATGTAATCTACAGGAGTAAACCATAGAATTAAGCATAAGGATCTCATACTTATCTGAGAATTTCTAAGAACCATTGTTCCCTCGTACCATTTGCTGCATTATCATCTATTAGGACATAGATACATTGTCCATTCATTTACAAGTAAAAACATGATGAGATCCATACATAGCCACTGTCATAAAACACATATATAACCAACATAATAGCAACAAAAATACCAATGAAATCACAACCATATGGTCCACATATAAATCAGTATAATACTCATAGAAATACAAAGAGAAATAACCTTTCATTAATGATGCAAAATCCAAACCCGGGATGGGACTACCATGTTCCACCCGACCATAGAATGGTTGAGCCAAATCTCTCTTCATCCATTCACCCCCATGCCATATTCTAAGAATGAATGTGGGACTCAAACCAAAAGAACCAACTAGGGAATACCGAGGCTAAACCACCTCACCCTCATTAATAGATACCAGGCTTTACCGTAATCCATCTCGGATCATTAGGCCAACACAATGAACATGTAATAACAAGATTTACCATTATCTCCACCAGATCACTAGGCCAAACAAGCATGGATGCCACCAGATTTCTCCACCTACACCATGAGGAATTTTCCTATCTCCTAGTCTCTTAGGCTTTACCACAATCCAAACCTAGATCACTAGGCCCTAAACTGAGACCCACTCTCCAGGATTTACCGCATATCCTAAACCCAAGATTACTAGGCTCAACGGAGAGCAAACCACCTCTTGGATTTACCGTATATCCTACCATTCACCGAAAAGGATTCCTAGGCCCACCGAGGCAACACAATCTTGGCTTTACTGCAACCCACAGTTTGGCTCAGGGGTCACTAGGCCAGTGGCTTTACCGTGATCCACAGTTTGGTTCAGGGACCACTAGGCCATGTGCTCTATCATTCAGAGATCCACCTCACTCAGCTTTGAATCCATTCGACAATCCAGCTAAACCAAAACACGTGTAGAAATTTCTCTACAAATCTAACTTTCTGCTAACATGTAGAAAATATGTTGTAGGTTAACCCGATAATGCAATATAACCAAAGCAAAATACTATAACCTACTTCTACTATCAATTTGCGGAATCTTAAAGATCGAGAAAGATCGAGGTGAACACATATAACCAGAAGAAGAAGAATCAATGCACATGAGACACATGAAAATACTTTGGGGAAAGCCTTAACTAAAAACCCCACTATTTGTATTATCATACAAGGTGGAAATATATAGGAATTATACAAATCCTTAGCTCTCACAGCTAGCCAGCTCTTAGTAAAATCCTCACAGATGCTCACAGGTAATCCAGGCTTCTCTCAAGCCTTCCTCTCTGCCCTCCAAGATCCTATTTCCTTGTGAAATTTCTCCTTGTGGATGATCTCCTGTTACCAAGTGTAACACTGATCTCACACCCTATCAAAACTGTGCAATCCTCAAGGAACCTTATTCCTTCTGCATGCATGAGTTTCCTTTATAGGAAAACATATGCAACTGATAGTACATTGTCCTTGACTTTAATCTCAACAGGGTCTTTCTCAGAATAGACATGCATGAGTTTTTGATGAGGGAATCTTCAGTTATCTGGAGTACACTTGTTGAGTGCATGCATGCATCAACTGACTGATAACTCACAATTAGTTCCTCAAACAGTTTGGAACTAATTTAACTGGACTTAACTCAATAAACTGAGCTAACTAATTACAACTCAAATATAACTCAATCTTATCTCCTTAATTTAAGGGATAACTATTGCATGACTTCAAAAAGACTTCTAACTTGAATTTCTCCAACTAATTAATCCATAATGAATTAATTAATTATTTCCAAGTAGCTAGTGAGACTAAATTCGATTTTAATTCAAGGACAAATTAAAATTGGAATATTTTAGATTCTATTTTTATCATTTCTTGTTTCTATTTTCAACAACATGAGAACCCCATCACACCATGGCTATCTGGAAATGGCAAGGCTAGGCTGAAAACATTGTCACACCTGGCAAAACCCATGCCATAACAGCAAAAGAACCACATGAAATACCATGCATGCCAAATCTAGCAAGTAAAATACACATGTAAATCGATACCTGCAAAGAATATTGTTGTAGTTGCTTGATCCTATCTTTCCCTACTTGATATTTGCTTCCTCTTGCCTTCTTTTCCTTTATTGATCCAATGCCAAAATGCTCCAAGAAAACTCTAAGTGTCCAAGAGTGAGAGAGAGAGAGAGAGAGAGAGAGTAATGAGAGAGCTCCAAAACTGAACTGAAAAAAGGTTACCAACTGATCCTTAGAAGCCATTTCATTAATGAGGCCTCTATTTTCTTCATTTTCCATTATTTTCCTTCATTTTCCTCCTCACATGCAACCTGTGACCTTTCACCTTCTTTTTCTCCTAGTTTCCATTATTTTCATAAATAAATGTGCCAAAAATGCCATTTTGTCTTTCCAAAGCCTTAGCCATTTTGCCTTTCCAAAGCCTTAGCCATTTTTCCTTTCCAAAGCCTTAGCCATTGCCTTTGCCATAATAAACTAATGAACACCCACACTATAATTTCTTGCTCAACATTCAGCTTGGAATAAGTGTCCCATCAACTGTGGTTATTATTTTTTCCTCTATTAACTTTTATTACATGGAATTTTTACCAGGGTTGTTACATATGGCTCTTTATGTTGATGTGCGTCATAAGAATTGAGTCAGAGCTACTAGGGTTTATGCAAAGAAAGAGATTTTGTTTGTTGATGAGTTGAGACATAACTTATCCCTTGGACCCATGATTAGTAATTTTATTACTACTACTGTTGTAACTAGTGTAGTGATTGCTTGATTGTGTTCATGATATATTTTACAAGTCTTGCATATGCAGAGGAATGATAGAGTGTTGGTAGACTATAAGTCTATATAGCTGAGAGAAGTTATTAGTGAAGTTTTGTATGATATTATTATTGCCACGTATTTGTATTGTGTGAAGCAGAAAGTGGGATGAGTGGTGGCTAGGTTGTCCTTGTATGGCAGAGTCTCATTTGATTTGGTTGTTCTAGAAAGATAAATGTTGCTTATTACTTAATTGCATGTATGTTGTTGCATTGGTGATGGGTTATGTTCATATATGTGTCTTGAGAGTATATTTCCATTAGAGCTTGCATTGTGTAATTGCTTGATGTGCAGGCATTGTTGAAGGATTGCTGCTAGGGTTTCACAATGAAAACAATTGTATTGATGAGATCAATTTGGTTATGGACTGTTGCATAAAAGGAAAGACAATTGGCATAATATATCTTATCAAAGTACATCTAAGGTATGAAGTATGGACTATCAATTTTTAGTTGTGTGTGAGTTAATATTAAATTTGTCAGTATACAAGGAATTGGCACATCATTGTATATTAGCTGATATACAACATTGTGAGGTTGGGATCTAGTGACTGATCCTTGAGGTTTACATGTTAACATGTAGATGACCAAGAATTGTACAACTATGGTTTGATGCACTGATAAGCAATAAGAGTGTCTTCATTTGTGAACTTGTGATAGGTTTTGATAATGTCATTCTTAAGCAGTTGTTTGATGAGCATAGATGGTATTATTTGATGCCAGTATTTGTAGACTGTTTACGAGCCTAGATTTGACAATGATGGTTGTATTCAGTTGCTGAGGGTTTTTTCAGTTATATATAATGGTTGAGCAAAGTCGTTGCGACAATATTTCTGGCAAAGTTATTTGTGCAGGTATTATTAGTGAGAATGGACAAAATTAACAAATTGTTGATATTCCTATGTTTATTTTGAGCATAGGTGGATCCAATTTGAAAATATATGAAATGTGGTATGTTGTGGCAAACCGAAGATTGGATCCTTCAGGTCAAGTGATAGCTTGTTGAGTAGTGTGTCAGGGTGGTGTAAGGTGAAGATTGGAGTCTCCTCCAGGTTGGAGCTTGAGAACACTTCAGGGTGGCAGGGTGGTGCTAGGGCAGGTTGAAGCTTGTGTAGGGTGTTGAATCATCCTTTTAGTCAGAGCTGATAAATCTAGGGCATTAGAGTGTTCTTCCTGTTGGAGCTGGTAAATCAGGGTGTTGGAGTGTCCTTCCAATTGGAGCTGGTAAATCAGGGCATTGAATCATCCTTCCAGTTAGAGCTAGTAAACCATGGTGTTGGAGAGTCCTTCCAGTTGGAGCTTCCTATTAATGTAATATTTAAAGACCTATTTTAAGAAGAGTTCGATGGTTTTTTCTCCAGGAAGGGTTTCCACCTAAAAATCTCTTGTGTATTGTCTTGGGTGTTCTGCATTTTTTGAATGGTGTTGCTAATTACATTTTGATCTAACGCTAATGATAATTAATTCTTTGTGAAGTTAAAATTAATTATTTGAAAAGAAATATTGATTCAACCCCTTCTCGGTATTTCTAACAATTTATACATAATTATATTTTGTTATGACTGAAATTACATTAATTACTAAATTGTTAATTAAGGTTGACATTACATTAATTATTGTTATTATTTTTAATGTTAAATGTTGAATTTTAGAAACATTTACACCTACGCATATCCCACTATCTTGGGTTGTAAAAAACCTCTCATGCTTCAACGCAATTATATGGAATTGTGGTTTGGTGTTGAGTCCCATGTTGGGGAAGATTTTTTTCAAATTAATTAGAGCTATATTCTCCTCCATTGTTAGTACAAATAGAGCCAATATGTGATTGTGCTTCATTTTGAATCTATACATGAAAATATTTAAAGGTTTCAAAAGCTTGAGATTTATCTTTCAACAAGTACACCCAACACATCCCGATGTAATCACCAATCAAAGTCATCATGTATCTATTGCAATTAGTATATGGAACAAGCATAGGGGAACACAAATCATAATGTATTGATCCAAGTTTTCCACACGCTCTGTAAGTGGAATCATGAAAGGGTTGTTTGTTGTGCTTTCCAAGGATACATCCATCACATTTCCTCAGTTTCCTCGGAATTGTAGGGAAACTAGAAACACCATTCTTTTTCAGCAAATGAAGGTTGTCATAATAAATATGTCCAATTCTAGCATGCCATACAAGACTAGATGACAATGTACCTTGATTGTGACGAGGGAGGTATGCAGAATTTTGTGCATGAGAAAATGTCCCTTTTAGCTTCAACAATCTTTCATCCTTCACTCTATTCACAACAACCATGTTGTTAGATGCCTTCCTTATTTCTACTTTACCATTGGAGATATGGATAGAGTGTCCTTGCTAGAAAATGTGCACAATAGACAAACAAAATATTCGTAACTTTGGAAGATTGAGTACATCACGCAGAAGAAAATAAGGAAATCCAAGAAGTTTATGCCTAATGTTGTTAAATCATGAGGTCTGAGACTTGTTTATGTGTAAAATACATTATTCCATCTACATTGTTACCAAAATTTTCAAAGAAGTATCTCTGGAAGGTCACGTGTCATGTTTCACCTACTTCAAGCAACCATGCATCTCTCCAAGAAGCAAATGAAGTGTGAAACAAATATTTAGTTATTCCAATATTTTAATGGGAAACAATATAATGAGCAAATTCAAGTGCTTTACCTTTTGCTAGATCTGGTTTCTTACCTTTGTCTTCTTTCCGATCTTGTTTAATTTTTATCTTCTCCCGAGAGATCCTGCATGTTGATGCATCATGTCCATTTTTGTTGCAACAAATGCAATGGAGATAAAATCTCTCTCCTTGATGGGGTTTAAGCCCCCTGCCTTTGAAATTCTTTCTTCCATGTCCTCTTTTACTATCACTTCCTCTGGAAGAATCATGTGATTAATTCTTCCCTATTTGAGTAAGGCACCCCACTTCTTCAAGAGGGTGGATTGTTGTCTTCCTCTTCCCAAAATATTTCTCCCAATTTTGTAGCTTTCTCCACTAGAGAGAAATGTAATGGACTTCAATTGGTCACTAGCTTGCAAGGATTTCAAATAACATGTATGTAGGGTAGATGGCTTTAATGAAATTTGTGAGAGGAATGTCTATCTTCACTCTAGTGGAATTTATGTCATGCATGATGGCTTTGATATCAAAACTTAAAGCCAAGGGATCATCATCTTTCAACTTAGGGTTGAAGAGTTTGACGATTAATTGTATAAGACCCAATTATGAGTTTAAGTCATGTAGATCTTTTAACTTCTTTAAAGAACCATAAGAATCTGTAGAAGAAACAATATGGCATCTCACATCTTCACTTGTTGATGTAGTGAATAGGGCATAGGATTTATTTTCTTTATTCTTACTTATGGCTAGCTCTTTATTTGATGTAGGCTTGATAGGTGCATTGTTCTCCTCCTTCCTCTCATTTTCCCTTGGCAACTTCTCCTTCACAAATGCCAGTTTGCAAATCATTAAAAATGAGAGTGTGCTTGATCTTTTGGATCACTCTCGATAATTCTCCTTTTCATTCAACACTACGCCGATAATGGAGATGAGGGAATTAATCTTCACCAAAGCTTTGAGCTAGAAATATTTCAAAAGTTTTGTAGTACCATTGAAGATGAGAGTTTGAAAATGTCAAGAATTCTATGAAGCTTCTTGAAATAGGCATGGACTCAACAAGTAACAAAATCAAAATATCTTATTGATCACACTAGTCACGAGAATTTTCTTGCTTACAAATTACAACATTTCCTTTTTTTTCATTACACACACTTGCATTATACACTATTGATCATGATTGAAGGGAATTGACATTCTACTAAACACTTGGAAATTAAAACTACCACTTTAGTAAAAATAAACTTGTTGGATCCTTTTGTAGTGTGCCCTAGGTCACCAAATTCTATGAAATAACAAACTAATTTTAAATGCAAAAAAAGCTATGTGGAGTTGCTCAATGGTAATATAATCACACTAATCCTAGCTTAATTCAACTATTGTTCCTTTAGAATTCAAACATGAAAGCATAAACGTACAATCCTATGAAAACTCCATGAGAATCAAACTCATGAATGATCCCAAAGGTAAAAATGGTAGAGAACCACCTCAAACAAAACCCATTTTGTCTTCGGAGTGGGAAAACTCTCACACCCATGAGATTTTACCTCTTGAAATTTTAGGTATTGATATACAAAATGACTTTGAGATAGAAAGAATTGATAATCCTTTTAAGTAATTTCTACCACTGAAAGCACAGAGATACAAACCACACTCTTTACAACAAGGTTGTAGGTAGAAACAATTAAAACCTAGTCTTCTTGTTTTAGTTGTGTACGACAATGATTACACATATATCTTCTTGCTTTGATTGCATAGGGTGAGACTTACACAAACCTCTTCTTGATTTGGTCATATAGGGTAAGGATTACATTGATTATGCCAAGATCCCATGAGTTAAGGAGAAGAAAATAGAATTAGTAAGGTCGCATGAGGATAAAGATTGATTTAGGACATGATGCATAAACATGCATAATCCATTGGGAGAAGATAAAAAAACAAACAAAATCTCAAAGAAGACAACAGTAAAATGCCATATCCAACAAAAGGTAAAGCACCTGAATCTTCTCATTATATTGTTACCCATTGCAATATTGGAGAAACTGAAGATTTGTTTCACACTTCATTTACTTCTTGGAGAGATGCATGACGGCTTAACATAGGTGCAACATGCCACATTACCTTCTAAAGAGACTTCTATGAAGATTTCAATGATAATGTAGATGGAATATTGTATTATGCAGATAAATCAAGTCTCAAATACTCAGGACTTTGCACCATTAGGCTTAAACTGCTTGTATTTTTTTATTTTGTTCTACACGATGTATTCTATCTTGCAAAGGTGCGAAGAAATCTATTGTCCCCTATGCACATTCTCTAGCAAGGCCACTAGAGTAATCATATAGTCGATGGTAAAGTATAAGTAAGGAAGGCTTCCGACAACATGGTTGTCACGACTGGAGTACATGATGAAGATTACTTAAGCTGAAAGGGACATTTTCTCATGCACATAATTTTGCACACCTCTCTCATCATGATGAAGGTACATTGCCATCTAGTCTTTTATGGCATGCTAGATTTGGACATATTAATTATGACGTTCTTTGTTCATTGAAAAATAATGATGTTTCTGGTTTGCCTACCATTCCTAAGAAACTGAAGAAATGTGATGCTTGTATCCTTGGAAATCACAAGAAGCAACACTTTCATGACTACACTTCTAGAGCATTTAGAGCATTGGTTCCATCTGTTAATGGTAATAAATATATGATAACTTTATTGATGATTACACCAGGAAGTGTTAGGTTTACTTGTTGAAAGATAAATCTCAAGCTTTTGAAACCTTTAAAAAGTTTCATGTAAGGAATCAAAATGAAGCATAATCATTTACTGACTCTCTTTGTACTGATAATGGAGGAGAATATACCTCTAATGAATTTGAAAACTATATTTTCCAACATTGAATTCAACATCAAACTATAGTTCCATACAATCCTCAACAAAACGATGTAGCTAAAAGAATGAACATGCATATCTTAAATATGGTTCATTCCAAGGTGTTTTAAAAAAAAATGTAAAGTTGATGTTTTGGGTTGATGTGGTTCTATGTTTTAGGCTAATGTAGTCTTATGTGTCCAACATTAGGTTATTGCAAAATTTAGAGATGAATTGAATTTGATCTTGTATAATAAGTTTCAACTTTTATAAAAAAAACATGTTATTACCTAATTATTATCCAAGGAATTTTACTAGATATCCACTATGCATTTTCAATGGGGTTTTCTAGAATTTCAATTTACACTTTAAAATTCAAGATATATTTCAAGCTTTAATTTAGTTAGTAATAAATTATTCATTTTGCTTTCTAGATGGGGATTTCAATTTTTGTCTCAAGCACTATGTAAACAATATGTGTAGAATGATATGGCAATGAAGGTTGAAGTTGAGGCATGTATACTAAGGCACATGAATGAAAAATCTTTGCAAACAAGTTGAGGCTTTCAAATGAATTGAGGAACTTGTATATTAATGTTGGTTTCACTCATGTGTATGTTATGAGCTTCAAAATATATATACAAACATTTGAGAGATGGCGATAATGGATCTAAATGATAGTTTGAGTCCAAAATCATAGGACAAGAGCTTATGTTAGAATGTGTAATGTTTGAACACTCAAGACCTCAAGATATTGATTCAAAGAGTATGTCATCTTATTTATTTAACAAATCTGAAGCTATGGACTTCGATTTCTTATCAATGGAAAACTTTCCAACATGGATCAATGCATCAAAGGCATCTAGTTTATTTGGAAAACTAAAGAAGTGGGTTAGAACTAGTGATGATTAGAAAATATTACATTGAAACTATTTTAAAGCCATAAAATGAATACACAAACTCATCATAACCATTACCAGCCCATGTCACTTGTAGTGAGGCCAAGAGAACAAGAAGACAACATTTTGGGCAATAAACAGTTGAAAATATAGTCTAAAGGAGCTTAGTCACAAGGTATATGGATTGAGGTTGAACTACAAGCTGAATAAAATATAAAGAGACTAAATATTGAAGCTAAAAATTGTAAAATCAACTTAAGAAAGGATGTCAAATAACTAAACTTAAATACTAGCTCAATTAAAATAGAATACTAACAAGTTCTTTAAACTACTTAAATAATAAACAAATAAAATCATAAAAAAGTTGTCAAAACTACTTAAACAATGAATTCTTTTTTTTATAGGGGAGAAGCTATTCAACATTGAATCTTAGAAATAATTCCATTGTTTCCCTCATTCATCCTCTACAAAGACAAATGACCTTAAAATGCTTGATTTCTTGAAATGAAAGGAAGCATGCAATTCAAACAGTTAGATTACATCAATTACTTTATTATCCCTGCGCTAGCAGGATATACACAGTCGATATTGTGTTGAACTTGAATTAATCGACTTTTGACCAAAAATTAAACAAATAATTTGTAATGTCAACATTATAAATCAAATAAGATATTTCACAATCATGGTTTGCACCGTCGAACTGTGCATTTGCAGGTATATAGTGTACAATGGATTTGAGGCTTTGTCCTGCATGGCTCTATTGTTGATGCAATTGTACATGTGCACCATGGACTGTGACCCTCTGTTTTCTTTTCGTTCACAGAATGGACACATAAAAACTTTGTATGAACTCTCTCCCATGCATAAATTCGTTGTGGGGTCTACCCACAACCAAGAGCCAGGCCTCCCTTTAATCTTCCTTACTTTCGAATTCCGACCAACTCACTATGGCCGACTATAGCCCACTTTCATCCACATAAAATTTTGTTAACAAACCCAACCAAGTCGGGGGTCAGGATGTATAGGGAGGTCAGGCCACTCCAAATGTCATCAATCTAACACGGGGTTTGACCTTCCAACTAGTCGGGGTCGACCAAATCCATTCCAAAAGGTTTCGGTAAGCTCACTGAGAGTCCGACTGCCGACTACCTTAACTGGCCCTGGGGTCGATATGATAAATTTTCCCAAAAACAATATTGGGTCTGTCCTTCCAACCATAACAAAGTTGACTCCAATCATCGAATGCACCAACACTCCCTTCTGAGCATCACACGGTTCCTTTGCACCTTGAATTTGATCTCACCGACACCCGCACTGTCTTGTTCATTACAATAACAACAAAAGGACTCCCAACCATCCACATACTGTCGACTTTGAAGATAAGAAGTTGGCCATTTATGAGCACATCAAACACCCTCTACCCCACACTTTTGACACCATACTCAATCTCTGCAAAATGCGGCCAAATAGAATAATCCGCTTTTGGTTCAACTTTAAACATATAATTCACGACTTGCCCAACCCTATTGCCTCTCGAAGTAGACTGATAAATTGCTTCGAGATAAAAATTAGGGGCCAAAGAGGTATATCAGATGTGATTGGAAGTCTTGAGCATGCTAGTCAAGGTCTTCTCCACAACATCAGGTTCGTTATCCGAAAACCAAAAGCAATCACTGCCCCAAGGATTGGCATTATAAAACTCCTCGTATGCGCCTTGGCCGCTTGCTCCACAATCGATCCTCATAACAGTTCTCAAGATGACAGTATTCCCCCATTAAGCCCAAAAATAATAAGCTTTCAAATGAAGTTGAAGAATCTTGATACTCATTATTGAAGGATCATCGTGGCCAAATAAATCACTGTTGGTAATAGAAATTGAAGCAAATGAAGGTCAATGAGTTGGGTTTGCCCATTGAATAAATCACTGTTGGTAATATTCCAAACTACACTGAGTTTATGCCGAATCATATTGTACCATCTCCATTGTCCTACTTGCAATATCAATATCAGTTCATCACATGATTTTTAAGTAATTTGTAACTTGTTTTTCAATTATTCTATTTTTATTTTTGGTGGGATTCTAATGTTATTTGTTAAAATTATTATATGAACTCACCTAGGCAACTTCAACAACAAAAATGTTTGTTTGGCCTCCTTCATACAAAAACTCGACAACAAGATAGTACAAATACTCATTGCTTTCGTCTACTTTGATAGTACAGATACTCATTGCTTTCGTCTACTTTGAATGCCATATTTTTACTCGGATACTCGTGTTGAAAATAGCAACAAGAAATACTAAATATAGAAGTGCTAAAATTAGCATTGCTATAAATAACATTTTGGGATACATTCCAATTTTAGTTAGTCCCTGAACTAAAATTGAGAATTAAAATTCGAATTTGATCTTAGCAGCTGTTTGAAAAATAATTAATTAATTCATCTTGAGTTAATTAGTTGGAGAAAATCAAACATGAAGTCTGTGGAGACATGCAACAGTTATCCCTTTGATTGAGGAAGTTATCCATCAGTGAAGGAGATAAGGTTGAGTTGTAATTAGTTAGCTCTGTTAACTGAGTTAAGTCTAGTTAGATTAGTTCCAACAGTTGGAGGAACTAGTTGTGAGTTCAGTTAGTTAATGCATGCATGCATGTAACTATTGCACTTCAGATAACTGAATATTCTCTCATAAATATCTCATGCATGTCAGTTCAGTATCAGATAATGGGACAATGTACTATCAGTTGTAGGAATATTCCCATGAGGATATTTCTTGCATGCAGAAGGAATTCATTCCTTGGTGGATTACATAGTTAGATCAGAGGTCAAAGAGTGTGCGTGAGGTAATTTCACACAAGTGGCAACTTCTGGACCCCAAGAGAAACTGCGCAAGGAAATATGAGGCTTGGAGGATTGAAGGAAGGCATATGTTGTGTCTATTCAATCTATGAGCTATGTTGAGGGATTGTACTAAGAGCTGTATAGCTTTTGAGCTAAAGCTTTGTGTAATCTCTGCTATTGTTTCCACTCTTTTGATATACAGATAGAGGGGCTTTTAGCTGAGGCTTTCCCCAGGTTATTCTTCTGTGTTCATGTGTGATTGAGTTCTCATTCTCTGTTATATGTGTTCTTAATTGATCATGCTCACATTGATAAAGATTCTGCAAGTTTTGTTTGTAGAAGTAGATCTAATATATTGCTTTAGTACATTGCATTATCAGGTGATCTACAATGGGAAATTCTACATGGTATCAGAGCAAAGGTGATCAAAGCGAAGAACAGTATACAAAGAAGGGAGAAGTTCCAAGTTTGAAGTTCCTGATTATAGAATTCGAATTCTTATCACATCTCAAATTTCACCAGTGGCATTCAACGGTTTAAGACTTGAGTATGCCCTTGATGGCAGTTCGAATTATATTGCCTGGAAGGATCGCATGGAAGCGGTATTAGAGGAAAATGGTCTAAAGGACTTCATTGATTAAGAAGTCCCCAAGCCAGTAGCAGCTAATGCCCAAGAATTGGCGGAATGGAAGAAATGTGTGGCTAGAGCGAGGAGAATCCTTCTGGAGGGAGTTCGAAACCACATAGTCTCAAGTCTCCATGGGAAGGAGACACTGTTTTCAATGTGAAAAACATTGAAAGATCTATATCAGAACAACAGTGATCAAAGGAAGCTGGTGCTGAAAGACAAGCTTCGGAAAATCAAGTGTGAAAAGGGCGACACGATCTCTACATATCTGAGCAAGCTCACCACCTGCAAGGATGAACTTGGAAGTGTAGGGATCATAGTAGCTGATGACAACATGGTGAGTCTTGCTCTCCTCAGTCTTCCTAAGAGTTGGCATAGTTACCAAGACTCGGTAAATGGAAGAGAGAAACTGCTAGATTGGGAAAGACTTTGGTCGGATCTGATGCAGGAGGAGATAAGAAGAAGCACTAGAGATGGATCTTCATCAAAACAAGATGATGAAGAAAATATAGCCTTAGCGAGTAAGGTGAGGAAAGGGAAAGGGAAGGCGAACCATTCCAAATCCAGTTCTTCCCATGGTGGGAAGAATTTTGACAAATCGAAAGTGAGATGCTTTCATTGTCACGAGGTGGGCCATTATGCTACGAATTGTCCACAGAAGAAATCCAAGAAGGGATCCTCGAAGGGATCATATGGTAAGGCACTGGGCTCACAGTTCGAATTGGATTTCTCTCTCATCGCATGCATGGTTTCATCCATGGTGGGATGTATTTGGTACTTGGACAATGGAGCTTCATTCCACATGATCAGTGACAAGAATCTTTTCAGTACCTTGGAGGAGAAGGATCTCTAGATGCGGAACGAGATGGGCGATGATGGAAAGTACCGTGTTTCAGGTGAAGATACGGTTGTGTTTCAGAGGGAGCAAGGAGCTCCTCTCACCCTAACTTATGTAAAGTATGTATCGAGTTTGAAGAAGAATCTTGTGTCCGTCGCTATGCTAGAAGACAAAGGCTATGATGTAGTCTTTAGTAAAGGAAAGGTATTCTTGAGGCAAATCGGCATTGGACAGACCAAGAGGATTGGGATTCGAGTAAAGAATCTCTACAAGTTAGAGGTAGACGACTGTGATGCATTGAGTTCCAAGGTAGAGTTGGTGTCGAGCCAAGATGTTGGCGAGCTATGGCATAGAAGATTGGGCCACTTGCACCATGGGGCCTTGAAGATCATGCAACAGATTTCTACCGGACTTCCCAAGGGAAAATTGGAGCAGACGGATACATGCAAAGGTTGTACCTTGGGTAAGTATGCGAAATCTTCCTTTCAGGATCGAGACAGTAGAGACACAACAATCTTGGAGCGAGTTCACACAGATGTGTGTGGACAATTCTCTACAGCCTCCACCGCTAAACAAAGGTACTATGTTATTTTTATTGATGATTTTTCTCGTAGATGTTGGATCTACTTTATGCAGAAGAAGGATCAAACCTTCTCAAGGTTTTGTGAATTTAAAGCTTTGGCAGAGAAAGAATCTGGAAAGAAAATAAGGGCCTTGCGTAGCGACAATGGTGGAGAGTATGTCTCCAACAGTTTAAGGACTTTTGTGTTGCAGAAGGAATTAAACAAGAGTTGACGGCACCCCATAACCCACAACAGAATGGGGTGGCCGAAAGGAAGAACAGATCGATTGTGGGAGCAGCTCGTGCAATGCTGCATGACCCAAGCCTACCACTTCATTTGTGGGCTGAGGCATGCAATACAACAGTATACTTGCAGAACAGAAGCCCGCACCGTATATTGGGGATGAAGACACCAATGGAAGCCTATTCCAGGAAGTGACCAGATGTGAGTCACTTAAGGATATTTAGATCATCGGTTTATTGCCATGTGACCAAAGATGCCCGGAAGAAGCTAGATCCAACAGCTGAGTTGGGGATACTTGTGGGGTACACTGATACACCCCACAACTATCAGGTGTTCCTGCCTACCAGTCAGAGGACAATGGTACGCAGAGCTCTGAAGTTCGATGAGCAGAAACCCTTGCGAGTATCAATTGTGAGGGAGCTCAATTTGCATGCAGAGGAGGAACTTTTAGTTCCTAAGGAGGAGGAGCCTCAGACTGATGCAGAGCAGCCGCATGTAGAGGATCTGGGAGTGGAGACATCCACTCATGCTGAGTCTTCCAGAGATGGGCGGAAATGCTCAAGGGAAGATGATAGGTTGATGCTGGATGTGTGAGAGAATGTGGGACAACCATCTTCTCAGCGCAGACAGAGGAGGTCACCCGAGCAGTACACTGGTTACATGGCCCTGGTTGGGGAGTGTGTAGAGTCTGGACCTTCTTCATTCGAGGAAGCAGTGAAACAACCAGTATGGGTTGATTCCATGGTGGAGGAGTATGACTCCATCGTTTGGAATTGTGTTTGGGATGTTGTCCCAAGACCTTAGGACAAGTCAGTGCCGAGTTCCGATGGCTTTACAAGGTAAAGCAGGCAGCTGATGGCAGTGTTGAGAAACATAAGGCAAGGTTTGTTGCTCGTGGTTTCTCACAGGTTGAGGGGATCGACTACGATGAGACCTTTGCTCCTGTAGCAAGGTACTCATCTATCAGATCGATGTTGGCACTATCAGCTCAGATGGATTGGAAGATACATCAGATGGATGTAAAGACAACGTTCCTCAATGGGAAGATTGAGGAAGATTTGTACATTGAGCAGCCGAAAGGATTTGAGACCTTCGATCATGAGTCGCATGTGTGTCGAATCAAGAGGGCTTTGTACGGGCTGAAGCAAGCACCTCGTGCTTGGTACACCAGGATCGACAACTATTTCACCGGGTTGGGCTTCACCAAGAGTGAAGCAGATGCGAACCTTTACCACATCATGGTAGAAGGTAAGCCATTGATCATTTTACTTTATGTGGATGATCTGATATTGACAGGTGATGATTAGTTGATCAAGTCTTGCAAGGAGGATCTTGCAAGAGAGTTCGAGATGAAGGACATGGGCCTTGTGCACTACTTTCTAGGCATAGAGGTGTGGCAGAAGGATGGGGAAGTGTTTGTATCTCAAGGCAAGTATGCCAATGAGATACTCAGGCGATTCCACATGGAGAAGTGCAAGCCCATGCAGACTCCTCTAGCTGGCAACTGGAGGAAGGAGGATGCTACTTCAGGTGAGGTAGTAGCTTCTACTGTTTTTCGACAGCTTGTGGGTTCATTGATGTATCTCGTGAACACATGACCAGATTTATGCTTTGCGGTGAACCAGCTGAGTCAAGCTCTGGTTCAGCCTACCAAGCTGTTTTGGAAGGCAACGAAGCATGTGCTGAGATACCTCAGAGGCACATCTCAGTATGGATTGTGGTACAAACGGATAGAGGGAGTGAAGCTTCAGGGCTTCACAGATGCAAATTGGGTAGGGAGTCCATCAGACCGGAAGAGCACTTCAGGAGGAATCTTCAACCTTGGTTCAGCTGCAGTTTCTTGGTACAGCAGGAAACAGATATCAGTTGCACTTAGTTCAACAGAAGTTGAATACATGGCTACCAGTCAGGCAACATGTGAGGCCATTTGGATGCGGAAGATTCTAGTCGGATTGTTTGGTCAGAGGATGGATCCAACAGTGATCTATTGTGATAATTAGAGATGTATCAAACTCTCTGAGAATCCAGTATTTCATGACAGGTCTAAGCACATCGATATCCAGTATCATCATCTTCAAGACTGTGTGGTGAAGAGGATCATGTTGTTGCTGTATGTTTCGACCGAGGAACAAGATGTAGATATTTTGACTAAGGCATTGTCAAAATGCAAGTTCGAGTTCCACAGAGACAGGATTGGGGTGACAGATAATCCCTTTCTTGTTGAGAGGGAGTGTTGAAAATAGCAACAAGAAATGATAAATATAGAAGTGCTAAAATTAGCATTGCTATAAATAGCATTTCGGGATACATTCCAATTTTAGTTAGTCCCTGAACTAAAATTGAGAATTAAAATTCGAATTTGATCTTAGCAGCTGTTTGAAAAATAATTAATTAATTCATCCTGAGTTAATTAGTTGGAGAAAATCAAACATGAAGTCTATGTGGAGACATGCAACAGTTATCCCTTTGATTAAGGAAGTTATCCATTAGTTAAGGAGATAAGGTTGAGTTGTAATTAGTTAGCTTAGTTAACTGAGTTAAGTCCAATTAGATTAGTTCCAACAGTTGGAGGAACTAGTTGTGAGTTCAGTTAGTTAATGCATGCATGCATGTAACTACTGCACTTCAGATAACTGAATATTCTCTCATAAATAACTCATGCATGTCAGTTCAGTCAGAGACCCAGTTGAGATCAGATGATGTGACAGTGTACTATCAGTTGCAGGAATATTCCCATGAGGATATTTCTTACATGCAAAAGGAATTCATTCCTTGATGAATTGCGCTGTTAGATCAGAGGTCAGAGAGTGTGTGTGAGGTAATTTCACACAGGTGGCAACTTCTGGACCCCAGGAGAAACTGCGCAAGGAAATAGGAGGCTTGGAGGATTGACAGAAGGCATATGTTGTGTCTATTCAATCTGTGAGCTGTGTTGAGGGATTGTACTGAAAGTTGGATAGATTTTGAGCTAAAGCTTTGTGTAATATCTGCTATTGTTTCCACTTGTTTGATATATAGATAGAGGGGTTTTTAGCTGAGGCTTTCCCTAGGTTATTCTTCTATGTTCATGTGTGATTGAATTCTCATTCTCTATTATATGTGTTCTTAATTGATTGTGCTCAAATTGATAAAGCTTCGCAAGTTTTGTTTGTAGAAGTAGATCTAGTATATTGCTTTAGTACATTGCATTATCAGGTGATCTACAGTGGGAAATTCTACAACTCGCATGGGACACTGTAATAATAAACAAGCCATAAAGACATATGTATATATAAATAATAATATACAACCCATAAAAAACACACACACATCTAAATATTCACACTTGTAGCTACAAATACCACCAACGTTATGGTTTTTTTAATATTATTTATTTATTTATTTATTTTTAATTTTAATTTTTATGTTTTTAATTTTATATTTAATTTTATTTTTTTATTTTATTTTATTTTATTTTATTTTTTTGTTGCTCACCATTCCGACTAAGGGATAACGAACTGTTGAGCGAAGTTCCAGTTTTGGGGTTGACTAGTTAAACCAGGGGTTGGTTCGACAGGATATGGTGGTGGACCATTAGTCGAGAATCGATCCTCTGAAATATCACAAATGCCAACTTGTTCCAACCGACCCTCGACTGTTTTCAATAGACCGTCAATTAGTCGATAGTTGGGAGGATTCATCGACATAAAGACTTAGTGGATGGGGGAAAACTTGACTTCGACCTCTAGTCGGGTTTGGCTATAGTCGGGAGCAGGCATATTTGGTGTGGGACATCGTAATCCCAACCTCTGATCTGGAGTATGAATGATTCGATGGGCAACACCCACAACACTCAGCATGACATCTCTGCCGAGGCAACTTCATTCTTCAGAGGTCAATACAAACGCCAACATAATGACATCTATGACATGATGTGGGCGGTTAACCACCTCCCGACCATGTTTGACGCCGCTGCTAATGATCTCTTCCTCAGACCTATTTCGGAAGGGGAACTCTCTAGCATCATAAAAGGCTTCAAGAAGGACAAAAGCCCCGGGCCTGACGGTATTCCAATCGAATTTTACTCACATTTCTATGATATTCTCAAAGACGATCTTCTCAACATGGTAAATGCTACCTGCCAAGCTGGGAACATTAACAGTGCACTATCGGCCACCTTCATTGCCTTAATACCAAAGATAGAGAAACCAACATCCTTCGGGGATTACAGGCCCATTGCCCTGTGCAATGCTCTATATAAAATCGTTTCTAAGATCATTGCTGAACGCATGAAAAAAACTCTCAGTTCCTATATATCTCCTCAGCAACATGCTTTTTTGAAGGATCGGCTCATACTTGATGCCGTCGCCCTTGCACAAGAAGGTCTTTTTGCCATTTCCTCCAAGAACATTGACGCGGCCGCCCTCAAGATTGATCTCTCAAAGGCATTTGACTGTGTCAGTTGGAGCTTCATCCGAGTTCTACTTGCAAAAATCGGACTCTCGCCACGGGCATGCAGATGGATTATGGCATGTGTTGAATCCGTTCACTACTCTGTCATTATCAACGGAATTCCATCCACCTTCTTCCAGGCGGAACGAGGGCTCCGTCAGGGATGTCCACTGTCCCCTCTTCTCTTTATTTTGGTGATGAACTCTCTTAGTTCGCATATCAACCTTGCAGTCTCACAGGGGAGGTGTAAGCCGGTTAAGATTTGTAAGGACATCTCTCTCTCTCATAACTTTTTTGTTGATGACATTCTTATTTTCGCCATGCTATGTAAATCATCTTGGGCATGCTTATACATCATCTTTCAGAAGTTCCATGCGGCAACTGGCCTATTCATCAATAATGACAAAACCAAGTTATTTCATAACAACTCCAACCTTGCCACTGCCCTTTGGGTAGCGACTCGTTTCGGCATCAACCTCGCACTCTTCACGGAAGGCCTCCCATATCTTGGTTTCCGACTCAAAGTCAAAAATAACAAATTTGCTGATTGGTTATGGCTCATTGACAGATTCTATAGCAAAATCTCCAAATGGGAACACAGACTTTTATCACTTGCTGGCCGTTTCGTCCTTGTACAAGCGGTTCTTTCCCAATTATCAGTATATTGGGGTCATCTCTTTGTACTCCCTGCAAAAGTTCACAAAATCATTCAGTCAATTGCCGCTAATTACCTTTGGGGAGGCCATTCCTACCAATCGAAATTACACCTGGCACGAATGGATTTCATCACCATTCCCAAAAAGAATGGCGGTTGGGGTCTTATTAATATGCGGCGTTTTGGCAATGCTCTCATCGTCAAATCCATGCACAGGGCCTTCTTCGGGAACAGCCCATGGTCTACTCTTATCAAGCAGAAATATTTAAAGGGTCGCAGCTTAGATTTCTGGCTCAGAAGATCCACTCTTGGGATCTGCAATGGATCTCCCATCTGGTGCTGCTTTCGCAAGAATCAACGTTTTTTCTTCAGTATTCTCAAATGGTCTTTCTCTTCTGGTTCTTCCGTCTTCATTGCACTTGACCCCACCCTTCACAACCTGGAATCCCATATTCCCCCGGCGCTTCTCACCTTTTTTCACACCAGGGGCATCTTCACCTGGTCCATGCTCATTGACTCATGGTCCTCATTGTCGCCCATCTGGAAATCGGACTATCAACTTCATATTCCCCCCCCCTTCGTCCCCTTTGGTCCTCCGCCACCCTTCATTTCTCTCGCCTGAACATCCTTCAAATGGGGCCACATGACTCCCTCATCTGCTCTACAGACTCCACCACCCACCCCATCACTGTTAAACGACTCTACTCCGCCCTCACCTCACTCACCCCGCCTCTTCCCTCCCCCTTCCCACACAAACTTTGGAAAGCCAACTGCCCTCTCAAATCCACTCTGTTTGGCTGGCTTCTTTTTCATGACAGGAATCTTGTATGGGATGTTCTTCAACTAAAAGGGTGGCAGGGTCCATGTCAGTGCTGCTTTTGTCGTTCTCACTTGGAAACGAACATCCACATGTTCTTCCAATGCACTGTCACCTCTGCCATTTGGATCGAGCTGTCAACTTGCTATGGCTTTCCTGTCCTCCTTTTCCCCACGGTTAAGGATGCTTTCTCTTGGTGGTCTTCACAGCGTCCCTTCTGGCACGCCATCTTCCTCCTCACGCTCTGGCATGTCTGGAAGTGGCGGTGCGGCTATGTTTTTCGGGACTCTCATTCACCTCCCGAAACCATTATATCCTTGATTACTAGCAGCTTGCCTCCGGAGTAAATCACACCAGACGTCGACTCCTTTCTACAGGCGGCATTCCTCTGGCGGCTCCACATCTGCTAGCATCTTCTCACATTGGCAATATGTCTCAGTGCACACACAATATCAGTGAATACTTGTATCAATGTTTTTTTTAGAACATATGCTCAGAATGTCTTTGACCATTTTTGTTTTTTATTATCCACAGCATGAGACCTGATGCGATATGTTGATCGATGGTTTTCCGATCCATATTTTGCTATGTATTTATCAAAACAGTTTATATGAACTCAATATAACATATATAGTTTTTTCTTCTGAAAAAAAAAAACAGTTTGTTTAAGAAAAGCATAGAGGGTGCGAGTTATTTAAGAAAGATAAAAGAATAAAATATGTTATATATTTACAATATATGAAGGGAGATTTCCAAATACATTCACTCTTGTCAGTTGGGACTTTTGAAACCATGAATATTAGGGAAATCGTAGAAACATTGACGATAAAAAGATTACTCAAAGACACGTTTTCATGGTCATCATACTAATCAAAACAAAACGATACTAATCAAAACAAAACGAAAGGAGATTGAAAAAGGGAAAACTTGTGGTTAAAAAAAATTAAAATGGAGAATGTGAATGACTATAATAAAAAAACTAAGGAGACAATGCTCTCCAATCCAAACATTAGTGAATAAAACTCAATATATATTATCCTTGAACCTTGATGAACATGCCAAATGATACCTTGATTGCCTTTTTTTTGTTTTGTTTTGTTTATTTTTTTCCGCCAATTGTAAGAGGACTTTGTAGCATAATTAACAACTTGGTTCACCCAATCGTCAACATACTCCCCAAAGGTGCTCACTATAATTAACTCCTTTACTTTTAATGCAAACACCTTATCCTCAAGTCCACATAGGGCACCAAACTAAACTTTACTACATGATATGTTCTCCATGTTTCCACCACAAACGCTATCACCTAATTCTTAAAATAATGATTCCAAGGCATTGCGTAAGGATTTTAAATTCTACAACCATTAAACATCTTGGAAAATAAACAATATGACAACAAAATTACTTTTGACCAATTTTTGGACAAATTACATTTAACCAAAACTAATTATATCATAGTAATATAAAGTAAATTAGTAACTAAATTAAACTAAGCGACAAGGAATGTAGATTGGACTTTCACTTGGCAATTTGTTCCCTTGGAAAGATAGCTACTGTAAAAATGCAGTTAAACCCCAAACTTTGCCAAGATGGGATATAGTGGTGACCATTAATCGAAGATCAGTCCCATTACAATTTTCAAAAACTTAGATATCACCTTTTTAATTATTATTTAAATGATCAATCATAATGATCACACCTAAATTATATTTGTCATCCTTACACTTTCGAGAAAATTTAGAGTGTAATGCCAAAAAAATCCCTTAGCAATATTGAAATTGGAAGTTTCTTACATTTAAAAACTTCAATATTTAATTTTTTTTTTTTTTTTGACTATTACAGTGTGTCATTTTGAAAATGATGCATTGATGCACTTGTAAGCAATCATATTGATGCCATGTAGATGGTAATCAATCATATTGATGCCATGTTGATTTACTTATAAGCAATCATATTGAGCAACTTTATTCATCTTAAGGAATCCATAATTCAAAGAATTATTTCATCTTAAGGAATCCATAATTCAAAGAACCATAATTCAAGGAACGTACACATTATTTGAAATCATAATATTTATTTTCATTAAAATTTAATACATTTAATAAAAAAATTGAATTATAAACAATTTCTGATTTCAATTTCAATTTCAGTTTAACCCTATGTTATGTTGTAAACATTTTAATAAAAAAAATAAAATATATATATATATATATATATATATATATATATATATAGATAAAGAAAAAGGTTAAACAAAAATTCATATAATTCATTTTATAATTTTATCATTGTGCACTTATAATTTTATACTGTAGTCTAACCAGATTGCTTTTTTACCTTGAAAATTATGGAAATTCCGGAGGTTTTGATAAAATTCGACAGAGATTTTTGTAAATCTAGGTTACAATGGTCAAACTTCAAGATTTTGGGTGCTCAAAGGTTTTTGATAGTGCTGAATCCATTCCACCATAAAAAACATGATTCAAACACTGGTACTACAAGATTTTTTGATTTTTTTTTGCCTAGATTCAAGCTACTTTTGACCGTCCGAGCAATTCCTCCACCTCGGTAAACAATTTATCATTGTTCAAAGCACTTCTTACAACATATTATGAAATGAAATGAAATGATATTTTAAGGTCCACGAGACTGAAAAATAGTCTATGAGACCATTAGTTTCTTGTTTTTCGCTTTTTGCAATTCAATCATTTTCTGATTCAAATTGATGATGAGTTGGCCGAACCTTCCAACAATCACCTCGCTAAAAAGGCAATGCCAAGAAACTGATGCTAACATGTTCTCATAACTTTCTCTGATGCCTTTGAATGCGTCACGTTCCAAAATGAAATGTTTTTCCGATTTCACAGCCCTAGACGTGCAAAATGTACACACCCATTCTTCCCAAGCTTCTTTAGGCCTTTTCCACCATCCTGTTTCACACCGAAGTTGATGTGAGTTGGTCCTTAATTAGGCAATAAGAACCTTTGCCCTCCACGAAATGCTAGCTCCAATGAACTTTTTTTGTTGTAGATCACACATAGGGTTGAATTCCTCAATGTAATATTCCTTCTTTCTACCCAACTCTTTTCCTCATACCTTTTTACCAAACTTCTCTATAACAAAATCCTTTAGCTCCTTGCTATTTGTGGGACAATCATTGAGGTAGATATTCCATTTTTGCATCCATGTGTAGTTTTGTTTCATCCATGTTTTCTTTCTTTCATTCATGCCTTCATTGAAGATAACATTAGGCCATCTTCCTACTCTCATTTGCTCAATTGTTTTTAAATATCTTATAAACCACACCATAACAATTGCTTGAAATTGCTCCTCTTACACTTAACTAAATAAAAAGATTTATTTAAACGAAAGGGAAGAAAAAGCTATTATATAAGATCTTGTTAATTACTTAAATCGCATCACACCCACCCATAGTAGATACATATCCTCTATTCAATGGATTTTGACGGGACGAGTAACAATGGACTACATGGACATTTAATTCTTGAAATCATTAATTTTAAATCCGAGTAGTAGTTCAACATCCAATTTATATCCTTGATTACACTAATATTGCAAACAATGATTTACAACTGCCATTTTTTTTTCCGCCTGGAAGAGAGAATTCGCACGAACTTTGCCTCTTTTCCTGAACAGGTGATCTGATTTCTGCGCTGGTCGTCTACTCTATATTCACTTCTCAGCAAGATCCTACAGGGCCAAGTCCTGAATCTTTATTCTGATACGTACGTATTTTTCTTCCAGTTTTGTTGCATCAACAAGTTCATTTCAGCTTTTAAAAAAATAAAGTCTTCGTAAATATTCATTCTCACTATATATTATCATGATTTCTGGGGGCATTAAATTGTTATTCCTATGTTTTTCCTGGAAACTCCTCTCCCGAAGGTAATCCTGTAAACATAGAATTGGAAACAGGAGGATATCTGCAACTAATAGGGGATCAATTTAAAACCAAACAGGGCAGAAAGCCCAAATAATCCTTACTATTCATTTCCACTGTTCCCTGCATAGCACATTGCCCTCATTATTGCCTTTTGGTAATGGTTCACATCAGGAATTGTCCCGTTTTTCTTTTTGATCTTGGGCTTTATCTAGTCTCTATAATAAAAAAAATGTTATTGTTGTTGGAAGTACCTAAGAAATATGCCCTGAAGGGCTGCACCACGGAATAGATTTCCTTTGGCTCAGGTGTCAGGTTTGATGGTTAGCTATTCTGCCAAACTCACCTGGACTTGCCCCTGGAATCATAATCTCTTTGAAACTCATGCCCTGCGAATTCACTGTGGCAGACCACAGCGAGAAAGGAAACCTGGTGGACGGTTTGACACTCAATTAATACTCTGTCGATCTCATCAGTGAACCCAGGCCCCGTTAGCTGGAAGAATATATCATTTTAAGTGCCTGAGATTTCTCCCGTCGTAAGAATTCCGTGAATCCAGGATGTAATGCTTTGGATCCCTTGCAGGAAGACTGCATCATCAATTCAAGCTGTCTCCAAGATCCCATTTGTCCAAACTTATAACTTTTCGCTGCAATTTCTGAGATTTGTCTGAAAAATAATTTTCAGATAAGCGTTGGAGATCGAATGAGAACTTGACATGCTTTCTGATGGCAATCATGTATTATGCACTTTTGGAAGGTCGTGAGAACACACACAAGTACGAAGTTGTCACTTCCACTGGTAAGAAGTTAACAACATTAATTGTATAGAGCTCTTGAAGCATTTTTAGCAATCTAGCTTGTTTCTATCTCTGAGTACATTCACTCTGTTTTTTTTTTTAACTGAAATAATCAAGGATTTATATTAAAAGGTTGCTGCAACTGCACCTTACAATATAACAATACAAACATTATAGAGTTTTCCAGAGGCCAGTCTTTCTGAATATGTCCAAAAACGAAACATGTTTTCTATAGACTAGACATTTTTACTTTTACAAATTTGTAATAGTAAAGCCTACTGGTATAAATTCTAAAAAACTGGCCTAAAATCGAAATTGATTTGCACAGCATAGCTAAACCTTGAATCAGAGAGATGTGCTCACTGTGAACTTCTTGCTTAACCTCCATGGGTGACTTGATCTCCTGGTCCTCTAGAACTTGCCGGATTGTTTCTTTTTCTTGGACAACCCAATTGATATCCTTGGATGTGATGCCTCAAACTGAGTGCTCCTAGCCAGACCCAGAATCAGTTGATATTACCTGTTACAGTTAACCTCAAGCTTCTCAATTTGTGTTCGCTGCTTGGTCACAAGTTCTAATAACTCTGCATGTCCAGAATTCTGAACTACTTCTTGACTTGGCAGTCTATGCTGCAAGTAGGAGATGGCTACCTGGTTATCACCCAAAAGTATGTCCTGCCTCCTCACAACTTCACGCAATTTCAAGGCTTCATGTGAGGAACAACAACCAGGGTGGTTATGCTCTGTCATTGTCAAATTCTTCCTAAAGTTGCGGAGGGCTGGAGATGAGGTGCCAATTTGAACCTACAAAAAACACCCCCACAGACTCCTGTCAATGGTACAGATCTACATAGTATGCAGAAATAACTCCAGCAACCAAGGGGAGAGCCTGATTCCAGAGTCCTTGGCCCTACCTACCTCCATCACAGCTTGAATTGAAACAAGCCAGAATGGGTTCCAGAATGATCCCAGCTCTATTCTCCGGAGTAAAACCTTGAAATTTATTAACTCTCTCCTTTTTCATGTCCGATATGAGTGAAGGTACTGATGGCCCTGGGTGTGTTAATGCCTGTCTCCTAAGTCCTTGACTAAAATGTGCTCTGCCATTTCGCTTGTCTTGTGATCTACATGGAAAGTATTAGTAATAAAATGATGAAACTATGGGATATGGGATATAGTTGTTATCCTCACTTTTAACCTTAAGGTTTCAGCACCCAGACATGCTATTTCATTAGCTAGATGGTCTGCTTGACTACTGGGATTTCTCAGCACATGAAAAAATCCCTTTTCTCCAATTTCCTGGCTTTCTTTCATGTTCTGAGAATGAGCATCTTTAAATTGAAATCCTTTGGTTATGAGGTATATCACATGTATCTGATAATGATTGTTGAGTCACCTATTGCTAAGAGTCTCTTGTTCTTTCATGCATCAAGAATTATGAGTCCTTGGAAGAGTGTAAAACAGAAATGATGCAATGGCACATACACATTAACACAAAGATTTTACCAGTGTTGCGAACATCTCGATAACATCCCGATTTTATCTCGAAATCATGATTTTTTGGCCAAGTCGATGCTTGCCGATTTTTAAAGATATTTTTATGGTATCGTAATTTTGTCGATGTTTGGCGACTTTTTACCGATATTTTCCCAATTTTCCCGATTTTTTGTTTTTTCAGACCCCTACCAATTTTATCCCTATGTCGATGTTCGCAACATTGGATTTTACCTTGAAAACCCAAATTGGCAAAACCAGAAAGATTTTTCAGTATATTCTACTGTTTACAATGTTATAATACAATATGTATATGCCGTAACATCCATAAACCCCCAATCCATTAACCTTGGATTAGAATACAACCATAGCTTGTTAATTGGAATTACAAAACCATGGGCTAAACCACCATGCACCCTAAAACCGCTAAAAGTGAAAACTATATGTTGAAAACCGCCAAAAATTGATCCAAAAAACCATTCAATTTTCTTTTTTTTGAGGGCACTACCCCATAAACCTCCCACAAGCCCCTGCGACCCCCCTATGGCCCCTCCCCATTGTGCCTAGCGCAACAAATCACACGTGATGATAGTTGTGTAAAGAATATAACACATATCCAACATTCTCCTACATGTTGTTTTCTTTGCATACATGGGGTCACAAGAGTACACGATCAACCATTCATGGCAATAATGCCCATTGTTGCTCTACACCAAAAGAACTTCTCAATGCTCACAAAATTTGTTAATGAATCTGCAACATCTTTAAAGTGTCCACCTTTAGTAGTAGTGCCTTCTTGTCTTCAATCATATGTCCCACAAAGTAATACTGAACATCAATATGCTTTGCCTGAGAATGATAAGCTAAGTTTTTGCTAGGAATATTGCACTCTAACTGTGGCAATCTATACTTACAACTTGCTGTACCAACCCAATACCTAAACACAATCTCTATATCTATACCACTTCCTTGCTTGCATGGTTGGTTTCTATGTATTCAACTTCTGTAGTTGAGAGTGCCACTATAGATTGTCTCTTTATCATCCAACTGATTGCTCCTCCAAATCGGTTAAACACATACCCACTTATAGATCTTTTGCAATCCAAATGTCCAACCTAGCTTGCATCAACAAAACTATGTATTTCTAACATTTTGTGCAATCTTGGTCTTCCTTGGTAGCACAATCCATGATTAGAAGTGCTAATCAAATACTTGAAAACCCTCTTTACTGTTGTCCAATGCTCTTTCCACAGTTTTGACATATACCTACTCAATACTCCCACTACATGTTCAATGTTCAGTCTTAGTATAAACCATTGCATACATCAAATTGCCAATTGCACTAGCATATGGAACACAATACATGTTCTCTTTCTCTTTCTATGTCTTAGGACATTGATCTACAAATAACTTTACACTTACAAGAATAGTGACCTCCACTGGTTTACATTCCTGCTTATTAAACCTTTGCAATATTGTCTCAACATACTTCCTTTGATTTAACTAGAGTTTCTAGTTTGTCCAAACTTTTTTAATTTCCATTCCCAAAATGAAATTTGCAGCACCAAGATTGTAATGAAGCAATGGAATTTTGCCCTCGCTTACCCTAGGGTTTTTATAGAATATGCAATCAAAGATATCAATCAATACTGCAATTTTTATTCAAAATGTAAAATCTGCAATTCAAATGCAACTGTAAAAGCACTACTATGATAATAGTGCTAAACAATGTTCACTGAAATTTCAGTAGTTCATAAAACCAATCCACAATTTAGAATACTCCAACCATTCACAACCTAATTATGCAATAGCATAACTATCAACAGTTCACAACAATCAATCTACAGGTTCCAAAAATCTCTGGCAGACTTCAATTCCACACAGATCATGTATTTCTAACCCAGTCATACACGATAAGTTTGTAACACTTTGGATGATCACTCTAGAACCTGGGACCAAAACAACCGTGGAAAAAGACCTAATCGTAGGGTTAGGGTTTTGACTTGTATAGTTTGGATGTCCACAGAGAGCCGCAATTCCCTCAGGAAGAAATTCACATCAAACCTCCTTGAGGTATTAGACCAGAACAAAATTTAATTATCAAACGTCCTTCGTGAATTGCTTCCTGTGCCGATGATCAAACCTTGACATAAATGCGCATGACCGAGATTGCTTGGGAGCAGGGGTGGGAGTGAGGAGCGACATTTTCATAAGTTCCAGGTTCGGAGCGAATTGAGAGCAAATTTTTATATAATATATATTTTTATATATTTTGATGCATATATGTCAACAAAAGCATGTAGAATGATGAATTAGATATAAAAAGCATAAAAACATGGATTGAACCATATAACATCAATCATCTAGAAGTTATAATCTTCATCAACCACGTCCACAAGTTAGTAACATACAACATATCGAGTCTCATGATTCATCAATCTTAAAGTTTCAAGCTTTCAAAATTCGATATATAACATTTATCATCATTGATCACTAAAGTTGTAACTTGTACTTGTAACCATTACCATTACCAAGTAACCAAATGATAACAAAGAATATCTAACATGAAATGAAATGTTTCAACTTTCAACTTTCACGAAGCATCATATTCATAATTCATTACCAATGAGTTATAATTGCCAACTTCAAACTTCAAACTTAAATTGTCATATATTGTTTAAAAAAAAATATCATAATAAATATGAAAGAGTCAACAGTTATAAAAACTACAAGAAACTAGAAAAGACAAGTAAATCTATTATCTATTGCTAATGCTTGGGCCTCTTGCCGCCACGAGAAATGTCTAATTTCTGAGAAGGTCGTGGTGGTCTACAAGGAGTCTCCTCCCGCATAGTAGGATGACCATGTTCAAAACCAAAACCATAAAGCACATGACCTCCACGTGAGGATGTAGATGGAGGTGGCGACAACAAAGGCAAAGATTGTGGAACTCGAGCACTGCTACTGGATGATGGGGGTTGCCTGGCTATTGTTGCTTCATCATCATCTTTTAAAAGTTTTGTTTCCAATTCTTCTAGATGTAGAGCACCATCCTCCAAATTATCTTCCTCTAGGTTGTTGTCCCAATATACATTTGATGTATCATCACGAGCTTGCTCACAACAATGTGTCAACAACCTCAAGTTGTAGTGCACATAAATGAAGCTCTCCGCCCAATTTTCATTTAGTCTATTTCTTCTCACATTATGGATGAAGCTATGGGTGCTCCAACACCTCTCTACAAAAGAAGTATTTACAACCTGTGAATTTTGCCAATTTTGCCAAAAGTCCTTGGCTGCCATACATGTCCCACCATGTGATAGCATCAAATCTCTCCCTATTTTCCATTGCATGCAAATAAACAAATACTCCAGTGCTAGTGAACTATCTTTCTAGTTCAAGACACAATTTGGCACACTCCTCCTTGTCAGGGACCAACTTGTCTAATGCTGTAATATACCCATTTGTACCTTTGGATCTGTATGGGGTTTGGCCCTAACCCTGCCCCCAGATGGAGAGTAGTATTTTGGCATAAGGATATATGCCAAGGCATGTAGTGGAACATTAGATTTATCTCACCGTGCACACACAAAATTGTGAATAATATCATACAAGTTGGGATTTTTTTCCTGAACAATATCTTTTATTTGCCCCAACATGTTATCCATCTGCTCATACACCTCCTCAATCATTGGTACATCTGCAAAACAAATCATGTTATAAATGGGTTTGGTGTATTGCAAAACTTCCCTCACACATGTCCAAAACAGACCATCAAGAGCAGCCTCCTCCACCTCTTGAAAACCTTACCTGTCAACTGTGATTGGAGCCTTGTCCTTTAATACTTGCCTATGTTGACTTGATACCTTCATAAGGCACTTGAAGGTGAGGTAATAGCTAGTAAATCTAGTCTTTGCAATCTTCAATAGCTCCAAACTTGAGTGACGGAAGAAAAGCCCATGGGTATTGCTATGATTGGTAATAAATTTTATCATTCTCTTGCCTCTCTTGTGTGAATCATCAATCCATTTGTATTGAGGGTGTTTGTTCTTAATAATATCATGCATCGAAAGGTTCATTGTGTGAACCAAACACCCAGACCAAAATATGTTGGCGTATCTATCCTTAATAATTGCTCTCGTTGCCTTACAATTAGAAGCATTATCGGTGATGACTTGGATGACATGGTATGGCCCAATACTTTCAATTGTTTGAAATAATGGTTCTGCAATGTTGATGGCGGTCTTGAACTTTTCTAAGTAATCATATGCTGAAAGGAAGACTACGCCACTAGTAGACACAACAAGAACACTTATCAATGGCTTTCCTTTTACATTTGTCTAGCCATCAGATACAATAGATACCCTATGGTCATTCCAAGAATTTGTCATTTTACCCAAAGCATGTGCTATTTTTGTTTTTTCATGATCAAGTCCCACGATTCTAGCCTTGTCATTCCTAGGGCTCGATACTTTGGGGATTTATTAATGGCGCCAACCATTTCATGCCAATAAGGTGAGTGAAGAACATTGAATGGAATCCAACATGCATAGAGAAAATGGTAAATTTTTGCATCCACATCATTCCTACACCCTTGGTCAAGGAAATCTGATATGGTTCTACACCTTAAAGGGATGTCTGTTCCTATGCCTCCATATCCACTGCCATGGGAGGATGTTGATGGAGTTCTTAGTCTATGTGATTGTGGGCTAGTGGTGTCATGTTCAAAGTCACCCTTTGATCTTTTAGATTTGTATTGGGATTCCTCCTCTTCCCTTATGTATTTGGCTCTTTGTTGTTGTGACACACTTCCACAAGTTTTGATTCCTATTTGTTTATTTCCATCCCATGGCATTTTCCCATAGAGATGCTTTCTGACACGAGTAGATGAACTTGTGTAAGTGTTTTCGCAATGGAGGCATGTAAATTTAATGGTTCCACCCCCTTTCCCTCCTGCAGGCCTAGAAACATATTTCCATAATGAGATTTGGTTTTTGTGCCCTCATCATCTCCACTCTCATTATCCTCCTCCTTCTCACCAAGGTACTCCTCTTCTTCAGGGTTTCTTGTTCCAACACTCCCCACTTCTTCATCATCTTCACCATTCCTCCTTCATCTGCTCCCCAACATCATCATAACCAAAAGAGGAACCAACAAGAGAATTCCAAGCCACATACCCATCATGTTTGAAGTTTTGAATGGAGGAATGGGAATGGGAAAGAGAGAAGAGAACATTTTCATTTAACAATGAACATATAAAAAACACAAATGTTAGATTAGAGTCTAGATCCTACCTCTTTGGCCTTCAATCCCAAGCTCCAATCTCCCTTGCAAGCTCCTCAAGCTCCCAAGCAACTCGCTCAATCTTCCTCCTCAAATCAAGTTCCAATTCCAAAAGCCTTCTCTTTTTCTCTTAATATGCAAGTGGTGAATTGTGGGAGGGGAGGAGGGCCTTTTATTTCTTTTGGCCTCTCCCCTCCCAAAAAAAATCTGCCACGCGGCTTGCGCCAATTTCGGCCATTGAAAGCGAATTTTTTAAGGTAGGAGTTCGCTCCGGGAGTGATTAGGGAGCGAACTCTCCCCGATCGCTCCCTTGTTCGCTCTCGAAAAACTAGGGAGATTTTTTTTTAAGGGAGCGCGCTTCCAATGTCGCTCCGGATCCGCTCCTGAGCGGAGCGTGCTTCAGGAGCGGATTCGAGGGGGGGGGGCACTCCCTTGCAACCCTGCTCATGGCCTCTAATAGGGATCTCACACTCAGATAATTTCGCTCCTCTTCAAATAACAATCCCATGCTAGTAAGAATGCTAGGTGACCTTGCCTATTCTCCAAGTTCGTCCTTATGCCCCCTAGGAAGAGAGATAACCTTCGCTGTCTTAAAAAAAATCCTTGCTATCCTTCAAAAGATCTTCGCTACCCTTTAAAAGATTTCTAGAAGTCCAAGGCAGATACAAGAAGAACCTCACTGCCCAAAATAAAATTCTTGTGCCCAAAACAGAGAAATTTATCCAACAGAATTTCGCTCCTCCTTTAGAAGAGTCCTGTGCCAAAACAAAGAGAGGAAATGGAAGGTTGTCAACTGGGGTGGAATCTTTCACCACCGAAATTGACAAGAGAGAGAAAGAGGTCTAAAACCCTCAGAGCTAATGCTCAAGAGAAAATGAATTGATCCACACTTGATGATCCAAAATGAATTCATACCTCATATTTATAGATTTCCTAGAGGGTTCTCTTCTTCAAAATTGATTGAGTAAACTTTGCTCCAAACCCCAACAATGGGTTTCTTCGCCCAACTGCCCCCAAATCTTGCCCCAATAGTAGGTGTTTTGGGGTTTATCCCCTCTATAGAGGATCATAGCCTACGGGGATGGATAGGCTATTTCATCCCATTCGTCCTCAATTCATAGAGGACGTTATAGTCCCCCCTACCCGAAATTGCTTGCCCTCAAGCAATTGCAAATTAGGGTGCTGCATAATACATTCTCTCTCCCATGTTGCGTTCTCTTCTGGCAAATTCTTCCACCTAATAAGGTATTTTGGAATTACTCTCCCTCTTAACTTCTTTTCCTACATGACCATGATCGTCTCTGGAATCAATTCCAGTTGTCCTTCTTCATCTAAGGGCAATAATTTGATAGAGGTGGTAATTTGCTGCCCCACGACCTTCTTGAGACATGACACATGAAATACATTATGGATTCTGCTGTCTCTTGGTAGTTCTAATTCATATGCCACTACGCCAACCTTCCAGAGGACTTTGTACGACCCACAAAACCTAAGCCTCAGCTTTTTAGCACCACTCTTCTTTAGGGTAAACTGCCTATAGGGTTGCAATCTCAAGAAGATGAGGTCTCCTTCTTCAAAACTTTGTTCTGTTCAATGTTGACCTGCGTACAACTTCTGTTGATTCTGAGAAACCTTTATGTTTTCCTTGAGTACTCTAAGAATGTCCTGATGTTAAAATTGGCAACTAGGGCCAAACTCCATGTGGGTCATCTTATTTATGGCAGCTGATATTTTTCTTGGACTCCTCTCATCGAGAGGTGTAGGATTGATCTAAATATGATCCGATTCCGATAAGTATTCATGGAGATATGAATTTATTTGTGTTATGGGACAATTCGTCAAGGTTGGCCAACAACTAAATTACCCTCACTTATGCTCCACGTTTTGGTATAAATACAAGTGCTTTGCAAGTCATTTGTACACACAACTCTCTTGAGATTTCTTCTTCTCCACTTGTTTTGGGTTTTAGTGGAAATAAGAATCTCTAAGGGATAAACGTTGTCCTAGAGGATGCTCTAAATGCAGTCTTAGATGATGCCCTAGTAGCTCTACGCATGACCTAAATCAAGGAAGACGCAGTCAACCCTAATCCTATATGCTGTCATATGTGAAGAAGACAACTCTAATCCTATAGTGCAACACAAGAGCTCCTTGGAGGATTATAGAAACTCGGTCTAGGGATTTTGGGTCGCAGGACTAGGGCAACTTCAGCTTGGAAGAGGAGGCAACGTGGAGCCTTCTAGGCATTGGTTGAAGGGCAAAATACTCTTGCATGGAGGCCGAATGGGAGAGGGCTAGACGCATGTTTGTTGGGCAGCAATAGGAGGCAAGGAAACTTTGTTTTGGTTGGCTGTAGGTGACAACAAGTCATTGTGGTAGGCCGCAGGCCTTAACAGCCCAAATCAGGGCATGCGTAGAACTGTTTGAGTGTATTAAAGTGCTCAGATCAGCAGCGTGGAGGCAGAGGATACTTGTGGAGGAAGCCACAACTGTTTAAGGAATTGTGTGGGTATGTTTTAGGACTGACGTGGGCCACAGTGATGCCCTAACCAGAACACAGTCATAACAACAGTTACAGTGCAACATAGTGCATATAGGAACAGCAATGAGTACATGTTGTACAATGTAGCATAGTGCACATAGGAACAACAATGCATAGCATGATGTACAATGCAACATAGTGCACACAGTAGTAGTGATGGTGCAGCATGGTGTAGCTCAGTGTTGTTGGACATAGCACCAATGGGACATCATGGTAATGATGGACATATAGCAGCAACAAGAATTTATTGCAGCAGCAGGATGATGAGGTATTGTAGGATGCATTTGGGTGCAGCATAGTGCAACGAAGAGCTCAGCATAGTGCGGCATGAGGAGATGCAGTACAGTGATGGGTATAGTCATGATTAGTAAAGCATGATGAGATACAACATAGTGATGATGGGTGCAGCATAGTGAGGTGCATCATGATGATGAGGTGCAACACAATGATAGGTGCAGCATGGTGATGGAGTCACCTTGGATAGTCAATTGAAGCAGCATGTCTTCAACTGAGTTCAGCTACCTCATGTATCATCTTCTTAGAGATGATCTATGCTCTTATTTAGATAAGTCAAAGTGTTGACTTTTGTTGTATATGTACTATCTCTCTCTCTCTGCTGAACTATTGAAGAACATATAAGAAGAATTGATCAAGGGTTTCCCCACATTGGGGTTTGTCCTTGGCTAGCGCCACATCTTGTGTCCTCTTGTCTTGGCTTGTCTTCTGCGATTTATGTTTATGTTCTATCTGCGATTTACTATTATGCTGATGTGATTGCTAATCTGGAAAAGATATTGAGCTAACTGTGAAAATTGAAATAAATTGCTCTAAGCATATAACATACCTAAAATTAACACTTGACTTTCCTATATCCAATCCTTAATAATAGGTGCCTTACTGTCTCCAAAAACCCTGTCGATAAAGGATGGTGCATCATACCCATATAAATCCCTGAATGATGTCATCCCAATGGATAAGTGGTAGGTGGTGTTGTAGCAATGCTCCCCAAGGTACAACCACTTGATCCATGCTTTTTGCTGACCCGTCACATAGTTGCGTAGGTACCCTTCAATCCACTTATTCATGATTTCTGTTTGACCATCTCTTTATGGATGATAGCTAGTGCTAGGGGTTAATTCGGTTCCTACTAGCCTGAAGAGCTCTTGCCAAAAAGCACCCATAAACATGCTGTCGCGATCGCTAACTATATTCTTTGGTAATCCATGCAATTTGAAGACTTCTCGGAAGAACAACTCTGCTACTTGTTTGGCCGAATAATCAAATGAGATTGCAAAGAAATGTGTGAATTTGGTCAACCTGTCCACCACAGTGTAAATGCAATCCTTACCTTGTGCTTTGGGCAACCCTGTGATGAAGTCCATCGAGATGCTCTCCCATTTCTGTTTGGGAATAGGTAGAGGTTGGAGAAGATTTGTAGGATGCGTATGCTCAACCTTATTATGTTGGCATGTCATGCATTCCTTGACGTATTTCATCACATCTTTCTTTAGACCCTTCCAAGAAAATCGTTCTTGAATCTGTCGGTATGTCTTAAAAAAACCCTGATGTCCAGCGAATGGAATGTCATGTGTGATCTTCAAAATCTTCTCCTTGAGCGCGGACTCAAGAACCAAGTATATTTTGTCCTTATAATAAATAACCCCTTCAACTAATTTGTACTTGTCGTCTTGGATGATTTAGTCGATAATTGCGCAGGCAAACTGGTTCTTGGCATACTTGCTAAGAGGTGAGCCTTCCAATCTTTTGTAAGCTCTATGAGGGCACATGCTGCTGGTTTCCTGGAAAGTGCATTGGCCACAACATTCTTCTTTCCCTTCACATACTCAATATCAAAATCATAAGCTTGGATCTTGCTTACCCATTTCTGTTTCTGCTCGTTGAGGTCCTTTTGCCCCAAGAAATGACGTAGGCTATTGTGTTCTGTCCTGACTACGAACTTGTTTTCCACTAGATATTGTCTGAACTTTGCCAAAGCATGTATGATAGCCAACATCTCCTTATCGTATATGGAATAAAGCTTCTCTGAGTCCTGAAGCTTTCGACTTTTGAAAGCGGTAGGATGGCCCTTTTGCATTAAGATGGCCCTTATTCCTTCTCTTGACGCATCACACTCCAATATAAATGGTTGACTATAGTCTGGGAGGGCCAATACGAGAATGAACTCATCACTTCTTTGAGCTTGTTAAATGTCTTGTCAGATTCTTCTGTCCACCTGAATGCCCCTTTTTTAGTTAAATCTTTCAAAGGTGCACTTAGCTGAGAGAAACCTTTGACAAATAATTGTGAAGAATCCTCGCAGTTCTGTCAGGCTCTTGGGGGTGGGCTAGTCCAATAGTGCCTGAGTCTTTTTTTGATGAACCTGTACTCCCTTTGCGCTGATTATGCAACCCAAACTCGCACTTTGATGCCTTAGCATAGAGGGATTGTTCTTGCATGATACTCAAAATTGTATCCAAATGCCTCAAATGATAATCCCATGTCTTGCTGTAAATGAGAAGGTTGTCAAAAATATTAATAAGAACTTCCTTAGCCGCTTGTTGAAGATGATGTTCATGCAAGATTGGAAAGTGACGAGAGTGTTGGTTAGCCCAAAGGGCATGACCAAAAACTCAAAATGTCCATAGTGGCAATGAAATGTTGTTTTCGGCATGTCTTGCTCTCAAAGTAGAATTTGGTGATACCCCGAATGCAAGTTAATCTTTGAAAAATATACTGCTTCATGCAGCTTGTCCAATAATTCATCGATCTTGGGAATGAGATACCTGTTTTTGATGGTTTTCTTGTTGAGAGCTCGATAACCAATACACATCCTTCACATGCTAGCCTTCTTCTTTACCAAAACCATAGATGAGGCGAATGGACTTGAGCTAGGTCTAATATGACCCATTGATAGTAACTCTTGGATGGTCTTCTCTATCTTTTCCTTGAATTTCTTTGGATGTCGATATGGTGTGGTGATTACAGTCTTGGCCCCTTCTTCCAACTCTATAGTGTTTTCAAATCCTCTTTTAGGTGACAATTCTGGGACAATATCACCAAATACCTTATCATATTGTCCAACACTCGTTGGATGTCTGCTTTGGACTATGGTTTGTCACTGTTGGGAGTCTTTTGGCTCGTAATCTTGCATTCTGTTGCATATGCTACATCTCCATGCCTAAAAAGGGCCCCCATCCTTGTAGCGGAAATGACTTGTGGTCCACCATTTGCCATACCCCTCAAAACTACCTTACTACCATTCAATGCTTTAAATTCCATTTCCAATGCTTGATAATCCATAGTGTGCTTTCCCAACAAATACAACCATTGGACCCCCAATACCATATTAATATCCACCAAATCAATTACGTAAAAGTCACTAGTGAAAGTATAATAACCAAGTGTTACACTCAAACCTGGGATCCTCTGTGTGTAATCCAAGTTTTTCCCATCCGCTACTATTACATCAAGGCCTTCGAATTCTTCTATGGGGAGCCCTCTTTTTGCTACCAATGTTACATCAATGAAATTATGTGTAGCTCCCCCATCAATTAAGGTGGTGATACGTTGTCCTTTGACAACTCCCATGACCCTGAAGGTGTAATGCCTGGGTGTTCCTGAAAGAGTCACAATCTTGGCTTAGGGTCGTGATTTCTTTCTTGGTGGGGTTTTTCCTCTACTTTAGCTTCTTCCCGAGGTGTTCTTCCATGGGACTGCTAAGCTCAGTGGGTTCATCATTGCTAGGTGTGGGTTCTTCTCCTTCCTCTTCGTTGTCAGAGAGCACTTCAATGTAGTGAATCTTCCCCTTTCCTAAACAACGATGTCCAGGTTCCCATTATTCCCTGCAAGTAAAACATAGGTTTTTCCTCGTTAGTTCGATTTGGGTTTCCTCATGTATCTTGTCCCTTTTGGGCCAATCACATTTAGGGGCCTTTTTCTCCTTATCTTTTGGGGGAATGAAAGGTTTGGGAGGGGCTTTAGATTTGATTGCTGCATTCCCCATATCACGAGTCTTCTTGATAGCTTCTTGAAGGGTGGTGGGGTTGAATGCCTTGACCCAACCTTGTAGGGGTTCGTCTAATGCTTTAGTGAAAAGCATGACTAATCGCTCTTCAGATATATTTGTCACCATTACTGCGGTTCGTTCGAATTCTGCAATAAACTCTTCATGTGATCTTGTCTGTTTGAGTAGTGCCAATTCTCTAAAGTGGATGTATGGGTTCTTCTGATCAAATCTTTCTATCAACCTTTGCATAAAATCTTCATAAGAAGTGAGGTTAGCATGTCCCAATGTTACTAGACCATGATACCACCATTCATGCGCTTCCCCTTCTAGATGTAATGTGGCAAATTGGATTGCGTCCGCTTTCGCCATCGGATTGAGCTTGAAGTAGGTGTCCAATTTTTGCACCCAAGCCCTCCCTGTACATTTAGATGATCCATCAAATGAGGGTAGAGGAAGTTTACTCACCTTGCGTGCCAGTTTAGCATTTGGCTAACCCTTGGGTCTATTTTTGTTTATGAAATTGCTGTATTCATTGAAGGACATGGTTGCTTGAGTGAGTTCCTCCAACCTCGTGTAATCCCAAGAAATTCATTAGGAAATTGATTTGGCTCAACTACTTCTTGGGTTGCACTTGCTTGATTATTTGTGTATTGTGGAAGTAATAGATGGTGATTTCTTCCGTTGTTTGTTCGGGGATTAGGTGGACCGGGGTTATGGTTACCACTTCCTTTAGTGGTGTTTTTGTTGTTGCCAACATTTTGCTGTCCTATGAGATGAACGACCAAATAAGTGAGTTGTTGCTGTCCTTGAGCCAATAGTCCCACTGGTTAGGCTATTTCGTCCCATTCGTCCTCAATTCGTAGAGGACGTTACAAAGATCCTTCATGTCAAAGTTAGAAAACATCTAAGTTTTCATATCTTGGATGATTTCCTTGTCATTTCCAATCAACAACATATCATCCACATAGAAGACAAATAAATAAGACGATCACCAACTAATTTGAAATGCAGACAATGATATGCTTTGCCCCTTGTGAAACCAAATCCCAATATATAAGTATCAAATTTTTGATACCGCATTCTTTGTGATTGCTTCAACCCATACAGGGAATTTTTCAACCCACATACTAGCTCTATCCTTCCCTTTATTGCAAATCCTTTTAGCTACTTCATGTAGATTTCTTCTTCCATATCCCAATGTAGGAATGCTGTCTTCACGTCCATCTGTTCTACTTCAAAATCAAAAGCAGTAGCAACATATAAAATAAATATAATAGAATTTAACTTGGCAATAGGAGATTTTTTTTTAAAATATCACCAAAGTCAATTCCCTTTACTCGGGAATAACGTTTTGCTACTAACCAAGCTTTTTATTTCTCCTCTTTGCTTTTTGCTTTTAACTTCTACTTAAACTCCCATTTGCTACCAATGGACTTTCTTCTAGCTGGAAACTCCACTAGATCCGAAGCCTCATGAGTCCAAGGCTGCCATTTCTTCAACCATGACTTTTTTCCATAGTTTTCCATCCTTTGAATCCACTACCTCCCTAATAGTTCTAGGATCATCATTAGTATTAAACAAAGAAAAAATTGAAGGAAGTCAAGTGGAGTATACCTTTTTGGATGCCTTTTTTCTCAAATTGATGTCCTCAATTGTTGAATTCTGTAGTTGGGGAAGTCTTGTAACTTGGTGTCTTAGCTAGGAAGATCTTGTTTGGCAATTTTAGGAGTTTTCATGCGACATGCAAGACATGTATGAGGGTTGCATGTGACAACACAGTATGCATGACATGCAAGCTATTTATAACTTCTTTCTTATGTTTAGGAAAAGAAGACCCAAGAAAAGTTACTTAGTTTAAGTGACTTATCTTTAATAACTCGACGATTTAATCTCAACCATCAATTTAGGCGTTAATGAAGTTATAAATTTAGCCTAAGGGAAGAGGCTAATACACACAATCATTTTTGATCATTTGAGCGAGTGATTTGTTGAGTGGGAAGGCTCGACTTGACCAAGGAGATTCAGGAGGATGTTGAGAAGATTTCATGAGGAAATATAGAGGTCGAATTGGAGGAAGGAGGCCGAGTAGCAGGTCTTCTTACCAGCTATAATTTCTTGTGTAGTTCTCTATGGGTCTAACCCATCTTTTCTGAGTTAATAAAATTTTTAGAAGGGTTTTCTGGGTGAATTTTTTTTTGCTGTACCTGTCATTGATTTCTCATTTTATTTCTGCTGCAAATTTACTTGTTAATTATTAGCGTCTTTAGTTTTCAGCAACTCTGAAATTTATTTGGTAAAATATCTTTTTGGGCGTTGTTAAATTGCCGTGTGAAATTAGGTTAGGGCTGATAAGAGTTTAAATTAACATGGTATCAGAGCCCTAAAAGCTCTAAAGGAGAGAGATCAAAGTTTTGACGTAATTTTTTTTTTAAATTTTTTAATTTATCTTTTTCAGCAGATTTATTTATTTACTGGGGGTTTGTGGCTAAGTTGATCTGGTTATTATGGCATCATCGGGTTTGAGGTATGAAGACTGGTTGGAGGGGGCCGATAATTTCAGTCCATGGAAGGAGCATATCTCCATTGTTCTAAAGGCGAATGGCTTGTGGGAATTTGCAAGCATGGAAATCTAGGTTCCTATAAACCCCTTCTAAACAACCGAGCACAAGCTGAAGGATGTGAAGACAAGGGGAATTATTTTGGATGGTGTGAATGGTCACATGAGACCTCACATAACAAGGAAGGACATGACACACAAGATGTGGATGACCTTGACTGGTTTGTACTGGAGTACTAATGAGAATAGGAAGATGGTGTTGCGAGTGAAGTTAAACAATATTTGCATGAACAAATATGAAATTGAGACGTCATATCTCACTAGGATTCAATAGGCTCCTGATGAGCTATCAACTCTGGTTGATTCCAAGCTTGTTTAAGTAGCTCTGAAGGGGTGTGTTAAGAAATGGACCACCTTTGTGGAGGGGATCCTTGCGAGGCAACAACTTCCCGATTGGAACCAGTTGTGGGATGACTTTATGCAAAAGGAGATTTGGGAAAATTATATCACTGGTGGACAACGTAGAGGAGGAGATGAGGTAGATCTTGCTCTTGTTGGGCAAGTGCAGAAGGGCAAGGGAAGGGCCAAGTAGAACTAAGGTGGAGGTGGATCTTCATAGGGCAAGAAGGAGAAGGATATGATCAAAGTTAGGTGCTTTGCATGTCACAAGTTCGATTACTATGTCAGACAGTGTCCAAACAAGAAGAAGGGCAAGGGGAAAACTTCTATAGTAACAACAATGTAGATGGATGAGCTTTCCAAGAAGTTTGATAAGGACTTTGCCTTGGTCTCTTGCTTTTTTGGCACCATATCTAAGTTGCACGATATGGGGAAACAGGTACGAGTTTTCGAAACGGGCATGGGTACAAAACGTGACCCCCCCAAATTTTGGAAACAGGAAACATGAAACATGATATATATATATATATATATATATATATATATATATATTAGGACATTTAAGAAATGTTATGTGCAATCGTAAAGCATACATGATACATTATAATTTATTACATTTAAAGTTTAAACATTGTGATTAAATTTAAATCACATTTACTCATGAATGATCACATAATGAAAATAGCAATATCGGAATATCCAAAATCAACCTTTATTACATATTCAAATCTCAAAATCAACTTTTATTATATATATGAGGTTGCAAGTACAATAAAGACTATGAGGCAACAAGTACTATAAAGACAACAGACTAATCCTCATCAAAAATAGAAGTAGAAGCATGCTCAACAGTGGATGGCGGTGTTGAAGAAGATGATGGGCCAATTCCACTTCAAGGCTGGACCTCAATATTCAGGGCAGCAAGAGAGAGATCCAAATTAGGACTTTCTAGATCCACATCCCATTTTTTAGAAGGACCACTACTATATTCTGGACCCCTACGAGATACAAGGCAAAGGTTGGAGTGCACATAAACAAGATTGTCTGCCTTCTGTGAGCCCAACCTATTGCGCTTCACAGAATGAATAAAACCATAGGTGCTCCAATTCATTTCTGCTGATGAAGAGCTTGCCACTTGTGAAAGAACACGAATGGCAAGGTTTTGCAAATGTACACCATTTGCTCCATGACAAATCCACCACCTAACTGGATTCATGGTGCTTCTCTCCTCCAACGCTGATATATCTAAATAATCATCTAATCCTGCAGCAAACCTAGCAAATTCTCCCTTTACCTCCATGTGTAGATGAGATGGAAATATTCTCATAAGGGCTTTTTTCACCCCATTAGCCACCTCTCTATCCTTATGGGGTGTCTTCCTCTTCCCATTGCTTTGAGCAATAAGCTCCCCATCATAAAATTTGGGGTTCAAGGCATGTGCTAAAGTGTGCAATGGAGTGTTGAAATTGTTCCACCTATCAACAATGATTTTCTTGACTAAATCAACAAAATGATCATCAACAAACAAAAGCTGTGGAGACTCTTGTGAAATGATTTCCATAGTTTTCTCAACCATGGAATCCATGCCATCATATACCTCTCCTAAGAAAGGTTGGTCAGTGTCAGCATTCCGAAGAAGCTCAAATGTAGGGGTTGTGAACTTTAGCAAGAAATCTATCTTGCTCCACTAGTCCTCATCAAGGCACAATCTACGCACCATATATCCCCGCTCTAAATCTGCTTGTCTCCAGTCAACCCAAAGTTGACTCACCAGCATAGAAACTAATGCTTGCTTAACCTTAACAGGGCGACGCAACATCAGGAAGTTTGAGGCATATCTTGTCTCATCAACTTTTAACAACTCCAATTTGGAGTACTCTCGAAATATTGCTTGAGATTGGTGGTGGTTGGTGATGAATTTAACAATCTCCCTTGCTTCCCCTGTGATTTCCTTTATCCATGGAACTTTGTTATCGGTCTCCTTCTAAGATCAGATTCAAATTATGGACAATGCAGGGTGTCGAAAAGATGTGGTCATACAATTTAACAATCTCCCTTGCTTCCCCTGTGATTTCCTTTATCCATGGAACTTTGTTGTCGATCTCCTTCTAAGATCAGATTCAGATTATGGACAATGCAGGGTGTCGAAAAGATGTGGTCATACCTCCCCTCAATAATTAAACCTGCAACTTTGAAAACTAATGCATTATCTGTGATAACTTGCACCACCCTGTTAGGCCCTATTTGTTCAATAGATTTTATAATAATATCAACAATGAACTATGCGTCTTTTACCTCTCCTGAGCAGTCTTTCGCCTTTAAAAACATTGCTCCTTTGGGGGAAGTGGCAATGATATTTATCAATGATTTGCGCCTTGTATCCGTCCATCCATCTGAGACTATGGTAACCCCAAAGCTACTCCACGAAGAACGAATTGGTGATAAGATATCCTCCACAAGCTCCTTCTCATTTTTGAGAAGCTGAGTTCTGACTTTCTCATAGTTGGGCCCCTTGTACCCTTGAGGAGCTTTGTTAATTGCCCTTATCATATCTTGCCAGTAAGGAGAGCGAACAACATTGAATGGGATACCACATGCATAGATGCACCTAGCCACTCTAGAATCAGTTTCTTCTCTCACTTGCACATTCACCAATTTAGCAATTCTGCTATCCTGAACTGAAGCGGATGCCCCTCTGGTATTTTTGGATGGTGGTTGTTCATGTTGTTGAGTGGCACTAGCTCTCCTCTTCCTTGCTTCAACTACAATCCTTGGCTCAATGTTAGGTGGAGCTTGAGGAGTAGCTTGACTAAGCTCATCATGCCTTCTTTTAATTCCATCCGCCTCATCTTGCTCTCTTTGATATGCCCTCCTTGCCAATGGGTCTGTTGTTTTTGTGCAACCTGCAATCCCCTGTCCTCCTCCATGCAAAAGATGTGCCTTCACTATTGGGTAGGAGCCCTTGTACGAATCACTGCAAAGGTTACATCGCCATTCCCATGACCCAACATCTCCACATTTTTGAAGCTTCTGAACATGACTTGAAAGAGGATAATATTCAGCCCTTGGGTTGGACCCGGGGCTTGAACTTGCACCTTGGTTGGAAGCCATTATTGCAAAAAAAAAAAAAAAACCTCGTAAAGAAAAAACGTTTTTCATATATTTGGAAGCATAAACCCTTGAAAAATAGAGGAAATTGTAGGAAAAAAAACTAAGAAAATGAATTCTTCTTACCCAAATTAATTTTTTGTAGTTGAAGCTACCCCAAAATGCCATAAAAGACAAGAGAAATATGGCTGTAGCTGAGCCAAAAACCAGGAATGCGGTAGCTAGAAACTCTGCACTCCAAATTTGCTGCTGAAATCTCCTTTGCTCACTGTTGAAAATGCCCTAGTTGAAACCATTGCTCTCTTCCTCTTTTCTCCTTGCTAAAATCGTCTATCTCCAAGTGAAACGACTTGCTCAATTCGTGTGATGAGGGAATGAGGCGAGAGTCTTTTTATAACTTGAGAGAGGCATCTAGAAGCATCCACAAGATATTTTATTTGCCCAATCAAATATTAAAAGCAAAAAACACAATTTCTTTTGGAAAAAGCAATACTTTAAATGGAATCGCTGTCATATGGCCTGGAAACTCGTTTCCGGCCATATTGGCCACGTTTCCCCAACGTGAAACGTGCCAGTATGGCCGGAAACTCGTTTCCAGGCCGTACCAAACGCGTTTTTGCGTTTCAGTTTTGCTTCTGGCCTGAAACGCCCTTTGGGGAAACGTTTTCTGCAACATAGCACCATATCTTGTGGGGTATGGTTTGTGGACAGTGGAGCTTCGTGTCATACGACAAGATCTCAAGACCTATTTACCAACTTTGCCAAGAAGCATTGAGATCTCCGTGTAGAGCTTGGAGATAATGCGAGATATATAGTGGAGGGTGTTGGCAGTATATAGTCCGAGATGGACTTAGGGACTCCTATGGAGGTTAAGGAGGTGTTATATGTACCAGGGTTGGAGAAGAACTTGCTCTCTGTTTCGACCATGGTGGATAGGGGACTTGAGGTCAACTTTATGGGAGATGAAGTTTCCGTGAGGTTGAGAGGAGCATATCTCAACATGAGGCATGTGATAGGGATTAGGGAGAGCAACCTATATCTGTTGAGATGACAACATATGAAGGCCCTGATGCATGACTGTGACAAACAGAGTGATTTTTGGCATAGGAGGATGACATATCTACACTACAGGGCTTTATCATTGTTACGAGAGATGGTCATTGGTTTTCCGGAGATTAGGTTGGAGCAGGAGATAAAGGATGTCAACTTGGCAAGCATGCCAAGGAAACCTTTCCTCATAGTGACACCAAGTCCAAGGGAGTGTTGGACTTGGTGCATTCAGGTGTATGTGGTCCTATGTCAGTGGAGTGGATCATGGGGTTCGGCTACTTTGTGATCTTCATAGATGATTATTCCAGGAGGACTTGGATCTGCTTCTTGAAGACTAAGGATGAGGTCTTCGGTCGATTCCAAGAGTTCAAAGCTCTTGTGGAGAACTAGACTGCGAAGAAGATCAAGGTGCTGAAATTAGATAACGTGGGTGAGTATACCTCCAATGAGTTTGAGGGTTTCTGCAGGGAGGTATGAATCAAGAGAGCCCTCATAGTGCCTTACAACCTTCAAAAGAATGAGGTTGCAGAAAGGAAGAATAGGACCTGTTGCTTCAAAATCTAGCAGGTCTTGTGAGGGGAGCTCACAAGACAAAAGCTAGACTAAGTGACAACACTATGAGGTGTGGCCCACTGTCACCACAACCACTACCTCTTGCTTTTTAGTGGAATTGCACCATAAGGGAGGCTTCCCTATGTTAAGTCATCTAAAGGATATATCAAGTCCAAGGGTTAGAGGTGACGAGGATAGGTCAAGGAGAATACTCAGGAATAGGGCTTAACTAGCTCAAACAAGGCAATGTGCTCCCTCCAAGTGGCCTAATTAGGGCACAAAGTGACCTAGGGTTTTAGAATAGGCAAGGTCAATAGGCTTACCTAAGATCACAAGGCCAAGAAAAGGCTTGAAATAGATAAGTATGATCAATTTTGTGGCACAACAAGCCTTCAACAAGCCCCAAGTTGAAGCCTAGGGCAAGACTAGGGTTTAGCTAGGGCAAAAATTACCTAGGGCAAAGGATGTTAGCCCTAAAATGGAAGAATTAGCCACAAGAAGAGGTTGATTTTGTGGAAATGACCTCACAACCAAGTGTTGAATTCCTCCACAAGGCAACACATTAACCCAATTGAATGCTAACCCTAACCCTAGCCTAACAACTTTTCTTAAGAGGTTGAAAATCAGAAAATGGGGAGAAAGGTGAAGTTTTGTGATGATGTTAGGTGTTATCAACAACGTGAATAAGGGCAGTGCCTTGACCTTGGGTGATGGAATCTAAGGGAGGTCTACTATGGAGAAAAATGATTAAACCCTAAAAAGGAGCAAGGGAATAAGAAACCCTAGTTTCAAACCCAAACTATCATTTTATGAGGGAGCAAAGTCAACGAGGAGAGCTTATCATGAAGAATCACTCATGGGATTGTCACATAAATTCTACAAGGGTAATGCATACAATACCATTGCTAAGATTTCCTACAAAAAATTTCAATAATAACTAGCACATATAAACCCTAGACAATATCCATTCCATGCAATAGCCGTAAATATATTCCAATACAAAGAACACTTACAAGATATATGCCTAAACCAATCCTTTATTGCTCCAAAATGACATCTTCAAAACAAGAGAATAGCTCCATAAGAAAAAACTCCACAATAGATCACATCTCCACAAGATACAAGACAAATTTCAGTTAGGTCAAAATATCTAAGAGGGCCGAATTGATCCCCAATTGTCGGTGAAAATGAAATGAAGGTGACCTCTCTTATATGAGGTCTACCTCAAGTATTCTAGCCTAATGAAGCCCCTAATAACAAGTTTGACATGAAATGAACAAGACGACCCGCTATCTAATGATAAAATAGACCATCATTTCCTACACGTGTGAGCCGTAGCCTCTCTAAATGTTGATTTCATGCCCTTTTAGTGCTCCAAATGCCATGCCAAGGTGTGCTGAGGTTTCCAAATGTGTAAAAGTGCTTGAATCATCCAAAATTTGAGTGAATATCCCCAAATCCACCTCAAATCCTCCTCTAGGGTCCCAAGTGCAGTTGGGGTGCCATCAAGTGGTTTCCATGGGTCTCCAACTGTTAAATAAGGTCTTCTTCTCTCCAGCGTTAGGGCTTTCGTAGGTGCAACATGTTGAAGAAAGTGTAACTAGGTTCGGTCTTCATAAATGTAAGTTTGATCTTTGTACTTGTAAAAGAAAAGAATTATTATTTTTGTAATTATCAAGAATGGGTTTCTTGCCCATTTGATAGGTCAAGCACATGTTTAAGTGCTTCTAGGAAAGTCAAAGAGTCAATGTAATTGTTGAAGACCCATGTGGGCATGTTACACTATGTAAATCTATGTACTAGAGTCAAAGAAATATGTCAAAGGTGATCCTCCAAAGCAAAGACAAGTCTCCTCTTCATGTCGGCTCAAAGAATGAATTTTTGGTGCACTTAAACTCAAGTCGGCCCAAATAGGAGGGACAAACTCCTATATATAGGGTAGTTCGACCTCACAAAAGGATCATCAAGTGATCTCTGAAATCAGCGAGAAAGAGAGTCAAGAAGGAGATGCGAAGAAGAGAAAGAAGGTGCTTCTAGGCCAGCGAAGAAGGAGAGAAAGGAATCCGAGTTTTGAAGGACTGTTTTGGGTCCAAATTCTGTCACACGTGCGAAGGAAGAAGGGTATTTCTGCGGTCACATCAGATTCATAAGTGCAACAACATAATAAAGTTTGATTGGGCTAAGAAGAGGCTCCTAATAGGCCTCCATCTCAAGTGAAGTAGGTCCCACCTAAAGTGAAGAAAGGGAGCAAGTAAAAGGGTCTATTTCAAGCCCTAGATCAGCCACACGTGCGAAGAAATCAGAGCTGCAGTAAGGTTAAGAGGATCAACCTCTAACTTGAAGATATACCCCAAGAAAAGCCTCATTCTCTAGTCTAAGTATCAAGGAGAAGGAAGACTGCCAAGCGAGGTTGAGAAGGAAAGGAAGATACCAAAATAGAGGTCTCTAAGGAGACCTAGGGTTTTTGCAGAAAGTGCCATCAGTTGTCGGAAGAAGAGCGAAGGAAGAGGTTAGGGTGCAGTACAGAAGGAGGCATCAGTTAAAGGACAAAAGAAAGAGAGATTGTGTCTTGTGCTTGGAGGATCTACTTGTCAAGGGTCTAGGGTTTGGCATTTGTCAATTGAAGCTTCAATAAGAGAAATTTGCAGAAGGGTTTTCCTCTCTAGGAGAGAGAGAGGTTTTGCCCTGGCTGAGAGCCAACATCTTGTGTTCTTGTCTCTTTTGTTTTTGGTAACTGTTTGATGAAGTAAGAGAACACACACTAATAATAATAAGAGAAGATTGTGTTAATAAGAAAAAGTAAAAAGTAACTCACAAATAGTTATCATCGTTAGAAGAATCTCATCCTAACCTAGAAGCCCTAGATTCTTCAACACAACAAGCCCTTCCTAGTCTCTCAATGGGAGACCATTCTGATTTGGGCTTTGAATTAGGTCTTTCCCATCAAGTTGTGTCAAGGCCATCCTGGGGGCATATTGGGTCTAGTGGTGTCATCATGAAGAATCTTCAAAGCTAGGTCAAAGTTAACCAACGTCTTGGGTCCTGAAGGTAATTTGGGACATGTAACATTTGCTCATGTTGTTAGGAGGCTCTAGTTTTTTAACGTTGCATCTGCTTAGCCATATGTCTCTATGAAAGGCCTGGGTACTTGTGGAGTGGGTGCCCTTAAAGCTTGGGTTGCTGTGGACCACATGACAAAAACAACATGGACTCAAGTGAAAGCAACCATCCATCAAAGAGTAAGACCATATATGCGTCTAAGTGGACCAAACTTGAATGTTAAGGGCATGTTAATACTTCAAACAAAGATCACCATCACCTTTTGATATCTAACTAGACCAAGTCTCGTAAAGGTGTTCCCTACCTTGATAGAGGTAGTTAATGGTCAACCCTATTAGGTGTTTCCACCCCTAAAGGGAAGTGACAGTTCCAAGGTTAATCCCTAAGTCAATAGGTGTTAGTGCAAATAATGTGGTAATGAAGGTGAAAAGGCTTCATGGTCAAGTGCCATGGTCAAAGGGACCAACTGATGGGGGTGCCCACATCATGAGTGTATGGATGTAAAGGAGGGAGCAATCGTGGAGGCATGAGTTACCCGCTCGCCCTGATTTTTCGACCCCTCTTGTGCGCATTTTACTTCTTGATTATTCCTTGTATTATTGCACATAACTCAATGGTTAGAGTTAGCTCTTTATGATGTAACAATTTTATTATCCCTTAAGATGAGTCAGTTATCGCTCATCGGGGTTGGGACATCCAAGGGTTCCTTTTGATGTGAAGGAGCATCATGTGCTCATGAACCGGTTGATGGCCATATGAGGAGGGTGGAGTTCATGCTAGGCTTTTTCCCACATGCTACTGTTATGGCTTGGCCATCTTTTGCATTTTGAGTTTCTATATTTTGTTTTTTTGTGGCCATGATATGCTTTTTCTTTTCTTTTAGTTGCATCAACCTTCAGTGCAAAGTTTTCCAACTCTACTCAATTAATGTGAACATATGGGTGCCAAGTCTCGATGAACCAATGACAAGTTAGACCCAAAGAGTTGAGGTGAGATATGGGGCATGTAATGTGTCATGGAAAGTGTTAATTATGGTAGAGGGGTCAATGAACACTTTATCTCAATCATGGTATTTCAAGTAGTGCCCCTCTTATAACCCTAAGGGGCCTTAAGGGAGGTCACACTAGGCTAGGGCTAAAGATTAACTCCCCTGGTAAGGTGAGAGAGCAAAATTACAATCAAGATTGTTCAATCTTCCAAATCACCCTTTTATCCATGTTAAATTCCCAAAACAAACAAGTATAAGCCCCTGATTGCAAAATGATCAAAGTAGCTTTTGAATAGCAACCCACCTTCATCCAAGTGTAAATGCCATATGGTGAGAGGCAAATGGTAGAGGCACATGGCATATCATCGTCAAATGGTGGCTATTAGGGGTTGTTGGCTGGCTAAGTGTCTGACTGGCTATCAAATGTAGGAGGAAAGTTTTCTTTTATATGGTTACCCATTTTGGTGGGTAATAGGATGATAGTTAGAGCAGTGAAGGCAATGATCCATGATTGGGACTTGCCTATATTCTCGTGGGTGGAGGCCTGCCGTACAACTGTTTACTTGCAAAACAGGAGTCCTGACTGGGCAGTGGAGGATAAGACTCCTGAGGAGGCTTTTACTGGAGTGACACCGTAGGTGAGCCACCTTCGTATATTTGGTAGTTCAATTTTTGTCCATTTTCCTTAAGAGAAGAGGACTAAACTGAAGCCTTATTTTGGGAGAGGGATCTTTATGGGCTACAATGAGGTCTCAAAGGCTTACAGGGTCTACATTCCAGCCCATCGGAGAGTCATCATCAACAGGATGTCAGATTCAAGGAGGGTAGGACCTTTAGGTGGTCACATGATACTAAGCTAGTGGTGGTAGAGGAGTGGGAGAGAGAGGTTCTGAAGGTTGAGGAGAATTCAACGACACCAACAACAGGGACACAACGTTTAGTTCTGGAGGAGGAGTGAGATGTTCCTATTAGGAAGAGGCTGAGATGGGCTAAGTAGACATTTAGAGATGCATAAGAACATGTGGAGGCTGGTAATAGGATATTTATACAGAGTAGACCATCAACTACATTTTCCAGCATATGGCCTTAATGAGTAGCATCAGTGATTTCAAGCCTTCTACTTTTGAGGAGGTAGAAAATCAACAGGTTTGGAGGGATTCAATGGTTGAGGAGTACAATTCCATCACGAGGAGCAATGTGTGGAACATAGTGCCAAGGTCAGAGGGAAAGTCAGTGGTCATTTCTCGATGGATGTATAAGATCAAGCATGCATCAGATGACAACATCGAGAAGCTCAAGGTGAGGTTCATGGTGAGAGGGTTCTCCCAGAAGGAGGGAGTGGACTATGAGTAGACCTTTGCACTTGTTGCTAGATATGCATATATCAGGGCGGTATATCTATTGCATTAGAGGTGGGGTGGAGGATACATCACATGGATGTGAACACTGCCTTCGTCAATGGGGTAATTGAGGAGGAGGTGTATGTTAAGTAGCCTCAGGGATTTGAGGTGCATTGGAAAGAGTCCCATGTATGCAGATTACCAAAGGTCCCTTATAGGTTGAAGTAAGCTTCATGTGTATGGTACTTTAGGATCGATGGGTAACTTCTTGGTTTGGGCTTCACTAAGAGTGAGGCACACTCCAATTTGTACTATGTACTTGTTGAGGGCGACCACTTATCTTGGTGTGGTATGTGGATGATCTATTCTTGATAGGATCAAAGAGGCTCATTGGGATGTGCAAAGAGGACTTTTCTTATGAGTTTGAGATGAAGGACATTGTGCTTATGCACTGCCTTTTGGGATTGGAAGTGTGGAAATAACCATGAGAGATCTTCCTTGGGTAGGGTAAGTATGCAGTTGAGATCCCAAGGATATTTAGGATGGAGGATAGCAGGTTTGTGTCTACACCTATGATTACCAACTTGAGGAAGATTGACACTTCTGAGAATGATTTGGTCGAACCCACTTTGTACAAGTAGTTTATTGGGTCCTTGATGTATTTAGTCAACACTAGGCCAAATATTTTCTTTGTAATGAACACACTTAGCCAATTTATGGAGGAGTCGAGGCAGGTTCATCGGGTGGCAACAAAGAATGTGTTGAGGTATCTTCATGGTACAAAAGGCTTTGGATTGAGGTATGTCAGAGTTAGTTGAGTACAATTATAGGGGTACATAGATTCTATTTGGGCAAGGAGTGCAGTGGATAGGAAATCCACTTCTGGATGTTGTTTCAGGTTGTGGTCAACGATGATCTCGTGGTTCAGCAAGAATTAGCACTCAGTGGCACTTAGCCTAGTAGAGGAAAAGTACATGGTAGTGAGTGTGACAAGCTGTGAGGGCCATCTGGCTTCACGAGATGCTCACAGGTTTATTTGATTTTGAGATGGGACTAACTGTGATACACTGTGATAACCAAAGCTACATCAAGCTTTCACAGAGTCCAATGTCTCATGATAAGTCCAAGCACATAAAGATTGGGTACCATGTCATTAAAGAGATGGTCCAGAGAGGTGCTGTGAGATTGCAGTACATACCCACAAGGGAGCAAGTTGAGGATACCGAACCTCTAGTGAAGGGGAAGCTCGTGTTTTATAGGGACAAGCTGGGGGTGGTGGAGAATCCCTTCCTGGCTAGGAGGGAGTGTTGAATTCTGTAGCTGCGGAAGGTCTTCTAGCTTGGTGTCTTAGCTAGGAAGATCTTGTTTTGCCTCTTTAGGAGCTTGCATGCGACATGCAAGGTATGCATGAGGGTTGCATGTGACATGCAAGGCATGCATGAGGGTTGCATACGACATGTAAGGCATGCATTCAGGTTGCATACGACATCCAAGGCATACATTCAGGTTACATGACATGCAAGCTATTTATAACTTCTTGATTATGTTTAGGGAAAAGAAGGCCTAAATGACTTATCTTTATTAACTCGACGATTTAATCTCAACCGTCGATTTAGGCCTTAATGAAGTTATAAATTGAGCCTAAGGGAAGAGGCTAAGACACACAAACATTGTTGAGCGCTTGAGCGAGTGATTTGTCGAGCAAGAAGGTTCGACTCGACCAAGGAGATTCAAGAGGACGTTGAGGAGGTTTTGGGAGGAAATCTAAGGGTCGAATTCGAGGAAGGAGTTCAAACAAGAAGCCTTTTTATCAGATATAATTTCCTTTGTAATTCTTTGTGGGTCTGACCCATATTTTTTGAGTTAATAAAATTTTTTAGAATGGTTCTGTGCATGAATATTTTTTGCTGTACCTGTCATTGATTTCTCACTTATTTTCTTTGCAAATTTACTTGTTTTTTTCTTGAGAAAAGAAACTTGTAAATTTATTCATCCGAAAGAAGAACTAAGTTACATTTTTCATATACTAAATGCATTCGAGCATTTAATGCCTCGCAAGAAAAAAAAAATGGCCGAAAGGCCACCTAGTAAGCAGGGCGTGCAGGCCCACGAAGAAGCCCCAAAGGGCGCACCCAAAAAAACTAGAAACCCCAACAAGAAAAGCTTGCTAGTTCTTGAACAAAAAAATGGACACATGCTGCCCATATAGCCCCAAAAAACCCCATAGTACTTGTGGCCAGGAAGGGCAAAAGGCCCACGCACAAAGCCCTAAGGGGCTCTGTCATCAGGGATTAAGAGGCCAAGCACGCATGCCTACCAAAACCCAGAAAGGGCAACAAAGATAACCTGAAACCCTCATCAAAAGAAACCTGAGCACATGCCTTCCAGTAAGTCCAAGTAACCCCACAGAAACTGTGCAGAAACCCCTGGCAGGCGACAACAAATGCAATAGCGATGACATTAGGAACCCATGATAACTTGGCCACGATGGCTTAAAAACCACAACGAACCCACACCTGTAAACTCCCATCTCCACTGTAGCAAAAAAAGAGAGGCACAAAGCCGAGGATATGACGACCATGGAGCCGCCGCACACCAACACCCTCAACTCCCATTGCAAGATCTACGCCAACAACAAAAAAAGAGAGGCTCGAAACCAAAAAAACGATGACACCCAACCCCCTCAACTCCCTTCACAAGAACTAGGCACAGTAGAAAACATGTTGATGACAACGAAAGACGACCAGGAAACATGCATAGCATCATGGTGGTAACGAACCAAAGCATCAACGATGACGTCTGAACCAAATCAGGGAAGAACAGAGGGCTGCGGCGATAAGGGTTCCTGCCGCCAACTCCCCGTCCAACCCCAACCAAGTGTTGAAATTTCTAAGTCTAACCATTAGAAATTTTATCTGTATTCTTCTGTTTTATTTCTCCTACTTGTTAATTACGGACAAGTTATTTAAACATATAAATATTGAAATAAACACAATATAGTCTCAACCATCTATAGATCAACAACTGAAAGAAATAGCAAACACACAAGTGACACCGTTATTTTTGGACAACTCGTCCTCGGAAAAACCCAACTTTTGAAAACTGGTGCAACAATTCTGAGGGTTATTTTATTATGCAGTCTTTCCTTGAGTACAACTGGGTGCCAAACCGGCTCATCCGACAGAGAAAATAATCCAGCAGTAATACCTCTCTATTTGGAAGTAGATATTCAGAAAATCTACCCCACGAAACCCTCTCTAGCAATCTCTGAAGCTTAGTGTCAACCCACCTAGCCTCAGCGTCAGCCCAGAACCCTCTGCGTTAGCCCTCTGAGGCACTGTGCAGCGTCTACGACCCTCTGCGTCACTCCTATTGCCCTCTGCGTGGATGGCGCAGGCCCTTCTGGCCTCTACGCTGTCTCTACTGGGCTCTGCGTGTTTCCTCTCGTTCAACGTCTGCCTCTCTCTGCTTCTGCGCTGGTCTCTTGGTACTATCTCCGCCTCTCTGTCTCGTACTCACTGCCCCTTGCTGCAGTTGATCACTGATTCAACTTTTCTTAGCAAACCCCGCTCTAGAAAATCGAATGACTGAACACTCTGATGGATTCTCTAACTGACCCTTAAGCCTCCTCTTATACTTTTCCTGTTGATCCTTCAACGGCCGAGATTACATCTCTAATCAACGACTAAGATTAGATTTGGCTTGATCCATGTCCTTTAGAACCTTCTAACCCAATTTTATATTAATACCCATTAATATTTTATTTTTCCTAAGTTTAGACCTAGGAACTTCATTAAAAATATTAATTATTTTAATATCTCCTTAATTGGGTAGAATCTGCCCAAACCATTTCTGGATCTTGGAGATCTCATGTGCTTTGGCCTCTCCACCAATTTTCATGGCTAGAGCACATCCGATGCTACCCCAAATCAACACCGAGTATATCGTCAACAAGCCCCTTCACTTGCAAATTTACCTGCTAATTATTGACGTATTTAGTTTTCATTAGTTCTGAAATTTATGTGGTAAAATGATTTTCTGGATACTGTTAAATTTCCGAGTGATATTAAATCAACGCTGATAAGAGTTTAACATCAGTGTTGGAGTACGTGGTTCTTCTTAATCTTAATCTTCTGTAGAGTCTGATTCACCATCCCTCATTTCAAACTGTATCTTCTCTGGTTCTCTCTCCCTTGGCAGGACTTCCCGTTTGACAACATCTTTTATTTCTCTAAATACAACATCTCGACTATACTCAACCTTATTAGTTTCTGGGTTCCAAAGCTTATAACCTTTTAAACGATATTTATGTGCAATAAAGATACACTTTTAAGCTTTCTTATTGAACTTACTCCTATTTTCTTTTGGAATGCGTACATATGCGTCATAGCCAAACACCTTGAAATGTTTAAGAGATGGTTTCTTTCCAGTCCATACTATTGGAAAATCAGGAGACTTATGTATTATAAATGATTTTCCTTAACTTGATAATTACTTGTGATATATGTTGGCCTTTTATTACTTTTATTAGTTCTTGTTCATCAAGCAATTACCAAAACCATCCAGATCACAACAAGACAAAGTACACAAGATATAGGCTCCAATCCAGGGCAAAACCTTCCAGGGGGAAAACCCAGAAATAATGTTGCTCTTCTTATAGAATCTTCTTAGAATGAGACTTCCAAGACCCAAGGACCAAAGACCAAGGCCCAAGATCCTCCCCAACACTAAGTCAGCCCCCCAACAAATTCTTCTTCAAGGCAGCTTCCAAACTTCGACCTACTGCAACTTCGTCCAAGATTTTCGGCCCTGCAACTGCACCTGAAAATTTCAGCCCTGCAATTTTGGCCTCCTACAACTTGCAGCGACAAAACACTAACTTTGCAGTGTGGAGAGAGCGAGATGATCCCAAGAAACTTTGACTTCTTTTCTTCCTTTCTTCGTCCTTCCAACTCCTCTTCTCCTTCGCTACTGCAGATCAAACTTGATGATGATTGAATGTCCCAAATGAGCTTGAGCTCCTTGTATTTATAGCCTTCTTGAGGGGTCGAATAGCCCTTCCTTAGGCCGACTTGTCCTTCACTAGGGCCAACTTGGTCTTGGAGGAATAAATGGCTTTTTCTTGACAAAATAAATATTTTCTTTTGTTACAATGAGTCCAAATGGGACTATAATACATGACATAAATTCTTCTTTGTCCTAGAAAGACCTAGAAAGACCTAGAAGCATGAAGAACATGCTTTGACCTAGACTATAGCATGAAACCCATGCTTTACATAAAATACAAATTTTCTTTTCTTTCTTTTTCTTTCTTTATATAAAGTATATAATGCCATGATTACAAATAGGTCATTATGAAGACTGAACCTAGTTATAATTTCCAATGCTCCCTCTTAACTAGGGAGGTATTCATAATCCCATCACATGGTACCAGAAATCTCATCCTTGAAGCATTCCCATAGGAAGAGTCGGATTGATAAACCATCTTTGTCAAACATTTATATCATTACCAACATTGTCCTTGAAGGCCTTGTTGACGCCCAAATTGTACACCAGATTTGTGACAACACTCAGGGCAGGGGCTGTCACTCTGATCCAGACCCTCTCCGTTTAAGCCGTCTCCCTACAATAGGCGAAGGGGGGTAGTGTTGGTTTTTGGTAACATTGGATGTCCTCTAAGCCTCAAAATTTGCAGGGAGGCTAGGACACATGTATTCCAGAATACCCAAAAATCATTTTGGGAAATTCCACCTGAAGACAGTTTTATTAAAATAATTAATTATTTTAAATGGATGCCTAAGTCTAAACTTAGGAAATTAAAATAATTAAAGGGTATTAATAAAACTGGGTGTGAATCTTCTAGACAAAGTCGGAGATCGAGTCAGTATGATCTGAGCCATTGATTAGAATTAATCTGGGTCGTTGATGATTCATCGAGAAGATTATAAGAAGGGCTTCGATGGGCATTTGAAAGATACACCAAGCAGATACTCAGTTGCCCATGTAGATCGATTTTCTCATTGGCTGAAGTTCGGCAAGAGGAAATCGAATCAAAGGGTGAGTTGCAGGTGAGAGAGAGAGGGTATCATCGATAGTCAAGAGTGCAGAGAACGATAGGAAGAGGCAGTGGAGATCACCAGCGCAGAGGCAGTGATGCAGGGACAGCGCAATCACTGCGCAGAGGGTGACGCAGTGTGGCTAGCGTGAGGGCAGCAGGTCCTCTCAGGTGTCAGAAATTCGTTGTGGAGTGGAGAAATTTGTTTATAAAAATTCTCTTAGTGATTCTTCTTCTATTTTGTTATCCGTAGATTATACATGAGATTTTGCTGAAGTATAATAAAAGAAACCCTCATCCGCTGAACCGGTTTTCCCACATCGGGTTTTTTCCAGGGACAATTGTCCAAAAGTAACTGTGTTAATGTGTTATTGTCGTGCTAGTATTTTCCGTACATTTATTTCCGCAGTAATTAATTTGTGAAGACTGCTGTGTATGTATTTCAATATTTGCCGTAGACAACTGCAAATAATTTGTTTCAGTAAATTAACAAATAGAAGAAATATTATTAGTTGCTGCAGTATGATTTGGAATTTCCATATTTTCACATGTTATCAGAGCATAGACATGAGGCAGGAGAGATCTAGTGCAGAAGAGAAGGGAGCAGCGTAGCACTACAAAGCAACTGCTTGAAGTCCCCAGAAGGCTGCTCAGTCCTTGGCCCAAGCTGGTAAGATTTCGAGGGAGAGTTAATTCTTTGAGTGAGTCGACAGAGAATCACTCTCTAGATCGAAGGGTTGTCAAAGGTAGAGGGAGAAGCTGTGGTTCTTTTGTAGAATAGATCTCCAGCTAAAATGTATTGTCTTGCAGTAGTAAGCACAACGTTGAGAAGAAGAATAACACGGAACAACATGGATAGTCAAGATGTATTATCTTCTAGATTGGAAGAATAATTCACATGTTTGTCATGTTCAACATCAACCGTGTTTGGTATATTGACAATGGGGCTTCAACTCACATGATTGGAGTATGAGAGTACTTCTCTAGCTATCAAGAAGCGCAGATGGACTTCCAGATCACTATGGGAAACAGAACGAAGTGTACTCCAGTAGGGAGAGGCACCATAACGTTTCAGACGGAAGTAGGAACCAACATATGAGCCACTAATGTGCTGCATGTGCCGAGGTTGGGAATGAATATGATTTCAGTGTCCCAATTACAGGACAAGGGGTATGATGTATACTTCATTAGAAGGAAGGTGTATGTCAAACATCCCAACTGGAAGATGATGAGACAAATTGGAGCTCGAAGCAACATATTGTATAGATTGCAGCTTGAATCTCCAATGGCACTGATAGATAGTAATCATAATGGTGAAAAGGAACTGAATGAACTATGGCACAAACGAATGGGACACTTACACCATGGAGCACTGAGGATGCTCAGAGAGACTGTTACAGGGGTTCCAGTCCTTAGTATTGAGCATGATGATGCATGTAGAGGATGTGCACTAGGGAAATACGCTAAGGCAACTTTTCCCATAAGTGACAACAGAGCAAGAGGCGTGTTGGGATTGATACACTCAAATATTTGTGGCTCGATGTCCACGGAATCTCTTAGCGGTGGCAAGTACTTTGTCACCTTTATTGATGATCACTCTAGAAAAACCTGGATCTATTTCTTAAAGACCAAGGATGAGGTCTTTGATCGGTTTAGAGAGTTTAAGGCTCTCGTAGAAAACATGACAGGGAAAAAGATAAAGGTATTGTGTTCAGATAATGGTGGAGAATATACGGATAAAAACTTCATAGATTTCTGCGCAAAGGAGGGCATCAAAAGAGAGTGGACAACTCCATACAATCCACAGCAGAATGGAGTAGCGGAGTGGAAGAATAGAACAATTGTCGGGGCAACAAAGGCTATGTTATATGACCAGGACTTGCCTAGATTCTTATGGGCAGAGGCATGCAACACAGCGGTGTATATCCAGAATAGAACTCCTCATAGAGCATTGGGGAAGAAAACGCTTGAAGGAGTCTTCACAGGGAAAAAGCCGGAGGTGAGTCATCTCAAGATATTCGGAAGTATGGCATATTGTCACATTTTAGACGAGAAGCGTAGTAAGATGGATCAACTTGTAGAAAAGGGGTACCTTGTAGGGTATAGCAAAACCTCAAAAGCATACAAAATCTACATTCCAAGCAGTAGGAAAGCTGTAGTAAGACGAGATGCAAAGTTCATGGAAGATAGAGCCTTCAGGAAATCTCAAGAGATGCTAGGAAAGACAAGTAGGAGGACAGATGTATTGTAACCAGCACCGGTATTTCCTCAGGAGTAAGCGATCTAGGCAGTTCTCAGCAGATGGAACATCAGGAAGAGGAGGAGGATTTGATTGAGCCTCCCACCAACAGGGAAGTACGATAAACGCTTAGGGACGCAGAGGAGATAGTCGGAGCTCCTAGAACCGACAAGAGGCAACATAGACAACTTGACAGGTACCAAGCCTTGGTAGCATAGGTTGAAGAACCCTCCAATTTTCAGGAAGCCCTACAACACCAAGTTGGGGTGGATGCTATGGTAGAAGAGTGCAATTCCATCATGATGAATGATGTCTGGGTAGTGGTACTTAGACCAGAGGATAGATAAGTTGTAGGATCAGATCTACAAGATCAAGTACGCTGCAGATGGCAGTATAGAGAAGTATAAGGCTAGGTTTGTGGCAAAGGGGTACACACAAAAGGAAGGAATAGACTATGAGGAGACCTTCGCCCCAGTAGCTAGATATACCTCTATCAGATCCATTATATTCCTATTAGCTCAAATGGAATGGGAGATTCACCAGATGGATGTCAAGACAACATTCTTGAATGGGGTGATAGAAGAAGAGGTGTATATAGAACAACCCAAAGGCTTCGAGACTCATCAAAAGAGAACTCATGTATGCAGGTTAAAGAAAGCCATGTATGGGCTCAAGTAGACACTTAGAGCATGGTATGGTCGGATTGATAGTTACTTGTAGCAGTTGGGATTCATCAAGAGTGATGCTGATCCCAATCTCTACTATCTAATGGTGGAGAATGAGCCACTTATTTTGGTATTATATGTAGATGACTTATTTCTAACAGGGTCATCTGGGCTCATAAAGGATTGCAAGAAGAATCTTGAAGCAAAATTCGACATGAAGGATATGGGGTTGATGCATTACTTTCTAGGGTTGCAAGTTTGGCAGAAGAATGGGGAGATCTTCCTTGGGCGAGGAAGATATGCTACAGATATTCTGAAGAGATTCAGAATGCAGGATTGCCGGCCCATGGCTATGCCTATGATCACCAACTGGAAGAAAATAGATGCATCATGAGACAAGGAAGTGGACCCCACCTTGTATAGACAGCTCATTGGGTCACTCATGTATCTGGTCAACACTAGGCCATACATTTGTTTCACTGTCAACAACCTTAGGCAGTTCATGGTGGAATCGAATAGGGTACATTGGGTAGCAGCTAGGCACATTCTTAGATATGTGCGTTGAATAGTCGGATATGGGTTAAAATACACCCGAGGAGATGACATCGGATTGAGCGGATTCACAGATGCAAAGCTGGCAGGTAGTTCAGTAGACCGGAAAACTACCTCCAGGTATTGCTTCAACGTTGGATCAAGAATGATCTCTTGGTGTAGCAGGAAGTAGTAGCTTTGAGCTCAGCAGATATGGCGGCCAACACAACTACGTGCGAAGCTATATCGCTTAGAAAACTGCTTGTGAGTTTGTTCAGGAAGAGGATGGAAGCGACCAGTGTTTACTGCGATAATCAGAGTTGTATCAAACTCTCTCAGAATCCAGTTTTTGATGATCGGTTGAAACACATTGATATCTGGTGTCACTTTATCAGAGACTGTGTTCAGCGTGGGGCAGTACAACTGTAGTATGTCCCCCTAGGAGATCAGGTAGCAGATGTACTCACAAAGGGTCTAAGAAGAGTTAAGTTCGTCTAGTTCAGTGAGCAAATGTGTATGGTAGAGAACCCGTTTCAATAGCAGAAACAAATGGTTTCTTAGTTGGAGCAACAATAGATGAGAGGGAGTTGCAGTGCAGATGCAGTAGTTGGCAACAATATGCAAGGACAATAGAAACACATATGCAACATTTGTGCAGTAGTTGGTGGACAGTGATGTCAGACATCATCAACACAGAGGGAGACGATATAGAGTCAGGGTGATGCTTCAATAGGTTGCGTTACTAGAGCATATTCCTCGCTAAGAGGGAGTGTTGATTTCAGGTAGCATCAGATGTGCTCTAAGCTTCAAAATTTGCAGGGAGGCTAGGACACATGTATTCTAGAATACCCAAAAATCGTTTTGGGAAATTCCACCCAGAGACAGTTTTATTAAAATAATTAATTATTTTTAATGGATGCCTAAGTCTAAACTTAGGAAATTAAAATAATTAAAGGGTATTAATAAAACTGGGTGTGAATCTTCTAGAAAAAGACGAAGATCGAGTCAATATGATCTGAGCCATTGATTAGAATTTAATCTGGGCCGTTGATGATTCAATGAGAAGATTATAAGGACTTCGATGGGCATTTGAAAGATACACTAGGCAGATACTTAGTTGCCCAAGTAGATCGATTTTCTCACTGGCTGAAGTTCGGCAAGAGGAAATCGAATTAAAGGGTGAGTTGCAGGTGAGAGAGAGAGGGTATCAGCAATAGTCGAGAGTGCAGTAAACAACAGGAAGAGGAACCGCATAAGAGGGACACAGATCACCAGCGTAGAGGTAGTGACGCAGTGACAGTGTAGTCACTGCGCAGCGGGTGATGCAATGTGGCTAGCATGAGGGCAACAGGTCCTCTCAGGTGTCAGAAATTCGTTGTGGAGTGGAGAAATTTGTTTGTAAAAGTTCTCTCAGTGATTCTTGTTCTATTCTGTTATGCGTAGATTGTAAATGAGATTTCGCTGAAGCATAATAAAATAAACCCTCATTTGCTGCACCGATTTTCCCACATTGGGTTTTTCCGGGGACAATTGTCCAATAATAACTGTGTTAATGTGTTATTGTTGTGCTAGTATTTCCTTACGTTTGTTTTCCGCAGTAATTAATTTGTGAAGACTGCAGTGTATGTATTTCGATATTTGCCATAGACAACCGCAAATAATTTGTTTCAATAAATTAACAAATGGAAGAAATATTATCAGTTGCTATAGTAGGATTTGGAATTTCCAGATTTTCACAGGTAGAGCCTATGGATGAAATGATGAGTTTGGGAGACACAACCGAATAGCCTAGCAACTTGGTTAAGGATGATTGACAAGTTTGATTATTTAGCACAATTTGATTAGATTTAAGGAAATTTAAGTGTGAGACCAATGGCTTAGGAGTCAAATTACTTGCACTATATGAGTTAAGATACCAAGTTACTGGATGAATAATCGCTGCTAGGATGATAAACTATCCTATATGAGATACAACACCCAAAACTAAGTGAGATGCATGCTCTTGGTTAATTTTAATTAGAATGCCTATTCTAGATGAGAACCCTCAATTTAGCCATCTTGAAGCAAGTCTCGCAAGAAGGTTGTAGAAAGAAGCCCACAAGAAGGAGGCTATGGCCTCATTAACGATACCTCCTGTGAGGTTTTGACGACCCAAGTGCCTCCGTTCCTACAAGGGATATCCACAAGAGAACTGCAAGGTCACCTGTTTTAACCTTAGTGCAAGGATCAAGCGTCACAAGCCAAGAGAGAGGAGGGGTCCTATCTTTCTATCAACCAAGCTTATGCTTGGAGGTATATTTTAGAGATGCACTTCTAATCCTAGAATGATATGCAAGACATAAGTGATGACCTTAATTGAGATTATTAAATGACCTTTAAGTACTTCAAGTTAAATTTCTTAAGATTCAATACTTATGATTCTAAAAAACAAGAGCATAAGGGAAGTAAGTGCTTTAAAGAGCAATTATAGGAACAATCTCAATTGAAACAAAGGTGCCAATGAACCACTTGATTTGCTAATTAAAGTGCTTCAAAACCGTTCTGTCCAATGAATCAATGAGGTAAGCAACTTCCAATTTATCTTCCAATCACAAGATTTATTCAATGACTTAACAATCCCAATGAGACAAGTGCTCTAAAATAATGGCAATAAAAAGCAAGTAGCACCAATTTATCAATGGACTCAATATGCAAATTAGAAACCAAATGAAACAATGAGGAATGCTCAAAAGATCTATAAAGTGATCTTATCAATTAGCAATCTCAATGTTCTTTAAATGATAATAAAGAGCAAGAACAATATTATACCACTTTAACAATTAGACATAGTGTTCTTAAAAAAAATAAGATTCTCTAAATTTAACAAGAGAGGACAAGATACACTTACGCAATATCAATAGAACTTTTAGAGCATTAACAATCATTCAAGCTTCTTACAACAAGATGCTCAATTAGATGACAATTAGATTACTTTCTTTAGGGCACAACTTCTTTAATATTATTTTAGATGTTTAGATGCAATGCAAATGGAGACAAAAGCAAAATTATGCCAATGATGCAATGCAAAATGCAAAGATAGACCAGCAAGGCAACAATCACTTTCCTTCCACTATATTTTCATAATGATTAGCCTAACCACAAAATTTAGAGCAACCCACTTAAGATCACTTTGCCAATAACTTAAGATAAGAGAAATGATGCGCCAAAGCCTTAAAGTGATTTCTTATGAATTTAGATGTTCGTTTTATCACTGTTATGATTTATATCAGAGTTAGAAAAGCATATATCAGAGCTTATAAATGATATGACAATCCTCTAAAATCACTTAAAACACCATAAATTCAATGATACAATTTTTCCTTATAACTTGAGATCAATGTGTGATGATTAGACTTATGCCAATGTGTTTTAGAGCTTATTTAGGATGTGTATTCAGATATTTTACGATTGTTATAAACTGATTTCAGATCTGAACATAAAACAGTGAGGAGGACAATGGAGTTAGAGAGCAAACCCTTGGCCCTAAGGCCTTGCTATATGGCTAGTTGACTTCCCAAGGTGGACTAGAGTTCCTTCAAACACCTGCAACACAAATATTAGCCTTGACAAATAATGGATCAACCCTCTTCTGACTGAAGTTAGGGCTTCTAGGGCCAAATGATGGACAAATGAGACCTCCAACCCTTGAATCCTCAATGACAAGTCTGTAAAACCAATTGCTAGCTTGGAAAATCGATGTATAAATGGCAAAAATGATATGCAATTTCCCTCAAACCCTTGCCCAACTTACCATAGGCCTGCAACCACAAATATTAGTGCCAAACTCAGAAAATAGCCCAAAAATGACGGCAAAAAGGGGATAAAGGCCTAATACGGCCAACGAGTAGGGCGAGAAGGCCACTTAGGCCTGTGACCTAGGGCTACACGCCTACCAAGGCTTGCGACCAAGCCCAAAAGGATTGTGGTTGCTCGCAAAAGGCCTCTAAGGTCTGCGACTAAGCCCTAAAGGGCTGCCGCTAGGGATTTCAAGCCCTAAGAGGATTGCCGCTACCAAAAACAAGCTCCAAAGGGGTTGCGGCTTACCCAAGAGAGGCCAAGAAGGCCCACGACTAGGCCTTAGAGGCTGCCGCTAGGGTAGAATGAGTCCACAAGGGCTGCAGCCTAGGAAAAAGGACCTTACAAGACATGCGTCTAGGCCAAATAGGCCACGACACCCCTGCAACAAGAAGTTTACCTCAAGAAAAACACCTCCAAAGGCTAGCAACTTCCTTCTTTAGCTGGACGTTGAGAAAATGTGGCTTGGAAAGGCTAGATCTTACCCTCTAGGGCCTAGATCAACCTCCTCTTGAATGAATAGCCCATAAATTAATTTCTGCTTCAAACCCTTGAGCTATCACCTGCACAAATGAAATAGAGAAGACCCAAGAACCCAATATATACAAAAATTGAAATAAAACCCCAAAACCCCAACAATTATTTACAAAACTTCAAAAAATAAACAAGGGTTAGTGGAGAATTAATTTACAAATATTTACAATATTTACAAAATAAAAATTGCTCTCATTAGCATATTAAACTTTATGGCACAAGTAGAATAATTTTGGAAATAATGAGAGAATAATTATGGCACAAGTAAAATAATTTTGGAAATAATGAGAATATTTTTTTAATTTCTTGCAAGGTCCTTGCATAAGATACTCGTTAGATTAAGACTTGGAGCCAAACAAGGGTGTGATCCCCTTACAGTTTGTGAACTTGGAGGCCAAGGGTGGAGCAACTTATAATTCAATGCCCTTCAAATGATAAATTATTAAACAAAAGGGGTTTGATTCGTACAATAGATCTATAAGCCTGGATATACTTGCTAGACTTCACTAGATCTAGAGTATTTACTCTTACCCAACACCTAAGGCAAGATACCTGTACCAATAGATGTTCCTATTGCCGATAATTGAAATACTAATTGACAATATATTAGCTCAAAGCATATCAAATAAACATCCAACACATACCACAAATCAACAAATGAGAGACACCTTGAATTGAACCCCAAAGACTTTTTATTAAGTGCAAAAAAATTTCAGCAGAGCCTTGCTCAGTACATCAGATAATCGTTACATCATCCAAAAATGAAATGAGGAGCTTCATAGCTTCCTTATATAGAAAATGAGAGAAAAAAACTCTCCAAGTGGCAAATAGTGACTAGTTGGCTTGATTCTCGTCAAAATAATTTCATCCATCGATCTTCAATTGAAATAACTTGATCTCCACTGTCGATTGGATTTTTATTTCTTATTTTGAGGAAAAATTCGAATTTCTCTCAAAAACCCCTTTTTATTAATCAAAAAATAATATTTTGGACTAATATCGTAAAAAAAATCACTTTGACTTAACCACCAAGGTCCAATGGGTCAATTTTTCTTAAAAATTCCATTTTTACCTTGGTGGAGGACCTCCAAAATTTAATTCTTTTTCGACCCATGAATTTTCGATGATTTTCCACTTGGAGAGAATTTAATTTCTCTCAAATTATTTTTTTACTCACAAATAATTATTTTTCTGGCTAATTATTATTTTTTTAAATTTTTGCTAGAAAAATTAATTAAAAGATTTGGGAGGGGATTAATTATTTTTTCCACCCTCAAATACTTTAGCCATGGTGTGTCTAAGTATGAGTAAACATGCACTAAAATATTTTTTACATCAAGATATTACAATTTAATTCAACCCTTAGAAGGGGAAATACACATTTAGGCACAGAGCCTCAAGACACTACCCAATTCCGCGACACAATATGATTTAGTATGAAAAATACATAGACTCAATAAACACTAGGACTCACCTAAGACTTTGTCAACGAATTCCACCCTAGCTTTAGGGTTCATCTGGGAGAAAAACTCTACTGATTATGCGTGTTTTTAGACACACATAATTCAAGGAGGTTAAAAAACTCCCTAGGATGAAATCCTTTTTCAAAAATCATAAGCTTACCTAGGTGTTGTTACATGGCTTCATGGTCATACTAGAATCATTTACAATAATAAAAGCATAATTTGGGTTTACAATGATAAAATTGATGCTAAGTGATAATAATGATCTCTAAAATTTTTTTGCCCATCGCCTTGTACTTTGCTTTTCGGACCATTGACACAAGTGTGGTCAACAAGCCTTAATTAGACAAGCTCATCTTCATTCGAGAGCATTATGATGGGAGGCTTTACGTGAGCTGTCACACTACCTCTAAGGCACATAGACCATCCAAATGTTCATTGCATATGTCCTTTTAGGACTATTCTTATCTTGAATTTCCAATCCTAAATCCTCAAAGAATATTGGTCCTCTTCGACTACTCTTATCTTGGATGCCCTACTTAATCCTCAAAGAGTATCGAACAACAAATTCTTTTCCTGGATTCTACGATCCATAAGAAGTTCCAATGTCAGATGCTTATCCAATACTCCAGAGTTCATTCTTTCTTTATGGCCTTCATTGAGACTTACGATTGTTAGTCTTGGTCTAGTGCATGACCCATAAAGCCAAATTATCCAACATCACTCCTTCTCAATTAGGGAAGAGATGTCTACCAAACCAAGCTTGTTTCTCAAATACTCAAGCTTCTTGTCTAGTAATGATTTAGTCCGAATATCTGCTACTTGTTCATTTGTAGGTAGATAGTGTAGCTCCACGACCCCATCTTGTACCAAGCTTCTGACATAGTGGTACTTATTATTTATATGCTTCATCCTAGCATGAAACACTGGGTCTTCCGTCAATCTTATGCAACTTTCATTATCACAATGTATCCGTGTAGGGCTAAGCGGTCCTTCAAACAAGTCTGATAGTAACTTCTTGAACCAAACTACTTCCTGACATACTTCGCTTGCGGCAACATATTTAGCTTCAACATTACTCAAAGCATATGCAACTTTCATTATCACAATGTATCCATGTAGGGCTAAGTGGTATAGTAACTTCCTGAGCCAAACTGCTTCCCGACAGACTTCGCTTGCAGCAAAATATTCAGCTTCAACACTACTCAAAGCAATTGTATCCTGCTTTCTGCTCATCCATGAGACCATGGAAGATCCTAGGCTGAAGCATCCACCTGTTGTGCTTCTTCCATCTGTCTCACTGCCACCCAAATTTGAATCTATATATCCCATGAGTTGGATTTCATTATCAGTATATCAGAGGCAATGATGTATGATTCCACGCAAATATCTTAGGATATGCTTGGCTGCAATCCAATGATCATGTTTTGGCTCCATCTCGAATTGACTAAGGACATTTACTGCAAAACAAATGCTGGGTCTTATATTTACTAGATACATCAAGGACCCAATCAACTGTCTGTAGCAAGTAGGATCCATCGGACTAGAATCTGAACTCCTCAACTTCTTTAGATTAGTAATCATAAGAGCCATTATAGGCTTGTTGTCCATCATGCCAATTTTCTGAAGAATTTTGATCACATATTTACCTTGACCAAGATATATTTCACCTGGCTTCTGTGAAAATTTATAAATATAAATCCAACTGCAGTGACTGATATTATTTCTTCTACTTGTTATTTCAGAAATAAGTTATTCACAGTGTTTTTACAACAAATATCGAAATAAATTCCACTGTAGCCTTCACAATTAAAATACCACAGAAAGTAAATGCAAGGGAAAATACTAGCACAAGTATAATCACAATGACACAGTTATTTTTGGACAATTGTCCTCGGAAAAACCCAATGTGGGAAAACCGGTGCAGCAGATGAGGGTTTCTTTATTGATCTTCAGCAAAAATCTTATGTACAAGATACAACCAACAGAATAGAAGAGGAAATTTTGTGAGAAATATTACAGACGATATTCTCACGCTTCTTAGCTAAATTCCGACTCTTGAGAGAACCTGCTGCCCCCTCTACGTCTCACTGCGTTAGCTTCTGCGTAGGGATTGCACAGTCCCAATGTCAATCCCAGCGTCACAGCCTTAGCGTTGTCCCTCCTTTGCTCCTGCATCCCTGATTAATGCTGATGCCCTCTCTCCTTTTCACCTGCAACTCTCCCTTTGGTTCGATTTCCTCTTGCTGGATTTCTACTAGTGAGAAAATCGATCTTACTTGGGTAACTGAGTATTTGCTCGGTGTATCTTCCAAATGCCTATCGAAGTCCTTCTTATAATCCTTCAGTTGAGTAATCAACGACTCAGATTAGATTCTAATCAATGGCTCAGATCATATTGACTTGATCCTCGTCTTCTTCTAGAAGTTTCACCCACAATTTGATTAATACCCTTTAATTATTTTTATTTCCTAAGTTTAGACTTAGGCACCCATTAAAAATAATTAATTATTTTAATAAAACTGTCTCTGGGTGGAATTCCCCAAAACAATTTATGGGTATTGTGGAATACATGTGTCCAAGCCTCTCTGCAAATTTTGAGGCTTAGAGCACATCCGATGCTACCATAAATCAACACTCCCTCTTAGCGAGGAATGTGCTATGGTAATGCAATTTGCTGAAGCATCGCTCTGATTTTGTGACATCTCCTTCTATACTGTTGATGTCTGACACCACTGTCCAGTGTTACTTGGGAGCGGGAGCGGGAGCGGGGAGCGGGAGCGGGAGCGACCATTTTCAGAAGCTCCCGGTTTGGGAGCGAATCCCGGAGCGATTTTTTAAAAATATATATATTTTTTATATTTTTTAATTTTTGATACATATATGTCAACAAAAACATGTAGAATGATGAAATAGACATAAAAAACATAAAAAAACATAAATTGATCATTGAACCATATCACATCAATCATCTAGAAATTATAATTGTCATCAACCTTAGTAAAATAATAAATTAAAATAACATTCAATTCAATAACATTTATCATCATTGATCACCAAAGTAACAAGTTGTACTTGTAAGCCAAGTTTAACCATTACAAGAAGTAATATCGAAGATATTTCTAAGTCCTAACTTCTAACTGTTAACATGATATGAAATGTTAAAAATTTATAAAATGAAACATGAATAATGAGATGAAATGAAACAACTTTAGTCTTTCACAAAGCATCATATTCATAATTCACAATCATTACCAATGAGTTATAATTGCCAAGGCCCAACTTCAAACTTCAAATTTTCATTGTCACAGTGATATAATGTTTACAAAAAATATCATAATGTCATAATGATATGAAAGAGTCAAGAGTCAAGAGTCAAGGACTCAAAACTCAACACTGAACAGTTATGAAAACTAAAGTGACAAGTCTAATAGAAACTAAAAAAGACAAGTAAACTGTAAATCTACAAGTGGCCCTTGCCACGAGAGTCTCCAGGAGTATAAGTAGGTCTTGGCGGTCTTCTAGGAGTCTCCCGCCCAGACCGACGACCAGAACTAGAGCCTCCACGCGAGGGTGTCGATGGAGGTGGCGACAGCAATGGAACAAGACTCGGGCCCCGAGAATTGCTACTGGATGGTGGAGGTGGAGGTGGCATGGCTGCTGCAGCTGCTTCAGCTTCATCCCGTACAAGCTCATCTTCTAGTTCTTCCATATGTACAATGCCATCCTCCAAATTGTCGTTCTCAGGGTGATTGTCCCAAATTTTATATGTGGGATCTTCATTAGCCCGATCACAGTAATGGCTCAACAACCTCAAATTGTAGTGCACATAAACCAAGCTTTCTGCTCGGTTTTCGTTGAGCCTGTTTCTTTTCACATTATGTATATAACTGTAGGTGCTCCAACACCTCTCTGCAGAAGAAGAATTTACAACCTGTGCAAGAACTTTCAATGCCAATTTTCGCAAAAGTCCGTCGCCGCCATATGTTTCCCACCATGTGAGAGAATCAAATTTATCTTTGTCGTCCATTGCATGGAAGTTACCATACAAACCACTGCCAGTGAAGTATCTGCCTATTTCAAGGCGCACAGCTGCACATTCCTCCCTGTCAGGCACCAACTTTTCTAATGCATCCAGATATCCTTTAGTTACCTCTCGATCTAAATGGGGTTTGGTCCTAACACCACCCCCTGCTGCAGGTTTGCCCAACCAAGAATCTGAGTAGTATTTTGGCGTAAGGATATACGCCAAGCAATGTAGTGGAAGGTTAAGCCTTTTCCACCGTTCACACACACAATCGTGAATCAGATTGTACAAGTCGGGATCTCTGTTATTAACAATGTCTTTTATTTCCCCCAACATGGTATCCATTTGCTCATACACCTCGCCAATCACTGGTTTGTCTGTATCTGCAAACTGAATCATGTTATAAATTGGCTTGGTGAAATCCAATACCTGTCTCACAGTTGTCCAAAACTGCCCATCAAGAGCGGCCTCCTCCACCGTTTCAAAACCTGCAATGTCAGCTACATTTGTAGCCCTTTCCTTTAACACCTGCCAATTTGGACTTGATACCATGCTAGCTAAACCCTATCTTACCTTCAAAAGGCGCCTGAAGGTGAGGTAATAGCTACCAAATCTAGTCCTCGCAATCTTCAGCAACTCCAATCTCGAGTGACTGCGGAAAAGGCCATGGGTATTGCTATGATTTGTAATAAATTTTATCATTTTTTTCCCTCTCTTGTACAAATCACCAATCCATTGGTATTGTTCATTTTTGTTTTTGACAATATCATGCAACAGAAGGTTCAATGTGTGAACCAAACATCCAGACCAAAATATGTTCGGGTATCTATCCTCAATAATTGCTCCCGCTGCCTTACAATTAGGAGCATTATCAGTGATGACTTGGATGACATTGTATGGGCCAATACGCTCAATTGTTTCAAGCAATGCTTCTGCAATGTTGATAGCGGTCTTGAACTTGTCTGAGTAATCATGTGCAGCTAGAAAAATGGGACCACTTCGGGACACAGCAAGAACACTTATCAATGGCTTGCCTTTTACATTTGTCCATCCATCAGATACAATGGACACCCCATTGTCAGTCCAAGAACTTGTCATTTTATTCAAAGAATGTGATATTTTTGCTTTTTCATGATCAAGGCCAACTGTTCTTGCCTTGTCATACCCAGGGCTCTTGTATCCTTTAGGGGCATCATTTATGGCAGAAACCATTTCGTGCCAATAAGGTGAGCGTAGAACATTGAATGGTATCCCATTTGCATAGAGGAACCTGTAAATTTTTGAATCCACATCATTCCTACACCCCTCATCAAGGAAATCTGATATGGTTCTACGGCGTAAAGATGATGACCCTGAGCCTCCATGTCCATATCCACTGCCTTGGGAGGATGCTGAAGGAGTTCTTTGTGAGCTTTCAAAGAAACCCCTTGATCTTTTTGCTTTGTATTGGGCGTCCTCCTCTTCCTTTATGTATTTGGCTCTATCTGCTGTTGACACCGCGTCGCAAGTTCTGATTCCTATTTGTTTCTCTCCATCCCATGCCCTTTTCCCACAAAGGTGTCTTCTCAAACGGGTGTATGAGCCTGTGAAATCATTGTTGCAATGGGGGCAATGAAATTTAGTGGTTCCACCCCCTCTTCCTGTTTCAGGCCTTTGAACATATTTCCACAATGGAGTTTGGTCTTGTTTAGTTTTTTGACCCTCATGTTCACCCTCCACATCCTCCTCACTGGGGTTTTCACCTATTTGACTTCCTCCTGCTTCTTCATCCACCTCTTCAGTTTCAGGCCCCCTCCGTTTCCTACTCTCCACCACCATAATAACCAGAAAAGGGACCAGGAAGAGGAAAATGCCAATAAAAATCCCCAGGTCCATCGTGTTTGATGTTTGTAGGGTTTGAGTCTTGAATCTGCAAATTAATTTAGTTTATTGGGATTAATTCATTTAATTTATTAATTTAATTTAAATTAATGATCTTTAAACTCAAACAGGTAAATTAAACTAAACAAACTAACTACCTAACCAACTAAACTAACTAAATGATTAAGTTACTTACCTCTGCAAGCTTGCTCCTCGCTCCTTGGCACTTGCTCCTCGCTCCTCAGCTCTGGCTCCTTGCTCCTCAGCTCTTGCTCCTTGCTCCTTTGCTCTCAAACTCAAGCTCAATCTCATTGAAATGATTTTGTTTTGGCCCATTGGGCTTATAAACCCAAAAAAATTAGTTAAATTTTTTGTTTTTTTCGGGTCCGCGGAATTTTTTTCCGCCGAACCGCTCCCGGTTCACTAAAATTCGCTCCCGGAGCGTTTTTTAATGCCCGGGAGCGATCAGGGAGCGATCGCTCCCCGATCGCTCCCGGGCATTAAAAAGCGCTCCGGGAGCGCGGGAGCGATCGCTCCCTGAAGCGCTCCCTCACAGACCAGGGAGCGCAAATTTTTTTACGGGAGCGCGCTCCCGACCCGCTCCCGCCCGGAGCGCGCTTCGGGAGCGGGTTCGAAGGGGGGGGGGGCGCTCCCCCGCATCACTGCCACTGTCCATCAACTACTGCACAAATGCTGCATCTATACTACTGCTGGCCTTGTCACCACCAATACTGCATATGTACTGCAACTCCCTCTCATTTCCTGCCACTGCAACTGAGAACCCACCTGTTTCTGCTACTGAAACGAATTCTCTATCATACCCATCTGCTCCTTGAACTGGATGAACTTAGCTCTTCCTAGATCTTTTGTGAGTACGTCGGCTACCTGATTTCCTGTGGAGACATACTGCAACTATACTGCCCCACACTGAACACAGTCTCTGATAAAGTGATATCTGATATCAATGTGTTTCAACTGGTCATGAAATACTGGATTCTCAGAGAGTTTAATACAACTCTGATTATCATAGAAAATACTGGTCGCTTCCATCCTCTTCCTGAACAAACTCACAAGCAGTTTTCTAAGCCATATAGCTTCGCACATAGCTGTGCTGGCTGCCATATATTCTGCTTTTGCTGAGCTCAGAGCTATCGACTTTTGCTTCCTGCTATACCAAGAGATCATTCTTGATCCAATAATGAAGCAATACTCGAAGGTACTTTTTTGGTCTACTGAACGACTTGCCTAATCTGCATCTGTGAATCCATTTAATCTGATATCATCTACTCAGGTGTATTTCAACCCATATCCGACTGTTCCACGTACATATCTAAGAATGTGCCTAGCTGCTGCCCAATGCACCCTTTTCGGTTCCACCATGAACTGACTAAGGGTATTGACAGCGAAGCAAATGTCTGACCTAGTGTTGACCAGATACATGAGCAAACCAATGAGCTGTCCGTACAAGGTGCTGTCCACCTCCTTGTTTCCTGATGCATCTATTTTCTTCCTGTTGGTGATCATGGGCATAGCCATGGGTCGACAATCCTGCATTCTTAATCTCTTCTAAATCTTTGTAGCATATCTTCCTTGCCCAAGGAAGATCTCCCTATTCTTGTGCCAAACTTCCAACCCTAGAAAATAATGCATCAACCCCATATCCTTCATGTCGAATTCTGCTTCAAAATTCTTCTTGCAGTCCTTTATGAGCCTAGATGACCTTGTTAGAAACAAGTCGTCCACATATAATACCAGAATAAGTGGCTCATTCTCCACCATTAGATAGAAGAGATTGGGATCAACATCACTCTTGACGAATCCCAACTGCTACAAGTAACTATCAATCTGACCATACCATGCTCTGGGTGCCTGCTTGAGCCCATACAGGGATTTCTTTAACCTACATACATGAGTTATTTTTTTCATGAGTTTCGAAGCCTTCGAGCTGTTCTATATACACCTCTTCTTCTATCACCCTGTTCAAGAATGTTGTCTTGACATCCATCTGGTGAATCTCCCATCCCATTTGAGCTGCTAGGGATATAATGAATTTGATAGAAGTATATCTGGCTACTGAGGCGAAGGTCACCTCATAGTCTATTCCTTCCTTTTGTGAAAATTTCTAAATAGAAATCCAACTGCAGTGACTGATATTATTTTGTCTACTTATTATTTCAGAAATATGTTATTCACAGTGTTTCTACAACAAATATCGAAATAAACTCTAATGCAGCCTTCACAATTAAAATACTGGGAAAGTAAATGCAAGGAAAAATACTAGCACAATTATAATCACAATGACAATTATTTTTGGACAATTATCCCTGGAAAAACCCAAGGTGGGAAAACCGATCCAGTAGATGAGGGTTTCTTTATTGATCATCAACAAAGTCTCATGTACAAGATACAACCAGCATAACAGAAGAGGAATTTTTGTGAGAAATATTACAGATGATGTTCTCATGCTTCTCAACTAAATTTCGACTCTGGAGAGGACCTGCTGCCCCCTCTACATCTCACTACGTCAATTTCTGCGTAGGGACTACGCAGTCCCAGTGTCAATCCCAACGTCATAGCCTAAGCGCTGTCCCTCCTCTGCTCTACGTCTTCTTCTGCTCCTGCATGCCTGACTGATCCTGATGCCCTCTCTCCTTTTCATCCACAACTCTCCCTCTGATTCGATTTCCTTTTGCCGAACTTCGACCAGTGAGAAAATAGATCTTACTTGGGTAACTGAGTATCTGCCCGGTGTATCCTCCAAATGCCCATCAAAGTCCTTATAATCCTTCAGTTGAGTAATCAATGACCCAGATTAGATTCTAATCAATGGCTTAGATCATATTGACTTGATCCTTGTCTTCTTCTAGAAGTTTCATCCACAGTTTGATTAATACCCTTTAATTATTTTAATTTCCTAAGTTTAGACTTAGGCACCCATTAAAAATAAATAATTATTTTAATAAAACTGTCTCCGGGTGGAATTTCGCAAAACGATTTCTGGGTTTTGTGGAATACATGTGTCCAAGCCTCCCTGCAAATTTTGAGGCTTAGAGCACATCTGATGCTACCATAAATCAAGAACTTCTGCCAAAATTCTAGCCCCAAGTAGTAATGCATAATCCCAAGATTCTTCATATCAAACTCGACTGCTAGTTGCTTCTTGCATTCTTGAATCCGATGCTCTACACCTGTGACTATTAGATCATCTACAAACAAGAGTATGATGACTGGTTCACCCTGATGTATATGTTAGGATCTGCAGAACTCTTGGTAAAACCAATCCTCAAGAGGTATGCATCCATTTTTGCATACCAAGCTCTAGGTGCTTGCTTTAAGCCATATAGAGCTTTCTTCAGCTCGTAGACATGAGTTTCCCTTTGATTTATTTCAAATCCTTGAGGCTGCTTAATGTAAACCTCTTCATCAATGGTCCCATTCAGAAAACTTGTCGTAACATCCATTTGATGGATGTTCCATCCCCTAATAGCAGCCAAAGAAACAAGAGATCTTATTGTTCTATATCTAGCTGTAGGAGCAAAGGTTTCTTTGTAATCAATACCTTCTTTTTGTGAGAAGCCTCTTGCTACAAACCTTGCTTTGTATTTATCAATGCTCCCATTCGTAGTGTGCTTTATTTTGTAAATCCATTTTGAAGTGACTATAGATTTGTCATTTGGCCTAGGGACAATTTCCCTGACATCGTTCTTCATGATTAAGAGCATGTGTTTCCTCCTAAGAGGTCACAGGTTCAAAACCAGAGGGGGTAGAGTATGTATGCCTTTGTAGACTTAGTAGTCAAATTGTTGTGCGGAGGTGGGTCCCTTGTCCCACAAACAAGGAGGTCCCATACACCAATTTGGTGTCTGGCTTGGCTGTGACCTTAAAATTAGATGATAATAATAATAATATTGACGTCCACTAAGAGATTTTACTGCCATAGGTCCACATACATCTGAGTGTATGAGATCTAAAACTTCCTTAGATCTGGTATCACTTCTTGCAAATGGCTTCTTCACATTCTTGTCTAGATCACATCCCTTACAGGTCCCTTCATGATCTTCCTTTAATTCAGGGATGCCATTTACCATTTGACTTAGAGATGGCAAAATATTATAGTGAAGGTGTCCATACCTTCTATGCAATAGTTCAGAAGGGCTTACATCCAAGTGAACTAGGGCTTGAGATAGAGGTGTAAAAAGTCTATATAAGGTCCCCTCACTAATCCCGATCATCCTAGCATTATCAATACTAGAGCCCTTACCCCAAACCAAACCTTGCCATCAAGAAAAACTATTCTATCACCCTTATCCTCTATACAAGAAATAGAAAGTAAGTTTTTCTTAAAACCTGGAACATATAGAATATTGTTGAGGTGAATACTTTCACCAGATTCGATCTCCAACGAAGTAGATCTAATCCCTTTCACTGGATAGCTCTTCTTGTCTCCAAGTTAATTGAATGAGAGGAGGTTCCTTTTGACAAGGTCTGAAGTTGACTGCATTCTCCCGTCATGTGTCTGGAAGCACCACTGTCAATAACCCATACATTCTCGTCCTTGAAAGTGCCGGATAAGGAGGAGAACAAACTTCCATCTATTACTTCTTTTGCTAGCTTGGAGGTGATCTTCAATATGCAATCCTTGATAGGTGTAGCAAGATTTCCAAGAAACTTGAAACCCTTCCTTATAACTCTTGCCATAGTGCCAACAAAGATGTGATATTCAATCTCCTTCCTGCAACTTAGCTCTGAAACCATGTTTGAAAGTCAAGAGACTTATGTATTATAGATGATTTTCCTTAACTTGATTATTACTTGTGATATATGTTGGCCTTTTATTACTTGTATTAGTTCTTGTTCATCAAGCAATTACCAAAACTATAAAAATCAAAAGAAGACAAAGTACACAAGATATAGGGTCCAGGCCAGGGCAAAACCCCTCCAAGGGGAAAATCCAGAAATAATTCTTCTCTTCTTATAGAATTTTCTTACAATGAGACTTCCAAGACCCAAAGACCAAAGCCCAAGATCCTCCCCAACACCAAGTCAGCCCCTCAACAAAGTCTTCTTCAAGGCAACTTCCAAACTTCGACCTACTACAACTTCATCCCAAATTTTCGGCTGTGCAACTGCACCTCAGAATTTCGGCCCTATAATTTCGACCTCCTACAATTGGCAGCGACAAAACCCTAACTTTGCATGTGTGGAGAGAGAGAGAGATGATCCCAAGAAACTTCGACTTCTTTTCTTCGTTTCTTCGTCCTTCTAGCTCTTCTTCTCCTTCGCTATTGCAGATCGAACTTGATGATGAGTGAATTTCCCAAATGAGCTCGAGCTCCTTGTATTTATAGCCTTCTTGAGGGGTCAAATAGCCCTCCCTTAGGCCAACTTGTCCTTCACTGGGGCCGACTTGGTCTTGGAGGAATAAATGGCTTTTTCTTGACAAAATAAATATTTTCTTTTGTTACGATGCGTTCAAATGGGACTATAATACATGGCATAAATTCTTCTTTGTCCTAGAAAGACCTACAAGCACGAAGAACATGCTTTTGACCTAGACTGGAGCATGAAACCCATGCTTTACATAAGATACAAATTTTCTTTTCTTTCGTTTTCTTTCTTTATACAAAGTATACAATGTCATGATTACAAATAGGTCATTATGAAGACCGAACCTCATTATAATTTCCAACACATAACTCATGTGGAGTCTTGTCATCCAATATTAATGAGGTTGATTGATTTACCAAGTAACATGCGGTATTCACTATCTCTGCCCATAATTATTGTCCTAACTTGGCACCAATGTGCATCCAACTTACTTTTTCCATTAGTGTCTTGTTCATCATTTTTGCAACTCCATTCTATTGAGGTGTGTATGGAGTAGTCTTTTGCTTTGCTATACTGCACTTATAGATTTCTTCGAATTCGTTCTCGTAGAATTCAACACCATTCTTTGTCCTTAGCATCTTAAATTTATTCTATATATGATTTTCCACAAGAGCCTTGAACTCTTTAAATTTGTCAATGACTTCAGATTTCTTCCTAAGGAAATAAATCCATATATTCCTTGATAAGTCATCTATAAATGAGACATAATACATAGAGTTATCTTGTGAAAGAATCAACACAAATTTAAACACATCACTGTGCACTAATTACAATATTCCCTCTGCCCTCGTAGTACCATAGGAGAATCTTACACAACTATGTTTCCCATATAAGCAATATTCGTAGAAATCAAAATCCAGAGAGCAATTAGACATACCTTCTACCATAACTTTATCTTGTAGTACTGAAAGGCCCTTCTCTTTGATATATCTCCATCTTTGATGCCATAACACAGTCTTTTCTCCAGACACTGTAGGAGTTTTTGCTTCACTCTTAGGAACAACAAAATTGTTGCATCCATCACTATAATGCTTCCAACAACTTATGCAAAGTTCCAATTCGAACTTCCCTTGGAAATACTATTGCTCCTTGAAACATCTTGCAGGTATAATCTTTAAATACTATTTTTACACCTGCATTTCTCATCTTGCTTACATAAATCAAATTTCTAGCCAATCCTGGGATGTGCAGAACACCAAGGAGTGTTCTATTCCTTCCACCCATAAGCTTCAACTTGACTTCTTATCCTTGAATGATTTTGGCCATTGAGTCATCTCCTAGGAAAACATCACACCATCATACTTTCCTACTTGCAAAACCACTCCCTGTGAGGAGTCATTTGAAAACTAAGTCGACTAGCCATGCCTCGTGATCTACATGTGTGCTTGAAGAGGCCAAGTACACGTCCTCTCTGTTTGAAGAGGTTTTTGCTTTTGTAGAAGTAACATCATCAAACCCATTCCCTTTATCAACACTTTTTGATCTACAATCTTTCTTATAATGCCATTCTTTTCCACATCTCCAACATAACTTTACGAATTTTCTTGGAAATTTAGATCTTCCTCTAGATTTCGTTCTCCCATGTGAGGACTTATTTTTATTTCTATTTTGGGGTCCTCTTACATAAAAGGCATCGATGTTCCGACTTTCCATGTTTTTTCGTCTCGTCTCCTCCAATAACAAGGATGAGACTATTTCATCAAAACTTAAAGTAGTTGCATTACTACCTATGGCAACAACCAAACTATCCCATGAGTCTGGTACAGGACACAACACACCAATATTCTTATCTTCATCTGGAATCTTATTATCAACAGAGAATAATTGACTTACCATAGTATTGAAGGCGTTTAAACTTTAGATGCTCTGTCATTGAGTCCCCATTCATCATCCTCATGTTGTACAACTTTTTTCGTAGGAACAATTTGTTCACTAGGGACTTAGATTGATACAAAGCCTTTAACTTGTTCCACAATACCTTGGTTATAGCTTTTAAGAGACAACCATATTTTTCTCCTTGCCTTTTGATCGAACTTGGTCTAGTCTTCTATCGACATCCCTGTTGGTGCAATACCCAAATCCAGAACGATCAACTAGTCTTTGTACACAAAAGGATCTTCAATTTTGAGATTCCACTAATTTTTTTTTCCATTGAGTTTCTTGATCTCTATCTTTGAAATGGTTGCCATTTCCTTTCACCACAAAAATTGATTCCATAAGTCTCCCACTGTAATAGGGTCTACCACAGACTAGAGCCAAACCCCTTACCTGCAAAAGCATTCCATTGAAGCCAAATTGCTTTAATACCTATTGTTGGTTTTAAGTTTTAACCCTATACCGATTCTTTAAAAAATTAGAAAAGGTGCAATCGCAAACACACACACAGCAACACAAAGATTTTACCCTAGACACCCAAATTGGGAAAACCAAAAAGATTTTTCAATATATTCTACTCCTTACAATGTTACAATACTATATGTATATGTTGCAACATCCATAAATCCCCAATCCAATAACCCTGTATTAGAATACAATTGTAGTTCCTTAACCGGAATTACAAAACTATGGGCAACCACCATGTGCCCCAAAACTGCTAAAAGCAGAAATTATGTCGAAATAGCGAAAAACAGATGCAAAAAACTGCCCAAAATAGTTTTCCCGAGGGCACTACCACTAAAGTTTGAACATCCATGTAGGGGGTTAGGAGCCCTTTTGTGAACCCCTAGACAAGGGGATTTCTTCCTGCCCCTCATCCCCCGCAACTCCCTGAACAAGGAAGGCTTTCGCTTCCGCTATGACCCCCTTGAACAAGGGGGATTGCCACCCACCTTGTGACCCCCTCCACTGTACCCAACACAACAAATCACGTGTGGAGGTCGTCGTGCAAAGAATATAACACATACCCAATAGAGAGTCAACCCCTTGGCTTGGTTGTTTGTTTCATGATCCCATTCAAAGCTTGTTTGATGATTTCCTTCAGGATCAAGGACAATCTCCCTTGCACTTGCCACCCCTCCTTCAATCTGCCCGTGTTCATCTAAATCACTGACATTTGATTCAAATTATTTTTTTGGGGTTTAAAAAATACCCTAGCTAAGTTTTCAGGCCGCATAGTAATACTTCTTTCTCTGTGCATCTTTCTTCCCACCTAGCACTGTGTATCATTCCTTCCACACTCCAGTCTCTATACCACAAAACCACCCTTCGAACAGCTCCGGAGTCCAGTCTTGACTCCTCCAAGCAATATCAATATTGTGTAATGAGTGTATTTTTATTTTATTTATATGTTTTTTTATTTTCAAATTTTATAGTTTGTCAAACTTGATGCCAAATTTTATTATCAAAATTTTCAATATCGAATTTTTGTCTAACTTCAACTAGAACTTGAACTAGGTGACTTAGTTCCTCACCATCTCATTTTGTGGCAAGTGGTTATCTCCTAAGCTACACAATTTTACCATGTTGAATTAAGTCATGTTTGTTTCTTCATGGAGAAACTGGCATATTATATTTTCATTTTTCTGGCTTTCATTTTTTTGACTCGAGTATCTGTGTTTTTTCATGCAGGTTTATAAGTTTGATGTGGCAATGCATCCTCCACTAACGTTGCATAAGCATCCAATGTGTGCAGAAGTAAGTTGATTGGTTATTGCTTTATCTTCTTCTCTTTCTCCAATTGACTTTTTTAAATATTGCGCTATCCTTGCTTTTGGCTGCTGTCATATCTGTTATTGGCAATACCTTTTTAAACATCACATTTTATAATTTTATAGCATTTTCTTACTTGTTGAAACACTTCACCCATCCTAATATTGGACTGAATATTCTTGCATTCTTCCACATTGGTCTTCATGGGAAAATTGTTTACAACTTGGTTTCTTACATGACAATTCTCCTTTACCATTGTGAATTTATATTTGATCCCCTATCCATCAACCGTTAAAATTATAATTTTGATCAGCTTTAAATGTTACTCATTGACTAGATACTGTCTTTTAAATGAATGGCTGCACCACATTCTAAAAATGTGAAGTTTGATGGCACTCTTTGTAAGAGAATAATATTTGTCTAGCCCATTGGAGAAGAATAATATTGTAGCAGACCTCTACACTCTAAGAGTTGGGTAAAATTAGTGTTGAAATCTCTCTAGCAAAAATCTTATCTAGAGTTCAGTTAAATAGTTTAGCGAGATTACATGATATATTATAATATTGTTCATTGTTTATGACTATCATTGGTATGTAAGCCAACGACAAGCCCAATGCAGTAAGCTGTGATTGGAAATTTCCAATTCAAATGATACAGACTTTAGATGTCAAAGAAAAGTAGAAATGCTTGATCCAATGGTTGGGACATGTTACAACAAAATCTGTCCCCCAATCCAACACAAGGGAGGCTTCCCTGGTAGGGCTTAGGGATCAAGTAATCCAAGGATCTTAAGCTAAGTGTCCCCATAGGGAGTTCAGAATGTAAATTCACCGGATGAATGTAGAGCAAATTATGGTTTGAGGTGGATGGAGTAAATTTCGAATTTGGTTCAAGGGTCAATCTAAAGGGTTGGCCAAAAGAATCTCAAATAGGTTACCTGAACACACCGAATCAATAAACACTTAATGTTGCTATAAACTAGGGTTTTGAACCAGCAAAACAATAGTCTATCACAATAGGAAAACTAGCATGAAGTTAGTGATTAAACTATGATAAATAAAGACTAAATTAGAGAGTAAACTGAGGACAAAATTACACAAATTCTGACGGTTAATATGGCATATAAGAACAAATAAAACTTGAGTTCAACTTTAGAAAATGGTTAAAAAATGCATGAAAAATTTCAATTTAGCTTCTCTAATGCACTTTTAAACAATATCTAACACTAGGATGTACATCAACAAATCACTACATACTGAAAATACAAATTTTTTCTGCAATTTAATCATAATTTACCATTAAAAAAATGATTTTTATATTTTAGACACAAGGGAGATGGACTAGTGCCTTCTCTATCTAAGGCATATGGAGTCTAGGATGTGAAACTATTCTAGAGTTTTTTTGGAGTGATTCTAAATCCAAAAAGACTTTGGCAAATAAACTAATTTACCCTAGGGTTTGAAATTTAGGTTCACAATTTTCTAGATGATTAAAGAAAAGAAAAACCTATCTCTCTGGAGGAAGGGTTTAGCTTAACAAGGGACAATGGAACAAATACCAAATATACTAACTTAACACAATAACATTAATCCCATGTAACATAATACCAAGATAAAAACAAATAAACTAACTTAGCACAAGAACACTAATTCCATGGAACGCGATACCAAGATAAAGCAAAAAAACTAAGTTACTTTACCGTGCAACATCCAAGATCCACCATAAGCATTCAAGAAATGAGATCACACCACATCACAAAATCCACCCAAGAAAGTCACTTAAGTAGGCCTGCATAATGCACAAGAGATAGAAATCACTAGTCAAAAGTTGTTATGATCGAAGTGTGACAATAATCCAATGAGGAAATCGACTCCCCTATTTATATGAGGGTAACCAAGTCAATTTTCTTTCAAATTAGGCTAAAAGCCATAAAAACTACTAAATCCATGATAAAAGGTGAATAGGTCATGAAATTGACCCCCAAAGATAGCCAAAATATTGAAATAACATGAAAATAAGCCTCAGTTGACCTACATGTGTGAGTGTAAAAGCCTCCAAGGGTGACATCATCTTTGAAAATGCACGTCTCTCCATGAAAAGGTGCAAGGTATGACTCAAGGGTTTTGTCTCATCTTAAAAGTCATGTCTCATCATCAAAATGGTGCTTCATCACTAAAGAAAACCCTTTCAAGAACAATGTCATCTTCTAGAAAGCCCACGTCATCATCAAATGCATCAAAAGGATGATGTCATCATGCTAGGGCATGCTGTCAATAGAGTAGAAGGTGTGAAATCCCCTCCGGAGGGAAACCAAGTCATCATCATCCTCAATCATCACCAAAAGAAGGCAATGTCCATCGGGAAATTATAATGCTAGCATGGGGGCATCATGTTAAATTTCCACGAACCTAGTACCTGGCAATAAATCTTGAACAAACGCTTAAACGATTTATTGATTTAAGCCTGACTAAGTTCTTAACTAAAATTGCACAAAGGAAACACACATAAATCATCACAAATTGGACACACGATTTATCCTGGAAAACCCATAAAGGGAAAAAACCAGAAACTTGTTCTATTATGAATTTGGGCTCTCGTACCAAGGATAATGTCCCAATTGAGGAATTACATATACAACAACTGGATCTGATCCATCTGATCAAGCCCTCCTTCGCTGTGATTTGGATCTCCTTGCTGCTCCTTCACCTTCCTCGGGCCCTGCCTGACCTGGTACACTAGAGTATCACACTCCTCCTGAGGCTAGTGTTGCTTAATGGTCTCTTCACCTCTTCCTTAGATCTCCTTTTATAACATTTCAATGACTAAAACCATAACCGTAGTTCAATGGTAAAGATTAGATCTTGCCATCTCAATATCTATGGTTGTGACTTAATCTTTTGTTGAGATCACTTAAGTCACTTTAGATCATTAAATACAAAAGGTACTTTAGAAAATCAATTTACAAAATTTATCTAGAGAGGTAATCTTCCACATGCTAAGATACCAAGCAATTGTGGAAGACCCACTGAGCTACACAATCCAACACTCCTTCTTAGCGAGGGACGTACTTCCATAACTTGGATCTATCCTCAAGCTTCTCACATCCACTATAGGTGTTCCCTTTGACAAAGAAGCCTGTCCTGCTACTAGACATGAATCATGAGCTGAGAACCATGCTTCTAGAAGCCTCCTGCTTCTGAGCGTCTTGCATGGCCATGCCTTCCCTGAGGCTGCTAACTCAGCCCTTTGTTCTACGCTACCTAGCCTGTTGCCCAAACCTTCTTGCACATTTCCCGAGGATGCTCAGAGCCTTCTTTCTCCCTACATGGAAATTGCGTGCTGCCCAAACACTCTAGAAGTATCAGCGGAATTATATATATATATATTTCTATTACAACAATGTTTTTTTTTGTGTTCTATCAACGGGCAATCTCTGCAGCTGATCCTTGTGCCAGTGACAGGTTTGTCACCTCATGTCTGAGTTGCTGCAGCCCAACTGAACCCTCTGCAGTTACTCGCTACTTGGCGGCTACTTCTCAGCTGTCACCATGCTTGCGTCACATTTGCAGTGAATATGCCATGTTAGATTTCTTGGCGGCTAGCGGCTACAACCGCTGCTCCCTTGCAGCGCTTTAAATTTCCTAAACTCAGGTGCCTCTGCCAACTCATGCACATTCCACTGTCTGTTCCAGTTTTGTTGCGTCTTCTCTCCTCAACCACGGCCTGAGATGCCGTACCTCTTCACCTCTTCACTCTCTACGTCTCTTGCATGATTGTCTGCAGTGACCAATCTCTCCACATTTCTGTCTACCTGCTCTGTTTTGGCCACTGGCTTGGTTCACTATTACCCTGGTTTCTCACGCCTACGACCTGGTATTGGGCTCTGCATCCTTGGTTACTTGTTGCAGTTGCCAGTGTTCGTAGCCATGATTGCTGCTACCCAATTTGCCTCGAGCTCCCGTAGTCGGCCTATGAATGACTTGATTTGTCTTTGCGGCTAAGTTGTCAGTCTCTGGACCCTCCCCAAGTCTCTACATCTGTCACACTGTTGTCTTGGCCTTTTTGCATGTTGGCTTGACTCGTTTCGTCCCCTGATTGCTGGTTGCAGTCGTGGCTGGTTCCTGCGCCCTATGCGGCCGACTCGGCTTGGCTGCTGTCGGTTGCTCCAATGATTTAGTGGTGGCTGGGTTAGCTCGTTAGCCACCCAGTCCCACGAGCCTTATGCCCACATCACCTTTTTTTATTTTTTTTTCTCCTTATAAAAGGTAGGCCCTTTTGCTTCTTTTTTTTTGAATTGAAATTTTTTTGTTTGACCAAAAAAGATGATTATAAAAGAAATTCTCTTAGCCTAACAATTTATTTATTTATTTTTTTTAAATTTTTAATTTAATTTAATTAATTTATTTATTTATTTATTTATTTTTTTATTTATTTATTTTATTTTTTATTTCGTATGATCCCAATTGACCTGGCTCTGATGATTCAATGCAAACCCGACTTCCTGCAATTCAGAGATCGATTTAGAGTTTTGACTTTAATACCATCTTAAATTTCCACGAACCTAGCACCTGGCAATAAATTTCAAACAAACCCTTAAACAATTTGCTGATTTAAGCACGATTAAGTTCTTAACTAAAATTACATAGCGGAAACACACTGAAATCATCACAAATTGGACACATGATTTATCTTGGAAAACCCGCAAAGGGAAAAAACCAAAAACTAGTTCTATTATGAATTTGGGCTCCCATACCAAGGATAATGACCCAACCGAGGAATTACATATACAACAATAGGATGTGATCCATCTGATCAAGCCCTCCTTGGCTGTGCTTGCTACTCCTTCACCTTCCTTGGACCTTGCCTGATCCAACACACTAGAGTATCACACACCTCCTAAGGCTAGTGCCGCTCAATGGTCTCTTCACCTCTTCCTTAAATCTCCTTTTATAACCTTTTAATGACTAAAACCCTAACCCTAGATGTCAATGGTCAAGATTAGATGTTTCCATCTCAAGATCTATGGTTGTGACTTAATCTTTCGTTGAGATCACTTAAATCACTTTTATTCATTAAATACAAAAGGTACTTTATAAAATCACTTTACAAAGTTTATCTAGAGAGGCAATCTTCCACATGCTAAGACACTAAGCAATTGTGGAAGACTTACCGAGCTACACAATCCAACACATCCTGTCATTTCTTGGGCACACCTAATCTCCAAGCAATCTCCTAGTTTAGATCACCAACATCTAAGGTTGTGAGGCTAAGGGAGGGTCTCATCAACTTTCCCAAGTCACCCTCAAGGTCATCACCCCTCAAAAGGTGCCCAATGTCCTCTATCAAAGTGCTCTGCATCATCATCAAAGTGGTTGGACATCATCTATGAAGAAATAGAGAAGCATCATATCATCCCTCAAGGGATCATGGCCACACTTAGAGGAGTCATTTGACACATACTCAAGGAACCAAGTGAAATCAACATCATGGGTACAAGAATCATAAGAACAATAGGGTCAACTGTATTTAATGTCAAAGCCATCAAAGTACTTCAGACAAGTACCATCTTTAAATATCTTACCAGCTTATGATTGTGTATAGGTTACCATACTTAGGTATGGGAAGTTTATAACATGACCCTATTAAGTGCTTCCAACCCGAAGGCTAGGAACAATTCGTACGTTGGCCTTTTCAAATGGTAGGTGTTATGGCTTGGGGTTTACTTTATGAAAGGTGTCATAGTCTTATACTAGATTATGTAAAACTATTGTCCATGATTGCCTTTGTAAAGGTAGTGCTTAGCTACTTGAGTTGCCTTCCCTAGTCTTTGTTTTTCCATGCTCCCATATTTTCCTTTTTCCTCATTTGATATGGCTTGTTTAACAAGCTTTATTGATTAATTGTGTAATAATATAATCCCCCTTTAATGATGGGTAGTTTATTGCTTCATCAGGGTTGGGATGTTCTTTGAGAGTTTCTTTTACTTTGATAGGTGTGATATGCATGCGTACTCTTGGTGATGAGTGGCTATATAAGAGGGGGTAGAGCTCAAGCTATAATTGGCTTTTGATTGCTTTACATCCCTTGCCATTCTTTTGCATTTTGACATTTGACTCATGCTTTTTCTTACAGCTACATCAACCTCGGTATTTCCAACCCCTTCTTCTCATAGGACATGACCAATAAGGAACCAGTACAAGTGACTGACAATGTCCAGTCAAAATATGGGATAATGAAATAAAGGGGACATTGACAAGTGATAATTGTGAATAACATGGTGCGTTGCCATTATCAAAGGCTTCTATTCATGCCCCTCTTTAATAGTGAAGGAAAGACTTGAAGGAAGGTCACATTGGACTAGGGGCAAATGATAGCCAGCAAGGTAAAGCAAGGGAACAAGTACACAACCAACAAAGGTCTATAATTCATTTTCTACTTGTTATCCATACTAGAATGCCTTAAACATTAAATGAAAGCACTTGAATGCTAAGATGGTTAATGCACCTCACAATAGATGACTCACCTTCATTATATGAGTAGGTTAGATCAATGAGTGTACTTATTGGAGAATGGTGAGAGGCATATGAGGTTGGCTATTTGTGGATCATAGTAGGGGCTGCTGGCTGGCAAGTTGCATCACAGGAGAAAAATTTCTCCCACGTTTACACATGTACGTGTGTGGGTAACAAAGCACGTTAGGATAATTTTGTAATAATGGGTCCTCAACTAAATTAGCTGGTGTTGGGTAGCTTATTTTCCACCTGTGCCTTACTGCACATTTTATTTCAACCATGAAATTTGTTGTGACACCAATGCCTTTTGAAGCTGTTTTATGATTGAGCTGGAAGCTCTTGGATGGCTTCAAAAGGCTCAATGAGAGAGACAAATAATCCCAAAAACAAGGAATTCTGTATGAAAACTTTGAATGAATTGCAAGAGTACAAAGCATCTTTATGCTAAATATTACATCTAATTGTTTGTTTTGTTATGTATAGGACACAATCAAGGAAGCATCAATTACATCTTATTTTCACTCTAACATAAGATTTTGACTTAATATAAGGTGTTTCATCATTCATTATTACGTCATTTATTATTTTTATTTTATTTTATTCAATGGAAAATTTCCTCGGGGAAACTCTCTAGGAGCATCCTCACATTTTGTGAATGGAACCCGAGGTAAACACTGTTGAAGTACAACATGGATTTCTAACCTAGTGGGACTCCATTGCACTTGAACCATGACCTCTCAATAATCTCTTCCTTGAAATTGGTTGGCTTGAATTGATTGAGCCTGTTACAAAATCTAGCACCTTAGTGCAAAGCCTTCACAAGGTGCCAAGACTTAGTGGAACATTGGGAATGTTACCATTTTCATTTTTGCAATAACTTCCCTTATTTTAGTGAAGAATAAATCCAACACAAGGTGGGCTCCCCTAGTAGGGCTTAGGACTCCTAAGTCAAGACACATTTAAGTCTAAGGCCTCCTAAATGTCTACCCAATTTACTACCAAAGAGATGTAACAATCAAGTCAAGGATAAGGTGGTTGCTCAAAGTAAATTCTAGATTTAGTTTAAAGTGTTCCAAGATGAATTTAGGGGGTCGATCAAGTACCAATTTCATGCAAAACAATCCCCAAACCACTCAAATCTGAAATTTACCAATAGCTGTTGTAAATCTTGCATAAAAGATAGGAGATTACAAGAATAAATAGGCTATAATAGAAATACAATTTAGCCTTCAAGATCAGTTATAAAACAATAGAAAATAGGGCTAAACTAATGAAGAAATCTAGGGTTTATTAACACTTCTAAATTTCAAAATTACATGGGATATAATAGCCAACCAAAACAAGATGTAAAGCCATAATTATGCAACAATATAGAAGAGCAAGACATATTTTATGCAATAAAATGGTTTTTAAGTTAAACATGAAAGAAAACCTTAGGATTTCAGGTCAAGAATATGCAAGAAAACCATAGAATTTCAAGTAAAAAGTATGTTGTAATGTCTCCATTTTCAGTGTCCTCTATAATACAACGACGATGGATTTCCAAGGTACGTGATGGTCAGGTCATAGGAGCAAGATTATGTCATCAGAGGTCCTGGGGGGTTTTGAGGACTTTTATGCGGTACGACGACGTTCGTTTGGCATATTCCATCATCAGGGTTAGTTCCGCATAGCTTGCTTTTTAGTTCCGTTGTATTCTGATAATTCCCATAAAACGGGGCCATTATTGAGCCTAACTGAATTAAATACGCTTAAGGTGGCATTCTAAGAGGAATATTTGATGGAACACCTTAGTGTAATAGCTCATTAGAACCAGAATGAGAAGATCTATAGGATGGGATGATGAGAAGTGACTTTCAACGGCCAGAGAAAGTATGGTGGGCGATTTACCATTTTCCGGAATTAGAAGTGACTTTAATTAGTCAGTTAATCAAATAAAATAAGGGAAAAGTGATTAATTGAAGGAAAAGGCCAAAAGTGACTCAAGTAAAATAAAATAAAATTAAAAGTCACTTAGATGAAGTCAAAGGGAAGCTTCTAGAATAATACTAAAATAATCAAAATAAAATACTTTTAGAAGATTGGAGATCTATCTATCGAGCCTTTAAAAGGAGGAGGATAAGATCATTTGGGACAACTTGGATTTATTTATTCAATTGTCTTTGTGGTGAGGTTTGGAGAACCAAGTTTTTAGCTTTAGTAGCCCCAAGTCAAAAACCATTGGGTGATTCAATGAGATCAGATGAAAACCCATCTCAGCCCTTGGCGAATTCATAGGTTGTAGTGTTGTACTCATCAGTTCCAATTTATTTGATTCGAGGAGCTACTATCAACCATTGCTATTGTTGTAGCAAGCTATTATATTAATATAATAAGGTTCAATCTCGCTGAGTTTGCAACGATCTATCTTGTATATTTTGTGATTGAAGTATTTTTGGGTTATTTTATGTTGGTGTTTTTGTGCTATTCCTATTAAGAAAATTTTATGGTAGAGTTTTTCCTGAAAATCATAATTAAAATAATCTGGGATATTACAGTTGTATTAGAGATGGTTTTCCTGCTAGCTTGAGGGTTTTACATGGGGGCTTCATTGGGAGGCAATACCATACCATGTGCATTCATATTGGGGGATACATATTGAGGAAAAAATAACATAATATATTGAGAATATAATAGGGGGTAAAGGGTTTTTATATTGACAGGTATAAAAAATCAAGCTCAAAGTTAATGAGAAAATATAAAGGGGTATAAAAAATGTTAATGAAAAAATGGATAACTACAATATCTAGTGAAAGTAGGGGTTTTTTAAATTGGGAGGGTATATTGGGTTCATATTGGTAGGGGGTTAAATAATGCAATTTTTAGAGGTATTTTCCAATATGTAGTCAAATTAAGGGTATTCTTTAGTATGCCATGAACGCACACGCTATGTCAGAGGTTCATTGAGTGAAGCCCTTGTGAGGTTTTATCGCAGATCGATTTGAGCCAAGCTTGTGGGTTAATTGTTAAGGACGATTGTAGCTATTGAGGTCGTATTTTTGGCATAGATAATTGCCAGGAGCCGAAATTTATTCAGGCTAAATTTATTAAACTATTGAAGTCGAGATCCATCCCTTGGTAGGCCGAATTTCCAGTGTAAGGGTTTATTGGCATGAGGCAATTTTCATCAGTTTCAAAGAGGCCGAATTACACCAAATTCACTGTGCAGAAGGAATCCAAATATATTACTTCAAGAAATCAAATCCCTTGTCTTCAAGGGATTCAGGCATATTATTGGACTCAAATCATAGTTCATTCTCACAATCTTAAAGGTTGAATTATTGTTGCCAAGTTATTGTTGGGTTGGAGTCTTCCTTCATTATCAGATCATATTAAATTCCTAGAGATAAAATTTGCATTGCCAGGTCACTTTCCATCACTTTGGATTCCAATTCCTATTGGCGGGGCTGAGTATTAGTTCTTGGGAATTCGATCACACTCATCGTGAGGAACTAGCCAAGTAACAAAATCGCAAAGGTTGTGATTAAAGCGCTGGAGCAACAATAATTTCTTTTAGGTTGAAGCAACCAATTAGGAGCATTGGAGCCACGAGAGCGAAGTTGATGCCTTTTCATTGAAGCCAAGCCACCAATTCGATTGGAGCTCTTGTGCTACATGCGTGCCACTAGATGGGGATGTGGCTAGGCATGCACAGGGCTAGTTGTGTCGGTTGTGGCTGCGAATTCGCATGTGGTCTACATGATCGTTGCAGAGTTTAGTTACAACGTGATCACTTCTAGGTGCAAGGGCCAATAGTACGTGACTGCTTGCTGAACCATATTTTGCATTCATTACGATTTGAATTGGATGAAGAATGAAGAGCTTGATGTGTGAAGTTTAGAGGCAGAGTGCAGAGCCAGTGCATTTGGAGCAAGTTTGGAGTGTGTATAGAGTTGGAACGTTATTAAATTTTGTTAGTGTGCTGGTGTGTTTGTGGATTGTATATCTATAGCTGCGCGTATTTTTTCGAGCTCGTGGAATTGAGAAATCAAACAGAGGACGCATTAGTGCGCATGATGCCAAGCAAGTGAACATTGACGAACGAAAATCGAGTCATTGTTTACATGTGATCTGTGCGATTAGATTGAGAGCGAGGGCGCAAGTGTATAGAAGATTGACTCCTGTGCGTATTGACTCAGTGTTGTAGCTGTGCATTTTGGTTGATCAATGGATGCTTGTAATACTTGTGGGAATGAGCTTAATGTTCATGGTGCTGTGCATACAACCCAAGATCAATAACCGTAGATCAACATGGGACATATGGAAGATTGCTAAATGTGTGCATTGATTGAGCCTTTCATTAGACCCACTGTGCATAAAATCAAACTCCGAAATCAGTGAATAACACATTAGATCTTGTTCATTTCCTTGTCTACTGTGAGCGCTCGGTTGAATTCGATTAATCGAGAGCATTCACCAAGTAATCACCTTGCTACTAGATCAAGGCGGTATGTCTTGAACTCAACACTAACCCCATCAACAAATTAAATTGCAGTCATATTGGCGATGGTAAATCGGTCAAGGGAAATTTGAAGGTCAATAGTAGTGGTGAATTTGACCCTTGCATCGACATAATACACTAAATTATGGATGCAATCTGGAGGTTGATTGAAGTGTTGTATCCTATACATAAGAGCATATTGCAGAGCATTGCTGGGTGCTGTTTCTCAATTCCATTTTTTTGTTACATTCGATTATTTATTGGTGGTTTTCTAGTGTTTCATCTCAAGAAATTTTTGTGCCACAAGTTTTTTTCATTACCTTTGTAGTGCTGTAGTTGTTTTATAATACAAATATTTGGGCATACAATTGTCATTAGCGAGGCACTGTATTGAGTTTGACAGTGTTGTGTAGGGCTGTGTGTGTGTTGGTGAGGTCATATTGACACCCTGTGTAATTGCTAAAGCCTTGTTAAGTTGAAATGTGGGACTTAATGAGGTCTGAATTTTGTTGTTGTTGTCCATTAAATGACTGAAAAATTCCTCCTCCATCTAGAAAAATTGGATTTACACCTTTCTAAGGTGAGCCAATTAGATTTGAGGGTTCTAAATTGGGCACTCAAACCAACAATGCTTGCCTTGATCCAACAAAGATTCTTGGAGCACACTTGTGAAGGGGTCAGACTTATAGTTGCCTCTTGTCTTAGTGAGATTATGAGAATAACTTCACTTATGCTCCCTTACAATGATGACATTATGAGGGATGTTTTCTAGTTGATAGAAGAAAGTTTTCAGGGATTGCATGACATCGTGAGCCCTACCTTTGGAAAGAGGCTCAAGATCTTAGAGATCATGATTGGAGTTTTGGGTGATCATGAGGCCATCTACAAACCACTGCAGTCCAGATTGTTGGCCATTTGGAGGAAGGAGTAGACTGTCTCACTTGCTGCTCATGAATTATAAAAGGGTTGGTTGAGCAAAATATGAGACTATTCAAAGGGCAGTTGACCAAGGAAGAGCTAAGGAGGATGCGAGTTTGTGCATCTAACCATTAGAGTGAAGACGACAAGGATGCGAAGATTCAAACCGACAATAAGAATGAGCTAAGGAGGAAGGGTCTTTGCTTTCTCTGCAAGAGACCTTGGCGGCCTTGTTGACCACTACGTGTCAACGACCCATAACAGTACACCCCCTTTTTTAGATAAGGGATAGCGCCTGATCGATTTGTTCCTGCCATCCAGCTATCATCATCAGCTTGAGGATCATCTTATAATGTAAACCAAGTCTGCATGTGTATAATGTAAATAATCTCAGCAGATCTGTGTCGTGTATGTAATCACCTAGGTAACCTACTTTTCTGGTGACGATCTACGTTCCGGAAGGTTTTTTTTGTCTCACTGATCCATTCTCGGAAGGTCGGCAGAGTTTTCCTTCAGCCTTACCCCAAAGTCGGAATGGATTTTGTCACTGGGATCTTAAGGGAGTCCTAGTGTTCTAGATTGAGTTTATGTAAAAGTGATTTGGGAATAACCCTAACTATTTGGTTAGGTTATTTTATTACAAATTGCTTGATCTACTAGATTATATTTTGTCGCAGAACTGGGTAGTCTGTGAGGGTCTTTTGCAAATGGGTTTTCCCCTTGAGATGTAAAGAATGTAAAAATCATGATATAAAGTGTCTTGAGGGTTAGAAAAATAATTTATCCTCTCATAGGTTAATTAATTAAATTTTCTGGCCAAAATTAATTAAAATCCTAAGCCAGAAATTTGATTAATTCTAAGTCACAGGTAAATTTAAATTCTCCAAAGGCAAAATTCGTTGGTCCTTAAAAAATTAAAGCTTAAGAGGTCCAGGGACTAAGGTAAATTAATTAATTTGCGAACTTTTAAGCCTTTGGTCCTTGGGGTTAAGTCAAAGTCAAAATTTTGAGGAAATTAATTCAAAAATTTAATTTTTGAATTAATTAAAATGCATTTAATTGAAAATTTCGAATTTCCTCAATAATTTAAAATTTCGACGGATGAAATTAAAATAAATTTTAATCCTCATCAACAGTCGAGATTACTTTGACAAGAATCACTCGAACTAGCCGTTGGAAGATTTATCTTTAAATATGAGGTCAGTTGTCAGTTGAGATGATCCGATCTCTGGATCGTGTACTAAGCTCTCAAGCTCTCTTGTATATTTTTTGGAATTAATGCAAAAGTCTTTGGGGTTTCAACGTGCTGTAGTGTTCCTCTTCATGAGTTTATGGTAACATTGTTTTAATTTTTGCTTATTATTATGTGAAAACTATCAATCAATAGCTCTCTTAGAATAATATGAATACAGGTACCTTATTCAGTTTGTTGGATCTAGGGTAACATTTTTAATTTTGATTGAAGTAGCAGGTATTTCTATTTCTTCATAATTTTATGTTGTTCTATTTCTCTACTTGATTTGATGGTTGATCTAGTGTTTGCAGAAGATCTCTCAGGTTCTCATTGAGCGTTTGGGGATAGTCCTCGGTTGGACCAGTCAACTCTCAACACATATTTTCTGAAGAGCCTACTTCATATAAGCCTCAGGATTTATCTAACGATAATTTTTATTTTATTTTATTTATTTATTTATTTTTTTGCAGGGTGTTTTTGGGCTAGTACCTCTCTAAAATTTCAAAAAACTTTTAAATATTTTGTGGAAATTTTGATAGATCTGGTTATTAAGAGCCTTAGATTATCAGATCTGAGAGCGGAGTTGGACTCATACTTCTTAGATCTGATAGATCTGTAAATTATTTGTATAGATCTGTTATTTATTTGTGTAGATCTGAAATTTTGTAACATAATTTTGAATTTTAACGCTTGGGTTTTTGGGATTTTCTCTATTTTTGTACATATTGGGTATTGGGTTTTTCTCTTTTCACTTGTGCAGAAATAGATTTGAGAAATCAGCCAAGTAAATCTTCAGATCTGAGCTAGATCTAGACCCTGGAGGGCAAGATCTGGGCTCAAAGATTGTTTGCAGGAATAGATCTGAGAAATCAGCCAAGAAAATCTTCAGATCTGAGCTAGATCTAGACCCTGAAGGGCAAGATCTGGGCTCAAAGATTGTTTGCAGGAATATATCTGAGAAATCAACCAATTAAATCTTCAGATTTGACTCTTTGAGATTTTTCAAGCAGATCTAGGGGTTTTGAGATAGATCTAGGCCCTAGAGGGCAATATCTTATCCCAAATCTTTTTACAAGGCCAACCATTAAAGATTTTGCAATAAATCTGAAGATCTGAAGCAAAATATTTTTTTTAGAAAAAGGGTTTCAAGTTTTGGGGCTTCTAAGCCCATATCTGCCTTCTCCTAGCCCAACGCTAGTTCTATTTGGCTTAGTGTTAGCTCTCATTAGCCCTAGATTCCCTTGCTCCATTTCTGATTTGAGTATTTAATTTTTTGAAGCTAATCATTGGTGGGTTTTTGCAGAAAATTTGATAAAAATTTGTGTTTCAGATATTGAAATGTTTTTGGCAACTTGGGCAAGTGATTTTCAAGGCCTAGGGCCTAAGGGTTTGATCTCTAAACCATTTTTTTCCTCACTATTTGCTACAGCAGTCATATACCTTTCTAATAGTGGTGAAAAACACATCTAAGTGGTTTGAAATTAACTAAAAAATTGCTAAATACATTAATAAGTCATTTATGTTTGATGTGTATCAAGAATTTGGCTTAGATCTACATTTTGGGTGATTGTTATCTCTGAATAATTCTGTTTCTGAAGTTTGAAATATAACAGTGGAAAAATTTAATGTGGGTTAGTCTAAAATCAGTTCCTAAGTTGTCTAATACATTAAGGAATTAATTTTTTGAGTTGGGCATTCATCATTAAGCTTATTTCATGTTTTAATTGTTCGCTGTAATAAGTATATCAGATCTGATATAATTCTGGAAATCACATCATAACAGGCTAAATTTTTTTGATAATTCATGTGGGCAAGTTTGGAAAAATTTCGGCAAATTTTTGGCATAAAGATATCATTGATAGCTTATTGTTTTCATTGTCATATTGTTGCTGTTATAAAGTTTTTCTTACTGCTGTCCTAAAAATTAATTTATGAAACTTAAGTACTTTGTAATGGAATTGTGATAAAATGCATATCCTTTGTTTCATAAACTGAGTATTTTTTTTAGCATCTGTTGACATTGATATCGAATTGCAAAGTTGTTTTTGTTCTCTTTGAGCTAAATTGTTTCAAGAAGATTTGAAATACGCTGGTGTTTTAACTATAGTATCTTCAAGAGTTTATTTTCTAAGTCTTCATCTAAAAAAGGCGAGCATTTCATTTGGGTAATTGAGGGATTTTGCAGCATAAGTGTTTTCCCATTCTCGAGTCTAACTTTATCTCATCTTTCGGTGCATTTCCATATAAGTTAACTTTGCATAGATAAAATTTACGTCCAAGCATAAGCTTGGTCGATAGGGAGATAGGTATCCATCCATCTTTTTTTGAGAAGCCTGCTTTTAATAGTACTTAAAACGGTGACCTTGCAGTTGTCAGAGCCACAACTCTCTGCAGCGCTGGAGGCACCGGGTATGTTAGAATTTCAGGAGAGGTATTGTTAATCACACCTTAGTGTGCTTCTCTTGATCTTCTCTCTGCCAATTACTACGAAATCAGGCTCAACACAGAAATGATTGAAGGGTTCACATTTAAATAGGCATTTAACTAAAATTAACCAAGAGTCTTGCATCTCACATTAGTTTTAGGATTTGCATTTCATATAAAATAATCATTCATCTAAGCAACAGTTGCTAATCGATTACTTGGTTTTAATTTCCCTAGCAAGATCGTTGACTCCATAAGGCACTGGTATCAATCGTTTAAAATCTAATAAAATCCTATAAGTCTTGCTAAATCTTAATCAAGTACTTGATCGCTTCACTGTGTCTTTCCAAATTGGTTGGTTCCCAGCTAGTTTTTCTTCATTCCACTTTTCCATAGGGTCTACCCCCCTTAGCCTGCTGTAAGGAGACAACTTAAACAAAGAGATTGGGGATCAAGGTGACAGCCCTCGATCTGAGCCGTTGTCGCGGTGCCTATACATTCTGTGCGACAATAGGCTTAATCACTCATGCTTGAGTGATAGAGAGGAGATGACAGAGGTAGATCAGGAGGAGATCCCTTCCGACCCTTTTGATGAGGATTCTTCTTTTATAGTTGAGTCCATTGATTTTCACGAGGATACCTTTGAGGAGCATGAGCAGTCATGTGGAGATGTTGATAGCAACCTTGATATGCATCCATGTTTAATGGATGAGTATGATGAGTAGCAGATTGTCCCCATGAGCGAAGAAGACCGAGGAGGAGACATTCAGGGTGATGAGCTACCAATGATGATCTAACAGGGAAAGTACACAAAGGAGCATGAGTCAGATGAGGATGTTCTGCATGATGAGCCTCCTTTGAGAGCCAGTTGAAGGCTCAAATTGGAGGCATGGTGGAGGTGCTTGAGCATCCATCTTTGGGACCACCCATCGATGAGGTGCAAATAGATGCAGAGGCAGCTAGCAAGGCTGCAGCACTTTCCATCAGTAGCTGCCAAGAGAAGATTGAGCATTTTAGAACATATCTTTGGCATTAAAGCTGAAGATCCAGACAGTCCGAGGCACCATCTTACAATAGAACAATAATATTGAGGAGCTTAGAATGGTGCATGCCAAGTCAACAACCAAGTTGTCTAGCGGTGAGGGACAACTTAGGTTCCTAGTGAGACAACAAGAGGAGTATACTTTGGAGATACAAAGCAACCCTCTCTAGGAGTATATAGACAGGGCTTGTAGCACTATTTGCCCACCTTTGTCCATTCAAGAGAGATGGGAAATGTTTTTCAGATGGATTTTATTGGTGGAGCAATATGCGTTGAGCATGAAACGACTTGGGCATAATGGATAGGTATCTTGTTCAAATGATCATGCATTCGATCCTTCCCACATGATGGATTGGTGAGAGATTATGAGTTGGTATCCTATTGATGAAACAACTCTTAGGAGGATATTTTTGGCTGAGGGTATAGCATAGCAGGAGCCCTTAGGCATGGGCAATGATGGAGGGTCAAGGCGGTATCATAACCCACAACTCCCAAGACCTAGGTGGCATTGGGATCCAAGTGGATCTATTGATGACAGGAATGGTCGGAGGTTTGTTTGGGATCCAGGTATTGAGGGATTTATTTATACTTTGGTGGCACAAAGGCATGGTGTAGCACAATGGTTTGTATGGTATCCTGGCATCAGTGTACAAATGCCTCTATAGTGGAAAGATAAAGATTTCTTGAGAGAAAACAATCTTGGGGAGGGAGGACTTGTAATGTCCCCATTTTAGTTTCCTCTATAGTACAACCAAGATGGATTTCCAGGATACGTGATGGCTAGGTCACAGGAGCAACATTATGTCATCAGAGGTCCTAGAGGGGTTTTGAGGAGTTTTATGGGGTCCGATGACATTCGTTTGGCACATTCCATCATTAGGGTTAGTTCCGCACAACTTGCTTTTGGTTCCATTGCATTTTGAAAATTCCCGTAAAACATGGCTACTATTGAGCCTAAACTAATTACGCTTAAGGTGGCATCTTGAAAGGAATATTTGATGGAACACCTTAGTGTAATAGTTCGCTGGAAGTGGAATGAGAATATCTACAGGATGGGATGATGAGAAGTGACTTTTAGAGGTTAGAGAAAGTATGGTGGGCGATTTACTGTTTTCCCGAATTAGAAGTGGCTTTAATTAGTCAATTAATTAAATAAAAGAAAGGGAAAATGATTAATTGAAGGAAAAAGGCCAAAACTGACTCAAGTAAAATAAAATAAAATAAAATTAAAAGTCACTTAGATGAAGTCAAGGGGGAGCTTCTAGAATAATACTAAAATAATCAAAATAAAATACTTCTAGAAGATTGAAGATTTATTTATCGAGCATTTAAAAGGAGGATGAGATCATTTGGGACAACTTGGATTTGTGTATTGTCTTTGTGGTGAGGTTTGGAGAACCAGGTTCTCAGCTTCAGTAGCTCGAGGACGAAAACCCTTGGGTGATTCTGTGAGATCAAATGAAAACCCATCTCATCCCTTGGAAAATTCATTTAGAATTCACAGGTTGTACTAATCAGTTCCAGTTTATTTGATTCCAGGAGCTACTGTCAAATGTTGCTATTGTTGTAACAAACTATTATATTAATATAATTAGGATGAATTTAGACGAGTTTGTGGCTATCTATCTTGTGTATTTTGTGATTCAAGTATTTCTGGGTTATTTTATGTCGGTGATTTTGTGCTATTCCAGTGAATAAATTTTTTATGACGGAGTTTTTCTTGAAAATGATAATTAAAATAATTCGAGATATTACATATGCTTGACAACCCAAGACATCTAAGGTCTTTAATGGCTGAAAATTAAATAGAAACTGAACAAAACCCTAGTCTAGTGCTTACTATATGTTTTTGGGCATATGGGGCCGATTAAAGACTCCCTTGAAGAGATTCAAGTAGATCTAGGATAATACCTAGGGTTATCCACTACAAACCCTAGAAAATCACTTAGTACCTTTGCTAATAACTTCAAGACGATTCAAGAGTGTTACCCTCCAAAAGTGGGTGACCCCATTGGAGAATTTTTTTTCCTATCATCTCTTCCAAGTTCCAGTCGACCAGCCAGCAACCCTTGCAACCACCACTAGCCGAAGATGATGTGCCATTCTTCGCCACCTGCATTAGTCATATGTCTTCTCACCCATCTCGCAGGAGCACATGAATGAAGGTGGGCTTCCGACGAAAAGGTACTTTTATCATTTTGCAATTGGGTGTTTATGCTTGTTTGTATTTGGGCATTTGCCATGGATTATGGGGTGACTTGGAAGGAGGAAGGGTTTTGACTGTGATCTTGTTCTCTCACCTTAAATGGGGGGTTAATATTTGATCCTAGTCTAGTGGGAGTCCCAAAGTTAAAGTGCATCACCCCCCATCCCCACCTCCCCGCCTCGAATCTGCTCTAAAGCGTGCTCCCTTTGGGAGTGCATGAAGAGAGACCTTAGGAAGGAGTGAATTTCGGGAGCGTGCTCCTTAATTTTTTTCGCTCCCTAGCTTTTTTCACAGTTTTTTTTTGCAAACACGTTCCAAACACAATTTTTTTCCAAAGAAACAAGAATTTTTGAGTGGGGCAACCTAATGATCAAGCCTATGGCCCTAGTATTGATATGCGATTCATGGTAATGTTAAAAGTAAAAGTAACATTCTCCTTTATCTTTCATTTGCATCCTTTTACTTAAATTTTTAACATTACCATGAAATGACTCAAGATGTTTGAGAGTGGTTCCGACCTCATTGGATTTCATATGAAGAAAGTAGAATTTTAAATCTCACTCAAAATCCAGTAGACTTATCATTTTTTCAGGATTTCAGGAGTGGTGGGGTTGCAATGTTTCCATTGGATTTTGTTATGTACTAGAGTATGGAGCTCATATTTAATCAAAAGAACCAATCCCTCTATTTACCTTGATGTTAGTGAAATTGGTTGTTGAACTCCTCTATCTTATGTTAATGCTTAGAGGGTGATATTAATGACAATGATCCCAAGATAGACAATGATTTTGATGATATGTAGGTATTTGTTGTAACATGATTTTTTTGGATGCAAAAGGCCATCTACAGCCTGTTTGTTGATGTATTTTCGGTTTAGAGATGGATTGCACTCGATGCTATTTTGGTTATGTACACCCTTACATGCTATATAAATCAAAACTTGTAACTTGTGGTCCTGTGGTTGATGAAGATTGTAAATACTAGATGATTGATGTTATATGGTTTAATCCATGTTTTTATGCTTTTTATAACTAATTCATCATTCTACATGCTTTCTCAGAAATTATACATTTCTCATGGCGGCAAGAGGCCCAAGCATTAGCAATATATAATAGATTTACTTGTATTCTCTAGTTTCTATAGTTTTTATAACTGTTGACTCTTTCATATTTATTATGATATTTTTTGTAAACAATATAACAATTTAAGTTTGAAGTTTGCAATTATAACTCATTGGTAATGAATTATGAATATGATGCTTCATGAAAGTTGAAAGTTGAAACATTTCATTTCATGTTAGATATTCTTTGTTATTGTTTGGTTACTTGGTAATGGTAATGGTTACAAGTACAAGTTACAACTTTAGTGATCAATGATGATAAATGTTATATATCGAATTTCGAAAGCTTGAAACTTTAAGATTGATGAATCACGAGACTCGATATGTTGTATGTTACTAACTTGTAGAAGTGGTTGATGAAGATTATAACTTCTATATGATTGATGTTATATGGTTCAATCCATGCTTTTATGCTTTTTATATCTAATTCATCATTCTACATGCTTTTGTTGACATATATGCATCAAAATATATATTATATTAAAATTCGCTCCTGAACCGGGAGCTTTTGAAAATATCACTCCCCTTTCTCGCTCCCAAGCAACCTTGAGTAGGAATTCCACTAATGGACCAATGGGTATAGGAGGGGCACTATTTGGGAAGCCTTGATTGAGATGGCATATTTGTGAAAATTCTATCACTGCAACAACTTATTTATTTTACTTACTTATTTCCCGATAAGTTATTTATGAAAATCCTTCAGTAAACATTAAAATAAATTATGCTGCATATATCACATCATAATACAGAAACAAACACATGCACAAGAATTAACACATCGACACAAATATTTTGGATAATCAGTGCCCGGAAAAACCCAATGTGGGAAAACCGGTGTAGCAAGGGAGGATTTTATTATTCAACGATTCTTCAGTACAACTGGGTGCCAAATTGGCTTACCCAACAGAGAGAAATTTCTTCAGCACTTCCCCCAGTCTCAACATCAGCTTGGATGACCTCTGCGTTAGCCCCTGCCTCTCTGCGTCAGCCACTGCCTCTCTGCATCAGCACTGGGCCTCTTTGCGTCACCCACGCAGGCCCTCCAGTGACTGCGCAGTCTGCAGCCTCTGCGTCTGCCTCTCCAACCTCTGTGTTGTTCCTCTGGTGCTGTTCTCGACTCTCTGTTCCGTACTTGCTGCCTCCTGCTGTTGTCCAGACCACTAGTTCAAATTTCTCAACTCACCCTGCTCCAGAAATCGAATTGACTGGTCTCCCTCAGTGTGTTCTCCAACTAACCCTCAAGCCTCTTCTTATACTTTTCCTGTTGGTCCTCCAACGACCGAGATTAAATCTCTAATCAACAGCTAAGATTAGATTTGGCTTGATCCATGACTTTTGGAACCTTCTAACCCAATTTTATATTAATACCCATTAATATTTTATTTTTTTCTAAGTTTAGACTTAGGAACTCCATTAAAAATATTAATTATTTTAATATCTCCCAAACCGGTTAGAATCTGCCCAAACCATTTCCGGGTCTTGGAGATCTCATGTGCTTTAGCCTCTCCACCAATTTTCATGGCTAGAACACATCCGATGCTACCCCAAATCAACACTCCCTCTTAGCGAGGACTGTGCTCTAGTAATACTCCACACTGAGCATTACTCTGATCATACGACATCGGTACCTGTGCTGATGCTAAGCCTCCCTGTTCAACATCCTCTGCACTGTTGCATCCTGTACTGCTGACCATGGCTTTATCACTGCCACTGCTACATTTGTACTACAACTCCCTCTGCATCCATGCTGCTGCTGGTCCATCTTCCCAACACTGCATCGGCACCGCAAACTCCTTCTCGTCATGTTGCATTGTGCTACTGCTGACTGTTACTGCACTGCAACATCATACCCATTTTTGCTATTGAAATGGATTCTTTATCATCCCCATCTTCTCTCTGAAATAATCAAACTTGGTTCTTCCAAGGGCCTTGGTAAGGATGTCTGCCACCTGTTCTCCTGTAGGAGTGTAGCTCAACTGTACAGCTCCTCGTTGGACATAGTCTCTGTCAAAGTGACACCGATAATCAATATGCTTTGACCGATCGTGAAACACTGGATTCTTAGAGAGCTTGATGCAACTCTGATTATCACACATGATCCTGGTCGCCTCCATCTTTCTTCTGAATAGGTTCACAAGCAGTTTTCTGAGCCATGTGGCCTCGCACGAAGCTGTGCTTGCGGCTATGTATTCTACCTTAGCTGAGCTCAGAGCCATGAATTTCTGTTTCCTACTGCACTAGGAGGTCATTCTTGATCCAATGTTGAAACAATACCCAGAAGTACTTTTCCGATCCACTGAACTTCCTGCCCAATCTGCATTAGTAAACCCACTCAATTTGATATCCTTACTGCTAGTGTACAAGAGTCCATAATCGATTGTTCCCTGTAAATACCTGAGAACATGTTTAGTTGCTGCCGAGTGCGCCCTCGTTGGCTCCACCATGAACTGACTGAGGGTGTTGACAGCGTAGCAAATGTCTGGCTTGGTATTGACCAGATACATCAGGGACCCTATGAGCTGCCTGTATAAGGTGGGATCAACATCTTTGTCTTCTGATGCATCAATCTTCTTCCAGTTGGTTATCATTGCAGTGCTCCATCTTGAATCTCTTTAGGATTTCTGTAGCATATCTCCTTTGCCCAAGGAAGATCTACCCCTTTTGCTGCCAAACTTCCAACCCTAGGAAATAATGCATTTGTCCCAAATCCTTCGTGTCGAACTCCGTGGCTAGATTCTTCTTGCAGTGCCCTATGAGCCTGGATGATCCTGTCCAGAAGAGATCATCCACATATAATACTAAGATTAGAGGCTCATTCTCTACAACCAGATAGTAGAGATTTGGATCTATGTCACTCTTGACAAATCCCATTTCCTGCAAGTAGCCATCGATTTGCCCATACCACGCTCCAGGTGCGTGTTTCAGTCTATACAAGGCTTTCTTCAATCTGCATACATGAGACTTCTTCTCATGTGTCTCGAAGCCCTCTGGTTGTTTAATGTATACCTCTTCTTCTATCACTCTGTTCAGAAATGCTGTTTTGACATCCATCTGTTGAATCTCCCACCCCTTCTGTGCTGCAAGAGATATCACGGTTCTAATAGATGTATACCTGGCTACTGGGGTGAAGGTCTCTTCGTAGTTAATTCCTTCCTTCTGAGCATACCCCTTAGCCACAAACTTGGCTTTGTATTTCTCAACACTGCCGTCTGCAGCGTATTTGATCTTGTAGATCCATCTCGAACCTACCACTGATCTGTCTTGAGGCCTTGGCACTACTTCCTAGACATCGTTCATCATTATGGAGTTGTACTCCTCTACCATCGCATCCAGGCAACCTGATGTTGAGCTGCCTCTTGAAAACTAGCAGGTTCCCCATCCTGAGCTACTAATGCTTGATATCTATCTGGCTGTTTTCGCTCCCTCTTATTGTTCCTTGGCGCACTGATGAACTCCTCTGCATCTCGTAGAATTTGACGAAGTTCCCTGCTCGTTCTTCCTTTGTTAGCAGGTGCTTCTGTTAGCTCCTCCTCATCCTGTGATTCTTCCTGACCCAAGGAAGAATTCTTTTCTTCCGTTGGTTGAAAAGGTTTGACCAACTGTTCCTCTTTTGACTACTCCTTGGAAGGCATTTCTCGAGATTTTCTGAAAGCCCCATCTTCCATGAACTTCAGATCTCGTCAAACTATTACCTTCCTGCTCCCTGGAAGATAGGTTCTGTATGCCTTGGCGTTCTCGCTATATCCCACTAGATATCCTTTCTCTGCAATTTGATCCAACTTCTTCCTCTTTTCCTCGGGTATGTGGCAATATGCTAAGTTCCCAAATATCCTGAAATGATTGACTTCAGGGGTCTTCCCTGTGAAGACTTTCTCTGGAGTAATCTTGCCCAATGCCTGATGAGGAGTTCTATTCTGAACATAGACTATTGTGTTGCATGCTTCTGCCCATAGGAATTTTGGCATATCTTGATCATACATGATGGCCCTAGTTGCTTTTACAATAGTCATGTTCTTTCTTTCTGCTACTCCATTCTGCTGCGGATTGTACGGAGCTGTCCACTCTCTTCTGATGCCCTCCTTAGTGCAAAAATCAGTGAAGTCCTTATCGACATACTCTCCACCATTATCTGAGCGCAAAACTTTTATTTTCTTCCCAGTCAGATTCTCCACCAGAGCCTTGAACTCTTTGAATCGACAGAAAACGTCGTCCTTGGTTTTCAGAAAATAAATCCAAGCTTTCTTTGAGTGGTCATCAATGAAGGTAAGGAAGTACTCGGCACCACTAAGAGCTTTAGTGGATATGGATCCGCAGATATCCGAGTGTATCAATCATAGTACACTCTTGGCTCTGTTTTTACTTCTAGGAAATGCTGCCTTGGCATACTTTCCTAGAGCACATCCTCTGCATACATCATCTCGTTCCGTACTAAGATCCGAAACACCTGTTACAGTGCTCTTGAAGATTCTCAGAGCCCCATGGTGCAAATGTCTCATTCTTTTGTGCCATAGTTCGTTCAAATCTTTGTCTCCATGACTGCCAATTGGTGCCATTGGTGATTCTAGTTGTAGTCTGTACAACCTGTTACTTTTGATCCCGATTTGCACTTTCTTTTTCCAGCTCGGGTGTTTGACGTATACTTTCTCCTTGATGAAGAAAACGTCATAGCCTTTGCCTTGAAGTTGCGACACGGAAAGTAAGTTCATCCCCAATCCTGGTACATGCAGCACATTGGTAGCACAGAACTGCTCTCCCGTTTCTGTTTGAAAAACTATGGTACCCCTCCCTACTGGAGTACATTTTGCCTTGTTCCCCATGGTGATCTGAAAGTTCATCTTCTCCTCTTGATAATCTGAGAAACATTCCTGGATTCCCGTCATATGCCAAGAGGCCCCATTGTCTATATACCATACCTCTGATGATGTAGAGCTAGTCACACAAGCCATTTCTTCTTCTAGCCTAGAAGCCAACATAGAGAAATCGAAATCACTTTCTCTTGTGCAATTTTCTGAAAATCTGTGCGAGTCTCCTAACGTAGATGCCTCCGCATCATGGTCTCGACCAATAATTGATTTTCCCTTCCTGTCTCTGATTACTTCCTTTGATACCATGTGAAAATTCTATCACTGCAACAACTGATTTATTTTACCTACTTATTTCCTGATAAGTTATTTATGAAAATCCTTCAGTAAACATTAAAATAAATTTTGTTGTAGATATCACATCATAATATAGAAACAAACACATGCACAAGAATTAACACATTGACACAAATATTTTGGACAATTAGTCCCCAGAAAAACCCAATGTCGGAAAACCGGTGCAACAAGGGAGGATTTTATTATTCAGTAATTCTTCAGTACAACTGGGTGCCAAACTGGCTTACCCAATAGAGAGAAAATTCTTTAGCACTTCCCCCAGTCTCAACATCAGCCTGGATGACCTCTGCGTTGCTCCTCTGCGTCAACCCCTGCCTCTTTGTATCACCCATGCAGGCCCTCCAGTGACTGTGCAGTGTGCAGCCTCTGCATCTGCCTCTCCAACCTCTGCGCTGTTCCCCTGGTGCTATTCCCGACTCTTTGTTCCATACTTGCTACCTTCTGCTGCTCTCCAGACCACTAGTTCAAATTTCTCAGTTCACCCCGCTCCAGAAATTGAACTCGCTGGTCTCCCTCAGTGCGTTCTCCAACTAACCCTGAAGCCTCTTCTTATACTTTTCCTGTTGGTCCTCCAACGGCTGAGATTAAATCTCTAATCAAAGACTAAGATTAGATTTGGCTTGATCCATGACTTTTGGAACCTTCTAACCCAGTTTTATATTAATACCCATTAATATTTTATTTTTTTTCAAGTTTAGACTTAGGAACTCCATTAAAAATATTAATTATTTTAATATCTCCCAAACCAGTTAGAATCTGCCCAAACCATTTCTGGGTCTTGGAGATCTCATGTGCTTTAGCCTCTCCACCAATTTTCATGGCTAGAGCACATCCGATGCTACCCCAAATCAACAACGTTCCATCTATCCCTATTCGATACTTACCTCATTCCATTTTACATTAGAAGCCCTATATTCCACCTCCATTCTTCGGGTTCAATTGACCATCAGTTCCATGCGATTTAGCAGCCATACATCCTTAACTCGGGTAGGGCTCGAAAGTCGAAACTTGGCCTTGGGAGGTTGATGCAGCTAAAAGAAAAGGAAAAAAGCAAATAATGGCCACAAAAGAAAAGTCAAAGAATATCAAAATGCAGAAGATGGTTGGGACATACACATTAGCATGTGGGCAAAAGCCTAGCATGAGCTCTACCTCACCCCTTATGGCAATCACCCAATTCTTGAGCACCATATTGCTCTTATACATCATAAAAGGAACCCTTGCGTGTCCACACCTCGATGGGAAATGAACTGCCTCATCATTAAAAGGGTAATAAAAGAAAGCTCTAACCCTTTGAGATACGGGCAGTAATACAAAGGAAAAATCAAGAAAAAGTAAAAGGCACAGAAGAGGGGTGGAAAAACAAAGGCCGGGTTGGTAACTCATGCATCCACAATTTCTCCCTCCTCACATATATACACTCAGAATGTATATCCCCACCATGCTGGTCCCTTTGACCATGGCACTTGGCCATAAAGTCCTCTCCCCTCTGTTTCCATCATTATTCACATAACACCTATCAATTGTAGGGCGGACTAAGGAAATTTCACTTCCCCATGGGGGGCTAGAAACACCTAATAGGGTTGTACTTTAGCCACTCCTACCTAGGAAGGTAACACCATTGCGAGTTCAAAACCCCAAATTTGGAAGGAAAGTCTTGTCTGAAGTGTTAAATAGCCCATTACTTTCAAGCTTGTTCCACTTAGATGCAAAAATGATTATTGTACTTGATGATTTGTTGCTTTCACTAGACTTTGTGATGTGATCAATAGGTGGTTCCACAACCGAGACCTAGCCACCTTAACTAATACTAGGATTCCAAAGAAGCATATTGACACCCTATAGGTGACACATTGAGAGCCATGGGACTCCAAGAAACAACAAAGTATCAAACACCCTTAGGCACCTCCAACACCCACAACGTTTTGGCACTTTACCCTACATTTGATGACTTTTGGGATGATGCAACGGCATGCCCCTAGCCGACCTTAGCACTTTGTGAGGGATGGCAGTTGATACAGGGCCCATATGAGGATGGTCTTACCCCTTGAGACATGGGTGGCTAGCAACACCTTGGAATCCCTCAATGTTGGAGCAGAAACAAGTACAATGGCCTTTTGGAGACCCATGAGACCACTATTGTTGCCCAAGATGGAATTTGGGGTCCCCAAAGGGAGATTGACAAAAATTTGAGGGCCAACCCTCAGAGGATGATTTTAGAAGGCTTCGACACCACTCTTGGCACCCTAAGCCCTTAATGCATGCTCTAGAGAGCCTCACGTGTGGATGACGTCAACATTTGTTGCTCTACGGATGACACGTGTGGGATTTTTTTTATAATTTTGTTTAAGCTAGTAGGTTGGCCTGTGATCTAACTCATCATTGTGGCATATTTTATTGTTTTAGGGCTTTTAGGCTTAAAAGAACATCAATACTCCTCATATAAATAGAGGTGATGAATCATCTGTAAATCATCATCACTTGACTTGGATATTTCGACCTCTTGAAATTTCAGCCTTCTCTTGTGGAGTAAATTGGATCTATGAATGCATTTTGACATTTGGAGCTAGTCGTTTGTCTTTGGAGCTATTGCCTTGGATCAATTGATGGATTTTCATGAGGTTATCTTGTAAGTGAGCATTTTGTTGGATAAATCTCTCCTTTATGTCTAATGTATGAAATATTTTGAATCTAGGGTTTTTTATTGTGCCCTAACTTGTTGAAAATCTATTTGGTAGATTCTAGATATCATTATTGCATGTATTACTCATGAGTAACATCTGAATGATAATCCTAGTGGTGAAATTTGATTAGCTCTCCCATGAAACTTCTTGATCCATTACATAGGTAACCACTAGGGTTTTTGATGATAGAGCATCAATCATCCTTCCTCCTTAGCAACTTTTAGCTATTCAATAAACTCATAGATTCCATTCTCCCCAGGAAGAAGGAACTGGCCATCCTTTGGTGGTGATCAAATCATTCTTCATCGATAAATTTTTCTCTTTTTTCTCTTGAACTAATTCAACCCCTTTAAGGCCAAGCATCCAAGCTAGGGCTTGGTGCGAATATCTAGGCAAAGAAGATTTTTGGGGTTGGAGAGTCTAAATGCCAAGGGTATAGATGTTTGCCTCAAAATCAACTCTCTTGGTAGGCATTCACTTCAAGTTTATCCATAAACTTTCTTGTCCTAGTTGTTTGCCCTAGGGTATACCCTAGTTTGGTGTTGCTTCAACTTGGGGGCGTATTTAAGGGTTTCATGTGCCTTGGTCTTGTTGAAAATCATTGTTGGAAACCCTTTCTCCTCACCTTGACCTTGGGTCATGTTGAAAAATGTAACTAGGTTTTGTCTTCATAATTATTATTGTACTTGTGTCAATATGTATTTCATGTAAAAACAAAAAGAAGAAAAAAAAGAAATTTATTATTATAATTTTCTAGTCAAAGCATGTTCTTCATGCTTCTAGGGTTGATTGAGTCAAAAAGAAAAAGCCAAAGTCCCATTTGGAATATTTGTAAGAAAAAGAAAAATTTTATTGAGTCAAAAGAGTCATTTTGTCACCGACAAGACCAAGTCGGCGCTGCCTAGACAAGTCGGCCTAGAAGAGTCACCTATTCAACCTCGTGGACAACTATAAATACAAGACACTTCAACCTCATTTGATCAGTGATCACTCATCACACTCATCGATTTCTGTGCCAAATAGAAAAAGGAAAAGAGCGAAGTCAAGGGAGAGAGAAGAGGTCAAAGGAGAGAGAAAATATGATTTTTTGCTTGTTTCTGCCCACACATGCGAAGGTGTTGGGGCAACTCTGCGAGTTACAGGTCTAAAATTGCAGGTTTAATTTTGTGTTTGACCAAATTTTACAAGGTTTGACCAACGTTGACTTTTGTTGACTTTGACTTGGTTGGAGGAGTTTTCAAGGAGGGGTGACTTGGGTGTATGTGGAGGTCTTGGTCTTGGTTTTTGGGTCTTGGATATCTCACTTTGATCTGACTCTATAAGAAAAGTTGTTTGGGTTTTCCCCCTTGTGGGGTTTTGCCCTGGTGTAGGGACTGATGTTAAGGTTCAACCAGATGAACAAATTTTCTGTAAATTCTATCAAATTAAATGCAATTACGTACCTGATTCGCCCATCCGGTGTCGATCCACGTTGCTCCGAGTTTTTTGCTTATGTTACCAAACCAATCGATTCCTCCTTAGCCTGTTTGGGACCAACCTCTGTAGTTCCCAGATCCAGAGGACTTCGAGATTGATGTCCACTGGCCCCTGTGCCCAAAACTCCAAGAACAACTCAAATTTCCCAATTTTCAGTTCAAAATTGAGCCCGAGGCTCATCCCTCAAACTGGATTCATTTCCATCTCCTGCAACTCTCCTCCTGTTCTCCTTACACCGCTCATGTTCTCCTTCCATCCCCCCTTCACTTCCTTATATCCAAGAGTTTCCTTACCTGCCATGAAGCATGCACCGCCTCTGCATAAATATCTTAGGGATAATAAACTCATACTGCCTCTTTGCTTGCCATCTAATGCGGTCAGAGATGGGTGTCCTTTAATTAAGTGGTTGCTATTGGTAATCATAAATATCATTTTCCCTTTATTTAATTCAAGGCCGTCGCTCCTTCATTTAATAATACCTACTTAAATATCCACATAATTTCATATTGCATAATGTATTTTATGGATATTATATTTATATTTTAATAGGTATTATGTTTACAATTTATTTTATATGATATATTTATATTAGTATTTTAATATATATATATATATATATATATATATAGTATTTATTTGTTTATTTTGTAGAATATTTTATAGTTTTGTATTATGATAGCGGTAACCACATTAAGTATCACTCTCATTATATATACTTTATATCTTGGTGAGTTAGATATTTACTTAGTACTTTCAATAATAATTTCGTTTATCTATATTTAAATAGTCATCATAGCCACTTAGTATATATATTAGCGCAATGCATGTGATGCATGCATATGTAGCTATCATATGCATGCTAATAATCCTCTTTTGCCTGATTCGAGACGGGTCATTACATACACTCTTCCTTTAGAGAATTCTTCCCGAAGTTAGGGCTAATATAGTATATTAGTAGTTATTTAGCGATTAGTATTATCACGTAAGGGTTGTGTTTCATGATTGAATTTTCATTTATTGTGAGGATATTTTGAAATTTGTTTTTTGAACATTTAAAGTTTTCCAACTTTAGTAGTCATGCCCTGCCCTCAGCCGAGCTCCCAAGCTGTTGTAGAATCATTCTATCCTTCCTAATCTCTTCCTCCCATACTATCTGTCCTCTACTGGAATATGCCATGGCGTCAACTATACTGACCAAACCATTCATAAACCCCAAAGGTGACAACGTCGACTAAATCAACCTAATTTCTCAATAGGAATTTGATAGTCATCATCACATGTCTAGGGGAGCGTGATTCACACAGTCCTCCCATGACTCTAGGTTTTTGGAGGATAAATGATGGGCAACACCTCCACCCCTCCTAGTAGGACCAGGGTCAACACCCTATCATGGAATCTCATTGAGCTTCAATTGTTCGTGGAGTTTTGTCATCACGTAGTCGGTTTGGATAATGATATCATCTGCCATATAAACACTTATACACAAATAATGACATCATCTGTAATATAACGCTTGTCTACACATTATAACATATGCATCCACATATTCAAAACTAAAATACATTAAAAAAAACAATTTCCAACATACATATTCATTGACATCTATGATATTGGTCTTTGAGTTCACATTTAAGTAGTCAAGTGTGGTCACTATCAGTGAAGCATGACTCGCATAAGATCCGTGAGTACCTGCAGGTCTGCACGATTCCTATATCGGGCTGGGTCGCCCACATAGAACCCGTGGTTAAGACCCAGACTCGGCGGGTTTATCATAAAACTCGTCTACCTATATAGGACCTGCGGGTAGCCTATACAACCCGTATCGGATCCGTATGGGACCCGTTGAGCCTCAAAAGGCACAAACTCTTCAGATTTTTGATTTTTTTTTTTTACTTTTTTGGAAATGAGGTGGAGGGAAAAAAAAAGCTTTATAAGCACCTCTCTCCCTTCCATTTCTCATTCACTTGTCATTTGAGTGTTTGGCTAATTTGTATGAGTGTTGAGCAGTGAAGCTAAAGGAGGCTGAAGGAGCTCTTGGAGGAGGCTAAAGGAGGCTTCATCGGATCAGACTCAGCTTCAGGTAGGCTTCATGAACCTTGTTTGAATGTTTTCCATGTATTCAATTTTGTTTTTTTTTGTTTTTAATCTTTTTTTTTTATGTTTGCAATTTTTTTTTATGTTTTTTGTTTTTTTAACGTTTGGGGCTGCCTGTGGCTAAGTTTCTCAGCCACACAGTAGCCCTGTGTGGCTAAGAAACTCAGCCATAGGGCCAAAAAAATTTGCAAATTAAAAAGAAAATTCAAAAACCAATTTTTTTTTTTAAAACCAAACTTCCAGATTTTGTCACCATGCCACCAAAGGGTTCTAGAAAGTCTCATGATCTGGCATAGGCACATGGTCAACGAATCATTGCCGGTAATGACCACCATATCAAGTGCAATTATTGCAATGCCACAATGCACGCAGGGATAAACAAGCTGAAATGCCACCTAGCCAGAATTCCTGGGAATGGTGTGGGATGTTGTCAAAGTTTCCTTGATGAACTCACTACTGAAATGGCCTCTGCTTTGGAATCCATTAAAGAAGAAAGTTTTAAGAGGGCAAGAAGGAAGGATGAGATTGTTGGGATAGGTAGATCTTCATCTCAGAGTGAAACACAGTTTCAAAGTCCAGGTATTGGTAACTCCTCTTAAAGTGCTATGGCAAACAGGATTATAACTTGTTCTTTCTTCAGACCTCGTACAACTCCAGGATCTCAACCAACCATGGAGAGTTTTAATGAAAAGAAGAGGAAGGAGGCAGAAATGGCAGTGAGGAGGCTTTGGTACCATAACAGTCTTTCATTCAACTATGCAAAGTCTTATTTTTATCAGCCCATGGTGGATTCCATTGCAAGTGTTGGCCTTGGATACAAAGCCCCATCGTATTATCCACTCAGGGGGAAAGAGCTAGATGAGGAGTTTGAGTGTGTCAAGGAACAATTGGAAAGCATTAAAAGCTCATGGAAATTTACAGGTTGTACAATTATGTTTGATGGGTAGACAGATCAGAGGGGTAGAACAATAATAAATTTTGTTGTAGCTTGCCCTAAAGGAACCATGTTCCTAAAATCCATTGATGCATCTGCAAATGTAAAAGATGCACATTTGATTTTTTCATTGTTCGCTGATGCGATGGAGGAAGTTGGGATCACAAATGTTGTCCAAGTAATCATGGGCAATGCAGCGAATTATGTGGCAACTGGAAGGTTGCTTTGTACCAAATATCCCACCATCTTTTGGACTCCATGCGCTGCCCGTTGCATATACTTGATGCTAGAGGACATTGGGAAGTTGGAGTGGGTGCAAGATGTTATGCAAGAATGCAAGAAAATTACCAAGTATATTTATAATCATGCTTGGGTGTTGAACCTTATGAGGGAATTCACACAGGGTGAGCTTAGTCGCCCAACTGTCACATGGTTTGCTACAAACTTTCTTTCCCTCCAAAGCCTTTTGTATGAGTACCAAGCTTTGAGAAGAATGTTTTGTAGCCAGTAATGGGTATTTTGGAAAGATAGCACAAAACCAGAAGCATTGTTTGTGAAAGCATCTATCTTTGGTGATAGTTTGTGGGACAAAGTCATTGAGATTGTCAGCTTCACTGAGCCCCTTGTGAAAGTCTTGAGATTGATGGATGGAGAGAAATCATCAATGGGATATATTTATGAGGGCATGGATAGGGCCAAAGAGACCATCAAGGTTTTCTATAAGGGAAATGAATCTAAATATCTCCCTATATGGAAAATTATTGATTCTAGGTGGGACATACAACTACATTCACCATTGCATGCAGCAGGAGCATATCTCAATTCGAGCTTATTCTATAATGAGGGGTCCAACATTCAAAGAGATCTCGAGGTGATGAGAGGTGTCATGATATGCATTGAGAAGATGTTCCCGGATCAAGATATTCAGGACAAAATCAATATACAATGAGATATGTACAAGGAAGCATCTGGCATGTTTGGATTCAGCTCAAGCCAACGTCTCAAGGACAAGAAAATGCCTTGTAAGCGCAAATTGTTAGAACTTAGCTTGTAATTTTGCTAGTTCTCTTTTATATGTTTGGAATTGCAAATTGATAATATTTGTTGTTATTTTTTTACAACTCATTGGTGGATAGATTGTGGCACTGAGGCACCACAATTACAAGAATTCGCCATCAGAGTTTTGAGTCAACCCTGCAGTGCTTCTTCTTGTGAGCGCAATTGGTTAGTGTTTGAGCACATCCACAGCAAAAAGAGAAACATGTTGGAGCATGAGAGGTTGGAGACTCCAAATACACCCGCCTCACAGTTGCTTCAACCGTCCGATGTTACCACTAGCTCCACGAGGGCTTATTGTAGGCGTGGTCGTCCATGAGTGATGAGATAATCATTTATCATTTATGACATATGTATTTGAATTTTGAACTTGCTGACATTTTTGATTATAATTATGGAATCATGAGTCATTTTCTTATTCAGTATCTAAATGTTTTGCTTACAAAAATCGAATATGTTATGTTGTACTTTTATAGATATGAGATGATGTTATGAATTATTGCATATATCGTGGTTTTTATAACTTATAAGGATTGGAATTGTCATTAGTTTCTTTTTTGTGCTTAAAATTTACCATATTTTAAGTTTTTTTTGTTTGTATTTTGACGAGTCTTATACGAGTACAAGTCGTGCAACATTGATATATATACGTATCTCAGTATAGAGATTTCGTTGTTATGGTGAAGATCTCGGTTAAGGTACAACAATGGTGTAGTAGTAATGACTCGGTGGTGCAGTAGTGATGGCCTCGATGTTGCAGCAGTGATGACTTCAATAGCAGTGATGATGATCTCAACAATGACGAAGAAGAGGATTGGTGTCTTGGTCTTGGAGTGGCCAAATAAGTCAGGGTCATGGTCCTGGTATTGTCAATTGGAATCTCTATAAGAAGAATTTGTGTAGGTTTTCCTCCCAAAGAGTGAGAGGTTTTGGCCCTAGCAGAAAACCAACATCTTGTGTTCTTGTCTCTTTTGTTTAGGTAACTATTTGATGAAGTAAGAAAACACGCACTAATAATAACGAGAGAAGATTGTGCTAATAAGAAAAAGTTAAAAATACCTCACAAATAGTTATCATCGTCAGAAGAATTTTATTAACCTAATTGCCCTAGATTCTTCAACAGTCTGTCCATGAATGTTGGATTGGGAAGCATTGTTGAGGGCAAAAGTATAGTGATATGAAGGGAAATTTCATTGTTAGTTGCAACCTTTATTGGAAGCCAGTTCTAAGTGATTTGATGGGCAAGTTCATTGTGAGAAGGCTGATTGTTTGGAGGCAAGAGATTTGGAGCAGCAAAGCCCTTGTGAGCAACTGATGTGTAGAGGTGTTGAAGGTGCAATAACTTTGTGAGATAGGTGGCAAAGGACCTTCCAAGTGTGAAAATTCCTTGAAATGCAACAACTGGAAATATTTCTTCTAATTGATAAATTAATTATGCAGTTTATTTTGTTTATGGAAAAATAACGAAATATTCACACTGCAATTTCTTCACCAAAAAAAATGTTGAGGAAGCAAAAATAGGAACTGAGAAATATTAGCACAAACACATAAAAAATGACAAATATTTTTGGACAAATGTCCTTGGAAAAACCCAATGTGGGAAAATCGGTGCAACAACTGAGGGTTTTATTATTATGCAGCAGTGAATTTTGAGTACAATAAATTTGGATGCCCAACTGGCTATCCAATTTGAGAGAAATACTGGAAAAATCACCTGAGGGAATTTACCCTCGTCTCCAAGCAATCCCGGCTCAAACTGACAATTGAAAAGCAAGTTGTCCAAACCCTTTGCGTGGGCTCTGCGTCACCTCTACATAGCCTACCACACGCTCAACCCAAAACTGATGCTAATCAAGCTGTCCTGCCTGTTATTGACTGGGAAAGTGTCTCTCCTGCCTCCTGGAAAATCCTGCCCGGATTCTGGAAATTGAAATGACCTCCTCTCCAACGCAATCAAACTTCTCACTGAAGTAACTATGTAGGCCCTGCAATGCTTCTAGGAGAAATAATTCGACCTCCTCTCTTGCCTCTCCGGAATTGGAAAATCTTCCTCTGGATCACTGTCTCTACCCCTGTGTCCTCTCTCTAGGTTGAACTCTGCTGCTAGGTAGCTCGAACTACACAAGGAACTCGCACTGTTGGCTCTCACTCAATGTGATGTGTGTTTCTCCATCTGCCCATCAACGTCTTCTTATAATCTCCAGTTGGGACTCCAACGACCAAGATTAAAACTTGATTGATGGCTGAGATCATCTCCAAGTCAATCCGTGTGAGTTTCTAGAGAATTCTTACCTTTCTCAATTAATTCCTATTAATTAACCAATTTTCGTAAGTTAGACTTAGGAAAAATTTAAACAATGGTCAATTAATTTAATTGAGCTATCTCGGAATTTACAGAAACGATTTCTGGGTTTTGGAGAATTCTTGTGTTTTTGCCTCTACAAAATTTCGAGACTAGAACACCATCTGATGCTACAAAAACTAATACCAAGTGTTCAGTGACAAAGAGGGCTGAAAGGGCTGTTGCATAAAGTGTATCATCAACAATTAAGTTTGTTGATTTTGTCATTGTTCTTGGGAAGATTGACAGTCATAAGTTGTTGACTTCAAGCCCTAGTTATTCCTTGTATCAGGGCTAATTGTAAGGGCCATGATCCCTAGTACGGGAGCCCTATGTTTGTTACAAGTTTTGGGTCTACAAATTCTTGTGTACTTTGTTGATTCACTGCTGTTACATTTCCACTGTGTAAAGTTCTTGGAGTTGTGTATTTCAGTGCGTTTATGATCGTGATTAGACATAGACTTGATTTTGAAGTACTTGGAAAAATCAATAGAGGTCTGACAATATATCTCTTTGGGCGAAAGAGATATGGTTCATGCTGACAGTGAAGAACTATTGGCTAGCCATGATTCATTGGAAATGAGTGTTGTTACATAAGATGGCTTTGGAAAGACTACCCCTTGTACAAAGTATGCACAATAGTATTAAAAGAAGGTTGCAGACCTTAGAACCCGTGGTGATTTTGGGAAGAAAAGTGCAGAAGGCTATGCATCGGAGTGGGATTCTTCAACAGCAAATGTGTATTGTGGTGCTTCAATGTTTACACCATCTGCGTCTGAACTAGCAAGCATCAGAATTGTCATCCAAAAGGGAGAAAGGATGCACCAATTGGACTTCACCACAAAAGGTTTTTCTGGATTGGGGCATGATTTTCCAAGCGCATACGATGATGAGAAGGAAGACACATTTTGTGCTGATGACTCTGTGATCACAGGTACTGCTAATAAGTATAATGAGAGTGGTGTATATGAAAGTGAACCAAAAGTCCTGGGAGTTGCTGTATATCATGTAAATCAACTTGAGGATAACAAGGCAGAAGTAAGTCCAGAAAAGGCATTGTTAACATATGAAAGGAATATGACTAGTCACTTGAGTGCAAATGTTGTGGAAAAAAATTCCAATATAGTAAGGTCAGTTAGTGAAGTGTTCACTGAATTTGAGGATGTGCACATTCAATGTCCTGTAAAAACTGCATAAGCAAAGATAGATAGATTTGAGGAGGATACTAGTGACAGGCACAAGCAGGAGACTGCATTATTTTAGGAAATAGACATAGCCACAATCAATTTTGAAAACATAGATGAATCTGAAGCAATCGTAGAACAAGATGTCTTTGCTATCAATGAAGGCAACGCTATTATGGAACAACCATCCAAAAATTTTAAAACCACCCCCAACAGTGAGGTATCAGCTGTTTGAGAGGAAGCTCCTGATTTAGACTCTGATGAGGCCAACACTGCTATCAAAATAGAAAGTCCTAGTGAGGAAGATCCTGTTATGTAAAAAATTAGTTAATTTTAGGTTTAATTAGATGAAAGGGCACGATCATAAGATCATGCCCTTTCCCAAAGGGTGCCCATGGCGGTATATAAGCCAGGAACCCCATTGTAATCATTCATCATCTGTCAATTCATTTATTAATAAGATATTTATATATATATTTCTGTTTATCAAGAAGTTTTCACTTCATCTGGTATTAGAGCATACGATCCTCGGTTGCTTTGTTGTTGCACAGATCCAGCACAGGTCCAATTGCCATTCACTTCCGCCATTTTGTTCTTTTTCTACCACCATCCGACTGTGCCACTCGCTGTTCTGTCTGTCTCGGTCATCCCCTGTCACTCCGCTTTCCGCTTCCCATTCTACGCCCGTAGCCCAATCATTTTAATCATTCTAATAGCCCTTCGGCTATAAAATTTCCGTGTGGAACCAGAGTTAATTTGGGATTTGTGCGGGGCTTCTTTAAAGATGTGATTGAATTGAAAAAAAAGAGCACAAAGTAGATTATAAAATTATTGTAAAACCCTTGATTTCAGAAACCCTCGCCAGACGTCGAGATAAATTGCTCTGTGCAGTTCGAATTGTTGCATAGGGACCCCCATCACTTCGCCCCAGCTCCGCCATCCATCATTGACACTCGACTCACCCAAAACGATTGCCTGCGGCTACGTGGAATAATCTCTGCGGGGGTCCGTGTGACTTAACCTGCGGTGATAAACGCTGAAATTCCGACGTTCTTTTTTCTGCAGTGACAGCACTGAAGTTCCCATTTCTTTTTCTGCGTTATTATCCTTGCCCCGACCGACCGAGAAGAGATTGAACAAACAACGGAACGTGACATTTCCGTTTGGACGTCACTGTCCATTCAATCATTAAAATAATTCTCGAAATAATACGTGACGGTAGACATATAAAACTATATATAACGTCAAATATATATATTCAAATATATATATAACATTTATTTATATATATAATGTGAAATATATAATATATATACATAATTCTATTATATATTATATATAATATATATAATTTAATTAATTAAAAGTTATATATATAAAAGTTAATTTAATTAATTAAATTTATTTTAATTAATTAAAAGTTATATATATATAAGTAAGTTAATTTAATTTAATTATTTAAAAAAAAAATCTTACGCTGGCAGATAAATACACGCCCCCGCAAACCCGCTCGATGTCGACAATGACAATGGCGGATTTTCAAAAAAAATTGTTGGATTCGGAGCATAAGATAAATAACAACCACGACGAGGTCAGTAAAAGATTAAATGAATTCTAGATCAAGCTTGGGGAGCAAGCTGACGAAATCAAAAATCTTCACGATACGACAAATCGAATAGAAATAAAGATGGAAAATCAACATGTCCAAACAGAAGTAAACATCAGAGATGCCTTAACAATGCTGAAACTTCTGTGTAAAAAGATGAATTGTACACCCGAACAACTACTAAAAGAAAATGAAGAGAATCAAGAACACATCTCATCAGATTCAACAAAGTCAATAGACTCTCATGAAAAAGTCGAATCCCCAAAACAATCAGTGACACCCCACCAAGAAGTGAGTAACACAACCCTAACAAACAAGTAACTTTGGGATACCTTTACCAATCAACACCCTTTTTTCGCTCAACCATTAGCAACATACCAGCGAAGGGAAAAAGTCGAGATGCCTAAATTCGATGGAAACGAAAAAAACAATGTTGCATGGATTAATAAAGCAGAAGAATGCTTTGAGATATATGACATCAATGACGATGACGAAAAGCTCAGGCATGCATCCATGAAAATGGAAGGAGAAGCATATAACTAGTATATGTGGTGGAAAAAGACAACACACGCCATTAGCTGGAGAAAATTTAAAGATGCAGTCTTTAAAAGATTCCAAGGTGTAAGAGAAGAAGAGTTCTTTTCAAAACTCATGAAGTTATGACAAAAAGGAAGTGTGGACGAATACACTCAAGAATGGGAGACCTTAGTAACACGACTACCCGGGTTATCAGAATCTCGTCTAATTCAGTCATACGTCTCGGGACTCAAAACCCATTTACAGGCAGAACTTGAGATGCATGACATTACATCAATAGAAGTAGCAAGACGAAAAGCAAAAACAGCCGAAAAGAAATTCGAACCAATATTTTGGTCAAAAGCGGAAAAAACATATGCAAGACGAAGGATACCCTAGTATGTGGACTCAAATAATACAAGATATGTTCCACCACATCGTCGCGAAGATGAAAAATCTAATGTGGAAACACAAAGGATAAAAGAGGGTAAATGCAAGTGCTGTGGTGAGAAGTGGGACCCCAAACATAGATGTGCTAAAGGAAAAGAACCAAAGAACCTATATAATTGTGGAGCAACCAATGATTCAAACAGTGAAGATTATGACATAGAAGAAACAGAAGATGCCCCAGACTTCTCACTAGAATTAGATGACGGAAGTATTCCGCAAGTGTCATTATCATCTATGACAGGTGTATCACAACCTCAGACCTTAAAGTTAAAAGGACACATAAAGAAGAACAACGTAGTGGTTCTCATCGACTCTGGTAGCACAAACAATTTTTTAGATGCAACCGTGGCAAAGAAACTCAATATCTTTTCATTTCCCTTACCAAACATGAAAGTGATGGTAGCTAACGGTAAGAAGATTGAAAAGGTGGGGAAATGCCATAAGGTCAATTTGCAGATTCAAGACTTCAATCTAGAGTCTCCGTTCTTCACGGTACCGTTAGGAGTAGATGTAGTCTTAGGTATCCAATGGCTATGAACTTTAGTTACTTATGTCGCTAACCATCAAGTACAATTTATAAAGTTCAAATGGGGAGGTCAGAAGTACAAACTACACGGATTCCAAGCACTAGAAAATCAAGTTGTATCATCATCTCAGATGATGAAGCTGAGGCGAAAAGGAGCACCCACTTATGTCGTACAATGTCACCAATTAGAAATGTTATATGCAAATTTGACCAGTGAAGAGTCACCAGAGATACAAGATCTGATTCGGAAGCATGAAAAAGTATTTCAAGCCCTACCTATGAAGATACCACCTAATAGGGAAATTGAGCATACAATAGAAGTCAAGGCAGGGTCAGACCTTGTCAACATCAAGCCATACCGATATCCACATCACCAAAAAACGGAACTTGAGAGATTAATCCAAGACCTTTTAAAGTGTGAGACCTTGATCATCTTGGAATATCTGATCAAGTGGAAGGACTTACCTGAAGAAGACGCTTTATGGGTGAATGAATCATTCTTCAAGAACATCCGTCGTTACTTATGCTTTGAGGACAAAGCATTCTTTCGAGAGGAAGGCAATGTTATGTAAAAAATTAGTTAATTTTAGGTTATTATTTAATTTTAGGTTTAATTAGATGAAAGGGCACGATCATAAGATCATGCCCTTTCCCAAAGGGTGCCCATGGCGGTATATAAGCCAGGAACCCCATTGTAATCATTCATCATCTGTCATTTCATTTATTAATAAGATATTTATATATATATTTCTGTTTATCAAGAAGTTTTCACTTCAAATCCACTTAAGCAAATAAATGAGAAGCGTATTAACGATGAAACTGGTGCCATGTCCAGCTCCACAAGTTGTAATGATGTAGCAACTGATGTCAGCAAAGGGAGCAGCACAGGAATTGGGAAGGACAGGTTGTATCAAGATTCTGAAGGAGGGAAATATGGTGACATTTTTAAGAAATTCTTAATACCAATTGTGTGCTCAAAAATACAAATAGATAGATGTCCTTCTCTCATAACTGGGGTTCAGGACAATTATGATGATGAAAGCAACAACCTTGACATACGATGCAATCTTAATTTGTTTCTTAGGCAAAACAAAGGAAAGTCCGACATGGTGTGCTTCAATGGAGAAGAAAGAGGTGACTGTTGAATGGTGTTGTCATTGATTCCAACGTCAAGCTTTGAATGCTTTCAATATTCATCAAGGGAAGCATTGATTGGAAGCCCCACTAGTCAAGAAGCCCTGGAAGGATGAGAAGCTCCTGTGGCATGGTCATGATACCCCACTTTTGATAAAGAATTTGGATGAGAAGCTCAGTGTTTCTGCAAGCAAGACCATTTTCATTTGATAGCCCTCCTCGTGCCGATTCTAATGATAGGTTACACGCCCCGTGGATCCACTCGGTTGAGGAGATATGGCTTCTTGAAGTTGAAACCCCAAGTAATGGTCATGTACCCAAAATGATTGACATTGTTCATTCATTTATTAGTGACATTTCTTTTCTCAAGAAAATTTAAATAAATTATGATGGGCCTTATTAAGGTTAAGTCAGTTTCAAATTTTGAGGTTAAGTCGGTTAAAAATTTGGCTTCATCTTTGAATTTTAATTTTGAAATTGTTAAGTCAGCCTCCTAAAAAGGTCATGTCAGCTCCTATTAAAAATTGAATTTATTGGCCAATTTTGGAGGTTACCCTCATGCTTGTTTGGGTATGTCTGCCCCTCTTTCCACTATATATATATATGAGGCTCGTTTCTCCCCCAAGTTGCATCGATCTTTCATGAATTGTCTAATGTAATATCACCAAAAATTTATCTGAGGCTAGGGGCAGATCGTTATGTCAGAAGGAGGCCAAAGTCTGAGGTTCTATTGGGTTTATTCTTTTTGCTATTTTTGTGGTGCAGTAAATTTTCCTGTGGCCTAAAGTCAGCCTATGCCTGAGGCTTCTCTGTGGACATTCGCTGGACATTCTGAGGCAATATTCGCTGAGGTCTAATGCAAGCTTTTTGTGGCAAATTTTGATGGTCTCCTGAGCCTTAAACCAAGCTCTTCTAAGGGCAATTTCAGAGGTAATCTGGTGTATTTAGTTGAGGACTATTGTGGGCTGTTCTAGGACGTATTAGAGGCATCTCCGAGGTCTGTTCGAACCATGTTGAGGACGTGTGCTGAGGCTTCATCATTTCGGACCTCCAAAGGCAACATACTGTGGGAACCTCGCACTGTTTTGAGGGTGATTCCAATTGATTTGAAGCAGATCTGGAAACCTCTTTTTATGCCCTAGTTCAGATCTGTTCTGAATACCTGGTTTGAGAGCATTAAAATAAGATTGAATCCATGTTTAAGGTTGCTAGCAGACGTCCTGTTGTAGCAAATCTGAGGTTGGGACTTTCCTGTTCAAAGTCTATCATTAAGACCCAATCTGACCCCATTTCAGGATCTTATCTAAGACATTTCCAGGACAGAATTGAAGCATATTGTGACAAAGTTTCTGAGCCCTAATCCGAGATTGACATTTGCAAAGCCATTTTGTTGGGTGAATTACCAGTTATGTGTTAAATTTGAAGGCTAACAAGTTCTGAGGTCAACCTTCTGAGCATCTTTTAAAGGGTATTTCATCTATAAGGGTATACATCTGGAAGCAGATCTCTAAGGCACATTGTTTCCTTTGTTGAAGATTCTTTTGGCTTGAACTTCACTGATCCACGACAGCCCTTTTGTGGCACATATTTTGGGTGATATGGCATCTGACCTGTTTCAAAGCCTTTCTGTGACAAATCTGAAGCAAGCAGTAAACCTGTGCATTCATTCACAGTAAAACAAAAGCCAGATTTGAAATAGTTTCAAGGGAAGGATGAAGTCACAGTAGAGGGTTGATGCACTGTTGAACAACAAGAGTACCTTGTGATTGTATTACAAATTTCTAATAGAATTCGTAAGAGAATGTCATGAGTTGTTGAAATTGAGTACTGCTATATTGTACCTTGTGTACTCCTGAGCAAAAGATTCAAGTTGGTTGTTTGATATATGCTATATTGCTGCCATTATAATATGTTGCTGATAAGGTTTCTGCCTGAATTGAAGTAGTCAGGGTTTGTTGCTAATTATGGCCAGAAGCTTCAGGATTGTTTTATAATCTGAGTTTATAAATCAGCTCCATCTATCAAAGAATGCATTGTTGAGAGCATATTGATGCTGCCAGGGTATTATAGTGAAAGTGTATTATTGAGCAGAGAATGTTGCTGATTGTTGAGGTAGGGTTTCAATTGCAGAAGTGAGTATTGTCTTGATATGTTGTTTTACAGGCAGTTTAGGGACAGTTGAATACAGTGAGTTCGTGCTTCTATGCTGCTAGGGTTTTTCAACAGATAAACATGTTGAGCAGCAGTGGATCTAAGTTTTTGGCAGAAGTAGAAGCAGTACAATGACAATGTGCGTAGACAACAGTGATTGAGCAGGTTGATTTGGCAAATGGTTTTTACTGAGATTACATTACATTTGGAGAGCTGTAGCATTGTGTTGCTGTTCTGCTAAGACAGAGTATTATAGTGTTGATACCTCCATGGTTGTATGAGCTTTGTATTGTAGTGCTGCTGTTAGTTACATTGATGCTGCTAGGGTTTCAAGCTACAAAGAGAGTAAGAGAATTTTGCAGGTCTGTTGCATGATTGAGGAGAAAGAGTGTTGTTCATGAATGTGTTGCTAATCTAAGTAGCTAGGGTTTGAGATTTCTGGGAGGGCCTTGTTGATTTTTAAAGTACCTTGGACAAGTGGTTTCCCACGGGTTAGTCTCTACCTAGGGAAAAGTGTCCAAAATAATTCTTTTCCTAAGTGTGACTTTAGAAAGTGAAAGTGACTTTATAAGTGGTAAAGTCAATGTTAAATTATAAAGTGAAAAGTGACTTTAGATATAAAGTACAATGTGGGTACTTTATTTAATGGGTGAGTTAAAAAATAGAAAGTGAGAATTAAATGCAAATTTATTCTCATCCTTTGATATAAATGAATCTGAACCATTAGATCTTAGGGTTGCCCAAAAGTCATTTAGGGAAACAAAAGGGGGGAAAAGAAAAGAGAGACTGCATTCATTCTTCATGAGCAAATTGGAGAAAGGAGGGTGAGAGCTGGAGAAAAGTTCTGAAGGAGAAATTTGTTGCAACAAGTTGAAGGAGTGATTTCTTGGCAAAGTTGGGTATGGAAATCGAGGCATAGAAGACAACATAAGGTACAGTACGAACAACATTTAATGCTGTGAGCTGCACGCCGTTCAAGAGAAGTTTTTGAGATATATAAATACACATATTTTTATTATTTTTTGGGTGAAAAAATCCGTACAGGTTGTATAGTGGTACAAAAATCCATACAGGTCCGTATAGTATGGTCCGTATAGTCGTATTCGTACAATACATATTTTTAGCGTCAAGTGGGCATGAAAATCGAGGCAAAGTGGGCACAGTTTTCAAGGAGTTTTGTGCTGAAGAGATAAGTTGTATTTTGCTGTTTTGTTTTGTTTGCAAATGTGTTTTTCCTGAAATTGAAAAATAAATAAATTTGAAGAGCTCTCTAACAGGGTTTCCCCAAAGAAGATTGAAGCGGTTTTCCCTGGGTCTAAGTTGACAAAAAATCTGTGTGTATTTTTATGTGTGTTGCTGGTCTGTTGATGCTCATATTTATTTTCAGCATGTGTTGACAGTCCCACGTGTTTTAATCTGAAAATTTCATTCCCAGATTTCTATATGTTGAATGTATGTTTATGGGAAAGGGTATTTCACTGAATGGGAGTGATAAGGTGAAATTAAAACCGGGTTGGGATTGCAAGAAACATTTTAGTCACCAAATTTCAACATGGTATCAGAGTTACAGGCCGAAAATTGTAGTTTGAACAACTAACAATAGTTTGGGACAACAAATAGTGGTTTGGATAACAAACTAAATTTTTGGACAGCAAACTCAGTTTGGACAACACACTGATATTTTGGGACAGCAAGGTGAAATTTTACACAGACCGAACTTTTGGGACAACAAAGTGTGCTGGAAAGTTCATTTTTCAATTTTCTTGGTTTTGTAAATTTTGGACAGTAGTCATGGCCATGTTTTTAAGGATAGAGGACAGACTGGATGGGATATCCAACTATACAGAATTCAGACAGTGTTTGAGGAGGCAGCAGTTTGGGACATAGTGCGGCAAGTGGTTGTACCTCCTACTGCTGCAGATGAACTTGCTGAATTCCCAAAAAATAATGCAAAGGCAAAAAGGATTTTGATGGACAATTTGAAGGATCACGTGGTTCCTCAGGTGAGAGAAAACACATATGCATATCAGATGTGGAAAACTCTAACCACTCTCTACTAGAGTACCAATGAGAGCAGGAAGATGGTACTCAAAGAACAAATGAAGAACATCAGGATGACAAAGGCTGAAAGTGTAGTTCATTATCTTGGCACGGTCAAACATGTAAGTGATGATTTCACTGCTATTGGTGAGGTAGTTGCACCCACAGAGTTAGTCAGGATAGCTGTAGCGGGACTTCCTAAGTCTTGGGAGGTCTTTGGATATGCTGTTACCTCTAGGGAGAATCTTCCCAATTGGGACAAATTCTGGGATGATTGTGTGCAGCATGAGATACGAAAGACTGGCAGTAGTGGGGTGAAGATAGCAGATGAGGAGGATGTAGCCTTGACAGCCAGGGGGAAGAACAAAGGGAAGGCCAAGAAATGGGCCTCATTAGATGGGGCTAAGGGAAAGGAGAAGAAGAAGAAAGATATGGATATGTCCAAAGTCAAATGTTGGGCATGTCAGAAGATGGGACACTATGCTGCTACGTATCCTGAGAGGAAGAACAAAGGGAAGAAGGGTATTGCAACTTCAACAAAGGTGGAGCAGTTTGCTTCACAGTTTGACCAGGACCTTGCATTTATTACTTCTACATCTAGTAGGAGTACATCATCTGATGTGTGGTACATAGACAACGCGGGGCTTCCCGCCATATGACAGGTGCACGAGAGTTCTTTTCAGAGCTTGTAGAGAGGGCACTTGATATTGAGATTTTAATAGGGGATGACCGCACTGTGAGAGCTATTGGTGTGGGGACTGTGACCTTTAAGAGGGAGTCTTTACCTCCTTTGAAGGTCATGGATGTTTTGTATGTTCCGAGGATGAAGAAGAACTTGATTTCAGTGTCTATTATGGAGGAGAAGGGGTTTGACGTCACTTTCTCAGGAGGGCAGGTATTGATGCATCCCAGGGGAGCTTCCATCACTTCGGCCAAAGTGATTGGAGTCCGCTCTAGGAAACTATACAGGTTCAATTTTCAGTCGGCAGGAGCATTGGTGAGTAGCACATATGGTAGCACTCACACTAGTACCACCAGCAGTAGAGACTTGTGCGAGTTATGGCATCGGAGGATGGCACATATGCATCATGGAGCTTTGAGAGTACTGAGGGAGATCACTACTAGAGTTCTTGATTTCAGTGTCGAGCATTATGAGGTCTGTAGAGGGTGTGCTTTGGGAAAGTACACCAAGTTACCATTCCCAACAAGCGACAACAAATCTATAGGTATACGAGACTTGATTCATACTGATGTTAGTGGTCGTATGTCCCATGTGTCTTTGGGTGGTTATGAGTATTATGTTATATTCATTGAAGACTACTCTAGGAGGACTTGGATATATTTCCTGAAGACCAAGGGTGAGGTCTTCAGTCGCTTTAAAGAGTTCAAATCTCTTGTGGAAAAGCAGACAGGTAGGAAGATTTGGGTCTTGAGGTTAGACAATGGTGGTGAGTACACCGATGGTGGGTTTTCTGACTTTTGTGCACAGGAGGGCGTTAGGAGAGAGTTCATGGTTCCTTACAACCCCTAGCTGAATGGGGTGTCTGAAAGGAAGAACATAGCTATTGTTGGGGCTGCTAGAGCGATGATTCATGATCAAGGGTTGCCTTTATTTTTGTGGGCTGAGGCCTGCAATACTGTTGTTTATCTTCAGAACAGGAGTCCTCACAGAGTATTGGGGAATATGACTTCAGAGGAGGCTTTCACTGGAGAGAAGCCTCATGTGGGACATCTTCGTATCTTTCAATGTCTCACATATTCCTATATCCCCAAGGAGAAGAGGACGAAATTGGAACCCATGGCAGAGAAGGGTATCTTTATGGGTTACAGTGAGACTTCGAAGGCCTCTAAACAGAGAGTGGTGATTAGGAGGGATGTGAAGTTTGAGGAGGAGAGGGCCTATCGGAGATCACAGGAGTATGATGAGAGAGAGTCACAGACTTCTCCTCGGCAGGGAGGTCAGGTACAGGGAGCAGGACCTCAGGGTTCTGGATCGAATGGTATAGGAGGTACTTCAGTGTAAGTGACATCTGGGGCACCAGTGGCGAGTTCGCCGAACACCTCTTTAGGGAGTCCACTAGTACAAAGTTCACATGGCACTTCAGCTGACACGAGCATAGGTGCCAGTACAGGTTCTTGGAGGACAGATGCTGGTACAAGCACACCAGGGTCAGTTGGCAGACCTTCAGGTTCATTGACTGGGGGGCAGAGGATGAGGTTCCTTATGGGGAAGCTTCTTCAGGGAAGAGGGGGCCCAAGTGGCTTCAAGACACCATGAAGGAAGCAGAGTTCGTTGGTCCTCCGAAGAGGGTGAATAGGGAGAGTGTTTCACCTGAGCGGTTTTACAGTTATGTAGCCAAGGCTACCAACATTGTTGACGCTAAGCCTACTAGCTATGCGGAAGCTGCCAGCCAGGAGGTATGGAGAGAGGTTATGGTGGAGGAGTATGCCTCTATCATTAAGAACAATGTCTGGGAAGTGGTGCCCAGGCCTGAGGGCAAGTTAGTTGTGACTTCCGGGTGTCTCTACAAGATCAAGCATGCTGCGGATGGCAGCGTTGAGAAGTTCAAGGCGAGGTTTGTGGCTAGAGGGTTCTCACAGATAGAGGGAGTTGTCTATGATGAGACCTTCGCTCCTGTAGCTCGGTACACTTCTATCCAGTCCCTTATTTCTATTGCTGCAGAAATGGGTTGGCAGATCCATCAGATGGATGTGAAGACCACATTTCTGAATGGAGTTATAGAGGAGGAGGTGTATGTTGAGCAACCATAGGGCTTTGAGGTACTTGGGTGGGAGACCCATGTATGCTGATTGAGGTGAGCACTCTATGGACTAAAGCAAGCTCCAAGAGCTTGGTATTCGAGGATTGATACTTACTTGTAGTAGATGGGTTTCACAAAGAGTGATGCAGATCCGAACCTATACTACATTGTTGTAGGGGACGATCCGCTCATTCTTGTGCTATATGTTGATGACTTGTTCATTACTGGGGCAGAGAGACTGATTAGTGGTTGCAAGGAGGATCTTGCTATGGAGTTCGAGATGAAGGACATTGAGATGATGCATTACCTTTTGGGGCTTGAGGTGTGGCAGGAGGATGGAGGGCATATCTTTCTGGGGCAAGGGTAGTATGCTGTGGATGTGTTGAGCAGATTTCGCATGGCAGATTGTAGACCCATGTCTACACCTATGATCGCCAACTGGAAGAAGCTTCATGCTTCAGATTCTACTTTGGTGGATCCCACATTATATAGGCAGCTTATTGCGTCCTTAATGTATCTGGTGAACACTAGGCCAGATATATGTTTTGCAGTGAACACGCTTAGCCAGTTCATGGATGAGCCCAGGAGGGTGTACTGGTTAGCTGCAAAGCACATTCCTCGCTACGTGTAGGGGACTATTGATTATGGTCTAGACTATAGGCGGGGAGATGGAGTGAGGTTTGCAGGTTACACAAATTCAAATTGGGCAGGCTATGCTTCTGATAGGAAAAACACTTCAGGGTGTTGCTTCGGATTAGGTTTGATAGTTGTGTCTTGGTTCAGTTGAAAGCAAAAGTCAGATGCTTTGAGCTCTTTTGAGGCCGAATATATGGCTGCTGTCTAGGCTAGTTGTGAGGCCAGTTGGCTTTGCAAGTTGTTATATGGCCTATTTGATCAGGAGTTGAGACCGACGGTTATTCACTGTGATAATCAGAGTTGCATTAAACTCACGGAGAATCCAGTGTTTCATGACAGGTCAAAACACATTGACATCAGATATCATTTCATCAGGGACTATGTTCAGAAGGGGGCAGTGAAGCTGGAGTATATATCAACAGATGAGCAGGTGGCCGATGTTCTCACAAAGTCCTTGCCAAGAGGCAAGCATGTCCATTTCAGGGACAAGATGGGTGTGGTGAGAAACACTTTCCTCGATAAGAGGGAGTGTTGATTTTTAAAGTACCTTGGACAAGTGGTTTCCCATGGGTTAGTCTCTACCTAGGGAAAAGTGTCTAAAATAACTCTTTTCCTAAGTGTGACTTTATAAAGTGAAAGTGACTTTATAAGTGGTAAAGTCAATGTTAAATTATAAAGTCAAAAGTGACTTTAGACATAAAGTACAATGTGGGTACTTTATTTAATGGGTGAGTTAAAAACTATAAAGTGAGAATTAAATGCACATTTATTCTCATCCCTTGATCTAAATGAATCTGAGCCATTAGATCTTAGGGTTGCCCAAAATTCATTTAGGGAAACAAAAGGGGGGAAAAGAAAAGAGACACTGCATTCATTCTTCATGAGCAAATTGGAGAAAGGAGGCTGAGAGATGGGCAACTCTGATACCCACCAACTACTGCGCAACTCTGATATACGTTGCATCTGTGTTGCTGCTGGCCCTACTGAACTGCTACCAACACTACATCTGCACTGCAACTACCTCTCCATCTGTTGTTTCTGCAACTGCAACAACTGCAACTGAAGAGAATCCAAAATACTAAATCAATCGTGATCAGTATGATGCATCTATCTCCCGAGTCTCTGACTGTTGCTAGTCTCTGCGCTGTCACTGAAGCCTCTGCGCTGCTGCTGACTCTGCTCTATGCCAACTGCATTGTTGTCACCTCTGCACTGCGTTGCTCAGTATCTGACCGCTACTAGCCACTACATCTGTCACTCTGGCATCTGACTGCACCATCTACCACGAATCCATCCTGCTAGTACATGTTATGGGCTCCCATAGCAAGGTATTGATTCATGAGGTGGACCTCCTCAAGAATCATGCCCATCCTGTAGCTCTCTGGGACTACAAAACCAAATCACCCCACCTCACTCCTGGAGGTATATCGGTGATCACGGCAAACTCTTTCTCCAATCTAAAGGACAGCCTGTCGATCTCTGCAGGTGCAGCCTGTTGATATTGCTTCTCTTTGTCCTTCTTTCTGAGAGGACATTGAGTGTTGTAGTGGCCAAGCTCACCACATCTGAAGCATTTGACCTTGGAAAGGTCCTTCTTCCTCCTGCGCTGCTCCTGCTGCCCCTTTGATGCGAGGGCCACATTCTCCTCTTCCTTCACTTGCTTCATCCCACTACTGCTTCTAGTGCCACTAATGGTGCTCTTCACCAAATCTTGCCTCATCTCTTCCTGTTGCAGATAAGCCCACATTCGATCCCAATCAAGCAACTTGTTTCTGCCCAGAATACTATGGACGAAGACCTGCCAGTCTTCAAAAACGTTGTTTAGAGCTAACCGCACCAATTTTGTAGGCTGGACTAACCCTACTGCAGACAGCTGGTCTCGAACATCCTGAAGCCTAGTAAGGAAGGGGTCTATGAGCTCCCCTTTCTGCATCCTGGTACATCTCAACTTCTCCTCGAGATACATCTTCTGCTGCCCGGAAGATCCCCAGTATAGCGTAGCAAGAGCTTCCCACATCTGCCTAGTAGTATCATTGCCCGCTATGTGAGACACCACATGATCTCGAACCCCATCAAGTATCAACCTCATTTCTTTCACCATCTTCTTGTATGTCTTCATCTGATCTGCATCTGTGGGGATAGCTACCACTGCACCGATGTAGCCTTTGAGTTCATATTCATCTAGAAGATAGGAAATTCTTGCCTTCCAGATCACATAAATGGAGGCCCCCTCCAACCAATCCTGATCTCTCAGTCCTGCTGATGCCATCTCTGCAAAAAGTCAAACTTCTTCTCCTCTACCCAGCGACTGACTGGCTCTACGCACTCCCTGCTAGAGTGGGAAAATTTGCTCACAACAACTGCTGCTCTGCAATGAAAAATCGAACATCTGGACTAGAAGTTTCCTAAGGAAAGAATTCCCTCAGTGTTTCTCTTCCTTCCTCCTGACGCCATTCTGCACCAGCAAACTGCTGCAAAATAACAACTGAAGATATGCTCTACAAGGAAAATATTGTTGCTCCCTCTGCCTCTGGTAATCTTTGATCTAAAAAATTTATTCTCTGTCAACTCTCTCAGAGAAATAAATTTTTCCTCAAAAATCAACCCTCCTGGCAAAAGGAACTGCGTTAATGCACACACACACAAATACACAGTTATTTTTGGACTAAGTCCCCAGAAAAACCCAACTCGGGAAAATTGGTGCAGCAGCAGAGGGTTTTAATATTATGAAGTAGTAAATCTGAGTACAAGACTATGGATGCTCAAATCTAGCAATCCATACAGAGAAATGATTGACAATAAATCTAGTGAGAAAAATCTCTCTCCCACTGGCGACCCAACACTGACCTTGGCTCAAGTTGAGCTACTCTGTTGCCTCTATGCAGTCACTGCATCAGCCTACACAGTACTGCATCCCACAACTCGGAAATACTTCCCTTTTGCTATATGATCAGTTGTTGTTTGCAAGATGGGTCCTCCTGGCCTCCATACTCTATCTCCAGCGTCTAGCACTGAATCACTGCTTCTTCCCAACAAAATATGAAATCCCCTCTGAAGCACTGCACTGCTTCTCTGTGGCACTCACTGCCTCTCTGCAACGCACTCACCGGAGCTGGAAAATCTCCCTTCGACCTTACTATCCCTGCCCCTCTCTCACTGCGTCGATCTCACTAGCTCTCTCTTCGGCAACTCAATGTTGTTACTCTGGAAATCGATCTGCCAGTGAAATCGAACTGTTGGTGTGTGTTCTCCAAGCCCCATCGAGTTTCTTCTTATAATCTCTCATTGAGACATCAACGACCAAGATTAAAACATAATCGATGGCTAAGATTAACTAGAACTTGATCCATGTCTTTTTCTAGAAGATTCTCACCATGACTTAATTAGTACCCTTTAATTAATCATATTTCCTAAGATTAGACTTAGGAAACATTAAAAATCTGATTAATTATTTTAATTAAGTCATCTCTAGGTGGAATTTCATAAACAATTTCTAGGTTTTGGAGAATACATGTATTCTAACCTCTCCACCAAATTTCGTAGCTAGAACACAACTGATGCTACAAAAACTAATATTGATATCCTCAAAATTTTTCAAAACGTCCCTTGTATTATGATGCTCATAGTTGCTAACCCTGGCCTTTGAAAGGTTCCCATTTTGTTGAACCAACTAGCCTGTTGTACTCATTATGACTTCCTCATCTTGTGTTCGTTTACAAACACATTATGTTGATGCTTTATCTGGTAATCTCTTTTGGACTAAAAGCTTAATCTTTGTGTCGTGCTCAATTTTTCTTCCTAACCCATATCTTTCTGAGGGATGATTTCATCTATCTTCCATCTCAAAATAGTCACAAAATGCTTCATTACCCAGTGTTGATATAGTTGGTTCATGTGAAGAGGGTCCCTCATTTGGTGACAGCCATTCATGGTCTAGTTTCCTAGCTAGCCATCCTTCAATTAGACTAAAAAGGGGCACTTCTTGCCTTCGACCTTTGTTGACTAGGGATGACATATTTTGAAAACAATTAGCAATGATTCCAAATGTGGCTGGAGTTTTACTTGGCTCGAAATCCTTTGTTAATGCATGAGAACAGAAAGGGGTATTTGCCAGCAAAACAGGACTAGGAAAACTCCTTGGCCCACATCCATTATCTTCATGATCTTCATTCTCATACCTTCGTTGGTTGTCATCTTCCTCTTTTTGAGGAACTTTCAACCCATCAAGACGGAAACACTCTTTGCTATTGTCTGAAAATTTTGACTTGACTTCATAAGCTTCACCCAGCATAGCCTTTTGAGCTTCATTATTGTAATTTTTAGGTGACATAATTTCTTGAGCATCCTAACCTTCATTCTTGGCAAACTATTCAACAATGGAGTTCTGATACCTTTCAGTGATTTCTAAATTATTCAATTCTAAGCTTTCATCATTAATAAGTGGTATGGCATTTTTCTGAACATTGTATGGAATCAAGATATACTTTGTACTGCATTATTCATCAGCTTAAACTTCATTGTTTGATGTATCCTATACTAGAACTTCCAGGACTGGGTTTTCAGTGATAAGTTCAATTTGATTCCTCTCCTTCCAATTGCCTCTGACTGAAACCAGAACCTATGCTTTATTGGTAGTTTCTTTGTCTGGATCATGCAATGTATTTTCACCTTTGTCATGTTTGTCATGATGGAGTTCATTGTCACTGTTGGAAATATTGAGAGGGGCGTGAATCAATATTTAACTTATATTAGGTTTACAAGAGATTTTTCGGCGAAAATCACATCTATCATTTGTCGACGCGTTTCAAACCAACTAGTGTGGTTCATCGTCAGGACAAGTTACATCTATCATTTGTCGACGCGTTTCAAAGCAACTAGTGCGGTTCATCATTTTTCGACGCGTTTCAAACCAACTAGTGTGGTTCATCGTCAGGACAACTTGTCCTGACGATGAACCACACTAGTTGGTTTGAAACGCGTCGACAAATGATAGATGTTGTGATTTTCGCCGAAAAATCTCTTGTAAACCTGATATGGATCACAGAAGCCTCAATTCAATAATTAACTTATATTAGTTAATTTTTAATCTTCAGAGCATTAATCAACGTTAGCATCAAACCAAAACATAAATCAACAACACCATTTAACAATGCACAATATCAAAGACAATAGACACGAGAATTTTAGGTGGAAACCCTTATGGGAGAAAAACCATTGAACGCTTTTAATATAGGTCTTTAATGATTACATCAATATAAAGCTCCAACTTCCAAAGTTCTCCAACAACCACTAGAAGGAGGCTCCAACCCCCTGATTTATCAGCTCCAACTGAAAGGATGCTCCAATGCCTTGATTTACCAGCTCCAACTAGAAGGATGCTCCAACACCCTACACAAGCTCCAACCTGCCTTAGCACCACCCTACTGCCTTGAAGTGTTTGCAGGCTCCAACCTGAAGCATACTCCAATCTTCGCCTTGCACTACCCTACCACCCTAAAATAGATAAAAGAATAGGATAGATTATACTATACTTACTACTCCAACGACAGTTGTCAATAACATTGTTGCGTTGTCAATTCGACACTATACAGTTGCCTTAGGAAACATAAGATCATACAGGCCTGTTGAAATTTGATGACTAAAATGTTTCCTGCAATCCCAACCTAGTTCTAATTTCACCTTATCACTCCCATTCAGTTAAATTCCTTTTCCCATAAACATACATTCAACATATAGAATTCTGGAAATCAAATTTTCAGATTAAAATACATGGGACTGTCAACACATGCTAAAAATAAATATGGACATAAACAGATCAGCAACACACATAAAATAACACATAGAATTTTGATCAACTTAGACCCAAGCAAAACCCCTTCAATCTTCTCTGGGGAAAACCTGTTAGAGAGCTCTTCAAATTTATTTATCTTTCAATTTCAGGAAAAATACATTTGCAGACAAAACAAAACAACAAAATACAACTTATCTCTTCAGTGCAAAACTCCTTGAGAACCGTGCCCACTTTCCCTTGATTTTCGTGCCCACTTGAAGCTGAAAATATGTATTGTACAAATACCACTGTACGGACTGTACTATACGGACCCTATATGGACTGTACGGATTTCCGTATCGCTATACGGAACTTTTTTCAAAAAAATCTCAAAAACTTCTCTCGAACAGCGTGCAGATCACAGCATTAAATGTTGTTCGTACTGTACCTTTTGTTGTCTTCTATGGGCACGAAAATCGAGGCATAGAAGACAACAAAAGGTACAGTACGAACAACATTTAATGCTGTGATCTGCACGCTGTTCGAGAGAAGTTTTTGAGATTTTTTTGAAAAAAGTTCCGTATAGCGATACGGAAATCCGTACAGTCCATATAGGGTCCGTATAGTACAGTCCGTACAGTGGTATTTGTACAATACATATTTTCAGCTTCAAGTGGGCACGAAAATCAAGGGAAAGTGGGCACGGTTCTCAAGGAGTTTTGCACTGAAGAGATAAGTTGTATTTTGCTGTTTTGTTTTGTCTGCAAATGTATTTTTCCTGAAATTGAAAGATAAATAAATTTGAAGAGCTCTCTAACAGGTTTTCCCCAGAGAAGATTGAAGGGGTTTTGCTTGGGTCTAAGTTGATCAAAATTCTATGTGTTATTTTATGTGTGTTGCTGATCTGTTTATGTCCATATTTATTTTTAGCATGTGTTGACAGTCCCATGTATTTTAATCTGAAAATTTGATTTCCAGAATTCTATATGTTGAATGTATGTTTATGGGAAAGGGAATTTAACTGAATGGGAGTGATAAGGTGAAATTAGAACTAGGTTGGGATTGCAGGAAACATTTTAGTCATCAAATTTCAACAGGCCTGTATGATCTTATGTTTCCTAAGGCAACTGTATAGTGTCGAATTGACAACGCAACAATGTTATTGACAACTGTCGTTGGAGTAGTAAGTATAGTATAATCTATCCTATTCTTTTATCTATTTTAGGGTGGTAGGGTAGTGCAAGGCGAAGATTGGAGTATGCTTCAGGTTGGAGCCTGCAAACACTTCAAGGCAGTAGGGTGGTGCTAAGGCAGGTTGGAGCTTGTGTAGGGTGTTGGAGCATCCTTCTAGTTGGAGCTGGTAAATCAAGGCATTGGAGCATCCTTTCAGTTGGAGCTGATAAATCAGGGGGTTGGAGCCTCCTTCTAGTGGTTGTTGGAGAACTTTGGAAGTTGGAGCTTTATATTGATGTAATCATTAAAGACCTATATTAAAAGCGTTCAATGGTTTTTCTCCCATAAGGGTTTCCACCTAAAATTCTCGTGTCTATTGTCTTTGATATTGTGCATTGTTAAATGGTGTTGTTGATTTATGTTTTGGTTTGATGCTAACGTTGATTAATGCTCTGAAGATTAAAAATTAACTAATATAAGTTAATTATTGAATTGAGGCTTATGTGATCCATATCAGGTTTACAAGAGATTTTTCGGCGAAAATCACAACATCTATCATTTGTCGACGCGTTTCAAACCAACTAGTGTGGTTCATCGTCAGGACAAGTTGTCCTGACGATGAACCACACTAGTTGGTTTGAAACGCGTCGAAAAATGATGAACCGCACTAGTTGCTTTGAAACGCGTCGACAAATGATAGATGTAACTTGTCCTGACGATGAACCACACTAGTTGGTTTGAAACGCGTCGACAAATGATAGATGTGATTTTCGCCGAAAAATCTCTTGTAAACCTAATATAAGTTAAATATTGATTCACGCCCCTCTCAATATTTCCAACAGTGACAATGAACTCCATCATGACAAACATGACAAAGGTGAAAATACATTGCATGATCCAGACAAAGAAACTACCAATAAAGCATAGGTTCTGGTTTCAGTCAGAGGCAATTGGAAGGAGAGGAATCAAATTGAACTTATCACTGAAAACCCAGTCCTGGAAGTTCTAGTATAGGATACATCAAACAATGAAGTTTAAGCTGATGAATAATGCAGTACAAAGTATATCTTGATTCCATACAATGTTCAGAAAAATGCCATACCACTTATTAATGATGAAAGCTTAGAATTGAATAATTTAGAAATCACTGAAAGGTATCAGAACTCCATTGTTGAATAGTTTGCCAAGAATGAAGGTTAGGATGCTCAAGAAATTATGTCACCTAAAAATTACAATAATGAAGCTCAAAAGGCTATGCTGGGTGAAGCTTATGAAGTCAAGTCAAAATTTTCAGACAATAGCAAAGAGTGTTTCCGTCTTGATGGGTTGAAAGTTCCTCAAAAAGAGGAAGATGACAACCAACGAAGGTATGAGAATGAAGATCATGAAGATAATGGATGTGGGCCAAGGAGTTTTCCTAGTCCTGTTTTGCTGGCAAATACCCCTTTCTGTTCTCATGCATTAACAAAGGATTTCGAGCCAAGTAAAACTCCAGCCACATTTGGAATCATTGCTAATTGTTTTCAAAATATGTCATCCCTAGTCAACAAAGGTCGAAGGCAAGAAGTGCCCCTTTTTAGTCTAATTGAAGGATGGCTAGCTAGGAAACTAGACCATGAATGGCTGTCACCAAATGAGGGACCCTCTTCACATGAACCAACTATATCAACACTGGGTAATGAAGCATTTTGTGACTATTTTGAGATGGAAGATAGATGAAATCATCCCTCAGAAAGATATGGGTTAGGAAGAAAAATTGAGCACGACACAAAGATTAAGCTTTTAGTCCAAAAGAGATTACCAGATAAAGCATCAACATAATGTGTTTGTAAACGAACACAAGATGAGGAAGTCATAATGAGTACAACAGGCTAGTTGGTTCAACAAAATGGGAACCTTTCAAAGGCCAGGGTTAGCAACTATGAGCATCATAATACAAGGGACGTTTTGAAAAATTTTGAGGATATCAATATTAGTTTTTGTAGCATCAGTTGTGTTCTAGCTACGAAATTTGGTGGAGAGGTTAGAATACATGTATTCTCCAAAACCTAGAAATTGTTTATGAAATTCCACCTAGAGATGACTTAATTAAAATAATTAATCAGATTTTTAATGTTTCCTAAGTCTAATCTTAGGAAATATGATTAATTAAAGGGTACTAATTAAGTCATGGTGAGAATCTTCTAGAAAAAGACATGGATCAAGTTCTAGTTAATCTTAGCCATCGATTATGTTTTAATCTTGGTCGTTGATGTCTCAATGAGAGATTATAAGAAGAAACTCGATGGGGCTTGGAGAACACACACCAACAGTTCGATTTCACTGGCAGATCGATTTCCAGAGTAACAACATTGAGTTGCCGAAGAGAGAGCTAGTGAGATCGACGCAGTGAGAGAGGGGCAGGGATAGTAAGGTCGAAGGGAGATTTTCCAGCTCCGGTGAGTGCATTGCAGAGAGGCAGTGAGTGCCACAGAGAAGCAGTGCAGTGCTTCAGAGGGGATTTCATATTTTGTTGGGAAGAAGCAGTGATTCAGTGCTAGACGCTGGAGATAGAGTATGGAGGCCAGGAGGACCCATCTTGCAAACAACAACTGATCATATAGCAAAAGGGAAGTATTTCCGAGTTGTGGGATGCAGTACTGTGTAGGCTGATGCAGTGACTGCATAGAGGCAACAGAGTAGCTCAACTTGAGCCAAGGTCAGTGTTGGGTCGCCAGTGGGAGAGAGATTTTTCTCACTAGATTTATTGTCAATCATTTCTCTGTATGGATTGCTAGATTTGAGCATCCATAGTCTTGTACTCAGATTTACTACTTCATAATATTAAAACCCTCTGCTGCTGCACCAATTTTCCCGAGTTGGGTTTTTCTGGGGACTTAGTCCAAAAATAACTGTGTATTTGTGTGTGTGTGCATTAACGCAGTTCCTTTTGCCAGGAGGGTTGATTTTTGAGGAAAAATTTATTTCTCTGAGAGAGTTGACAGAGAATAAATTTTTCAGATCAAAGATTACCAGAGGCAGAGGGAGCAACAATATTTTCCTTGTAGAGCATATCTTCAGTTGTTATTTTGCAGCAGTTTGCTGGTGCAGAATAGCGTCAGGAGGAAGGAAGAGAAACACTGAGGGAATTCTTTCCTTAGGGAACTTCTAGTCCAGAAGTTCGATTTTTCATTGCAGAGCAGCAGTTGTTGTGAGCAGATTTTCCCACTCTAGCAGGGAGTGCGTAGAGCCAGTCAGTAGCTGCGTAGGGGAGAAGAGTTTGACTTTTTGCAGAGATGGCATCAGCAGGACTGAGAGATCAGGATAGGTTGGAGGGAGCCTCCAACTATGTGATCTGGAAGGCAAGAATTTCCTATCTTCTAGATGAATATGAACTCAAAGCCTACATCGATGCAGTGGTAGCTATCCCCACAGATGCAGATCAGATGAAGACCTACAAGAAGATGGTGAAAGAAATGAGGTTGATACTTGATGGGGTTCGAGATCATGTGGTGTCTCACATAGCGGGCAAAGATACTACTAGGCAGATGTGGGAAGCTCTTGCTACGCTATACTGGGGATCTTCCGGGCAGCAGAAGATGTATCTTGAGGAGAAGTTGAGATGTACCAGGATGCAGAAAGGGGAGCTCATAGACCCCTTCCTTACTAGGCTTCAGGATGTTCGAGACCAGCTGTCTGCAGTAGGGTTAGTCCAGCCTACAAAATTGGTGCGGTTAGCTCTAAACAACGTTTTTGAAGACTGGCAGGTCTTCGTCCATAGTATTCTGGGCAGAAACAAGTTGCTTGATTGGGATCGAATGTGGGCTGATCTGCAACAGGAAGAGATGAGGCAAGATTTGGTGAAGAGCACCATTAGTGGCACCAGCAGCAGTAGTGGGATGAAGCAAGTGAAGGAAGAGGAGAATGTGGCCCTCGCATCAAAGGGGCAGCAGGAGCAGCGCAGGAGGAAGAAGGACCTTTCCAAGGTCAAATGCTTCAGATGTGGTGAGCTTGGCCACTACAACACTCAATGTCCTCTCAGAAAGAAGGACAAAGAGAAGCAAGATCAACAGGCTGCACCTGCAGAGATCGACAGGCTGTCCTCTAGATTGGAGAAAGAGTTTGCCATGATCACCGATATACCTCCAGGAGTGAGGTGGGGTGATTTGGTTTTGTAGCCCCAGAGAGCTACAGGATGGGCAAGATTCTTGAGGAGGTCCACCTCATGAATCAATACCTTGCTATGGGAGCCCATAACATGTAGTAGCAGGATGGATCAGTGGTAGATGGTGCAGTCAGATGCCAGAGTGACAGATGTAGTGGCTAGTAGCGGTCAGATACTGGGCAACGCAGTGCAGAGTTGGCAACAATGCAGTTGGCATAGAGCAGAGTCAGCAGCAGCGCAGAGGCTTCAGTGACAGCGCAGAGACTAGCAACAGTCAGAGACTCGGGAGATAGATGCATCATACTGATCACAATTGATTCAGTATTTTGGATGCTTTTCAGTTGCAGTTGTTGCAGTTGCAGCAACAACAGATGGAGAGGGAGTTGCAGTGCAGATGTAGTGTTGGTAGCAGTTCAGTAGGGCCAGCAGCAACACAGATGCAACGTATATCAGAGTTGCGCAGTAGTTGGTGGGTAGCAGCAGCTAGACATCAACAACATGACAGGAGGTAGTGCAGAGACATTGTGTTGCTTTAGTGGGTTGCAGCACTAGAACACATTCCTCGCTAAGAGGGAGTGTTAGTTTTTGTAGCAACGGATGTGTTCTAGCCACGAAATTTGGTGGAGAGGTTATAGAATACATGTATTCTCAAAAACCCTAGAAATCGTTTCTGGAAATTCCACCTAGAGATGACTTAATTAAAATAATTAATCAGTTTTTAATGTTTCCTAAGTCTAAACTTAGGAAATATGATTAATTAAAGGGTATTAATTAAGTCATGGTGAGAATCTTCTAGAAAAAGACATGGATCGAGTTCTACTTAATCTTAGCCATTGATTATGTTTTAATCTTGGCCGTTGATGTCTTAACGAGAGATTATAAGAAGAAACTTGATGGGCTTGGAGAAGACACACCAGTTGTTTGATTTCACTGGCAAGTCGATTTCCAGAGTAGCAGTGCTGAGTTGCCGGAGAGAGAGCTAGTGAGCTCGAAGCAGTGAGAGAGGGGCAGGGATAGTAAGGTCAGAGGAATATTTTCCAGCTTTGGTGAGTGCATTGCAGAGAGGCAGTGAGTGCCACAGAGAGGTAGCGCAGAGCCATGCAGAAGCAACACAGTGCTTCAGAGGGGATTCCATATTTTGCTGGGGAGAAGTAGTGATTCAGTGCCAAAAGCTGGAGAGAGAGTCTGAAGGCCAGGAGGATCCATCTTGCAGACAACAACTGATCAGATAGCGAAAGGGAAGCAGTTCTGAGTTGTGGGATGTAGTACTACACTGCGTAGGCTGACGCAGTGATTGCGCAGAGGCAACAGAGAGCAACTCAACTTGAGTCAAGGTCAGGTTTGGATCGTCAGTGGGAGTGAGATTTTTCTCATTAGATTTATTGTCAGTCATTTCTTTGTATGGATTGCTAGATTTGAGCATCCATAGTCTTGTACTCAGATTTACTACTTCATAATATTAAAACCCTCAGTTGATGCACCGGTTTTCCCGAGTTGGGTTGTTCTGGGGACTTAGTCCAAAAATAGCTCTGTATTTGTGTATGTGTGCATCTATTCTTCCAACATTTTTATTTCTTCCACAATATTTATTTTGTGAAGGTTGTAGTGTTTTTAATTCGATATTTTCCGTAGCACACAAGAAGTAAATTGTTTAATCGAATTAACAATTAGAAGAATTAACATCAGTTGCTGCAATAGGATTCCGGGTTTTGGAATTTTCACAATCAAACCTAGCTATGGTGGAGTACCCGAATTGGGGATGGCTGCAGCACTGAATTTTGATCATGGTCAATGATATGCAATCATGAGACCAAGTAAAGGGCACTGTTTGAAGCCCAAATCATGTAAGAGGAAACTTGAAGGAAGTTCAGACTTGCAATTGAATCACCAAATACAATGCTTACAACCAGGGCTCTAGGAAAACCCTTGGATGGAAACCAAAATGGAGCACTAGACTACGGACTCCTTGGCAAGACTAAATTGGGAGAAAAGAAAGATCCTTCTAACCTGTCCATATAGTCCGAAATCGATACTGCTACCACAATAAATCATATTGGACTGAGACAAAGATTAAAGGAAATTGATGAGAAGGTATACCAAATACAAAATAAAATTAGGCACGAGAGTATGTTTTTACAAGAAGAAAAGATGTTCTTGTATGATATGAAAGGGTCACTTGGCCAAATTCGAGAGCATAGAATTTTTTTGGATCAAGGATTGGATTCCCTGAAGACATGATTTTTTCAAACAGAAGAATGTGCAGGCCATTAAGAAAAAATTGGGGGTCTTGAACGTTGGTTTAAGGCAATTGCAGGATCAATACCCTAGTACAGATTCTATTAGACAAGTATTAAAAACCCCAAAGAGGCAAGGGAAATATGAACCCCAGCTAGTTGGTAAAGAATGTTACAATGAAGAAACTGTTGGAATAAGAAAAATGGAGGATACTGTAGAGATTGAAGAGGAGTTTTCATTCTTGAAGATAGAAGGGCAGATTTTATAGCACCTAGGTTGGCTATTGATAAACAATGTCAGGAAGGGGGGACTGTCATGTCCCCTATGGATTAATTGCCTATGGGAGGATGAAGTAGCCTATCCAACCCCACAGGCTATAGTCTTGATAAAGGGGGAAAAAACCAATTATCCAATGTTTGGGGCAACATTGGGTAAATTTTGGGTCAGGTGAGGAGAAAGCCCAAATTGGGGGTTGCACTTGCAACCCTTCCCATGAGAGTGAATTTCATAAGAAAACCTATAAATAAAGGAGAGTTGGAATCACTTTTCATCATTGAATTGGATTGATTATCTCTATTTTCTTTGAGCTTCAGGCTTTGAGGGTTTTAAGATCCTTTTTCCTTTGTCTAATTTTGGTGGAGATGATCCCACCCCAGCTAGCTTGTATCTGATTTCGGTGGTGAAAGATTCTAATTTCTACCCTAGTCAAACATCTCTCCTCAACAAACTGTCTGGAAACATTCGTCTACAACAGATCACTCATCTATTGTTTGGCACGTCAAAGAAGGTTTTTTTCTGTGGAGGATTTGTGGGTTGTCCTTACTCATCCAAGGTCCAGCATTTCTGTGACAGCGAAGATACAATAGAAGACATCTTTGTGACACTGTTCAGAATAGCAAGTGTCCAGGCAAGTTGAGTGAGTGGACAGTCTTTTAGGGCTGCAGCCACAGGTGTACGATTACAGACCTCATCCGAATGACCTTTGTTAGCAGCAAATTTGCAAAAGAGGCCTTATCCCGAGTTAAGGACCATATCAAGCTGAGGCTGCAATTCAGTCTGTAACAAGCGACAGCAGGAGTACAGCGAGTAGACAATTTCTGAAGTTGAGATCAGGCAGTTTAATAGGTTAATACAGTAGCTAGTAATTTAGGTATAGTATGAACTATTGACGGACTTTGAGTTAAATCCATATATGAGGACCTGGTTTCATGTTTATCAATTATGAATAGTTGAAATGCAATTTCCTGGTGTACTACTGCTCCTAATTGCCAATTGCTATAACTGCATTAGGAAGTAAAATTGTGAGAAATGTAAATTAAGACATTCTGTTGATGTTATTTATCTGCCTATTACTGCATCTTAATGGTCACTAAAGATAGTTGAAAAAGTGCTGGAATTTTGGTGCAATATTCTCTTATTTTCTTAAACCCTAAGGGAAAAAATCCCTTTGGGATATTACACCACCTAACACCTCATGTTAATCTGGTCACATTTCTAACACAAAGTGATAGGTCACAGAAGTACTAATCTCTCCTGACATTATTGGAGTGTTGATACTCCAACAAGAAGAACTCAGACGAGGGTCAGACACACTTGACAACATCACCATAGGGTATTATCCCAGAGATTTATAACCAGTTTCTTTAATACTGTCAGGGTTTCCTTGGCCTTGGATGCTAGGAGTGTGTCTGTCTCTTATTTGACATCTTTCTCAAGCACCAATAGGAGGGTTTTGAGGTCACCAAGGTTTACCACCAGGGCCCCATTTTAACTGGGACACTCACCTAGGGACATCATTTGACAACCTTTTGGTGTTGACAGCTCTATTTCAGGTGTAGATGATGAAAGCAATTAAGTCCCTTTTATTTTGTAGGGGGCTTATCTACTCTGGTTTACTCTTCTTCAGATTCCGATTTAGAATTAACTTCTCTTTTACTGTTCTCTTTGCCGGTAGATGTGTTATGCACTTCTTTGTAGTTGTCAGTCCATGTTGTACTCTTGTGGACATAAATAAAATTTTCAATTTCAATTACAAATTTCTATTGTTGCTCCTAAGTTCAAGATTTTATTTGTGCAACACCAATCCGTGATCTTAATAATTATGCCTTGAATGGTGACCTTGATGTCTTTTCTTGTATCCTGTAAATGTTCTATTCCCCCTCATCCCATTCACTAGTTACTTTGTTCATTGAAGAGAGCTGCTTCAGCCTTGGAGCAGGATGCTATATATTTACACGTGATTCTGCAAACCTAGATTGCTCATACATGCAAATAAATTGGGGCTGCTGTAATAAATGAAGTCAGTTCTCTGTGACACTGATAACTCTTTGTCCATAGGGCATTTAGTGCTCTCCTCAGGCTTAAGAATGGAAGCATGATCAAATGAAGTGAAATGGATTTTTTAGCTGCTTCCAGCACCATTCTGTAATCTTCAGTCAATAAATACTCACCTTAGTTGAGACCTGCTAAAGTTCCACACGGGGATCTCCTTCCCGTCAATTCATGACATTTTCTCTGGCAGAGGCTTGCACAGATTAACTAAGGGTTTCAACTTTCTACCACTATTTGAGGGGCTTCTCTTAAGATTAGTGTTGCTTCCTTAACCTGAACCTGATTAAAATGCAGTCATCTCACTATGCTTTCTTATGCCTCATCAAATGCAATTATAATTAACAGTCAAACCATAGTTGTCGAATCCTACATCTAAGCAAACTGCTGCTTGTAGATCAATACCTTTACCTGTAAGAAAATATGTCCACATGTAGGCACGTACCTCTCTACATGAACATGACACCTATGATGTAAATACTTGGCTATGTGAAATGGCAGACAATGAAGTTAAAAGTTTTTATTTTTATAATTTTTTATAAGACAATCGGGAATTCTAGCCATGAAAGGATCTGTCAGTGGATGTCAGTTGTCAAAGTCATTTTCTAAGTGTTGCCAATCAGTTGTAATTTGGATGCCTTTGAGGCTTGTGATTCTTCATAGGTGCAAAAGAGCTATTTAGTTTGGAAACGCTGATTCTGTTTTGTACTAAGAAAAGAAAACGCCTAGGAGGCCTGTGAGCATCTTCCCAAATGAAAGGTTGAAGTTGCTATCTGAGTTTGAAGACATAGAAATATAATGTGGAAATTATTGATCTTCAGTTGATGCAAATCAACCTAACTCTCGGTTGGGTTTTTGACAGATAATAGAACTTTTCCAGAAATGCCATCAGGAGCATCCCATTGCAAAATTTTGGGGCGAATGCACTGAGCTAAAGCTGAAGCTTGATCAGTGCTTTCGTCAGGAAGTGAGTTTCAGTGTTTACATTTTACCTGATCTTTCATACACCCAAAATATTCTTCTAGAAGTGAACCTAAGCCGTTTATTTGTTCGTCTCTTTTCCAATTAGACATTCACATGATTGTTACATGGATGTTTTTGACTTTACAGAAAGCAATAAAAAGAAAGGCCAATTTCGAAGAAAGCAAGAGATTCAAGGAAAGGCTGCGTGCTAATAAAGCTGAAATGAATGCTTCTGATTTGGAGTCGTCTTCACCTTCTCAAGCTGCAGAATAATTGTAACAAATTACACATGTTAAAGGAGGACAAGATCTTTTCGATTATGTCATTTTTGTCTTTTATGTCAAATTGCGTATCATTATGAAAAGGAGGAGCTAAATTTTGGCTCCATCATATATTCAATTCCAGTGGAGGAATAACTCCTTAGAACTATAATAACATTGTTTATGGCATATTTGATTTCCAAGTGGGTAACAATCCTTTGCCCACAACAGCATTTGTATGTTGGAGATAAATTGGCAACAATGATGGGAACATGCTATTATTTTCTAAAGAGAGACAAACCTATAAAAAGATGTGAAGAGGTAAACCTATAACAAGATTGGTCAACCGCATTCAAACAAATCAATAGCCCTCCTCCTCGGCTAATCATGAACTTTGTAATTAGAATCTAGTTAGAAAAGGGAGGCAAAGCTATAGGAAGATTTGGAGAGGCAACCCTATAGCAAGATTAATGTTCAATGCTAGCGTTGCCTCTTGCAAATAAACTTTCATGGTTTGTTTGGGAAAATCATTGCATGACGTTGATACCATATATAAGACAAATGCCCTGATTTGATACACTGCTGGATGTGCTATCGATATGAGAACATTTCATTTATGTTAGTTAAATAGTGAAATGAGAATAGTATTCCATGAACTTTAGATCGGTTGAGGAAAATGTGTTTTTCAAACTTTAGAATTTAGTTTTTACATTGAATATTTATCAGGTTCTCAAATTAAATTGGAAAAAATTAAAGTTTATATTTTGTAATTTCTTTAAAAAACAATAATAAAAAGTTTACTATATTATAATAAAAGGAATTAGCATAGATTTATCATAACCTTGATCTTTTAAATATGGATAGTTTTGTGTTTCTTTTTCTTGATCACATTTAATAAATTTGAGATTAAGATGAGTTAAGGCAGTGCTAATTTGATGATTTCTATACTTTGATGAGATTTTGGATAGATTTTTCAAAAGTCAAGTACTCAATTTCAATATTTTTAATTGATATTATTATTATTATTTTTTTTTTTTTCACAACCCAGAGATCTATAACTACTATGTCCTATGTCCATGAAATATTTGTACCAGGTAAATCCACTCGAAGGGATCAGTTCCTGTTGGCTCAACCATGAAGCCTGACCTCGAGAGAATCGAGAGAATTGAGCCCATGACCTCTCAATAGCAAAGGTGCTTTAACCACGGGGACTCAACCAATTGAGCTAACCCTCAGGGCTGATTTTATTCTTATTTATATAGTAACTGTATGCACAAATCCAAAAGGTTAATTATAGAGTAAAAATGGAGCTTGCAAAGTCTAAAACATTCCACACATCTCAACACTATGATGCAATATCAAACATTGTAGGTATGAATTCTTGCTGAAAGTTTTTGGTAGATTTGCAATTTGCGTGTTCCTCAATATCCCAGTTTGCATACGCTTTGAAAAGTGGTGCCTCATGTGATGTGTCTAACATCCCACTCCAAAGTTAGTTAGGTCACACTTGAAATGGTGGTTTGTATAAAGTTCATTATAATTATTGTTATGACTAGCTTAGATCCATCTCAACTTCGGATCTACCAAGTATCAAGAGGGATCAAATCTCTTTTCACTCTAAAAGAGGTTTTCATGTCTAGAGATTTGATCTATCTCAGTTCCTAGTAGATCCAAAGTTGAGATGGATCTAGGTTAGTTTAATTTCCCCCTTTAAATAGGCTATATTCCACATGAATAACCTGGGTCAATATGATGGTTGAATACCATGAAGTTATTTTTATTTTAACGTTGTAAAATGTTTAACTTAAGTTATTTTTTATTTTATTTTGATAAAGTAAAAATGTTTAACATAGGGTTAATTTTAATTTATTTTGACCATGTAAAAATGTTTACATTACATAACAACATCTCTAGATACTGGGCTGGAGAGTGTCTCTTGGTGCAATAAGTAGAGTTGTACCTATATATTATGTTGTTATGCTTTCATCTTCAAAATTGTAAAATGCACAAAAGTGTTTTTATGGGATTGATTTATAATAGAGCTTTTGATCAATTTATATTTGAAATAAAACATGATCTTTTGTTTATATAATTGTGCAAAATTTTTATAGATTTTATTGGGTTAGGATTTGAGAACTAGGTCTCTGATGAAGTTTGGATCGACACACACACACACTCTAATCATAGTCGCTTAGCCAAGAATGCATTCACAAGGAAAACTAGTTATAAATCCTAAACATTGAGAGGATTGGATATATATATATATATATATATATATATATATATATATTCCAAGGGAAATCATCCTCTCTCTCTCTCAGCCTAGGGTGAGAGGGGTAAATACAACAATTTTCATAGGCACGTAGCTATTACAACAATATTTCTCATCATCATGTCACTCACAACGAATTGGACGTATGTGAGGGAGATAACGACCATTTGACCCAACCACTTGAGATAACCACAATTACCACACACACACACACACACACACATTTAAACTTCATATATATTCCATGATAAATATCTTTATATTTCATATGATATTTCATCTGAAGAATATACATGTTTTAGTTCTCGAGGGTGTTGGAGAATCAAGTAGGGCAACAATTAAAACAATTCTCCTTCATTAATGTAGTGTCCCTTCCTGGTGAGATAACTTTGATGACACTTATAGATGGTGATTTTGATGCAGTGATATAAAGATTATGCATGTTAGACTTATGTATATGTTTGTATGCTATAAAACAGGTTTATGACACACGGTTGCTACGTGCTTATGGTAAACTCTGATTTTAGTAAGATTGGTTTTGGTTAAGTGCATATTATCGATGTTTTCTCTTTGATATCCTAGTTTGAACATAGGTTTATGACATGGATGGTGATCCAATATTGAGAGAAAGATCCATGGATGATCGTGGCTATGTGGAACATATGGTTAGTTATGATTTATGGATGATATATGATTGAGACATAATATTGTATTAAACAGGATGTGGCAAGGGACTTGGTTATTTGCAAACTATGATGCTCAAATTATAAATGACTGTGGAAGTCATGATACATTATTGATATGATTATATATGCTTAATCTTGTATTGAGCAAGGTGTGGCAAGAGACATGGTTATTTGCAAACAAGGATGCCCAAATTATAAATGATTGTGGAAGTCGCGATACATGATTTTTATGGTTATATATGTTTAATCTTGTATTGAGCAAGATGTGATAGGGGACATGGTTATTTGCAAAAAAAATGTTCAAATTATAAATGGATGCAGAAGTCATTTCTCCATTAACCAAAATCATTGTGGAAGTCATGCAAAATATTTGGTAAAATGTGAATAAGTTGATTATGAAATTCATTTGATTCCTTTGATCTATGAGATTGTGATCTGTGTAGGTCTTGGAACAAGGCCTTACCAATGAACCATCAGATGGGTATGAGCTCAAAATCAATACCTTAAGGTGAAGCGTGAAGTTTCAAAGCAAAGTAGATGAGAAGCCATGGAAATTAGGGCGCGGAGTCCTAAATCCATGAAAGATAAAGGCGTGGAGTCTTGGATCTATAATAAAATGTTTAGGGCGCGGAAACCTGAATAATTAAAAAGATCAAGGTGTGGAATCTTGGATCTTTAGAGTAGACTAGGGCACAAAATCCTCGGTCTACTTAGGCATGGAGGTGCATGAAATAGGGGTGCGAAATACCTGTTCTCTGGAAGAAAAATACCACTCATAGGTAGCTCAGGGATGAATTTCCTTAATAAAATATCATTTCTAACAATTTTAGAGTGACTTTTTAAAAATAGAAAGTCATGTCTAGCATCTCAAGTATGACTTTCCAAAAATAGTAAATCACTTTGCATAAATTGGTAATCAAGTAGAGCTGAAGGAAACTCACTTATCATTTATCAATCCTAATAATTCAATCTTGACTTAATCATCAATATAATTAATATTATTATTATTATCTTTTATGAGACTATGATATTATTATTAAAAGGGAATTATAAGTCACCTTCATCTCCTCAATCACTTCACATCTCTCTCTTTGATGACTCTCATGGCTCTATGTAATTTTCTTTCTCTTTTAATAATACATTACACTCTATTTTATGCACTCATCAAAGAATGACATATTCCTCTTACACTAATTTAAGACATGTCATAAAATATTCCTCTTATGCCCTTTTTAATGCATATGTTACACTCTCCTTAACTAAGGCATGCATACCTCTCCTTAATGGCATGAGTTACATTCCTCTAAATGGAATACAAATTATGCATATTACTCCTCCTTTATGACAAGAATTGGTTGCTCCTATATATGTGTCTCATGTATTCTCACTTGGGGGAGGTGCACGGTGATAAAAAGAGTTTGAGAGATTTGAAGAAGTTTGTGAGAGGGAGAGATATTTGGAGAGTAGCCAAATGCTAATATAAATTACTAAGTATCTCTACCCAATGGAGTTTAACATGAGTGGTATTGAGAGGAATTTAAACTTATCTTCCTCAGCTTGCCATGTATATCTCTCTACTGCTATATTTTGGTACTGCTTGTGAGCTCTTATAGCTCAGGGGTTCTAAGGGGAGAAGTTCTCCCTGGATATGGTTGGGTGGAAAACCAATTGGTTCAAATGAGTTGGTTAAGGGATCAAAGATGGATCATATTCTCAACGATTAGAGTTGAATATCTCTTTAGGTATAATTTTCATTGTTTTAAAATTGTAGTATAGCATTAGCATAAAAGAAAAAGTAGAAATTTAAATTGATGTAAGCATCTAATTTTGGTTTAAGCTTATGCTATTTGAAATCTTATTGGCTAGTTGAAAATGAAGACTAAGATCAATGTATATGTATGGATGTTTAGATTTCAAGATTGGAATTATTATTGGTGTAGTTTATGGTACTAACCTTGGTATGATAACATTTGAGAAATGAAAGTCAAATATTGCTGAAGGTAATTACAATAAAGAATTTCCAAAGGACTTGGGTGAGAGTTTCATTGGTTATGGTTTTGTTTCATTTTAATTGAAATAGGCAATTGGAGACATGTTTTTAGAAATGGTTTCAGGATATGTTGCAAAGTGTTTGACAAAATTCGTGAATGGGAAATGCTATTATTTTTACTATATATGCAAATGATTATGCATGAATAAGCGCGAATTTGCAGCCTACAAGAGAAGTAAGGAGACAGACACATATCCAAAGTATCCTTGGAGGAATCACCGGATCAACCCTTAAAATGAAAATGGAGAAATAATGGTAGCCAAGAGTTTCAAAGAAAATAATTGAGGTGATTTCAGTCATTATGTGCATGCAATCTTTGCAAATGTAGATAACAAGTAAGCGTACATAATGCATTAAAAGAATCATTGCTGGTTAAATATTATTTTGGAGTATCTCTTTATATGTATTACAATAGCTCAAGATGCTTGCCATGTGTTTGTAGGAATGACTGAGTGAAAATAATGTTTGATGAATCTCAAAACATAAGTAATGGTTTGGAAAAGAAATTAGAAAATACATAAGTAATTATAGATTAATTCTCTATTGCTATTTGTTATGCTTGGTTTTATATTCAAGCTTGCATGCCATCTGTTTGACAAAATCTGTAAATGAGATTCCAGGAGTCAGAGGATTTGCTAATTTAACAAAATTGCATCTATTCGTGGATTCATAATGGTTCAACCCAACATCAGGGGGTATCCGTGCTTAATGGACCTGTAACCCCCCATTTGATTCCAAAAAAACACTTTTCAGAATCTAGATTGTAAATCTAGACGATTTTGCAGATCACTGTTGCTAACTGCGTGTGTTTGTTCTCGAGTTTTGGGTGAAGGATTAAGATGATTTAATTTCTATTTTAGTATGCCAATATTTGAAGTTTAATTTATGAATTTTATGAGTTCAATAGGTTGAGTAAGAATCTTATATTCATGTTGCTAATGGTTGTCAAAGAGATGATGGCCACCAACTGTTTGACAAAATGCCTCAATGGCTGTATATTGTATGCTTGCAAAATTTTTGTCATAATGATTTGATGGCTGTAGCTATTTACATTTATGAATTGTCTGCAAAAAAAATGCCCAAGTGAAATTAGGATTTGTAACCAAGATGTTTCTGGAACGTCTCAATGAATATGCATGGCAATCTCATTGGGTTAAAATTCACGCTGATAAAGTCAAATTTGGGTAAGTGAATTGTTGTAGTGTCAGCCTAGATGTGAAATTATAAATATTGGATACCAATCCTATAGAAGCTGAATTCTCCTTTTAAGTAAAGAATTCATAGGCATGTTATTTAAAATAAAATCAAATTAGTCACAACAGAAGTAACAATTAGCTTGTTGGAAATTGTGGCTCGTAAAGCTTGAAATTTATTCATCCCACTAATGACTCTTTATTTTAAATATAATTTTTGAGCTTGAAGATCAAGTGATGGTTGTCGTTTGGTAGTTTGGATTTGGGGTTTGAGTGAGACATTGGCTTTGGGCTTGTCTTGGGATTTGGAAAAAAAATAAAAAATATTGCATTTTGAGTTTAGTGTTCAATATTTCTCTATAATATTGATGGTTGGTAAGGTGGGACCTAGCTTTCTATCTCCTTAACTTTAGACTTCCTTGTCTTTTTCGCTGATTTCCTTCCTTCTTTGTCAAGAGATCAAACTTTCTTGATGTGTATGTCAAATGAGGTCGAGATGCTCATATATATACACATCCGAGGAGGTCAAATTACCCCAAGTTGGGTCGACTTGACGAGGCAGGGCCGACTTAGTTTTGTAGGGACAAAAATGACATTTTGATTCAAAATAATTTTTTCTTTCTTGTTACAAATTGCCCAAATGGGTCTTATACATATGAAAAAGACTTTCTTGACTTGACAAACCCTAGAAGCATGAAGAATGTACTTGACCTAGTGACAAATCAACTTAAGCATGAAACCCATACTAGAAAATAATAATTCTTTTTCTTCTTTTTACAAAAATATACAATGTCATAAGTACACAGGTAATTATGAATACAAAACTAGTTACATTTTTCAACAGAGGCACTGCTTAGACAACAAGTCTTGAATCTATTACAAGAAATACTCATTATTAGCTCAACATGTCAGATGCAGGAATTCAACCCGAGTGTGGGAGGATAACGACATTTCTCCCAACTACCAGAGTTAAACATAATTGACACGTGCACACACACATCAAAATATTCTTCTCATTATGTAGGATTTACCCTTGGTTTGACTTGTGGGAGTGTTCTTGGCTAAGTCATTGCGATTGGAGGGATTTACCTTGTCAAAGTCAGCCAAGGATTGCAGATGGTCCCCATACACTTGTGCTATCTCCTTGTGGCATTATTTTGGCCGATTAGGCACTTTAATCTAAAAGGTGAAAGTAATAACCACCTTCTCTGTTGGGGGTGGAGGCTCACGAGGTTCATGCATGCATTGATGATTGAACTTGTGTGAGTCAATTCTTAGTGATATGCTTGCACTCCCCTGCTAACCTCCACTCATTTTTTGGATTATATTTGAAATGATATACATTATAAAAAGAGGTGGAACTCTTATTCTATAAGATAAAGAACCATAACTTAAAGCTAAGTTACCTTCCCTGTGTATTCTACACCCTTTTTTTTGGATTATACTTGAAATGATAAAAATTATAAAATGAAGGGGGGACCTAAGAAGATAGAGGTCCATAAATTAAAGCTAAGTTAACAATAAGAATGGCATAGAGTTGAATAACAATTTTTTTCCAAACATAAATTGATAAAAGAAATGGATAATGAAAATAATGGGGCAAACAAAGTTTCATTAACATAACATAGTTAATATGGTACAAAGATTTGATCTCTTATTTTTAATTTAGCTCTCTTTCTTTCACATCCCCTAACCTTGCTTTTCATTCTCCCCCCGATTCTCTCCAATGTATATTCTATTTATTAAATTAATTGTCTATTCATATTCTTATTGTTCTTCTACAACTTTACCTATTTATCTTATGGATCTATTGTTTCAACTTTTGTCTTTTGTTTAGTTCTATGCATATGATCACCTATTTTCCATGTTGTTTTAACTTGACTCACTGACACATGTTACGTTCAACCTTCCAAAACTATGTTGCTTGTTTCTTCTCATATATATGAACTAACTTGTTTCTAACGTCTTTGTTCTTTTACATAATGTCACATGTGCACTCTCTATTAGTGTATGGATTTTTCATTTTGCTTTCATCATACACAACTCTTAGTGGTTAATAAAGTGCGATATTTATAGGGTACTTGCTTGCATCCAACACTGATTGATGACATGAGGCCTCCCATTGTTTTTTATAGTTTTATATGTGATGGTTAGTCTTACTTGTGATGTCCCTTGTCTAGGTCTAGACATGAGTTTTTTTTTTCCTTTTTGATGTTTGATGCCTATGTGAGGGCATTAGCCCCTTGGTATAGATAATTATTTGTACTTCACTTGGACATCATGTTCCTAGTTGTATCAACCTCAATGTATGCATTTAGATTTGATCTCTCAATCAAATTAAATATGCATTTTGGAGGTTGCTAATGTTATCAAATTCATTTGAGAGTGGACACGAGGGTTTACTCAGTCAAATGTAATCTCCCATTTTTCATTCTTTGTTTGTTGGTAGTTTGTTGCACCTAATACATGGCTTGTATAGTTTTGTCTCATGTGTATTAACTTAACCTATGGAATAGAGTCCTTGCTTCTAGCAAGATATCCATAATTTTCATGGTAAACTAATGTTTGATTGTGAAACTCGTTGATTATTACAAAAGGTGCAAGGATTTTTCCCAATGGATAGTTGTTGTTTCCTTGATGCCCTTATGTCATTTCATGTTCTATAAGGACGATTCGTTTGATTTGTTATTGACCTCTTTTAAAATTCTCAAATGCACATAAACTTTGTAAGAGTTCCGTTGTAAATCTCTTTATTTTCTTGTTATGCTATTGAGTTGCTTGGACCATCTCTTCCAACTTTGTTCTAGCTAGAGGCTTTCCTTGATTGGTATATTATCTCGATTGGTTTGGTCATCTCTTGTTGTATTAGTTGCTTTGGTCTAGGGTTTCTTGGATTCATCCCTAATGTTTCCTTGGATCCTACTTCAACCACATGTCAAGGGAGGCTACCAACACACCAATGGTGTAGAGAACACCTAACTGTTGAGGGAACATTTGTTCTTCCGTTTTTGTGATGTTCTACATGTTATTTGTAGGATAGATCTTGCATTATAGATTTTTCTTTATTTTGTGAGACACCTAAGTGTTTTGTAGGTGGATTTACCACTTTAAAGTGCTATAAGAAATTAAACTCTTGAAGGATTTTCAAAGTGGGTTTATATCTCCTTAATTCCAAGTAGTATCCATATTTTCACCCTTGTTTACCTTAGTTTGGTTTCTTCTCATTTCAACATAATATAACACATAATTAATAAGGAGGAAAATCCCTTTCTATTTTCTCATTCTATATTACTTTCTTAGCTATTGAAATATTTGAAACATAATTGAAATAAATTTCAAAATTAATCATAAAAATAGGTTCACTTTAAATCATATTTAATCAAGTAATTTAATGGTTCCTTTGTGTTCTTTTATCTCCCCCCCCCATGATTTTGGTTACTCTCAACAATTGAGTGGCAAATTCACTGGGGATTTGGTGGCCATTTTTGTCATAACGCAGTACCTTACTACTTCAGTCAACTCTTGTACTATACTTTGATGAATAAATTAGGGAGCTATTATCAACCCTTTCCTTACTCAAATGAAGTCTCTTTGCATTATTCTTCTTTCTTTTGATTATCATTTCACTTATAATAGTGAATTTTTTTTCTTGGTTGCCTTACCTAGTAGGAGGTGCCTTACGTAGTTCTCCCCTGTGCTACATTTATATGTGGCTTGTCCAACGAGTATATAATATATCTCAGTAATTGCTCTATTGTGAACAACCATGTTTTTGGAATCCCCCTCATCTTATAACCTACATGCGATACCTCTCTAGGACATTTGGTGCTTGGATTGGATCCTTAGGTTCCTTCTCTTCCCTTGGTTTCTCAACCTTAGCCACTTGTTTAACTCACTTTGATTCTCAAGGTACCCATTTGCTGTATTTCCTAAATTCTTAGATCCAGTTGGGGAAAAAACCTCCATTTGGGTCCATGTTCACTCAAGATATCTCATTTCAAGTCCATGGTAGCCCAAAATTGTGTAGGTCCTAACCTTGTACAGTCAGTTGCTTCAAACAGATTCTTAATAAAACAAAAAAGATGCAATGGAAAATGCACATATAAATAGATTTTATAATGGAAACCCAAAACTAGGAAAACCAATGATATTTTTCAATACATATCCTTATGTACAATGCTACAATACAACATATATATCCCGTGGCATCCATGAACCACCAATCCATTTACCCTAGATTAGAATACAAATGTAGTTCCTAAACCAAAACTATAAAAACCATGGGAAAAACAACCACGTGCCACAAAAATCACTTTTAGCAAAATCATGTGCCAAAAACCACCAAAAATAGATGCAAAAATCACCTTTTTTTATGGGGCCCTGTGCAAAGGGGTTTCTGATCCCTATGTGAATTCCTTGAATAGGGGGAGTGGCACTGTGCATCACTCGTTATACATCTCGTGGGGATAGTCATGCAAAGAATATAAAGCATACCCAACATCCTCCCACTTGTTTTCTTTGCAAATAAGGGGTCGCATGAGTACATGATCAACAATTGAGGGAAACCTTTCCCATTGTTTCTCTACACCAAGAGAACTTCCCAACGCTTATAGATTTTATTAATGAATTTGCAACATTCTTTAATGTGTCCACTTTTTCCAGCAACACTTCGTCTTTAATCATATCTCTTAGGAAGTGATAATGAACATCAATATGCTTTGTTTTCGAACGATAAGTTGGGTTCTTTGTCAGGAAGGTTGCACTTTGACTATCACAATCTATCCTTATAACTTGTTGTACCAAAATAATACATGAACAAAATCTCTGTAATCATGCTACCTCCTTGCTTGCGCGAGTTGCTTCCATGTATTTAACTTATGTAGTTGAGAGTGCTACTATAGACTGTCTTTTGCTCATCCAATAGATCCCTCCTCCAAAGAAGTTAAATGCATATGCACTTGTAGACCTTCTGTGATCCAGATCTCCACCCCTATTTGCATCAATAAAACCATGTATGTCCAACACTCTATCCAACCTAGGACTTCCTTGGTAGCACAATCCATAGTTAGTAGTGCCACATAAATACCTAAAAATCCTCTTTACTATTGTCCAATGCTCTTTCCCTAGTTTTGACATATATCTGCTCAATACTCCCACTGCATGTATAATGTATGGTCTAGTATAGACCGTTGCATACATTAAACTTCCAACCACACTAGCATATGGAAAAGGGGACATGTCCTCTTCATCTTCCGATGCCTTGGGACACTAATCTACAAATAAATTTACACGTACATGAATAAACACCTTTATCAATTTATATTCCTACATATTAAAACCCTATAATATTGACTCAGTGTGCTTCCTCTAACTTAACCATAGTTTCCTTTTCTCTTAATCTCTTTTAATTTCCATGCCAAAGATAAAATTTGCAGCAACAAGATCCTTCATGTCAAATTTAGAGGAGAACAGAGTCTTCACTTCCTAGATGTTTTTCCTGTAATTTCCAATCAACAACATATCATCCACATATAAGACCAAATAAGTAACATGATCAACAACTAAGTTGAAATACTCATAGTGATTCACTTTACTCCTTGTGAAACCAAGTTCCAATATATAAGCATCAAATTTTTGATACCACATCCTTGGTGATTGCTTTAACCAATACAGGGTATTTTTCAACTTGCATTCTAGCTCTTTCTTTCTTTTTACAACAAAGCCTTCTAACTACTTCATGTATATTTCTTCGTCCAAATCCCCATGTAGGAGTGTCATTTTCACCTCCATTTATTCTACTTCAAAATCAAGAGTAGCAACAATAGATAAAAACAATATAATAGAAGTTAACTTGGAAACATGAGAAAAAATATCCCCAAAGTTAATTCCCTCTACGTGGAAATAACCCTTTGCTACTAATTGAGCTTTGTATTTATCCACTTTGTCTTTTATATTAAACTTCATCTTAAACACCCATTTGCTGCCAATGAAATTTCTTCTAGTTGGCAACCCGATTAGATCCCAAGCCTCATTCGTGTCCAAGACTACCATTTCTTCAATCACGACCTTTTTCTAGAGTTTTCCATCCTTTGAATCCACTACCTCCCTAAGAGTTCTAAAATCATCATTAGTAATAAACAAAGAATTTTTTTAACAGAAATCAGGGGGAGTATACCTTTATGGCTGCCTTCTTTCCTAAACCAATCTCCTTAGTCTTGGAGTCTGTGGTTCTTCTTCTTCCGATTCCCGTTCTTTTGTAGAATCTAATTCATCATCCTCCAATTCAATGTATTTGTTCTCTGGTTCTCTCTCCCTTGGTAGGACTTCATGTTTGACAACATCTTTGATTTCTCATAAGAGAAATTGATATTATAATATGATAATTACTTTCCAATGATTTCGTAATCAAGTTAAATTATGTCACATATATCATTAAGAAATTATACATAGAAAATCTCAACAACATTGCAATAATGACAATCTATCTCTTTATTATCCTACTGTCATTATTGCATTTCAGTTGAGATTTTCTATGTATAATAACTTTATGATGTAATGAATTGGTTAAGAAATCATAAGAAAGTAATTATCAGATTAGAAGATCATAAAAAATCAACATGGACAACCTTCTTAGTTTGAAGGTTCCAAAGCTTATAGCCTTTTAGACCATGATCTTTATATTAAATTAAGATACACTTTTCAACTTTCTTATCCAACTTACTCTTATTCTCTTTTGTAATATGTACATAAGCATCACAACCAAATACCATGAGATGTTTATGAGAGGGTTTCTTACTGATTCATACCTCATGTGGATTCTTGTCATTTAACGTTGATGAGGGTGATCTATTTACTAGGTAACACACAATGTCCATTGGTTTTGCCTAGAGTTATTGTCCTCACCGACACTACTTAGCATGCTCCTTGATTTTTCCATCAACGTCTTGTTCATCTTTTTTGCAACTCCACTTTGATGAGGTTTGTATATCTTGTCATACCACATTTCTCATAGAATTCTTCAACACCTTAATTTTCTTCTTTGTCCAATTTTCCATAAGAGCCTTAAACTCTTTGAATTTGTCAATGAATTTAAATTTATTCTTGAGGAAATAAATCCACATATTCCTTGAGAAGTCATCTATAAATGAGACATAGTACACAAAATTAACTAGTGATGGAATCGACATAGGTCCAAACACATCATTGTGCATTGGCTATATTACTCCCTCCAATATCATAGAAACAAAGGATAATCTTACCCAAACTTGCTTCCCATATGAAAAATGTTCATATAAATTGAAATCCAGAGAGAAATTAGACATACCTTTCTACCATACCATTACTATGTAATATGCGAAGGTCGTTCTCTTCAATATGTCCCAGTCATTGATGCCACAACATAGTCTTTTATCTAGAGATTGTAGGATTTTTTCCTTCTTTCTATCCACTTTCAGGAACAATGGAACTGTTCCACCCATCTCCAATATTTCTTCCTAGCAGCTTATTTAGAGTCCCAATCCAAACTCCTCTCAGCAATACCATTTCTCCTCAAACCATCCTGCAAGTATCCTTTTCAAACATTATTTTACACCTACATTGCTCATCTTGCTTATTGAAATCAAATTTGTAGCCAATCTTGGGATGTTCAAAACACTAAGGAGTGTTCTAATCCTTTCACCCATGATATTTAACTTGACTTTTCCTCATCCTATGATTCTGGTTATCGAGTCATGTCCTAAGAAAACATCACCACCATCAAATATTTCATACTCGCAAAACCACTTCTTGTGAGGAGTCATATGAAAGGATGCACCTGAGTTGACCAACCATGCCTCATGATCTACATGTGTTCTTTAAGAAGCCAAGTACAAATCCCCTCCATCTGAAGAGGTTTTTGCTCCTGCATAACATGCATCTTTAGATCCCTTACCTTTCTCAACAATTTTTGATCTACAATATTTCTTATAATGCCCTTCTCTTTTAGATTTCCAACATACCTTTACAAAATTTCCTGGAGATTTAGATCTTCCTCTAGATTTAGATCCCCCACTCAAGGACTTATTGTTATTTCTATTCTAGGAGAGTCCTCTTACAAACAAGGCATATTTGTTTTCGATTTCCATGTTTTTCTGTCTCATCTCCTCTGATAACGAGGATGCGACTATTTCATCAAATATTGAAGTAGTTGCATTAATACCTATGGCAACAACTAGACTATCCCATGGGTATGGTAGAGAAAATAGCAAATTGATGCACTTATCTTCATCTTAATATTAATATCAATGCATAATAACTGACTTACCACAATATAGAAGGTGTTCAAATACTCTGCCACTGAATCTCCGTCCTTCATCCTTTAGTTATACAACTTCTACCACATAAAAAATTTGTACACGAGGGACTTAGATTGATACAAATCCCATAACTTGTCCTACAAAGCCCTTGTTGTAAATTCCCTTAAAAAATTTAGTAATACTAGATTTGAGAGACACAATTGTATTGTTCTCTTTTCCTTTCGGTCCAACTTGGTCTAGTCTTTTGTTGACATCCTTATTGGTTTAGTACCCAGATCCACAATGATCCAATGATCTCCATACACCAACAAATATTCCATTTTAGTATTTCACAGCTAAAAAATCTTTCCATTGAATTTCTCGATCTCCATCTTTGGACTATTTTTGATTTCCTTTTCACCACAAGAATCACAGTGATAGATCTTCCATTGTAACATGGTCTACCATAGGCTCGAGCCAAACCCCTTAGCCACAAAGGCATCCCCTTGAAGCAAAAATTGCTATGATACCAAATGTAGGTTTTAACCATGTACAATTTATTGCTACAAATAGATTCTTAATAAAAAAGAAAATATGCAATGGAAAACACACACATAAACACAAATTTTATCCTCAGAACCCAAAACTAGGAAAACCAACAATATTTTTCAATATTTATCCTTCTATATAGTGTTACAATACAACATATATTTCCCACAACATCCATGAGCCACCAATCCACTTACCCTTTATTAGAATACAACTGTAGTTTCTTAACCAAAACTAAAAAACCGTGGACAAAACCACTATGTACCGCAAAACCACTTTTAGAAAAACTGTGTCAAAATCGGCCAAAAACAAACACAAAAAACTACATAGCATGTGGGGATAGTCATGTAAAAAATATAACACATACCCAATAAATTGTTGGTATTGCTACTTATGGGGTTAAAATTGAGTTATACCTCATTAATCGTGCTTGATGTTCTGGTGGAAGATTGTATTATGGGTACTTGGGGGTGCTGCATATGTGATTCATAACACACATACTAGAGAGTCATTTTGGGCCTTAAAACCCACAACATTCTCTTACCAAACTTGTGATATAGAGTTAATAGAAGTGATGCAACTGATTTGTATGGTTTTAACCCTCCATAACTAACCTAACATACACCTATGCATTTTGTTTATTCTCTTGCCCATATGTACCATCTAGTTCCTCTTTGTAAAGTCCGTCTGATATTTATGAATCTTCCATCTTTGAAAACCCAAATTTGTAAGTACAAACTTAGGTTAGTGATCAAACTGCTTGTTCGAAAAATGGAGTGGGGGGTGAATCAGTATTTCTTGAAGAATCAACTTTTACCCCAATTTTTACTGTTCTTTACAAATCTTAACTATACCCATGGTTAATCAACATAATACCCATAAACATACACATATCGTGAGAAGTTATATAAGAGAAACCATCAATACATGAACATTATCAATCATGGGCTATGAGCAGTAAGAACACCATCAAACACACATAAACATCAGATATTAGGTGTAAAACCCAACTCGGAAAAACCACCACTGATATTGTCTTTGTATTCTTCTTGTTAATATTAAAAAATATTCATTTACATCATACACTAGCCACCACTAGTGTGCGGGCCCCAACCTGCTGGAGGCCACCACCTCAAATTGTTTCTCCAACTACTACTGGAAGGAAGCCACCACCTCCAATTGTTTCTTCAACTACTACTGGAAGGAAGCCACCACTCCATGTGCAAGTTCTTCGGCCACCAGCAGAAGGAAGCTACCACACCCTTAGCAAGTTCTCTGACCACCACTGGAAGGAAGCTACCACTCCCTTATCTAGTTTTCCAGACACCCCCGGAAGGAAGATACCACTCCCTTAGCAATTTCTCCAGCCACCATCGGAAGGAAGCCACCACTCCCTTATTGAAGGCTCCAACCCTCAGACTCTTGTGGACCTCGTTTCACAATGTTTCATACTGGATCCATTTGTAAAAAACTCAAACACCGTACACTACGTTTCACAATTTTTAGATTGGACCCACTAAAAATTTCTGCTCAAAAACATAAAACCAAACTGCAATATAATTTTTGTTCAACAATCAAACCTACTTCTGCTCAACATGTACATCGTAGCAACATACATCAATAGTCAATTCTCCACTCATCATTAGTGTAACAATAACATCCAATATTCAAGACAATCTGGTTGCAAATGACAAATACAAACCCTCTTTGTTCACCTATCGGATCAAGCTATTAGCATTATAACATCTTCACCATCAATAACTATACTCTATCATCAACATCCAATAACCACTATGATCTCAGTGACACAAACCCTAACAACAACTTGTAACAACAATAATATGATCTCTGTAGCACAAACCAAGCTCAGTCAATCTCAACATCAACAATAAGCCTTTGATCATCAATAACATCAACCCCTAGCAACAACATAGACTCTCATTGTCAATCCTGACAACATACATCATTTACTCTTACATTCAAAAGGAAACATATTAAACAATTTATACACACATAAATTTGATCTCTCTATAATACAATGTCATCACCATGGAAGTACATGGCAACAACATACATACTCCACTTAGCCAGCTAGCACCAACAGTAACACATTAACAATATAAGGCTCATCATGGCAACTATGTTACCACAATATAATAGCAGTTTTATACCAACATTCGCACACAATATATAAGACTTTGTCGAATTTTTGATTTCTGGTAGCATCGGATGTGCTCTAAGCCTCAAAATTTGCAGTGAGGCTAGGACACATGTATTCTAGAACACCTAGAAATCGTTTTTGGAAATTCCACACGGAGACAGTGTACTAAAATAATTAATTATTTTTAATGGATGCATAAGTATAAACTTAGGAAATTAAAATAATTAAAGGGTATTAATCAAACTGAGGGTGAAAATTCTAGAAGAAGATAGAGATTGAGTCCAAATGATCTGAGCCATTGATTAGAATCTAATTTGGGTCGTTGATTACTCAACTGGAGGATTATAAGAAGGACTTTGATGGGCATTTGGAAAAACACATCGAGTGAGATATCAAGAGATCGATTTCTCAAAAGAGCAGTACAGTAGTTGCTAGAGAATTGGTCGAGGAGATTTCTTGTAGTGAGGGGCAGGGGTAGTTTCCGGAGGGAAGTTTTCCTAGTCTGGAGAGTACAAGGCAGAGAGGACAGAGAGATGTCTAGAGAGGCCGACGCAGGGCCACACAGAGCCACGTTGTGGCAGCGCAGAGCTTTAGAGGGAGATCAAAATTCTGCTGAGGAACAGTCAGGATTTAATGCCGGAATTAGGGTGCGAGAGCAGGAGGCTAGAGAGCTAAAATTTCCATCGAGCAGAGGATCAGAAGGAGGTGCAGCGCAGTCCCAATTGCAGTGACGCATAACTGCACAGAGGAAACGCAGAGGCTCACCTCTAGCGCAGATCAGTGTCGGTTATTCCAGTGATAGGGTGAGATCATCTCACTATTTTTTTTGCCCAGTTTCTCTCCGTATCAAATATCTAGTTGGGCATCCAACAAATTATATTTAGAAAACTATTGCTTAATAATACAAGCGCTCAGCTGTTGTACCGATTTTCCCGCATTGGGTTTTTCTGGGGACATTTCTCCAAAAATAACGGTGTCATGTGTTGTGTATTTATTTCTTGCTTAGTTTCTTGTTTCTACATTTAATTTAATTGGTGAAGGTTGCAGTGTATTAGTTTCGGTATTTTCTATAGGATGCAGTAAATAATTTGTTCAATAATTTAACAAATAGAAGATACTTAATCAGTTGCTGCAGTAGAAATTTGGGTCTCCAAATTTTCACATGGTATCAGAAGGAAGGTGAAGCAAGAGAGAGCAGAGTTGGAAGAGCCCAACGCTGAAGAGAAGGAGGGAAGTTAAAGTGATGCGTAGGAAACAAATCAAATCCCCAGAGGGATTGCATAGTCTAGGCCAGGAGGGCAAAATTTTCATGGGGAAATCTCTCTCTAAGTGAGTCGACAGAGAGAGATTTCTAGATCGAAATTTTCCATTTTCAGAGGGAGCAGCGCAGAAGCATCAAGGCAAAAAAGTTTTCTAGAACAATTGCTGGGGAAAAAAATCGTAAGAAGGAAGGAGATACTATTGAGGGATTTTTTTCCTTAGAGAATTCCTAGCAAGGGAATTCAATTTCTCTATTGCTGAGTAGCATATATACTAACTCCAGCAGGGAGTGCGTAGGCTAGCCTAGTGCTGCACAAAGGAGAGAGGATGTGATTCGACATTTCATTGGCAGAGATGACAACTAATGGGTTGTGAGATCAAGATTGGTTGGATGGTGCATCCAACTATGTGATCTAAAAGGCAAGGATTTCATGTCTTATGGATGAGCCTAATCTCAAAACCTACGTCGACAATGTGGTAGCTGTACCTGCGGATCCAAATCCGATCAAGAAGTACAAGGGTGAGATGGAAAAGGCCAAGCGATTGATCCTCGACTGAGTGAGAGATCACGTAGTGTGTTACATTTCTGGTAAGGATACTTCCCGACAAATGTGGGAATCATTGGCTACGCTATACGAAGGATATTCCGAGAAGCAAAAGATGTACATGGAGTATAATATGAGATCCACGTAGATGCAAAAGGGGGATCACATTGATCCGTTCCTGACAAGGCTTCAGGAAATCCGAGACTCATTGGAAGTTATGGGGTCAACACCTCAGCCTACTAACATGGTGAGGCTGGCCCTGAATTATGTTTTAGAAGAATGGAAAGTATTTGTCCATAGAATCCTGGGTAGAGAGAGATTTCCAAATTGGGAAGGGATGTGGGCCGCTCCTCAGCAGGAATAGATGAGGAGAGTCTTAGTCAAGTACAAAATTGATAGCAACAACAACAATGGGATGAAGCCCAAGGAGGAGGAAGAGAATAAAACCCTTGCGTCTAAGGGACAACAGGAGCAGTGAAGGCGGAATAAGGACGTCTCAAAGATCAAGTGTTTCCAGTGTGGTGAATTTGGTCACTATGCTACACAATGTCCACTCAAGAAGAAGGACAAAGATGAGAAGCATGATCTGAAGGCTGCATCCACTAAGATCGAGGAGGATGATTTTTCCATGATTGCCTAGATACCTCTAGGGGAGAGGTGGGGTGATCTAGTGTTGTAGTTCGAATGAACTATAGATGGGCAGGATCCTTGAGGAGTCCACCTCTTGGATCAAAACCTTGCTACGAGAGACCATATCAGAAGTAACATGATGGACCATGATCAGTTGATAAAGAGGAGTGTCAGAGTGACTGGCTAGGAGCACCAGAGACTGAGAAACACAGAGCAGAGTTAGCAGCAATGCAATTGGCACAATGCAGAGTTAGCAGCAATGCAGTTGGCACAATGCAGAGTTAGCAACAATGCAGAGGCTTTGGAGGGTTAGTGCAAAGACTTGTAGCAGTGAGAACTCCAGCAACATATGCATCATGCTGAACACCTATTCAGTAATTTTGGATGTTTTTTCGTTGTTGATGTAGTAGCAACAAAAGTTGGAGAAGGTTGCAGTGCAGATACAATGTTGGTAGTGGCAGTGCCAACATCAACACATAATATGCAGAACTTATGAGGGTTTTAGTGCAGATGCAGTGTTGGCAGTGGCAGGGTTAGTAGCGGTACAAACGCAACATTTGCGCAGTAGTTGGTGGGAAATGATGTCAGACATTAGAAGCGCAGAGGGAGATGTTACAGAGAAGGGTGATGCTTTAATAGGTTGCATTACTAGAGCACATTCCTCGCTAATTGGGAGTGTTGATTTCTAGTGGCATCAGATGTGATCTAAGCTTCAAAATTTGCAGTGAGGCTAGGACACATGTATTCCAAAATAACCATAAATCGTTTTGGGAAATTTGACCCGGAGATAATTTTATTAAAATAACTAATTATTTTTAATGGATGTCTAAGTATAAACTTAGGAAATTAAAATAATTAAAGGGTATTAATCAAAATGAGGGTGAAACTTCTAGAAGAAGATGAAGATTGAGTCCAAATGATCTGAGCCATTGATTAGAATCTAATCTGGGCCGTTGATTACTCAATTAGAGGATTATAAGAAGGACTTCGATGGGAATTTGGAAAACAAATCGAGTAAGAGATCAAAATATCGATTTCTCAAGAGAGCATCGCAACAACTGCTAGAGAACCGATTGAGGAGATTTCTTGCAGTGAAGGGTAGGGATAGTTTTTGGAGTGAAGTTTTCCTGGTCCAGAGAGTACAAGGTAGAGAGGGAAGAAAGACGTCCAAAGAGGCTGACGCAGCGTCACATAGAGCTACATTGTGGCAATGCAAAGCTTTAGAGGGAGATCGAAATTCTGCTGAGGAACAATAAGGATTTAGTGGCAGAGACGGGTTGTGAAACCGGGAGGCCAAAGAGATGAAGTTTCCTGCCAGCAGAGGATCAAAAGGAGGTGCAGCGCAGTCCCAACTGCAGTGACGCATTGACTGCGTGGTAGTGATGAAAAACTGTGAAGAGACTGCGTAGAGGCAGCACATAGGCTTACCTCCAATGCAAATTAGCTCCGGTTCTTCTAGTGACAGGGTGAGATCATCTCACTATTGTTTTTTGCCCAGTTTCTCTCTTTATTGGATAGGCAATTGGGCATCCAACGAATTGTACTCAGAAAACTACTTCTTAATAATACAAACCCTTAGCTGCTGCACCGGTTTTCCCGCATTGGGATTTTTCGGGGATATTTGTCTAAAAATAATAGTGTCATGTGTTGTGTATTTCTTTCTTGTTCAATTTCTCATTTCCACATTTAATTTAATTGGTGAAGGTTGCAGTGTATTAGTTTCGGTATTTGCTGTAGGATGCAGTAAATAATTTGTTGAGTAATTTAACAAATAGAAGATACTTAATCAGTTGTTGCAGTAGAAATTTGGGTCTCCAAATTTTCACACAATTAAATTGCAGACCTATGGAGGGCAGTCTTGTATTGAATCAAGACAAGTGTGCTCGGTTCCAGGAATAAAAAAGGGAAGGATTTGAAGTTAAAACAATGATCCTTGTGACAGCTAAGGCTCAAATAGTTACTTATTGAGAGCTCGGATTTGTGTTTAATCAAACCACACTACGGTACTCTTCGGACCTGTAATAATTTCTGTGGAGCTGTGGCATTACAGATCTGTGGAAGAAGTTCGAACTGTCCTAGTGGCAATCTAACTTAGATTTGGGTGGTTGTTTGAAGCTTGGTCTTGTAGAAATTACCTCATACTCAGGAATAGTGGGTTGGATCCTCATCATACAAATATAATTCGGTGCACTTATCATACACAGAACTGTTCTACCTCAAGCTTGGGATCTCTTCCCACAAATTATCCATAACGCTGTGAGACAGTGAACATCGTAACCCTAACTGAGATCATCACTCGATGCAACCTCACATCTTTAGCCTTCAGACTAATTGTGGAAGTATTATTCACCTCGCACTGAGCATCATTGAACTTGGACCGTGGAAGCACTAGAAGCATCATTAACCTTTGACTTGGAGCAACATTAACTCTCAGACCTATAGTGATAATTGTTAAATAAGGACAATCAAACCAATAGTGGAGACCTAAGGATAGACAAGCATCTTGAAGTAACAATAAGCAGCCACTAGTGGAGGCCTAAAAGTTAAAACATTGGACAGTCAAACTCAAGTTGATGAGGCTAATTGGACATAAGAAGAGTTGAACAATGCAAAATTCTATTGAAGGAACTTAAGTAAGTACATGACTCATTTTTGTATCAATATTCATTGAAGTCAATGAAGTGTTTTGAAGCACTTATTTAGGAGCTCGTGGAGACATCTATTGTTGGGAAACATTGTGAAGACTCACTTGAGAATTTCTTGAAGAAGCCCCTGAAGAGGATTAGAGCAGGTGCATAACTTGGGTTGCCTATTGTGGACACCTTGTTGATAAGCCTTGACTGGCCTTGGAGTTAATCTTGAAGACCATGATGCATTATTAAAAGTCATCATGAGGTGACCTTGGAGATCTAGTTTGGGTGTGATGAAGAGAAGTGGTGACACCTTCTAAGAGAACAAGGTTTCCATCTATGATGTAATGTGGAGACCAAAGTGAAGACTAAGCGAAGATTGATGGGGCTCGTTGAAGAAAACATTGGGAGCCGTGAAGTATAACCAAATACATCTTGACGAAGTAAAGTGAGGGTTGGAGTCCAAGAGGTTGGAGCCTCGAAAAGACAAGTTTGGTGCCTTCGAGGATAGGGTTGGAGCCCTAGAGGATCGAAGTCCTCAAGAAACTAGGTTAGAGCCTGAACCAGATATAGGGTTTGAGCCCTTGAGGTTGGTGCTTCAAAATTGAAAAGGTTAGAGCCTTGGAAGTCCAAGTTGGTGCTTGGCAAAATACAGGTTGGAGCATTGGAGATTGAAGATTGGAGTCTTCATCTGGGGTTTGAGCCATATACTATTATTGTACTTGATTTATTGTAAAGAATAAATTAATAAAAGTATTTATTCTATTATTGTTCATTTTATGTTCTAAATATAAGTGATCTAACTGGTAAAAATAACAATTGAAAAGAAATACTGATTCACCCCCCCTCTCAGTGTTTCCAACAATTGGTATCAGAGCCAATACCTTCACACAAATCCTAACAACTTGAAGGTTGATCCTTAGAACACAAATGGCAAAGCCAAAGAAGAAATCCTCCAATCCTCCTAAAGATGTCTCTTCCTCAACCGTGAAAACTAAAGACAATAAAATTGGGAAGGTTCCATTGTTCAATGGAAACTTTGATGTATGGAAGGTAAGAGTGAGAAATTTCTTAATGGCTCAAGGCGTTGAAGTGTGGGAATCAATGATTATTGATAACATGATGAACGAAGAATCCAAGGAGTACAATGCAAAAGCGATGAAGGCAATCTTGAATGGGCTACCAGATTCTATAAAGGCCAATTTGGGAAAATGTTCGTCAGCAAAGGGTATATGGGACAAAATTCATAACCTTCACTCAAAAGGAGTGTTGATCATGACCTCTAGTCAAGAAGATGATGGAAAGCAAGAAGGAAATCCAGAACCCATCAAGGAAGCCGAAAATGAGAATGATGACATCAAGGCCAAAGAAGACGTAGAAGAAGAAGAAAGAAAATAAGACTTTGAATAAGATCTCTTGACTAAACTTATAACTTCCATGGAAGAGATTAATAGTTTGAAAAAGGAAAATGAGGAACTTAAGAAGAAAATGCAAGATGGTTACCAAGACAAGACAAGGAAGGAAGTTGACCTTTTCAAGCTTCAAGTACAAGAAATAGATGAGGAACTCACCAAACTTAACAAGAAATTTCATCAAAACAAAAGAAAGCATCATGAAGAAGTCATATCCATGACAAATCAATTGGATAAGGCAAAGAAAAGGGAAGAAACTTTATCAAGCCACCTTGAACAAAGACTCAAGAGCTTGAACAAACTTGAAGCAAAGATTGGTCAATACAAGGAAGAGGTATCTTCCCTTAGATATCAACTAGAAGAAGCAAGGAAACAAGCACAACAAGTTGAGAAGGTGATGGAAGATTTGGCATTCATAGAAGGACAAGTCAATGAAGTAGAAAAGGAGAGAAACGCCATGACATGCCAACTAGAAGAAAAGGATGATGCCATCACCAAGTTAAGATCATAAACCACTTCTTATAAGGCTCAATAATGTGAAGCAACCAAGATGAAGGAAGAAATGGAGATCATTCTATCAAAGAAAGATGAAGAATGCAAGAAAATGAAGAAAGAAATTGTCTTTCTTAAAAAGGAAGTTGACTTGCTGAATAAGAACTTGAAAAGTTCTCAAACCCTATATGACATCCTAAGTCATCAAAGGTATCCCCTTGATAAATCGGGTCTTGGCTATGCAGGTCAATCCTCAAGAAAGAATGATAATCCTTCAAACAACAAGGATGTGAGGAAGCCAAGAAGAAATGTTGATGCTTCTAGTTCCATAAAAGGCAAGGAGAAGAGTCAAGACAACAATGGAAGAAATCCTACTCCAAGGAGACTTGGAGATGGTGTCAAGAATACAAAAGGAAATGAATATCATCAAAGAATCCCAAGGCAAAAGGACTTCAGAAGTACATCAAGGAAATCTTCATCTCCCAGGTACCAAAGTATATTTCTTGGTTATTTCTATTCTTGTACAAACTTTGGGCACATGGAAAAAGATTGTCGGGCATATCACAAAGACAAATATAATGGTCCCTGTAAATCTCCTAGAAACAATTTTGCAAGAAGTCATGATTTCTCATTCATGAACACGATAGAGTGCTTCAATTGCCATAACATTGGACATATGGACCGTAATTTTAACTTTACTTGGGTCCCTAAAAAAGCTATAACTATGACAACCAAGCCAGAAAATAAAATTACACAAGTATGGAGAAGGAAGCAAATTGGATCTGAAAGTATCTTGAACACTCCAGTGAACAACACATGTTGTTGATTTGATGAAGACACCCTTGATATTCCATGTGTTTGATGATGAGACTTTGCCAAAAAGGAGATCATGCATACAGTTAGGGGGAGCTTGTGATCATTCTTGCAGAAGCTATCCGTAAATAGGCCCTATGAAATCCTTGACGAGTCATACATGAACAATCATCCTTTGATAGATCATCTCTTGGGAGAAATTCCATTGAAGAATATGATCCCTTTCTCATCCGGTGGCCTATTATTGAGGATCTCTTCTTTTTTATCACTAAGCAAGTAATCTTTATTGAGGTAGGGGAGTTTATGCAAATGGGGGAGTTCATTCATCCATGAAGAAATTAAAAATGGACCATATTGCTAGATGAAAGAGCACCATGACAGGGGGAGTAACATTCCTATGAAGAACTACTATTGATGAAGAAAATATGATGAAAAGAAGCAACTTGACAGGGGTAGTACTGTTGGAAATACTGGGGGGGTGAATCAATATTCCTTAGCAATTAACACTTTTAAATCTTTTCAGAGCATTAATTAATCTTCAATTATTATTAATGTTTATGAAGTAATAACAATAAATAAAAGAACATAGTAGACATAAGAATTTTAGGTGGAAAAACCCCTCCGGGTCAAAAACCACTGAATGCTTTTCTAATAAATTCTTTAATCTTTAGCCCCAACTGAAATGAAAGAAACAAATTCCTAGAATTCTAGAAAAGAATGATTTTCCAGCTCCCACTAGAAGGACGACCCAATGCCTTGGTTTCTTCAGTAGTCAACTGAATGGATGCCCCAACTTCCTAGACCAAACCACCACCCTGAAGTGTTCACAGGCTCCAACCTGTAGGTGACTTCATGCACCAGCCTATCACCTCCCTACCACCCTATAATGACTGAAATAAGAGAAGATTGTGGATTCCCAAACCAGGGACAACAATCCATGATACTTTAAGATGTATAATAGTTTTCGTGTACTTGACCAAATACCCAATCACGCTATGACCTACAACTCAACCATGATATCATCCCAACAGAGACTCCTATACCTCCCAATAATGCCTTTTCAACTCTAGGCATATTGAATCTTTTACAATAATGACTCTTCCAATGATGAGACTTTTACAAATGACTATTTTACAACTTTACAATGATGAATCTTGGCCTTGACACTTCTTCACAATATACGGATGGCTGTCATGTCTTTAAAGGATGTCCCGCTGCAATGCTTCCTTTGATTTGATACTTTTGCTCTTGAATTCTTGCTTGAAGTTGTACTTGAATCTTCTTCTACCTGCATGCAAAATTTTCCCGGCGAAACCAATCCCAAAACAAAAAAAATACCCTTCAACTTACCTTTGCGTGCAAAACACATGTACGTTCATAATAATGAATAAATACAAGTTAAGCTTACAATGTGTACCTGAAGTGTGCTTGTTGAAAAATACTCCCATTCTTTATATAGGCCTGGACTCTATGCAAGATTATATCCAAAACTGACCTACAGATATATACAATAAAAATTGATTGCATACCCTAGACTTGTGATGGACCAAGTTCTAAGTACAACAACAAAGACCATTCTATAAACTATGACAAGAAAAGTTACAACATTATATAGATTTAGCAAACTTGGTGTAGCATCAAGAATATGTAGCATCAAATGTGTAGTATCAAGAATAAGACATCTGAAATGTGGTATCAAAACTAACTGAGACATATAGCGACATAGAGATATAACCGAGACCCTGTATGTACTTACGTTGTCCTGCAAAAACATATGTAAAAGATGATACTCATATTTCAAATGTAAACACTAATCATACATACCTTGCTGTAGGAGACTTACCCTTGACTGTTGATGTGTGGTCCTTACTACAGTGATCCTTGAATGCATGCTTTTCTTGCCTTCTAGAAGCACGATATTGAATCTTTTGTATCTATGTAATTTCGGATCTCCAGGGTCTGAAATTTGGTCCTGTAGTAGCCCTCTGAGTCCTCTTCACAACCCCATAGGTCTGATCAAGATTGGATTCTTCAAGAAAGGGTTATGCCCAATCTCCCACGATGACCTGATTATAGACTAGTTCAATAGAGCGAACTTGTATGAAGTGCCACGTGTCATTGTTGCGACCTTCGGCCCTGAAAACTCTACTCATCAAACTATAGACTGTCCTATTGTTACGAATATTTTACAAAATTTGAATCCAATGCTCAAAGAGAAAGTTATGACGATTTTACCAACCTCACCTATTTGACATGGAATTCGGGAGCCTGCAAAAATCCTATCTTCCTCAGATCATATGTCTGCAAATATAGCAAACCAAGATCTGAAATTCGATCACAAAGTTCATAAATATTTCAGCGCAAATGGGTTTTAATTTCAGATTCTGAAGCATTGCAGAAAAAAAGGTATAGCAAAAATTCCACGATGACCTATTTGAAGCCACAAAATCCCTACTAGAGGAGGATATGAGGGTCATTATTTATATGAATGTCTTGAGTTGAGAGGCTCCTCAATAAGTGAACGCTGGAGGGATTTTAGGAGAAAAAAAACATTATTAATTATTGAATATTCAATGACCACAACCAATTATGAGTGCCATGCCACAACCCCAAAGGGTTTTAGCCCACTAATTGGGGTTACTAACTTCAAATGCAAATAACTCTCAAACCGTGAAGAACTGGGAGGCGTACCATATATCAATGGAAACATATCGACAAGTAGAATCCATCGAGAATATATTTGATGTAAAATAATATGATTTTTCAAGTCAAAATTCCCTTGCAAGATCGGGGTATCTCCTGGTGCTTCTTGGGTTGACATGAATGACAACCACTGATCAACAATCTCCCCCTTTGGCATTGATGGAAACACAAGTACTCCCCCTGCGATCATGACACCTATTCCTACTGCCTTCTTTCCCTCTTTGTCATCAATGGAAAAGGATAACTCCCCCTGGAAAACAACCATCTTACAGACCTATACACACCTCCACTATCCCTTTCTACTCGAGTAGATAAGAGAAAGAGTATAATGAAAACTTGGGAGAATCCCAAGCTTTTGGTGAAAATACTCAAATACTTCACGAGGTAATGGTTTGGTAAAGATGTCAGAAATTTGTTCCTTTGTGCCAACATATTCAAGCTTGATATTATTTTTGGCGACCTGCTCTCTAACGAAATGATATTTAATCAGAATGTGCTTCGTTTTGGAGTGCATCATAAAATTCTTGGAGATACTGATGGCACTGGTGTTATTGCAAAAGATGGGAATAGGCTCATCAAACCTGACTCGAAGATCTTGCAAATTTTGCTTGATCCAGAGAACTTGTGTACAACAAGCTGTTGCCGCGATATATTCTACTTTCTCTATGGATAGCAAGATTGAAGACTGTTTTTTACTTAACCATGAGACAAGAAAACCACCTAGGTAGAATGCTGCTCCACAGGTACTCTTACGACCATCAACACTTCCTGCCCAATCTGCATCTGTATAAGCTTGGATGACCGGATCATTTCCTTTGGGATACCAGATACCATATTCCACCGTGCCCTTAAGATATCAAAGAATTCTTTTGACGACAATGATATGAGATTATTTTAGTGCTGCTTGGAATCGTGCTACTTGTCCAACTGCTTGCATCATATCTGGCCAGGACGCTGTCACATATAGGAGACTACCAATCATGGATCTATACAACCTTTGGTCCACATCCTTTGATGAGTCTTCTAAGCTTAACTTTCAACCTGGTACCATGGGGGTAAGGATTGGCTTGCAATATTCCATCTGTAATTTCTTGAGCATTTCTTTGATGTACTATGTTTGATATATGAATATTCCTTTATCTTGCTGATAAATCTGAAGCCCTAAAAAGTATGTCAGTTCGCCAAGCATAGACATTTCAAACTCACTTTGCATTTTTGTGGCAAAGTCTTTACTTAATCTGTCATCACCGCTTCCAAAGATTATATCATCCACATATACTTCGATAATTGTTAGGTTGTCTCGATCCAATTTCACATAAATATTGCTATCAGCACTTCCTTTCTTGAATCCCTGTTGATGTAGATATCTATCAAGACGAGCATACCAAGACCTAAGAGCTTGCTTGAGACCATATAGAGCCTTCTTTAATCTACAAACGTAGTCTTCTTTGTCAGAGAGCAAAAAAATTTCGAGTTGTTCAATGTAAACTTCTTCCTCCAATTCACCATTTAGAAAAGCTAACTTAACATCCATTTGGTAGACCTTTGATTTTTCTCGAGCAAGCATAAGCGAGAAACATCCTGATAGCTTCCATTCTAGAAACGGGAGCAAATGTTTCTTCAAAATCAATTCTTTCAACCTGTGCATATCCTTTGCAGTCTAATCTTGGCTTGTTCTTGGTAACCTGTAATACTTCAACTGTTTTGCTCCCCCTGAACCTGTAATGAAACTGCCATCTTGTTCAAACTACCTTCCTGTCAATCTTAGACTTGTGCCATAGTTGCATAGACTCCTCCTCTACAAACATTAAGGAGTCAACAAGCTAAATTGATGAAAATAGTGAGTCTCATTGGGCATCATCATTCATGGTTTCTTGTCTCATAACCATTATAGGAATACTCTACTCAAAAATATCTTTCTATCGGTATATAGCTCTCCTTGTAATTCCTCAAGGTTTGTAAGTTATTCAAGATTGAAGTTAGTAACCCCAATTAGTGGGCTAAAACCCCATGGGGTTGTGGCATGAAATTTATCATTAATTTTGGTCATTGAATAGTTAATGATTAATAATTTTTGAAGCTCCTAAAATCCCTCCAACATTCTCTATAGAAGCCCCTCTCAACTCTATAAAAAGAAATCTCATATATCCTCGAAATGTAGTGATCGTGGAATTTTCGCTATAACTTTATCTATGCGAAGTCGTAGATGCTGAAATTAAAACCCATTTGAGCTGAAATCCTAATGAATGTCGTGATCGAATTTCAAATATTTGTTCGCTATATTTTCGGAGATATCACTTGTGGAAGTTAGGATTTTTTCAGGCTCCCAAATTTCATCTAAAAGAAGTGACCTTGGGAAAATCGTCATAACTCTCTCTCTGAGAAGCGGACTGGAGTTCTATAAAAAGTGGCGGATAGTGCATGGACTATAGTTTTCTATGTATCAATTTCAGAGTTGAAGGAGGAAACAATGAGACATGGCACTCCGTACAAGTTCGCTCTACTGAACTAGTCCATAATTAGGTCATTGTGAGAGATTGGGCATAACTTTGCCTTGAAGAATCCAAATCGGGTCAGACCTATGGCATTGGAAAGAAGCCTCAGAGGGATACTACAGGACTGAAGACCACATATTGGGGACCTGAAATCATAGAGATACATCAGATTCAATATCGTGCTCCTAGAAGACAAAAAAAAAACTTAATCAAGTGCTGTCAAGGGGTGCAAAGGACCAGAATTTCTAGGGCAGCAAAGAGCAGGGTGCAGCAAAATGATGCAACAGAGGTAAGCTCCAGGTAAGTATCTTTTGTATATGCATGTTCATATCTTAATTGCATTAGGTTCTTTGTATTCTAATTTGTTGTTTTTGTTTAGCACTGACATATGCTCTACAAGATGAGGTAAGTTTTTCTATTATCATGTCATGGGTATTTCCTTGAGGACTTTTTGTAGGTATTATATATTCATCAAAAGAAGCCTCAATGCATAATCTAATGTTCTGAAGATTGAGAAAGGGTAGCATGACAAGAGAATTAATCAAGGTGCAAAACAACAACAAGAAGTTCACCACATGCAGTCTTCAAGTGGGCAGCACTACATACAATCATTGTAAAGGTATCATTGTACATAGTCATTGTAAAAGCATCATTGTAAAAGTTGTACAAGTGTCTATCTGCCAAGAGTTGAAGAGGTAGTGTTGGGAGGTCTAGGATCATCATTAGGTGGTTGCTTCATAGTTGGGGTTATGGTCTAGTGTGTCTTCTTCTTCTACATCATTCTATATCATTTTAAAGTGGATCATTTTCCCTGGTACGGGAGTCCATTTTTTTTTATTCTTCTATAGGGTGGTAGGGTGGTGCTAGGCTGGTGCATGAAGTCACCAACAGGTTCAAGCACGTGAAAACTTCAGGGTGGTAGGGTGGTGCTAGGGTGAGTTGTAGCTCAATGGGTGTTGGGGTTCCTGTTCAGTTGACTACTGAAGAATCTCGGGCATTGGAGCGTCGATCTAGTGGGAGTTGGAGAAGAATTATTTTATAGATTCTAGGAAGTTGGAGCTTTCTTTTTAATGGGAGTTGAAGATTAAAGAATTATTAGAAAAGCGTTTTGGGTGGTTTTTGTCTCGGATGGGGTTTCCACCTTAAAACCTGTGTGCATTTGTGTTCCTTTTGTTTACTGCTATCATTGTCCAAACACTGATAATAATTGAAGATTAATTAATGCTCTGAAAGATTAATAATACTGATTCCCCCCCCCCCCACCTTAGTATTTCCAACAATTGGTATCAGAGCTTGGTTCCTTCAATAGCAGTTTAACAACTGGAAGGAGGTCATGGAGCATACCAAGAATGGTGTACCTTTGTTCAATGAAAATAATTATGCACTCTGGAAAGGAAGAATGGAGGTCTATCTATTGGCGTAAGGTTATGAAGTATGGGACACTGTTCAAAACGACTTTACACCAATTGCGGATGAACAAGGTAAGAAGAATTTGGTAAATGATGCAAAAGCAAAGAATATTATTATCAATGGACTTATTGCATCTGCTTATCATAAGGTGTTGGGTTGTAAAACCACAAAAAATGTATGGGAGAAGCTTGAGAATATATATGCAGGTGACTCAAATGTCAAGGATAGCTCATCATCCGATGAAGACAGTGACAGTGAAGAACAAGCCAATGGGAGAGTACTGTTTATGGCCAAGCACAATAAACAAGAGGTATCAAACAACGAAGAAGAAGGGTTGATGATATGAAAATGGGGCTCTTAGGTTTCTTGTCTAACTTACAAGAACCTCTCCCACTTCCAAAACTTTAAATTTTCCCAAGTCTCAATGATTACCCAATGCAGAAATCAGGAATGCTTAGAAATATGGGTGTATGCTTGTATTTGTTTCAGCTGATTAGTTACTTTAAAATCTGTCATTTGTACTGATATGGGAAGGTACTTAAACTGATATATAAATGCACATAACAGTAGTTAAAGCAACAGTAAAAAAAACACATAAGGCAACAATATAATATGGAGTTCACCCTGATATCTTGGGCTACGTCTCCTTGAGCTCTAATCAACTTGTTTAGGCTCTCTGGGATTATGGCAACAGTTCTTTTACAGATGATACACTTAACTCCAATGTTTTATATAGGAACATTGGGCTCAGAACACCATCTTATCCCTTGGCTCTTGGAGCTCTTCGGCTTTCTAGCTCTGGCTCTTGGCTCTTGCTTTGGCTGTGCTCCGAGTCTAGCTCTGGCTCTGTGGCTCGGGCTCTGGTTCATGCTCTCAGCTCTTGCTTTTGGCACTCGCTTTGGCTCTTGGCTCTGGCTCTCTAATCTCTTTCTCTTAGCCTTTGTATGCCTCTGTGAATTGCTCGACCTCCAAGCAACTCCAACAACAATATGCTGCTGTTAGTTGAGCTCTCTGGCTCTGCAGCTCTGCCTCCAACCTCTGGTGGCTCTGCCTATTACAGTGAGCTTGGATCTGGTTTTTCTACTTCCAGGTCTGCTTACTACTTCCCCCCTTTTCTCTCCCCGTTCTCTCTGTTCTCTCTGTTCTTGGCTTAGCACCAATCCGTCTCATGACTGTTCACTTCCTCTCCTGGCTCTTCGGATCGCCTGCCTCTGTCCGCTGGAATTCCCTGCTCTGCGTCATTATCACTGTAACGCTTCAAAGAAAGGTGGCCACTTGTCTCCTTACGAGCGGAGCCAACTCTTCCTCAAAGGGTTTGATTTTTTGGTTACGTCGGGAAATGACTCATCCGCCACCTCAGCAGTCAAATCAGACCTCAAATCCTTAGATATCGCAGCTTAATCCTCTGTCAAATCCGTTTTCTTCATCGGGCGCAATCTCAGCCGTTAGATCTGGAACCCCCAGATCCGACATTATTCGATCATTTCGTGCGGTTGACTTGCTCGACAGTTAGCGTGCGATGAGCGGTGGTTTTCTCTCTCCTCCGCTTGCCACGTGTCGGGCGTTGACTGGAATCGCTCGTTTTTCTCCAATTCCGCTTACCACCCAAGGGTGCCCCCGATGAATACCGCCGGTTTTGGAGCGCAGGACTTGCCTTTGGTTTTAGCACTTTTCCCACGGTTTCATGGTTCCCCTTGTGACCGTGCACTCGGGGCCTTCCCATTTCAAGGGGTTTTGCCCAGCGATGCGCGATTAGCGCTAATCGCGCATCAGAAACGACCTCTCTTTTCTGATATGGATTTCCCAAGTGCTAGTTTGCGCCACTGCACGGTCTCCACGAGCCTCAGTTAGCATGCTTTGACTGAAGGTCCTCGTTGCTCTGTGCTGCCTGCAAATCATCATTGTTTAGAGGTTATTTCTAATAGGCTTTGACATCCATAAGACTTTAACTCCGGTATGAGTTTTTTACAGAATTCGGGTAGCTTTGAGAGATTTTAAGGATCCAATTTCGAATCACGCCTTCCCACTAAAAGAACATTTGGTCCACCAAAAGACTGATATACTGATCTAAGCAGTAAATGAGAGTAACAACACCCTCTTCTTTCAGCCACCCTACACCTGCCTTTGCATAGTGCCTCTGAGCCAAAATCTCTGACCACTTCCCTTCTTGAATGGGTTGGTCATCTTGGGAAGAACTATTTTCCTCCTTGACTTCATGCAGAACTTCTACTGTGAAGTTTACAAAAGGTAGTGTGAACTTCTTTGCCTTGATCCTTGATCCAAGGTGGCTCAAACAAATGTGAATTACATCTGCTCCACAAAATTTTCATTTGTACCTATTTGAAAAGCTGCCAACAACAACTGTTAACAACCACAGGCATACATACAACAACTGCATGGGCTAACTCCTGCTTCAACAAAGAAACAAATTTCACATCTTGTGAACCCTTCCATGTCTTACATCTGCATACAAATGATAAGCCAATAAAACATGCCTTTACAACAAATGACTCTTTAAGTCAGCATGTAGGAAAAAGACCTGTAGGACTCTTTTCCAAAAGATGAAACACTTCATCGTTATCCCCATTTCGGAGACCAAGTTAACTTCTCCCAAGCCAACATTACATGCATCTCATGCTCATGCATGCTGTTAGGCCCCTATACTACTAGTGTAACACCTTATTGTTATTAGTATAACCCACTTATTATATTGATGTACCCATGTAGTGCCCATATTGTTACTATTGTGCCCCATAGAAGCCCACTATTGTTATTATTGTGCCCTTACATTATTATTGTTATGTCGGCTCTGATTATGTTATGACCCCTTAGACTCCTATATATAGAAAGGAGGTCTTTTCATTTGTATCATCCAAGAATTGTTCATTTATGTAATGTAAAGGAGGTTGCCCCCTCGAAGAGGCTGAATTCTAAGGCGTTGATCTATCTTTTCTATCTTTTCTTGAGCTGGTTTCATAACATTTGGTATCAGAGCTTTGGATTCTAGGATTTCGCTGCTCCAAATAGGTCATCGTGGCATTTTCGCTATAACTTTTTTTCTGTGACGTTTTAGAAGTTGCAAAAAAAAACCCATTTGAGAAGAAATCGCGCTGAACCTAGGGTCCGAATTTTAGAGCTTTTCGCGCTATATTTGCGGAGATATGATTTGAGGAAGTTGGTATTTTTGCAGACTCCTGAATTACATTCCAAACAGGTGACCTAGGGAAAATCGTCATAACTTTCTCTCTGGGGATCAAATTGAAATTTCGTAAGAAGTTACAGAAAGAGGACAGACTGTAGTTTCTTGTATGCATTTTTCAGATCCAAAGGTCAAAACAGTGACACGTGGCACTTCATACAAGTTCACTCTTCTGGAAAGGTCTATAATCAGGTCATCTTGGGAGATTGTGCATAACTCTTCCTTAGAAAATCCAATTTGGATCAGAATGGTGGCATTGGAAAGAGGACACAGAGGGCTACTATAGGTCGCAATTTCATAACTTAAAGATCTGAAAGTACAGAGTTACAGTCGTTTCAAGGTCGAGTTCCTAAAATCAAGAAAAAGCAAGATGAGGAAGTTTGATGGCAAGGATCCGGTAAATTGGATACTTCAGATGGAGCAATATTTTGATCTAAATGGTGTAAAACTGTTACAAAAGGTATGTATTGCATCTTCATATTTAGAACCAGATCAATTTTTATGGTACGAAGGGCTTTGTTCTCGTAAACAACTTGTTACGTGGTCAATTTTCACGAAGGAAATGATAGCACATTATGAGGATACAAAGAGCAACACATTCTTTAGAGCAACACCACAACAGTTGGAAAGAGTGAAAGGGCTTTGTGACATAGTGGAAAGAAAAATTATGGAAACCAGGAAGCGTACACCTCACAACTATAAAGATGGAAGTGTTGTTTCTCCTAGCCTTCCACAACCTACAAGGGTTACACCACAACAATTGGAAGAAAAAAGAGAAAAAGGGCTTTGTTACAATTGTGATAGCAAATGCACTAAAGGTCATAAGTGTGCTGAGAAGAAATTATTTTACATAGAATATGAAGAGGAGGAAGAAAAGGATCAAGAAACATCAAAAGAAGAAGATATACGCCAGGACCCTACCCCAGAGAAAGAAGAAATGAATCAGACCATATCTTGTAAAGCATTGGCAAGAATTACCACTCCTCAAACTCTCAAGATAGAAGGACATATCAAGAAGAAAAAGGTGCAAGAAGTGAAAGATCACATCGAGAAAGAAGAAATGAATCCAACCATATCTTGTAATTCATTGTTCGAAATTACCACTCCTCAAACTATCAAGATAGAAGGACATATCAAGAAGAAAAATGTTCAAGAAGTGAAAGATCACATCGAGCATCAAGAAATGAATCCGACCATATCTTGTAAAGGATTGGAAGAAATTACCACTCCTCAAACTTTAGAGATAGAAGGACATATCAAGAAGAAAAAGGTTCAAGCAGTGAAAGATCACATCGAGCATCAACAACAAGTTATCCAACTTTTAAAGGATAACGCCACTTCGGTGCAAAATCAAACGAAACAACAGGTAGATCAACATCGTAGTGAAAAATGTTTTGAGGTAGGTGATTGGGTATTTTTACTACGACATCTCAAGCAGGCTATTTATGAGAAGGAAATGTTGGCAATACTACATGCACTTAAAAAATGGTGACCTTACCGAATGGGAAGACTCTTCAAGGATGAGGATGTGGTATTTATATTATCCAAACAGATTGGATAAACGAAGCAAGGGATGAATGGAAGAAGGACGAAGAAGTATGGCCACTTATTCAAAAGTTGCAAAAGATCCCAATTCAAACAATATTGCCAGAAATTGAAGAGGAAGGAAAAATCATATTGGAACCTGGAGCAGTCACAGAAACAAGAACCCGACAGCTACGAAATCGATCAATTTCAGAGTATCTCATCAAGTGGAAGAACTTACCCACTGAATATTCCACATGGGAGGACAAGAATTTTATACAAAATCATCAAGAACTACTCAAGCGTTGAGGACAACGCTTTTTGAAGGATAGGGGCATGTTAGGCAGCTATACTACTAGTGTAACCCCTTATTGTTATTAGTATAACCCACTTATTATATTGGTGTACCCATGTAGTGCCCATATTGTTACTATTGTGCCCCATAGAAGCCCACTATTGTTAATATTGTGCCCTTACATTATTATTGTTATGTCGGCTCTGATTATGTTATGACCCCTTAGACTCCTATATATACAAAGGAGGTATTTTCATTTGTATCATCCAAGAATTGTTCATTTATGTAATGTAAATGAGGTTTCCCCCTCGAAGAGGCTGAATTCTAAGGCGTTGATCTATCTTTTCTATCTTTTCTTGAGCTGGTTTCATAACACATGCATTCCATCTATCAACTTTTTCCTAAGTACACTGTACTTTCGAAGCTGAAATGAACACATTGTTGCAGCAATGAAGTGAGTTTCCACAACTCAACTTCTTTCTATTTACCATTTTGGTAAGATCCTGCAACTTGCATTTATTCTACAAAGAAATGCAAATAGATGCATCAAAGGACATGCAATCTTAATTGGATAAGAATTCTACCCATTTCTTACCAATCCATTTGAAAGGTCCCTCCTTTGTTTGCACATCAACATCAATATGTGAATCATCCTGAACCACATCAATCATGGAGCCTTTATTTCCATCCCTTCCATTTTCTTTTTCCACCTTCTCCTTCAACTTTGGTCGAAGTAGTGCTGGGTTCAATGTCCAACACCTTTCAGCAAGATGCCCCTGCTTATGGTAGTAAGTGCAACACATGTGCATCCTTTTGACAACATGATTTGCCTTGTCCTGTGGACCTTTGGCTGCTTGCTTCTTTTCCTTCAAAAGTTTCCTGTATGTGGCCATCCTCTTCCAACATCTAGAAACATAATGGTTATCCAAACCACAAAAGGAACATGCAATTCTTTTTCCATGCTTTACAAAATCAAAAGGAATGTGTTTAGAACCAGATTTATACCTGCCTCTTTCACCTTTATTGCCTTCATGAGGAGGTGAAGCAAATGAAGAAGTAGCTCCCTTTGGAACACTATCACTTTCTTCAAGGCTGTCAGAGTTTCCACAACTCTCTGGTTCAAGTATGTGCTTCTGAACACCTGCATCATGTAAATTATGTTTCAAGCTATTGCATTCCTCCTGAATACAATCCTCACACTTCTGAGGTAGAGGACCTGCAATGAAACTCCTTTCTGGAATTGTTTCAATGGCCTTCATGGCAGCTTTGGAATTCTCTCCATAAGACTGTCCATAGCCAAGACCCAAATACTTAGGCCTTTCCTCAACCATTATTGGCTCAACAATACCTTGTGCATGTTTGCCCAATCCTTTTCCTTCATATCCCATCTTGGAAATCATCTTGGAACCTATGCCTTTGGTATGTTTTTCAAAAGAACCAATATAAACATTCTTAGAAGAATTTGAAGACAAACATGAATGGTTTACCTCTTCTTAAAGTTGATACTTGGCCAAGACTTCTTTTGCAACAAAGAGTTGTGACTCCAACTCATGCATCCTTTTCAGGTTCATATTTGCAATATGAAGTTGCCTCTCCATTTCCTGCAATTTGTCAAAAAGCATCTGCTTCTCTTTCTCCACGGAATTCAATTGCTCTCTAAGTATGCTGCTCTTCCTTCCATCCTCATACATTTCTCTCACCATATCCATCATGGTGGAAAAATCTTGCTTCATGTCTCCATGAAAGGAACTTCGGGAGCAAGAAGAAATTGAGAACTCACTTGTAGAAGTTGTCATTTTTCAAAATGCACAAAAGAACTTCAAACAAGACTGTTAAAGAGCTTAGCCAACAACCTCTTTGCAAAAAACCTTTTGTGCTTCAAGGATTGCCTTGAGGTCCTTTGGGATAGAAGAATGCCTTCAGCCCTTCTTCCTTCTTGTCCTTCCTGGACTGAGCTATCAATGGCTTTCCCTTCACCTCTGCAAACTCAAACAATAGTCAGTCTGAAACCAAACATACAATCGATTAGGCAATTAATCCTTGACTGTCCAAACACCTTTTCAGACAAGCAATCTTTGCCCTGTTAATCAAGCATTCTGATATAACCTTCTTTGAAGGTGGGGTTAATCAAACTTAAGCTCTGATACCACCTGATCTGAAAATGGGGCTCTTAGGTTTCTTGTCTAACATACAATAACCTCTCCCACTTCCAAAGCTTTAAATTTTCCCAAGTCTTAATGATTACCCAATGCGGAAATCAGGAATGCTTAGAAATATGGGTGTACGCTTGTATTTGTTTCAACTGATTATTTACTTTAAAATCTGTCGTTTGTACTGATATGGATAGGTACTTAAACTGATTTATAAATGCACATAACAGTAGTTAAAGAAACAGTAAAAACAAACACATAAGACAACAATATAATATGGAGTTCACCCTGATATCTTGGGTTACGTCTCATGATTGTTCGCTTCCTCTCCTGGCTCTTCGGATCGCCTACCTCTGTCCGCTGGAATTCCCTGCTCTGCGTCATCATCACTGTAACACTTCACAGAGAGGTGGCCACTTGTCTCCTTACGAGCGGAGCCAACTCTTCCTCAAAGGGTTCAGTTTTTTGGTTACGTCGGGAAATGACTCATCCGCCACCTCAGAGGTCAAATTGGGCCTCCAATCCTTATATATCGCGGCTTAATCCTCTGTCAAATCCGTTTTCTTCATCGGGCGCAATCTCAACCGTTAGATCTGGAACCCCCAGATTTGACGTTATTCGCTCATTTCACGTGATTGACTTGATCGACCGTTAGCATGTGATGAGCAGTGATTTTCTCTCTCCTTCGCTTGCCACGCGTTGGGCGCTGAGTGGAATTGATCGTTTTTCTCCAATTCCACTTACCGCCCAAGGGTGCCCCCGATGAATACTGCCGGTTTTTGAGTGCGGGACCCGCCTTCGGTTTTAGCGCTTTTCCCACGGTTTCATGTTTCCCCTTGTGACCATGCACTCAGGGCCTTCCCATTTTGAGGGGTTTTTCCCAGCGATGCGCGATTAGCGCTAAAATCGCACAAAAAACGACCTCTGTTTTCTGATCTGGATTTCCCAAGTGCTAGTTTGCACCACTGTGCGGTCTCCACGGGCCTCGGTCAGCATGCTTTGACCGAAGGTCCTCGTTGCTCCGTGCTAGTTGCAAATCATCGTTGTTCAAAGGTTATTTCTGATAGGCTTTGACATCCATAAGACTTTAACTCTGGTATGATTTTTTTACAGAGTTCAGGTAACTTTAAGAGAATTTAAGGATCCAATTTTGGATCAGTTGATAATAGAAGAATTTTCTAAGGAGGCAACCAAGATTATAAAAGAGGTCAAGGCTGAGAAGATCCGTTTCAATACTCTTGAAGAACAAGTTCAAGGTCTCAAATTTGAAGTTGAAGAACACAAATACATTGAAGAGTCACTTCAAAATAAGTTGGAAGAAAGCAACCGAGAAAGGGAAGTATTAGAAGCCGAAGTAGTCTCGTTGCATAAGGAAGTGAAGAAGGGAAACACTGTCCAAAACTAAGCCAACAACTCAAGGGCATTGGAAGAAATCAATAATACGACGACACGAGACCTCAAGAGAGAAGTCCAACAGAAGAAACAAGAACTCGACACAACATTTGTAGAGATTAGCAGGATCACACAACAGATGCAGGAAGCATAAATTGAAAGGAAGGAATCTGATCAAAGATACATATCTGATGTTGAACAAAAGCAAAAGGAATTAGAAACATCTTCAATAGAAATAAGTAGGTTCATGATTGAAAATGAGAAGCAGAAGGAACATATATAGGTTCTCAACAAAGAAGTAGAGAAAACCACTCTTCTCAAGCTACAAGTTGAGGAAGCAGAAAAAAGAAGGAAGATCTTGAAAATATGGTTTCAAGAAGATCTTTCTCAAAAGTAAGAAGAACTTGATGCAACTCGTGATGAGATCAACAAACTCAAGGGATCGCAAAAAGAACACTTACACGATAAGATAGATTAAGAAGCAAAAATGAAAGCAATTAAAGATGGTAAAGCTCTAGTTGGTGGAGGTACAAGTTCCACAGCTTCGTTGGATGATTCTAAGAAGGAAGTTGATCAAAGTGAAAAGCCAAAGAAGAATGTTGTAACTCTAAAGAACAAGACCAACGGAATCAAGAATAAAGGACCACAACAAACTACAACACTGCCTCCAAGAAGAATGAAAAATCTTCCAGGTATGTTTGTTATTTGATGGTTATTGTTTTTTATGTGCTAACTATGGGCATATGGCTAGGGATTGTGAAGTTTTTGACAAGTACAATGATTATCTGTAAAACCCTATAAGAAAGTTTCTAGGATCACGATACAGGTTCCACGATGATTTTGTTAGAAGAGAATACGTGCTAGATGGGCCAAATATTGAATGTTTCAAATGCCATAACTATGGCCATAGCGCTCGCGGTTGTAGATATCAGATGGAATCGCCTATGGACAACATTGAATGCTTCAAGTGTCATAACTATGGGCAGATGGCTCGAGATTGTAGGAATAAGAAGGTTTAGAAAAGGAAACAGGTACATGAAGACAAAGCAGATAACAAGGTTTCAATAGTTACACTTCCAAGATTTGTAAAAGCAAAAGGTCATGAGGAATTAGTAGCTGCTTCAGATAATGACTCAAGTCAAGATGGCCCGTTAGGTGACTCACTATTTTGAACAATATGGCTTGTTGACTCTTTAATGCTTGTATAGGAGGAGTTTATGCAAAATTATATGGCACAAGTCTACGATTGACAGGAAGGTAGTTTGAACAAGATGGTAGTTTCTTTAAAGGTTAAGGGGGATTAAAATAGTTGAAGGATTACAGGTTACCAGGAACAAGGAAAGATTAGTCTGCAAAGGATATGCACAGGTCGAAGGAATCAATTTTAAAGAAACATTTTTATCAGTTTCCAGAATGGAAGATTGCAAACCCATCCTTACTCCGATGGTAACAGGTTTCAGATTGAGCATAGACGACTCATTTAAGGATGTGGATCAGAGGTTGTACAAATATATGATTGGTAGTCTTCTATATGTAACAACCTCCTGACCAGTTGTTATGCAAGCAGTTGGACAAGTAGCAAGATTCCAAGCAGCACCAAAAGAATCACATATTACTACCGTCAAAAGAATTCTTCGATATCTAAAGGGCACAACAGAATATGGCTCGTGGTATCCCAAGGGCAACAATCTCATTATTCAAGCCTTTACATATGTAGATTGGGAAGGAAGCGTAGATGATCGTAAGAGTACTAGTGGAGCAACATTCTAGGTGGTTGTCTCATATCATGGTTGAGAAAAAAGCAAACCCCAATCTCATTATCTACAGTGGAAGCAGAATACATTTCAGCGACAACTTGTTGTACTCAAGCCCTTTGGATGAAACAAACTTTACAAGATCTTCAAGTACAATTCAGTGAGCCTATTCCCATCTTCTGTGATAACACCAGTGCCATCAACATCTTCAAGAATCCTGTCATGCATTCAAAAACAAAATACATTCTGATCAAATATCATTTTGCTAGAGAACAAGTCGCTGAAAATAATATCAAACTTGAATATGTTAGTATAAAAGAACAAATCACTGATATCTTCACTAAACCTTTACCTCGTGAAGCATTTGAATATCTTCACCATAATCTTGGGATTCTCCCAAGTTCTCATTAGATTTTCCTTATTCATAAAATAAAGGGGGAGTGGAAGTGTGTACAGGTCTGCAGGATGGTTGTGTGTCAGGGGGAGTTAATCTTTGCCATTGATGTCAAAGGGGGAGATAAGGCAATAGGAAGAGGCACCCTGATCACAGCGGGAGTACTTGTGTTGCTATCAATGCCAAAGGGGGAGCTTGTTGATTTAAAGATGATATGAGGTTGTCATTGATGTCAACCCAAGCAACACCAAGGATGACCCTGAACTTCCATGGAACATTGGGCATCATCATTCATGGTTTCTCATCTCATAACCATTATAGGAATACTCTACTCAAAAATATCTTTCTATCGATATATAGTTCTCCTCGTAATTCCTCACAGTTTGTAAGTTATTCAAGATTGAAGTTAGTAACCCCAATTAGTGGGCTAAAACCCCATGGGGTTGTGGCATGGAATTTATCATTGATTTTGGTCATTGAATAGTCAATAATTAATAATTTTTTAAGCTCCTAAAATCCCTCCAACATTCTCTATAGAAGCCCCTCTCAACTCTATAAAAAGAAATCTCATATATCCTCCAAATGTAGTGATCGTGGAATTTTCATTATAACTTTATTTATGCGAAGTCTTAGATGCCAAAATTGAAACCCATTTGAGCCAAAATCATGATGAACGTCGTGACCAAATTGCATATCTTGGTTCGCTATATTTTCAGAGATATGATCTGTGGAATTTAGGGTTTTTGTAGGCTCTCGAATTTCATGTCAAAGAGGTGACCTTGGGAAAATCGTCATAAATCTCTCTTTGGGAAGCAGATTGGAATTCTGTAATAAGTGGCAGATAGAGCACGAAATTTAGTTTTATGTATATCAATTTCAGAGTAGAAGGAGGAAACAATGACACGTGGCATGCCGTACAAGTTCTCTCTACTAAACTAGTCCATAATTAGGTCATTGTGAGAGATTGAGCATAAATTTGCCTTGAAGAATCCAAATCGGGTCAGAATTATGGCACTGGAAAGAAGAATCGGAGGGCTACTACAAGACCAAATATCACATATTGGGGATCTGAAATCACATAGATACATCAGATTAAATATCGTGCTCCTAGAAGGCAAAAAAAAACTAGATCAAGTGCTGTCAAGGGGTGCAAAGGACCAGAATTTCTAGGGCAGCAAAGAGCAAGGTGCAGCGAAATGATGTAGCAGAGGTAAGCTCCAGGTAAGTATATTTTGTATATGCATGTTCATCTCTTAATTGCATTAGGTTCCTTGTATTCTAATTTGTTGTTTTTGTTTAGCACTAACATATGCTTTGCAGGATGAGGTAAGTTTTGCTATTATCATCTCATGGGTATTTCCTTGAAGACTTTTTGCAAGTATTATATATTCATCAAGAGAAGACTCAATGCACAATCTAATGTTCTGAAGAGTGAGAAAGGGTAGCATGACAAGATTAGCAATCAAGGTGCTGAACAACAACAAGAAGTTCACCACATAAGTCTTCAAGTGGGTAGCACTACATACAATCATTGTAAAAGTATCATTGTATAGAGTCATTGTAAAAGAATCATTGTAAAATTTGTACAAGTGTCTATCTGCCAAGAGTTGAAGAGGCAGCGTTGGGCGGTCTAGGATAATCATTAGGTGGCTGTGTCATAGTTGGGGTTATGGTTTAGTGTGTCTTCTTCTTCTACATCATTCTATATAATTTTAAAGTGGATCATTTTCCATGATAAGGGAGTCCATTCTTCTTTTATTCTTCTATAGGGTGGTAGGGTGGTCTTAGGCTAGTGCATGAAGTCACCAACAGGTTCAAGCACATGAAAAATTCAGGGTGGTAGGGTGGTGCTAGGATGAGTTGTAGCTCAATGGGTTTTGGGGTTCCCGTTTAGTTGACTACTGAAGAATCTCGGGCATTGGAGCATCCATCTAGTGGGAGTTGGAGAAGAATGCTTTTCTAGATTCTAGGAAGTTGGAGCTTTATTTTCAATTGGAGTTGAAGATTAAAGAATTATTAGAAAAGCATTCAGGTAGTTTTTGTGCTGGAAGGGGTTTCCACCTTAAAAACTGTGTGCAATTGTGTTCCTTTTGTTTACTGCTATCATTGTACAAAAATTGATAATAATTGAAGATTAACTAATGCTCTGCAAGATTAATAATAATATTAATTGAAAGGAATACTGATTCACCCCCCCCTCAGTATTTCCAACACTTTCTTCTAGGGTTTTGCAGATAATTAATGTACCTATCAAAAACTTCACAATCCCTAACCATATGTCCATAGTTAGCACATAAAAAGAAATAACCATTAAACAAATATGCGTACTTGAATGGTTCATTTGGATGTGATAGTCTTTGATAGTTGTATTTGTCAACAAATTTACAATTATTGGCCATATGTCCATAGTTAGCGCATGAAAAAAAATAACCATTAAATAAACGAACATACTTGGGAGGTCTTTCATTCTTCTTTGGAGGCTGTGATCTAGTTTGTTGTGGTCCTTTGTTCTTGATTTCTTTGGTGTTGTTATTCGGAGTTGAAACATTCTTCTTTGGATTTTCACTTTGATCAATTTCCTTCTTAGAATCATCCTGCGAAGATGTGGAGCTTGTACCTTCATCAACAAGAGCTTTACCATCTTTAATTGCCTTCGTTTTTTCTTCTTCATCTGTGTTATCGTGTAAGTGTTGTTTTTGTGACCCCTTGAGTTTGTTGATTTCATCACGAGTTGTATCAAGTTCATCTTTCTTTTGAGAATGATCTTCTTGAAACCATGTTTTCAAGATCTTCCTTATTTTTTCTGCCTGCTCAACCTGTAGCTTGAGAAGAGTGGTCTTCTCTACTTCTATGTTGAGAACCTGTATCTGTTCCTTCTGCTTCTCATTTTCAATCTCGAGCCTGCTTATTTCTACTAAATATGTTTCTAATTCCTTTTGCTTTTGGTAAAAAATGGATATGTATCTTTGATCATATTCCTTCCTTTTAATTTCTTCTTCCTGCATCTGTTGTGTGATCCTGCTAATCTCTGCAAACGTTGTGTCAAGTTCTTGTTGCTTCTATTGGAATTATCTCTTGATGTCTCATGTCACTGTATTCTTGATTTCTTCCAATTGAGTTCTAAGACTGATAATCATCTTCTCAAACTCTTCATTTTCTTTGATGAGTTATTTTTCTGTCTTCAATTCTGCTTCCAAAAGTCTTGTCTTTTCCTTTTGACTTTTGAGTTCCTTTATCACCTTGATCATTTGATTTTGAAACTCTGTTTTACTCATTTCTCCTATTTCTTCATCATAATCAGAAGGATCTGAATTTTCAATAACATCTTGACCTGATTTCTTTGTTGAATAGAGATTATGATGCTTTTCCCAAAGAGCTTTAGCTTTTGAACATTGACCAACTTTTTTTTCACAGAATTTGGAAAAAAATTCAAAATTACATTCATGGCCTTTGAATTGTACCTTTTAGTTTCGTCAGTAGATGTGTCTCCAGAAACAATTGATTCCCATACTCCATGTGCCTACAAATTTACTTCCATCCTGGATTCCCATACCCAGTAATTATCTGCATCAAAATAAGGGGTTGGTACACAATACTCACTTTCTTCAGATTTTGTTGTACCTGTACCTTCCTGTGAAATTCTTGTAACCTGCTTCTTTGACTTTCCCATCTCTATGCTTTGAAAACTGACTTCCAATGGTTAAGCTGTTACTGAAGGAACCAAGATCCGATACCAATTGTTGAAAATACTAGTGTTGGGGGGGGGGAATCGGTATTCCTTAGCAATTAGCACTTTTAAATATTTTCATAGCATTAGTTAATCTTCAATCATTATTAATGTTTATGTAGTAATAACAGTAAATAAAAGAACATAGTAGACACAATAATTTTAGGTGGAAAACCCCCTCCGGGTCAAAAACCATTGAACGCTTTTCTAATAAATTATTTAATCTTCAGCCCCAATTGAAATGAAAGTAACAAATTCCTAGAATTCTAGAAAATCATTCTTCTCCAGCTCCCATTGGAAGGATGCCCCAATGCCCTGGGATCTTCAGTAGTCAACTAAATGGATGCCCCAACATCTTAGAACAACCTACCACCTTGAAGTGGTCATAGGCTCCAACCTGTAGGCAACTTCATGCACCAGCCTAACACCTCCTTGCCACCCTATAATCACTGAAATAAGACAAGATTGTGGATTCCCAAACCACGGACAACGATCCACGATAATTTAAGATGTAAAATAATTTTCGTGTACTTGACCAAATACCCAGTCACTCTATGACCTACAACTCAATCATGACATCATCCCAATAGAGACTCCTATACCTCCCAATAATGTATTTTCGACTCTTGGAAGATAGACTCTTTTACAATAACGACTCTTCCAATGATGAGACTTTTACAAATGACTCTTTTACAACTTTACAATGATGAATCTTGGCCTTGACACTTCTTCACAATATACAGATGGCTGTCATGTCTTCAAAGGATGTCCCACTGCAATTCTTCCTTTGATTTGATACTTCCACTCTTGAATTCTTGCTTTAAGTTGTACTTGAATCTTCTTCTACTTGCATGCAAAATTTTCCAGGCGAAACCAATCCCAAAACAAAACAAAATACCCTTCAACTTACCTCTGCTTGCAAAACACATGTAAGTGCATAATAATGAATAAATACATGTTAAAATTACAATGAGTACCTGAAGTGTGCTTGTTGGAAAATACTCCCACTCTTGATACAGGCCTTGACTATATCCAGAACTGACCTAAAGATATATACAGTAAAAAATGATGACAGACCCTAGACTTGTGATGGACCAAGTTCTAAGTAAAACAATAGAGACCGTTCTATCAACTATGACAAGACAAGTAACATGAACTTACAAGATCATATAGATTTAGCAGACTTGGTGTAATATCAAGAATATGTAGCATCAAATGTGTAGTATCAAGAATAGGACATCCGAAATGTGGTATCAAAACTAACTGTGACATATAGAGACATAGAGATATAACTGAGACCCTGTATGTACTTACGTTGTCCTACAAAAACATATGTCAAAGATGATACTCATATTTCAAATGTAAACACTAAACATACATACCTTGTTGTAGGAGACTTACCCTTAACTCTTGATGTGTGGTCCTTACTGCATTGATCCTTGAATGCATGCTTTTTCTTGCCTTCTAGAAGCTCGATATTGAATCTGTTGTAGCTATGTAATTTCGGATCTCTAGGGTCTGAAATTTCATCTTGTGGTATCCCTCTGAGTCCTATTTCCAACCCCACAAATATGATCAAGATTGGATTCTTCAAGAAATATTTATGCTCAATATCCCACGATGTCCTGATTATAGACTAGTTCAGTACAATGAACTTGTACGAAGTGCCACGTGTCATTGTTACGACCTTCGGCTCTAAAAACGATACTCATCAAACTACAGTGCATCCCATTTCTGTGACCATTGACGAAATTTGAATCCAATGTTCAGAGAGAAAGTTATGACGATTTTCCCAACCTCACTTGTTTGACATGGAATTCGGAAGTCTGCAAAAATCCTATCTTCCTCAGATCATATGTCTGAAAATATAGCGAACCAAGATCTAAAATTCGGCCGCGAGGTTCATAAAGATTTCATATCAAATGGGTTTTAATTTCAGCTTCTGAAGCTTTGCATAAAAAGATTTATAGCGAAAATTCCACGTTGAACTATTTGAAGCCACAAAATCCCTACTAGAGGAGGATATGAGGGTCATTATTTATATGAATGTCTTGAGTTGAGAGGGTCCTCAAAAAGTGAACGTTGGAGGGATTTTAGGAGCAAAAAAAACATTATTAATTATTGAATATTCAATGACCACAACCAATTATGAGTGCCATGCCATAACCCCATAGGGTTTTAGCCCACTAATCAGGGTTACTAACTTCAAACACAAATAACTCTCAAACCGTGAAGAACTAGGAGGCATACCATATCTAAATGAAAACATATTGATGAGTAGAATCCATCGAGAATATATTTGATGCAAAATAATATGAGTTGTCGAGTCAAAATTCCCTTGCAAGATCGGGGTAGCCCTTGGTGCTGCTTGGGTTGACATTAATGACAACCACTGATCAACAACCTCCCTCGTTGGCATTGATGGCAACACAAATACTCCCCCTATGATCATGACACCTCTTCCTACTACCTTCTCACCCCCTTTTTCATCAATGGAAAAGGGTAACTCCCCCTGACAAACAGACATCCTGTGGACTTGTACACACCTCCACTCCCCCTTTCTACTCGAGTAGATAAGAGAAAGAGTCTAATGAAAACTTGGGAGAATCCCAAGCTTTTGGCAAAGATACTAAAATGCTTCACAAGGTAATGGTTTGGTAAAGATGTCAACAATTTTTTCCTTTGTGCCAACATATTCAAGCTTGATATTCTTTTCGGAAACTTGCTCTAACGAAATGATATTTAATTAGAACGTGCTTTGGTTTGGAATGCATCACAGGATTCTTGGAGATACTGATGGCACTGGTGTTATCACAAAAGATGGGAATAGGCATATCAAACCTTACTTGAAGATATTGCAAAGTTTGCTTGATCCAGAGAACTTGTGTACAACAAGCTGCTGCCACGATATATTCTTCTTCCACTGTGGATAACAAGATTCAAGACTACTTTTTACTTAACCATGAGACAAGACAACCACCTAGGTAGAATGCTGCTCCACTGGTACTCTTACAACCATCAACACTTCCTGCCCAATATGCATCTCTATAAGCTTGGATGACCAGATCATTTCCTTTGGGATACTAGAGACCATATTCCAATATTCCCTTAAGATATCAAATAATTCTTTTGACGACAATGATATGAGATTCTTTTGGTGTTGCTTGGAATCATGCTACTTGTCTGACTTCTTGCATCGAATCTGGTCGAGAGGCTGTCACATATAGGAGACTACCAATCACGGATCTATACAACCTTTGGTCCACATCCTTTGATGAGTCTTATAAGCTTAACTTGCAACCTGGTACCATGGGGGTAAGGATTGGCTTGCAATCTTCCATCTGGAATTTCTTGAACATTTCTTTGATGTAATTGGTTTGATATATGAATATTCCTTTATCCTGCTGAGAAATCTGAAGCCCTAAAAAGTATGTCAGTTCGCCAAGCATAGACATTTCAAACTCACTTTGCATTTTTGTGGCAAAGTGTTTACTTAATCTGTCATCACTGCTTCCAAAGATTATATCATCCACATATACTTCGATAATTGTTAGGTTGTCTCGATCCACTTTCACATAAAGATTGCTGTCAGCACTTCCTTTCTTGAATCCCTGTTGACTGAGGTCTTAGCCGAAGTAGTATGAGCATGGACTGAGGTCTTAGCCGAAGTAGTATGGGAGGGTGCTAGAACTAGGTTTCCGCACCCTAGAGATGTCTGATGCTTTTCGGTGGTTGGTGGTTTTGACCCTGCGCACACGTCGCTACGCGCACCTATTAGTACCTCGCAGCCGGTGATGCTGCCCTCGCGCAACCTTACTCAGGACTCGATCTGCGTTAGTACCCGATCCCTTATTATTACCCGATATTAGTTGATTACTTAGCTCATCTGCATATGTTTAGTTATACTTAACAGTGTTCACCGTTCATATCAGTGCGCGTGATAAATAAAATAGTATAAATGTAAAAGATAACAACCATATACTAACTTAAACAGATACACAAGATTTGGAATCAAACTTCTTTTATTATTCTTCTTCCTTGGTTACAAACTCGACTCTGCCCTGTGCACTCAGCTGTAGGGGTCCACGCACTTAGCTAGGGACTCTACTAGGCCTCTACGCACTCAGCTGCAGAGCCTCTTCCTATTACTACGACCCAAAGCACTTAGACCTTTTCTCTATGCTCGCTATCTTCTCCATTTCTTGAATCCTTGTTGATGTAGATATCTATCAAGACAAGCATACCAAGCCCTAGGAGCTTGCTTGAGACCATATAGAGCCTTCTTTAATATGTAGATGTAGTCTTCTTTATGTTGGCTTGTAGGGGCTTGACCTAGGTTCATAGGTGATTTAGCCAAACAAATCCCGGTACTATTGGCCCTTTCGGCAACAGTCGTGGAGCACGGACTGAGGTCTTAGCGAAGTAGTATGGGAGGGTGCTAGAACTAGGTTTCCGCACCCTAGAGATGTCTGATGCTTTTCGGTGGTCGGCGGTTTTGACCCTGCGCACACGTCGCTACGCGCACCTATCAGTACCTTGTAGCCGGTGATGCTGCCCTCGCTCAACCTTACTCAGGACTCGATCTGCGTTAGTACCCGATCCCTTATTATTAACCCGATATTAGTTGATTACTTAGCTCATATGCATATGTTTAATTATACTTAACAGTGTTCACCGTTCATATCAGTGCGTGTGATAAATAAAATAGTATAAATGTAAAAGATAACAACCATATACTAACTTAAATAGATACACAAGATTTGGAATCAAACTTCTTTTATTATTCTTCTTCCTTGGTTACAAACTCGACTCTACCCTGTGCACTCAGCTGTAGGGGTCCACGCACTTAGCTAGGGACTCTACTAGGCCTCTACGCACTTAGCTGCAGAGCCTCTTCCTATTACTACGACCCAAAGCACTTAGACCTTTTCTCTATGCTCGCTATCTTCTAGACTCCATTTCTTTTCTATCCATCTCTAATTATATTTACAACTTAGAGCCTTGCTCTATTTATACAATCCCAATGGTCCACGGACCATGGGTAGGCCGACACTACATTCAAAACTTAGGGTGAACAACCCTATGACTCTAACATACAATTTGCACTCCGCGCCCCAAAACTTGGGCTTTGAGCCCCAAAACATGCTGTGGGGGGATTCCATGCCCAAAACTTTATCAGAGAGCATAAAAACTTTGGGTTGTTCAATGTAAACTTCTTCCTCCAATTCACCATTTAGAAAGCTAACATAACATCCATTTGGTAGACCTTGATTTTTCTCGAGCAAGCATAAGCGAGAAACATCCTGATAGATTCCATTATGGAAAAAGGAGCAAATGTTTCTTCAAAATCAATTCCTTCAACCTATTGCATATCCTTTGTAGACTAATCTTGCCTTGTTCCTGGTAACCTGTAATCCTTCAACTGTTTTGCTCCCCCTGAACCTGTAATGAAACTTCCATCTTATTCGAACTACCTTCCTGTTAATCATAGACTTGTGCCACATACTGTTGCATAGAATCCTCCTCTACAAACATTAAGGAGTCAACAAGACAAATTGTTCAAAATAGTGAGTCACCTAACAAGCCATCTTGACTTGAGTCATTATCTGAAGCAACTGCTAATTCCTCATGACCTTTTGCTTTTACAAATCATAAAGCATAACTGCTGAAACTTTGTTATCTGCTTGGTCTTCCTGTACCTGTTTCCTTTTCTAGACCTTCTTATTCCTGCAATCTTGACCCATGTGCCCATAGTTATGACACTTGAAGTATTCAATGTTGTCCATAGGTGATTCCATCTGATATCTGCAACCACATGCACTATGGCCATAGTTATGGCATTTGAAACATCCAATGTTTGGTCCATCTAGCACGTATTATCTTCTGAAAAAATCATCGTGGAACCTCTCTTGTGATCCTACAAACTTGCTTCTAGGGTTTTGCAGATAATTATTATACCTGTCAAAAACTTCATAATCCCTAGCCATATGTCCATAGTTAGCACATAAAAAGCAATAAGCATTAAATAAATGTGCGTACCTGAATGGTTGTTAGGCCCCTATACTACTAGTGTAACCCCTTATTGTTATTAGTACAACCCACTTATTATATTGATGTACCCATGTAGTGCACATATTTTTACTATTGTACCCCATAGAAGCCCACTATTGTTATTATTGTGCCCTTACATTATTATTGTTATGTCGGCTCTGATTATGTTATGACCCCTTAGACTCCTATATATAGAAAGGAAGTCTTTTCATTTGTATCATCGAAGAATTGTTCATTTATGTAATATAAAGGAGGTTGCCCCCTCGAAGAGGCTGAATTCTAAGGCGTTGATCTATCTTTTCTATCTTTTCTTGAGCTGGTTTCATAACATTTGGTATCAGAGCTTTGGATTCTAGGGTTTCGCTGCTCCAAACAGGTCATCCTGGAATTTTCGCTATAACTTCTTTTCTGCGACGTTTCAGAAGTTGCAAAAAAAAACCCATTTGAGAAGAAATCCCTCTGAACCTCGGGTCCGAATTTCAGATCTTTTCGCACTATATTTGTGGAGATATGATCTGAGGAAGTTGGTCTTTTTGCAGACTCCTGAATTACATTCCAAACAGGTGACCTGGGGAAAATAGTCATAACTTTCTCTCTGAGCATTGGATTGAAATTTCGTAAGAAGGTACAGAAAGAGGACGGACTGTAGTTTCTTGTATATCTTTTTCAGAGCCAAAGGTCGAAAAATTGACACGTGGCACTTCATACAAGTTCGCTCTTCTGGAAAGGTCTATAATCAGGTCATCTTGGGAGATTGTGCATAACTCTTTTTTGGAGAATCCAATTTGGATCAGACTGGTGGCATTGGAAAGAGGACACAGAGGGCTACTACAAGTAGCAATTTCAGAACTTAAATATCCGCAAGTACAGAGTTACAGTCGTTTCAAGATTGAGGTCCTAAAATCAAGAAAAAGCAAGATGAGGAAGTTTGATGGCAAGGATCCGGTAAATTGGATACTTCAGATGGAGCAATATTTTGATCTACATGGTGTACCACTGTTACAAAAGGTATGTATTGCATCTTCATATTTAGAACCGTATAAATTTTTATGGTATAAAGGGTTTTGTTCTCGTAAACAACTTGTTACATGGTCAATTCTCACAGAGGAAATGATAGCACATTATGAGGATACAAAGAGCAACACCTTCTTTAGAGCAACACCACAACAATTGGAAAGAGTAAAAGAGCTTTGTGACATATTTGAAAGTAAAATTATGGCAACAAGGAAGTCCACCCCTCACAACTTTAAAGATGGACGTGTTGTTTCTCCTAGCCTTCCACAACCTACAAGGGTTACACCACAACAATTGGAAGAAAAAAAAGAAAAAGGGCTTTGTTACAATTGTGACAACAAATGCACTAAAGGTCATAAGTGTGCTGAGAAGAAATTATTTTACATAGAGTATGAAGAGGAGGAAGAAAATGATCAAGAAACATCAAAAGAAGAGGATATATGCCAGGACCCGACCCCAGAGAAAGAAGAAATGAATCAAAACATATCTTGTAAACTATTGGCAAGAATGACCACTCCTCAAACTCTCAAGATAGAAGGACATATCAAGAAGAAAAAGGTGCAAGAAGTGAAAGATCACATCAAGAAAGAAGAAATGAATCCAGCCATATCTTGTAATTCACTGGTTAGAATTACCACTCCTCAAACTATTAAGATAGAAGGACATATCAAGAAGAAAAATGTTCAAGAAGTGAAAGATCACATCGAGCGTCAAGAAATGAATCCGACCATATCTTGTAAAGGATTGGAAGAAATTACCACTCCTCAAACTCTAAAGATAGAAGGACATATCAAGAAGAAAAAGGTTCAAGCAGTGAAAGATCACATCGAGCATCAACAAAGAGCTCTCCAACTTTTAAAGGATAACGCCACTTCGGTGCAAAATCAAATGAAACAACAGGTAGATCAACATCATAGTGAAAAATGTTTTGATGTAGGCGACCGAGTATTTTTACTGCTACATCTAAAGCAAGCTATTTATGAGAAGGAAATGTTGGCAATAATACATGCACTTGAAAAATGGCGACCTTATCGAATGGGAAGACTCTTCAAGGATGAGGATGTGGAAGCATTGTTTTGTGCTATTTCTATTATCCAACCAGATTGGATAAACGAAGCAAGGGATCAATGGAAGAAGGACAAAGAAGTATGGCCACTTATTCAAAAGGTGCAAAAGATCCCAATTCAAACAATATTGCCAAATATTGAAAAGGAAGGAAAAATCATATTGGAACCTGGAGCAGTCACAGAAACAAGAACCCAACAGCTACGAAATCGATCAATTTAAGAGTATCTCATCAAGTGGAAGAACTTACCCGCTGAAGATTCCACATGGGAGGACAAGAATTTTATACAGAAGCATCAAGAACTACTCAAGCGTTGAGGACAATGCTTTTTGAAGGAGAGGGGCATGTTAGGCCTCTATACTACTAGTGTAATCCCTTATTGTTATTAGTAAAACCCACTTATTATATTGATGTACCCATGTAGTGCCCATATTGTTACTAATGTACCCCATAGAAGCCCACTATTGTTATTATTGTGCCCTTACATTATTATTGTTATGTCGGCTCTGATTATGTTATGACCCCTTAGACTCCTATATATAGAAAGGAGGTCTTTTCATTTGTATCATCCAAGAATTGTTAATTTATGTAATGTAAAGGAGGTTGCCCCCTTGAAGAGGCTAAATTCTAAGGCGTTGATCTATCTTTTCTATCTTTTTCTTGCGCTGGTTTCATAACATTTGGTATCAGAGCTTTGGATTCTAGGGTTTCACTGCTCCAAACAGGTCATCGTGGCATTTTCGCTATAACTTTTTTCTGTGACGTTTCAGAAGTCGCAAAAAAAAACCCATTTGAGAAGAAATCGCGCTGAACCTTGGGTTCGAATTTTAGAGCTTTTTGCGCGATATTTTCGGAGATATTATCTGAGGAAGTTGGCCTTTTCGCAGACTCCTGAATTACATTCAAAACAGGTGACCTGGGGAAAATCGTCATAACTGTCTCTCTGGGGATCGGATTGAAATTTCGTAAGAAGATACAGAAAGAGGACAGACTGTAGTTTCTTGTATGTATTTTTCAGATCCAAAGGTTGAAAAAGTGACTCGTGGCATGTCGTACAAGTTCGCTCTACTGAACTAGTCTATAATCAAGTCACTGTGGGAGATTTCGCATAACTCTTCCTTGGAGAATCCAATTTGGGTCAGACTTGTGGCATTGGAAAGAGGAAAAAGAGGGCTACCATAGATTGCAATTTCAAAACTTAAAGATCTGAAAGTACAGAGTTACAGTCGTTTCAAGATTGAGCTCCTAAAATCAAGAAAAATCAAGATGAGGAAGTTTGATGGCAAGGATCCGGTAAATTGGATACTTCAGATGGAGCAATATTTTGATCTACATAGTGTACCACTGTTACAAAAGGTATTTATTGCATCTTCATATTTAGAACCAGATCAATTTTTATGGTATAAAGGGCTTTGTTCTCGTAAAAAACTTGTTACGTGGTCAATTTTCACGGAGGAATTGATAGCACATTATGAGGATACAAAGAGCAAAACCTTCTTTAGAGCAACACTACAACAACTGGAAAGAGTAAAAGGGCTTTGTGACATATTGGAAAGAAAAATTATGGAAACCAGGAAGCATACCCCTCACAACTATAAAGATGGAAGTGTTGTTTCTCCTAGCCTTCCACAACCTACAAGGGTTACACCACAACAATTGGAAGAAAAAAGAGAAAAAGGGTTTTGTTACAACTGTGATAGCAAATGCACTAAAGGTCATAATTGTGCTGAGAAGAAATTATTTTATATAGAATATGAAGAGGAGGAAGAAAAGGATCAAGAAACATCAAAAGAAGAAGATATACGCCAGGACCCCACCGCAGAGAAAGAAGAAATGAATAAGACCATATCTTGTAAAGCATTGGCAAGAATTACCACTCCTCAAAATCTCAAGATAGAAGGACATAGCAAGAAGAAAAAGGTGAAAGAAGTGAAAGATCACATCAAGAAAGAAGAAATGAATCCAACCATATCTTGTAATTCATTGGTCGAAATTACCACTCCTCAAACTATCAAGATAGAAGGACATATCAAGAAGAAAAATGTTCAAGAAGTGAAAGATCACATTGAGCATCAAGAAATGGATCCGACCATATCTTGTAAAGGATTGGAAGAAATTACCACTCCTCAAACTCCAGAGATAGAAGGACATATCAAGAAGAAAAAGGTTCAAGCAGTGAAAGATCACATTGAGCATCAACAACAAGTTCTCCAAATTTTAAAGGATAACGCCACTTTGGTGTAAAATCAAATGATACAACAGGTAGATCAACATCATAGTGAAAAATGTTTTGATGTAGGTGATTGGGTATTTTTATTGCTACATCTCAAGCAAACTATTTATGAGAAGGAAATGTTGGCAATACTACATGCACTTAAAAAATGGTGACCTTACCGAATGGGAAGACTCTTCAAGGATGAGGATGTGGAAGCATTGTTTTGTGCTATTTCTATTATCCAACCAGATTGGATAAACAAAGAAAGGGATGAATGGAAGAAGGACGAAGAAGTATGGCCACTTATTCAAAAGTTGCAAAAGATCCCAATTCAAACAATATTGCGAGAAATTGAAGAGGAAGGAAAAATCATATTGGAACCTGGAGCAGTCACAGAAACAAGAACTCGACAGCTACGAAATCAATCAATTTCAGAGTATCTCATCAAGTGGAAGAACTTACCCGCTGAAGATTCCACATGGGAGGACAAGAATTTTATACAGAAGCATCAAGAACTACTCAAGCGTTGAGGACAACGCTTTTTGAAGGAGAGGGGCATGTTAGGCCCCTATACTACTAGTGTAACCCCTTATTGTTATTAGTACAACCCACTTATTATATTGATGTACCCATGTAGTGCACATATTGTTACTATTGTGCCCCATAGAAGCCCACTATTGTTATTATTGTGCCCTTACATTATTATTGTTATGTCGGCTCTGATTATGTTATGACCCCTTAGACTCCTATATATAGAAAGGAGGTCTTTTCATTTGTATCATCGAAGAATTGTTCATTTATGTAATGTAAAGGAGGTTGCCCCCTCGAAGAGGCTGAATTCTAAGGCGTTGATCTATCTTTTCTATCTTTTCTTGAGCTGGTTTCATAACAATGGTTCTTTCAGATGCGATGGTCCTTGATAGTTTTACCTGTCAATAAGTTTACAATCGTTGGCCATATGTCCATAGTTAGTGTATGAAAAAAATAACCATTAAATAAACGAACATATCTGGGAGATTTTTCATTCTTCTTTGGAGGTGGTGTTGTAGTTTGTTGTGGTCCTTTGTTCTTGATTGCTTTGGTCTTGTTCTTTGGAGTTAAAACATTCTTCTTTGGATTTTCACTTTGATCAACTTCCTTCTTAGAATCATCCTGTGAAGATGTGGATCTTGTATGTTCATCAACTGGAGCTTTACCATCTTTAATTGCCTTCTTTTTTTCTTCTTCATCTGTCTTATCTTGTAAGTGTTCTTTTTGTGATCCCTTGAGTTTGTTGATCTCATCACAAGTTGCATCAAGTTCGTCTTGCTTTTGAGAAAGATCTTATTGGAACCATATTTTCAAGATCTTCCTTCTTGTTTTTGCCTCCTCAACCTGTAACTTGAGAAGAGTGGTCTTCTCTACTTCTATGTTGAGAACCTGTATCTGTTCCATCTAATTCTCATTTTCAATCCTGAGCTTGCTTATTTCTACTGAAGATGTTTCTAATTCCTTTTGCTTTTGGTCAACAATGGATATTTATCTTTGATCATGTTCCTTCCTTTCAATTTATGCTTCCTGCATCTGTTGTGTGATCCTGCTAATCTCTGCAAATGTTGCGTCGAGTTCTTATTGCTTCCGTTGGACTTCTCTCTTGAGGTCTCGTGTCGCTGTATTCTTGATTTTTTCCAATTGAGTTCTAACACTGCTAATCATCTTCTCAGACTCTTCATTTTCTTTGATGAGTTATTTTGCTGTCTTCAATTCTGCTTCCAAAAGTCTTGTATTTTCCTTTTGACTTTTGAGTTCCTTTATCACCTTGATCACTTGATTTTGAAACTCTGTTTTACTCATTTCTCCCATTTATTCATCATAACCATAAGGATCCGAATTTTCAATAACATCTTGACCTGATTGCTTTGTTGAATAGAGATTATGAAGCTTTTCGAAAAGAGCTTTAGCCGTTCAATATTGATGATCCGGATTTAAACATGAATGAAAAAAATTACAGATATAACCATAAAGATGCAACAGAAATAACACTTCATTTCATTACTGTAAAATACTGAAATATGCTTACAAATAGAAATGGAAATAAACTAGCTAGGGCGATGATAGCTATCTCTGAGAAGAGATGTGGCGCCTACATGCCTTTGAATTGTGTTACAATGAGGATCGAAGGCCTATTTATTGTTGAGAAACAATGGAAAACCCTAAAAATCCAAAAACCTAACCCTAGAAGATGAAACGCCAAACTGTGGGCCTGTTTGGGTAAATTGGTACATCAACTTCCCGGGGTCGTAACTTTGGCATATGATCTTTGTTTGATGCGTACAATATCTCGTTAGAAAGATCTATCTGAGAACTACAACTTTGGGAAGAGCAACATCAGTCCATGGACCCATGTTGCACCTAGTATTCCAAAAAAACTTCGTTTAGGGCCTCAAAACAGCTCCGGAAGTTCAGGACCCGAAAAATTGCTAAAATAGTAAACTGTGCTACAATTAAGGAAAATGAAAAGCTGAAAGAAACAATGGTGGGGATCCAAGTGGACTTGGCTGGTGGCCACCAATATCCACCTAGATCATTCCTCCCCCCTTAGGAAGCAATGGTCCCCATTGCGTTGAGTTCCTCCATGAGATGAGGAAACTTCTGCCGAATTTGGTCCCTGGTGAGCCACTTGCCCTGGTGAAGGAGTTGGCTTGATTTGACAACTCGATACAGTTGGATATTCTATTGGTGAGTGTGATTGATCTTTGTGTCCATGATCCGATTAGTTGCAGCTTGTTCCATGCAATCTGGATTTAACTCTGTGGGTGTGAGATGTTCTGCAATGTCGGATGTGTCTAGGAATGGTGGAAAGTATGGACGAAGGTGGTCCACATTGAACACTAGGTGCATGCCAAGGAATGGGGGAGTGCTGAGCTCAAACGCATTGTCTCCCACAACCTTGGTAATGGTGTAAGGACCATATCGGAGTGGTCTGAGTTTTCGATCAGTAAGGCATTCCTTTTGCAAATGCAACTAGAATTTGTCGCCCACCTGAAACTTGTGTGGCACCCAATGTTGATCATGTCGCTGCTTGTACTTGGCATTTGATTTCTCCAAAATGTCGTGGACCTGCTAATGAATATGTTGGATGTGCTCAATGAAGCTATTTTCCTTATCTGTTTTGGACTGGACATGAGCCAAATCTGCGTGAGTAGCTGCAAATGGAATGGCCACATCAATGGGACATAGTGGTTGGAATCCCAAGCCCACCTAAAAAGGGTTATGTCTAGTCGAGCTGTGGAGAGCTCGGTTGTAGCTGTGCTAAACATAAAGGAGGCTCTCATCCCATGTTCTTGGATGCTTTAAGTTGTACATGCACAGAATGTGCATGATCATCCTGTTGACAACCTTTGTCTGGCCATCAGTTTGAGGATGGAAGGCTATGGACTTAGTGAGTTTGGTGTCGAGCATCGACCAGAGACTGGACCAAAATGTACTGAGGAATTTTCTGTCCCGATCTGAGATGATAGACTGTGGGATCCCAAAGTGTACCCACACTCGTTCAAAGAAGAGTTTAGCAGTGGCTTCTGCTGTGATATTCTTCTTGTAGGCTGCCATAATGGCCATCTTCGAGAACCTGTCGATGACCACAAAAACACAGTCATTTCCATGCTTAGTAGAAGGAAGGATTGACATGTAATCCATGGAGATGGATTCCCAAGGTTGACTAGGGGTAGGCATCGGGGTATAGAGGCCTTGCTTCTTGATGGTCGGTTTGGAAATAGCGCAGGTAGTGCATGATCTGATGTACTTCTCGACATCCTGTCGAATATTCAGCCAATAGAAATACTTCTGTAGTTTTGTCACTATTTTCTTGACCCCGAAATGTACAACAACCCGATTGTAGTGTGCTTCCCAAATCATCTTGGCACGCTCGCTTGAAGGAACACAAAGGTGACCCAAGTGGCATAACAGGGTATCCTGGAGGTGAAAATCTGGAACATGCTGACCCTCCAAGAGTGTCTGGTATGTGTGGTCGAATTCCAGGTCACTTTTGTAAAGAAGTGGCCAATCAGAAGTCTCGTGCCCACAAGAGTTGAGCACGGTGGTTAACGCCATGATCGGTGGTCAACTGAGGCAATCTGCAACATTATTGGTGATGCCCTTCTTATACTTGACATTCAAATGGAACTGTTGCAGGTATGTGGACCACTTCTGATGGCGATCATTCTGCAATTTCCCTTGGGTCTGTATGAACTGTAGGGGTCGGTGGTCTGTGTGGATGACCGTTTTCTTCCCCAAAATGTAATGCTTCCATTGTCGGCAGGCATGCACAATGGAATGCATCTCTTTGTTATAAGTGGGATACTTCTGGACTGTGACTGAAAGTGTCTCACTGTGATATGCCACTGGATGTCCGTGTTGAGTAAGGACTGCCCCAATAGCATAGTCAGAGGTATATGTCTCAACCTCAAATGGTTGTTGCAAGTCTGGTAATGTGAGCACTGGTGCTGAGCAAAGGTGATCTTTCAACTCTGTGAATGCCTTCTATTGAGATTCAAACAAAAAGAATTTTCCTTTGGCTCCTCCCTTGGTGACTTGACTTAAGGGCCAAGTGATATGAGAAAATCCCAACACGAACCTGCGGTAGATGTTGGAAAGACCTAGAAAGCTGTGGAGCTCTGTCAGAGTGGTTGGAGATGGCCAATCCCGAATGACTTGGATCTTGGATAGATACACATGCACCCCCTGTTCATCAATAATGTATCCCAGATATTGAACCTGGGTCATGCCAAAAGTGCATTTCTCCAAATTGGCACATAACTTGTGTTGCCGTAGTGTTTGGAGAACCTGTCAAATGTGCTGGAGGTGCTCTTCCCAACTCTGTCTGAAGATCAGGATGTCATCCAAGTATACCACTACAAATGAGTTGGTGAATGGCCGCAAGATGTCATCCATTGGCCTCATGAAGGTTGCAGGAGCATTCGTCAATCCGAAAGGCATAACCAACCATTCGAAAAGGACCTCCTTGGCTTTGAAGGCAGTCTTCCACACATCAGAGGGTTTGATTGGTACCTGGTGATATCTTGACTTCAAATTGATCTTGCTGAAATATTTTCCCCCCTTCAGTTCGTCCAAGAGGTCATCAATCCATGGGATTGGGTACCTATTATGGATAGTGATCTTATTCAGTGCCCTATAGTCAATACAGAGTCTCCAAGTCCCATCCTTCTTCTGTATCAACATGATCGGGCTCCCACAGGGCGATGAACTTGGATGGATGTCACATTTCTGCAATAGCTCCCAAATCTGCCTCTTGATTTCATCATTCTCTAGAACATAGTGCCAATAGATTGGTCCACTGGGCAACGGTGCACCTGGGGTCAGATCGATGGAGTGCTTGACCTGACAGTGCAGAGGAACCCCTGCGGGGGAGGTGAAGATGTCCTCGTACTCCTCCATGACCTTGTTCATTTGTAGTTGTCGTGCGGAGGGGCCTCGTCTGGAGGTCGTGGCCACCATATTCTTCTTTCCTTGAGGGCGTATCATCAAGAAAACAAATTTCCTAGTTTTGGAAATGAGCTTACTGCATTGTTTTGCAGTAACCAAAGAGATGGTGGTAGGCAATGCTACCTATGGTATCCTATACAACTTATTTCCCAAAGTAAGAATAACAGCACGGGGCCTTGACTCATACATAGCATGTCGCTTCCACAAGTATGGTTGTCCTAATAATACATCACAAACATCAAGGGGAGCAATGTCACACAATACCTCTTCAGTGAAGGGCTTGATGTTGTATGGAAGGTGACATTGCTGGCTTACGTGAAGATCTCGTCCTTGGTGAAGCCACTCGATGGTGTACGGTTGTGGATGTGCTGTGGTCGGTAAGCCCAACCACTTCACAACCTCTGCCGAAATGAGGTTCTTTTGGCTCCCGTTATTGACAATGAACTGTAGCGAGGAGCCCTTTACCCACATCTAGGAGTGGAAGAGATGCTCCTCCTCCTTTGGATCTTCAGGTTCCTCCTTCTGGATCTTCGTGGTGGCATTGGGATCTGCGTCGATAATCTGCTTCCCTTTGTCATTCCCCTTGTCGGGTTCTAACTCAGAGTCAGAATAAGCATCTGATTATGAAACCTTTAGCTTGACCACCGGTGACTGCTTGGCCTGACACTCACTTGTGTTGTGAGTGGAGCTCTTATGGAATTCACACCACTTTCCTGTGTCCTTTTTTGGCTTCACGACGCTGTTCTTTGCTTGCAACTTTGGCGGGTTGTCTTGGGCCTCCCCGCCTTGGCTTTGTCCTTTGTTCTGCGGTTTGGGGGAACCTTTCCCTTGCTTTAGATTCGCAGATCCAAAGTCTCGCTTCTTCCGTTTAAACTTTTGCTTGATCTTGACGACATATCGGTATGCCGTGCCGAGTGAGGAGATGTTCAAGAATTCTATTTCTTCTTGGATGTACTTGTGTAGGCAGCCGCGGTATTTGAGTACCAAATGCTGCTCCGAATCCTTGATAACCAACTTGTGCGAAGGGTATGGAAAATATTGGTAAACTCCGCCATGTCTTGGTCCCTTCCCTGCCACAGCGTGGTCCACTTTATGTATTGATCCTCATAGCTTCCGATAGGGTAGTATTTCTCCTTGATGGCAGTCCGGAATAAATTCCAAGTGGGTGCAGCTGAAAATAGTGAGGCCGTACTTTCATCCTTCTGCTCGCAGTAGGTTTCCCACCAGTCCTTGATGTGGGGGGCGACTTTGAGAAGAGCGAAAGTAATCTTTTCCTGGCCGGAAAAATCATGAACAAAAAAATACCCTTCTAACAGATTTAACCATTTATCTACGACATCTGCATCTATCTGACCCTCAGATATGGGAATGTCAAAGTTAACTTGTACCTTAAAGGGTGTGGCGCTTCCAGAGTAGCTACTAGAAGTAGATGTGTCACCCCTGGGTAGTCGTTGAATGATCTGGGAAAAGTTGTCCATCATCGCATTCCTTTGTCGCTTGAGGGCTTCTTCGAGCAAGATTTTGATAGGATCTCTTGCCCCCTCATCTTTCTTTTTATCCGCCATGGGAGGCCGTCGGGATTTGCAAGGCTGGTCTTGCAAAGGTTCGACTAGTTCAAGCCCTAACTCCTTATATCCCAACCTCGTTGGGGACATCAAAGAAAGACAGAGAAAGGGTAGACTGCTCTAATGCCACTGATATAGATTTAAACATGAATGCAACAAATTACAGATATAACCATAGAGATGAAACAAAAATAATACTTCATTTCATTACTGTAAAATACTAAAATATGCTTACAAACAGAAATGAAAATAAACTAGCTAGGGCAATGGTAGCTTATCTCTGAGAAGAGATGTGGCAGCTACATGCCTCTGAACTGTGTTACAATGAGGCTCTAAGGCCTATTTATTGTTGAGAAACAATGGAAAACCCTAAACATCTAAAAACCTAACCTTAGAAGATGAAACGCCAAACTATGGGCCCTGTTTGGGTAAATTGGTACATTAACTTCCCAGAGTCATAACTTTGGCATACGATCTCCATTTGACGTGCACAATATCTTGTTAGAAAGATCTATCCCAGAACTACAACTTTGGGAAGAGAAAAATTGGTGCATGGACCCAAGTTGCTCCCGGTTTTCCCAAAAAACTTCGTTTAGGTCCTCAAAACGTCTCTAGAAGTTCAGGACCCCAAAAACTGCTAAAAATAGTAAACTGTGCTACAATTAAAGAAACTGAAAAGCTGAAAGAAACAATGGTGGGGGTCTAAGTGGACTTGGCGAGTGGCCACCAATATCCACCTGGATCAATTGACCAACTTTTTTTCACAGAATTTGGAAAAACATTCAAAATTACATTCATGACCTTTGAATTGTACCTTTTAGTTTCGTCTGTAGATGTGTCTCCAGAAACAATTGATCCCATACTCCATGTGCCTGAAAATTTACTTCCATCCTAGATTCCCATATCCAGTAATTATCTGCATCAAAATCAGGGGTTGGTACACAATACTCACTTTCTTCAGATTTTGTTGTACTTGTACCTTCCTTTGAAATCCTTGTAGCCTACTTCTTTGACTTTCTTCCCATCTCTACACTCTGAAAACTGACTTCCAATGGTTAAGCTGTTACTGAAGGAACCAAGATCTAATACCAATTGTTGGAAATACTAGGGGGGTTGAATCGGTATTCCTTAGCAATTAGCACTTTTAAATATTTTCAGAGCATTAGTTAATATTCAATCATTATTATTGTTTATGCAGTAATAACAGTAAATAAAAGAACATAGTAGACACAAAAATTTTAGGTGGAAAACCCCCTCCGGGTCAAAACCCACCGAACACTTTTCTAATAAATTATTTAATCTTCAACCCCAACTGAAATTAAAGCAACAACTTCCTAGAATTCTAGAAAAGCATTCTTCTCCAGCTCCCACTGGAAGGACGCCCCAACACCCTGGTTTCTTTAGTAGTAAACTGAATGGATGCCCCAACATCCTAGACCAAACTACCACCCTGAAGTTTTCACAGGTTCCAACCTGTAGGCGACTTCATGCACTAGCCTAACACCTCCCTGCCACCCTATAATGACTGTAACAGCCCAAAATAAATATGTAATTAACTTCCTAATTAACATTAAATTTAAATTAGAGTGGCACTTACTTAGCCAAATAAACATGTAATTATTAAACTAAATTCAAACTATGAATAGAGCTTACCTGTGGTAGAAGTAGGCTTACCGCAACAAGTTTTCGGGGACGACTCTCCACCCAACCGTAGGCTCAATTGCGCAAGGATTTGCTACAATTGGCCACCCCCGAGCCCTCAATCAATGTACTACTGCTAATGACTCTTAAGTCTTAGAACACCATTCTCCCAAGAGAATGAAAGATAGAATCTTGAAATGATGGAATGCAGGAATGCCTCTCATCTTCCTCACCATATATTAAATAGAACAAACATTGGAAGGGGAACCACATGCACACACTCCATGTGTCTACATGCAACTTTCTTTTGATTTTTAGTTTTCTTGTTTTATTTCTTTACTTTTCTTTTGATTTTTAGCTTTCTTGTTTTATTTTCCTTTTTTTGATAGTTTTCTTGTTTTATTTCTATTTATTCTTATTTAGAGCTTTAGTACGGTTATTACTATTTTTATTTTTATTATTTTTATTTGTTTTCTTGTATATATTTTTAATATCATTTATTATTTAACATTTATGATTTATTATTTTTATTATTTATTATTATATTATTATATTATTATTTTTATTATTTATTATTAAGGGGAGGGATATTACATACTCTCCCACTTTAAGGAACTTCATCCCGAAGTTAAATTGAATTATTTATTATTTTATTTACTTCATGTTGCCAACACCCTTTGCTGAACTAGTATAACCAGCAGGCATCAAAAGTCCCCAACACCTCGGGAAATCTCAAGGAACCTCTGCCCTTTTTCCCACTTTTGGCACCAGGCATAAGCCTGACCCGATTTGTATCCTAGTCCAAGGCTGGCCCCAAGGCTCGCGCCTGACTCAGACCTCGTCTGCCCCAAGGCAAGCATCCGGTCCGGTACTCAATGACCCCAGGCATCTCGCAAGGCTGGCCCACTCCCTCCACAACTACTAAGGCGCACAACCCCAGGCATCGAAGTCCTTTACATCCCTTCCAGACTTGGCATGTGGATTATTTCCTATGATACTATGATGGTATGGTTAATGCATTAGATGCATGTTGAGGTATGATGATTCACAAGACTCCACAAATGGGTCGAGAAGGTCGGTTTATTTGATGATCTCGTGCGATCCCATACGCACGAGGGAGAATAAGTAACATCATATGGGTTGGGGACAAAACTCAATCAGCACTACATATGCCAATGGTTCCTTTGTCTTGTGTATAGCTCTTGATGGATAGCTCTTGAAGAGCTATGGGACCATCTTGAGGAGGCCAAGTGCCTGATGTTCTAGGCTAGTGTTTCGAACTCGAGACTTCTGGCTCTGATACCATATGTAACAACCCAAAATAAATATGTAATTAACTTCCTAATTAACATTAAATTTAAATCAGGGTGGCACTTACCTAGCCAAATAAACATGTAATTATTAAACTAAATTCAAACTAGGAATAGAGCTTACCTGTGGTAGAAGTAGGCTTACCGCAACAAGGTTTTGGGGACTACTCTCCACCCAACCATAGGTTCAATTGCGCAAGGATTTGCTACAACTGGGCACCCCTGATCCCTCAATCAATGTACTACTGCAAGTGACTCCTAAGTCTTAGAACACCATTCTCCCAAGAGAATGAAAGATAGAATCTCGGAATGATGGAATGCAGGAATGCCTCTCATCTTCCTCACCATCTATTAAATAGAACAAACATTGGAAGGGGAACCACATGCACACACTCCATGTGTCCACATGCAACTTTCTTTCGATTTTTAGTTTTTTAGTTTTATTTCTTTACATTTCTTTTGATTTTTAACTTTCTTGTTTTATTTTCTTCTTTTTGATAGTTTTCTTGTTTTATTTCTATTTATTATTATTTAGAGCTTTAGTATGGTTATTACTATTTTTATTTTTATTATTTTTATTTATTTTCTTGTATATATTTTTAATATCATTTATTATTTAACAATTATGATTTATTATTTTTATTATTTATTATTAAGTGATTTATTTATTATTATTTATTATTTATATTATTATATTATTATTTATTATTTATTATTATGGGGAGGGATATTACAATGACTGAAATAAGATAAGATTGTGGATTCCCAAACCAGGGACAACAATCCACGACACTTTAAGATGTACAATAATTTTTATTTACTTGACCAAATACCCAATCACTCTATGACCTACAACTCAACCATGACATCATCCCAACAAACAGTGCTATACCTCCCAATAATGCCTTTTTGACTCTAGGAAGATTGACTCTTTTACAATAATGACTCTTCCAATGATGAGACTTTTACAAGACTCTTTTACAACTTTACAATGATGAATCTTGTCCTTGACACTTCTTCACAATATACGAATGGTTGTCATGTCTTCAAAGGATGTCTCGCTGCAATTCTTCCTTTGATTTGTTACTTCTGCTCTTGAATTCTTTCTTGAAGTTGTACCTGAATCTTCTTCCACCTGCATGCAAAATTTTCTTGGCGAAACCAATCCCAAAACAAAACGAAATACCCTTCAACTTACTTCTGCCTGCAAAACACATGTAAGTGCATAATAATGAATAAATACAAGTTAAAGTTACAATGCGTACCTAAAGTGTGCTTGTTGGAAAAGACTCCCAATCTTGACATAGTCCTGGACTTTATGAAAGACTATCCAAAACTGACCTAAAGATATATACAATAAAAACTGATGACAAACCCTAGACTTGTGATGGACCAAGTTCTAAGTACAACAATAGGGACCATTCTATCAAATATGACAATACAAGTAACATGAACTTACAACATCATATAGATTTAGCAGACTTGGTGTAGCATCAAGACTATGTAGCATCAAATGTGTAGTATCAAGAATAGGACATCTGAAATGTGGTATCAAAACTAACTGTGACATATAAAGAAATAGAGATATAACTGAGACCCTGTATGTACTTACGTTGTCCTGCAAAAACATCTGTTAGAGATGATACTCATATTTCAAATGTAAACATTAATCATACATACCTTGTTGTAGGAGACTTACCCTTGACTATTAATGTGTGGTCCTTACTGCAGTGATCCTTGAATGCATGCTTTTTCTTGCCTTCTAGGAGCTTGACATTGAATCTATTGTATATATGTAATTTAGAATCTACAGGGTCTGAAATTTTGTCTTGTGGTAGCCCTCTGAGTCCTCTTTCCAATCCCACATGTTTGATCAAGATTGGATTCCTCAAGAAAGAGTTATGCCTAATCTCCCACGATGACCTGATTATAGACTGGTTCAATAGAGCGAACTTGTATGAAGTGCGACGTGTCACTGTTGAGACCTTCGGCCTTGAAAACACTACTCAAAAAACTAAAGTACGTATTCTTTATGTGAATATTTACCAAATTTGAATCTAATTCTCAGAGAGAAATTTATGATGATTTTACCAATGTCATCTGTTTGACATGGAATTCAGGGGCCTGCAAAACCTTAACTTCCTCAAATCATATCTTCACAAATATAACGAACTAAGGTCTGAAATCTGGTCACGGAGTTCATCACGATTTTGGCTCAAGCGGGTTTTAGTTTTAGCTTTTGAAGCTTTGCAGAAAAAAATTTATAGCAAAAATGCCATGATGACCTATTTGAAGCCACAAAATCCCTACTTGAGTAGGATATGAGGGTCATTATTTATATGAATGTCTTGAGTTAAGAGGGACCTCAACAAGTGAACGTTGGAGGTATTTTAGGAGCAAAAAAAACATTATCAACTATTGAATATTCAATGACCACAACCAATTATGAGTGCCATGCCATAACCCCATAGGCTTTTAGCCCACTAGTTGGGGTTTCTAACTTCAAACGCAAATAACTCTCGAACCGTGAAGAAATGGGAGGCGTACCATATATCAACGGAAACATAATGACAATTAGAATCCATCAAGAAGATATTTGATGCAAAATAATATGAGTTTTCAAGTCAAATTCCCCTTAAAATATCGAGGTAGCCCCTGGTGCTACTTGGGTTGACATCAATGACAACCACTGATCAACAAGTACTTGGGCACCCCATTTGCTATTGATGTCAAAGGCGGAGAGCATGTTGGAAGGGAAATGATATTGCCATCAATGACAAAGGGGGAGATTGTTAAAAAATGTTGTCATTGATCTCAATATGACATTGGACGAGATGGAAAATATTCTTGAGATGCCTAATGAATATCATGAAACCTTAGAATGAGATGATAAGGCTGAAGACAATAAATGTCTAGTTCTAGATGATGATATAATAACTCTTGTTGGATGAGAATGCCATCAATCAATATGTCAAACCACCAATGAAGAAGTCTTAAGAAGTGCCAAGTTCCAAGTGTCAATCATATGCCTTGATTGATGATCTAGAAGCCCTTGACATATGTAGGACCACACTTGATGATGCCATACACTTGATGAATGAACACACTTGGTGATGCCACTTGATGAGGTCTTGATAACATGGTTGGAGATCATTTGATGGTTGAAATATTGCTTTGGAACTCTCCTAATGGAAAATTGATGGATGCTGCACTATGACATATCACTGCACTATTATATGATAACACAGGATGATACACTCATTATTGGATAGTTGGATACGTGATTATGATGATCTGGATGCTGCACTCCTACGTCATCTTATGATGACATTGTTAGAGAAGCCAAACAATGACAGTCACAAAGAAAATTTAAGGACAATCACAATGAAAAATGATTTTTACAATCTTAGAGGCATCCTTCCAAAGTGATTTTTATACCATCTTAAAGATGAATTTTTCCTCTTTCTAATGAGCCTTTATTTGCCCCGAAACTCCCAATATTTTGTGAGAAATTGAATTTCTAAGTTGGAAAATGGATATTTAATTATTGAGCCGACCTACTCTTACACTCTCATGTCGGCCTACCTATAAAGACATGTCTTTTCACCTTGCCTAGAAATAACACGATAAAAATACAGATTCATTCCTCATTTCAAGCAAGAAATTCAGTGATCATTTTAGAAGGAAAGGACAAAAGAGGTAGGGAGGCCGAGGAGCACAAATTGCAAACCTGTGGAGGGTAGTCTTGTATTGAAGCAAGACAAGTGAGCTTGGTTTTAGGAATAAAAAATGGTATGATCCAAAGTTAAAACAATGATCATTGTGACAAGTTAAGGCTCAAACAAATACTTATTGAGAGCTCAGATCTGTGTTTAATCAAACCACACTACAATACCACAGTCTTCTCCTCAATCTTCGGACCTGTAATAATTTCTGTGGAACTGTGGCATTAGAGATCTATGGAAGAAATTCACACTATCCCAGTGGAAATCTAACTTAGATTTGGATGGATATTTGAAACTTGTCTTGTGGAAATTACCTCACACTCAAGAAAAATGGGTCGGATCCTCATCATACACACAAAATTCAGTGCACTTATCATACACATAACTGTTCTACCTCAATCTCAGGCTATCTTCCCACAAATTATCCACAAAACTATGACACAGTGAACACCACAACCCTAACGACGATCATCACTCGGTGCAACCTCACATATTTAGCCTTTGGACTTGTTATCACAAAATCAAGCACTGAAAGGCTGCTGATCAGTTAGACTCTGTGTAACTATTTCAAACCAGACTTTTGACTAAGGCTTAGCCTCCTTAGTCTGAGAGGGCTCTCTCAAAGGTTATGAATGTTGACTAATGACAAGATGGCTAACTCTTATAAGACACATGAACAAGTATGCTGGCTGGACAACATTGAATTGATTCCCATTGGGCTTATGGAGTCACTCATATCTCAGTAAACAATAACACTATCTTTTCATAGAAATCAGGGCACTTAACATCTAAATGTTCAAACATAACTTTGAAACCACAGTTTGCAAAGGCATACAGGAAGTCAGAGCATGATCCATGAGTTCTGAGTGATTATGCATTAACAAAACTGTAAAAGAACATTAAAGAAAATATACCATCACACATTTGAACAAGAAGATCCTTTGTGAATCCTGAGAAGAAAAAACAGTCATTTGCATTACTGAAATCTGTTTATACATAAACCAAAAAAAGTCTTCTCCAAAACATCCAACCCTTTGTCTATCTCTGTTTCAGCTATTTATAAAGTGCTTATTCTATCTCATTCGAGCTTCCTCCTCCAGCATGAGGGGAGCTCGATGACTGCCTATGATGACACCTACTAACTTTTAACTAACTAATAATTACAGCTGATTACTAATTGACAGCGCTGGAATCATAAAACAATTAAAATTCTAATTCCACTAAATCTTCTAGACTTCTAAATTAAATAGGACTTAAACTCCATAACAGCCTTGATCTTCAATCCTTTTCGTTCTCTGACATCTGGAGTTTGGCTGAGATAGCTGTAATGAACCTTTAATGCTCCATGTTTGTTTTCCATGACACATCTTTTCTGTTATCCTGAAACATAGGCCCCTGTTTGTCGGTCTTTGATATGCTGCTCCATTTATTCGAAAATGCAGCAGCCTGTCTCCAGCTCTTTAACATCCCAAAAATGATGAGCACTATCATGTTTCTTGATGTGTTGGATGCTTCGTTGATGGACAGGTGTGCAGACCAAAACTCCTTGTACGCAATTCCTTCCAAACCCTAATGACCGGTCATAAAGTACCTTTATCAAAGCTTTAACTTAAGACAAAACATTTCACCTTTACAAAAAGGTACACTTGTCATTATCTGAATGGCTATGCTAGCCTCATGTTGTCTCCTAAATGTCCCTTAGACATTTCCTTTGAAAATTTTCTGATCATCATATCAAACTGTATGTCTGCGTTCAAAAACAAAACCTACAGCAGTTTCGTAGCGCGCTACGAAACTGCTGTGTAATTTCAAAAACATAACTTCAACCCAAAATCCTTATCAACTGAATACTGCCAGTGGAATTTGCAGTCACCATTATTTTTGATTTCCTTCTCCAGCATACACTTGAAACAAACTAACCACTATCATCTTCCATTTCTTGACTAGATATAGGGTCTTCAAATCCAAATCTATGTGATCCCATAGGCATAGGCAGAGATTTGTAGTAGGCAAAAACAGAATTGATCTTTGAACCACATGCAATATATCCATCCATGACAGAAAACCCCACAACAATCTTCTCATTGGTATGACCAGTATAGGTCAGAGTATAAGCATTATTGGATAACCCAGAAGGATTGGCTTTTGTAAAATCCCACAACTTGAGTGTGTTATCTGTAGATGCAGAAATTTCACTCTCTCTATTGCTAAATTCCAGCGTTCCTCTGTTTCTCATCTTTAGCTTCTCCATTTCAAACTCCATTTTGATCAGTTTCATCTCAAACAACATGGAATCCACTGCTGCTTCAGCATCACTCCACAGACTCTTGTAGAGACAAATCCTTTCATCCCTTTCCTTCAGTTCAGACCTAAAATCTTGTTTCAAATTCTCCAAGAAGTTTTGCAGCTTATTGTGCATCATCTCAGAACACTTTACTTGTTAAGATTGAGAAAATCTCATGGATGTCAAACCTTTTGAGTGCTCCTTAAATTGCCAGAAATAGAGGACATCTCAGGCTTTGATGCATCTCCAATATTTGATATAGGAAACTCCATCTTTTTTACAAGATACTCGTTTGTTATTATTGTACTTTCTGAAGGGGAACCATCATCAGTCGCAGAAAAACCTTGAGAACATTCAACTGCTGCAGTTTCATTGAAATAGAGAGTTGGTAACTGACAAACCTCTAACTTCTGATATTCTGACGAATCTTTTAAAAACTCTGGCTCAGAAACTGTAAAATCCATTAAAGAGGGATGAAGCAGTGAGTTTAATCCTAAATTAATAGGTCTTGTTGATCTTTTTACAAGCTGTGCATTTGAAACAATAGGCGTATTCTCCCTTGAAGACAAAGGAAATAGTCTTTTAGGCGTAGGCGGGTGGTAGTCCGAGGATAAAATATCCAAAACTGGAATAAATTGGCTATGATTGGCTGCAGTATCTCAATAAACGCCGGTGGAGACAAAACTGTTGGGTTTCTTGATTCATGAAAATCATTAATAAAAGTTGGTGAATGATAACTTAGGAGAGAATCAATGCCTAGACTTATTGGATTGGCAGTGGAAATATACGCTTGTGAATTAGCTGGACAAGATGCCGTCGCTTGTGAATTAGCTGGACAAGATGCCGTTTGTCCAGATTTTGGATCCGCTAATTCAACTGATTGTTGCAGTTGGCTAGAAGGAGGCCCATATACTTTTGACTTCAAGTCTTTTTGAAAAGAGAGAGTTGAGATATCTTGTGTCGATTTGCCTGCTGTCTATTGCCCAGAATCTGGATGTCCATGTTCAGAAAGGGCGATATTGACCTTGTCTTCAAACGGCTTCTCCTGTGTGTGCTCGCTTTGACACCATGTATAGAAATTGGAACTGTCACTCTGAATTGGACAATCAAGGCTACTTGTGTTATCGGTATTTGGAGAATGGGAAGTTGAAGCCAAGGACCAATCCTCCTGAGAAGTAATACAAGTGGTTGAAGATACTGGATCTTGCACATATGGAGATAAATAACAATAAGGACTGAGATCACTAGTAACAGGCGGGTAATATGAGCTTGACGGAGCTTCAATCCCCAAGTACCATGGTTGATTATGAGATGGCAGAGGATTACGATACCAATCACCACTGTAATCAGAAGTATTTACATGAGAAGATGAAACAGAATGCTCAGGTAAGTAAGGGACATAGTAACAAGAAGGATCATAGTAATATTCATTTGGACCCATTGAATCGTATTGTTCAGAGCCACTTTCTGGATATGTATATGGCAGGACAGAGGCTCGGAGCTCTGAATTAGTTGAGGATGGCATGGGGTATAACATACAAGAATAAAAGCTGCTTACGTATTCGTTGCTTTGCCCCTAGTAGATACAGTCACAATACCGTTTGCATCATTGTGCTGGTGGAATGACCTTGACTAATACGACCCCTTTTCCGGCAAAGAAAAACAAATGTCAACCAGGTGTCTATGTCCTCTGTCGGTGGAAGAACTAATGCACGAACAGCTAGTAATGTTTGCCAAACCTCAACATCTCGTTTGGTTCCTTGTATCCGATCAAAACACAAAGATTAGAACATGAGGCACATACTTAAATGCAAACACATTTCGTTTGTCAAAAACTCATCACTGACACGTACACGATCCCCCAACCATGTATTCCCAATGTACTTGGAGATGATATATACACTAACACTTAGTCGATAACCAGCTTCATATATATTTGCTGCTTTTCCAACATAATTAACCTGAGTTGGGATCAGAAGGGCTTCATTGACTTGAGAAAGGCGATTGTCCCAGGAAAGGATCTTCAAGGTATTCGTCTCAGGGAGAGCACTGAGCAAATCTGTGTTGCTACAAACGAGCTTAATGCACTGCTTCCTTGAAAACACTGTCGCTGCTCTCATCTGCATTTCTGGAGGGAAAAAGAACTCTGTACAATAGGCATGCTAGGATTTTGGCCTCCACTGAAAACTCGAACAAATCCCCAATTTCGTAGCACGCTACGAAACCACCTAAACATGTAGCGCTGCGAAACTGCTAAAGGATTTATGCGCTGCGAAAACACTTTGTCCTTAAGCTAGTCTGAGCAATTTTTGGAAACAGAATTTTCAGTGATAACAGGACTAACTGTGGAAGTATTATTCACCTAAGACTGAGCATCATTGACCTTGGACTGTGGAAGCACTGGAAGCATCATTAACCTTGTACTTGGAGCAACATTAACTCTCAAACCTATAGTGATCATTGTTAAATAAAGGACATCCACACCAGCAATGGAGGCCTAAGGATAGTCCAACATCTTGAAGTGACAATAAGCAGCCACTAGTGTTGGCCTAAAACATTAGACAATCAAACTCAAGTTGATGAAGCTAATTGGACATAAGAAGAGTTGAATAGTGCAAAATTATATTGAAGGAACTCAAATAAGCACATGACTCATTTTTGTATCAATATTCATTGAAGTCACTGAAGTGTTTTGGAGCACCTATTTAGGTGTTCGCGGAGACATCTCTTGTTGGACAACATTGTGAAGACTCCCTTGAGAAGTTCTTGAAGAAGACCTTGAAGAGGCTTAGAGAAGGTGCAAAACTTGGGCTGCCTATTGTAGACACCTTGTTGAGAAGCCTTGACTAACCTTGGAGTTAATATTGAAGACCATGATGCATTATTAAAATTCATCATGAGGTGATGTTGGAGATCTAGTTTGGGTGCGATGAAGAGCAGTGGTAACACCTTCTAAGAGAACAAGGTTTCTAGTGATGATGTAACGTAGAGACCAAAGTGAAGACTAAGTGAAGATTGAAAGGGCTTGTTGAATAAGACATTGGGAGCCGTGAAGTATAACCAAATTCATCTTGACGAAGTAAAGTGAGGGCTGGAGCCTCAAAAAGACAAGGTTGGTTCCTTGGAGGATAGGGTTGGAGCTTTAGAGGATCAGAGCCCTTAAGAAACCAGGTCAGAGGCTGAACCAGATATAGGGTTCAAGCCCTTGAGGTTGGTGCCTCAAAATTGACAAGGTTGGAGCCTTGGAAGTCTAAGTCGGTGCTTGGAAAAATATAGGTTAGAGCCTGGGGTTGGAGTCTTCATCTAGGGTTGGAGCCTTATACTATTATTGTACTTGATTTTTTGTAAAGAAGAAATTAATAAAAGTATTTATTCTATTATTTCTCATTTTGTGTTCTAAATATAAGTGATCTAACTGGTAAAAAGAACAATTGAAAAGAAATATTGATTCACCCCCCCCCCCCCCCCCCCCCCCCCCCACCCCCCCCCCCCCTCTCCTCAGTATTTCCAACAGAGGTTCCATCATAACTAGGGAAAGGGATGTGTCATCACCCTAAAGGGAACTTGGGTCTCCTTAATCTTCATTATCATTGATTTGTTTCTTACAATAGTAGATCTAGTGTTTATTGATAATATATAGATATATTTTCATATTGGTGACATGGTCAAATCTTGTTTTGCTAGAAATTGAAACTACATGTATAGGATATTCTAAGATGTGGATCACTAATAGTACTACCCTAATGGAGACACAAATGAAAGAGAAAGGCTCATCTAACATCAAGCGAAATAGTTCATAAGGATGCGACAATAATTATAAATGTAACAACACATTTCTAATAAGTAAGCACCGAAGTCACCAAAATAGTTCAATTACTCCAGTATGGATGAAAACAAACATGAACCATAAACATTCAAAGAATAGTCTTAGAAACATTCACAATCCATGTGTGAAAATGTGTTGGCCTAGAAGGCTTCGATATTAAGAAAAAGTCCCATGGTACATAAATACGATGAACATCACTAACTCCAATAGTGGAGCGTTAGAGCCACTACTTGCTCCCAAAAGTACTAAATCTATCTCTCTAATGCCTTGTGGGAGAAGCCAAGGTTAAAAGTCCCTTACATGAGAAATTATGATCCCTTTATAACTTGAGGCATGACCTTTCACATCCTCATGACTATTCTATTGACCTTTCGACCTATACAACCTTTGGAATTCCAAATGACTTTTGGAATTAAATATGACTTTTGGTATTACATGTCCTTTGGACTTCCATGACTCTTTAGTTTATACATGAATCTTGGACATCCACTTATTTGTCTTTACAATGATTATAACAATACATCATGACTTCCACATCATCATGTGATGAGAATATGACATGTCACTATCTTTGATGACTGAGACTAATAGTGACTGATGACATCGACTTTCTCTAGTGGTGACATGGATGCCACTTGTATCTTCATTCTTCATGCAACCTCAATCATTGATCTCCTCACCCTCCAAAGGGTATTTGATATAATGGAGTCTTTGAGTTTCTTTGATAATCACGATTCAAGTGTATTTTTGTTCTTTACACGCTTCCTTTGTTTGTTTCCTTTTCTCGATCTTCCTTGTAATACCTATTTATGCAATCAATGATGACAAGTAACCATCAGCCTAAAAATATCATTTTCTACCATGTTATATGCATATTTTCTATTCATGCCTTTTTAGTGTGCTAAAGAGGGACAAAAGGAGATTTTGGGTGCATGGGTGCACTTCGAAAGGCTGAAGGGCTTAAAGGGAAAGGTTTCGGGGCTTCGACATGCGCTCATGCGCTCAAGAGAGAGAGGAAGTCAAGGTAGGGTGCATGGTGCAAGTTCGAAGGAAGAAAGGGAAGGGATTGAGCTTCCTAAGTGAACTATGTGCTCAAGGAAGAGATGGAGGGTGTAGGGAACACTCGTAATGGTTGATGGATGAAGGCTTTAGGCCTTAGGGTTGTGCTCATGCACTCAGGAGGCCCAGGAGGGCACAAGGTGCACTCTTGAAGGCTGAAGGCTAATGCTTCATGCCTTCGAAGTGCACTCATGCACTCAAAGGGTTAGAAGGGCACATGGCACATAAGGGAAGGCTGAAGGGTTGAGATTAAGGCATTTAGGGTTTGCTCATGTGCTCAAGGAGGTTGCATTTCTTTGATTTGAAGGAGTGCGCTCAAGGAAGACTCAGTCTCTTGAAGGGTGTAGTTCAGAGAAAGAAGGGGAAAGAGGTTAAGGAGTGTGCTTTGTGCCCTTAGAGGGTATAGGGCGCACTTCTAAATAACGAAGGATTCTCGATCTAGGCTTCAGAGTGTGCTCATGCTTTCTTGGCTACAATGGGTTTGATTTGAATCGAAGATTTGTCTAAGTGTGAGATATAGGGCGAGGGTTGAACAAGATGAGTTTTAGACACAAAATCATATGTAACACAAACCGATTCATTAATGAAACTTAAACAAACTTGAACAATGATAAATAAACATCAAAATGCCACTTTGTACACATTCCCCAAGTACGATGAGTGTGGTGTGTGTGACTGCGACCCAAAAGTGTCGTTTTACAACAACATAATGTTACAGAGGGAGGTACCCAAGGTAATAATGAGATGTAAGGATGATCTAGATGGATCTTAAAAAATTCAAAGTGGCAGAATTTGGATTAACCTAGCATCAGATCGAAGTGCTTTTCATCCTGATTCCAACGATACAAACGACACTTAAATCCGAGTTCATATGAATAAGTTAGAGAAAATCAAACTTTATGTTTGAATTGGACAGGTGGAAGGAGGAGATGACGTGACATACACTCTCAACAAATAGGGAAGTGCCAAGTGGTAGGCTTCCATTGGTCCCGCATATCGCAAATCGCAGAAGGAAGAGGTTGCGACTTAAAGAAAATCGGCCCCAAGCAAGCCATGGTTGTGATGCGTTCAAATCGCAATTGCCCATTTCAAAAGGAGAAGGTGAAAGAATCAGCCCTCGAAGCAAGTCCTGGTTGCGATGCGATATATCGCAATAAAAAATTTATGTTGCGATTTGAAATATCGCAATTAGATTTCACAAAGGGGAAGCAATTGCATGTTGTGCTAATTTTGGTTTCCTTGATTGCGATTTGCGATATGGACTCCCGAACCCAATATATTATATATCACAGTTAATAGTTCATCGAGTCTGTGGTTATCACAGAGCGCCTGATGTATGGGCTTTTAGTCTATCTGCCGATGAGAAACACTGATGGGAAAAATGACGATAGTAAAAAGGCCGTCGGGTTAAATGCGCGGTTAAGAGTTTTTCCATATTTATGAGGTTTGTTGTCACATACTATTTAGGGGCCCAAGAATCTCTATCTGAAACAAACCTGCCATCTAATACTTTTCATCTATTAGGAGCTGCATGGGAAATGAGGGGTTAGCCACCTAGTATATATATTGGATGGTCCACATAGGAAAGAGGAGGAGATTGGCCGATAGTTTAGAACATCGTACACAACAGTAACCCGACCTGGCAGTAGGGGCCGAAACATCACCTTGAGTAGCAGGGAGGTTCCGAGAGGATGCAGAAAGCCTGATTATCTGAATTGGGTGTTCAAATAGGCGTTTTTGCATAATTTTTCACCAGGATTTCGGTGGTGCTGTTTTTTTTTCTAGAGATGGGCTCTCCATTTTTCAGCTATCTTCTAGATTGGAGGTATAAGGGTGTTTATGTAAAATCTACTTGTGCTTCTTCTCTTTTCATGCCACTTAATAAATGAAGGCCTCCCCATTGTTGAGCCAGGCCTGGAGACGTAATCCAAATTGGACGAACTCCGTAATCAAATCTCTGTGTCTTGATCTCATGCATGATTATGTTTTTACTCTTCATTTATAAGCTTATGTTTCATGATTTTTAATAAGCTCAGTTACATGTAATTCTGATGCATCTATAATAAAAAAAATCATGGATCAAGTGGTATCATAGCAAGTCTTAGTTGATGCGAGTTGCATGAGTATGCTAACCAGAAACAAGCTTCAAAGGATGTGTGCTACGAAGAGGAGACATGGTAGATGTTGAAGCGCGTTGGGAAGAGAAGCGGTCTTTTGTTGATAGGAAATTGCATGCATGAATGACCGAATGTGAAGCCATGGAGGATGATAAAGAAATGCACGAAACCTTCCTGAGGATGTCTCGAATGGTGGACATCATGTATGGCGCATATGAGAAAAGAAGAGAGGAGGAGAAAGGAAGATCTGAAAGCGATGCTTCATCCACATCTTCTGATGCTTATGCATCTTATTCACTACCTTCCTCGTCTTCTCATCCCTTGAATGAGGAGATTAACCAGAGGCTTCAAGAAGAGAATGCCAAATTAAAGAGGCTACTACGGGAAGAGAAAGAGGAGAAACAGAGGTTGTTACACCAGCTGCAAGCTAAGGACGAGGCTTTGGAAAAGCTGCAGCGTAACTCCCGTGAGGTAAAGAGAAATTCTTCGACTCCGTGTATTTTTCTTGATAATGATTTCATCGCTTTTGAAGAACATACCACAAGTATCGGCTCCAAACTGTTAAAGAGAATGGGGTATGAGGGGAAAGGCCTCGGAATTAATGGCTAGGGCATCATAAACCCCATCAAAGTAGTAGAATTACCCCGACATATAGGACTTGGGTATGTTAGGAAGGAGATTGGGGAATGTGCTAAAACAACCATCGAACCATCAACGAAAGATGATGAGAAGCCCTTACCAATTCTTTCCAAATCGATCGATGAGGTAAAAGATGTTGATTTATCTTTAGTTTCATCTTCACATAATATAATTTCTATTGGAAATGTGGAGATATCCATTACAGGGACACACATGCGACTCTTTACCAAGATGAGGTACAAAGGAGAAGGACTTAGTGTTAATGGCCAAGGCATAACTCAAACATTGGAGGTTGAGAAAAAACCTCGATTTGCAAGTTTGGGGTACACTGAAGGACAATGATCAAAGGTGTCAGAAGCTTCCATGACATTGTTGAACCCGTCGAGGAAAGAGGATGATGGGAATACATCACCATCAACCTATGACAGTATGCATTGCAGAAAAAGAGCTAAGGCAAGCTCTCGTTCCCATTATCGTACCATATACCAACAGGAAAGGTATAACAAGTCTAGGTATTATAATGTTCATTTTCATGACAACCATATTGTTAATAATGAATGAAAATCATGGCATAGAAGAACTTGCAGTTTTTACGGATTGCATAACCATGTGTTTGCTGAGTGTTGGAGGAGAATAGCAACACGAAAGAGGATGTGGCATGAAAGATCCTCTCAATAACAAGCAAAGAAGAAGGTAAAGCATATATGGAGGAAGAGGACTTATTGTAGTCATTGTGGCAGAGGTGGTCATCAAAGAACCACGTGTCAGAGGCTCCATCCAGAGCAACATCACAAGGACAAAGAGTCTATGCATGAACCAGGTGAAACAATGTTCAAACAACAAATGCGCCACAGGGAGACGACCCATTTGCTTTGAAGGTGAAATATGGTTTTTCTAGGTGTGGTAGAATGTCATGGCCTTGTTTTTAAAATCATGTGTTGCATCTTAAACTGTAAAAGTGATGATGTGTTTTCCATCACTTGTTGTAGCAATAATGATGTTTGGCCTTACTTTTGTATATCATATGTTACAGTGATGATGTGTTTTCCATCACTTGTTAAAGCAACAATGGTGTTTGGCCTTATTTTGTAAATCATGAGTTTCAGTGATGATGTGTTTTCCATCACTTGTTAAAGCAACCATGATGAAAGGCCTTGTATTGATAACTGGGGTATTGTTTCCATTTTATGTAAACTTGGCCACAAAGTATGTGTTATAAACTCGTGGCAAGTATGGGATGCTTGGCTTGTTATTAGTCATAGAATTGAGCATGTAATTTGTAAGAGTATTGTACTACAGGTTTGCAGGGGATGCAGGTGTCGGTTCATCGCTTATGGCTCCGAAGGACAAATGTGAAGGAGAAGGAAGGATGGACCTATTAGGACACTTGTGGTGCAGACAATGTACACAACAACTGCAAATTATTTTAATGCTTTTGGAGGACCAAAAGGTTCTCAATGGGGAGGATTGATCCAGGTGGATCTTCAAAAAGTACCAATGGCATGGTAAAAGGCTAAAAAATTCAAAGTGGCATAATTTGGATAAAGCTAGCATCAGATCAAAGAGCTCGTCATCCTGATTCCAACGGTACGAACGACACCAAAATCTGAGTTCATATGAAGAAGTTAGATCAAGTCAAAGTTTATGTTTGACTTGGACAAGTGGTAGGAGGAGATGACGTGGCATACACTCTCAGCAAATGGGGAAGTGCCATGTGGCAGGCTACCATTGGTTCCACATATCGCAGATCGCAGAAGGAAGAGGTCGCGACTTAGAGAAAATCGGCCCCAAGCAAGCCATGGTTGTGATGCGATCAAATCGCAATCGCCCATCGCAAAAGGAGAAGGTGAAAAAATCGGCCCTTGAATCAAGTCTTGGTTGCGATGCGATATATCGAAATCACTTTTCGCAAAGGGGAAGCAGTTGCATGTAGTACTAATTTTGGTTTTCGCTGATTGCGATTTACGATATGGACTCACGGATCAGATATATTATATATTGCGGTTAATAGTTCATTGGGTTTGTGGTTATCGCAGGGTGCCTGATGTATGGGCTTTTAATTTGTCCGCCGATGGGAAAAATGCCGATAGTAAAAGGTCGTTGGGTTAAATGCGTGGTTAAGAGTTTTGCCATATTTATGAGGTTTGTTGCCGTATATTATGTGGAACCTGAGATACTTTGTATTAAATAAAACATACCCGCTTTCTAAACTTATCGTTGGTTTAGAACTACTCGGGAATTGAGAGATTTACCACCAACATATATAAAGGACTATTCATGTAGGAGAAAAGGGGAGAGAAGCTACCGGATTTCTCAGAATACCATTGCAGAGTAGCGACACCTGCTCATTGCAGGTGGCCGAAACCTTGCCTCAAGTATCTAAAGGTTCCTGCATGATTTTTCACCAGGATTTTAGTGATGCTGTCTATTTCTAGAGATTGGCTCTCCATTTGTCAGCTATCTTCCATATTGGAGGTATAAGGGTGTTTATGTAAAATCTACTTGTACTTCTTTTCTTGTCATGCCACTTAATAAATGAAGCCCTCCCCACTGTTGAGTTGGGCCCGGAGACGTAGTCCAAATTGTACAAACTCCGTAATCAAATCTTTGTGTCTTGATCTCATGCATGATTATGTTTTTAATCTTCGTTTATAAGATTATGTTTTATGATTTTTAATAATCTCAATTACATGTAATTCTGATGCATCTATAAGAAAAAAATCTTGGATCAAAGGATAATAAATAAATGGGCCATAGTTAATAAATAAAGTGGTTAACCCGCATAATGTAAAGGAACACAAGTAGTTAGGAAATAATGTGATAAGTCCATAGTATTGGATATATGGTATTGAGAGACCCATGGTTATTACCCATGGTATTGTATGTATGAAGCCTATATATAGGCTAGAGACTCTCAATTGAGGGATGTCAAGTATTAGTTTTGTATTGACAAGTGATGGCTTGTGGATTGATCACCTTCCTTAAGGAGTAGTTCCATGGTGTTACCCTACCTCAAGGGTTTTGATATTAATAAAGAAACATTTTCATTCTAGCTATCTCTTGTTTGATTTCTTGGGCATATTTTCCATTTTTATATATTTGTAGGTCAGATCTACTACAAGTGGTATCAGAGCACTTTCTTGGGCAAAGAGGGGGTTTTTTTTTTCATTTTTTGTAGGAATTTTTTGGGTGGTGAGTTTGTAGATCATATCTGTAAATTTTGGTACAAAATTTGTAAAAACAAATAGTAGGTCAAAATTTCTTGCAAAAAAAACCCAATTTCAAAAAAGAAATCAGTCGAATTGTAGTTTGGATGAGGGAGATAGTTGATTAAAAATAAACTATTTTGTAATTATTTTTCTAACATCAATTCGTGGATGATGACTCTCCAATATTTTTTTGCAGTTTTTGTAGAGAATTTTGGAAAGATAATTGCAGATCTAAGATCCTCTTGAAAAATCACCCAATTAAAAAAAAAAATGATCGAATTAGAGTTTGGGTAAGGGAGATGTCACTGATTTAAAATTAGCTATTTATTTATTTATTTATTTTTTCCATAATTTTTGTGACAGCAGGACAGTTGCAGTGCAGATCTAAGTTTCCAAAATGCCTAGATCAGGATTTCAATGACATGGGAAGATGCAAAATGACTATTCCAATTCTGAAAATAGTTTATAATAAGGATTCTGAGCCATATTGATCGAGTTGTGGCCATTTTAGCTTGGTCACATAAAGTAGGTAAATTTTTACCAAACTCTCATTCTAATTTAAGTGTTATAGCAAGATGATTTTTATAGGACGTGCTAATGGTCCCACTATTGAATAATTTATACAACCTCAAAAGATTGACCACCCATGATTTTGGAGTGTTTCCATAGGGTATTATTTGGAAGATGAGGTTTCTCTATGGTGGAAATCACTTGACAATGAGTTTATGAAGTTATGTCCTCCTAAAGAAATTAAAAAACTCTTTTTGGACAAATGGTCTCATAGTGGAAAGAAGGAAAAAAAGAGACCTAAATGGTTATTTTCTGTTGGTATCTCCTTATTACAAGTTCATAGATGTATTCAGAAGGAGCAGATCATTGTGTCTATAAATCCTAGTTGCAAGTAGAATTTTATCAATGTTAACGTGGCAAAAAAATTACAAGTTTCGACAAAACATATTGCAAAATCACTGGTTGATAAACTGTTTTGTAATTTTTTTTCTAACATCAATTCTTGGATGACTACTCTCCAATATTTTTTTGCAGTTTTTGTAGATAATTTTGGAAATATAATTGCAGATCTGAGCTCCTATTGAAAAATCACACATTAAAAAAAAAATTGATCGAATCAGAGTCTGGATGAGGGAGATATCACTGATTTAAAATTAGCTATTTTTTAAGCAACCATGATGAAAGGACTTGTATTGATAACTGGGGTATTGTTTCCATTTTTATGTAAACTTGACCACAAAGTATGTGTTATAAACTCGTGGCAAGTATGGGATGCTTGGCTTGTTATTGGTCATAGATTTGAGCATGTAATTTGCAAGAGTATTGTACTACAGGTTTGTAGGGGATGTAGGTGTCGGCTCATCGCTTATGGCTCCGAAGGACAAAGGTGAAGGAGAAGGAAGGATAGACCTGTTAGGATACTTGTTGTGCAGACAATGACCACAACAACTACAGATTATTTTAATGCTTTTGGAGGACCAAAAGGTTCTCATTAGGGAGGATTGATCCAGGTGGATCTTCAAAAAGTACCAGTGGCATGGTAAAAGGCTAAAAAATTCAAAGTGGCATAATTTGGATGAGCCTAGCATCGGATCAAAGAGCTTGTCATCCTGATTCCAACGGTGTGAACGACACTAAATCTGAGTTCATATGAAGAAGTTAGAGCAAGTCAAAGTTTATGTTTGACTTGGACAAGTGGTAGGAGGAGATGACATGGCATACACTCTCAGCGAATGGGGAAGCGCCATGTGGCAGGCTACCATTGGTTCCACATATCGCGGATCGTAGAAGGAAGAGGTCGCGTCTTAAAGAAAATCGGCCCCAATCAAGCATGGTTGTGATGCGATCAAATCACAATCGCCCATCACAAAAGGAGAAGGTGAAAGAATCGTCCCCCGAAGCAAGTCTTGGTTGCGATGCGATATATCGAAATCGTGTTTCGCAAAGGGGAAGAAGTTGCATGTAGTACTAATTTTGGTTTCCGCTGATTGTGATTGCGATATGGACTCATGGACCTGATATATAATATATCATGGTTAATAGTTCGTCGGGTTCGCGGTTATCGCAGGGTGCCTGATGTATGGGCTTTTAGTCGTTTGCCAATAGTAGAAGGTCGCCGAGTTAAATGCGTGGTTAAGAGTTTTTCCATATTTATGAGGTTTGTTGCCACATATTATGTGGAACTTGAGATACTCTATATTAAAGAAAACATACCCGCTTGCTAAACTTATCGTTGGTTTAGAACTACCCGGAAATTGAGAGATTTACCACCAACAAATATAAAGGACTATTCGCGTAGGAGAAAGGGGGAGAGAAGCTGACGAATTTCTCAGAATACCATTGCAAAGTAGTGACACCTACTCCTTGTAGGTGGCCGGAACCTTGCCTCAAGTATCTAAATGTTCCGAGAGGTGCAGGAAGCCCGATTATCAAAATTGGGCATTCAGATAGGCATTTCTACATGATTTTTCACCAGGACTTCAGTGATGCCGTCTATTTCTAGAGATTGGCTCTCCATTTGTCAAAGATCTTCCAGATTGGAGGTATAAGGGTGTTTATGTAAAATCTACTTGTACTTCTTCTCTTTTCATGCCACTTAATAAATGAAGGCCTCCCCACTATTGAGTCAAGCCCGAAGACGTAGTTCAAATTGAACAAACTTCGTAATCAAATATTTGTGTCTTGACCTCATGCATGATTATGTTTTTGCTCTTCATTTATAAGATTATGTTTCATGATTTTTAATAAGTTCAGTTACATGTAATTCCACTGCATCTATAAGAAACAAAATCCTGGATCAAAGGATAATAAATAAACAGGCCATAGTTAATAAATAAAGTGGTTAACCAACATAATGTAAGGGACCACAAGTAGTTAGGAAATAATGTGATAAGTCCATAGTATTGGATATATGGTATTGAGAGACCCATGGTTATTACCCATGGAATTGTATGTATGAACCCTATATAGAGGCCGGAGACTCTCAATTGAGGGATGTCAAGTATTGGTTTTGTATTGACAAGCGATGGCTTGTGGAGTGATCACCTTCCTCAAGGAGTAGTTGTATGGTGTTACCCTACCGCAAGGGTTTTGATATTAGTAAAGAAACATTTTCATTCTAGCTATCTCTTGTTTGAATTCTTGGGCATATTTTCCATTTTTATATATTTGTAGGTCAGATCTACTATAAGTGGTATCAGAGCACTTTCTTGGGCAAAGAGGGGGATTTTTTTTTTTTTTTTTTTCATTTTTTGTAGGAATTTTTTGGGCGGCAAGTTTGTAGATCATATCTGAAAATTTTGGTATAAAATTTAAAAAAAAATAACAAATTAGAATTTCTTGCAAAAAAATATCTATTTTCAAAAAAGAAATCAGTCGAATTGTAGTTTGGATGAAGGAGATATCGCTGATTTAAAATAAACTATTTTGTATTTTTTTTCTAACATCAATTCGTGGATGACGACTCTCCAATAACTTTTTGCACTTTTTGTAGAGAATTTTGGAAAGATAATTGCAGATCTGAGCTCCTCTTGAAAAATCACCCAATTAAAAAAAAAAATGATCGAATCAGAGTTTGGATGAGGGAGATAACGTTGATATAAAATTAGCTATTTTTTAATTAATTAATTAATTTATTTTTTTCCATAATTTTTGTGACGGAAGGACAATTGCAGTGCAGATCTGAGTTTCCAAAGTGCCCAGATCGGGATTTCAATCACATGGGAAGATGTAGAATGACTATTCCAATTTTAAAAATAGTCTATAATAAGGATTCTGAGCCATATTGATCGAGTTGTGGCCATTTTAGCTTTGTCACATAAAGTAGGTAAATTTTTACCAAACTCTCATTCTAATTTAAGTGTTATAGCAAGATGATTTTTATAGGACGTGCTAATGGTCCCACTATTAAATAATTTATACAATCTGAAAAGATTGACCACCCACGATTTTGGAGTGTTTCCATAGGGTATTATTTGGAAGATGAGGTTGCTCTATGGTGGAAATCACTTGACAATGAGTTTATGAAGTTATGTCCTCCTAAAGAAATTGAAAAACTCTTTTTGGACAAGTGGTCTCATACTGGAAAAAAGGAAAAAAAGAGACCTAAATGGTTATTTTATGCTGGTATCTCCTTATTACAAGTTCATGGATGTATTCAGAAGGAGCAAATCATTGTGTCTATAAATCTTAGTTGCAAGTAGAATTTTATCAATGTTAACGTGGCAAAAAAATTACAAGTTTCAAGAAAACATATTGCAAAATCACAGGTTGATAATGAGGATGTCTATATTTATAAAGATTTGAAGCTTTTTATGGATAAGTATGTGTTGCATTTTGATTTTTATACTTCAGATATGGATAATGTTGATGTTGTTTTGGGATACCCTTGGATGGAATTGGTGGGCACTATCAATATTAATGTGCAGAAGAAATTCATGAAGCTCTGGTATAAAAAGAAGAAAATTATGTTGCAGGATACTTCCATTAAAAACCAGACAAAAATTGTATCAGATGATGAGCCCTTGATAGTCGACAACCAAACACAATCATCAAACCAGGTACCAAAAAAACACCAGCCATAACTCAGACACCAATAGTGGAAGTGCTAGAAAAAGCACTAGACACCACTCATGCACCAATAGTAGAGGAATTAACGAAAAATATTCAATCAGTTAAAGCTTCAACATATCACCACCCACATCACCTAGCGAGGCAACAACCAACAAGGTGGCAACAAACTAACAACAAGGGAAACAACACATGGGCAATAGATAGAGAGGTGTGATGATCCACCCACAACACATCAACATAGAGGAACCACCAGAACCAGCTTCCATCTCAAGCGAGCGAGGCACTGGCTAGATTGAGTGTTCACCTTTCTCTAGGATGGCTAGATGCACATGAATGGTACCAGTGAACTACTCTTTTGAGTAGATCTTATTATTTGTGTTCTTCTCATGTTTCGGGGACGAAACATGTTCAAGGGAGGTGGAATATAGTATACTCAGGGGGGATAATATGGGGTATAGAGGGAGGTACCCAAGGTAATAATGAGATGTAAGGATAATAAATAAATCTGCCATAGTTAATAAATAAAGTGGTTAACCCACATAATGTAATGGACCACAAGTAACTAGGAAATAATGTGATAAGCCCGTAGTATTGGATATATGGTATTGAGAGACCCATGGTTATTACCCATGGTATTGTATTTATGAAGCCTATATAGATGCTAGAGAATCTCCATTGAGGGATGTCAAGGATTATTGTATTGACAAGCATATGGCTTGTGGAGTGATCTCCTTCCTTAAGGAGTGATTATGTGGTGTTACCCTACCTCAAGGGTTTTGATTAATAAAATATTTATGTCTATCATTTCTTGTTTGATTTATTGGGCAAATTTTCCATTTTAATATATTTGCAGTTCATATCTACTACATAATATGAGTGTCATATGTCTTTAAATCGTTGTATTTCCATGCAAATGCATCACGGTACTACTTAACTAGGTAGATAAATGCCCGTTGTTCCTATGGAGAACAACATGTACCAAGGTTTACATACTTTAGATCTTCTTAGGTCCCAAGATTGACTTGTTCAGATGCTGACTTTGATCTCTAAGTATTTGTGTTGATTGATCCTCTAAATCAATTCTACAGGTCATATAACTTCTCTAGGGACACCACACCCTTAGGCATAATTTTTCCTTTCGTTGCATTGGATGCTTCTTGCAAAGCTTGATCATGATCATCCTCATATATGGAAATATCTTTAAATATATCTACATTAGCCATAAAGTGCAGTATCTATTGGTTGTCACTAAAAACCCATAAAATAGTGATGTTGTCTAACACATATGGTTTATATATAATTTTAGTGGAAAAACCATTTTTCAATGGCGACATCCTAGCGGACGCATTTTCTAATGGATCTGCTGCAACATTTCTAAGTCTAGGAACATAAAGAATATTGAAAGCTTTGAAATGATTAATTAAATGCCATACCTCCTACTGGTAGTTTTTTAGATTAGGTGAAACACAAGGTAATTAGTGACCACCTCTGAGTCACCAATTACCTTGAGAATCCCTACTTTCAGGTCAATAACTTTCTTCAGTCCAAGTACGAGTGCTTCATATTCAACAATATTATTAGTACACTCGAACTCTAGATGACATGAAAGGATATGATTCTTGTTTCATGTGTCTGTAAGTACACAACCAACTCGAGATCCGTCCTGCTTCTTTGAACCATCAAAATATAAAGTCAAAATATCATGAACTACTAAGTTGTTTCCTATACTATTATTATTCTTATGTACATCTATATTACATGATTAATTTGCACCAGCTGGAGGATAAGGAAGGAGTTCCAACTGTGTATCTGGTGGAATGGGTGACGACTATGCTTGACAACACCCGAGGTTAGTTTCAAGAAAACAATTCCCAAATATTAGATTAGCAAAAGAAACAGGTTTGTTGTGGCCCTCAAGTGGTGTCACATTGTGCATCATATATGGTTCATTTTCACTCGAATATGGTTATTCTTGCCCCTGTATGCAAGCCATAAATATGACCAGTCTATCGCAAAATACCCTTGTAATTTGCTATACCAGTCCCTACTAAGGAGAACACCATAGCCTTCTAGAATATCCACCATTATAATATTTATACATTGATGAACTTGATCATATTTTGATAATCTAATAAGTGTATTCTTGAGTTCACCAACAACTTGGATGATAGATCTGTCCAGCGGAATAATTTGTGCATTAATTTTGTCACACTTAGCATTTAATTTCTTTGCAACAGATAATGACATTACATTTATAGATGCATCGAAATCGATTTAAGGATTGTGGACATTATAATTGAAAATTTCAAAAGTCAATAAAAATAGAGGGCAAAGAGTGTTAACTTCTAGTGTTGCAACATTAAATACAGATTCGAGGGGACTATATGACTTTCCAGACACCTTTTCAGAGGAGGAAGATTTATTACCTGGTGAAGGTTGTGAAAAGGCTTGGACAATTAATTCACGCTGGCCTACGATCGTCGTGAGCTCATTGATGGAAATATTGGTGCACACTATCTTCAAATCTTAAATAATGTAATAATCAATTGTTTCACCTCTAGTAGGCTGTGCTGAAGTGTCTAGAGAAGTAGCTTTGTTTGACACTTCCAGAGTGGTAGACTTACTCTTGTTGCTAGAGGAACTGTTCTTGGAATTAGTTTCATTTCTAGATTCTCTGTGCATTCTGAGCAGGATTGACAAGTGATGAGATTCTTCTTAATAAATGCTCTTTTAATTTCTGTCTTGTCAATTCCTGTTCAGAGATGGGACCTTTACTCCTTAAACTATATTGACAAGTTTGCTTCTAAGGGGGGGGGGGACTCCCTTTGTGGTGGTTCTTCAACATTCTTCTTGTCAGTGTTATAGATGAAACCAAATGCATTCACTTCATGTCCAATACCTTTTCTTTCTTCACCCGCTCAGGTTTTTCTGTTTCTTCTATCTGTTCTTCCTGCTCATCTGCTAATAGGGAATCCACAATGTGTGCGGCCAAAACATTCATGTTGTGGTTCCACTATGGGCATGTCTTTTCTGAGTGATATTCCTGGTGGAAAGAATAATAATTATCCATGTTGGTACTTCCTATATTCATCACAACATTTGAGCTCTGGGCAGACTTGGCGAGCTGATTGCTACTACTATTATTATTCCTTCGAAAGGGAAGGACTTGGGAGGCTTGATGCTAGTAGAAGTCTTGCTTGACCTCTTCTTTAGCTCTAAAATTTCATTGGTGAGTGTTTTCACCATCCCAGTCAAGCTTTCAATATCTGATGATTCCTTTTCTTTATCCTTACAAGAAGAAAGATGAGACTTCCTATTAGTTTCCTTGGAGTCCTTTGATTTGTCATTGTTAGTAATGACTCCGATAGCACGTAATTCCTTCTTGACGGTGATCACCTCTGCAATGTTTAACACCAGTGTTATCTTTTCAACTCTTTTAACAAATTGGGAAATGTTAGTGGGAAAGGCATCCGTATAATAATCGATAGTAATCGAATCATGTGGTTGCATGCGTAGGGGAAACTTATTCAATAGATGGTTAAATCTTTGATTAAAATATTTCGCTTTCTAATTTTCCCCCATTTTACTACTTGCGAGCTCTTTTAGTAAGATGGAAGGAGTTTTGTCATCGGTAAATTTCTCTAGAAATAACATCTTGAACTCCCTTTAACTTTGGATTAAATTGACAGGAAAACTATGGTACCATGTTGCTGCTATACCTTCTAATGTATAAGGAAAAAGTCTACAAGAAACATCATCGTACCTCACCTCTAACATCCACATATGCATGTAGAAGTCATCGATGTGATCTTCTACCTTTTTCTTCTTGTTTGGATCAAACTTTGATAGCATCTTTTTCAGATGTCTAGGCATCTTATGGAGGATGCCCGGAAGAGAAAGAGGCCCTTGGGCCATCCAATCCAAGTCCTGGTCGGCCATGTCTTCGTCTCTATGCTCCTCTTCCTTTTCAGAATATGAGGAGTCTTCTCCTTCACCATTTAATCCATAAAAAATGTCATCAGAAAGAACAACGTCGTCCTCGCACCCTTCGTTAATAGGTGGAAGTTGATCTTGATGCACTGTATTTTCTGAGGATTCTGCTAACTCTTCAAGAGTGGAAAAAACCAAATATTCCAATGTAGAAACTAATATACCGATATTAGTTGTTTCTTTCTTCTTCAGAAAATGTGGGAGATTCTACGCTCCAGGAATTAATCTGATAGCCTTTGCGAATTGACGAGTTGTAGGTCAAAGTGCCCAGATTTGTTCGTATGTAACTTTGTATATCAACTCTAGGCTAGGTTGAGAAAATTCTCCTACTTCAAGAATAGGAAATGGAGTAGTGCTCAGAATGTTTCTACCTTGTCCAGAATAAGAATTATTAGGGTGTGCAGATTTACCAACCATAAAAAATTGGCTGCCCTCCTTCTAGCGCCAGAATGTTGATGGTGCTAGATACCGCCAACATATAGGGAATCTCCCCAATAGAAGGTCCCAACTATTCCTCACAATGTTTGGTGTAGGAGTCCCATCCGGAATACAGTCTGACTTCTGTTTACTTAAATATATGCCTTGGCTTTATCTGTCAGCATGAGAGAGAAGTGAAAATGTCCTTTTGAATGTGCAAGTGAGTGTGTCTTGTGAATGTTTGATTATAGATGTATCAAGGTTATCTTATTGCAGAGGGTAAAATAAAGTGAGCCTCCAAGAGAGAAGTAATAATACTACCCTAATGGAGACACACATGAAAGAGAAAGGCTCGTCTAACATCAAGAGAAATAGTTCACAAGGATGCGGCGATCATTATAAACATAATAACACATTTCCAATAAGCAAGCACTGAAGTCACCGAAATAGTTCAAATACTCCAATACGGATGAAAGAAAACATGAAACATAAACACTCAAAGAATAGTCTTAGAAACATTCACAATCTATGTGTGAAAATGTGCTGGCCTAGAAGGCTTCAATATTAAGAAAAAGTCCCAAGATACATAAATACAATGAACATCACTAGCTCCAATAATGGAGCGTTAGAGCCACTACTTGCTCCCAAAAAGTACTAACTCTATCTCTCTAATTCCTTGTGGGAGAAGCCAAGGTTAAAAGTCCTTTACATGATAAATGAGGATCCTTTTATAACTTGAGGCATGACCTTTCACATCCTCATGACTCTTGACTTTCCAACTTCTATTGACCTTTGGACTTCTACAACCTTTGGAATTCCAAATGACTTTTGGAATTACATATGACTTTTGGTATTACATGTCCTTTGGACTTCCATGAATCTTTAGTTTATACATGACTCTTGGACTTCCACTTATTTGTCTTTACAATGATTACAACAATACATCATGACTTCCACATCATCATGTGATGAGAATGTGACATGTCACTATCTTTGATGACTGGGACTAATAGTGACTGATGACATGGACTTTCTCTAGTGGTGACATGGCTACCACTTGTATCTTCATTCTTCATGCAGCTTCAATCGTTGATGTCCTCACCCTCCAAAGGGTCTTTGATCTAATGGAGTCTTTGAGGTGATTTGATCATCACGATTCAAGTGTATTTTTGTTATTTCCATGCTTCCTTTGTTTGTTTCCTTTGCTTGATCTTCTGCATGTGTGCTTTCCATGCTATTATTGGAATACCTATTTTTGCAATCACTTATGTCAAGCTTCCATTAACATGAAAATATCATTTTCTACCTTGTTCTGTGCAGATTTTCTGTTCATGCCTTTTCAGTGCACTCAAGAAGGACAAAAGGAGATTTTGGTGCATGGGCGCACTTTGAAACAATGGAGGGCTGCAGGGAAAGGCTATGACATTCTCTCATCTGCTCAAGAGAGAGGGGCAATCAAGGTAGGGCACATGGCGCAAGTATGAAGGACGAAGGGGAAGGCATCGAGCTTCCCAAGTGTGTTGTGTGCTTAAGGGAGAGATGGAGGGCTCAAGGAGCACTCTTGAAGGCTGAGGATGAAGGCTTCAAGCCTTCAGGTGTGCTCAAGAGGCCTAGGAGGGAACATGGTACACTCCTGAAGTCTGAATGTTGATGCTTTGTTCCTTTGAAGTACCCTCATGTGCTCAAATGGTCAGGAGGGTGCATGGTGCATTGGGAAAGGATGAAGGGTTGAGCTTAAGGCCTTCGGGGTGTGCTCATGTGCTAAAGGAGGGTGCACTTCTTCGAGTCAAAGGAGTGCGCTCAAGGAAGACTTAGTCTCTTGAAGGGCATAGTTTGAAGCAAGCAAGGGGAAAGAGGCTTAAGGAGTGCACTTTGCACCTTTGGAGGGCACATGGTGCACTTCCAAACAACGAAGGATTCTTGATCAAGGTTTTAGAGTGTGCTCATGTGCTCTCAGTCTCAATGGGTATGCTTTGAACCAAAGATTTTCCTAAGTCTGAGATATAAGATGAGGGGTGAACATGATGAGTTTTATACATAGAACCATGTGTGACACATACAAACTTGTCAATAAAAATTAGAAAAACCTAAACACTGATAAATAAACATCAAAATTTCACTTTGGACACATTACCCAAGTACAATGAGTGCGGTGTGTGCGCCTGTGACCCAAAAGTGTCATTTTACAACAACAAAGATGTTATGACCATGAAATGGACCTAAAGATGTTGTAACCAATGCGACGACACTTGAGACCATTCAAGGACACTTGAAGCATATAGAATAACATGGGACAACATTTGATAATAAATGCGACACTAGATATAACGTGATGGTAGGCTCCAAAATTCGAATGTAGTGAAATTTTGGAGGGTGTTGTATTAGCGACAACATGTGGTCTCTCCAACCTCTCTTCTCTCTTTATTCCCTTGTTCCTTGAATTATGGTGTAAACTTTTTAGTTAACTTCTCACTCTCTTCATCCTAGTTTTGTGCATCTTTGGATCAACCACTTGTATCCTTAAAACATGTGCAACCTTTCCTATCTACGTCAGATAAATATTGTTAACATGCATCCTAGTAGTCATCTCAGTACTTTTACAACACTTCTAATTTAGTGTTATAACTTAGGATGTCCTGCCATGTATTATGTGAACCAAGTTGAGCATGGATAATACTCACCACTTCCTCCTAATGTGATTTCCTTTGTTGGTTCCATCCAAGTTAATCATACAACTCACCCCTCTCTTACTAACCAAGTAAACAAACAACCACATTCCTCATATAGGACATGTGACAAAATCTTGCTCTATATGTGATAAAGTGAAGAATTAATCCTTAGTGAAATCACCCAATTTGAAGACTCCCTTAGGAGGAATTTTTCTCCTAAGTAGGTTTCCCAAACCAAAACTCTAACCTCACCTTAAAACCCCTCTATTTTTATGGATTATGTATCTCCAACCAAGTGATGTGAAGAACATGAGGCCCCCTTTTCTCATAGAAGTTCTCCTACAACTGATCACAATGACCTTGGTATTTAACCTTACCTTAGTTTAGACAAATGGTGTAGGTATCATAAATGCAACAACATAACTTAGAGGAAAGTTGCATATTTCAACAAGAAAAACCTTCTAGACCTAATAATGGCCACAATTCCCTTCAGTACAATATTCTACCTCTCCACAACACTCCAACTCCAAACAAGATCTTATCCCTCAACTTAACACTTCTTAAAAATAAACCCTCTTCCTCAACCTGCTAACATCACACCTTCTACCCAACTTGAAGCTACTTTGGAAATATTTGGTGCATTCCCCCCAACACAATATTAGTAACATGCCTTCAAATTCCCATGAACATCCTTCTTACTTCATATCTTCTCCCAACATGACAATGAAGCGATTGAGAATTCTCTAGGACATCTTAACCATGATGAGTGGTGGACCACTATGATTGATTCATTGCCACGTTTCCCTTCCTCTTGTTCACCTTAACCTAGGTGTACCTCATCCAAGCCTTTTTGGATCACATGATGCTTCTCACCTTCCTTTTTAATACTTACCTTAAGTTTCCTATGGCAGTCTTTTCTCTCCTTGTATTTCTATTCTCTCTTTTTCTCATTTCTCATGCTCTCTTTGTCCCTCTTCCTCTTCCCCTTCCCCTTGCCTCTTGAATGGTTGGGGAAAGGGTGACCTATTTATCTTTCCTTCTCTCTCTTTCTTCCATTCTTTGGTCACATTGTTGCTGGCCTAATCCTTCTTAGGTCATTATCTTGAGAATGATCCTCATCAAGATGAATCCCCTCTAGCTAGGATGAACCATCACTTCCTTGATATCTCTCCTAATATGTCACCCTTGGTTGCATTTAATAACCTAAATCCATGTATTCCATTTTATAGGATGGATATCACCCTACTCATTTGTATCACCTTCACTACTGTATTGTTGACATCTATCTCCTTTGTGCTTGCATTAGCTTCATACTAGGATATATCAACTCCCTTGCTCACTACCTTAGGATATACCAACTCCCTTGCTAACTAGTGTATGGTTTCTTAGTTCTTGTATTAGCCTTAGGTTAATGCATGCCATTTCTCTTTCTCACACTATGTCTTACATGTTCATGTCACTTCTCTCAATTACACTTTTCCCTTGGCTAGTGTATGGTGCTTCCATTCTTGCACCTTACCCTGGATGTATGTATGCATATTATTATGTTCATGTTATTTACTTGCCAAGATATATAGCCTTCTTTATTTTCCAACACCATACCTAGATCAATGCTTCTCACCTCTTTTCTTAGCTTCATCACCTATTTCTTCCCTTTTCCTATCTTTTGTCCTTTCCTTGAAAGTGGTGTCGCTACCATTCCTTGCTTAAGGCAAACCACTAAATTTTGTGATGTAGGTCGTCAGTGCATGCCAACATACACGACCTATGGATCTCATCTATTGGTATGCATGTATCGCTCTTTTACTTTGGCTACTTGTTAATGATTTTGTAGTCTAGTTGTTATTATTATTGTTAGACTTACACATGCTATAATACATGTTCTAGCTATTATTTCACTAAAATGGTAGCTATAACGTATTTGAAAATCTCATAATCTAGCTGTTGTATCACTTACATTATAGTTGGAATAATTGCTCATTGTTTAATCTCTTCATTTATATTTCATAGTATAATTTTTGTTTTTGTACATAGTATTTAAGCTTCTTGCTCCCTTATCTGGGAATTCTTACTTATCATGCATTGCTTGTTCACTAACCTTTCTTACTTGTTTTCCACTTCTATGATAACGTAACGATACATGAGGCAATCTTGTAGCTTCTCTTCACACCAATGATTTTTGCATGTGGGCTTTCACATGTATTATGAGATATCATAACTAATATGGCGGAGTATTCCTTGCAACATTGAGGCATTAGTTCACACTACAAATATCCCTAGACTACTCTTATGCATAATTTCTTTGCTCACCTATCCTTATTTGTAACTCGATACCATTCCCATCTTATGGATAGAAATTCTTGTAAGAGAGGAGGGGAATTCAGCATATGGTATTCTCACCTGGGTACTCACATATGCCTACCTATAGGAAGGATCATGATGTAGTTTGTCCATTTGTTGCATTTGCATGTGATTTACCCCACGATGATACAATACCTTTTAAGAATTTCTATAATGTGATGGAACACTTTCCTTGAGTCCTCCTCACCTTAAAATAGGTGTGAGGCCTCTCTAGAATGTCTAGTGCTTAGGTGGCTTCTCTTTGTTTGGTCTCTAACCCTTAGTCATCAATTTTGTTAACTTTGACCCTCAAGGAACTCATTTGTGGTATTTTATATCTTCATGAGTTTGGTTGGGGGAAAAAACCCCCAATTGAGTCCACAGTCACTTAGGATACCTCATTTCTTGCCCATGGGATCAAATATATTTATACATGCTATTTGGGTGCCAAGATTGAGTCAAATATCATTAATCCTAGATATTTTGGTGGAGAGTGTACCGTGGGTTCATTGGGGGTGTCAAATCTATTATTCACAACATGCTTAATAAAGATTCATTTTGGGCTCTAAAATCGTTGGCACGATCTTATCAAACCTATCAATTTAAGCCTACACATGTATTATGGTTTTTCTATAAGACTTGAAAAATCCAATGACTAATCTAGCATATAGGTATTCCTCTATGTTTTTCCCTTGCACATATATACCATTCAATTCCTCTTTCTAAAGTATTTTCAAATCCAAAAGAATATTCTATCTTTTGAAACTCAAATTTGTAGGTACACACTTAGGTTAGTGATCAAAATCCTTCCACCTCTCTAATGCCATTGTGTTGCTTTCACTTTTCATTTATAGATCCACTGAATGGATCTCTTGTTGTTTTCTTGGTCGCAACATTATAGGCTTGTTGATTCATCCTAGAGCGACTTCATTGGATTAGTTCCACTCATATCTTGGATGTTTCAACCATACAATCTTGAGGGAGATTTCATAATAGCTATGGAATGACATATATCATTCCCCTTGGGGTAACTTGGGTTTTTCTGCTCTCCATTATAATTGATTTATCTTTTAGATTGGTAGATCTAGTGTTGTTTCTTTGTATTGAAGATTAAGTCAAGTATTTTTTTATTATAGGAAATTAGAGTTGCATTTGTAGGATCTTACATGAATCACTCTTGGAGGCCTCCCACAATACACCTCTTTAGCACAAGGAGCTTCATTACATACAATAAAGAATTGTAGGTGAGTTATTTCTGATATTCTCTTTATATTTCTAGCATTAACATTAATAACCCATTAAAATAATTGTTGGTTAAATTAACCCTGGATAGTTGGTTGAATTTCTTCATTTAATTTCTTGATAAAACCTATTTTATAACCTAAGGAAAGTATTTTAATAACCTATAGCCATATTTTAACATAATTGAGATATTAAGATCCTGATTAACCTGGTGTTCTTCCTCCTCTTTATCCTCCCTTACGTTACCCTATGGTTTATGCTTAGCTTTAAAGCTGAGTGATGACTCTATTGACGGTGATGGAAATCCGCTAACATAGGAGGTATCCCTGGTTTGAAGTCCCAACTAGATCTAACACTGTTTGGAGTAGGAGTCCCATCCAGATAATAGGCATGGTCACCATTATTCTTAGATATTTTCCTTGGCTGCAATTATCAACATAAGAGATTATGCAAACAATCTTTGAAATAAGCAAGTAAGTTGACACTATGAGGCATACAATTGCAATGTATATAAGGTAATTTCATAGAAGGGAAAGAGAGTGAGCCTCTAGTAGAAAAGTAATAGTACTATCCTAAAAGAGACGCACAAGAGCATTGAAAGAATCATTTATTAACCAACAAAGTATTTCACAAGATAACAATGATCATAAAAGCAAGTAACAATGCACATTAAACAAGATGTATACCAAAGCCAATAAAATAGTTCATTTTCATTAGTATGTAGAAACATAAACATACACCACAAATAATGAAAAAATAGTCTCACGATCATTCACAACATATGCATGAAAGTGCAACGACTCTGAGAGCTTCATATATTAAGTGAAAGTACCAAGATACATGATTAAAATGATGTAACACTAGCCTCAATAGCGGAACATTAAGTCACCGCTTTCCCCTCCGAATAATGATCTTTTATCCTATGCCAAGCTAGAGAAGCCAAGGTGAAAAGTCCTTTGGTTGAGCTATGAGGGTGTATACATAGCAAATGAGGTGACTCTCCACCTCTCTTGTGATCCTGACCTTCCCTCATGACTCTTGAGCTCTCATGTGACTTTTTGAATTCCTATGTAACCTTTGAGCTTATACATGACTTTATAACTTTCTAGTGACTCTTCACATTCCATGTGGAATACTTGGGCTTCCACACATTTGACATTTTCCCATTTATTTGAAAATACAATATTAATATCCACCAATGATGTGGAAAAAATATATGGGACCAAACAACACTTTTGTGTTGACACTTTGAATGACCATGATTTGGTGATTGTGACATGGGACTTTAATATGATGTATCAATGTGAGGCTCCTTCCTCCGTTGAAATGACTCCAACTCTTGATGATTGATCTATGATGTGCTTCATATTCACCCTTGAAAGGGTTTGGATGAGTGTTGGAACCTTCTAAATGAGCATGAGTTGCTATATCTTTGTAGTGGTCCAAGATTCCTTTACTCCTGCATGATGTCATGTTTGTAACCTCTTCTTGCTAATCTCCTTGAACATCATATTTCCATGATATGGTGATTGCACCTGCAAATGAAGTTTACTTATGACAAGATAACATTGACCCAAAAATAAACTATTCTATCTGTGTTTATTCATGTAACATACTGATTGTGATGGGGAAATGCAAAAGGGTTTTGAGAGGAAGAGGATAAGAATTGCGAAGTTGAGTGTTGCAGGGACTAAGGGATAACCACAAATTCCTCTAGAACTACAAAATGCACAATCAGGGGAGGCTTATCAAGGTCCTACACAGTGGGCAAGTCCAGGAGACAAGGATGGTGAGCTTGCTGCTGAGGATGTGAAGTGTGTAGTGCTCAAGGAAGAGGAATTAGGGATTGTGCAATTGAGCTCTGCAAGGACTGAGGGTTGATCCCACTGTCCACTAGGAATTGAGGAAAGGAAAGACAATGAAAATTCATAGTGAGGGGTTTCAATCAACAGGAGTGGCAAGCCTAGGCACTGTAACTATGCAGTGCATAGTGATTGAGGAGTAGACTCCAAGGATTTCGTAGTTGAGATTAGTAGTGGCCTTAAGTGTTGGCATTATGACTAATGTGTTGTCCTTGATGGAAGCCTACTTGATGTGTTGTATTTTGATGGAAACCTACTTGATGAAGATGTAAACAGGATGTGTTTACATGTGACAGAGAGTTTGGTCAAAGGCATAGCAGTTCAGAGACAAAGGAATTCTAAAGATGAAGTTTCAAGAAGTTTACGCGGGTTCTATGAAGAAAAGCCATGTACACACGTGGGTATGAAGAAGGAAAGATGCATACAGTTTCAACACCACGGTATTCTAAATACCAAGGGTATTTACCATAGTATTGACCCATGGTATTGAGCCCAACAACGAATATTTGATCCCATCCAAGAATACCATCGACATTAATATGGTTTGACCTGTGGTATTGTTCAAGGGCTAAGTTATATAAGGATATGAAGATCAAAGTGTTTGGTGTGCAAGTGATGAATATTTTATGAAAATTTAGATCTAAAGCAAGTGTGCATGTAATGGGCTATTAATGAAACTAAGTATGCACCCAGAATATGATCAGATCCAATAGATATGAAATGATTATGTATTGAATAATCTTCTTATAGGTTGATTTGATCCATGATCATAAAGTCTTGACGTGTGATTATTCTGTGTATGCCGATATCTGGGTATGTCTGAAGTTTTGTTGTGAAACGAAGGTTTGTGTCAATAATTGTAGATATGTATGCAGGTTTGATACCTGAAAGACACGTACACATGCAGGTTTAACATTTGTAAGTCATGTATCTATTCAGCTCTGTACGTGGGTTTTATTCCCAACGAGTATACACGCGAAGATTCTTTGTGGAAAGCGCGTATATAAGCTAGAGTTTTGCTGAAAAGGATGTTTGATCAGTCTAATCAATCTTGCTATGTTTCTGATGTCTGTCAATGAAGTCTTACCTAATAATCTAAGTTTAACAGTGATGTTTGAAGTCGAATTGACTGATTGAAGAAGGGATGATGCTACTAACTATATGTGATTAAAGACCTATAATGGTTCTATCATAGTTTTAGAATGATTCAATGGTTCAAGGTTTAACTCAGTATGTGTTTTAGAATAACAATGATTCAATTTTAGGGTTCAATGTTTTGAGATTTGTACATGGGTATGCCTCATGGAAAGCGCGTATGTACGCAGATATGCTAAATTAAAGTAGTCTATATATTATGATATTCTATTGATCAAGGTTTGTAGTGACAGAATCTGGTTTCTGTGATGAACAATATGTGGATTGGTATTTTGGTGAATGGGTTTATAGTGATCTAATTGCTTTGGTTGTTTGAGATTGATTTGGGTCTCAGTTGGTACAATGATTAAGTGATTTAATGACTGGTTTCAATTTTATTATTTGATGGTAGTGGGTCTAGTTTGAAAATTTAATGAAACGTGGCCTATAGATTTCATGTTTTGTATGAGGTGGATCAAGTGTGAAAATTTATGAAATACGGTCCACGTATTGTAGGAGGTTGGAGCTCCCTTCTAGTGGGTGCTGGAAAATGAGAGAAGATTGTAGCCTTCTTCAGGTGGGTGCCTACATGATGATATGAGTATGACATAATACAATATTGTAATAAGTTTTTCTTAATAATAAAAGAATACAAAAACCACAACATCGATTGTTTTTTCCCACATTTGGTTTCCGCCTCAAAATATTGGTGTTGTTTTGTGTTGCTTATGTGTAATGGTTTTTTTTGTTCTTACTGCACATGGTTACTATTTTATTAATGCTCAATAAAGTAGAGATACACTGATTCAAGTTAAACATGTGTTGAATTAATTGAAAAGTAATTTTACTAGATATACACTAGTTAGTTGCATAATAGTCACGCACATATGCGAGTTTCTTTCAGTAAAGTCGCGTACAAAAATATAAGTAAGAAAATAAAAGTTTAAGTGAGTTTTAAAATACTGATTCACCCCCCTCCCCCAAGTATTTTTCCCAAAAATTGGTATTAGAGAAGGTCCTTCGTAAGAAGATTGATCGCTTGAAGGAAGATTCATCAAGATAAACAATCAATAGGGGACAACACCTATCAGACCACCATTGTGCAACAGAACCAATCTATTTTTCTAGAAGGTAAGAACAAGATCTTATTTACTATCACTTGGAGGAGATGTATGGGGAATCGTTGAAGGAGGCTATCAATATCCATCCTCCATTCCCATAGATGAAGCAGAAAAGAAAAAATTAGAGACCAATTCAAAAGTTGTCAATGTTGTGTTAGGAAGCTTGGCCGAATCATAATTTGTCAAAGTCATGCAGTTGATTACAAAAAAGGCTACATGGGACAAGATCATCAAAATCTATGAAGGTGGCACCAAGGTAAAAAGTGCCAAACTTCAAACTCTTAGAATTCAATATGAAATTCTCAGAATGCATAATGATGAAAGTATCACAAGTTTCTTTCTTAGGGTAGATGAGATCACGAGTTCTACGAGAAATATTGGTGAAGAAATAAAAGAATCATCACTAGTTGAAAAAATATTACGGTCTCTAACTCCCAAATTCGATTCAAAAGTTTCTGCCATAGAAGAAATGCAGGACATGAAGAATCTTACTATTGAACAAATTCATGGGATTCTAACATCCTATGAAATGAGAATAGTGGAACCCGCAGATATCAGAGAAGCTGCATTCAAATCTAATGCAAAAGGAAAAGAAAAGGAAGAATTAGGTTATGCATAAGAAGAAGAAGAGGTAAACTTTGTAAAAAAACTCCAAGTGCGTAATGGAATATTCATAGGTAATCTTCCCTTCAAGTGTTTTTCTTGTGGTACAATTGGTCATTACGCTGCTAAGTGTCCCTATAGAGAAAATCATGAAAAAACGAAAGAAGATACAAAAATAAATAGGAGAAGGTTTGAAAATAAGAGAAGTTTTTATACACATGAAGATACTAATGGTCTTCGGGAATATCAATTACTTATGGCATTTGAAGATAGAAGTAGTAATGAGTCTAATGATAATTTGATGGATGCCCTAGAAGAAAAATATATTTTTATTGAAGTAATAACTCAACTTAATATTTTTTTAGAAGAAGCTAATTTAGCAAAAGAAATTTTGAAGAAACAAATCATAGAAAAGGAAAAGCATAATGAAAAGCTAGAATGTGAAATAGTAAGTCTAAGGAAAGAACTTGAGAAAGAAAAATTCTTAATCTTAGATTTGCTAAAGGATATGAAACTGTTAACTTTAGGTATGTTCTATGCTAGAGCAATTTATTTTAATTTCTTTTCCACATTAGCAATCACATCAACATAAATTAAACTGCAGATAGAACATAAATATAAATCGCAGAAGACAGGCCAAGACAAGAGGACACAAGATGTGGCGCTAGCCAGGGACAAACCCCAATGTGGGGAAACCCTTGATCAATTCTTCTTTTATGTTCTTCAAAGTTCAACAGAGAAAGTGAGAGAGATAGTACATCTACAATAGAAGTCAATCACTTTGACTTTTGATATTGGCATGAGATTAGTTGAAGACATATTGCTTCAACTGATTCTCTAAGGTGGCTCGTTCACCTATCATAGTGCTGCATCTCATCTATTTGCTGCACATTACTGTGTGACACCTTGCTGTACTGTCACATGTGTTGAACTTGAGTTGCTCTCATCTTCATGCTATTCATCATGCTGCATCTTCCATGGTCTTATTCATCATTAAGTTGCCCATGCTCATGATCTCATTTATCATTATGCTGCCCCTTCTCATATCATCATGCATCATTATGCTACCCATGATCTCATACATCATGCTGCCTTCCTTCAGAGACAGATGCTCCAGCTGTTTTGGAAGTTCCCAGTAGTTCCGGCTTTTTTGGCAGTTCTGACAGTTCCGACATTTCCAGCATTTCCAGCTTTTCCAACTTTTCTGGTATTTCCATCTTTTTCGGCGTTTCCGGCTTTTCAGGCTTTTTCGGCAGTTCTGGCTTTTTTGGTAGTTCCAGATTTTTCGGCAGTTCTAGCAGTTCTAGCTTTTTCGGCAGTTCTGGCTTTTTTGGCAGTTCCAGCTTTTTTGGCTTTTCCGGCAGTTCTGGCTTTTCCTGCAGTTTTAGCTTTTTCGGCTTTTCCAGCTTTTCCGGCAGTTCTAGATTTTCTGGCTTTTTCGGCTTTTCTGACAGTTTCGACTTTTTCGGCTTTTTCGACAGTTCCAGCGTTTTTGGCTTTTCCGGCTATTTTGGCTGTTCTGTCTTTTCCAACAGTTCCGAATTTTCCAGCATTTCCGGCTTTTCCAGCTTTTCCTTAGGATCTCTCCTCCTACTCAAACCCAAAGACAAGTAGAGAAAGGAAGAGATCCAAGTGTGTGTAAAAATGACTTGAAGTCCTCTTCTATTTACTCTAAAACATAGAGGTTGAATAGACATGATTGTTGGGCTTCTGAGCCTACTCAAGTTGCTGGCCGACTTGACAATTTTATTTATAACATAACTAAATTCATAACTGCATAAATACTTATCGGAATTGGATGATCTTTAGATCAATCCTACACCTCTCGATGAGAGGGATCCAATAAAAATATCAGCTGCCATCAATAAGGTGACCCACATGGAGTTTGGCCCTAGTTGCCAATTTTAACACTCCCTCTCAACTAGGGAGAACTCCATTTGCTGATCCATATGTCCGACTGTATTATCTTTGCCATCAGTACCCTGCACTGCTCTACCCAGCTTTGCTCAGCTCTTCTCAGCTCAGCTCTGCTCATCTCTACTGGCTCTGTTATGTTCTGCTGGCTCTGCTCTGCTTTGCTCAGCTCTGTTGGCTCTGCTCTGCTTTGCTAGCTCTGCTCTACTCTACTTAGCTCTGCTGAACCATGAAGAAGAAGAATTGATCGAGAATGTCTCATACCATTATCCACTGACCTGAAGTCAGTCTCAGAGTGCATACCACTAGTCCTAGACCAGTCTCAACCGACCCAATGTCAGCGTCATAGGTGGTACCACTCCTACCACTGGTCCCAAACCAATATCATCAGTCTCAGAGTGTGTACCATTGGTCCCAGACCAGTCTCAACCGACCCAAAGTGAGCGTCATAGTATGTACCACTCTCACTGGTCCTAGACCAGTCCTACACTGACTTAAAGTCAGTCTCAGAGTATGTACCACTGGTCCCAGACTAGTCTCAACCGACTTGAAGTCAGCGTCATAGTAGGTACAACTCCTACAACTGGTCCCAGACCAGTCTTACACTGACCCGAAGTCAGTCTCAGAGTATGTACCACTGGTCCTAGACCAGTTTCAACCGACCCAAAGTCAACGTCATAGTATGTACAACTCCTACAACTGGTCCCACACCAGTATCATTGATCCTGGATCAATGAAGGTCATCCTAGCATAGGGAGTACGGTAGATACAACGATGCATCCATTGGTACTACTATGGTCCCTATCCTCATTTCCCTCCTCATTGATCAAATAAGAGGTACTTCCCATGAGTCCCTGACTACATGGGTAGGATGCCTTGACAGGAGAACTTAATCAATCCTGTCCTCACAGGAGAACTAATCATCCTACTACACAATCACAATGGAGAACACATCATCTAGGCCTCACAGGAGAACTAATCATCCTGCTACATAGTCGTCATGGAGAACATCATCCAGACCTCACAGGAGAACTAATCATCCTGCTACACAGGAGAGCAAATCATCCTGTCCCACAAGAGAGTGAATCATCTTGTCCCACAAGAGAGCGAATCATCTTGTTTCACAGGAGAGGGAATCATCCTGTCCACATGAGAGTGAATCATCATGTCCCACAAGAGAGTGAATCATCTTGTCCCAGTGCGCACCACTAGGGGAGGGTGAGTCACCCTGTGGTCGTATGTTGCTCCAGTAAGAACCACAAGCCCCCAGAGCTCCTAGAGCTCAATATATGCAACATGCAGGACCCTTGTACAAGGGTCTCTCGATGACTCCAAGTCGTTCAACAAAATCACAAATTTGATCTTTCCCTGGGGCTTTGACAAAGTGTAGCGACTTGTACATCATCTTAATGCGATGGAGCCTACTTGCTCATTGACTTATCATATCCTAGATAAGGCAGTATCTGATGTCTATCTGCTGGAGCAATCGTCGAATACGAGATTCCTCAATAATCAAATCCCACCTCTAGTTGTCACAGATAATCACAGTGGTATTCATCATGTGTAATCATTGAAGAGTTTCCACAACCAGGCAACTTCATACGAGGTCATACTCGTAGTTATGTATCTGGTCTCGGTGGTACTTATAACAACTGACTTATGCTTCGTGCTCATCCATGATATCGAAGCAGAATACCAAGGAGAACCAGCACTGAGAAGTGCTCTAGTGATCCTCCACACTGCCTACCCAGTCAGCATTCGAATACTCATGCAGTTTGCATATTTTCGGCAGTGTATCTAAATCCATGAGACATTGTGCCCCGAAGATATCTAAGAAGATTCTTGGCACCAATCTAGTGAGGCTCAACCAAATATGAGCTCATCATGCTAAAACATATGCCCGGAATCCAACTCCCTCTTACTTCTACAAATGAGACGGTCTACACCTGTTAGAAATAGTTCGTCTGTATAAGGTGCCGGTATGAGAGGTCTATCATCCACAACCTTCGGGTAATGGTTTGGATCGGTTTCACTCCTAGTGAATCTCAGCTTCATCAAATAGCTATCAATCCTCTCGTACTACACTCGGGGTGTTTTTCTTCAAGCCATAGAGGGCTTTCTTCCACTTGTATACATGAGATTCTTGTTAATGAATCTCAAACTCCATGGATTGTTCCAAACATGTGGACCTGCTACATGAGGGGAATGGTCCCCTTGTAAGATTTTCCTTCGATACATCTCAGACATGTACTTTCATGCTCCTTTTGAATTCAGGCTTCCCTGTCACCATCTGACTCACAAACCTCCGGTGCTATGTGTCAATGGACATGGTCCCCAGTGGACTTCCTGTAACTTAATACAACCCTGAACTCAAAAACATCTTTGAAAATTCTATTTTCAAACACGTACCTTTCCATCGACGAGTGCCACCCTGAAACCTTTGACTTCCATTTCCGAGATGGACACCAGGTTCTTCTTGTGATCAGGTACATAAAAGAGATTCTGGGGTTCCTTGCTTTCTTTGAAGAGTCGACCATTTCCTTGATGACCTGCATTACTTGTCATTCCTCTGATCATTGAAGATGTCCCTAGAATGATTATTATCTTCATCAAGAGATGTGTCCCTATCCTTCGGACACTCCTTCGCATAATGGCCGAACTTATTTCAAGGCATTCGCCTTTCCTTCCACCCTTTGATCCGAACTTCCCAATGAAGTGATCTTTAGGTAGGCCATCCGAAACTTCCATTGCACCATTATGATAATATTCTCTGCTTCGACTTCGCCCAGGGTAAATTTGAAGAGGGATGAGGAACCCATTGATCCTTTTATCTTTGTCCCAATTGTCTTCGGTGATTGCTCTTTCACTCTTGCTTGCGCATTGTCTTCACCTCAGCTCTGATACTATGTTAACTTTAGGTATGTTCTATGCTAGAGCAATTTATTTCAATTTCTTTTCCACATTAGCAATCACATTAGCATAAAGTAAACTGCAGATAGAACATAAATATAAATTGCAGAAGATAAGCCAAGACAAGAGGATACAAGATGTCACGCTAGCTAGGGACAAACCCCAATGTGGGGAACCCTTGATCAATTCTTCTTTTATGTTCTTCAAAGTTCAGCAGAGAAAGTGAGAGAGATAGTACATTTACAATAGAAGTCAATCACTTTGACTTTTTATATCAACATGAGATTAGTTGAATACATATTGCTTCAACTGATTATCTAAGGTGACTCGTTCACCTATCATAGTGCTGCATCTCGTCTATTTGCTACACATTACTGTGTGACACCTTGTTGTACTATCACATGTGTTAAACCTGAGCTGTTCACATCTTCATGCTGCATCTTCCATGGTATTATTCATCATTAAGCTGCCCATGCTCATGATCTCATTTATCATTATGCTGCCCATGCTCATATCATCATGCATCATTATGTTGCCCATGATCTCATACATCATGTTGCCTTCCTTTGGAGACAGATGCTCTGGCTATTTCGGCAGTTCTCGGTAGTTCCTGCTTTTCCGGCAGTTCCGGCTTTTCGGCAGTTCCGACAGTTTCGACATTTCCGGCTTTTCCGGTATTTCCGGATTTTTCGGCGTTTCTGACGTTTCCAGCTTTTCCGATAGTTCTGGCTTTTCTGGCAGTTTCGGCTTTTCCGACAGTTCTGGCTATTCCAGCTTTTCCAGCTTTTTTTCTGGCTTTTCTAGCTTTTCTGGCAATTCCGGCTTTTTCGGCTTTTCCGTCTTTTTCGACAGTTCCAGCTTTTCCGACTTTTCTGGCTTTTTCGGCAGTTCCGGGTTTTCTGGCTTTTCAGGCTTTCCGACAATTCCGACTTTTCCAGCTTTTCCGGCTTTTTTGGCTATTCTGGCAGTTCCGGCTTTTCCGGCATTTCCAGCTTTTTCCAGCTTTTCCTCAAGATCTCTCCTCCTACTAAAACCCAAAGACAAGTAGAGAGAGGAAGAGATCCAAGTGTGTGTAGAAATGACTTGAAATCCTCTTCTATTTATACTAAAACGTAGAGGTTGAATAGACATGACTGTTGGGCTTCTGAGCCTACTCAAGTTGCTGGCCGACTTGACAATTTGATTTATAACATAAATAAATTCATAACTTCATAAATACTTATCGGAATCAGATGATATTTAGATCAATCCTACACCTCTCGATGAGAGGGATCCAATAAAAATATCAGATGCCATTAATAAGATGACCCACATGGATTTTGGCCCTAGTTGCCAATTTTAACAGAAACCTTAAATGAAATCATCAAAGTTCAGTGCTCTCGTCTTATAAAGATAGGTCTTGGATACAATGAAGAGAAAATAAAGATTGTAAAGTCTTCTAAAGAAATAGGAAGTTATCTCAATGCAATAAAAATAAGCAGTCAACAAAACTCCAACCTACTACAAAAGAATAAAGGACCAAATACTTCACAGGAAAATTTTGCTCGGTTTAATCGAAAGGAAAACAACACTAGAAGGTACTATACTCCCATAAAATTCTACTTTAATGGACAATGTTTTGCTTGTCACAATTTCAGTCATAAGGCTGCTCAATGTGTTGCTTACAAAACTGTCATGAACAGAGAAGCAAGAAAACAAAAGAATGAGTTTGGTGTAAATAAATACTCTTGCAATGCTTTCTCTCCTCTTCAATATGAGACTAAATTCTCTTTATGCAATAACTTTGGGCATAAAAATTCTGAATGCAGGAGCAAAGGACGATCAACACCGCAGAATGAGAAAATGGAAACAACATCTAAGGTATGGAAGAAGAATACCATTGAATCTGAGAACTGTGGTCTAGATTTATATGCAGGAGATCAAGAAAACATGTGGTACATTGACAGTGGATGCTCAAAACACATGATAGGTGATAAAGATAAGTTTATGTCTTTTAATGAGATAAATAAAGAAAAGAATGTAACTTTTGGAAATAATTCACCTACTGCCATTAAAGGAAAAGGAACCATTTTGCCAAAAGAAATGGTTAAAGCTAGAAATGTTTTATTTTTTGATAGGTTGAAGCATAACTTGTTAAGTGTTAGCCAAATGTGTGACCAAGGGAATGAATTTGTTTTTAGATCAAAGAATTGTGTGGTTCGAAATCTCGATAAAGGAAAAACCGTAATAAAATGTGGTCTAGAACAATGTTACCTAAGCAAAGAAGAAGAAATCTAGTTGTGGCACAAAATATTGGGACATCTAAGCTTTACTCAAATACATAAGACAAGCAAGCTAAGAGTAGTTCATGATTTTCCCAAACATCTCTCTATAAAAAAATACTATATGCAAATCATGTCAATTTGGTAAGAAAACCAGGGTACTATTCAATGACAAAGAAGGTTCCACAAGTAAGCCACTTCAACTTATTCATACCATTTGTGTGGTCCAATGAGGAAAAAGTCACCTAGAGGTGAACAATATTTCATCTTATTTGTTGATGAATTTACTGGAATGTGTTGGATTGGTTTATCAAAACATAAAGATGAAGCACTTGATAAATTTAAGGTCTTCAAATATTTGGTAGAGAATGTGTTAGGCTAAAAATTCAAATGTCTCAGATATGAAAGGGGAGGAGAATTCATATCAGATGAATTTTTCAATTTTTGTGAACAACATGACATCAAGAGACAGTGCTCTATAGCTAAGACTCCTCAACAAAATGGGCTAGTAGAAAGAATGAACAAAAAAAATTCAACAAATGGTACATGCCATGCTTTATGAGTTCGGGACGCCTCATACCTTCTGGGGCGAGGCGACACATACAACGGTAACTATTCTCAACGAAGTTCATATTTGTGTAAACAAAGATAAAACACCTTATGAACTTTGGTTTGGTAAGCCTACAACTATCAAGCATTTTAGAGTCTTTGGGAGTAAATGTTACATAAAGAATAATAATGATAATCTTGGAAAGTTTGAAGCTAGAGCAGATGAAAGAATTCTACTTGGTTACTCCTCTAGAAGTAAAGGATACAAAAGCTACAATAAAAAAATTTAAAAGATAGTTTAATGCATTGATGTTGTGATTGATGAAGCATCCGCAGGTACAAAAAGGGAAGCACCAACAGATAACGAAGATGCTCCTACAACAAGCCAAAATAATGTTGAAGAAAATATCAATGAAGCGTCAAAAGAAGGAATTGACAATACAAAAGCATAAGAAAAGATTCCATCAAGGTATCTTCAGAAAAATAATCCAAAATCTCAAATCCTAGGTGATAAGGAAATTGGAGTACAAACTAGAAGAACTCTTCTAGGAACTCCTAGTTATCTAGCCTTACTATCCACAATTGAACCACAAAATGTAAATCAAGCTAGCAAAGATGAATTTTGGGTTAAGGCTATGAATGAAGAACTTGACCAAATAGAAAAGAATCATACATGGGAATTAGTACCTAGACCTCATGATAAGAATGTTATTGGGACAAAATGGGTATTCAAAAATAAATTGAATGAGAATGGAGAAGTAATTAGAAATAAAGCAAGACTTGTTTGCAAAGGCTATGCTCAACAAGAAGGAATAGACTTTGAAGAAAAATTTGCACCTATAGCTAGACTAGAAGCCATAAGAATGTTTCTTTCCTTTTCAAGCTTTCATCATTTCAAAGTCTATCAAATGGATGTTAAATCTGCATTTTTAAATGGGGACCTAGAAGAAGAAGTCTATATTGAACAACCTAAAGGGTTCATTCTAGGAAATGATGAAAAACTTGTTTGCAAACTCAAAAATGCATTATATGGGCTAAAAAAAGCCCCTCGTGCATGGTATTATTGCCTTGACAGGTATCTTCAACAACAAGGCTTCACTAAGGGCTATGCATATAACAACCTATATATAAAGGTGGGTGATGGAAAAATTTTAATTGTTGTTGTTTATGTGGATGATATCATATTTGGTAGTAATGAAGAATCCATGAGTCAAAGGTTTGCCTCTATCATGAAGCAATAATTTGAAATGTATCTACTTGGTGAACTAACATACTTTCTTGGTTTACAAGTATAACAAGCAAAGAATGGAATTTTTCTCTCACAAACAAAGTACCTCAAGCAGATTCTTAAGAAATATGGGATGGAAGATTGCAAACCAATATGCACACCAATGGTAATAGGATGTAGTCTTAGTTCACATGATGATTCTCCTGCAGTCAACCAACTAGAATACAAATCCATGATCGAAAGTCTATTTTATCTTACAAGAACGAGACTAGATATCATGCATGACGTTGGGATTGTTGGATGATTCCAAGCTAATCTAAAATAAATTCATCTCCAGGAAATCAAAAGAATATTCAAATATCTACAAGGCACTTAAGACTTTGGATTATGGTATCCCAAAGATGCAGATCTTACTCTTCATGCCTATATAGATGCAGATTGGGCATGAAATGTTGATGATAGAAAAAGCACTAGTGGAGGAGCATTCTCTATGGGGCCCCATATGGAATAGGAGGATACAAGCAATATGAAAGAAAGTCCCATCACCAACTCTGACCTCTGGAGTTTTGGTGTTTGGAATTGATTTACAAGTAGTCCCACCCGTGTTCAAATCCTTGGAGGCATCACCCATACACCTGTAGTGTAGGAGGATATAAGCAATATGAAAGCAAGTCCCATCACCAAATGTGACCTCTGGAGTTTTGGTGTTTTGAATCGATTTTCAATTATTCCCACCCGTGTTCAAATCTCTGGAGGCGTCACCCATACACCCGTAGTGTAGGAGGATACAAGCAATATGAAATTAAGTCCCATCACCAACTCTAGCCTCTAGATTTTTGGTGTTTGGAATCAATTTGCAAGTAGTCCCACTCATGTTAAAATATCTGGAGGTGTCACCCATATGCTTGTAGTGTAAGATGATACAAGAAATATGAAAGCATGTCACATCACCAACTATGGCCTCTGGAGTTTTGGTGTTTGGAATCAATTTGCAAGTAGTCCCACATGTGTCAAATCTTTGGAGGCATCACCCATACGCCCGTAGTGTAGGAGGATACAAGTAATATGAAAGTAAGTCCCATCACCATATTTTTCCTTTTGATTTTTGGTGTTTGGAATCGATTTGCAAGTAGTTCCACCCATGTTAAAATATATAGAGGCATCACCCATACGCTCGTAGTGTAGGAGTATACAATACATATGAAAGCAAGTCCCATCACCAACTATGGCATATGGAGTTTTGGTGTTTGGAATAAATTTGAAAGTAGTCTCACTAGTGTTCAAATCTTTGGAGGCGTCACCCATATGCCCGTAGTGTAGGAGGATACAACAATATGAAAGCAAGTCCCATCACCAACTCTAGCCTTTGGAGTTTTGGTGTTTGGAATCGATTTGCAAGTAGTCCCACCCGTGTTCTGGATGATGCAAACATTACAAGATATTCAAATCAATTGTTCTCCACCCATTTCCATTCTATGTGATAATACAAGTTCCATTAGTATTTCAAAAAATCCTATTATGCACTCCAAGTCCAAGCATATTCCGATTAAATATAATTTTCTAAGAGAATAGGTGCTTGAACAAATGGTCAAACTCGAATATGTTCCCTCAAAAGAACAAGTTGCTAATATATTTACAAAACCTCTTCCACGTGATTCATTTGAATATCTCAGACATAAATTAGGAATGGTCCCTACTTCATCACTCTGTTAATCTTTCAAGATCAGGGGGAGTAATACATATGTGTCTTGGTTATGACTCCCATGGTTGTTTTTAATATTCATGATTTCTTACATTATTGATAGTGCATATGATGTCGTAACAATGAATTGGTACAAAAATTATACGCTCAGGGGGAACTGAAGTTAAGAATTTTTAGTATATTACTTTTTGTATGCGGATCCTATGAATACTAGTCGCGCATATACGCGAGTTCAAAACTGAACGATTGCATATATTTTTCTATAATTACGAAACAATCTCCAATTTTTCTTGTTAGTTCTGGAATTGGTTGAGTACAGTCTGCAGATATGACACAGGTTCAGGGGGAGCATTTTCTATGCTTCTAATAATGCATTGTTGGCATTATGTTTGCTTTAGAATTCCTTGATACATAATGATGCTTATCAATGGTGATGTTGCTTATGTTGCTAAAGTTCTTGATTAATGATGAAAAAATGCATGTTGTTGTTCATGTTGCTGCTAACAAATGCTTATGGTGCAGATCCTATATGGTATATGATAGTTTCTGATGACTATCATGGTCTTATTGAGGTCTTTTGTCTTGATTATAAATGTCATATATGTCATTTGATGTAAAGGTCATGTAAAGACCTATGATGTAATAATTGTAAAATTCAATCATATATGGACTATTGTGGTCAAGTCATGTAATCCCATATTTTTGGGAATATGATGTAATTTGTAAACCCGCTCTGATTGGGTGATTGATGTAAGTTTGAGTCCTTGGTGATAGGAAAAGTCATATTCAGTTGAGTCATAGATTCATGTACTTCATTGCACATCCTTAAAAAATTTCAGCATGTGCTTAGAGGGAGCATGGTCAATATTCAATGTTCATACTCAGCAGTTCAGATCTACAATGCTCCAAAGAGAAGCCTTTATTCATCATTGGTCAACCCTTTTCCCTTGACATCAAAGGGGGAGACTAACTTGGTGTTTGGAAAGCTTGGTTCCTAGCTAGATGTGTTTTATAGGTATTTACAGGTTGTGGTGACCAAACACCAAAGTGGTTTCCATCAAGTCCAAAGGGGGAGATTGTTGGCATTATCAATAATGTGTTGTCCTTGATGGAAACCTAATTGATGTGTTGTATTTTGCTGGCAACCTACTCGATGAATATGTCAAAATGACGTGTCTACATGTGACAAAGATTTTGGTCAAAGGCATAGAAATTTAGAGACAAAGGAATGATAAAGATGAAGTTTCAAGAAGTATATGGCTGTTCTATGAAGAAAAGCTGCGTAACACGTGGGTATGAACAAGGAAAGGCTCGTACAATTTCCGCACCATGGTATTCTAAATACCAAGGGCCTTTACCATAGTATGACCCATGGTATTGAGCCCAACAACAAATATTTGATCCCGTCCAAGAATACCATTGGCACTAGTATGGTTTTGACCCGTGGTATTGTTTAAGGGCTAAGCTATATAAGGAGATGAAGATCAAAGTGTTTGGTGTGCAAGTGATAAAGATTTTATGAATAGTTAGATATGAAGTAAGTGTGCATGTAATAGGCTATTAATGAAACTAAGTATGCACCTAGAATATGACCATATCCAATAGATATGAAATGACTATGTATTGAATAATATGCTTATGGGTTGATTTGATCGATGATCATAGTCTTGACGTGTGATTATTTCGTGTATGTCGAGATCTGGGTATGTCTGAATTTCTGTTGTGCAATGAAGGTTTGTGTAAATAATTGCAAATATGTACGTAGGTTTAATAACCTGAAAGGCACATACACACGTGGGTTTAACATTGGTAAGTCTCGTATCTATTCATATATGTACGCGAGTTTCATTCCTGAAAAGCATGTATACACGTGGAAATGCTTTGTGGAAAGTGCATATATAAGTTAGGGTTTTGCTGAAAATGATGTCTGATTAGTCTAATCAGTCTTGATGTGTTTCTGTTGTCTGGCAATGAAGTCTTACCTAATACTTTGAGTTTAACAGTGATATTTGAAGTTGAATTGATTGATTGAAGAAGTGATGATGCTACTAGCTATATGTGATTGAAGATCTGTGATGGTTCTATGATAGTTTCAGAATGATTCAGTGTTTCAAGGTTTAATTTAGTATGTGTTCAGAATAATAGTGATCCAGTTTCAGAGTTTAGTGTTTTGAGATATGTACTTGGGTATGCCTCATGGAAAACATGTATGTATGCAGATATGCTAAAGCAAATTAGCGTATATATTTTAATATTCTATTGATCAAGGTTTGTAGTGATATAATCTGGTTTCTGTGAAGAATAGTATGTGGATTGGTATTCTAGTGAATGGGTTTAGTGTTTTGAGATATGTACTTGGGTATGCCTCATGGAAAACACGTATGTATGCAGATATGCTAAAGAAAATTAGTGCATATATTTTAATATTCTATTGATCAAGGTTTCTAGTGATAGAATCTGGTTTCTGTGAAGAATAGTATGTGGATTGGTATTCTGGTGAATGGGTTTACAATGTTCTAAATTCTTCGATTGTGTGAGATTGGTTTGGGTCTCAGTTGGTACAATGATTAAGGGATTTGATGATTGGTTTTAGTTTTATTATTTGATGGTAGTGGGTCCAGTCTGAATATTTGATGAAACATGGCCTACAAATTTGATGTTTTGTACGAGGTGGATCCAGTGTGAAAATTTATGAAATGCGATCCACGGTAGTGTAGGGGGTTGGAGCTCCCTTCTAGTGGGTGCTAGAAAACGAGAGAATATCGTAGCCTTGTATAGATGGGTGCCTACATGATGGTATGAGTCTGCGCCATTACAAGATTGTAAGAAGTTTTTCTTAATAATAAAAGAAGATAGAGACGACAACAACAATGGTTTTTTCCCACATTGGGTTTCCACCTAAAAGTACTAGTGTTCATGTGTGTTTCTTATGTGTAAAGGTTTATTTTTTTCTTACTGCACATGGTTACTGTTTTATTAATGCTTAATGAGGCATTGATACATTGGTTCAAGTTAAACAAATGTTGAATTAACTAAAAAGTAAGTTTCTGGGATATAAGCTAGTTTTCTACATAACATTCGCATACAAAAATATAAGTAAGAAAATAAAAGTTTAAGTGAGTTTTAAAATACTAATTCACCCCCCTCCCTCTCAGTGTTTTTCCCAACATAAATATGGACCTACTATCCACTAGGACCGTGCAATGCACAGTAGGAGGCACACTTGGTGAAAGGATTATGTAAAGCACTGAGGTAAGCAACGTAAGGTTAAGTCACTTCGCTTAGAAGATTCTCACTGCACCATGAAAGGAAGGGAGCCTTTATATTATGAAATTTGTCATTGCAAGGGGATGAAAAATTTCTTGTTGTCAACTAGAAATTCTCAATGTGAAATATAGGGTAGGAATGATCAAGGCTTTGTGCAGTGAAGCGGTACAAACAACAAGGTTTCAATGACTGTGCTCTTAAGGTGCTCATTATTTAATAAGGGTAGTTGTCCTTAGGAAATCATCAGTGCATAGGTCCAAGAGGTAAGTATTTCATCACTGAGGTTTATGAATGCACAATGATCATCACCTGGTGTAGTGTTGTAGTGGCTACAACCACCCTCCAAAACTTTTCCTTAGCCTATTTTGTAGCCTCCCTACCAACCTTACACAACACTTTGTCTTGCTTTGTCAAGTACACAAGCTTTAGTGTTTTTCATGCACAAAGGCAGCCTGTCGAGCATAGTTTGATCCATTCCCCTCATAGGTTGTTCACCTGGACTTGGTCCAGCTGCAGGCTAAGTAGCTTGCCCTAGAAAACTGCGCATTTCTGGAGGGAAACCACCCTTCCATCCATAAATTGCGCAATCCTCTCTGGTAGCCTGCTGGGCTCCAATATTGCGCAATCCTACCAGTCAACACTCCCAACAGGATTTGCGGAAATTTCCCCAGCAGGGCTACTCAGCCCATAATTTGCACAAATCTAGGCAATAGTCAGCTGCTCTGCCCAGAAATTACACAATCCTACTGGGTAGTCAACCCATCTCCCAACCAGAAATGTGCATTTTTCTCAAGCAGTTGAGCAGCTGCATGCATGAGCAGTCCGGTTGACCAGTTCCACCCAGGACTGAGGAAAATTGACTTGCATGCATGCATGACTGGTTCTTCCCGGAATAGAAAAAGACAACATGAAAAAGGCATCCCATGATTCAGGGAGCTATTTTCAATAGTTGGGGGTTACATGCAAAGTTGTTTTATAAGTTTCCCTCCAAGTGTCGCTTTTTCCTAGATTTGTGGCATGCGCGTCATGAGCCCAAACTTATCTATTCGATGCATCAGAGCTCATTCCTTCACATCAAACTTGGAGCTCTAACATCCCATAGCACATCCAGGACTCTTCGACACATCTGGCTTAGCTATTCACGAGTAAGTGGCCTCAACATGTCTTTTTCAACATTTTTGTCGTTTTTTGTGTATTCACTTGTATGAGTGTTGTTTTCTTGATTTCTTTGAACACTTGCTGTCATTTACATGTATATTAGCTTTTCCTAGCTCTGTTTCAATTTTCATTAGTATCTCACTACTGTTGCATGCATGAAACTGTTTTGCACGAACATTCGCCCAATCGACGAATCACTTCAACCACATGCATATTGATCTGTTTGATGAACCTTTCATTCATGTTTTGCATGCACTCTCAATCACTTCTTCTGTCACTTAGTGTTGCCATGCATTCACTGTCTTATTTGCTTTCAGTTTCCCGTCGGCGAGTTGGGCCAACCTTGGCCCTGACTCTGCCTGACTGAGACTGCATTGCACAATCTAGGGAAGGAAGGCTCTTCCTTCCTCTCCAAAAATGCACATTTTTTCCCAGCACTGGCCTCCAAGACTGTTTTGTGCATTTTTGGAGGACAATGACTACTGGCCTAGGGAATTGCGCAATTCAATCCTTGGGCCTGCAGTCCTTCTTGGCTGGAATTGCGCATTGCGCAATCGCAGTAGCCAACAACCAGTCTGGATTGTGCATTGTGCAGATCCAGTAGCCAGTCTTACCTCACAGAAAATCTAGACTGCCTTTTTCAAAGTTCTAGTAGCTAGTCACCTAGCCTCCCAGAAGAAATTGCACAATCTTGCTCATCAGTTTCCCAGGTATGTGCTGTGTCATTCCTCAGAATTTTCTTTGTTTTCGCTAGCAGATTTCTTTCCATGCATGTTTCTTGTCTCCAGATATTTTAGGTGTTCATCTATCTCAATGGCTTCCAAGAGAACAGGATCTCATGACACTGATGGAAATGCAGCTGGAGTAGCAGTTGAGAAAATGTCCTCTAGTCTGCTGATCTATGAAGATACAAAGCTGTATCTAGACAAGGAAATCAAACTGAAGTGGCAAGAAGTCAATGAAACATTTGTTGGCACTTTTGGGGAACACCTCGAAGACCATCAGGTGTACGTGAACATCCACAAGTCTGACTTGTACCAGATTGCATGCAGATATCTCGTGTTCCCATGTTCGGACATGACACACTAGATCATCTCTCACACTGATCCTGAGACGATGACCTTGAGTAGTGTAAGTGGGACGAAGCCTGTGACCTTTTGGGAATAGGATTATGATGAGATGTATCATATGTCCAAGCCCATGACTGTCATGGAGACTCCATTCAACTTACCCAACAACAATGCTAACTCCAGAGACATTCTGAAGGATTGGGTAAAGGAGCCAGCTCGTTTCAGGATGACACCCAACTAGGTCTACAAGACAAAGATACCGAGGAAGGCATACCAACACTTGATCATATTTTCTTGTCAACTGTATGGCCAAGCAAGCATGGTCAGCGATGGAGACTACTGTGAACACATATTTCAATTTGTTGTCCGAATGCAACTTCAAAGGAGTAATCACACGACTGTACGATCATTTTGTCGTCCCTTTGTAAAAGATGATATTTGAACAAGATCCACCCTGCATATCAAAGGAAGCAATGGAGGCCTTGATAGGTATTGCATATTGGTATGCCCCACCATCCGATACTTTCATCCAAATGTTCAGTGCGGAGAAGCCTCTGCATGTTCTGCCAAAGTTTGCCTTTGACGTACTTGTCATGCAGGAAGTAGCCTATCACATCTCGGCAAGATTGACAACTAGACTGCAGCGGAAGAATAAGGCACCTTGGCCCACTCTTCCATTACGGATTGGGTTATATGACATCCAGAGTACCAAGCAAGTGGATGTCGAAGCATAATTGATGAAGAAATACCCGTTCAACCTCTGAAGCTACAATCCGTATGACCCACATTGCATTGTGAAGGATCACTACATGAGAGTTCAGTTCAACTGGATCTACGGGGCATTTCAATTGGCCAAGGACGACCCATGGAGATTGTTACAGTTTCTCTAGACCCAATGAACTGGTCAGATTCACTGTGGAGTGGTTAGCAAGGCAGTGTGAAGAAGCATCACAGACAGCAGCAGCAGTAGTAGTAGAGCCAAGCATACCAGTGCACAACAAAGGGAAGCGTAAGATTTTCGATCGCATGGAGGAGGAGCAAAGCTGCAAGTTTCGAGTAGATCCACTTGTAGAGAAAACAACTATGGCTACAGAGACAAAGAGGCAGCAACGTGACAAGCGAATCGTGTGAAGGCAGAAGGATAAGAAGAGAATGGAAGAAGCAAAGAAGGAGTTGGATGAGTCGAGAGAGCAACTCCGAAAGGAATAAGAGCTGTGTAAACAGGAGAGGGAAGCACAGTAGCATCATATACAACAGGGGCGCATCATGTGCAAACAGATGAAGCAACACCCGTACAAGTAGTTGATTCATCTGAATAGTTGGCATCAAGCGAACAAGGTGAACCATCGCAAGGGAAAGACTTTGCTCATGAGATAGAACATGCACTTCAACAGTTGGATGCAGAAATGGAGTAGCATGAGTTGGAACAGGACACTGACCTCATGCCTCACCACAAAGAGGTCAACTCACCCACTTCGATGTATCCAGAAGAAGAGCAAGTCTCGGATGACCAAGGAGGCAATGAGATCCTTGGTGATCAGCCGGAAGAAGAGATGCACAACATCTCGTTTAATGAATCCAAACATAGAGTTGTGCATTCTCGCAGAGTGTCAACTCCAAAGGGTCAAACATTCCCTGTGCAAGTTGAAGAACGAGTGATCATTACTGATGTACGTAAGCATCCAACTGCTTTGGCCGATGCAACTAGAGTATATGCCAAAGCCACTAGCTCAAGAGTTCATTTTCTTATAGATGAGAATGAGAAACTGGCGAAGGAACTATAGGTGGCCAAGCAAGGAGGAGACTTGGTGACAATGTCTGCCCAAGTTGAATTGAAGAAGGCAATACTAGATGAAGTATTGTCCCTTGACATAGTTATGCGAGCATTGTACTCCAAGTTTGGTACCATGCATAAGGCGGTCGTCCATCTCAATGGATGGCAGCAGCGATGTGCTAGGAGAGCACACATCTTGACAAACATACATGTTGCTATTGATGACATGCAAACATCGACGATGAAGCACAAGGGAGCCCCACTTCACTTTCCAAAGATGATGAGGCCAAATGCGTTCGAGCTGAAACCACGTATTAGGAGTTAGATCCGGAACTATGAGGACCTCCCACAAATCATCACTAGCATATAGGCTTCCCATGCATGAGTATTCAAGAGCATGGATGTTGTGGTGCATACACATGCGATCCCATCACTTGGGACTCTCACCCAGGCGAAGACTAAGAAGTAGGTCTGACTACAGCTTGACTCGTACTTCGACGAGTTGATGCAGATCTCCACCAGCCCAAACTTGGCTATCCATGTAGACATCATGCACAAGTATGTTGTTGGTCTGGCCACATTGAAGACAATGATGCACATGCTTTCAGATGAGTTGGATAGAGGAGCCCGAGCAGTGTACGTAGATGCTATAGAGGCGAAGGTTAGGTTTCAGACGAATGTCACCACGGAACACACGGACACTATCATAGACTACAAAGCTTGGCATCAATATGTTATTGTTGATCAGCATGAGGATGTTGAGCAGTTGGACTTCTATAGTTTTCTAAGTCAGAGTGATGTCTAGTTTGGCTTGCCCAAGCCATTGTGTTCACATGGGTACATGTGAATTGTAATGTTGAGTCATGTCAAGTGTAAGTGAAGTGTCAATAGTGAATGTAACAGTCATAGAGTAGGTGAAGATTCATGAGGGTAGTTGAACAGTCATAAAGGGGAATGTCAAGAGCCACCCCACCCTTTGCTATAAATAGTCCCTCATAACTCATTGTATATGCTTTTGGTCAGCCAAGCTTCTGATAATACTATCTTGAAAAAATCTTGGTCAATATTGTAACGCGCCTTGGCTTCTCCACTGCACGGAGCTAGTTCATCTCTTTGGAGTAGGCGGATGTGGCTGTAACAATTCACTATTGAGGCTGGCAGGTTTACATGGATGTATTGTATGATTGGGACTTACAATTCTTTATATAATAAGAGCCAACACATTTTCATGCATATGTTGTTATTGTAGTTGGATTGCTCCGGTTGCTTAGAAATATATGTTTTTTAACTTACGTATTTGTATATGAACTTCTTTGTATGCAATTATATGAATCTTGTTGCAGATGTGTTGTTGGTTTAACCATCACTTTGGATTGTCGAATGATTTTCTTTCTAGCTTGTGATGCATCTTCACTCGTGTGTTCCCTTCTTAGTTGAGTAGTGCTACAGGTTGCTAAGGGGTGCACTCATCTCACCCCCCATGTGTTAGAACCTCTCATTCACCTTCCTTGACTCATTGCATCAGTCATACCCTTGCTACTGACAAAGTTATCTTACTTGCCTCTGTGCGACATCGTGGTCAAGGCATTACCTTATGACCCACTACTGGGACTCCTACACCAAACGGTTTGAGGTCTAACTGGGACTCCTTACCGGGGAGATCCCCTTGACATCTTGGTAGGTCCAACACCGTTAACATTTCTGGCACTAGAAGGAGGGCCAGATGACATGCTGTGTCCTCTCATCTAGTTTTGAACCTTTGCATACCTTTCATGGATTCTTGCACTCTTTTCCAACTGTGGTGTTTTTCAGATTGTGAAGATGTCTCCGTCACGGGGGAGTTTTTCGATCTCTTGTCCACTTTAACGTATGATGGTGAAGGCCAAGTGGCCTAGATTGAGTACTTACATGGCTTTATTTCCATGCTTCATGAGGAAGATGGGTGTTCTGACGAATAGGCCAGCTTGCTGCTTCCACACACACTTCAAGAATCTCCACGTAGATGGCTGCTCAACCTACTGGATGACAACGTGAACTCACTTGAGCACTTCTGTGATATTATTGAATACACTTTCTATCATTTTGATCCAAACCATCTTGACTGAAAACTGCTACAACAACAGAAGGCTCCGCATGAATCAGTTATTGATTTTTGGCAGCACTTCTGTGACTTGCAGTTTCAAGCTTTGAGGAGCCAGATGAAATTTGCTTATCTTTGGGACCGTTTCGAGTATTTCCTTAAGAAATCTACCTGTCCCAAGAAGAATATTGAGATCAAGTCTCGCTCAACATTCTTCATTCATGGAGCTGTGAAATCTCATGTGGATGTGGGAACTGTCTCGACTGACTATCCACCTCCCTCTCATTCAACAACTCCACCACTACCAAGGGATATTGAAGATCATGCTCACACAACTGTTCAATTTTCACACTCTCCCAACATCACTTCACTCAATTTTCACATAGATTTGGTTGTAAGTACTTCGAGTTCTCATATGCATTCTGTTTTACGACCTCCATCTTTACACTCGGGTATTCCTCTGGATGATGCTATCTTGTGTTTGTCCATTTTGGACTCTTCACTTGTTGTGAATGAGGAACAACCCATTGATGGAATTGGTGTTGCACAACCAACATGCACTGTCATTCATGATAAGTATGAGTGGGAGCTTAAGCATCAACACTCGGTGAAGGATGAATCCCTTCCCTCTGAGCCCCCTCCGTTCTTTCCTAACATCTTTGATGAACCTGCCATCCATGATTTTTCATGTGTGTCTTCATCCACATGTGTACCCATTGTTGATCACTCGCAGGACTCGCCGGATGTTGGCCCATCATTCGACAATGGAGAGGATAAGTTATTCATTGAAAATCTGCTTGATCTTTCATCTGTCTTTTCCGGAAACACAAAGAACGAGTTTGTTTGCTTCTCAAATACCCCTCTGTTTGATTCATCTGATCATGAGGATGCCAATGAATTCATTGATTTTTCTGATCATGGCGGTCGCGATCCATTTGTTTCCATATTTTATCACGATCATGACCCTATCACAGTTGATCTTTTGAAGCCACCGGTTTATGATGATCTACTTGATGATGAAGTTGAAACACCCAAGACTATCGAGGCACTTCAGCCCGAGTTGATGGTTATGTCAGGCCCACGCTCTCTTGGGGTTAGTCTCACTTCCGATCAAGAAATTATTCAATCACCCAAGGCTCCTCATAACACATCTGTATGCATTGAAGATCCATCTCACACATAGATCACATCTCCTTCACTTGAACTGCATGATCCCATCGCTCATGCATTGGAGGAATCTTACATTGCAAGCACACGTGTATGATGCAAGTTGTCCTTGTTTCTTTTTTTTGCTTGCATGTCTCAGTCAAGAGTGTGCTTATGCTTCCAAGTTGCATTCAGTGTCATACAACACCATGACAAGTCCACGAACTGCTTGTCATGCAATTGCACTCACTTATGTCCTGTGGGCACTATCAGACACAAAGTGTGGTTGTCTTCATTGTTATATCTTTCTTTCTTGCTGGTTCACACAACTCGGTCGCTCGCGGACCAAGTATTCACCAACATGGGTCTACCAATGCGTTGGTGGCTACATTGGAAATATCGCTTCATGTGATCAGGCCCATGCACCGTTAGTGTAGGAGTAGGAGTAGTGTTTTCTTTTAGTCAGTTTTCTTGCATGCTTGTTTGCTTATTCACTTTGTTTGCTTGTTTGTTTTCTTGCTTGCTTTGCTTTCACTTTGCTTCTACTTTTGCTTTGCTTTGATGTTTATTAGTTCGTTTGTTTCGTTCGTAGGTTAGTTTTGCATGAAACCATGTATGACTCTTGAAACGAGCTGGGTGAAGTAAAAGAGGGCTTGTACAACTATCGCTACTTGGTTATCTGTCATTTTGCCTCTATATGAAGAGCTTATTACTTTCAGTCCATGATACGTCGAGGGAAAATACATACTGTTCAAAGTGAACCTTGGTGAAAACATAACACTTGCGTGCTAACTAGTGTCACCTTCTCTAGTAGGTTGCTTTTGGGTTAACCCTTGTCATCTCAGTCAAGTAGAGTAAGGTGAGGGGGAAAATCTTAACAGACATGTCAGAGATATAATAAACTTCTCTACTGGAAAAAATTCTTCTGCTCTCAATAAGTCGGGATTCCTTTTCTGCCTCTGAAATGAATAAGTGCTATGCACAGTTAAAAAAAAAAAGAAAAATGAAAAAAATGAAAAGTCAAAAAATTTCAAAGTGAAAAAAAATGAATAAGGTGAAAGAAGAGAAAGGCTTCTTACGTGGGGAGGTGATGCAAGTAACTCCGACGGGGTACTGACCAGGCTTGCTGGCAGCAAATCCATGCTTGTGTTCCTATGTGACTCCACCGGGGTACTGTCCAGGCCTGATGGCAGTGGAGAAACACCAGAGATGAAACTAAGACTCTGACGACTATAATGCTTGTGCACATATATACCGCTCAACCCCAATCGAAACAAAGATGTTGCCTTGTCTTGGAATGTGTGTCAATCGACCAAGAGCTTGGTAGGTGCTACATATTACAATCAAGCCAGTGTGAAACCAAGATGAGTTGAGAAATGAACAATACTTCTAGAGGTGTTAGACTTTCTTTTCACGAACAAGGTCCATTCAAAGAGTTGGAGTTCTACCAATTTGTCACCAAGTGTTGTAGCAGCTACAACCACCCTCCAAAATTTTTCCTTAACCCGTTTTGGAGCCTCCCTACTAACCTTACACAACACTTTGTCTTGCTTCATCAAGTACACAAGCTTCAGTGTTTTTCATGCATAAAGGCAGCTGGTCAAGCACAATTTGATCCATTCCCCTCACAGGCTGTTCACTTGGACTTGATCCAGGTGTAGGCTGAGCAGCTTCCGCTAGAAAATTGTGCATTTTTGGAAGGCAACCAACCTTCCCTCTAGAAATTGTGCAATCCTCTCTGGTAGCCTGTTGGGCTCCAGGATTACACAATCCTGCTAGTCAACACTCCCAGCAGGGCTGCTCAGCCCAGAATTTGCACAAATTTGGGTAGCAGTTAGCTGCTCTACCCAGAAATTGCGCAATCCTCCTGGGCAATCAGCCCAGCCCCCAGCTAGAAATACACATTTTTCTCAAGTAGTTGAGCAACTGCATGTATGAACATTCTGGTTGACCAGTTCCACCCGGGACCAAGGAAACTTGACTTGCGTGCATGCATGACTGGTTCTTCCTAGAATAGAAAAAGGGAACATGCAAAAGGAATCCCATGATTCAGGGAGCTATTTTTAGTAGTCGGGGGTTACATGCAAATTTGTTTTAGAAGTTTCCCTCTAAGCATTGCTTTTTCCTAGATTTGTGGCATGCGCGTCATGAGCCCAAAATTATTTATTCGACGCATAAGAGCTCATTCCTTCACATCAATCCTTGATCTCTGACATCCCATAGCACATGCGGGACCCTTCGACACATCCGGCTCATATATTCATGGGTAAGTGGCCTCAACTTGTCTTTTTCAGCATTTCTGTCGCTTTTTGTGTATTTACTTGTATGAGTGCCATTTTCTTGATTTATTTGAACACTTGCTATCGTTTACATGTATATTACCTTGTCCTAGCTCTGTTTCAGTTTTCGTTTCTATCTCATTGCCGTCGCATGCATGAAACTATTTTGCATGAACGTTCACCCAACCGGCGAATCGCTTCACCCACATGCATGTTGTTTTGTTTGTTGAATCTTTCATTCATGTTTTGCATGCACTGTAAATCAATTTTGCTATAACTTAATGTCACCATGCATTCACTATCTTGTTTTCTTTCAGTTGCCCGTCGGTGAGTCAGGCCAACCTTTGCCTAGACTCTGCCTCACTGAGACTGCATTGCGCAATCTAGGGAAGGAAGGCTCCTCCAGAAATGCGCATTTTTTCCCAGCACTGGCCTCTAAGACTGTTTTGTGCATTTATAGAGGACATTGATTGTTGGCCCAAGAAATTGCACTATTCAGTCTCTGGGCCTACAGTCCTTCCCAGCTGGAATTGTGCATTGCGCAATCCAAACAGCCAACAACCAGTTTGGATTGCACATTGTGCAGATCCAACAGCCAATCCTACCTCCCAGACAGTCCAGACTATCTTTTGCATAGTTCTGGCAGCCAGTCACCCAGTCTTCCAGGAGAAATTGCACAATCTTTCTCATTAGTTTCCCAAGTATGTGCTGTGTCATTCCTCGGAATTTGGTTTGTTTTCGCTGACAGATTTATTGCCATGCATGTTGCTTGTCTCCAGATCTTTCACATGTTCATCTGTATCAATGGCTTCCAAGAGAAAAGGATCTCTGGACACTGATGGAAATGCTGCTGGAGCAGCAGTTGAGCAAATGTCCTCTAGTCTATCGACCTATGAAGATACCAAGCTGTATCTAGACAAGGACATCAAAATGAAGTGGCAAGAAGTCAATGAAACATTTGCAGGCACTTTTGGGGAACACCTCGAAGACCGTCAGGTGTACGTGAACATTCACAAGTCTAGCTTGTACCGGATTGCATGCAGATATCCTGTGTACCCATGCATGGACATGATACACTAGATCGTCTCTCACATTGATCCCGAGATGATGACCTTAAGCAGTGTCAGTGGGACGAAGCTTGCGACCTTCTAGGAACAGGATTATGATGAGATGTATCAGATGTCTAAGCCTGTGACTGTCATGGAGACTCCATTCAGCTTACCCAACAAAGTGCTAACTCTAGGACATTCTGAAGGATTGGGTAAAGAAGTCAGCTTGTTTCAAGATGATACCCAATGAGGTATCCAAGACAAAGATACTAAGGAAGGTGTACTAATACTTGATCATATTTTCTTGTCGACTGTATGGCCAAGAAAGAATGAAAGCCTTCCCATAGAGTTGGGTGGTTGCACTGGACCAAGTGGCTAGAGAAGGAAAACCATGTAACTGGCCTTGCATACTGGCTCATCAGCTGAAGGAGCAAGTCATGAAGGCTCGACAGTCACCTGGAGGTATGCATGCAGAGATTTACATGTTCGCCTACATCCTAGATGCAATCTGTGCCCGACATGAGTTCCTGGTCTTGGAGTGGGCATGGTCACCGACGAAGATTGCTGTGAACACATATTTCAAGTTGTTTTCTGAATGCAACTTCAAAGGAGTAATCACACGACTGTCCGATCATTTTGTCGTCCCTTTGTACAAGATGATATTTGAACAAGATCCACCTTGCATGTCAAAGGAAGCAATGGAGGCATTGATAGGTATTTCAAATTGGTATGCCTCATTGTCTGACACTTTCATCTGAATGTTTAGTGCAAAGAAGCCTCCACATGTTCTACCAAAGTTTTCCTTGGATGTACTTGTCATGCAGGAAGTATCCTATCACATCTCAACATGATTGATAGCTAGACTACAACGGAAGAAGAAGGCACCTTGGCCCACTCTTCCATTATGGATTGGGTTATATGAAATCCGGAGTATCAACCAAGCAGATGTCGAAGCATAACTAATGAAGAGATACCCATTCGACCTCCGAAGCTACAATCCGTATGACCCACATTGCATTGTGATGGATCACTACATGAGAGTTCAGTTCAACATGATGCACGGGGCATTTCATTGGGCCGAGGAGGACCCATCAAGATATTGTTATAGTTTCTCCAGACCCAATGAAGCGGTTGGATTCGATGTGGAGTGGTTAGTAAGGCAACGTGAAGCAGCATCATGAAGAGCACTAGCAAAGCGAAGCATACCAGTGTGCGACAAAGGGAAGAGGAATATTGTCGATCACATGGAGGAGGAGCAAAGCTGCAAGTTTCAAGTAGATACACTTGTAGAGAAAGCATCTATGGCTATAGAGGAAAAGAGGCAACAACGTGACAAGTGAATTGTGCGAAGGCAGAAGGATAAAAAGAGAATGGAAGAAGAAAAGAAGGAGTTGCATGAGATGAGAGAGAAACTCCAAAAGGAATAAGAGCTATGAAAACAGGAGAGGGAAGTGCAACAACAACAGATACAGCAAGGGGCACATCATGTGCAAATAGACGAAGCAACGCCCGTACGAGTAGTTGATTCATCTGAACAACTGGCATCAGGCGAACATGGTGAACCATCATAGGGGCAAGACTTTGCTCATGAGATAGAACATGCACTTCAATAGTTGGATGTAGACATGGAGTAGCAGGAGTTGGAACAGGAAACCAACCTCATGCCTTACCACAAAGAGGTCGACTCACCTACTTCAATGCATTCATAAGAAGAGCAAGTCTCAGATGACCAAGGAGGCACTGAAATCCTTAGTGATCATTCGAAAGAAGAGATACACAACATATCGTTTGATGAATCCCAACATAGAGTTGTGCAGTCTTGCAGAGTTTCAACTCCAGAGGATCACTCATCCCCTGCACAAGTTGAAGAACGAGTGATCGTTACTGATGTGTGCAAGCATCCAAATGCTTTGGTCAATGCAACCAGAGTGTATGCCGAAGCCACTAGCTCAAGTGTTCGTTTTCCTACAGATGAGAATGAGAAAATGGCGAAGGAACTACAGGTGGCCAAGCAAGGAGGAGACTTGGTGACAATGTCCGCCCAAGCTGAATTGAAGAAGGAAATACTAGATGAAGTATTGTCCCTTGACACAATTATGCGAGAATTGTACTCCAGGTTTGGTACTGTGCATAAGGCGGTCGTCCATCTCAACGGATGGTAGCAGAGATGTGCTAGGAGAGAACGCACCTTGATGAACATACATGCTGTTGTTGATGACATGCACAAAGATGATGAGGCCATATGCATTCGAGCTGAAAGCACGTATAAGGAGTCAGATTCGGAACTACGAGGACCTCCCACAACTCATCACTAGCATACAAGCTTCACATGCATGAGTATTCAAGAGCATGGATGTTGTGGTGTGCACACATGCGATCCCATCACTTGGGACTCTCACCTAGGTGAAGACCAAGAAGCAGGTCTGACTAGAGCTTGACTTGTACTTCGACGAGTTGATGCGCATCGCCACCAGCCCATATGTTCCTATCAATACAGACATCATGCACAAGTATGTTGCTGGGCTGGCCACATTGAAGACAATGATGTGCATGATTTTAGACGAGTTGGACAGAGGAGCCCAAGCAGTGTACCCGGATGCTATGGAGGCAAAGGTCAGGTTTCAGATGGATGTCACTGAGGGAACACACAGACACTATCAGAGACTACAGAGCTTGGCATCAATATGTTACTATTGATCAGCATGAGGATGTTGATCAGTTGGAATTCTATAGTTTTCTAAGTCAGAGCGGTGTCTATTTTGGCTTGCTCAAGCCATTGTGTTCACATGGGTACATGTGCATTGTAATGTTGAGCCATGTCAAGTGTAAGTGAAGTGTCAATAGTGAATGTAACAGTGATAGAGTAGGTGAAGAGTCATGAGGGTAGTTGAATAGTCACAAAGGGGAATGTCAAGGGCCACCCCACCCTTTGCTATAAATAGTCCCTCATAACTCATTGTATAGGCTTTTGCTCAGCGAAGCTTCTGATAAGACTATCTTGAAGAAATCTTGGTCAATATTGTAACGTGCCTTGGATTCTCCACTGCACGGAGCTAGTTCATCTCTTTGGAGGAGCAGGCGGATGTGGCTGTAATGCTTCACTATTGAGGCTAGCAGGTTTACATGGATGTATTGTATGATTGGGACTTACACTTCTTTATATAATAAGAGCCAACACATTTTCAGGCATATGTTGTTATTGTAGTTGGAATGCTCTAGTTGCTTAGCAATATATATTGTTCACCTTACGTATTTCTGTATGAACTGCTTCATATGAAATTATATGAATCTTGTTGTAGATGTGCTGTTGGTTTAGCCATCACTTTGGATTGTCGACTGATTTGCTTTCCAGCTTGTGTTGCATCTTCGCTCATGTGTTCCCTTCTCAGTTGAGTACTGCTACAGGTTGTTAAGGGGCACACTCATCTCACCCCCCATGGGTTAGAACCTCTCATTCACCTTTCTTGACTTATTGAAGTGGTCACACCCTTGCTACTGACAGAGTTATCTTACTTGCCTCTGTGCGACATTGCGGTCAAGACATTACCTTACGACCCACTGCTAGGACTCCTACACCAAACGGTTCGAGGTCTAATTGGTACTTCTTACCGGGGAGATCCCCTTGACATGTTAGCGGGTCCAACAACATCAACATGTAGGATTAGTTATTTTATAAGTTGCGCCTAATGGAAGGATCAAGAAGAGCTCCAAATTGGATAAGTGTGGTATCAATGGAATAAGAGAGAGAAAGACATCCAAACAAGTCCCAAACAAAGATCACATACATGTATAACATCAAATACAAGGTAAAAAATTATACAATAGCCATCATCAACACATATAGATTGAAACGACAACAAAGCGACACTTGTTTCTGAGTGTGACAGTTGAAACGTAAGAGTGTGACACTTAAATATAAGTTTTCAATACAAGTGGTAATTGTAGTTGAACGATGCATTATGCCATAGGAAAGTGTCCGAAACATATATAATGATCAACTAATGCAAGAGAGTGTGCTAGAGTTGCCTCTAGGAGGTGCTCTATGGTGCTCTTAATATGTGTGAAAACAAGTGGAAGCAACACATGCAAGAGTGAAAATGACACTTGCAAACACAAAGAGAACACAAGTGACATATGCAAGAATGAAAGTAGGCAAAAGAGACACTTGTAAAATATAGAGCAAGCAACAATGACACATGTAAGAGCGAAAGAAGGAAAAAGCAACACTTGCGAAAGAAAACGTGACAATTTATTAACTCACCCAAATGGTGGGGTGTTTGCAACCATGGGTGAGAAAATACTACTTATACTCCAATAGGGCATAGATAGCAAAAGTGAAAGATGAACATAAGGATGAAATCTAGATTGTAGTCTTTATATAGGGAGAGAAGACACACAATTATGGTTAATATTGGTGAGTGTGCTTAGTGCATGTCAAGAAATTAGGAGCCAACAATACACTTTCACTATCGACAAAGAGTGTGCAATCATTGTCTACAAAGGATGCCCTCACACCATCCATAAGGACTACACAATCTATGTCTCTAGGAATTGCGTAATTTCTGTCTGTAGGAACTACACAATCACTGCTCACAAAAAATGCACAATCATCATCTTTAGGCAGTGCATAGTCACTATCACTTGGAACTGCGCAATGATTTTCATCAAGGATTGCACTATGCTTGACTTTCAAGGGTGCATGCTAACTGTTAAGATTACCAAGAAGAAGCTTTCTATGGAGGCATATAAAAGAAATTCGCTTCAACACTTAGAATTATCAAAGGAATACTTGAGAACTTGAGAACCATGGCTAGGAATGAAATTACTGGCTTGAAATGAAGGATGTCCTGACCATAAGGAGGTTCAAAAAGTTGGATGCGGGAAAAATTTGGAGGGTGTCTGTTGCAACGATAACACTTGGTGACACACTGGAAGAACTCAAACTCCTTTATTTAGGTCTAACATTAAGTATGATGTTTATCCTTCTGAAAACATTTTCTCATCCTATTGATCACCTTAGCTTCTTTACTTAGCCCCATTACAGGTGTAATCTCTTCTATTCCTCTTGTCAGCTTTACACGCTTCACCAGAATAGTCAGACTTCAATGGTTTCAATTAGGGAGTAGGAGTATGTAGATCCTATGAGTTTAAGATGTTCAGATTTTATTATCATCTCTGATGTTTAATAGGCCTATTCAATACCTCGATAGAGTCACTTCAAGAATTCACAAGCATTTCTTAGCTACCAGCGAGTCTGTTCTTTTCCCTGACGAAGTTACTTTCTTCACCTCTTTGTGCAGGAAGCCTTTCTCTTGTTTCACCCTTTATTTATTTTATTACTTTTTACTCATTGGCACTTGCTAGGATTTTATTTCACCAAGGGAGGAAGAGGCTTCCCGAATGATTTAATGAGTAAGAGAGGTTGTTCCTTGTTTTTCAGAGACTCTTATATATACACCTTTGGAATTGGTGTGCTCACTTAATTTTTCCTCCTTTCCCTTCTCTACTCGACTGAGTTGACACATTAGAACCAATTAATACAAAGGTCCAATTCATGGAAAGAAGATCCCATTAAATATATGACCATCATAGATCTTCTAAGGCTTTCAGTTAATATGAAACCTATTTTATGTACGTGCATCATTGACCTTAAAAGGTATCTAGGCCCAAACAAAGAAGTAGATGAAAGCTAAGCCAAGAGTTGCTAGTTGTCACAATTTCCCTTTTGACTTTTGCCACATTACCATAGAGCCAAAAAAAGTGGATTTCTTATATGGTATTATTTAAACAAAACACAAGTGAAGGCACGCAAGAAATATAGAACAAGATAGAACAAAAACACTTAAGAAAGCAAAGTAAAGACTAGTAAAGGGGCATGCAAAGAACAAAACTCAAAAGAAAAGGGGAATGCAAAAAAAGAGTTGTAATGCAAACGTAACTAGATTGAAACTAATAAAAGAACAAAACTAATCCTAAATCCTAATCTAACTAAACTAGAAGTAGGATAATGTGAAATCCAATTTCCATTGTAGCCATTCAAGTTGTTCCCGACTTGCAAGCAGAAAGATATAAATGATTAACAACAATATACAAAAATGTGCAACAATAAATATGTCAACCTGAATACTTTGCACAAGAAATTGAAGGTCTTTCCTATTAGAAGAAATATGTGCAATAACAATTAGCTTTAACCAATCCGCAACTTTACCTTGTTGGTTAAAACAATAATGATACAAACCTTGAAAGTTGCTCGTGAATATACATTCATCCATGTTTTCAAACACCAAAAAAGATTGAAACTTTTTATTAGCAATGGAGATTTCCAAGTAAGATTGCTCTAACCATTAAGCAATTGGATCATGATATTCAAAGCAACCCATTTGAAAACCTTGAAATTTTTGAGAAGATGAATTTTTAATCAGCCCAATCGAATTATAAGGAGAATCTTGCAATGGAAAATTGTTCTGATCTTATTCAAAGTCTTTATAAAATTGGTGAGGGCCTGACATAACCATCAACAAAATTTGAAGTGCCTCAACTATCCGATAAGTATGTAAATAGTGGAACGATGAATGATAAAGATCAGTGGGATTGTTAAGATCAACTTATGTAAAGAACTATCTTCAGTTGTACAGATGGGAAAATTATTAATTGAGTGACAATTGTTAAAACCAACATTATGATTAGATTGTTGGGTTGGCATATAAGATCCTCAATTCTTCATTGGTTCCCTTTATATCTGATTATATACAAGACCAACAATATGAAAACTTGTAAATCCGGGGAACTAATTAGGATACCAAGCTTACAAAATATTAGAAGTATGTGTCAAATTAGTATCAACATAAGAGTTTTTATCCGCCCAATGACTCAAGCATTGAATGACATTGAAAAGGAACGATTATATCGGAAAAATGATTAACTTCATTAGAACACAAATATGATATACTAGTTGATTCATTATGTAGTGCCCTGCTCTAGTTGACTGATAGTGATATGACATTAACGTTTATTTAGCCCTAAGGCCCGTACTTTATACTTTGAGGACCTTAGGTTGAGGATCCGGACACATGACTCTATTATTAGTGGTTGTGATGTTTATGTATGTTCTCTATTGATATTATGATGATGATAGCATTAATAGTTATGTATGTTCTCTATTGGTATTATGATGATTGTAGCTTTAATGGTTATGCATGTTCTCTATTGATATTATGATGATTGTAGCATAAATGGTTATGTTTGTTCTCTATTGAAACTATGATGATGATATCAGTAAAGGATATGTATTCTCTTTATTAATATCATTATGATGATAACTTTGATGGATAGGTATGTTTTCTATTGATGTTACGATGATGATAGCTTTGATGAATAAGTATGTTTCCATTAATGTTATGATGATGATAGCCATGATGGATGTGTCCCCTATGTTAGCTACTTACATTAGTTTTGGTTCACAATCAACAATGATGCGAATGACTAGGTGATGTTGATGATGCTATTATTAAAATGACTAACACTAAGAAACTTTGTTACTAATGATTATTGAGTATGACAGGGAACCACCAGAGGCACTCGCATATGATGAGTTGACAACACCTGGTTATGATGAGTTGACAACACCTGGTTTGATGAAAATTAATATTTTGTCTTTGAAATTTTATGTCAATTTTGAAACTTGCTATATATGTATATATATATTCTGATGATATATTAGTGGTTGTAGGAACATATTAGTTGCTTGGCCGAATGACTCACATATGGGTGATGGGGTTGTACAATTGGATGGAACTTCATGGGAGGGGTGGGACAATGTCCCTAACCTCACCCGCTAGCATTCATGCCTTGACTTGGGTTGGAAAGGTTGAATTAACTTCACCTTGAAGATCACAATGTCGTGGGGGAAGGTCCCAAATTTGGGTCGCTCATGAGGATTTTACTGGGGGTACGCATCAAGGCAGATTCCTTGATCCTCGAGACCATTAGTCTCACTATGGCAGGCAACATATGAGATTATAGTGGTCTGCGTCGTTGCACCTATACATTCCCCTCGTAGCCACTAGATGCTTGAAGGGAAAGTGGCGTGGCACCCTTGGAACTTCAAGGGAATTTATTGAAGAGAATTACCAACTTGGCACCCTTGGCATCACAAATAAACTGTTAGGCTTGGCACCCTTGGAACTTCAAGGGAAGTTCTTGAAGGGCATGAACAACATGGCACCTTTAGAATCATTAAAAATAAATAAATTAATAAATATAATCAAGATATGAAAACCATGTAAATTCACATCAAGTGGTAAATGATGTTAGAACCGAGGTAATTAAATCAATAATAAAACTTGGGTTAAGGGGATAATAGGAAAAAATAAAATATTTTACCTTGAAAACTCTACCCTTTCCATGTTGGAAAATATTAGGTAGATAATGTACATAAGTAACTTAATTAGGTAAAAAGGGGAAGAGGGACATAGAAGTAAGTATAAATATTAATCCTAAAATAGTTAAACTTGATTAAGAGAAGAGGGTGGTGAATTAAAATAAGATTAATAAATTAAATTTTAGATAAATTTGGAGAACCTCCATGTGGCAACAACCAACATAAGAATATCCATCTAAGAGGCAAATTGAGTTAAATTAGGAAGCATTTAGGGGACCAAATCTGAGACTTATCAATTGACTTTAGTAATGAACACAAATTAAGGAGTAGAAAAGGGGGATCAAGAGACAACTAGGAGAAGAAATAGGAAGTCTTGTTTGGGTGAGGAAAAATATTATTTCTAAATTAAAATTTAAGTAAATAATTTTGGAGAATCTTGGTGAGAGAGTGACACATGCGTGGGTGTATAATAAAACTATTGGATTAACAAAAATTATTAATTATTTATGAAATTCCAAGTGTCACCTATGAAGACTCCTATACAAGAAGAGGCAGGCCATGGGAGAAAGGACTTTTCTTTTTACTCGATTATTGGATGGATGAAACTATGTCAGAGAGTGACTGCAAGCTATAGTGAGTTTGGTGAGACAGAGGAATTTAGAGAGGGGACTCTTGAGCCAAGGAATGATCTCCTCCATAGAAAATTTTAGGGGCAAATGTTCGCCCTTTGGCGAAATTAAGGGGTTTTAAATTTTTAGTGGGCGAATATTTTGTATCATAGTACATTTTTACAAATCACCTCAAATAGCCCACCTTATTTTAAGGGAGAGGGTAAAGAAGGTAAATTTAGCCCTTGAAATTAGGAGTTACAACCTTCCATTCGCCCATTTTCAAGAATAGGTTTTATTTAAGTGAATCCATTCGCCCATTTTTAAGAATAGGTTTTATTTAAGTGAATCCTATGGGCCAAAGGCCCAAATACCATATTTATAAAAGAGGTATGGTAAATTAATAAAAATATAAATAAATGAGAGGTATGGTAAATAAATAAAACATTTTTTATATTTACTCCATAAGTCACCTTATATACATGCAAGGGTGTAAACAAATAAAAATATAAGTAAAGTTGAGGTATGGTAAATAAATAAAACGTCTTTTTATACTTACTCAAAAGGTATGGTAAATAAATAAAAATATAAATAAACTAGACGCATGGTAAATAAATAAAACCTCTTTTTATATTTAGTCCATAACCCTCATTCTATTTATGAAGGCTCAAGAAAGAGGTTTTATTTAAGTGAATACTATGGGCCAAATACCATATTTGTAAAAGAGGTATGGTAAATTAATAAAAATATAAATAAACGAGAGGTATGGTAAACAAATAAAACATTTTTTTATATTTACTCCATAAGTCACCTTATATTTACGAACACTCAAAAAATGCCTTATATTTAGGTGAAACCTATGGGCAAAATACTATGGGACAAATACCATGGACTAGATTGTTATTAATACCATGCAAAAAAACATTATTAACCCTAATATTAGTATTAATAAAAATAAAAATGGCACATGATATTGACCCATGGTATTCACCAAAATGGCACATGGTATTGACCCATGGTATTCACCTGGAATGTAGCCTATTTAAATGGGGGAATTAAACCAACATAGATCCCTCTTTACTCTGGATCTACTAACCCCCGAGAGGTATCAAATATCGTGATATGCAAACTAGCATAGAGTGAAAAAATATTTGATCCGATCAAGGGTAAAAATGGATGTTGTAATTTAATGTATGTTAAACATTTTAGCTTGGTTAAAATAAAAAATAAAATAAAAATCAACTATTAATTTTATTAATTTTTATAAATTACTAATAGTAATTTTTAAGCTCCAGGTTTATGATAACCCATGGTAATACCATGGTATTCATGTGAGCATAGACTATTTAAAGGGGAAATTCTATCATCGTAGATCCATCTTAATTCTGGGTCTACCAAGTGCTCAGAGGGATAAATAGATTTCATCCCCCTAAGAGTGGTAGATGTGGAGTTAAGATGGATATAGGTTGGTTTTTATGATAATGAAGATACTAAATAGACTTAGGAAATTATATTGTAAAAACATCTTAAGGTGAATGGTTAAAGCATAGACATTGGACAAATATATTTGTATACTTCTGTTTTAAACTAAAACAAATCCAGGGCTAAAAGGAATGAATTGATTGCACTAGTCATCCTTCTATAACTTTCCAACATATGCTGGAGTAAACAGATTGTAATTTGGGTAATTTTATTGCAAACAGGAACATACTTGTGTATTGGCAGGGTGGTTACGAGGTCCCTAGAAGTGATCAATTTGAATTTTTCTTGGTTTTATATATAGTATTAGGTTTTTTCTCATGCTTTCTGTGAATGGCAGGGTGAATTTTATCCTACACCCACTAGGTTATCAATATGTAATTTCGGTAATTTTGATTTCAAAGATATTTTAAAGAAATGCAATGGTTTCATTTGTGTATTCAATAAACACAAGATTTTATAATTGAGTAAAATATTCACCATGCCTGGTGAGAGATTCACCAAAAAATTATATATACATATCATATTATTGATAAAATCGCCTTCCATTTTTCCTATATACCATGGAGATTCGCCCATTTATTATATATGTAAATTTGGGGGGGTTCTTAAAATTTTCCCTGATCTCCTCTACTAACTAACACATTTCATCCATTGTACAACCCCATTGCAGCTTGGGGGTTTGCGGGGAAGGAGAGTACCCAAGGAGTAGTATGGGAGGTCAACCAGTGGGTCACCGCATTTGGATTAAGCATGTCAACATTCACACTTGGAGGCGAATGACAACAAAGGAATGCAAGTAGTGGCAAGTCAAGATTGAATCTCGTCTCTTGGTGAACGGTACCTATGTTATTATAATGTTCTTTTATATGACTTCATTATGACTATAGTTAAAAACATGTAAAATAGATGATATGTGTAATGCAATGAAATTCGTAGATGCTTTATATTAGTGCTTAATATTTTTTAGTTCTCAATGCTAGCTCCTTATGGTTGTATTCTTAGTTCACTGTATTACTCTAAAATAAAAAAATAAATTTTTTCATAGGGTTGGTGCCTACACTTGGTATCAGAGATATGATTTATTCATGTACCAAATGTTTATGGAAAGACAACCTTATTTTGTAGTTTTATATTTGTTTATTAAAATAGAATATTCATTGGGATTTAAATAGAATATTTGATAGAATTATAGGCGATGAAGTATGGATATAAATGAACAAAATTATTGTATTCACGTGTGACAACTCAAAGCTTCAACACAATATTGTTTTTAATTATTAAAATAGCGTAATTGAAAGTTTCAAGTTATTGTAGCTCGTTTTGGTAAGAGGAGAAAGTAAGTTATTATATTAAATAACATCACTTTTTCACCATTGGAATTGAATTAAATTCACATCTTCTAAATTTTATGAAATTTATTTATTTTAAAATATTCTTTACATTCATTAATTTCATTCTAAAAGCCATTCCAAATCATGGAAAATTCTTCTTCCACACATTTCTTCTTTAAAAAAAAACCTGGATAGGATTGCAAGTCAATTTGATTTTGTAATCATGAGGTCTCAAAATTCTCTCACCCGTGTTCTTTCTCTACATTTGGAGAATGACTCATATGAATAGGGTTGAAGAAGAAGAACAAAAAAATTTGAGATATGTGCAATATATTTTGTAATTTTAGGCTTTTTGAACTACACTATTAAATATTCTGGAGAAACCAATCTGTGTCATGCCATACATTTTTAGCTATATAAGCACTTATATATAAATATTCATTAATTAATCCCAAATTAATTATTGTTTCGAATTGGTATCCCTATCATACATGCATGTAATATAATAATTACCCTATTCTAGTGGTATGCTATATAGCACAATATTTACCTATGCTTATTATTAATATTAGGGTTTCTGGTACTTCCAATATTGAAATCATAAAACATTAGAAACTTATTCTCTCTCTCTTTTTACTAATGACATTCTCAATTTATGTTATGATAGTGCTACCAACCACCTCTACCATTTACATGACATAATGTAGTCTTAGCCTACTATGTTGAGTAGATTGATTGTATTCTTTTGATTAAATATTATAGAAATGTTTGAAATTCATAGGTGAATTATATAATGAACATATAAATGCATAAATTGTTCCTTTGGAAGTATATAAACATAACAATAAATCATAGAATCACTGAGGTTAGTTATGATTTAAAAAAGATTTTTATCTGATTTTTTGTTTTTGTTTTGTTTTAATTTTATTTATTTATTTATCTTATAAGGAAAAATTGTGTTAAATTGTGGCAGGATTCATTGGTGAACCATGGTTAGAAGAGGAACAAGAAGGAGTGGGGCAACAAAAGGGCGCAACATGGCACCACCACAACAACTGACTCCTACCACCCCACCTAATGATGGGGAAAACGTCACAACACAAGAACATATACCAGCTGGAGAAGTGTTCAAATTAATGAAATCATTCCAACACATGTTTGAGGCATTAATAAACCGTTTGGAATGGGAGCATGGAGGACTTGTCATACAAAATGAAGCACACCAAAACACTACAAGAAATGATGTACGTCGAGATTTGGAAAAGGTAAAATTTCCAGAGTTTTTGGGGTCCACGGATGGTCAATTGGCAGAGGCATGGTTAGAAAACATGGCTATGTTCTTTACCCTGAGAGATTACACCTCAAATATGAAGGCCAATATGGGTATATTCCAGCTCAAGGGAAACACACTACTTTGGTGTAAGACATTATTAACCCAATTGGGGATGGATATCTCAGAAGTAACTTGGGAATTAGTTGAAGAAAAATTTAGAGAACATTACCTATCAGAGGAGTTCCTTGAGAGGCAAATAAATGAATTCAATGCATTAAAGCAAGGGAGTCGCTCATTACCAGAGTATGAGGTTCGTTTCATGGAATTACTCCATTATACCCCTCACTTAAACACATAAAAGCTCAAGGTGAACAAATTTGTGTATGGACTAAATGTTAATATTCGGGCCAAGGTTAGAATCTTAATGCCCCACACCTTGCATGAGGTAGTTTAGTAGGTGATCATTGCAGAGGAGGAGATCATTAGCAGTGGACCTAGTAAGTCAACAAGTCCCACAGGATCAGGAGTACCAAGTGGAAACAATATGGAACGTAGAAATTTTCAAAGGGGTCCTGTGCTCAATCATAAAAAATGGTCAATAGGAAATCAAAGAACACCATATAGGCATCCAGCTCAGCATCCACATAGGGTACCTCAATAAACTCGTCAACCACAAAAAAAATTCCCTATGCGACATCACCAAGTCACACCACCTCAGCACCGATCCCAACAGTCTGGCTCTTTCCAGCAGAGTTCCAAACCAACTCCTAGTTTAGTTGGTAGTAGGAGCCAAGCTCCTAAGAGGAGGTATTGGACTTGTGGAGATCCTCACTACGAGAGGGATTTTCCTCAAAAGACACGTAATACCAACTCAACTAAGAAAGCAACTACGGTGGGGGATCTAGGGAAATCTCATCGCATCCATGCAATGGTGAATAATCGCCAGGTCGAACGCCAGTCCACTATGTTGGAAACCTCAGGTAATATTGATGGTATGAGTTTTGTCATTTTAATAGATCCAGGAGCTACTGATTATTTTATTTCTCTAAATTAATTATCAAGGATTAAACATAAAGCAATTTCACAATATGAATTTAGACATGTAGAAATGGCATGTGGTATGAAAAGAAATGTAGGAAGGATGGTAAAGGATTGTGAGGTGGGCTTGGGTGTATGTAAGACCAAGGTATCCTTCTACTCTACAATATTAGGAGTCTATGATGTAGTTAGGAATGGATTGGTTGGAACAACATGAGGCACTGCTAGACTACAAAGACAAGGTTCTACATTTCACAGACAATGACGACCAAAGAAAATCATTGAGGAGAAAGAAATGAGGGGTGTCCCTGAGGTTCATCTCCTCCATGCAAATAATGAAATATAGGTGAAAGGGATGTCAAATGTTCTCGGTGGTAGCTCTAAACGATAAGGGTTATTTTGAAAACCTTGATAAACATCCAATTCTTTTTGAATTTAAGGATGTATTTCCGGAAGAACTACTTGGGCTACCCCCAAAAAGGGAAATTGATTTCACCATCGACCTTAAACTAGGCACTGAGCCTATTGCAAAGGTGCCCTATCATATTTCGGCTCAAGAGCTAAAGGAATTGCAAATCTAATTAAAGGAATTGTTGGACTTGGGGTTCATACGAGCTAGCATATCTCTGTGGGGAGCCCGTGTGATTTTCGTTAAGAAGAAGGATGGGTATTGGTGACTGTGCATTGACTACCTTTAGTTGAACAAAGTGACGATAAAAAAACAATACCCTCTGCGAAGGATAAATGAATTTTTTGATCAAATAAGGGGGGAAACTATGTTTTCAAAGATAGATCTGAGGTCGGGATATCATTAGTTGAGAATCAAGGAAGAAGATATCGTGAAGACAACCTTTAAGACAAGATTTGGGCATTATGAATTTGTAGTTTTACCCTTTGTACTGACAAATGCCCCGGGTGTTTTCATGAGTTTGATGAATGGAATATTTTGAGATTACTTAGACAAGTTTATACAAGTCTTTATCGATGATATTTTGATCTACTCAAAGACCCTAGAAGAGAATGATGAACACTTGAGGATAGTTCTACAATGTCTTAGAGGAAACCATTTATACAGGAAGTTGTGAAAGTGTTCCTTTTACCAAACCAAGATTCATTATCTTGGGCACATTATCTCTGGGGATGGTATCGCTGTAGACCCAACAAAGATCGAGGCCATCATGGAATGGCCAACACCAACCAATGTTCATGAAATATGAAGTTTCATGGGCATCGCAGGGTATTATCATTGATTTTTCGAATGGTTTTTGAAGATAGAAATCCCCATTACCAAACTCCAAAGAAAGAACAAGAAATTCATTTGGACTGAAAAATGTGAAGAGGCATTCCAAAGGTTAAAGGTCTTATTAACGACATCACCAATTTTGAAGGTGCCGGATATGGAGCAAGAATTTTTGGTTTGCACTGATGCCTCCAAGGAAGGGCTGAGTTGTGTATTGATGCAAGAAGGAAGAGTAATAGTTTATGCATCAAGGAAAATTAGAATCCACGAAGAAAAATATGCAATCCATGATCTAGAAATGGCATTAATTGTTTATGCACTAAAGATTTGGAGACACTACCTTCTAGGAAGGAAATTTGATCTTAGGAATGACCATTGTGGGCTACAACACATATTCACTCAAGACCACTTAAATGCAAGACAAAGATGATGGTCTGAGTTAATCAGTGAATATGATTTTGATATTACTTACATAAAAGGAACAGTAAAAAGGGTGGCTGATGATTTAAGTAGGTGGCCTTGGATATTTTCAGTGATTCCCTTAAAGATAGATTTGAGGGAGAATTTGTTTGACTTACAATTTAAGGACACTTGGTACCAGGAGGTTAGAAAATTTTTGAGGGAGGATGAAACAAGGGTCCCAAAATATGAATAATAGTCCCTTGATAGTGATGGGATACTAGGATTTTGGGGAAGGATATATGTGCCACCGAATGAAGATATACGCCAGTTAATCTTGAATGAAGCACATCGCGCAGTATACATGGCACACCTTGGTGTTAAGACGATGAGTGTGGACCTGAAACCACTCTTCTTTTGGAAAGGGATGAATAAGGACATCATAAACTTGGTAGCAAGATGCTTAGAGTGTCAATGAGTAACAGATCAACACAGACATGCATTAGGGCTATTGCAACCCCATGAGATACTAGAATCTATATGGGAAGTTATATCAATGGAATTCATTGTGGGACTACCAATGACCTCAAGAAGACATGATTCCATATATGTGGTGGTGGACACGTTGACCAAGAGCGCCCATTTTATACTAGGTGAGACTACAGATAAGGCACTAGAGATAGCCAGAGTTTTTGTTGATGAGATTATGAGATTGCATGGAGTGCCTAGGAAGATCATATCAGATAGGGGAGCAAAGATTACAGGAAGGTTTTGGACCAGTTTCCAAGAAGCCTTGGGAACCCTATTGAACTTCAACACTGCTTATCACCCTGAGACAGATGGGCAGACAGAGAGGATTAATACAATCGTCGAGGACATGCTACAAATGTATGTGATGAACCAACAAAATATATGGGAGGAGTTTTTAACCCTTTTGGATTTTGCTTACAATAATAGTTATCAGATTTCTATCAAGATGGCGCCATTTGAGTTCTTGTATGGAAGATCTTGTAGAACACCTCTTAGTTGGGACTAACTAGAGGACCTAGTATTAATAGGACCAGAAGTGGTGCAAGAGATGGAAGAACAAATGACTATGATTGGGGGGGGGGGCTAAAAGAAGCACAAAATCGAAAAAAGAGCTATGCTGATGCTCATCAGGTAGATAGAAGTTATGAAATGGGAGATAGGGTGTTCCTAAGAGTAAGGCCCCAAAAAAGCTCTATAAAATTTGGAAATGGAGAAAAATTGTCTCCACGGTTTGTGGGACCTTTTGAAATCTTACAAAGGAAACAACTGGTGGCATATAGGATTGCCTTACCTCCATATTTAACGTGTATGCATGATGTGTTTCATGCTTATGTCTTTCATCATTATATTTCAGATCCTTCACATGCTATTGACTTTGGTCATTTGCAGGTTTCAGATGAGGGAATGGTAGTGGCTGAACTAGTTCTCATACTAGACCAATGAACTTTGCAGCTTAGAATATGGTTAGTGGACCAGGTTAAGGTCTAGTGGGACAATTATAGTCCCAGTTCAGCCACTTGGGAGGACGCCGAGGAGATGCGTCACCGTTTTCCTTACATATTCCAAGGACTTTGAGACGAAGTCTATTATTAAGAGGGGGTGTATGTAGTGCCCTGATCTAGTTGACTAACAGTGATATGGCATTAACATTTATTTAGCCCTAAGGCCCACACTTTATTCTTTGAGGACCTCAGGTTGAGGATCTGGACACATGACTCTATTATTAGTGGTTGTGATGTTTATGTATGTTCTCTATTGATATTATGATGATGATAGAATTAATGGTTATGTATATTCTCTATTGGTATTATGATGATTATAGCATTAATGGTTATTCATGTCCTCTATTGATATTATGATTATTGTAGCATAAATGGTTATGTTTGTTCTCTATTGAAATTATGATGATGATCGTAGTAAATGATATGTATGCTCTCTATTAATATCATGATGATGATAAGTTTTATGGATAGGTATGTTTTCTATTGATGTTACGATGATGATAGCTTTGATGAATATGTATGTTTCCATTAATGTTATGATGATGATAGCCATGATGGATGTGTCCCCTATGTTAGCTACTTACATTAGTTCTTGTTCACAATGAACAATGATGCAAATGACTAGGTGATGTTGATGATGCTATTATGACAATGATTAACATTGAGAAACTTTGTTACTAATGATTATTGAGTATGACATGAAACCACCAGAGGCACTCGCATATGATGAGTTGACGACACTTGGTTTTATGAAAATTAATATTTTGTCTTTGAAATTCTAAGTCAATTTTGAAACCTGCTATATATATATATATATATCTATATATATTATGATGATATGTTAGTGGTTGCAGGCACAGATTAGTTGCTTGGCCGAATGACTCACATATGGGTGATGGGGTTGTACAATTGGATGGAACTACATGGGAGGGGTGGGACAGCGTCCCTGATCTCACCCACTAGCACTCCCGTCGTGACTTGGGTTGGAAAGGTTGAAGCACCTTCGCCTTGAAGATCAAGATGTTGTGGGGGAAGGTCCAAAATTTGGGTTGCTAATGAGGATTTTACTGGGGCACGCACATCAAGGCAGATTCCTTGATCCCCGAGACCATTAGTCTCACTATGGTAGACAACATAAGAGATGATAGTGGTCTGCGTCGTTGCACCTATACTTTCCCCTTGTAGCCACTGGATGCTTGAAGGGCAAGTGCCGTGGCACCCTTGGAACTTCAAGGGAATTTCTTAAAGGGCATGACCAACTTACCACCCTTGGAATCACAAATAACTATTAGGCGTGACAACCTTGGAACTTCAAGGGAAGTTCTTGAAGGGAATGACGACCTTGGCACCATTGGAATTATTAAAAATAAATAAATTAATAAATATAATCAAGATATGAAAACCTTGTAAATTCACATCAAATGGTAAATTATGTTAAATCAAGGTAATTAAATCAAGAATAAAATTCGGGTTAAGGGGATAATAGGAAAAAATAAAACATTTTACCTTGAAAACTCTACCATTCCCATGTTGGAAAATATTAGGTAGATAATGTACATAAGTAAATTAATTAGGTAAAAGGGGGAAAGAGGGACATAGATGTAAGTATAAAGATTAATCCTAAAATAGTTAAACTTGATTAAGAGAAGAGGGTGGTGAATTAAAATAAGATTAATAAATTAAATTTTAGAGAAATTTGGAGAACCTCCTGTGGCAACAACCAACATAAGAATATCCATCTAAGAGGAAAATTGAGTTGAATTAGGAAGTAGTTAGGGGACCAAATATGAGACTTATCAATTGACTTTAGTAATGAACACAAATTAAGGAGTAGAAAAGGGGGATCAAGGGACAACTAGGAGAAGAAATAGGAAGTCTTGTTTGGGTGAGGAAAAATATTATTTCTAAATTAAAATTTAAGTAAATAATTTTGGAGATCCTTGGTGAGAGAGTGACACATGGGTGGGTGAATAATCAAACTATTGGATTAACAAAGATAATTAATTATGCATGAAATGCCAAGTGTTAGCTATGAAGACTCTTATAAAAGAAGGGAAGGCCATGGGAGAAAGGACTTTTCTTTTTACCTGATTGTTGAATGGAGGAGACTATGTCAGAGAGTGACTACAAGCTATAGTGAGTTTGGTGAGGTAGAGGACTTTAGAGAGGGGACTCTTGAGCCAAGTAGTGCTCTCCTCTACCAGCTAACACATTTCCTCCATTGTACAACCCCATTGCAGCTCAGGGGTCTGCGGGGAAGGAGAGTACCCAAGGAGTAGGATGGGAGGTCAACCGATGGGTCAGTGCATTCAGAATAAGCACGTCAACATTCATAGCTGGAGGCGAATGAAAGCAAAGGAGTGCAAGTAGCAAGAAGTCAATATTGAATCTCATCTCTTGGTGAATAATACCTATGTTATTATAATGTTCTTTTATATGACTTCATTATGACTATAGTTAACAACATGTAAAATAGATGATATGTGTAATGCAGTGAAATTCATGGATGTTTTATATAAGTGCTTAATATTTTTGAGTTCCCAATGCTAGCTCCTTATGGTTTTATTCTTAGTTTACTATATCAGAGACATGATTTAGTCACGTACCAAATGTTTATGGAAAGATAACCTTGTTTTGTAGTTTGCTATTTGTTTATTAAAATAGATTATTCATTGGGATTTAAATAGAATATTTGATAGAATTATAGGAAATGAAGTATGGATATAAACAAACAAAATTATTGTATTCACGTGTGACAACTCAAAGATTCAACTAAATATTGTTTTTAATTATTAAAATAGCATAATTGAAAGTTTCAAGTTATTATATCTCGTTTTGGTGTAAATGATAAAGGATGAAAGGTATCCCTAAAAGAAAAAATAATTTCAATCAAATTAGATTTAAGATTTGAATTATGCACAACAATTTTGTCTAAATGGATCAAGGGATCAATCTTCACCTTAGGATCCATGGATTTATTGGAAAATTCAAAATTCTTCTCGAAAGATCCTGATCATGGGAAGGATATGAAGGAGGGATAAGTGGATCAACGATTCGATTTTCATATTTTCCAACTCCAACATTATCACAAGAGACCACCATATTTGGTAATGAAAGAGGAGGAGGAGAAGGAACAAAAGGGAGAGTAGGTTCCTCCTATGAAATTTTAAGTGTCCTGAGACCGAGATAAGATGAAAGGCTTGTAAAATATTCAGATTTAGATGGTTCCAAAGAAATCCAAACTAAATATTGAAACTTTTCATTCATAAAATCCTAATCCACATCTTCCTTGGAAAATTCATAGAAAAGGTGAAGAAACCGATCCAAAAAGTCCTCTAATGATTCATTATATTTCATTCTAAGCTGATTAATCCTCTTATACACATTTCAATAATCATACCTGTCAAGGGATTGATGAAGGTCCTTGAAGATTTGTTCAAATGAATGGATAAAAGAAGATGCTAAGGTATGATGCCATTGCTCAACTCGACCTTCAAGTGTGACAGTGAATAATTTCCAAGTATCATCATCAAAATTCACTTTATGAAAATGACAAAACTTAAGAAACTGAAGTGTATGCTTAGCTATATATGTTTCACCCTCGCCATTGAACTTTAAATGTGAAAAGTCATGAATTAGTTTCGTGGGGAATTTAAGATTTTCTCTATTAGAAAAACATCTCAGGGTTATGATTTGGGAAGAAGCCATTGAAGACGAGAGATTTAAAACATACTTCACGAGCACAACTTGTCATATGGCCTTCTTTCTAGCGCCACTTGTTGACAGTTCTATAAATCCGCCAACATAGTGGGTGTCCCTAGTATGAAGTCCTAACTAGACTTCACACTGATTGGAGTAGAAGCCACATTCACATAATAGGCCCAAACACCATTATTCTTAGAGATTTTCCTTGGATGCAATTATTAACATGAGAGATTATGCAAACAATATTTGAAATAAGAAAGTAAATTGACACTATGAGGCATACAATTACAATGTATATAAGGCACTTTCATGGAAGGGAAAGAGAGAGTGAGCCTCTAGAAGAAAACTAATAGTACTATCTTAAAAGAGACACACATTAGCATGGAAAGAATCGTTGATTAACCATCAAAGTAGTTCACAAGATAACAATGATCATAAAAACAAGTAACAATGCACATTCAACAATATGCATACCAAATCCAATGAAATAGTTCATTTTATTTAGTACATAGAAACCTAAAAATACTCTACAAACAATGAAACAATAGTCTTACGATAATTCACGACATATGCATGAAAGTGTTTTGGCTCTGAGAACTTCATATGTTAAGTGAAAGTCCAAAGATAGTAGTGGAACATTAAGTCACCACTTGCCCCTCAATGAATGATCTTCCCTCTGATGCCAAGCTAAAGAATCCAAGGTGAAAATTCCTTTACTTGAGCTATAAGGGTGTATAGATAAAAAATGAGGTGACTCTCCATCTCCCTCGTGACTCTTGACCTTCCCTTATGATTCTTGAGCTATCATGTGACTTTTTGAATTCCTATGTAACCTTTGAGCTTCTACATGAATTTAGAAATTTCTAGCGACTTTTCATGTGGGACCCTTGGCCTTCCACACATTTAGCATTTTCTCATTCTTTTGAAAATACAATATTACATTCCACCAATGATGTCACAAAAATACATGGGACCTATTGATGGTGTTGGATCCCTACAACATATAAGGGGTCTCCTCGATATGAAGTCCCAATTAGACCTCATGTTGTTTGGTATAGGAGTCCCATCCAGAAATGTGGCCCGATTTCCATATACTTAAATATTTTCCTAGGATGCAATCATTAGCATGAGAGAGAAACATACATGTACTTTCAAATGAGAAAGTAAGTATGGCTTGTGAAATGTTCAATTGTAATATGTATCTAGGTTCTTTCACCAGAAGGGAAGAGAAAGTGAGCCTTTAGAAGAAAAGTATTAGTACTATTTCAATAAAGACGCATGCACATACCTATGAAAGAATCATTGACTATCTAGGAAAATAGTTTACATGGACATAAGAATAATTAAAACAATTATAAAACACATTCAACAAGATGAGCACCAAATTCAATGAAATAGTTCAATTTCCTTAGTACATATGAACAACACACATACCAAAAACATATAAAGAATAGTCTTATTATATTCACGATATATGCATGAAAGTGTGTTGGCTCAATGAGCTTCGAATGTTAAGAGAAATTTCCAAGATGTATTGATACAATGAGACACCACTAGTTCCAATAGTGGAGCATTAAACCACTACTTTCTCTCCAAAAGAACAATCTTTCTCTCTAATGCCTAGGTGGATAAGCTAAGATGAAAAAGTCCTTTACTTGAGTAATGAAGCTACTTTCATAACAAGAGGAATGACCTTTCATATTCCTCATGACTCTTGGACTTATAATGTGACCATTTTTCTTCCATGAGACTTTGGAATCTTCCTAATGACTCTTTTGTCCATATATGACTCTTTGACTTCCACATATTTACATTACAATATTTTATAAAATTACATCATCATTTTCCACATCATCATGTGATGACAACATGATAAGTCATAGACATTGATGACTTGGAATCATAGTGACTTGTAACATGGAGTTCATTGAGAAGTGATGACACTTCCACTATGTCTTCAATACTTGTAACAAATATAACATTTTTCTTGCCTTCTACCCTCCAAAGGGTCTTGAGAAATCATGGAGTCTTCACGAGTCACTTTAATCATTGGATCTGTCGTTCCTTCAACTGCCACAACAAAGTTCCTTTGTGCCTTTGTCTTCAAGATGCTTCCATGGGAAACCTTTCTTGACAAATATCCTCACAGTTCTTTTCAATGCTTTATTGAACACCTGCAAGTATAGATCACTAATGGAAAGCATAAATTAGCTAAAAAATCTCCTACTGTATCATGTTTCATCCAATTTTTTTGACTGTGGCTCAATAATGTGTAAAGGGTAGAGGGAGAGGCCTTTTGGGTACATAGTGCACTTGCAGCAGATATAGCATGGATTCACTACTCACTGAGACTGCACCATGTGCATCTATGGAGGAGGAGGTGACAAGGTGGGTACAAGTCATACTTGCAAGAGGAAAGGGAGCAAGAATGTCCACTAAAACTGCAACATGCACTAGGGAGGAAGGCAAGAGCCACTAGGAGGGCACAAGTTGTAGTCCTAAGGCAAAGGGGGAGGAATCATTGCCCACTCGAAGTGCGTAGTGTGCCACACTGGGAGGCAGAGGCAAGACTAGAGTAGTGAGGGAGGACAAGCATCAAGGATGAGGGTCTACTGACTAGAATTGTGCGGTGCACAGGAGTGAGAGGGAGGGCTCAGGCTAGTGCAAGTTGTAGTTTTAGCTAAAAAGGAGGGTCTCCACTAGGCCTTAGAAGTGTGAAGTGCAGTGTTCCTAGCCCAGTGGGAAAGCTTCCAGGTCAAAAAAATGTCTAAGTCTGGAAAGTGAAACATAGAAAAATACAATGAGTTAGGGGGGAAATAAAGCATAACAAATCTAAAATCATCAGGAAAAATTAAACAGGACCCATGAGTAAGATATATACATAAAAATTCCAGTTCACAAATAATCTCCAAGTGCAACAAACAAAGTATACACAGTTGCAACCATTAAGTGTTGTTTTGTGACTAGGAAGTGTACTATGACTCCAAAGTGTACAATTGCTTCTCTTAGTGATCCGATGACACTTAGGAAGGAAAATGAACACTTGAAACATGTGTAAAAAAATAAGATAACAATTGAAAACCAAAAGTGTCACTTCACATGACAAAAGGTAGGCTCTAAAATTCAAATATAGCAAAATTTTGGAGGGTGTTGCAGCAACGACAACACTTGGTGACACACAGGGTGAAATTCAGCTTCTCTATATGGGGGGTAGCTTTTAGTAAAGGGTTAAACCTTCAAGAAGTATTGATTCATTAAGGGGATTACTCAGGCTTTCCCACTTAACTCGGTTGTAGATGTAGTACCCACCTTTCCTTCCTTGGTTTAACACACCACTAAAACTTTCCATTTCGTAATTATTTTGATCTAGGAGAAGGATAATATACAATTGAGATTAAAGATAATCAAAGTCTTAGTTTTAATCTCTCATGTTGCTCCGCTGATAGTAGGTCTATTCAGTACCTCAACAGAGTCACTATAGGAACACCAACATTGCTTTGCTGCTAACGAGCCTGTTTAGTACCTCGAGAACGTTGCTTGCTTCCTGTCTCTGCACAAGAAGCATTTCTCTTCTTTTGCCCTTTATTTATTTTATTTATAGAACTGTGCTTAAGAACTTATTATTTCACAGGGGCGAAATAGGGATCCCGACATATTGAGAGCATAAGAGGTTGTTTCTTTATAGAGGGTTATATATATACCTATGATATTGGTTTGCTCACTATTGAATTTCCCCTTTCCCTTCTCTACTCGATTGGATTAACATGTCGAACACCAAGTAAATTCAATACCAAGTTAAGGAATCAAGATACTAGAAGAGATACAAGTATCATGGTTCCACTCAAAGGTTTCCTCTTGAATTTATTATATTTTCTGTCTGGACATTACTTGAATTAAGGCATTTTACCAAACAAATAAAGAGAATTAATAGATAGCCAAGGGTTGCAGTTGTCATAATACTTGTTCATTTCAGCACATAGTCTCTTCAGGTTATACATACTCTCACACAAGGAATTATTTATGTACATTGACCAAGACAAAGGGAAAATAAACAATATTTGACACAAACAAGCAACACAAAAGAAAGAAACAAAACTATATGTAGGAAGGATCACAACGCAGGGCTTCTACTGAAAGTAAAGTTTAAGATGTCGACCATTGATGGGAAGAGGGCCAGTCCTCCCATCTAAGGATTTCAACCTGTAAGAATGGTGGCCAAAATTTTTGATGATGGTGTACAATCCAATCCACAGAGCTTTAAATTTGGTGTGCTTTCCTTTGTCTTCGTGGGATTTGTCCCACTTTAATACCAGGTCACCCACAACAAAATCTTTGTTGCTTGCAGACTTATTATCAAACCAATGCTTGATTCAGTTTGGGTGTATGGAAAATTTATCTTTTTCTTTGTGCCTTTCTTCCTCCAGCTTAATAAGAGTATCTATCCGACACTGAACAAGGAGACATGGTTTACCTTGAGATTCCTAAGAAAGTTGCAAGGCTGGTAGGTATATGTTCGATGGAAGGATAACCTCTTTTATGTATATAAGGAAATATGGGGAGGTTTTCAGAGAGGGTTTGGGTGTGACACAATCAACCCATAATGCACTCACCAAAGTGTTATGCCAGTTCTTTTATTCAAAGAAGACAATTTTCTTGATAATATGAATTAAGTTCTGATGGAAATGGGAAGAACGAAAGGAAATATGGACTCCAAAACACAGTGAAAAAATTATGGCTGTAGGCACTACGAAATATTTTCATAGTGATCTTTTAAAAACCTATTGGCATTATGAGATATTTTTATAGTTCTTCAAAAAACTCTGTTTTCAGGTTTTTGGGAAGGTGAAGCAACTCGCCCTCTATAACGCGAATCCCCACAATCTCATCACATGCCCCAACTCATGGAACAATCTCCTCCTGCCTCTCCTCATCACATTTACACTCGCTCACCAATGGTCCACATTCTAATCGAAAAGTGTGTGTCACTGCCCGCAAAACAGAGGTGCTACGAAATGTTTGAAGGTCACAGTAAATGGGACACACATCAATGACCACGACTCAAAAATCAAATGTTAACAAGCATATGAAACTACAAATATGGTCACACAAATTCTGAAATGTAAATAAAATGCTCTCATAGTTCGATTGGAACCCAAAGAAAAAAAAACATAGATTTATGAAAGAATATGCTGCTGAACAACTTCCTTTTCATTCATTTCAAACATACAGACTTGGAGGCAGGAGAAGAGATTTCCTCCTCCTCATTCGATGCCTCTTTTATTCACAAACCTCAACGAATTTTTCATTCCCTCTTCTCTCCAAATGAGGGAAGTCGAAAAGACAACCATGGAGAGATATTTATTTACATTGGGAATAAATCTTAATTCTTAGACTCTTCGACTAACTACCAATCCTACACTTACATTAAATATTTAGAATTCTAACAAAAACAAAAAAATCGATTTTCCAGCTCAACATGTGGTTAGACCACCACATTGTCAAGCTCTACTCCATTTCTTCATCGCGAGCTCGGTCTAATGCTCTTGCATCAGACTCCCTAGGAAGGAAAACTCATGAGCTCCTACTCATAAGTTCCTCTACAGAGAAACCTTCCTTCTATAGAGATGAAACACTCATCCATGTGGAATCCCCCATCATATGGTCCTTCCACTTCACCAAAAATTCTAGATGCTCTTTTCCCTTGGTGTGCTTTGCAACTATTGTCCAAAATTGTTTCAACCTTTGGACCCTCTTCCATAGGCATCTACTTCGTCCAACTCCATTCACTAACTTATCCATTTCTCTCTTTTTCAGTAGATGCACCTTCATCACCAACTTTATAGGGATACAAATCAACCACATTGAAAATAGGTGAGATAGCTATGCCATTAAGTAACTCCAATTCGGAACCATTTGCAGAAAATTCCTGCAAGGAACTATTTTATTCATCTTGAGTTTGTTATATTCTTCTCTTGGGAATCTCTCCTTCCTCAGGTGGGCTAAGACCATGTCCCCTACCTCAAAGTTTACCTCTCGTCTTCTTAAATATGCTCTTTTCTTGTACTTGTAGTTGCTGTCCTATAGCTTACGTTTTATCTCCTCATGTAAGTAACTCATTGTTGTTGCAAAATATTCCTCATCAACACTCCTTTGCTCAAATTTTCCCAAATATCCTAGATCAAAAACTCCTATAGGATGCATTGCATACAATATCTGAAAAAAACTCTTCAATGTGCTCCTATTTGGTGAATCATTATATGAAAAATTAGCTTGAGCTAACGCACATTCCCACTACTTGGGATGCTCACCCACAAGGCTCCTTAATATGTTTAGGAGATTCCTATTCACAAATTCAATTTTCCCACCAGATTGTGGATGATAGGATGAGCTAAAGTTCAATTTTGTTCCAGCGTCTTCCATAAGGTCCTCCAAAAATGACTCATGAACCTGGTGTCCCTATTAGAGATTAAACTCTTTTCCAAGCCATGCAATTGGATAATATCATTGTAAAACAAATGAGACACATGTGTAACATCACTAGTCTTGCAACATGGGATAAAATGAGCCATCTTTTTAAATCTACCCACAACTACAAGTATAGAGTCCTTACTTCACTGCGTCCTTGGTGTTAGTGTCAGTCTTTCCAGCCTTCCTACAGTGATCAAATATGCTCTTACAAAGTGGTCTCAGAGTGTCGAGGTCAAATTTTGTCATTTCAGTGAGTCTTCAAGCCAAAATTTGGTCACTAGGCATTAGGTCTAGGGTTTGCCCAAATGTCAGTCTATGTCACTATTCCGCTGAGTCTATCATCATTCATAGGGTTTTCATTATCATATCAGTGTCTAATGAGTCATTTTACACCTTGTTCATGCTTCAGTTGCACCCAGGCAAGATCATTTCCTTCTCCTAGGGTTTTGAAGCCAATTTCTCTTGGACGGTCAAATCATCAGCAAAACTTGTTTCCAGATGTTCATACACCTTCCCATATCCTTAAAGTACCTTATCAAATGCTTCCAATCCCTTAGATCCGCCAAATTCCTCATTTTTTCACAAACCCTAGTTTCTAGCTACAACCTGGCAATTTTCTAGATTTGGCCTGTGTTTTTCCCTTTTGGACTCCTTCCCCTTGCTCAATCTCTGAGATTCCATTTTCCCCTGCTTCCTAACATCCCTCCCCACTCCCAAAAATTTCCCCAAGAATTTAGAAGCCCCCTATCCCCTTCATTTCGCTCCATTTCGACAAAATTCCTTGTTTCACACATCGGGACAAGTCGCACTCAAATGATGTTCCAGAGCAATAAAAGATGAATTTTGGAAAACTGAGAGAGGTTTTTGTCCATAACATTCCAAAGAAGAAAAAACTCCTTCACTTTTTGCACAGGTGTCATGGTTTTAGAGAAATGCCAAAATTACAATCGCCGGATCCAAGGAGTTTGGCCAAGGCACAAAAAAGGAGAAAGAGGCCCGCAAGAGGAAGAAGAAGACCAACCCACTCCGTATCTTGGCTGAGGCTTCTCTCACTCACCATGATACTCATTAGCCTCTTCCTAGCAGCTAGCACAAGAAATTTTGAAAGTTTTGAGGCATTTTTGGCATTTTTGGGAATTTTACAGGTTTTGGCCATTTGACGGGTCTCACCCCGCGCGCGACCATACATGGGGGCAACTCAGAACGGGGAAAACTTTGAATTTTTGGAATTTTCATGCAAAAATACACTTGCCTATGGATGGGTTTCAGATTTTATGGAGATTTGGGCTTCCAAAAGCTCAAAATACATGCAATTTTTGACTTTCTGCCCCTATTTTGAGTTGCAGAAAGCTGTCTTGGAAGAAATGACTGTTGAGGGGTCAAATCAACTCCAAATTCAGAAATTCTAGTGGGGTTGGAAATTAGACTCGCAGACCTTTCCAACGAGCTATCTTGCACCTGATTTGGACACCGGTAAGGCCCTCAAACAGAGTTGTGAATGTGTGCGACCAGTCAGAGTGATGTGCGCGACCTGTCAGGGAAATTTGTCTGTTTTGACCAGTTCGGCCAGCAAAACACTGTTTTCATCTTGGTTGACTTTTGAGGCATGTAAATGATGGATTTTTGTGTAATTTTCATGGCACTTAGATACTTTTACTCTCCTTCATTACTTCTAGAAGATTCTTTGATGTAAATGGTAAATATTTAATGCATGGATAGGTTTCCTAAGTTTTAGAGGCAAGTTGTTTTGACTGCCTATTATCTAGTGCTCAGTTTAGAATTAGTTGAAACAGCTCCTAGGAAGCTGAGCTCGACCCCTAGAGGTGGGGAAAGGAGTTAGATCATCTATATTATGCCTTCTCTTGCTCATTTTCATGGTTGGACTCTTGAGGGAGAAGCTCCTATTGTATATTTTACTTGTATCTCTGCAATTTGAGGAAAAGGAAGACCAGGGTTTTACAGACATCATTGGGATTCTTGTGGACTCTTGTGTTGATGGTGTGTTTTCTTATTGTAATTGTAAGTGTGTTTATGTGTTCCATCTCTTTCTTTACTGCAGCTTATTAAACAAATGAAGTGATAAAGTTTGAATTCATGCTTGCCATGCTCAGCTTTCAAATTTGTTTAATGTTTATGTTTTCCACTGTCTAGAGAGGATTCAAAGTCATTGTTTGCCCTCTTTAGCTTCTCTTTTTTCTTCCTTGATCATCCATCTCAGCTAAAGGCATCAGCACAAACTCCTACCTTGCCCCAAAGACCCACCTGCAAAACCTGAGCTCAATCCCCGCACCCTGAATTGCACTCCCTCCAATTGCCACCAAAAACCCAAAAAACCCCCAAATCAACCTTTTAATCAGTTTACTAGCCTAATATCAGTGTTACCTTTGATTGGTCATCTCGCCCCATTGAAAATTTGCCTAGATAGACCGGAGAGAGCCTTCTCATACCCCGTAGGGCTAGCTACGAGGTAAAATGGTTTGATGTTGCCTTGAAGGTTTACCTTCCTCAGCCTAGGGTGAAATCTCAAGCGCTAACACTTGGTAAACCCAAAACAAGGTCCATACTCACCGAGTCCCATGGTTTGTTGGGAATGGGAAAAGGAGTATATAGTCCAACATTTTTACTGCTCCCTTTCGTATGTTGAGACACCCTAAATTTGCTCACATATTTCTGCACATATGTCCTCATCTTTGGCCACAAATAGAAATGTTGTAGGTTCCCAAGTGTCTTGTCCATGTCAAAATGCTTGATGAATCCTCCATTGTTCTTTTCTTGCATCATATTCTCTCTCATTAAGCAACAAGGAATACATAATTGAATTTTATTAAACAAAAAACCATCCCACAACATAAATTCCCTCCATGGGATGTTATCTATGCTCACGGGGTTCTTGCATGCTTCAAAGGCCTCTAAAAAATCAACATCATCCTCATACAAGTCCTTTAGATAACCAAAGCCCAAAATATGTACATGACACTCCTACATAACCAAACTCCTCCTACTCAAAGCATCGACTACCTTGTCCTCTTGTCCATTCACATGTTTTAGAACAAAGGTGAAACTTTGAAGGAATTCCACCCACTTGGCATGCGTATGTTTCAAATGTGTTGCTACATTATATACTGTAATCCAGAATTATTAGAGAATAAAACAAAGTCCCTAGGAGTCAAATAGTGTCTCCAATTCTTTAATGCTTGAACCACCGCACAGAATTCCTTGTCATAAGAGGAGTATTTATGTTTTGAATAATTTAACTTCTCATTGAAATATGCAATAGGTCTACCTTCTTGAATCAATACCACTCCAATGGATGTTCCACTAGCATCACATATGACTTGGAAAAGCTTATTGAAGTTAGGGAACTTCAACACCAGCTTCTCAGTGATCTTCCTCTTCAAGAGATGAAAAACTTTCTCTGCTGCTATCTAACAAAATGTATTTCTATCTTTCTTAATTGTTTCAATGATGGGTGCACAAATACCACTGAAATTCTTGATGAAATTCTGATATAATCTAGTTAAGCCATGAATGCTCCTAACTTCAAAAATGTTCCTGGGTGAAGCCAACTTACAACCATCTCTATTTTCTCCGTATCCATCCTCCGTCCATCCTTTAAAATGAAAAAGCCTAAATATACTAACTCAGACCTCATGAAAGTACATTTCTTCATATTGATCAACAATTTCTCTTGCTGCAACCTTTCTAGAACATACCTGACATGCTTAAGGTGTTCTTCCTTTGTTCGATTGAAAATAAAAATATCATCCAAATAAACAATAAAAAACTTACCGACAAACTCCTTCAAGACCTTGTTCATCAACCACATGAAATTACTTGGTGCATTTGTCAGTCAAAATGGCATGAACAACTATTCATATAGTCCACTATTGGTCTTGAAAGATGTCTTCCACTGATCCCCTTCTCTGATCTGGATCTGATGATAACCACCCTTCAAGTCAACCTTTGAAAAGTAGGATTCCCACTCAAACAGTTCATCATGTCGTGCATCTATGGCAATGGAAATATGTATCTAATTGTGATCTTGTTGATTGCTCTAGAATATGTGCACATTGTCCATACCCCACCCTTATTTGGACTAATTATCGCAAGGACAATGCATGGAATCAAGCTCTCCCATATCAACATTTTGTCCAACTGTCCTTGAACCTATATCCTTATCTCCTCATTCTCCTTGGGTGTCATTCGGTAAGCAACCTTATTTAGAAGGATTTCTTCTGGTATCAGGTCTATGTGATGGTTGATACTTCTCTTAGGTGGAAGCTCACTTGGAAAATCATCTACCACAATATCACTAAACTCATGCAACATCTATTGGATATCAATAGCTACATTTGTAATTTCAGTGTGTAGAAGTATTAACTTTGGTTTGCAGACAACTACATAGCTAACCTCTTCTTTTGCCATTTGTTGTAGAAATTCCTTTCCTTCTAATAGTAGTGTTTTTGAGCCACTTGTCTCTGCATCTTCCTCCTCTGGAGTCACCTTCTTTCTCTTGTTGTCCTTATTTCCTTGGGTTACTTGCATTATTTTGAGTTGAAGTATTCCCTATTCTAGTTGTCTATCCTCTTCGTGTAGCAAAATCACGACCTTTACCTGAATTCTTCTTACTTTCTATCTTATTTTCTTCCTTCAAGGAAAACTGCTATGCTTCTTCCATCATCCCACAAGAAAGCATGTTGATTTCATCTTGAATCTCCAACTTCAAACCATTGATGTACCTTTCTATTTTCTCCAGAGTTTCTTCTACATAACCTGCCCTCAAATTCACCTTGTAAAACTCCTTGGTATACTCTCTAATTGTTAGCAACCTTTGCTTTAGGTTATGCACATGTCTATAGCACGGGGGCTTTACTGAATGAACGTGTGACATATCATGTGCATTTGTGGCATATTAAACAACACCCTTAATTTGACTACATATTGGAAAATATCTATAAAAATCACATTATTTTAACCCCTACCAATACGAACCCAATACACCTTTCCAATTTAAAAAACCCCTACTTTCACTAGATATCTTAGGTATCCATTTTTTCATTAATATTTTTTATACCCCTTTATATTTTTTCATTAAATTTGAGCTTCATTTTTTGTACCTGCCAATATAAAAACCCTTTATCCCTTATATATCCCCCAATATATTATGTCATTTTTTCCCCAATGAAAAGGGTGTGCCACTACCTGCAAAACAGAGTCATTGCAAAATATTCGAAGGTCACAGTAAATGGGACATGCATAAATGACCACGACTGAAAAATCAAATGTTAACAAGCATATGACGCTACAGAGATGGCCGCATGAATATTGAAATGTAAATAAAATGCACATAGTTCGATTGGAACCCAAAGAAAAAAAAACACAAATTTATGAACAAATATGTTGTTGCACAACGTCCTTTTCATTCATTTAAAATGTAAAAAATTGGAGGTAGGAGAAGAGCTATCCTCCTCCTCATTTGATGCCTCTTTTATTCACAAACCTCAGCGAATGGTTCGTTTCCTCTTCTCTCCAAGTGACGGAAGTCAAAAAGACAACCACGTTGAGCTAATTATTACAATGGGAATAACTCTTAATTCCCAGACTCTTTGACTTACTCCCAATCCTACACTTACATTAAATATTTAGAATTCTAAAAAAAACAACAAAATTGATTTTCCAGGTCAACATTTTTCCAGTCCACCACGTTATCAAGCTCTACTCCATTTCTTCATCACGAGCTCCATCTAATGCTCCTGCATCAAGTTCTTGTCGGTATATTTATCCAAACCGTTTCCCTATGGGTAGTAGTTTGATGCATGCTTTAAAACAATACCATTTTCTAATGCAAAATCATAAAGCTTTAACAAGGAAAAATAATTTTCATTATAAAAAACAAGTAATGTAGGAACGATGAACTTGGTTATGATGTTCTGTTTGAGAAATTGGATGACTTCCTTATCATTAACTTGTATTAATGGAACTTCTTCCACCCATTGAGTAAAATAATTAGTTGCAGTTAGAATGTATTGGTGTTGCTTTGATGAATGAGGACATATTTCACCAATAATATCCAATCCCCATTGTTGAAAAGGTTCTGCAACTACTATGGGTAGCAATGGGGCAAATGACTTCTGATCACTACCAACACATCTTTGACACACTGGGAAATTTTGGGCATATGCATGAGCATCCTTAAACAATGTAGGTCAATAATAATGTACCCTCATCACTTTATGAGCGATATTATCACTCACAAAGTTTCCACCCGCTAGTCCATCATGAAAATATCTTATCACCCTTTCTAAATCTAGAGGCTCTAAGCATCTAAGAAAGACACCATTGTGGTGCTTTCAAAAAAGCACACCATGCATGGTGTGCTTGCTTATCAATGGTGGGATAATTCATTTATGCTCCCTGTAAGCCGTCACTCATGAAAGATATAGTATGCTCCTTTCCTTCATTGTATTACTGTGTTAATACAACCACAATAGACAAGTTAGAAGCAAAAATGTACAACATGAAATCTTTGCAAAAATCCATACTGTATAAGGTTGGAGCATCAACTATGGCTTTATTAATCTAGGAAAAACTAAGTTTTTCCCTCTTATCCAATTTTTATGTAGCATCTTTCTTCATCATCTCTTGTAATGGTTTGACAACCTCGCATAGTCGAAGATGAACTTGCATAGGAAATTAATCTTTCCCAAGAAAGATTGCATTTCTTTCTTATTCACAGGAAAAGGGATTTATGTAATAGCTTTGAACCTTTACGGGTTAACCTTAATTGCACTCTTAACAATGATATGTCCTAAGCGATTACCTTTAGACACAACAAAGATTCTCTTTTTCAGATTCAATGATATTCCATAATTGTGACATCACTTGAAAATCTTCTTTAGATGACAAATATGATTAGATGTTTTCTTAGAAAACACTATTATTTCATCCAAGTGGACACCTACACTCTGTTGAATCAATCCATGAAATGCAATTTCCATTGCTTGTTGAAATGTAGTGCCAACATTTATAAGCCCAAATGGCATGCACTTGAAAGAAAAAGTTCCCCACTTTGTCTTAAAAGAGGTCTTTAATCAATCTAGTTCCACTACTAGCACCTGATTATATCCAGAGAATCCATCTAGTAGCAAGAACATCTCTGACCCAGATACTGTTCAGAGTATCTACTACATCGATGGCATATGGTAATTGTCTTTATATAAAGACTGATTGAGGTTGTGAAAGTCAACACATAGGCATATCTCACCGAAAATTTTCTCACAGGAACTAGGTTGGAAACCCATGCACAATGTGAAATTTGAAGATGATATGACCATCCAACAATTTCGTTAATTCCTTTTGACTCAGGGGTTTAAGTGTCAGATAAAATTTTCTTAATTTATGCTAAAATAGGTTCACCCCTTCTTTAATAGGAATTCCATGTTGAATGGTGTGTGTATCATATGTCTTTAAATCCTCATACATCCATTCAAATACATCTCGATATTGTTTGAAGAGATGGATACAATACTATCGTTCTTGAGGAGAACAACATGTACGAAGGTTCACATATTTTAGATTGTCTTTGGTCCTAGATTGACTTCATGTAATAATGTTGAGCTTTGAGTATTTGTGTTAACTGGTCCTATGAAATGGTTTTACAGGTCATATAATTTCTCAAGGGACACCACACCTTTCGACATTGGATTCCCTTTAGATGTTTGGGGTCCTTCTTGCAAAGCCTTCTCATGCTCATCTTCTTCAATAGCCACATATTTGAACACATCCACATTGGCCATGAAGTGTAGTATCTGCTAGTTATCATTAAACACGTGAAAGTTAGTGACATTATCAGGAACATATGGTTTATAAATAATTTCTATAGAAAAACCATCTTTTAATGGTGACATTCTAGTAGATGCATTGGATAATGTATCTATGACAACATTATGAATTATTGGAACATACCTAATATTAAATTCTTTAAAGAAAGAACTAATTCGCCAAACCTTGTGTTGGTAGTTTTTCAAGTTAGGTGAAACACAATGAATGGTATTTTGTACAAGATGGGTAACAATATTTTAATCACCATTTACCTTAAGTGCTTCCACCTTAAGGTCTATGGCTTTATTTAACCCCAATACAAGTGCTTCATATTCAAAAATGTTATTTGTGCACTCAAATTCCAAGCGACATGATAAAATATACCTTTTATTCTGAGGGTCAATAAGAATACAACCAACTCTATACCTGTCTCGAGTTTTAGAACCATCAAAGTATAAGGTCCAAATACCAGTGGCTATTGAGCTAGTTCCTACACTAGTAGTATGTACATCTATATTACAAATTTCATTAGCACCAGTTGGACTACAAGGAGGGAGCTCCAATTGTGTATTAAATGGTACAGGCGAAGGCTACACTTGATAAAACCCGTGATCAACTTCTAGAAAACAATTTCCAAAGATGATATCTGCAAAGTCGACTGGCTCATTATGTCCCTCAACTGTTATCACGGTGTATTTCATGTGAGGCTCACTTTCCACTCGAATCTGATTGTTTCTGCTCTTATAAAAAGCCATAAATGTGTCTAGTCTATTGAGAAATAACTTTGTAGCTTGCTGGACCAATCTCTACTCAAAAGCAAACCATATGCTTTGGAAATGTCCATAATAACAATATTAATGCATTGGTGAACTCTATGGTCTGATGAAAAACAAATGATGACATTATTAATTCAACTGGACTAATGATCTATCTAGCTATATGATCCGTGCATCAATGTTTTCCCATTTGGCATTGATTTTCTTAGCAACAGATAGTGGCATGACATTCGTAGATGCACCAGAATCAATGAGATAATTAGGGACATTATAATTAAATATCTCAAACGTTAAAAGGAAATGGGGGCAAAGAGTGTTAGTATTTAAATTGACTGCATTAACTACAAACTCAAAAATGTCACGAGACTTACCAGACATAACTTGAGAAGTAGAAACTTCGTTACCTAACGAAGGCTATGATGCAAGTTCTTGTATGATTAGTTCATGCTATCCTGTTACCTTTGTGAGATCAAAGATTTATATGTTGGCACAAGCTCTTTTGATATCTTCAATAATGTTGTAATCATTATTATCATTCCTAATAGGTTATGCTGAACTATTTGGTGGTGTATCTTTGTTTTAAACTTCTGAAGTGATGGAATTACTCTTGTTGTTTGTGGAAGTGTTCTTAGGAGGAGGAGCACTTCCATAATTATTATACAAACATATCACTAAGTTGTTTGTGAGGAGGAGCTTCATTTGCTGGTAGTTCATTATCACTTTGTTTATTAGTGTTATATATAACACTGAAAGTATTAACTAAATGCCCAACACCTAAACTTTCCTCAGTCACAATAGATTCATTTTCTTCTTCAGTCTGCTCAGACTACTCTTCTACTAATAAAGTGTCTACAAAGTTGGTCATCATAACATTCATGTTGTGGTTCCATTAGGGACATGTTTTCTCTGAATGCCTCTCCTGATGGAAAGTACAAAAGTTTTCCATGCCCAAGCTTTCAACATTAAACACAACATTGGAACTCTGAGTATATTTAGCTGGTTGACTATTGTTATTATTCTTAAAGAAAGGTGGCTTGAAAGACTTACTGCTGGTAGTTTCCTCACTTGACTTCCTCTTTAGTTCAAATACTTCATTAGTGAGCAACTTCAAATATTTAGCCAAGATTTCCATATCAAAAGAATCTTTCTCTTTGGATTTAGTGGAAGAGGCTTGAGATTTCTTACTAGTGTCTTTAGAGTCTTTAGGATCTTCATGATCATTGATGGCTCCAATAGAACACAATTCCGTGACAATTCCTTTTCACCAGTAATTGCTTCTGCAAAGTTCAAAGCCAATGTATCCTTTGCAGCTCTTTTAACAAACACGAAAATATTAGTAGGCAACGCATTTGTGTAATAACTGTTAGTGATAGTATCATGCGGGTTAACATATGCAGGGAATTTGTTCAATAAGCGTGTAAAACTTTGATTAAAATCCTTCACTTTTTCCTTTCCCCCCATATTAAGATTCCTGAATTCTTTGAGAAACATGGCGGACGTTATATCATCAAAAAATTTATCCACGAACAACTTCTTGAACTCCCACCAACTATGGATTGAATTAGGCGGAAGATTGTGGTACCGAATTGATGATATACCTTCTAAAGCGTACGAAAAAAGTATAAAAGCAATGTCATCAAAACATACCTCAAGCATTCATAAATGCATGTAGAAGTCATCAATATGGTCCTCATATTTTGTCTTCTTATCAAGATAAAACTTTGAAAGTAGCTTTTCCAAATGTTTAGGCATATGATGAACATTGCCCGAAAGACAAAGTGAACCTTAGGTCATCCAATTTGATTGTTCATTATCCATGTCCTCTTCTTCCTCCTCTTCACCCTTTGATTCTGAAGAGTCTTCTTCTTCATCGTTCAAATCCTCATTATAATAAAGCTCTTCTTCTTCTGTTAGTTGTTCTTAATCAGAAAATGGAAAATCCTCCCCATCTCCTTCCAAACCCTCTTTAATAGGTGGAAGGTACCCTTGTTGATGTGTTCTTTTAGTAGAATAAGATAATTCTTCATGGGTTGCAATAACCAAATCCTCCACCAAAGAAACCAATATGCTATGATTAGTATTTCTTTCTTTATCGATTTATGAGGAAGAATAACAACGACATGGAGTAGCCCAAAAGATCTTGCAAACTGATTAGTAATAGGTCACATTTTCTAGTGTTGATCGTAAGTGACGTCAAAAGCATGTTCCAGACCTGAATGAGAAGACTTTCCTATGTCAACAATGTGAGTAGGAGTTAAACTCGTGCTGCTACTACCTTGCACGGAAGGTTTGTTATTAGGATGTGGTGAATTGTCATCCATAAAAGGGCTGCCATCCTTCTAGCACCAGAATATTGACAATGCTGTATCCCACCAACATACATGGGGTCTCCCCGATATGAAGTCCCAATTATACCTCACATCATTTGGTATAGGATCCCCATCCATAAATGTGGCCCAACTTCCATATACTTAAAGATTTTCCTTGGTTGCAGTCATTAGCATGAGAGAGGAACACACATTTAATTTTGAATGAGAAAGCAAGTATGCCTTGTGAAATGTTCAATTGTAATATGTATCCAAGTTCTTTCACCGGAAGGGAAGAGAAAGTGAGACATTAGAAGAAAAATATTAGTACTATTCGAATAATGATGCACACATTCATATGAAAGAATAATTGAATTTCTAGCAAAGTAGTTCACATGGAAATAACGATCATTAAAACAATTACAACACACATTCAACAAGATGAGCACCAAAGTCAATGAAATAGTTCAATTTCCTTAGTACATATGAACAACACACATACCACAAACATATAAAGAATAGTCTTATTACATTCATGATATATGCATGAAAGTGTGTTGGCTCAATGAGCTTCGAATATTAAGTGAAAGTTCCAAGATACATTGATACAATGAGACACCACTAACTCCAATAGTGGAGCATTAAGCCACTACTTTCTCTCCAAAAGAACAACATTTCTTTCTAATGTCTAGGTGGAGAAGCCAAGGTGAAAAAGTCCTTTGCTTGAGTAATGAGGCTTCTTTTATAACAAGAGGAATGACCTTTCACATTCCTCATGACTCTTGGGCTTCTAATGCGACTTTTTTACTTCCATGATACTTTTAAACTCTTCCTAATGACTCTTTGGTCCATTTATGACTCTTGGACTTCCACATATTTATATTACAATATTTTCCAAAATCATCATCATTTTCCACATCATCATGTGACTACAACATGACAAGTCTTAAACATTAATGAATTGGAATCATAGTGACTTGTAACATGGAATTCTTTGACAAGTGATGACACTACCACTATGTATTCAATACATATAACAAATCTAACATTGTTGTTTCCTTCTACCCTCCAAAGGGTCTTGAGAAATCATGGAGTCTTCACGAGTCACTTTGATCATCCAAATCCATAATTCCTTCAACTATTGCAACAAGGTTCCTTTGTGCCTTTGTCTTCAAGATGCTTCCTTGGGCAACCGTTCTTGACAAATCTCCTCGCAAATATTTTCCCTGCTTTATTGAACAAATGCAAGTATTGATCACTTATGGAAAGCAAACATTAGCTCAAAAATCTTCGACTCTATCATGTTTCATACAAATTTTCTGACTATGGCTCAACAATGCGTAAAGGAGAGAGGGTGAGGCCTTTTGGGTGTAGAGCACACTATTAGGAGACAGAGGATGGCTTCACTACTCACTGAGACCGCGCCATGCACAACTCTAGAGGAGGACGAGGCAAGGTGGGCACAGGTTGTAGTTGCAAGAGCAAAGGGAGCATGATTCTCCACTAAAACCGTGACATGCGCTATGGAGGAAGGCTAGGGCCACTAGGAGGGTGTAGGTTGCAGTATTAAGGCATAGGGGGATGCATCACTACCCAATGGAAGTGAATAGTACGCCACACTGGGAGGCAGAGGCAAGACTAATGCAATGAGGGAGGATAAGAAACAAGGAGGAGGGTATGTTGACTAGAATTGCGCAATGTGTAGCAGAGAGAGGGAGGGTTGAAGATGGTGTAGTTTTTAGTTCTAGATGACAATAAGGGTCTCCACTAGGCCTTAGAATTCTGTAGTGTGTTCTTCCTATCCCATTGGGCAAGCTATCAAGTCAGAAAAAATGTCTATGTATGTAAAGGTGAAAGATAAAAAAACATAATGAGTTAGGGGGGAAATCAAGCAAACCATATCTCAACTCATCATAAAAAATTAGACAGGACCCATGAATAAGAAATGTACATCAAAGCACCATTTCACAAACAATATCCAAGTGTAACAAACAAAGTATGCTCAGTTGCGACCAATAAGTGTTGTTTTTTGACTAAGAAGTGTACTATGACTCCAAAGTGTACAATTAATTTTCTTAGTGTTCTGGGAACACTTAGGAAGGAACAAAGACACTTGAAATATGCATAAAAACATAAAATGACACTTGGAAACCAAGTGCAACACTTCACATGACAAAGATAAGCTCCAAAATTAAAATATAGAAATTTTTTGGAGGGTGTTGCAGCAACGACAACGGGACCAAACAACGCTCTTGTGTTGACACTTTGAATGACCATTATTTGGTGTCTATGACATGAAACTTCATTGTGATTTATCTATGTGAGGCTCCTTCCTTTGTTGCTATGTATCCAACTCTTTATGATTGATCTATGATGTGATTCATCTTCACCCTCCAAAGGGTCTGGATGAGTCTTGGAACCTTCTAAATGAACATGAGTTTCCATCTCTCTTTAGTGCTCCAAGATTCCTTTAATCTTGCATGGTATCATCTTTGTAACCTCTTCTTTCTAACCTCCTTGAACATCATCTTGCCATGATAGGGTGGTAGCACCTGCAAATGAAGTTCACTCATGACAAAACAACAACATCCCAAAAATCACCTATTCTATCTGTGTTTATTCATGTAACATATTGATTGTGATGGGAAATGTGCAAACGTTTTGAGAGGAAGAGGCTAATAATTTCATAGTTGAGCACTATATGGATTTAGGTATGACCACACTATCCTTTGGAACTTCATAATGTGTAATTAGGGAAGTCTTATCAAGGTCTTGCGTAGTGGGAAAGTCTAGGAGACAAGGATGGTGAACTTGCTGACTGAGGATGTGCAATACGCAGTGCTAAGGGAAGTGGAAGTGGGGACTATGTAGTTAAGCTCTTCAAGGTCTAATGGATTACCCCACTATCCACTAGAACTACACAATGAATAGTTGAGGCAAGGAAGGACAAGGAAACTGCACAGTGAGGGGTTTCAATCAGCAGGAGTAGCAAGACTAGGAATTGTAGCTGTGAAGTGTGTAGTGATTGAGGAGAAGATACCAAGAATTCAACAGTTTATCTTATTAGTGACCTAAATATGGACCTACTTTCCACTAGAACTATGTAATGTGCAATAGGAGGTACACTTGGTGAAAGGATTGTGCAAAGGACTGAGGTAAGCAAGAGAAGGTTAAGTCACCTTGCTTAGGAGATTCTCACTACACCATGAAAGGAAGGGAGCCTTTGTATTGTGTAGTTTGTCATTGCAAGGGGATAAAGAAGTCCTTGCTATCAACTAGAATTTATTAATGTGCAATACAGGGAAGGACTGATCAAGGATTTGTACAGTGAATCAATACAAGCAACACGGTTTCAATGACTGTGCTTTGAAGGTGCTCATTGTGCAATAAAGGGAGCTATCCTCAAGAAAGGATCAATGCGTAGGTCCAAGAGGTAAGGATTTAATAGCTGAGGCTTGTGAATGCAAAATTCTCATCACTTGGTCGAGGATTAATGCTTTTATAACTTGTTCCTAATGGAAGGATCAAGAAGAGTTCCAAATTGGCTAAGTGTGAGATCAATGGAATAAGAAGGAGAAAGACATCTAAACAAGTACCAAAAAAAGATCACACACATGTATAACATCAAATACAAGGTACAAAAATGTGTAGTAGCTAACATCAACATATATATATTAAAATGACAACAAAGCAACACTCGTTTCTAAGTGTGGCAATTGAAATGCCAGATTGTGACACTTAAATACAAGTTTTCAATACAAGTGGAAACTACAGTTGAATGATGCGATATTCCATAGGAAAGTGTCCAAAACATATTATAATGATCAACTAATGCAAGAGAGTGTGCTGGAGGTTCCTCTAGGAGGTGCTCCATGGTTCTCTTAAGATGTGTGAAAACAAGTGGAAGCAACACATGTAAGAGTGAAAATGACACTTGCAAATACAAAGAGAACACAATCGACATATGCAAGAATGAAAGTAGGAAAAATTGATACTTGTAAATGATAGAGAAAGAAACAATGACACATGTAAGAGAAAAATAAGGTGAGAGTGACTCTTGTGAAAGAAAAATCCATAGTTGAGTAATTCACCCAAATGGTGGGGAATTTGCAACCATGGGTGAGAGAATACTCCCTATATTCCAATAGGGTATAGAGCTCAAAAGTGAAATATTAACATAAGTATGAACTCTATATTGGACTGTTTATAGAGTGAGAGCAGACATGCAACTAGGATTAAGATTGGTGAGTGCCCTTAGTGCATGTCAAGAAAATAGGAGCAAAAAGTACACTCTCACTGTCGACAAAGAGTGTGCAATCACTATCTACAGAGGATGCCCTCACACTATCTCTCTCCATAAGGACGATGCAATCTATGTCTGTAGGAATTGCGCAAGCACTACTCATAAGAATTACACAATCATCATCTCTAGGCACTATGCAGTCATTGTCATTAGGAACTGTGCAATGAATTTCATCAAGGATTGCGTAGCGCTTGAATTTCAAGGGTGCACACTAGCTATTGTGGCTTGCTAAGAAGAAGCTTGATATGGAGTCATGTAAAAGAAATTCACTTCGAAACTTTGAATTCTCAAAGGAAGACTTGAACACTCGAGTAAAATGACTAGGCATGACATTAATGGCTTGAAACGAAGGGTGGCATGACCATAAGGAGGCTCCAAAATTTGGATGTGGGCAAAATTTGGAGGGTGTTTGTCACAGTGACAACAAATTCCACTCTCCTCTTCTGCCTCTTATAGTGGCACATGTTTGTGTGTGTGATTGCTTGAGTGGTATTCTATCCCCTTTGTTACACTAGGCATGGTAGCATGAATATGTTCATTAACTATATGGAGTCATTCAATATTCTCCTTCTTGTGGGATTTACTCTTCAACCATGGCCATGGTTCATGCCAATCCTATTTAGATGATAAGTTACTTTGTAGAGGATGCATTCGATGTTTTTCATTTGAAACACACTAATGGTATTGGTTTCAAGTTTACCCATAACCTTATATTTTCATAAGATCCTCATGTTGGACCCTCCCTTTTATGTTCAACTTTATCCCAACCTCAAAGCTTGGAACAACCCAACATTTTGGTCTAATATGACTAAGTGTTCACAAGACACTAGCCTTTAGCACTAATGGATCTTATCTAATTGTATGTCCTAGCCAAACCATTATGCAAGGGATGGGTTCCCATTCTTCTTTGATGATTTCCTTGATATTTTAATAACCATCTCTCCCTTTTCCTTAGCATTAGCCTAGACCTATGACATGTCAAAGCATCCCATCCCATGTGATGATTGCTCAACATGTCTCCTTTTCCATTCCTCAATCCTTGTCGATAAGCCTTGGCATAATTTTTCCCATAATTGTTAGTTCTCTAAAAGTGTCATTCCTATGGTAGTTTTCTAAATGTTCCCTAAGATATCTCTCCCAACCATTCACATGAATCGAATTAAAACCCAACCTTTTCAAAATGTATTTCAAACCTAGAACATATGGAACCAAGGAAATTGAAGTCACTCATTTAATAATGCTAAATATTCAACCCAACCAAGTAAACCTGCTCATTGTTCCATCCTCTCTCCTTTCACTTTCCTTCCAAGGAGGGAGGTACTCCTCATTTAGGTATACTTCCAACACATTCAAAATATTATAACTAGGACCACATGCCAATAATGACACACCAAAATTTTAGACAAATGGACATTCCAACTCTAAAATGTTAACCATGGAGTAGCCTCAGAGATACCTCTTGATTATGGTCATGCGCCTGCCATTCTACTTAGGTTTCAGTGAAGGCCTCAGGGTTTCCTTCTTTAACTAATACTAGAAACCCTTTATATTATCAATGGATATCTCATTCCAATAATTATCATAAAATTTAGGGTAGCTTAAACTCTATTTCTAGGAAAGGTATCATCAAATTAAGTGCTCAACCTCTAATGTGTATATCATATTGTCCCAATTTCCAATTGCTAAGTGCCTAGTGCTCCTCCTTATAGATAGATATTTTTATGATTGAGAAACTAACTCATCCACTATGTGCACATAATTGGTTAATCATCATGTGATTAGATAACAACCTCTTATGTAGGGGTACTATCCTAGACCTTTAACCAAGGTCAAACATCTTCACACATTGAGATGTCTATATGTTGATGAAGCATCGTTAAGGAAATAAAAGACCTAACACTATCCTAGAAATGTGGAAACCTTTTTAAAGTAACCCAAAGGGTAACATAAATTTATGCTCATTTCATAGGTTAGTGGTCTTGTAGATCATAGTGATATGGCCTCCTCAAAATATTTCCGAACCTAAAAAATTTAGAAGTGGACGAGGGACAAACCAAAGAAACATATTAACGCCCTTCACCTCACTTATCTTGAGTTTAGTCACGACAACAACATGGTAGTAAATTTTTTCCCCAAGACCTTACTTAGAGATACATTTTACTAGTTTCATTGCTTTCTTTAGGGTTCCATTAATAATTTGCAATTTCCCGTTGACCAATTTGTTACATCAACATTAAAAAAGTTGATTAACACCACTATGTAACCTTTTTCAACAAAAGATAACAAGACAAGGAATCCAATTCAAATCTCATTCATATATGGAACCTTGGTTTTCATATCATAATGATTTCCCTCCATAATGATTGTATTATATGCCTTTTGTCAATTCTATACATTAGTACAATGATTTAAATTATATTATCATGAGATTCCCATGCTTTAGGAGACCATCAACTATATTTTCAAATGGGATAACACACATGTCATGACCACCATGGGAGAAGGAAAATGTAAGCATGTATAGGAAAATTGAGCATGTGATGACCAAATAAACCTCACTAGTGGATTGGCACAATAGGCATAAATAATAGGAATCCATTTTACCCTTATTAAATAAACAATCATTCAATATAATTGATTGCAAATGCATGATATTTTTAAGAGGGAAATAAAGGTCACTCCAATTATTTTGATTAGTTAGTCTTTTGAGCTAGAGGATGAGAAATAATTTTTAGTTTCACTGATTGTCCAAGAGATTCATGCACACAAAGAACTAACAAAAACCTTTCTTATCTCCAAACACGATAAAACCTTAACTCATAGGTGGTTTAGAAAGTATGAAATTAAATTTATCTATGATTCCACAAAATACACACATAATAATGAAAAAAATCAAATAACAATGGATTTGGGGTGTCTGAAGAAAGCTTTATATAAACCAAGAAAAATTACAATGATAAATGTTACCAAGTTAAATATAGAAGTGGCATTGCATTCCTCAATCCTTTTGGTTCAATGCTCTCTTTGGCTTACAATGGTCACTTGCTCTTGCATGATGGCTTGAATGTAAAGTGTGGACTTAAAATTATGTAGCGCAAGTATCTTAATCAAAATACCCCAAATCCATGTGGATGAGTCTCTTTATAGAATGATAATGCCTCCTAGGATTTTTTTTTCTTATTATTGTGGTTCATAGATTGAATAATCCTAAAAATATGCACTTTAGGTGCTCTACTAGTGATTGATTTTGACTAAATTTTCTTTTGAGGCTTTCTAACCAGTTTATCAATAAGGGAAATATTAATATTTAGCCATTATGAGGACTCTTATATCTCATTTTGATGGGACATAAGTGATATTCTATATGAGTAAGTAAAAGTAATATTTTCCAAAGCTTTCTAAAGGTTAGAATTGTCTTTCATAGCCTACATGGTGATGTCTTTGGGATTTAATGCCATCCATCTCAAAGTGACGATTTGATGTGTTAATAGATGTCCCTTTATGTATGAGGGCATAAGAGAATTATCAGATTAAATACATAATTTATTATTCACAAAAAAATATACATAATATGGGGACTTCACTAATAATAAGGAAACCACCTACAAACATAATTTTTTTTATAGATATAAGCTTTCTTTTTTGCCTTAATAGGACATACATATGTTTTTATGAGTATCAAGTCAAAGTACAAATAGTATCATTACATCATGAGAATGGGATAAGTCAAAATACCACTAATACCATTGAAAAACATGATAATGGACCATGTCATGATATATTAATACATATCCTAGAATGGATAAAGTTAGATTTCCCAAAAGGGGCACATGAACTAGAACAAAGAAGGACCATAAGGGAGATGCATATCATGTGCAAGCTCAATTGATATGTTGAGTGGGATGTATACATGTCTAAGAAAGTTGAAAATTGTAACTTGGGGCACAACTGAACTTAAGTAAAAGTGTCCATTATAGGATAATGAGTCGAATTTAACCATGGAAAAAAAAATCTTACCAATAAATGAATATAAGAACCACTGCTAGACGTAATGTAATCCTTAGGGATTGGGTGAGAAAAATATAAATATGTAAATACAGGAAAATGAAATATTAGAATAGTAAGAAACCTTGGAATATGAATCCTAAAGGTCACACATCCTCATGTTATATAATCCTATTTACATTAATGAAAATAAAATTTAGGAGTTACCATCATGACCTAACATGGTATCAGAACACAAGTCACAAGTTCCATGTTTAGGTGTTTTGGATTGTTTTTGTAACTCCTCTACCATATTTTTTTGTTGTAGCCCTTAGAATTGATCCCTTACATATCTCTTTGTTGGTATCCCTCAAAAACATCCCCCCTGGATTACCTGACTTCTCAGCACTGCATACATTGCTGAGGATTTATCCAATTTAATTTCAATAATATTATGTTTCTTTGGGTCCTGTAGGAAGCTAGGGAATGGTAACAATCAACACTCCATCTTGAAAAGCAACATATATAGCCTATAGGTTGTAGTCAATAGAAATGATGAATTTCCTCATGAATTTACCACCCTATGCTCCATGCAAATGTGTTTCGCCTCCCTTCCTCCTTTTCATTCCTCTTCCACTCGCTATTGATGATCAAAATGTTCTTGTCTTTAACTTGGACCTTGATGTCATTGGATTTGAGTTTTGGTATTCTTTAAAATCCACTATAGTGGAAGCCATGGAATTTGTGTCACACACATAAGAGAAAGTCAGATCACTGAGGAGATTCTCTAGATCTTTTAGAACGCCAAGAAACTACTGCACGATGCTCAACAAAGAATCCATTTCCATTTAGAACTCAATTCTTCATCTAGACTACTGGGAATTGAACGTGAGATTTGATTTTTTAGAAATATTGAAAATATATGATTTAACCAAATTTTCAGTCTTCTAATATGTGAACCCATTTTGGGAGCTTCTACTATTATTTTGATATTTTTGGCACCAATATAGATTTTTATGTTATATTTTTATAAGTATTGTGTGGTATATTGTAATTAATCCATGAGGGGTTTCTACAGAAAATTAGGGTGTATTATTATTTATTGTGAAGGGAAATGCATGTGCTTAAGATTGTTTTCTTCATTTTAGTATCTGATTTGAAGCATACATTACGAAGACTTTATCTCAAGATTCCATTTAAATATGCACTCTCTCATCTCCATCAATAATGTATTTCTCATCGAAAAGGAGAAATACCAAGAATGGTCTAGAAAGATCAGGCACACTCTCATCTTTAATGACTTATGGAAATACATCTATGAAGGAGAAGATCACAATGAACTTGTCAAACCCACATTAAAGAGGTAGCAATTTGGGAGAGCAAGGAAAACAAGGCTTATGCCTTGATTGCTGCTTCTATAAGGGAAAAGGTGAGTCATCATATTATTTCAATTATAGATTCTTATGATTCATTGAAGAAGTTAAAATATTTATACGGCTCACATTCATAATTAGAAGTGATTCAATTTGATGATTAATCTCTTTAATCTATAGTTAAAATATGATGACCCCTTGATACTAGCCTTAGACATTAGTTCCATCATGAATGATGTATATTCAACTAGAGTTAAAATGGACATTCCTCTCATAGCCTTTGTTAAGGCCCTCTATCTCATATACTCTCACTATCTTGAATCCTTACAAGCTAGTGCCCAATTCAAGGAAATTACTTTTGACACTCTTGTGGAGAAGTTTGTAGGACGTGAGAAATATTTTGGGAAGAGGAAGACAACTTCTTAGCCCCCTTAAGAAGTAGTGTTCCCTTCATAGAAAGAGAGGAACCAATCACGAGATTCTCCTAAAGGAATAGGTGGAAGAAGAGGATGTGGAAGGAATAATCAAAATGGCAGGTGGGTACACACCATCAAGTAGAAAGGTTTGATCTCAACCGCATTTATTGTGATAGAGATGGACATAATGCATCCATATGTATAATCCCTTGGGAAAGAATCAAGAAAGAACATAAAGAAGGAAAAGTTAAAACACCGGATCCAACAAAATGTAAAGAACTTGAATCTTCTCATTATATTGTTTCCCATTGTAATATTGGAGTAACTAAAGATTTGTTTCATACTTCATTTGCTTTTTGGAAATATGCATGGTTTTTTGATACATGGGCAACCTGCCATATGAACTTTCGATAATAATTCTTTGAAGACCTTAGTGACAATGTAGATGGAGTAGTGTACTTTTCAGACATGTCAAGCCTCAAGCCATCAAGACTTGGCACTATCAAGCTCAAATTTCTTGGACTCCTAACTTTGTTCTACAGGATGTACTCTACCTTTTGGAACTGCGGAGAAACTTGCTATACCTTGTTAAAATTCACCTATAATGAAACTCCATTTATATGTTTGATGGAAAATTTGAGATAATAAATGCATCAGACAACATATATGTCACCACTAGAAAAGAGGAGGAAAGAATGATAAAATTGTAAGGAATAATTGTTCGTAAATAGAACTCTGCATGTAGTTCTCAATAAAATGAAGGTGAATTTTTGTCTCATCTTCTATGGCGTGCAATATTTGGAAATATTAACTATGAAAGCTTTTGTTTGTTGAAAATGAATGGTGTTTATGGTTTTCCAACTGTTCAAAGAAAATTGAAGCAATGTCATTCTTGTATCCTAGGAAAAATAACAAACAACCATTTCATGATTCTACTTCCAGAGCATATAGAAAGATTGCACTGATTCATTACGATTTCTGTTGCCCTATGCTTGTTCCTTATGCAAATATAAATACATATATGATGAATTTTATTGATGATTACACCAGGATGTGTTGGGTATACTTGTTGAAAAAAATCAAAATCTTTTGAAACCCTAAGAAATTTTCATGCATGGATTGAAAATGATACATAATGACATATTGGGTCTCTTCATACAAAAAATGGAAAAAAAATATAATTTGAATGAATTTTGAAAAATATCTTCACCAACATGAGATTCAACATGAAACTACTATTCCTTACAATCCTCAACAAAATGGTGTAGCTAAAAGAGTGAATAAGTCTATCTTAAATATAGTTTGCTCAATGATGTTTTCAGAAAATGTAAAACTGATGTTTTGGGATAAGGAATTTCTATGTGCAATATATATCAAAATCAAATGTCCATCTCATCCTCTTAGAAACAAGACTCCTTATGAAATGTGGTGTGGTCACATTTCTTCGGTAAGGCATCTCAAGATCCTTGGTTCCACTTGCTATGCCTTGATTCCTAAGGAACAAATATAAAGATTGATGCAAGGATTCAAAAGTGCATCTTCTTGGGGCATTCAGATACCACCAAAGCATATCATCTTTGTGATGAGGTAAATAATAAGATTATAATGTTTAGAGATGTGATTTTTCTTGGATTTTCAAAGGCTAACAATACCACTAAGTCGAAGTTTGATTGTTTGAATAGATTTAGTCATGCAAAAAATTATCATGAATTTGATAATGGGATTCCACATCTTGAAGGGGGACCATATCAGGGATCAACCTATGGAATTTCCTTTCAGAGTACTTTCTCCTCCTCATGAAGTTCCAACCACTCCAAATCAGGAGGACCCTTTGAGTGATGTGATTGAGAGGATTGGAAGGATAAATATTGATGTATCCCCTTCTCAATCAATAGAGCAACCTGAGCCATCTCATAAAATTCCCCCAAAATGGCTCACCAAACACTTGAAAGTGTTCACCTCGATGAGGTTCAAAAGCCAAGAACTAGAATTTCCACTAGACAAAATGGAGCTAATGTATATGATTATGATTTTGTTGATGAAATGGATGTTTCATATGATTATGAATTTAATTTTTCTACTAATATCGAACCAATTTCCTTTAAATAAGTTGATTCTCATGATGAATGGAAAGAAGTCATGCATGCAGAAGTAGTATGATGCTCTCGTAAAGAATGGAACATGGAAGTTGGTAGACCCTCCATTTGGAACCAAACCAATTGGTTGCAAGTGGGTCTACAAGAATAAGTATAAATCATATGGATCACTTGACAAGCACAAAGCAAGTCTTGTAGAAAACTGATTTGCACAAAAAAAAGTGTCGATTATGAATAGACCTTTTCCACCACAACAACATGGGCCACCATCGAGACTCTATTTTCCTTGACAACTTATAATGGATGGAAATTCCATTAGATAGATGTGAAGACTACTTTCTTGAATGGAGACTTGAAATAAAATTTCTTCATGTCTAAACTAGAAGGCTTTGTTATGAAGGGACAAGAACATAAATTTTGCAAACTCATCAAATACTTATATGGCCTAAAACAAACACTAGGATCCTACTATGAAAAATTGATTGAGAATCTTATGAAATTAAATTTCAAACACTTTAATCTTGATGATGAAACTTTGTTTGTCAAGAAACTTGGCAAAAATGTTGTCTATCTTTTATTATATGTAGATGCTTTGTTAATAACAACGAACAATGAAAACTATATTGCATCCATAAAGGAATAAGTGAAGAAATAATTTGAGATGATGGGTTTGGGACACCTTCACTACTACTTGGGCATTGAAGTGACCCAACATGAAAGGATATATTTCTCTCTCAAAATAAGTAAATTGGAGAATTGTTGAACAAGTTTGACATGGCTAAATGAAATCCTTTATCCACTCCAATGGAACAAAATATGAAGCACACATTTAAATAAGGAAATGAATTTGATAATGCAACTAAGTATAGATAGCTTGTGGGAAGTATTTCTACCTCACCACTACTAGACTATATATTTCATTTGTTGTTGGAATCCTTTCTAGGTTTATGCAAAAGCATTGTGAAGGAAATTGGTCTACTACAAAAGAGTTCTAAAGTACTTGAAAGGAACTCAAGACTTTGTGTTGGAAAGTAACTAGGTTCAGTCTTCATAATGACATGTGTAATTGTGATTTTATGTAAATGATGTAAAGAAGAAAAATAAAATTATTATTGTAATGCTTGCCTCATGGGTTTCATGAGCAAGGAATTTTATTTTTAGATGGCTCCCATTGTGAGCCTTTACTAGTTATAAAAGTCAAAGAAAGTCAATTTCATGTATGAAGATGTTATGAAACCAGCTCAAGAAAAGATAGAAAAGATAGAATAACGCCTTAGAATTCAGCCTCTTTGAGGGGGCAACTCCTTTACATTACATAAATGAACAATTATTGGATGATACAAATGAAAAGACCTCCTTTCTATATATAGGAGTCTAAGGGGTCATAACATAATCAGAGCTGACATAACAATAATAATATAAGGGCACAATAATAACCATAGTGGGCTTCTATGGGGCACAATAGTAACAATATGGGCACTACATGGGTACGTCAATATAATAAGTGGGTTATACTAATAACAATAAGGGGTTACACTAGTAGTATAGGGGCCTAACATGCCCCTCTCCTTCAAAAAGCATTGTCCTCAACACTTGAGTAGTTATTGATGCTTCTGTATAAAATTCTTGTCCTCCCATGTGGAATCTTCAGCGGGTAAGTTCTTCCACTTGATGAGATACTCTGAAATTGATCGATTTCGTAGCTTTTGGGTTCTTGTTTCTATGATTGCTCCAGGTTCCAATATGATTTTTCCTTCCTCTTCAATTTCTGGAAATATTGTTTGAATTGGGATCTTTTGCAACTTTTGAATAAGTGGCCATACTTCTTCGTCCTTCTTCCATTCATCCATTGCTTCGTTTATCCAATTTGGTTGGATAATATAAATAGCACAAAAAAATGCTTCCACATCCTCATCCTTGAAGAGTCTTCCCATTCGGTAAGGTCGCCATTTTTTAAGTGCATGTAGTATTGCCAACATTTCCTTCTCATAAATAGCTTGCTTGAGATGTAGCAATAAAAATACCCAATCACCTACATCAAAACATTTTTCACTACAATGTTTATTTACCTGTTGTTTCGTTTGATTTTGCACCGAAGTGGCGTTATCCTTTAAAAGTTGGAGAACTTGTTGTTGATGCTCGATGTGATCTTTCACTGCTTGAACCTTTTTCTTCTTGATATGTCCTTCTATCTCTAGAGTTTGAGGAGTGGTAATTTCTTCCAATCCTTTACAAGATATGGTCGGATTCATTTCTTGATGCTCGATGGGATCTTTCACTTCTTGAACATTTTTCTTCTTGATATGTCCTTCTATCTTGATAGTTTGAGGAGTGGTAATTTTGAACAATGAATTACAAGATATGGTTGGATTCATTTCTTCTTTCTCTATGTGATCTTTCACTTCTTGCACATTTTTCTTCTTGATATGTCCTTCTATCTTGAGAGTTTTAGGAGTGGTAATTCTTGCCAATGCTTTACAAGATATGGTCTGATTCATTTCTTCTTTCTCTAGGGTGGGGTCCTGGCGTATATCTTCTTCTTTTGATGTTTCTTGATCCTTTTCTTCCTCCTCTTCATATTCTATGTAAAATAATTTCTTCTCAGCACACTTATGACCTTTAGTGCATTTTCTATCACAATTGTAACAAATCCCTTTTTCTCTTTTTTCTTCCAATTGTTGTGGTGTAACCCTTGTAGGTTGTGGAAGGCTAGGAGAAACAACACTTCCATCTTTATAGTTGTGAGGGGTACGCTTCCTGGTTTCCATAATTTTTCTTTCCACTAAGTCACAAAGCCCTTTTACTCTGTCCAATTGTTGTGGTGTTTCTCTAAAGAAGGTGTTGCTCTTTGTATCCTCATAATGTGCTATCATTTCCTCCGTGAAAATTGATCACGTAACAAGTTGTTTATGAGAACAAAGCCCTTCGTACCATAAAAATTGATCTGGTTCTAAATATGAAGATGCAACACATACCTTTTGTAACAGTTGTACACCATGTAGTCAAAATATTGCTCCATCTAAAGTATCCAATTTACCGGATCCTTGCCATCAAACTTCCTCATCTTGCTTTTCCTTGATTTTAGGAGCTCGACCTTGAAACGACTATAACTCTGTACTTTCAGATCTTTAAGTTCTGAAACTATGAACTATAGTAGCCCTCTGTGTCCTCTTTCCAATGCCACCAGTCTGATCCAAATTGGATTCTCTAAGAAAGAGTTATGAACAATCTCCCAAGATGACCTGATTATAGACCTTTCCAGAAGAGCGAACTTGTATGAAGTGCCACGTGTCACTGTTTTGACCTTTGGATCTGAAAAAGATATACAAAAAACTACAGTCTGTCCTCTTTCTGTACCTTCTTACGAAATTTCAATCTGATCCCCAGAGAGAAAGTTATGACGATTTTCCCCAGGTCACCTGTTTGGAATGTAATTCAGGAGTCTGCAAAAAGACCAACTTCCTCAGATCATATCTCTGCAAATATAGCGCGAAAAGCTCTAACATTCGGACCCAAGGTTCAGTGTGATTTCTTCTTAAATGGGGTTTTTTTGCAACTTCTGAAACGTCACGGAAAAAAAGTTATAGCGAAAATTCCACGATGACCTGTTTGGAGCAGCGAAACCCTAGAATCCAAAGCTTTGATACCAAATGTTATGAAACCAGCTCAAGAAAAGATAGAAAAGATAGATTAACGCCTTAGAATTCAGCCTCTTTGAGGGGGCAACCTCCTTTACATTACATAAATGAACAATTCTTGGATGATACAAATGAAAAGACCTCCTTTCTATATATAGGAGTCTAAGGGGTCATAACATAATCAGAGCCGACATAACAGTAATAATATAAGGGCACAATAATAACCATAGTGGGCTTCTATTGGGCACAATAGTAACAATATGGGCACTACATGGGTACATCAATATAATAAGTGGGTTATACTAATAACAATAAGGGGGTACACTAGTAGTATAGGGGCCTAACAGAAGAACCCTTCTTAGGCATGTTACAAATGTATATTAGTCTATAGGATTGTCTAGTAGCCCTCCAAGACAAACACACGTTATTCCTCTTCAATTTAGCATCAAGATAAACTAAAGAACACATGTCAGATTTACCTAATGGAGACACAAATGTTCATATGTTCATGTCGACTTATTTATGTCTAAAAACAACTATATATACAGGGCTAGGGTCTTCGCATCACAAGACTACATAACTTGGGCTAACACAAAGAAGCAAAAGTTCAGATCGTTTTCTAAAAGAAGTCCGGACATTACTGTGGAGACAGTTCAATGAAATTATAGTGATTAAGGTTTGATATTATCACAAGAAGAAGTCTCTCTGTCATGGTGTCATTATAGTTAAAAAAAATCACAGTCTCAATGCCATCTTAGTGTGACCACAATTCATTTCTATTACAGTTTTGGTGACCATCTTAGTGTGACCACAATTCATTTCTATTACAGTTTTGGTGACCATCTTAGTGTGCTTGGATAGGAGATGACCTTAGTGTGACTACAATTCATTTTTATGCTACGAATGTAACTATGTCTCGATGCTAAGAAGGTAAAAGTGGAAGAGGAGTCAAGAAGAGGAAAAGACAGAAGTTTGATAGTCAAGAGAATTAATGTCTTGGTCTTTGAGTGGAAAATAGGTCAAGGGTCTTGGTCTTGGTATTCATCAGTTGGAATCTCTATAAAGAATAATTTGTGCTAGTTTTCCTCTCAAAGATTGAGAGGTTTTGGCCCTTGATGATAACCTACATTATGTGTATCTTGTCTATTTATGTTCATGCATTGGTAGTTTTTTGATGAAGAAGAAAACTAATAACCTAAGTAAAAGAATATCCTAATCTAAGGAAGTAAAAATCACTCACAAGCAATCACTAATTGAAGAGAAATCACTTAATACTTGATGCCTTAGATTTCTCAACACTTTGGACTCAAATACACAAAGGTGGACGACTTCAACTTGATTGGATATTTTAATTCAAAATTTGATGGAGATAAGGAAAATGGTGTGTCTACTTTACGCTATGTTATGAGTTTTGGATTAGGAGTTGTATCCTAGAAGTCACACAAAAAGCTAGTTCCAATAGATTCCACAATAGAGGAAGAATACGTGGCAACTGTAGAAGCAACCAAGGATATTGTGTGGCTTATGAAAATTCTTGAATACTTGTAGGAGAAACAAGTGAACTCTACTCCCCTTTTGATTGAAAATACTCCTGCAATTAAACTGGCCAAGAATCCCAAATTCCATGATTAATCCAAGCATATCAACACAAAATATTATTTGATTCGACATCATGTAGAGGCCAAGACTATTCATCCATGACATTTTTCCACAAATGAGAAAATTGTAGACATATTCACCAAAACACTTGGAAGAGAAAAGTTTGAAAGATTCAGAATGCTGTTTGGACTCACAAACACCCCTTCATATTAAGGCGGGGGGGGGGGGGGGAGATGTTAGACACCTAATATTCATGGTTAGAATATGAAGTGATTTTGGAATATGAATCCCAAAGGTCAAACCTCATCATGTTATATAATCCTATTTACATTAATAAAAATACAATTTGAGAGTTACCATATGACTTGACTATAATTAATGAGGATGATTAGTACTAAAGTATGGGTGCAATTCTAGTAATATTAATAAATGCGTTGAAGTTGAATAATGAATGAGCCACCCAATTAATTGTCAATGATGAAATATATTGTTGAATGTGAAGTAGATTACCAATAAGTAAAATAGACACCAACGTACTAAACTTGTAGATCAATTAGTAAATAAAATTTGCCATGATCAAGATAGATAAAGTAGTTAAAAGGAGGAGAATGATGGAGTCCAATTAGTACGAGGTAAGAATTATGTTGAGATGATGTATAGAGTGAAATCCTATTGTAGCGGCTACAACCACCCTCCAAAATTTTCATATGCTTTGATTTTGGATCCTTCCTTCCTATCCACAAGAGCTTATCTTGTATTGATTTAGGTATTCATGATTTGAATAAGACTTATATTTTTCATTTGTGCTTTTGTTTTCTTGTTCTTACACTTATTTGATCTTTCTAATTCACAAGCTAATCTCCCGAATTGGTCTTACAATAGTTCTAGGCTTGCCTCCAGAAACTGTGGAATCCTTGAGGGTAAGCAAACTTAATGATTGGAATTGCATAGTTCATACTAGAAGTCAACCTTGAGCTCATAAAATGTACAGTCATGGAAGGAAAACCAACACTGAGCCTAGAAACTGTGCAATCCCTCATTGAGCTCAGAAAATGTGCAATGCATTGAGCCCGAATGTTGCCCAATTCCCCAGAATTACACTCTTTCCTGACAACATGCATGGCAGGTTTCTATGGAAAGGAAAAAAAGATAAAAAGATAAAAAGTAAAAAGAATCTCTAAAAAATAAGGATCCATTATTAGTATCTTGAAGGAGGCACATTCATTATTTTTAGAATTTTTTGCCAAGTGTCGCTTTTTCCTTGATTTTAGGCATCCGCGTCATAAACCCTAATTTTCTCAACTCTAGTTAATAAACGCCTCTATACCTAATTTGTGCATTTGATATTGGATCTATAACATTCCCGAGGAGATCAAGGAACCTTTGGTGGAGTTACCGTCGCTTTTCCGGGTGAGTTTCACTTTTATCGCCTTTTCCACTTTTTATGTCGCTTTTTGTTGTTTCGCTTGCGTGAGAGTTGTTTTGCATGTTTCTCTTCATGGTTGTTGGAGTTTCAACATATTTAGCTTGTAGAAGTGTTGTTTTAGTTTGTCATTTTTCTTTCATAAGTGTCGCATCATTTTTCTTGTTTTTTCACCGATGGTTATCGTTTCAACGACTCTCCTTGCATACTTGTTTTTCCTTCCATTTGTTGAGTTTCCGTACTTAATTCATATTGATTCATCTGTACATAGTTGGATCCTCACTCAAGCTCACATCATCACTTAGATCTGCTTGTTTCCCACACCTTCGCCAGGCAGATCTGCACTTTCCTTGGTCAGTTTTTACCTTGCCCAGTTGGGCACTACACAATCCTAAGGCTCAAGCTAAGAGCTTGGCCTTTAAGACTATGAAGTACGCAGCACATGATGGCCTAATTTCACACTGCATAGTTCTAGGGCTCAATATGCTACCCTTGACCACTGAGATTGCATAATGCATAGTCTCTCCGAGTCTCTACCCAGGATGAACTGCACATTGCACAATCTCAAGCCTCACGATGCACCCTTGGCTGCTAGGATTACGCAATGCGTAGTTCCCACAACTAGTCTCCCTTGCTTGTTAATGAAAATTGTACAATCCCTCATATTAGTTACCTGGTTTGCTACTTGATCATGCTTTGAAGTTATATTTGCAAAAGCTAATGTTTTTTTTCCATAAGTGCCTTTTCTTGTCCCACAAGTACCATATTTGTTGAGCATTTCTCTCCAACGGTCATTGTTACCATGGAACCAAAAAGAGTTGCTAAAAAATATACCACTGAGAGCAGTACTGGGGAAGCAGTTGAGAAAAATCCAGTGGACTTGCCAGTGTATGCGAACACTCAACTATTTGTAGAAAAGGATTCAGATCTAACATGGGACAAGGTTAAGGAAGCTTTTCAGCAAGGAGATTCAAAGAAGATCTAGAGGGCTGACAAGTTTACATCAATGTTCAATAGTCGGGATTACATAGGATTTAATATAGGTATTTAACCTTCCCATGTGTAGATGTCATCATCTTATAGTGTAAGGAAGGAAAGAAGCTACAAGATGAAAGCAAATCCTGTTGTTATGAAAGCAACTTTAGCAAGTGAGGCAAAGAGGAAACAAAGGTTGTTGAGAGTAGAACAGAGGAGAGAACAAGAATAAAAGCAGAAGAAGGAAGAAGAAGAAGGCAAGGTGTAATGGTAAGAGAAACAATGTCGATACAGGTTGAAGAGAAGGAATATAACTGACCAACAGCAAAGGAGAAGAGCGAATATATGCAGTACAAGGAGCTTGCTCATTAGATTGAAGAACTAATTGAGATCAATGACATGGAGGTAGAATTGGAGCAACAAAATGAAGATGTCAACCTGATGCCAAGGGCACCATAGGTCACAGTTCAGTGTCCACCACCTCTAGTAGCAGAGTTAGCTCCAACTGAGAAAGGGGAAATTGTTCCTCTTGATGATGATTTGGTTATGGGCTTGTACAATCTATCGTATGATGAAATACATAAGAAGATTGTGCAAACAAAAAGACAAAATTTTCGGGGTGGCCTCGCATCGCCTGCATTCATTAGAGAAAGGCTGATAACGTCGAACACTAGGAAGAATCGAATTTCCATTGCCGAAGCCAACTTGGCCTTTGCAGGTGCTGTAAGATCAAACACTCAATATTTGATGGCCGAGAATAAGAAATTGGCACATGATTTACAGGTTGTTAGGAAAGCGGCAGAACAACTCCACCCAACAGTGCATAATGTAGCTTCTGCATGAGTCCATTTGGAGGAGATGAGAATAATGATACTTGTTGAAGTATCAACACTTGGATAAACCATGTAAAACCTATACGAGGAGTTTGTGATTGTACATAAAGAAGTTGTCCATTTGGATGGTCTAAAACAACATAGAAAATATTTTGTTAAAACTCTCAAGAACATACAATCTTCCATTGCCTATGTGAAAGAATGGACAATGCGATACAAAGGGGCACTGCTTGACTTAGGGAAGAAAATGAAGCCACATGTAGAGCTAGAGAGAGCGAGAGTTTAGATGTTGATTTAGAAAAACAAGAAGCTTGCCTCATTTATTTGTAACATTCAAGCCGTGTATGTATTATTATTCAGTAGTTTGGATGTCTTGGTGAAAACTCACCAGATCCCATAAGTTGGTTCTCTCACCAAAACCAAACCCAGGAACTATGCCCGACAGGAGATTGAAGAGTACATGGAGCAACTGAGATAGATTTCCACTAAGGAAGATTTGGAACTAAACCAATAGAACATGTAGAACTACATCGATGGTCCTATCTAAATTAAAACAATGTTGTTTATGCTTCAGAGGGAAGTTGAAACTGGTTCCAAGTCATTGTACCTGGATGCCATGAAGGCTAGATTCTGCTTCCATCCAAACACCATCATGCAGTTTGGGGATGTCATTGCATAGTACCAAGCTTGGCACCAATATGTGACCGAGAAGCATCAAGTGGAAGTTATTGAGCTAGAGTTTCCCCAAACTCAAGCATCATAATATTTTGTCTTGTTAGGCTATCAAGTTGTCTCTACCCTATTTTGTCTTATATGGGTATGAGTGTAAAATGTAATATTATTTGTAATTATTTTTTAAAGTGAAATTCCAAGTCTCAATATTGGAATGTGAATAGTCATGATGTAATGTAATGAGTCATTTGAAATAAGTTGAAGAGTCATGAGGGTAGTCCAAAGGTCACAAAGGGGAGTTGAAGGGTCATCCACCCCCTTGTTATAAATAAAACCTCATAACTCATGTAACAAGATTTTGGGAGCCAAGCTTTTGGTTAGGATTAGGCTTAGGAAGAGCTTAGGAGTATTTTGAAGAGCCTTGGCTTCTCCGTAGCATAGAGCGTGTATACTTCTTTGGAGGAGCAGGTGTTTTTGACTTTAATTTTCCACTATTGGGGCCAGTAGTCCGTCAATGGTGTATGTATAAATGGAAATTTTACTTATAATAAAACTCAGAGCTGACACACTTTCATGCATATGTTGTGAATATGGCAGGAGTATTCTTTTTTTATTTGAAATGTATGTTATTTAACTTACGATTATGCCTATGAACTATTTCATTTTCATTTGTATGAATCTTGTTGAATGTGTGTTGTTGTATTAATTCTTCACCTTAACTTGTGGACTATTCCACATGTGTTGTAATTATGCTCGTGCATTCCTTTTAAGCTGTGTACTATTACAGACTTCCAAGGGGGGCACTTCCTTTTCCTTTTGTGTGTTGGAATCTTCATGCATCACACCTAACTTTCCGCTTGGTCACACACTTTCTCTCACCAAAGTTACCATACTTCCCTCTACACGGTTTCACAGTCAAGGCATAAAATTATCATCCACTATTGGGAGTCCTACTCCAAATGGTGTGAGGTCTAGTTGGGATTTAATATCGGGGATATCCCTTGAATGTTGGTAGGTCCAACGCCACCAACAATCCCATAACTAGGAAAAATATAACATGGGAAATTGGAATGTGATTGTAACACTTCCCTTGAATCAAAGAAATGATGAAGATGAACTTATATGTTGACCACAATAGATAGACAAATGTAAAGTCACACATTCAACTTTCAAGATTGTGACAATCGAATGAAGGAATTAACAAATGAAAATGGTGCATAATAACTCAATGATTTTGGTAGGAAGTGATGGATATATGCAAGTGATCAAATGAATATGCTCCAAATAAGGGTAGTACAAACCATTTCTTGGAATTAAGGATCAACAAAAAAAAAAACTTTCTCTTGATCCCCTCCCCCTCCCCCCCATGCCCCTTTTTTTGGGTGGGGGTGGGCAGGGAAGGAATGCAAAAATTAAATAATTGTTGATGATATAAAGAGATGAGAGTGTGTATGTGAAAAAAATTGCAAAGAACCAATAATGATAAAGAGGGGTAGTGTGTTGCACAAAATATTGTCAACATGACATTCTGCAATCAGTGTGAGTCTATCACCACTCATACTTTCCTCCTATGCAAGTCTTAAACCTCAGCTCTTCATGTCAAGCCTTAAAAATGAGAGAAAGTCCTTGAAAATCTTTAAAACTCTGGTTCCGCACTTTCTCTTAGCATTACCTGCAGTCCCGCACCCCCTGGTCATGTTCCTTGCGGACTTTCCTGCTCTGTTTCTGTGTAATGGGTGCGGACCCCTGTAAAAGTAAAAAAGGCGCAAGTACATTCTTAAAAACTCACTTTGGGTTATTTCTGGAAGCTTCTAGAGGGAATCTTGAGGTGGTTAGTTCACTCCTTTGAGGTTCATGCATCCCATAACTAAAGGAGCTAACCCCTTGATGTGAGGAGCTTATCCCTTTGAAGGAGGACTCTATCCCTTTGAAGGTGGACCTGGTAACTTCCTTCCTCTACACTATAAAATGAGGCATTGGGCTGGTTACTAAGGAGGTTGAAAGCTGAATATTTTTGAGGGTAAATGCTGTTGGAATTTAGACTTCCTAATTGAGATTGAGAGAAGAGATTACATACCTTTTGATCTCATTGGGAAGAGTGTGAAGCTTGTCAAAGTAGAGGAGATTCTTGCTTGGACCCTGGGAGGAGCTTGTACAACATCAAGGCACCAAGGTTGTAAAGTTCTTCTTTGTTTAAAGTTAATACAATCAAGTTCATTTTTCTCAATAAGTTGTCTTCTATGGTTTATTTCATGAATTCCTTGATCATCATGATAAACATGATTTATTATATTGGCTATGCAGGTGTTATTTGATGTGTGCTTGTTTGTGTTTGCAGGTTCTCAAAAGGAAGCTCATTTTGATGGTCGAAGCGTGGCTGCCACAAACTAGCGTTGGACTTAAGGTAGGGTCTAAAACACCTCTTGGCTTTTATTTATAAATCACAATATTTAGAGAAAGGTAGAATTTGCTTGTTTTGCTTGTCGCTAGATATTTGTAGATACTAGGGAGATCGGTCTTGTCCGCAAGAACGATTTATCCGGCCGACAAAATGGTGACTCCACTGGGGACTTGAATTTTGGTTTTTTGCCTTTACTTTTACTTTGACTTGAGAAACTTTTCTCTGTTTCTGGTTTTTGCTTGATGTGTGTGGGATTGGGTAGTTTTTAGATCCTGAATTGTTTTTTGTTTTTTCACGCTTTTGAAAGAGGACCACACGTTCTGTTTGTAACACAGTTCAAACATCCCCGCACTGTTGCTTTACTACACAGAGCGGTACCACACCTGGTTATATCGGATGCCTACGGACCCTGTCAAATTTTTGAAAAAATTTAAAATCTTTTCATCCAGTTAAGCTTAGGATTTGTTTATGTTTTTTAGCCTTTGCCCAGATCTGCATGTGTCTTGTCAGAAACTTCTTGTAGGTGAATTCCATTGGCATTTTGGTTTTAGGTGAATTTCTAGAAGTTTTGCATGCCTAGTTTGATTTTCGTTTGGTCTTTGTAGTAATTCAAAGCTTAGAAGCCTAAGAAACCTCAGATTACCCTGGTTTTTGCTGGTCTTCTTAATGAGTCTGACCGATTTGTGAAATCTGCTCTTGGTGAGAAATAGGTCTCGTTTTCTCTTTGCAAAGCTTCGAAAGAACTTGTTTGAGTTTTGAATTTAATTTTTATAAAAGGAAACATAAGATGGGTGTTTTTGATTAATTTGTTATTCTGAACGAATTAGTCCTTAGTTTGCTTAATAACTAAGTAAAACGTCCTCGAAAAGAAATTTTGTAAGCTTTTACTTCAATTAGGTTTTTAGAAATTGTAGATCTCAAGATTAGATTTTTCATAGTTTTGAGTGTTTTCTAGAAATTTTAGAATCTCTTTTGAAAAAAATTGTTTTTTTTAGTTTTTGAGTTTTGAAAAGAAAGGGATATTTTTCGTGAGCATAATTAGTGGTCTCGTTTTTGAGTTTATTGAAAAAGACAAAAAGTTTTTCTTTTCATTTGTTGGTTAAGGAAAGATTTGTTTTTCAAGCAATTGCATTCTCAACTCTTTCTTTAGCTAGAAATTCATTGAAGAAAAATGATTGTTTATCATCTTAGGTGCATTTTTAGTGTTTTGGAGTCGAGTCTTCACACCATAAAGTTTCATTTCCACACCTTTTGACTTAAGAAACAACCAATAAAAATAACGCTTAAAGTAAAATTTATCTAGCAATCTTTTTATTTCTAGGGCTCTTTATCACCAACATAGCTTAGGCTAGTATCTTGGAGTAGGGAGTAATTAACTCTCCAAGATAGTAAAAACAAACAAGTAGCTATATCTTGCGGTAGGATATAAATTCCAATTGTTACATCTATGCTCTGGGAAGCTCCTCTTAAAGGAGTCAAGAACGAGATCATATCCGAACCAATGGGGTAATCAATCCTTCCTCATTGGGAACGATAGAAGATATACACGTATTAAAAACGGTAAACCTCGGATTAACCATTGTCGAGGAGCTTGGGGTCACTTGTTGGTAAACCTTGGATTATGTCAAGGAGCCTTCAAGGGGATTGAGCTTTGCTACTTTGCCCTTGCGTGTGTATCGGATCACAGACTGTTCCCTCAGGTATATTTGTTTCTGTTGGTAACCATAGTGACCATAATCTATAGGATTCTTTCCTAAAGTGACGGTGGAGGGAAGATCCCACTGTACCTGGAGCAGACGTCGACTAGACTCACTTGGACTCTCTGGGGGGTTCTCTTCACTCGAGACGGTTTAGTGAAGAAACTTGTGCCAATCTGTTTCATTAAGCAGGTTGTCGAGGTAATTGTTCCAACTGCCATTTCTGTATTGAATTCTGTGACGTTGGATTTCATCACCAACTAGTGTTTTCGGTACGGAAAGTTACTGTTTGTGTGTGGTTTGAACTCCTAGATTCTTTAGGCGTGTGATTCAAATTGTTTGGTTCTTTAGAGACTTTAGGTGGTTTTATTGAGATTTTTCTTTGTTTGCGTGTGAAGTAATTAAAATATTTAATCATGGCTGAATTACCGAGACAGTTTCGTAGACTTCAGGGGCAACCTCCCGAGTATTCACCAAGCCAGCTTGAAGGGCTACAAGCTCTTGTAACTCCTAGTGACAGTAGAGTGGGGTCACCGGAAGAAGGAGAATCTTCTTTAGTTGTTCATCCTGATTATCAAGTTCAAGCAACAGAATATATTTCCGAACCAATTTCATCTTCCGAAGTTACTGGTAGTGTTTCCTCTACTAGTGAATTAGCTGAAGAACCTGAAATTTTTGAACCTGAAACTGAACCTACTGCTACTCCATCATCAGGATTTGCTTCTCCAACTTCCAGTGGTCCTGGTTCACCTAGGGTAGGAAGAATCATTACCCAAAATCTTCCTTGTGGACTTATTGCTATTGAAGAACTCGTTACTCCGGAAGAAAGTATATCTATCCCTGAAATTAAACCAACTATAGAACTTAGGGAGCGTGAATCGATCTTTTACAGTCCACCTAGGAGGGACGCTTGGTATCTTTCATTGACTAACTTTTTAGAAAACCCGGGTCTAAGTTTTTCACCACCTCACATTCCTTTTCATCCAACACCTAGAGGTTATTATCCTCCTTTGAATATGTTGAGACAGTCATCCATGTTTTCTCAATCTCCAGAAACATTTTTATATGGCGGTCCTTCTATTCCTTCTGGGTATCAGTCACTTACTAGTACTTTTTCAGGAGCATCTCCTCAACCTGTTGAACATGGATTATTAACTTGTAATAACGAAACTAAATCATTGAGTGTAGAAGATATTCTTATGATGTCAGGTACCATTCCAAATCCGCAACCTCAAGGTAGTCAGTTACCGCCTGGGGGGCAACCTCAAGGTACTCAATTATCACCTGGGGGGCAACCTCAAGGTACCCAGTTACTGCCTGGGGGGCAGCCTCAAGGACAGTACATACTTTCAGGATAGTACATTCCTCAAGGTCAACCACAGACTCAGTACGTACCTCAAGGTCAACCCCAGTATCAATATATGCCTCAAGGTCAACCCCAGTTTCAGTACGTGCCTCAAGGTTATCAACCTCAAGGTCAGTACCCAACCCAAGGTTTCCAACCACCTTCAGGTCAATCATTTGTCCAAGGAGCTGGAAATGTACCTTTGAATTATCAACCCTACCCTCAACCCGGTTATGGTCCTCAATATGCTCAACCTTCTATGGGTCCATACCCCGGAATGAACGTAGTGTGGGATCCATCTCAATCTCAACAGGTCTTGCAACCGAATGTGCAGTTGTCATCTCAATCTAGACAACCCTTGGTTTCTGGTTCAACCCAGCAACCTATCCAGCCTACTATTCAAACTTCTGCACCTGGTGTAGTTTCTCAGCCTGGGCCTAGTTCGCCTCGAACTCCGCCTCAAATGACTGCTGCAACTATTGCAACATCTGTTCAATCTACCCCACCTACTTCTGGAGTATCGGCAGCTTCAGTTTCTACTATTCCTGCATCAACTCCTCAAGCATCTTTACCTCAATCTGGACCTACAATTCAGACTTCGGTTCAGATGCCTGCAGGAAAACCTGGTCCAAGTACAGTTGTCACAAGTCAACCTCAATTTACTTATCAACTGTACCAGGGACAGTACCAATTCGGTCCTGCTGTGCAGAACCTAGTTTATCAGTATCAACCGTACCCTAGCTATACTTATCAGCAACCTCAACAACCCCAGTAAGGTTCGGTTAATCCTAGTTTTCCGGGAGGATATAATATCCCAAATGCAATTCCAATTCCAAGTTATCATGGATATCCTCCTCCTGGGGCTGGTCTTATGACCCAGGGTTTTCGAGACCCTAATCGTCAGTTACCGTTCATTGCAACTTTGGACTTGCCTGATTTGTCGCGCCTTATGAACGATCCGATTAATTATCTTCCGTTTTGGCTACCAATGCCGAATAAGTTGCCCAGTGATATCCCAAAGTTTGAAGGTAAATCAGGAGAGGATCCGTCAAACCATGTGATGACTTATCACCTCTGGTGTGCATCTAACTCCATTACAGATGATTCAATTCGTTTACGTCTTTTTCAACGCACTCTGATTGGTCTTGCGGCCAAGTGGTACATTGAGTTACCGCGAGCCTCTTTTTATAACTTTAGTCAGCTAGCTACTTCATTCTTAACTCATTTTCAGTTGCCTGTCAGATATGAAAATGGCACGGAATTATTAACTTCATTAAAACAGTCAACGTCCACTTATATTTCAGATCACATTCATGAATGGAGACGTCGACAGCGTTTAGTGAAAGTTTTTATTCCGGATCAAATCTTAGCAGAATGGTTTGTTAAATCATTATTACCTAAAATCACTGAGGATGTAGCTAAGACAGGAGTTGTTATTGAAGAGCAACTAATTGCTCAAGCTCAGTACCTTGACCTCGTTTATACGCAGTCAGGTACTTTACACGAGAAAATCCCCGACCTTCCGAAACAAAATCAAATAACTGCAGCTCCTTCAGGGTCTCATGCCACTGACGGTATGATTGGTTTAGTTAACACCAAAAGTAAGAAGAAATATTCAAAGAATTTTTCTCCTATCATAACTTTACCAGATTCCTTGACAGGAGACTCTTCCGCTGAAATTCCTGCCGATATTCATGTCGTAGAATCATCTACGGCCAAATCAAAATCCGGCGGTAAAAAGAAGGGGAAGAAGAAAAATAAGAAAAATTCGAAAGAGAAATTAGATAAAATGGAATCTACTGATGAGAAACGTAAACCTCGTTATCCTTGTCTCATTTGTGACGAAGATCATTTTACAAGAGACTGCCCTCATCGTGCTGAGGTTGCGAAAATTGTCAAAGGTTCTCAAACGCCTGCTGTCTTGAAGGATCCTTTTCCTAGTCAAGACAGTAAGATGATTGGTTCTTCCTCAAATGCCTCAGAAGAACCCATAATGATGATGTCCCATGTTAGGATTGCGACACGATCGCAAGATTATGGAAGTAAAAGTCCTGTTGGTGGTAAGGAAGCAAAATCTTCTAATTCAAACCCATCAACTTCAACTCTTGGTTCTGATCCACTACAGATCGAGAAACCTAACCCAGACTTAGTAATCAAAAGGCTTGCTAAGGGTATACTTTGAAAGTCAGCTTTCAATCCACATGCGAGAGCTGCTCAGAACTATAACATTGTTGAAGATTTAGCTATTTCACCTTCAACAATGTCGGCTTTGGAGGTGCTACAATCATGTCCAACACACCGTAAATTGCTATTGTCGGCTTTAGGAGCTGTTGATATTCAGGACTCGAACCTTATAATCTTTGATTTAGAAAATAGTACACCTCACTTACCTCATCAAATTGCTTTCCAGATTCCAGTGTTAGTCAAAAACAAACCTTGCTTTAGGACTGTGATTGATGAGGGAGCTTCAATGTGTATTATGTCGATCCAGTGTTGGATATCGCTTGGTTCTCCTACACTCAATCAATCCCTGACGATTCTAAAGGCTTTTGATGGCTGTGGGTTCCATCCTTTTTGCATTCTACAGGATTTACCTATAGGGGTTGAAGGCAAAACTGTTAATCTAGATGTGGAAGTGGTTGATGCCCCTCTAGGTTACAACCTTCTCTTGGGTTGTAGTTGGTCTTATGCTATGACTGCTGTTGTTTCATCGGTCTTTCGGCTTATAAAGTTTCCTCATAATGGAAAGATCGTAACTATAGACCAGCTAACTTACTATTCATCCAACCCAACCTCTTCTGAAAGTATCCAACATGTCGGTAAAACAACTATCCCTTATAAGGATGTTGGGGTAGGATTGGTTAAAGATTCTGGTTTACTAGGAACTTTTTCCTTTCCTCCTCCTAACGTATCGCCTTCTACTGCAACCATTCATATGATTTCATCAGACACTATTGTTTATGATGATCCTTGGATTGTACCTTCCGAGTCTGAGGTGGATTCATTTGGTGATGCTATGCCTTTGAGTCCCTATGAAATTGCGTATCAGGCTGTACAGTCGTTTTCCGACCCTTCTTCAACCGAAATTGATCTAATGAATGTGGTCTATGGAGAATCACTTTCAACATCAAACTTAGATTCAACAATGTTTTCCAAACTTGTTCATACTGATGAGCAAATTCGTGAAATTTTGTTTGTTGATGATTTACCTTGGGAAGATCTTCATCATCGATCTTTGTTCCTACCTGAGATTGATCATTTTGAAAATGATTTTTCATCTATTTTTACTACTGATTATGTCAAAGAACCACAGAATCCATTGCATAATCCTGATTCTGAGTTAAATATGGGAAATATTTCTCGAACGGTTCCTATTGGCATTTCAGTTAAACCAGGAATTGTTGAAAACATTCATATAGGTGCCTCCTGTACGGAAAATGAACTCCAAACTTATAAGGCCCTATTTCAAGAATTCTGCGATGTGTTTGCCTGGTCATATGAAAAAATGCCAGGAATTGATCCAGCAATTGTTGTTCATGAAATCAAGACTTACCCGGAAGCTAAACCCGTCTGGCAACGTTTGCGTCATATCCACTCGCGAAAAGCTGCTGCTATTAAAGCAGAAGTTGAAAAATTACTTAAAGCAGGTTTCATTTATCCAATTCCCTTAACGGATTGGGTATTGAATATTGTTCTTGTTAACAAAAAGCAAGGAACGATAAGAATATGTATCGATTATAGGGATATTAATCGAGCCTATCCCAAAGACAATTACCCAACTCCCTATATCGATCAAATCATTGATGATTGTGTCGGCAGTGAAATTTTCTCCTTTATGGATGGTTTTTCGGGTTACAATCAAATCAACATTCTACCTGCTGATCAACCAAAAACAGCTTTTATTTGTCCATGGGGGACATTTGCTTATTGCAAATTACCTTTTGGGTTGAAAAATGCCGGAGCAACTTTTCAAAGAGCTATGTCTTACGCGTTTCATGACATCAAGCACATTGTGCAACCTTATCTCGATGATTTACCTGCCCATTCATTACGTAGAGCCGATCATCTCATTCCTTTATGAGCAATCTTTATGAGATGTAGGCATTATCGAATTAGGTTGAATCCACACAAATTTGTTTTCTGTATAGAAACGGGTCGTTTACTGGGATTTGTTGTTTCGAAAGCCGACATTCGTGTCGATCCCTCGAAGGTTGAAGCTATTGTCAAATTGCCTCCTCCTTCGACTCTTTGCCAACTCCAAAGTTTGCAAGGGAAAGCAAACTTTTTACGTCGATTCATTCCTAACTACACCGAGATAACAAAGGGTTTTACCAGGTTGTTGAAACAGAATACTCCATTCTTTTGGGATGAGATAGCTGACAAATCTTTTGATGCACTTAAACACGCGTTGACCCATGCACCGTTATTGCATCCTCCCAACTACAACCAGGATTACTTCTTGTATCTCGCCGCCTCTCATTCCACCATCGGGATGGTGTTAGTTCAGGAAGATGAACTCGGTAGTGAACATGTGATTTATTACCTTAGTCGAACCTTGAATCCGACTAAGCTAAAATATTCGCATGTGGAGAAATTGGCCTTGGCAGCTGTTCAAGCTGTCCAAATATTTTGTCATTACATCTTACTACACAAAACTACCGTAATTTCTGATTGTAACCCTATGATTTATATTTTTACCAAACAATTGCTAGGGGGCAATTATTCCGAATGGATTGTTATCCTACAGGAATTTGACTTGGAATTTGAAAAATCTAAGTCAAAGAAATCTTTAGTTTTTGCAGAGTTGATGTGTGACTTCCCGCGTGCTGATACTGAAATTGTGGCGGAGGAGCCCATTGCGGACAAATCCTTGTTTCTTATCAGCACTCTTGACCCATGGTATGGAGATATCATTGTTTATCTCCAAACCCAATCTTTTCGGCCTGAAATTTCACGATCTCGGCGACGGAAAATACGTTTCCAATCCCAACAATACAAGATTATTGGAGATACACTCTATTGTTGTGGGGCGGAATCTGTTTTCCGACGTTGTTTAACTCATGAGGAAGCTGAAAAGGTTTTAAATGACTGTCACTCTGGAGCATGTGGCAGTCATATGTCTGGGTATGCCACAGCCCAAAAGATATTGTGCGCTGGCTATTTCTGGCCGTCTTTGTTTAAAGATTGTATTTACGCGGTCCGAAAATGCCACAATTATCAAATTTTTGATCGAAAGATGCGTGCTCCACCTGCTCCTCTCCACCCTATAATTGCCGTCGGTCCTTTTGCAAAGTGGGGTATCGACTTTATTACATGTAACCCTCACTCTACCGGGGGGCATGCGTATATCATCCTTGCTGTAGATTATTTTACCAAGTGGGCCAAGGCAATGCCTACATTTTCGGCAGATGGCAAAACTGCTGCGATTTTTGTTTTAAATCATATAATTACTAGGTTCGGTGTTCCACAAGTGATTATCACTGATCATGGGTGTCATTTTCGAAACATCATGATGACTGAACTAACAGATCAACTTGGCCTGCGTCACGATAGTTCTACTCCATATTACCCACAGGCTAATGGTCTGGTTGAAGCCATCAACAAAGTTCTAGTCATTATGATCTGACGAATCATTGGGATTCATAGGTCGAATTGGCATAACATGTTATTTTCAGCGCTTTGGGTGTATCGAACCTTAGTAAAAACATCAACTGTTTTCACTCCTTTCCAACTAGTTTACGGTTTGGAAGCTGTGTTACCCATTGAATGTGAAATCCCATCATTGCAAATAGCCATAGAGTTACTCCCAGCCACTTCCGAAGAGGAGAAACATTTTTTGTACTTGGCTCAGCTAGATGAGAGTCGACGTGATGCTGCACTAGCAATCGAAACTCATGCCAAACGTATTAAAGCGCAGTACGATCGAAATGTTACACCTCGTAATTTTTCGGAAGGAGACCTAGTCTTACTATACGATCAAGCAAATGATAAGCTAGGCGCTGGAAAATTTGTACCTATGTGGCATCGTCCTTATGTTATTAAGCGAAAGCTGGCAAAAGGGGCCTATAAATTGGTAGATTTTGACGGTGTCTCTTTAGGTAAGCCCAGAAATGGTCTTTATCTGAAGAGATATTATGCTTAAATCTAGGTGTGAAGATTTTAGTTAGATTAGTTTTCTTTTTAGCTGGTGTGTTTTAGATTAGAAAAGTGTGCTTAGTTTAGAGAGTGTTTTTGTCATTATTCCTGCTTATCTTGATTTTACTCTTGATATTGCAGATGTCGACGTCTCTTCAAACATACATTGGTTTTGTTGATGGTGCTTGTCATAATACACGGAACATTTCTTCTGCAGCTTCGGTTATCTATTCACCCTCTGATGAGTTGGTATCTATGCATGGGGTAAGCCTCGGTCAAACAACGAACAACATTGCAGAGTATAGTGCAGTGATTGAGTTATTATTTGAATCCATCTCATTTGGGATTCAGAGTTTGATTGTGAGATTAGATTCTAAACTCGTTTTATTGCAGCTTAATAGAGTTTATGCCATTAGAAATCCAGTGTTATTAAGATTATTTTTGAGAGTTTGTCTCTTGGAACGTGAATTTGACTATATTGAATATCAACATATTCCAAGATATTTAAAACATTAGCAGATGCAATTGCTTCTCGAATGTTAATTAGACATTTGCAATAATCAAACAGTAAATTTAAAAACATTCCATAACATGTTTTACAAGATAGCCAGTAATAGTGATATAGCATAGCATAGAAGTGTGTCAAATATACATCGTCTTCGGTCATAGGTTGAAAAACACCTTATGATCGGCAAAAATGATAATACAAAAGCAAAAATTTCATATGAGTCTACAAAAGGCGATCATCCTATCACTAGTGATGATCACGATAAGAAACCACTGCTCGGGCCACCCTACAAAGGAACCTCTTGAAAGGTCCTGGGACCCCAATCACATAGCGCTGTAACCTAAGAGGAATGTCATCTATGCTAGTCTCAGGAATATCTGCTTTCAAACACTCTAGATGGTTTTCCAATTCGGCCAGGGTCTTTGTAGATTCTTCCCGTGGGGCTGGTACTGCTGCAGCGAGGTGTTTCATCTCATAGGGTCGGAGAGTGGCTGGTCGCCGTGGACCCACATCTGCATTTGAAACATTTTAATATCAGTTTTGGGACAGTTTAAAAAAAAAAAAAAAATTAAATTAGAAAATGTTGAAAGTGATTTTACTTGAGTCATCCCATTGCTCTCCAGGTGGAAGAGCCATGTCTGGGTCACCACGATAATCCATCCCAGCATAAGGAAAATCCTGAATCGCAAAAACTTGGTTCTCCAACTAATGAAAATACTTAGGAGGAAATCGAACAACCTCTGAACCCTCCTCGGGATGACGAGCCATAACTGCAACCCAACGCATCAGTTTGGGCTCTTGGGGAAGTCCAGCTCCAACGGAAAGATGCTGTGGGACCAACATCGGGACCCTCTCTAGACCAAAGCTCACAACTAAGAAACCATATCCAAAGTTTTTCAGTTGTCCGTTCTTTGCTCTAGTCAGTTGGCCTTTTACATTAGCCAACACAGCTTCGCACCAGTTGAAGATGGTGCCTCGATAACAGTCTACTGCCATCCGCATTTGGGATCCGGTGGCCATATGCAGTGCTGCGCTTCCGTAGAGTCTGGTGACAGTAAATGCAATCACTTTGAGTTCAGGACGGGAGATGGTTTTGATATCAATCCCTTTGTCCTTGGTTTGGTCGTTACAAAACTCTAACCGGAGACTATCGACAGACTGGCCACCTGGCCTAGTCCCGAATAGAGTCAAATGTTCACCTCTCCTAGGCAAACCAGTCAAAAAGTAAATGTCCTCTGGCTCCATTTCGAGCTGGTGGCCACCAATAATGAAACACTGGTCCTGTATATTCCATCTGTCCACCAGCCATTGCAAAAAGTCTACTTGGGCCCTCATGCCAGGTATGGCCTAGAATTTAAATAACTCGCATGCCTTCAATGCATCTATTGAAGGTTGATGATTAATTGTGGCAAGGTCCACATCTTCGTGCTCCCGTTCCCGCCAACTAAGCATAGTGTATATCCTACATTGAAAGAAAAGGCGGATTAGAACATTTTAAATCAAAGTTTTTGGGCGGAAATTGAAGAATTTGAAATTGTAAAACCTATGTCGTGGGGACCGCACTCTCCAGTTAGAGACAGTGCGTAGGTCTGCACTCTGCCCAAACAGTAGGTGCGGGCCCCTGGCTCTTTCCTGTGTAGGAAAAAGTCAGGGTCTGCAGGTTTCGCATGCTGTGCCTACGGACCCTCGTGAGCGGTCTTTTAAACAAAATTCTTCCTAAAAATCAAAATAGAAACCTAAAAACGAAATTCAAACTGTTGAAATGCAAGATTAAAGTGATGTGGATTACCTGAAGGTGACGGTTTTCGATTCCAACAGACGGATTTTCTGCAATCTTCATGGGAAGTTTCTTACCCAAAAGCTCTCTTTTCTCACTCTGAAGTCAAACGGTAAAAATGAATTTACAAAAGCCCTTTTTATAAGTTTTTTTGAATAAATGAATTTTTAATTTGTTTATTTTTCACTTTAAAGAGGTAACTTTTTGATGCATTTTTATTTATTTTAAACAGGTATGAGTAATGTTTGAGTTTTTGTGCAGAATATCAGATTTTTCAGGAAAAATTGATCATTTTCAACAAAAAACATTAGAGTCATCTTTAAGCTCTTTTCTGACTCCTAAAATATGAAAAGATTGCTGAGTTTTTCTTTTTAAGCTCGTTAAAATGGAATTAAAAGGACGGTCCACTTACAGCTCTTTTCTGACTGTATAAAAATGAAAAGATTGTCGGATTTTTGTCGTTTCAAATTCGATATTGGTTATAAAATGACGTGTCATTGATCGCTTTTTTACTTTTTCGGATCAGAGACACTAATTATGAAAAATACTCCTTGATCGTAATGGTTAAGCGGTTCTCTCAAGTATTATTTTATACTTTTTCGGGCTTGGGAGACACAAATTTACGAAAAAGGACAACCATGGAGTTTTCTTAAGTTTTTCTTCTGACTCCCTAAAATTGAAAAACGCCGAGTTTCTCCTATACTGGACTCGTTAAAATTTAACAGTAAAGGACCTGTTCAATTACAAACAGGAACGGACCACTCCTTCTTAGGGTTCGAATTTAAACTAAGTTGGACTCATTCGAAGGATGAGCTTATAATCAAGCAAATGTTATCCTCCTCAAGCTTGTCAAAAATAAAGAGGCACTTGCCAGAAATGGTGGGGGAAAAGAGAGAAAAATGAACCTGTTTGTTATACTTTGTGTCTTAGAAAACCATTCAACCACTCTTGAACACGACACTTTTTGTTCACCTGGGTTGGGAAATCCTTTGCCTAACAGTTAATCAAACCATATTGAAAGTCTTCAGCCGGTTTCTGGGTATTAGCTTTGGGTCAATTGTCACCAAACCATCTGCAGTGTCTTTATGTGTTCAAGAGGTCAGTGCAAATAAACCATTCATCTGCAAAATATCTGTCATCCATCTTGACCATCCCTGAGTTAGTCCTTGTAAACATATTTCTTCAAACTTGATCTATGATTTCGTGTTGTGGGCTTACCTACGACGGATCGCTTTCTATCGACTTCAACTCATTATCTAGAAAGATGATCTAGAAATCGTTGGTACCTTGGAATCTGCATGGCTCAATGGCAGGTTTCTCGCCTTCGACGATAGGTTGCATCATTGACCTTCGATCAAAGGATTCTGTGACATGTTCGACATCAACACATCTATTCACATTTCATGGATTGTACTGAGTACTTTGAGAGCCATTGACATTACTGGTGGTTTCTCTCACAATTGTTAACAATTTACATCATTGACTGGTAATCAAGTGGTTTCTACCATGTTCGACTTCGACACATTCATTCACATGGATAGAATCGTACTATTTCGGGAAGTAGAAATCAAGACCCTGGATCTAGTTTCCACCATCCAAGTTGCGAGGAATTTTGTTATTCATTATACAGTGGACTATTCATAAACAGATGGATGCGCCCATACTGTGTCTACATATGTCTATACTTGTGATGTATTACAAGATCATTCTTATATCAGAGCAGTTTAGTTAGTTTTATAGTCAGTTTTGATCTGAGTATGGGAATGCCTATCTCAGCGATGATATGATCACATATATATATTTTGTATTGAATGTTTTTACAGGTTCCAACCAGGCTCTCCACAAGATGATCCTTGAAACGATAAAGTATTTCACTCTTCTTAGATGACAATTACTATCTATTACAGACTTCGCACTTTAGGGGGCAATCTGTTGCACAAAATATTGTCACCATGACATTCTACAATCAGTGTGAGTCTATCACCCCTCATACTTTCCTCCTATGCAAGTCTTAAACCTCAGCTCTTCATGTCAAGCCTTAAAAATGAGAGAAAGTCCTTGAAAATCTCTAAAACTCTAGTTCCGCACTTTCTCTTAGCATTACCTGTGGTCCCGCACCCCCTGGTCATGTTCCCTGTGGACCTGCCCGCTCTATTTCTGTGTAATGAGTGCGGACCCCTGTAAAAGTAAAAAAGGCGCAAGTACATTCTTAAAAACTCACTTTGGGTTATTTCTGGAAGCTTCTAGAGGGAATCTTGAGGTGGTTAGTTCACTCCTTTGAGGTTCATGCATCCCATAACTAAAGGAGCTAACCCCTTGATGTGAGGAGCTTATCCCTTTGAAGGAGGACTCTATCCCTTTGAAGGTGGACCTGGTAACTTCCTTCCTCTACACTATAAAATGAGGCATTGGGCTGGTTACTAAGGAGGTTGAAAGCTGAATATTTTTGAGGGTAAATGCTGTTGGAATTTAGACTTCCTAATTGAGCTTGAGAGGAGAGATTACATACCTTTTGATCTCATTGGGAAGAGTGTGAAGCTTGTCAAAGTAGAGGAGATTCTTGCTTGGACCCTGGGAGGAGCTTGTACAACATCAAGGCACCAAGGTTGAAAAGTTCTTCTTTGTTTAAAGTTAATACAATCAAGTTCATTTTTCTCAATAAGCTGTCTTCTATGGTTTATTTCATGAATTCTTTGATCATCATGATAAATATGATTTATTATGTTGGCTATGCAGGTGTTATTTGATGTGTGCTTGTTTGTGTTTGCAAGTTCTCAAAAGGAAGCTCATTTGGACGGTCGAAGTGTGGCTGCCACAAACTATCGTTGGACTTAAGGTAGGGTCTAAAACACCTCTTGGCTTTTATTTATAAATCGCAATATTTAGAGAAAGGTAGAATTTGCTTGTTTTGCTTGTCGCTAGATATCTGTAGATACTAGGGAGATCGGTCTTGTCCGCAAGAACGATTTATCCGGCCGACATAGTGTATCTACATATGCATGTAAGTTGTTCCCAAATGTAAGTAAGAATATCATACAACAAATGGAAACACCATCAAGAACACCCTAGCACATGCCTCCTCTAAAATGATATTGAATTGCAAGAAAATTGTTCCATAAATCATGGTAGTATCTAGTAGAAAGCACAGGAAACAAGCAACAATGGATGTGTGTATGAACAAGAAGGAAAATAGGGTAAGCAACATAGCACAAAACATAACATAAAACATAAGGGGGTATGAGTCCCAATGAAAATGGATTATAAGAGTAAGAAATGAGGCTCAATAATAAATACAAGATATTTGGACTCACAAACAAAAAATATTAAGCTGGGTCATGATAGGAAAGGAGCACTAACCTAGGGTGATCCATCATTGAAAATATATACCATCAAACAAATGCAAGATAGATGCATAATAATGGTTAAGAAAATATAACTTAATGTGGTGGAATTGAAGGAAAATAAAAATGATAAGAAGGATAAAATGTAATGGTATAGAGGGTATATCTAAGCCTAAATCCATAATTTGAAGTGATACCTTAAAGAGTGCAAAGGAACAATGTGATGGTTCTAGATACTTCTTTCCTAGATGAATTCCTACACATATGAGATTAAACACATTATGTGAAATATCATGAGAAACCACACAAACTAGAGGCTATACAAAAGGGTGTCCAAATGACTCCAAACTAACTCAAATATTTATATTGTAGACTTGTTGAAGTCATAACTTTTACCTAAATAACATTTGGGTGGGTCAAGAGATTACATTAAAGGATTTGTGTTTTGGCAATTTCATGTGTAGTGGAATGACATGACTTTTTTTTTTGATGGTTTTGTGTTTTAGTACATGTGAAAAAAATGGGAGGAATGTCCCCATCTAAGATTGATATGTATTCTTTTTTGGTAAAATATGTAATAAAACTAATATGTACACATGTGTAACATTCATAAACATTTAATATGAAAATGGCTTGTCTAAAATTATATTCATCAAAATATTAACATATGAATTATAACTCCTAGGGACATGCATAAATGTGACATAAATTTTCTAAAAATAAGTCATACACAAAATTACTTCCTAAGGAGATGGGGATTTCACAAAACATAAACATTATTCAATTGTGCAACTACTTTTTGAGAATCTAGATGGAAACTTAAGTTATGAATGTGAAGGGCCACAACATCAATCACTAAATTGATTATGACATCCTATTTTGTTTTGTGTTGGGAAAAATACTAAGAGGGCGGGGTGTGGGGTGTGAATTAGTATTTTCAAATCATTAAACTTTTCATTTTCATATTCTGATTTATGTGCATGACTTTCTGAAGGGAATTCGCGTGTGTATGTGACTGTTCTTAAGACAACTAATGTATAACCAGTAAGCTTACTTTCTAGTTGATTCATCTTCTTTTTAACTTGAGCCAGTGAATCAGTAGTTCATTAAAAATTAAATATACAGTAACCATATGCAGTAAGAACAAAATAAACCAACACACATAAGAAACACACAATGAACACCAACATTTAAGGTGGAAGCCCAATGTGGGAAAAAACCACCTGCTGTCATCATCTCTATCTTCTTTTTAATATAAAGAAAATATTTTACAATCTTGTATTGGAGTAGACTCATACCAGTACGTAGGTACCCACCTGCATAAGGCTACAGGCTTTGCTCATTCTCCAACTCCTATTGGAAGGGAGCTCCAACCCCTTGAATCTGATTTACCAGCTATGACTGGAAGGAAGCTCTAACTCCCTCATTAAAGACTCCAACCTTCAACACCTCCGTGGACCACATTTCATAAATTTTCATACTGGATCCACCTACTTCAAAAAATCACAACTTGTGGGCCACATTTCATCAAATTTTCAGACTGGACCCACTACCAACATTTAAGCCCAAAACTAATCATCAAAACTGAAACTTATCACTATAACTCAACCATGAGTCCACCAATCACTAAACCAACATAACCAACTAATCGCTAAAACCCAATCACTAAATCAATCGAATCAACTAAAACCCAAATCAATCAACTTAAACAACCAGAACAGTCAGAACATTGTAACCAGAATACTAATCAACACACTGCACATCACACAAACCAGATTCTGTTATCGCAAACTATGATAAACCATATATCAAAATATATAAGCTACTTTACAGTAACAAACCTGCATGTGTACATGCTTTCCGTGAAGCATACCCACGTACAGATCTTAAACCACTGAATTATGAAAACTAAACCACTGTCATTTTGAAATAAATAATGAATCATACTCAGATCCAATGCATCATTTTGAAACAACCATATAACCTTCACTGAACTTCAATCACAAACAACAAGTATATTCAACATTCTTCAATTAGTTATTTCATAAGAAAAACATCACCGTTTAAGCCCAAATCATCAAGAAAACTTCATTGACAGATAAAAAAAACACAACAAGACAGATTAAACTGATCAAAAATCCTTTTCATCAAAAATCATATTTTCTGTATGTGCTTTCCTCAAAGAATATCCGTGTGTATATGCCTGTTTTAGGAAACAAATCCGCTTATAAATAAGGAAATACACACGACTTACCAGTGTCACACTTATGTGTGTACATGCCTTGCAGGCTATAAAACCCACAGAAAGATATGAAATTTATGACTTAAACATTCGCTGCAACACAAAACTTTAGACATATCCAAATCTCACCATACACAAAAAAATCATGTGCCAAGACACTATCAACACTCATAAAATCAAATCATAAACAAGTTTTCCATCTCAGGTCTATTGCATCTGATCCATCATCAAATTCGCGGTTGCATACTTAATTTTAGATCAAGAAAAACATCAACAACCCATTACATGCATATTTTCTTAAGATCTAACTCTTCATAAAATATTCATCACTTGCACACATTCTACCACTTTGATCTTCATCTCCTTATATAGCTTAGCCCTTATCCAATACCACAGGTCAAAACCATACTTCAATTGATGGTTTTCTTAGATGGGATCAAAACATCCGTTGTTGGGCTCAATACCACAGGGAAATACCATGGTAAGTACCCTTGGTATTTAGAATACCATGGTGCAGAAACTGTATGCACTTTTTCTTCTTCATACCCACGTGTGTACGTGGATTTGCTTCACAGAACCCGTGTATACTCTACTTTGCTTCACCAAACCTGAGTGTGTACACTACTTTTCTTCATAGAACCTGTGTATACTCGAATTTTCTTCATAGAACTTGTGTATACTCAAATTTGCTTCACCAAACCTGCGTATACTTCTTCAAACTTCATCTTTATCATTTCTCTGTCTCTGAACTGCTATTCCTTTCAACACATTAGTCATCTTTATCATTTCTCTGTCTCTGAACTGCTATGCCTTTGATCAAACTCTCTGTCACATGTAGACACATCATGTTGACATCTTCATCAAGTAGGTTTCCATCAAAGGACAACTCATCAAGTAGGTTTCCATCAAGGACAACACATAAGTCATAATTCCATACATTAGTCATAATGCAAAAATCTCTCCCTTTGGGCTTGATGGCAACCACTTTGGTGTTTGGTCACCACAACCTGTAGATACTTGTAAAACACACCAAGCTAAGAACCAAGATTTTCAAACACCGAGTTACTCTCCCCCTTTGAGATCAAGGGAAAAGTGATGACCAATGCTGAATGAAGGTTGTCATAGATCTGAACTAATGAGTATGAACATTAGACAGACCATGCTCCCCCTGAGCACATGTTGAAATTTCTAACGGATGTACAATGAAGTACATGACTCTATAACTCAACTAAATATGAATTTTCCTATCACCAAGGAATCAAAATTACCTCAATCACCCAATCACAATGGGTTTACATATTTCACTTCATGATTACATCAACCTCCTAAGCACAGTGGGGTTACAAATTACATCACATGTCCAAAAAGACTTGACCACAATAGTCCATACATGAATGAAATTTTACAATTATTACATCATAGGTCTTTACATGAACTTTACATCAAATGATAGATAATACATTTATAACCAAGACCAAATACCTCAATAAGACCATGATAGTCATCAACAACTATCATACACCATATATGATCTGTACCATAAGCATCTATCAACAACAACTCATCATCAATATGTAAGATAGAACAGTTTAGTTTCAATATCATCAAACAGTGACTTGGTATGCAACCACACTATCATAAGTGAGGACCAAACATATCATCATAAAGTAATATAGGATAGTGTAGCATCATTCTTCACTATGCCATGTTTCCAAGTATCATCCAATAGATGTAGTAGTAGCATATAACCATGTCTTTGCAAGATCATTTTCTTGGGCCAAATTCTTCATGAGAAGAATTATCACACCAACACCACTTCATCAAGAGCTATTCCATCAATATGCAACTTAAGTAGACATAATCAACTATTCATCATAGTATGAGATAACAATTTCATCATTCAAGAACTTCATAAGCAGCATCACCAAAGAATAATTATGTACAAAGCAATCAAATGCCAACTATGCATTATTAGAAGCATAGAAAATGCTCCCCCTGAACCTATGCCAAATGTTCACTCTCAGATCTAATCATATCATTTCATATATTAGTAAGAATCATCAAAGCATCATCATCAACTAGTCATCCATCAAGTCATCAAAAACTTATAAAGGCCAAAAAAACTTCTATATAACATCAAAAGACTGTAACCATCAACCATCAGAATCATGAAGGTTAAATAATATTTGACTGAAGCATATCAAACCCTTCTCCTGAGTGTATCCCACTATTTCTTCATCAAACCAAGATATATGCATCTGTTCAATTCAGAACTCACGTATACACGTGACTTTTCTTTATATGATACACATACATAAAGTGAAATACTGAAATTTCACACCTTCAGCTACCCCTGAGTTTGTTCTTTCTGTACTTGTGCACTGATACTACATCAGATCCAATGTCATAAGTATAAGCAGTATGAAAAAAAGAAATACCATGGGAATCATCATCGAAAACATGTATTACTCCCCTTGAGATTACACATCATTGATTTTGAGGACCTGTTTTTCATGAGGTCAAGTACCTCTCACCACTTCTGCAGTCATTGTTAGGAGTTATTCATTCAAGAATAATGGACTACAATGGGCACCATCTTCTTTTACTCTGAGTCTGGATCTTTCTCATATCTATGAGAATTTCATTCTTCAAACACATATAATTTGTTTGGATTTCTATATCCTCTTATTATGAATTTTCCAGTTACTTCATTCATAACCTTACACTTGGTTGATGTAAACACAATTATATTTCCCTTATCTGCCATTTGTCCTACACTTAGAATATTCTTCTTTAGCCCTTGAACTAATAAAGCATCAACTGCTGCTCTAGTTTTATTAATTTTGGCTTTACCTTGTCCTAGAACTTTTGCTGAAACATCAGTTCCAAGAATAACATTACCATGATGGTTCTTCCTGAGAGACTCCATTTTTCTCTTATCTCCAGTCATGTGATGAGAACATCCACTATATATGTACCATTCATCTTCATATTCAAATAAGTAAAGAGAAATACCACACCTTATCTGTTCTTCTTTTTCTTGCTTATTGGTGGATCCACCTTTTTCAGATTTTCTGATATTAATGTTCTTATCTGGTTTCTTACCATGTTGTCTGTGACAATCCATAGAATTTTTCCTGCATTCTGTTGCTACATGCCCAAACTTGTTACAAGCATAACTTCTTATGTGTTTCATATTCCTTCTATTGCAATCAAAGGCTTTGTGACCAAACATATTGCAAGAAAAACAATATCCCTTAAAGTACTTGGAAGATGATGATGTTTCTGTAAGATGGTTATTAGCTTGAAACATTTTACTCCTACAATTGGCTACATGTCCATAATTATGAGATATAGAACATTCAACATTATTGACCATAGGAGAAAATCGATTAACACTTCTATAGTCAGGAGTAAATGGTTTCCTTTGAAGATTTTTTTGTAGAAATTTTGAATAATTAAACACTTATTCACATAGATTATCCCGATTATACACTATTACGGAATACATGCACAATACATAACCTCCTCTACTTTGATCATCAATTTTGTAGCACTAAAAACAATGAAACATCAATCGCATGCACACATTAACACAGTATGTAACCTGGGGAAAGCATACAGCTGAAAACCCCACACTATCTGTATATTATAATGATTGAGAACATGTAACAATACATAGTACAATACTCCTCGCAAGTACTCAGTACTATCTCCACCTGTTACACACAAAACTAGCTCAGATCTGAATTAATCACAGGTTCAAATCTCCTCCACTGTCTACCTGCCTCCACTACGCAATCCTGCATGAGAATAGATGAGAATGGCTGAAGAAAACTTGTATTTCGTTGGCTGAACCATGCAATCCTCATTGGCAACACTCAATCCATGGATGTGCAAAATCTCATGCACAACTATAGTTACAACTGATAGCAATCTCAACCTCTAACACTTGTCTCCACTGAACTGTCCATGCACTGAGTTAACTGATGTATTCTTTAGTTGATTTATGAGTTAATAATTAGTGAATTAATTAACAATTAATTCACATCACTCATCACTAGTGTATTCTGCAGTTAGACTAAATACAACTAGTTTAACCAAGTCAAACTGAGCACAACTCCATCAACTCCACAATCAACTCCACCAAACTCAATCACTTGAGTTCTAACTAAAGTCCACCATGCAATAGCTCAACTGACTCATAAGAAAAGCTTATTTCCTTCTGACAGCTGCATGTGCCACATCTGTAGCTCAAACTGAAGTGCTCCAAGAGGATAAGATAATGTTTATAGTCCAAATATTATTATGAGCTAATAATATTTGACTGTTCTATTTTTAACCTAGCAGTCTAAAAATAGAAACCGCCCATATGTCTAAAAATAGAAGTCCATCTATTTTTACCAACATGACCAATCATCCACAAATAGCATCCTGCAACTCATAGACCATGATCCATATGTCTAAAAATAGGCATAGTCTAAAAATAGACTTTGCGCCAAAAATAGCCTGCGGGCCCACTTAGTGAAGGCGACTTCTTTCCACTAAGCTCCATCATCTTGTTGCATTCTAAACACTCCCTCTCAACAAGATATGGATTATCTGCAATCCCTATCCTGCCTCGGTGGTATTCGAATTTGCTCCTGGTGAGCGCCTTCGTCAAGATATTAGCATCTTGATCCTCCGTTAGAATGTATGAAAGTAACATGATTCTCCGTTGCACACAATCTCTGATATGATGGTACCTGATGTCAATGTGCTTAGATCTATCATGAAATACTGGATTAGCCGAGAGTTTAATGCAACTTTGGTTATCACAATAAATCATAGTAGGCTCCAAGTATGAACCAAACAACCCGACCATGATCTTCCTCATCCATATAGCCTCGCATGCAGCCAAACTTGCTGCCATATACTCGGCCTCTGCTGAACTGAGTGCCACGGATCTCTGCTTCCTGCTGTACCAAGAAACTGTTGTCGACTCGATACTGAAGACCCCTCCTGATGTGCTCTTTCTGTCCTTTGGGCTCCCTGCCCAATCTGCATCCGTGAAGCCACATAGCTTCACCTAATCCTCCTGTCTGTACCACAATCCATATCCCGATGTGCCTCTGAGATAACGCAATACATGCTTGCCTACCTTACAGAAGAGCTTGGTTGGCTTAACCATATGTTATTGGGAAATCTAGTGTCTATGCAGAGCTCCTAGTCCCACTAAGGCTGGTAGCTACCTTAGAAACAAACAAACTAAAACCACTTTCGTTTTCCTTTATGAGAAGTAGATAAGAGGGGAAAGAAGGAGACCAACCTCTGTCTTGCGCTTGGTTCCTTGCTTGATTCCTCTCCCTTCTGATAGATCTTTGCCACTCGCTTCCTCATCTACCCAGCTTCAAAGAGCACCTGTAGAATCAAAGTAGCATAACACTATCCAAGAACATAGATCTACTATCATAAACAATATAGGACCAGATATATATTGACCACACAAATGCATATATCATCAATCATACAAGAATGTGGAGGAAAACTTGAATAGCTTTATTAATAATCAAGAATAGCAAAGAGGATTACAACCAATTGTTCTGACCCAGCATCATCCTCTCAACAAGAAAGCCCTTCTTCACCTCATGAAAAGCTTAGATCACCCAACACTATGATGTTATACCAAGAAACCAATAGCACTTCCTTACAAGATACAAAATTCCAGCCTCTGGATCTCTGGGATGAGGGATCCATATATAGATGTTTGCAAGGGGGGTGAGTCAGCTTTTGAGATTTGATTAGTGTCCTCTCTCTGATGGTTCTTGATTCCACTTGGAGATTGATGATCTCTTACTCATCCCTGGGCGAATACAGAGAGGCAAGTGTCACAGGAGAAGTTTCTGGAAGATTCCATGATCCTCCACCTTGCAGATTGACCCTGCCATTTGTCCACTCTCGCCCATCACACCCCATAGAAGGGATTTTTAGTATGCATCGCACCTCCCGTGTGTATTTAGGTGGGATGCAGCGCACTTTGACCATGGAGCAGGTGAGATGGTCTAGTTTTGACCAGTTCTGAGTAGTTTTTCATGGAGAACTTCTGGGAGAAGATGTAATCAGTTGACCTTGTTCTTTTAGAGGTTGGAACAACACTTTTAGGGACTTAAGAGCCCTTGGTTTATGGACATTTATGATTGGGGTTGCAGTGCCCAAAAATGTCTATAACAGTTGCCCCCTAAAGCATGAGGTCGTTAATCTGTTGATGTCGGGTGAAATGCTTTATCATGAGGATCTGAAGTTTTTTCGAGTCGGAAGGCGACCTGTAATAAGATACAATACAACACATTATCTTCATAATATTTTCATGATCTAGCTGAGGCAGGCATTCCCATGCTCAGCTTTATAAATTCATTTTCATGTACATAAGACAGACAATCGTCTGAGTGCAGACTGATGATTATGGTAGAGCCATCATCCCTTGGATTGGATGATTATCTGTGCAGTAATGATGTACATTTGATGTCTTTATTTTCCTGAATATATATCGTAGCCCAGATGGATGAAACTAGATCCAGGGTCTTCAATCTCGTTTGATCTTCACTCAAAGTACAAGTCGATCCATGTGAGAGATGTTCTGGAGTCGAACATGGAAAGACATCGCCTGATTACCAGCCAATGATATAAGTTGTTAACAGGCGCGAGAGGAATCACCGATAATGATGATGACCCTCAAGGTACTACAGTACAATTTACGTGGTGTGAATAAGGGACTTGGCGTCGAACACCACGCAAAATATTTCGGTCGAAGGCCATTGATGTAAACCTGTCGCTGACCAGTACCTCTTTATTTTTGTCAAGCTTGAGGAGGATAACATATGCTTGTTCTATAATTTCCCTTCGGGCAAACCGATCGCTATGTTTTAACGAGCCTAGCGATAGTGAAACTCGCTCTTGTCTGTATGGACAAGTTTGTCGCTATTTGGGTTTTAACAAGTTTAACGACAAAGATAACTCGATCCTTTTCAATTTTAGAGAGTCTGAAAAAGGGACGTAAAGAAAACTCCAATAATCCTTTTTCGTCATATAATCCCTTGAGTCCAAAAAAGTATAAAACAATACAAAAGGGATGAATTTTCGGTACTTTTAACGAGCTGAACAAAACAAGCGCTCGATATTTTTGTGTAATAATCCCTCAAGTCCAAAAAGATTAAAATATAAAGGAGGGATAGCACTTCCGGTTACTTTAACGAGCTGGAGAGGCCAATTGCTCGGCAATCTTTTCATATTTTACGAGTCAGTTGAAAAGAGCTTAAAGGAGACTCGTTTTTTGAGGAACGAGTGATAAATTCGGGTAGCAGCTGATTCCAGGTAAGGTTTGGAATTTTCCAATCACGACAATGTCACAAGGATGGCTAACATGATCACTCTTCGCAGCTGTTCCTCAAAAATGGGTAAACAATCAAATGGAGGTGAATGATCGGCAAAAATAGAGTGGAGGTGATGATGAGAACACGACCAAGGCTTCAAAGGCTGATGATAATACATTCACGATGGTTATTTACCAGAAATTGGTTCATTTTTTAATGAGCTTAAACTCTGGGGGAACATTTGCTCATTGCTTATGTTTATTTTTTAACGAGCTTGAATTCCACGTTAAAACTGCTCGATCCAGTCGTATAATAAGGATGTCTCATTTAAAAATGGCATTTTTTTTTAAAGATTTGCACCGCATCCTTTCTTTATGCAAATTAGGAAACGACCAATCCTACAAGTTTAAAGGGTTAGAGGACCTACAAATTTAAAAAATAAATGATCGCTCTTCGCTTGCATGCCAAAAGGTTTGCATGCCCCCAGGTATAGTGAAGTAGAGTTTCCAGGTTACCCCTCAATTTGTAGACAAAACATTTGTTTTATCGGGAAAGGCCTACCTTTTAATAGAGGTATCTTATTTCGGTCTAACCCCATTTTCCTAAATGGACGGGTGTGTCAACCAGTCATATATCCTTCGCGGAAACCTACCCTATGCCCAAGGTTTTCCTACCGAAACAGACCAGGGTGCATGCCCCCTGGGTTTCAGTCATGTCCTCATGAATCACTCGCGCTCATCAGGTGGACGGACTGGGGATTGATGAGACATTCCTTGCATGAAAAGACCATTCAGGGATGGTATTTGACTATTTGCGATGTGTGAACCGGGGAATGAAAGCTGGTCTACGAGCTTGACCACTCTTCCTTCATGTGGAAAACACATTACTCTAAAGAGTGAGGAGACAATGGCTCCCATGCAATAAATATAGTCACGTCCAACGAGTAGATTATAATCCAGGGGTCCTTGGACTACCATTACGTTCATGTGAACGGTTTTCTTTCTCAATGTTATCAGCACACTGGGAAGGATCCCTAATGGTCGACTGGTTCCTTTGTCAAAGCCTGTTAGATTTCTCATTTCAGGCAAAAGCGATGGTGAACCAAGCGCTTTCCAAGCAGTTGAGGAAAGGATACTCACAGAAGCCCCTTCATATATGATGGTACCAGCCATGACCATTCTATGTATTTGAGCAATGATTCGAAATGGCACACTAGCTGGTAAGCGGGGTCTACCTAATAGATTCCAATCGAAGGAAACAACTAGGTTGCTTCGAGGTGGGACCGAATAGACGGCCAGATACGACTCTGACGAACTTCCTTCCTACGGTAAAGGAACGGGTAGACTGCCCCCATGTTCATCGGAGTCTGTGCTTACGAAGAGAATTTGGACGATGTCGTTCTTGTTCTCTCCGGTGATTGTATCATCTGAAGATGGATCCTCTAAAGGCAAGACCGGGTCAACTGCCGCCTCGACCTTTTGACTTTCGTCTGATGTGGATTCAGATGGTTTATCTTCAATGATAGACACTTCGGCCAACCACAATGGCGTGTTAGCTGGATTTTCAACTAGTGACGGACTCGGCAAGAGCTTCTTATATCCAGGAGGAAGCCGTAACGGTGAAACCGGACGGTCATCCAAAACTCTTTTAGCCTCGTCTAAGAAGGGACAACGGTGGATGGCGTGATCGCCTTCACACAGTTTACAAGGAAATTTAAATTTTCCTTTTTGTCCAGGGGCTTCACTTTCACTAGTCGATGGTGTATTTTCAACATGATCATCAGAGGTTGATGACACCGGATTGTGCAAACGAGGAGACCAGTCCCTTAAGATTCGAGGGATGCAAGGACAATCTCAATGATAGTGGTCTCCTTTGCAAATGACATATGGCGATTTAGGCCTAGATGGTGCAGTGTGTGGATTTTCGCTAGACGATGCCTGGTCGCCCCTTTTCGCCTTTGGCTCCTTCTTCTTCTCTTTCTTCTTCTTCTCCTTCTTCTTCTCAGTTACTTGATTTTTGGCTTTACTAGCTTTATCAAGTGAAGAGGAAGGAGGAGAGGGAGAATTGGACGAAGTAGAAGGTTGGGGGGTAACTTTGGTATCGTTTAGTTGCTGACTTGATTGTTCATGAATCATGGTGTTCTGAACGACAAAGGTCGAGAAGAGCCATACGAGCAAGTCGATTGTCAATCCTGGAAGCGACAATGTGGCCATATGGGGTGCACCAACATCTCCCCAAGAGGAGAAAGGACTAGGATTTCTTCCAAGGGGAAATCCTTGGTTGGTGGACTCCATTTTTCTCAACCTAAGACCAACGTAGGAAAGGTGATGTTTATTCCAATTAAAATAAGTTTTAGACGCTTTGACACAACTTGTTTTTTAAATTTTTAAGAGTTGAGAAAGAACAAAAGATGACTCTAGTCACCTTCGATTTTTAATGAGCCTGAAGTGACAAGTGCTCAGATGGACCTTTTCCTTTAAGGAGTCTGAAAAGGAACGAAAGAGACTGCTCTGGAAATCTAGACATAGGGATTACCAAACCAATCACAAAACTGCAGACTACTTTTAACGGTACGGCAGTTAATCTTCCCGAATGCTGTGTTCAGTGCATTGCGATCGATAGGGCAGTAGACACAGCTTCCTATGGATAAAGGATAAAGCTTATTGTGGTATCCCAATATATACTCGACGGTATGTGGGAGCACAAGTCTGTACTAGCACTTATCATCTCAAAGTGGAGGAATCACCCAACCAGCAATGAAAACAACAGTTACCAGGTTTTACGACGCCGAAATACGTCTCTAGCCTAGACTTCTAAATGTTGTGCGTTAGGTTCCAAAGCATTTTTAGTTTCATTAAATTTATTTTACAATTGATCTTGCTTAAGAAATTTTCCTTTCAGGTTCACCGCATGATGTAGATGTACAATTCCTAAAATGCAATCTAAGATGATAAACAATCGTTTAATCTTCTTTTTGCAATGGAAATCCTAGCTACTAAGGAAAGAGAGATGATATTCTTTCAACATAGAGCAGAGAGCACACACTATATGCACTTTCCTAAATCAAACCAACAAACAGTCTAAATGCAAATGCACATGCATGTATTTGTTTTTCAGCCTTCTTAATGTGTGAATGATAAAAAAGAAAGCTAAGCACAAATCTGAATTATTTTTCAAAGCGACATTACTAACAAGTTTCTTTTCAAGACAAAATGAAGACAATGATGACACTTTGTGATTTGGAATTGAAAACTTGCTTTCGACACTTGAAAAACTACTAATTCAAATCAAATACAAGAGTAATAGTGTAATCGACTATCAAGAACAATCAGATTCTCTTCTATGACTAAAAACGACACTTGCGACACTTTCAAATCAAGAAGCAACAATTCAATTATGCTACTTCTTTGTAAAAGAGAACTAAAAATGGATCAGAATACATAAAAACATTTACAGTTATTTGCACAATGGAGGCGGAATAATGGTAAGGAAGGGGGTTTCAACAGAAGTATACTGACTACAGACAGCAAAACTCCTGAATAGAGCTGAAAAGAGTGAACACAAAAACCAAAATCTAAGAGTAGAAGAGGTCCTGTCTGATCAGCACACCTGTAACAGGGAAAGTGAGATGCAGCGCACCTACTACACTCGTGAAGTGCGATGCATCCAAATTCCAAAGAAGATACAGTGCGATGGTCTAGGGACGAGACTTCAACTAGGTTCCGGTTCACAATTTGCAGCTTAGTTTAGGGATTTAGTCCGAGCAAGTGGTAATCAATAAATAAATCACAGGGGTAGATCTAAGGAGGTTACTAGAGCCACCACAAGGGCAATTAGAGAGCTTGTAAATTGATTGTTCAATTCATAAAAAAAACCTGGAGATAGACTGAAGTAGCATTGATCTACTTTGCACTTGCATAGCGAATGCAGTTCGAAGGCTAGCTGGCTTGACTTCAGGCTCCATCTGTAAGTTTATAAAGCAAACAAATATAGACAAACAAACAATCTATTCGCTCCCCAGCGGAGTCGCCATTTTTTTATTGGGAAATCTAGTGTCTATGCAGAGCTTCTAGTCCCACTAAGGCTGGTAGCTACCTTAGAAACAAACAAACTAAAACCACTTTCGTTTTCCTTTATGAGAAGTAGATAAGAGGGGAAAGAAGGAGACCAACCTCTGTCTTGCGCTTGGTTCCTTGCTTGATTCCTCTCTCTTCTGATAGATCTTTGCCACTCGCTTACTCGTCTACCCAGCTTCAAAGAGCACCTGTAGAATCAAAGCAGCATAACACTATCCAAGAACATAGATCTACTATCATAAACAATATAGGACTAGATATATATTGACCACACAAATGCATATATCATCAATCATACAAGAATGTGGAGGAAAACTTGAATAGCTTTATTAATAATCAAGAATAGCAAAGAGGATTACAACCAATTGTTCTGACCCAGCATCATCCTCTCAGCAAGAAAGCCCTTCTTCACCTCATGAAAAGCTTAGATCACCCAACACTATGATTTTATACCAAGAAACCAGCAGCACTTCCTTACGAGATACAAAATTCCAGCCTCTGGATCTCTGGGATGAGGGATCCATATATAGATGTTTGCAAGGGGGGTGAGTCAGCTTTTGAGATTTGATTAGTGTCCTCTCTCTGATAGTTCTTGATTCCACTTGGAGATTGATGATCTCTTACTCATCCCTAGGCGAATGCAGAGAGGCAAGTGTCACAGGAGAAGTTTCTGGAAGATTCCATGATCCTCCACCTTGCAGATTGACCCTGCCATTTGTCCACTCTCGCCCATCGAACCCCATAGAAGGGCTTTTCAGTATGCATCACACCTCCCGTGTGTATTTAGGTGGGATGCAGCGCACTTTGACCATGGAGCAGGTGAGATGGTCTAGTTTTGACCAGTTCTGAGTAGTTTTTCATGGAGAACTTCTGGGAGAAGATGTAATTAGTTGACCATGTTCTTTTAGAGGTTGGAACAACACTTTTAGGGACTTAAGAGCCCTTGGTTTATGGACATTTATGATTGGGGTTGCAGTGCCCAAAAATGTCTATAACACCATAGCTTGTGAAATATGGTTAACAACATAGCATATACGGGTCGTGTATTGACCCCATACATAAGCGATCCCACCAACTATCGATAAACAGTGGCATCCACTACTTCTGTTGAAGTAGCATCCTCCTTCCTCCAACCTCCAGGAAGAGGAGTATCAACAGGCTTGCAGCCATGCATGTTGAACTTCTCCAGTATCTCCCGAGCATACTTACCCTGAGAAATAAATAGTCCATCACTGCACTGCCAAATTTCCAATCCCAGGAAATAATGAAGGAGGCCCAAGTCCTTCATCTCAAACTCCTTAGCAAGATCATCCTTGCATGAAAGTATCAATAGCTCATCACTTGTTAGAATCAAATCATCTACATAAAGTACAATGATAAGAAACTTACCCTCCACCACAATTTGGTATAGGTTAGGATCCACCTCACTCTTGGAGAATCCAAGTCCAATGAAATAACTGTCTATCCGTGTGTACCAAGCACGTGGTGCTTGTTTCAACCCATACAACACTCTCTTGAGCCTGCACACATGCGACTCACTGCTGAAGATCTCGAAACCTTCGGGCTGCTCTATGTACACCTCCTCCTCAATGATTCTGTTGAGGAACACAGTCTTCACATCCATCTGATGAATGTGCCACCCCATCTGCGCTGAGAGAGCAAGAATCGTTTGTATGGAAGAATACCTTGTGACAGGTGCAAAGGTCTCCTCATAATTGATCCCCTCTATCTGTGAAAATCCTCGGGCAACAAATCTTGCCTTGTACTTCTCCACACTCCCGTCAGCTGCCTACTTAACTTTGTAGATCCATCTCGAACCCACCACTAATTTCCCTTCCGGTCTTGGGACAATCTCCCATGCACTGTTTCTGACAATCGAATCGTACTCTTCCACCATGGCATCTACCCATGCGGGATCCTCCATAGCTTCCTCGAAAGAGGATGGCTCAGTCACAACACATTTTCTCACAAGAGCCATGTATCCAGTGTACCGATCAGGTGACTGTCTCTGTCTATGTTGAGCTGTAGGTGGTCCTACAACCTTCTCTACATCTTGAGCCAGTCGCCCAGCTTCTGTAATGCGCTTTCGCCCTCTGATGGTTGGCGCTACATGAGTGGTCTCTTCCACTCCATGAACTTCGTCCTGTGGCTGATCCACGTCCTGAAGCTCATCCTTAGGAACTAATAGATCCTCATCTGCATGCAAGTGTGGCTCCCTCTCAAGCAAACACTTCATGGCTTTCTCCTCCTGAAATTTTATATCCCGTCGCACAATAGTCTTGTGACTGTCTGGAAAATACACACGATAGTTGTGGGGTGTATTAGTGTACCCCACAAATATCCCAACCTCTGCGGTTGGCTCCATCTTCTTCCTGGCATCCTTCGTCACATGCATGTAAACGTTAGAACCAAAAATCCTCAAATGAGAAAGATCAGGCCTCTTACCAGAATAAGCCTCCTCGGGTGTACTCATGCCAAGTATCCTGTGAGGACAACGGTTCTGCACATATACTGCTGTATTGCATGCTTCCACCCACAAGTGAAGGGGTAGGCCCTGATCATGCGACATCGCCCGTGTAGCACCCATGATCGTTCTGTTCTTCCGCTCAGCAACCCCGTTTTGCTGTGGGTTATGGGGAGCTATGAGCTCTCTTCGAATCCCTTCTGCGCTGCAGAAATCCTTGAACTCGCCAGAGATGTATTCACCACCATTGTTTCTCCTAAGAGCCTTCACCTTCTTCCCCAACTCCTTCTTGACCAGTTCTTTGAACTCACAGAACTTTGAGTATGTCTCGCTCTTCTTCTGCATGAAGAAGATGCAGCACTTTCGAGAGAAATCATCAACAAAAATCACATAATACCTGTGCTTTGCTGTCGAAGCTACTGAGAAAGGTCCACACACGTCTGTGTGAATTCTCTCAAGGATCATCGTGGTGCAACTATCCTTCTCGTGAAAGGTGTCTTTCACAAATTTTCCCAAATTACACCCCTTGCACTGATCTGACTGCGCAAGAGTGCCTTTAGGAAGCCCAGTAGTGATCTGCTGCAGTATCTTCAAGGCTCCATGGTGAAGGTGACCCAATCTCCTGTGCCACAGCTCGCCATCATCCTGGCTCACCAATCCTTCTGCCTTGCATGCCATTGCTGTGCAGCCATCTACATGCAACTGATAAAGGTTCCTCACTCGAACCCCTATCTTCTGGGTTTCTCCAGTTGTCTTACTGTGCAGGAAAGCCTTTCCCTCGCTGAAAGCAACATCATATCCCTTGTCTTCTAACATCGCCACAGAGATAAGATTCTTCTTCAATCCTAGAACATGCATCACTATCTTCAATATGAAGGGTTTACTAGACTCCCTCTCAAAGGAAATGGTACCGATACCAGTCGCACTGTATCTACCATCATCGCCCATCTCGATGTGCACTCCAAGATCTTTCTCCTCCAGATTAGAAAACAAATCTCGATCTCTTGTCATGTGAAAAGACGCACCACTGTCCAAAGAACCATACCAATCCAATCACACTTGATACCAAGCATGCGATCAATGAAAAATCAAGCTCAAACTGCGAGGCTAAGGCCTCTCCCACTGCAGATCCAGCAACTTGCTTATTTTTCTTCTTCTGCGGACAATTTGTGGCATAATGTCCGTGCTGGTGACAATGAAAGCACTTCACCTTGGACATGTCTTGCTTCTTGCCTTTCGCACTGGAATGAGAAGCTTTCTTGTTCTTCCCCTTCTTTTCTTTGGCAGCCAAAGCGCAATTTTCTTCATTAGTTGCCTTTGATGAAGATCCGTCCCTGGTATTCTGCCTGATCTCCTCTTGCACAAGATCTGACCAAAGTCTCTCCCATCCTGGGAATTTCTCCCAACCATTGATAGAGCCCTGATAGGAATGCCAACTCTTTAGAAGACCAAGGAGAGCCAAGCTCACCAAGTCCTCATCATCGACAGTCACCCCCACACTTCCCAGCTCATCCCTGCACTGAGTGAACTTCGTGAGATACTTGGGCATGCTGTCTCCCTTCTCGCACTTAATGTTTCTGAGTTTATCCTTGAGTGCCAACTTCCTCTGGTCACTCTTGATTTGGAATATATCTTTCAATGCTTTCCACATCAAGTATGGAGAAGCCTTTCCATGCAGGCTGGACACAATGTGATCCTTCACGCCCTCCAACAGAATCCTTCAACACTTTGTTGTCTTCTTTTTCCAAGCATCAACTTGAGCAGTATCAGTAGGCTTTGGGACCTCAGCCTCTGTGAACTCCTTCAACCCATTATCATCTAACACTGCCTCCATCCTGTCTTTCCATGCAATATAATTCGAGCTGCCCTCAAGAGCATACTCCAATCGCCATCCGTTGAAAGACATTTCAACTTTGACACCAAGAAAACACTGCTGCAAATTCAAATTCCACTAGCTCAAAACTCAACTGCTTCTGATATAAAATTCGTGAGAACAAAGTATTTCTTGTACAGAGATTGACTGTATGGGATTTTACCGGATATCTCACCTTCCAAAGGAAGGATGAATCCAGAGGCTACCTGGCCCGATTACAAACTCTGCCTAAAGAAATAAAATGTAAACACTTTCTGAATAATAGATCTGATGATCAACTCTGCTCCGATACCATGTAGAAATTTTGAATAATTAAACACTTATTCACAGAGATTATCCCGATTATACACTATTGCGGAATACATGCACAATACATAACCTCCTCTACTTTGATCATCAATTTTGCAGCACTAAAAACAATGAAACATCAATCGCATGCGCACATTAACACAATATGTAAACTGGGGAAAGCATTCAGCTGAAAACCCCACACTATCTGTATATTATAATGATTTAGAACATGTAACAATACATAGTACAATACTCCTCGCAAGTACTCAGTACTATCTCCACCTGTTACACACAAAACTAGCTCAGATCTGAATCAATCACAGGTTCAAATCTCCTCCACTGTCTACCTGCCTCCACTGCACAATCCTGCATGAGAATAGATGAGAATGGCTGAAGCAAACTCGTATTTCCTTGGCTGAACTACGCAATCCTCATTGGCAACACTCAATCCATGCATGTGCAAAATCTCATGCACAACTATAGTCACAACTGATAGCAATCTCAACCTCTAACACCTGTCTCCAATGAACTGTCCATGCACTGAGTTAACTGATGTATTATTTAGTTGATTTATGAGTTAATAATTAGTGAATTAATTAACAATTAATTCACATCACTCATCACTAGTGTATTCTTCAGTTAGACTAAATACAACTAGTTTAACCAAGTCAAACTGAACACAACTCCATCAACTCCACAATCAACTCCATCAAACTCAATCACTTGAGTTCTAACTGAAGTCCACCATGCAATAGCTCAACTGACTCATAAGAAAAGCGTATTTCCTTCTGACAGCTGCATGTGCCACATCTGTAGCTCAAACTGAAGTGCTCCAAGAGGATAAGATAATGTTTATAGTCCAAATATTATTATGAGCTAATAATATTTGACTTTTCTATTTTTAGCCTGGCAGTCTAAAAATAGAAACCGCACATATGTCTAAAATAGAAGTCCATCTATTTTTACCAACATGACCAATCATCCACAAATAGCATCCTGCAACTCATAGACCATGATCCATATGTCTAAAACTAGACATAGTCTAGAAATAGACTTTGCGCCAAAAATAGCCTGCAGGCCCACTTAGTGAAGGCGACTTCTTTCCACTAAGCTCCATCATCTTGTTGCATTCTCAACATTTTTTTTCCTTGGTTGTTGATGAGGTTGACTTCTTTTCTCTTTGTTGAGCATTTCAGATTTTGCATTAGAATTCCTTGCCTCGACTTGTGAACTAGATTCTCCATCAACAATTTCATGAAAACCAAGACCATATTTGATGGTAGGAGACCTTTGACTACTAAGAATATTATCCAAAATCTTAGTACTATCTTGAAATCACAAATGTTTATCCTTTTCTTCTAATTTACCTTTTAGGATATTTACCCGAACCTGATATTTCTTCTCCTTTTCTAGATACTTCTTCTTCATGATTTCTTCAACCTTTCTTCCTTGCTCCATTTGCTGTTTTAATTTGAGAATCTTTTCTTTCATCCCAGTTTCTTGTTTTTCAAAAGCTTGAAGTAGTTCTTCATTCTGCTTATCTGATTTTTCAAGATCTTCTTTTAGAGAAACAACCTCGGCTTCAAGTCCTTCACAATATTGGCTAGATAGCATACCAACATGATCCTTGTTATCATACTCCTGCAACTTATCTTTAAGATCAACAATATTTTTCAAAGAAAGATCAAGTTTTGTTCTAAGATAAAAAATTTCTTCTAACCCATCAACTCCATCTGTCATTTTGGACACATTGTTAGATATAAGATTACCTGAGTGATATTCCTTTGGGACTTCTTCATGTGTTTCTTGTATCTTCTCCCATACTTTCTTTTCATTAGTATAATGCATAACCTTATTCAATACTGAATCAAATATGCTACAAAAGATGTTACTCAAAGCCTTACTATTATTTTGCACTTCCTTGTCTGATGGACGAAACTTGGTGTAACCATTGCACACTAGATGCCAAATATCGAGATTCACTATATTATGCTTCATCGTTCCTTTCCATTATTTATAATTATCTTTGCTTAACATAGGCACATTTGCATTTTCCATTGATTCTAACTTGCCTTGATCTGCTGCTTCAAGAGGCTTACTTTCACTTTTACCCATAAGTGAAAACTCAGTGGTTTCACTATCATCATCATTGTCATTGTTGCATAGACAAGAAAATGGATCACATTTTGAACAAAAACCCATACCTGATGATGCTTTGTCTTCTTCATTCTTGATCACTAGAAAGCAGGTTGCTCCCAAACTTGAATATTTGCTGACATCTGTAACTGTTACTGCATCTGATATATTCTTGTCAAAGTCTTCAATAAAAGTACCCTTTTCTTCTAGGCCATCAAACTCATTATTAATTTTAGCTTCAAATGCCATAAGTAAGTGAAAATCTCTATTAGACTCACCTTCTTCACCATTTGAAAGACCATTACTATCTTCATGTGTATAAAAAATTCTCTTGTTTTTAAACCTCTTTTTATTTATTTTGGCATCTTCTTTTCCTTTCTCCTAATTTTCTCTATAGGGACACTTAGCAGCATAATGACCAACTCTACCACAAGCAAAATATTTGAAAGGAAGTTTACCTGTGAATCTTCCAGTACCCACTTGGAGTTTCTTTACGAAGTTTGCCTCTTCTTCTTCTGATACATACCCTGATTCTTCCTTTTCTTTTCCTTTTGCAGTAGCTTTGAAGGTTGATTATTTGATATCTGAAGGACTACCTTTCCTCATCTCAAATGCTGTCAATATTCCATGGAGTTGATCAAGTGTGAGAATTTTCAGATCCTGTATTTCTTCAATAGTAGATACTTTGGATTCGAACTTCGAAGTTAGAGATCTCAAAATATTTTCAATAATAGAAGCATCTTTTATTTCTTCACCAAGATTTCTCATGGAATTCACAACTTCATCTACTCTAAGAAAAAATGCTGCAATGCTTTCATCATCATGCATTTTCAATGTCTCATACTGAATTCTGAATGTTTGAAGTTTAGCACTTTTTACCTTGGTGTCACCTTCATAACTTTGGATAATATTATCCCACATTCCCTTTGCTATGTTCAGTTGCATTACCTTCACGAACTCGGTCTCGGCCAGACTTCCCAAGATGGAATTTACAACTTTTGCATTGGTTTCATACTGTTTATTTTCTACAATATCTGAAGGAATAGAGGTTGGATATTGATATCCACTTTCAACAATTTCCCACACATCAACTCCTAGTGCCTGCAAGTATGCTCTCATCCTAACTTTCCAAAAGACAAAGTTAGTTCCATTAAATATAGGAGGTATGATAGAAAATACTCCTTTGTGACTACTCATCTTGACAAATCTCCTTCAAGCGATTAAGATTTTTCCAAAGGACCTTCTCTGATTTCAATTGTTGGGAAAAATACTAAGGGTGGGGGGTAAATCAATATTTTCAAATCATTAAAATTTTCATTTTCATATTCTGATTTCTATACACGACTTTTCGGAAGGGAACCCGGGTGTGTAAGGGTTGTTCTTAAGTCAACTAGCATATATCCAATAAGCTTACTTTGTAGTTAATTCATCTTCTATTTAACTTGATCTAGTGCATCCGTACTTCATTGAACATTAAATAGACGGTAACCATGTGCAGTAAGAACAAAATAAACCATCACACATAAGAAACACACATGAACACCCGAATTTATGGTGCAAATCCAATGCGGGAAAAAAACCACCTACTATTGTCGTCTCTATCTTCTTTTTAATATAAAGAAAATATTTTACAATATTATATTGGCATAGAATCATACTATTATGCAGGAACCCACATGAAAAAGGATACAACCTTCACTCATTCTCTAGCTCTCATTGGAAGGGAGCTCCAATCCTCTAAATCTGATTTACTAGCTACCACTGGAAGGAAGCTCCAAATCCCTCATTTAAGGCTCCAACCTTCAACACCTCAGGGGACCACGTTTCAAAATTTTTCATACTGGATCCACCTACTTCAAAACATCACAACTTGTAGGCTACATTTCATCAAATTTTCTTACTGGACCTACTACCAACATTTAAACCCAAAACCAATCATCAAAACTAAAACTTATCACTATAACTCAACCATTGAACCAACAAAACCAACCAATCACTAAAACCCAATTAGTGAATCAACCGAATCAACTAAAACCCAAATAAATCAACTTAAGCAACCATAACAGTCAGAACACTGTAACCAGAATACCAATCAACATATCACACATCACAGAAACTCAATTTTGTTACTGCAAACCATGATAAACCATATACCAAAATATATACGCTACTTTACAGTGACAAACCTGCGTGTGTACATGCTTTCCATGAAGCATACCCACGTATAGATCTTAAAAAACCGAATTTTGAAAACTGAACCATTGTCATTCTGAAATAAATACTGAATCATACTTAGATCCACTACATCATTCTAAAACAACCACAAAACCTTCACTGAACTTCAATCACAAACAAGTATCTTCAACATTATTCAATCAGTTATTTCATAATCAAAACATCATTGTTTAAGCCCAAATCATCAAGAAGAATTCATTGATAGACACAAAAACACAACAAGGCTGATTAAACTGATTAGAAATCCTTTTCATAAAAATCCTTGCTTTATGTATGAGCTTTCCTCAAAGAATATCTACGTGTATACGCTCTTTTTAGGAAAAAAACCCGCTTATAGATTAGGAAATACATGCGACTTACCAGTATCACACCTATGTGTGTACATTCCTTGCAGGCTATAAAACCTGTAGACAGATATTAAATTTTTGACTCAAACCTTCGCTGTAACACAAAAATTCAGACATACCCAAATCTCGCCATACACAGAAAAATCATGTGCCAAGACACTATCAATGTTGATAAAATGAAATCATAAACAAGACTGTCATCTCAGATCTATTGGATCTGATCCATCATCAAATTCCCGGGTACTTACTTAATTTTAGATCAAGCAAAACATCAAAAACCCATTATATGCATATTTGCTTCAGATCTAACTCTTCATAAAATATTCATCCCTTGCACACATTATACCACTTTGATCTTCATCTCCTTATATAACTTATCCCTTATCCAATACCACAGGTCAAACCATACTTCAGTTGATGGTTTTCTTAGACGCGATCAAAACATTTGTTGCTGGACTCAATACCACAGGGAAATACCATGGCAAGTGCCCTTGGTAGTTAGAATACCATGGTGCAAAAACTGTATGCGCCTTTTATTCTTCATGCCCACGTGTGTACATGGATTTACTTCACAGAACCCACGTATACTCTACTTTTCTTCACCAAACCTGAGTGTGTACACCACTTTTCTTCATAGAACCCATGTATACTCAAATTTTCTTCAGTGTATACTCAACTTTGCTTCACTAAACCTACATATACTTCTTCAAACTTCATCTTTATCATTTCTTTGTCTCTGAATTGCTATGCCTTTCAACACATTAGTTATCTTTATCATTTCTATGTCTTTGAACTGTTATGCCTTTGAACAAACTCTCCGTCACATGTAGACACATCTTGTTGACATCTTCACCAAGTCGGTTGCCATCAAATTACAACTCATCAAGCAGGTTCCCATCAAGGACAACACATAAGTCATAATGCCATACATTAGTCATAATGCCAACATTTTGTTGTTAGTCCTAGGATTGAAGAAAACACCACTATAATGTAAAATATAATAAGACAATGATTTGAAATAGCACACTAGGTTCTATGTCTAATCACTAGCCCCACAAGTCCTATAACATGGGACACTAAAGTTCTCATTTGGAAAACAATAAATAAAGATGTAAATTAACAGATAATCTAGGGAAAAATATGCTAAACAAAACTGCATACTGTACAACAATGTATGATATATTCAATTATACATAGAAAAATTTAAATAAATCCCATTGATAATATTTTATAGGATATCCCCTTCATGGTTATATAACTCCCATGCCTACTTTTGTAAAGAATGTTTGACAATGTAGGGTTTTGTTTCAAAATTTTCAACTTCCCTTGACTAGTTTATCTTCGAATTTATCATAAATGGGAATAAGGCCATACCTATGAAATAACGAGGTTTATCATATTTGTAAAATGGAGTTTAACTAATTTAAAAGTATATTTAAAGGCATCATGATGCTCTATCTACATGTTCAAGCTCAATACGATGTTTTTCATTGAGAGAAGAATTGAGGAGAAATTTGACAACTAATCGAAGGGAAGTAATATCACACTCAATGAGAGAAATCAATTCAATTTGATAAGTTAAATTTAAAGGTGTACATCCAATGGATGTTTTAAGAGAGGTCCATTATGCACATACCATAGATACAACATGGTATTCCAATTAGACTTGTGTTTGGCTTTTGTTTTCTAGAGTAGAGTCACGAAATATTATTAACAAATTTGACTTGGTCATTTCTTTGTGGATAATAGGGGTTAGAATATTCACATTATTTCATTCTAAAAATGATTTTCATGGTCATGCAATAATTTTTTTGTCACATCGAAGCTTACAACAATGTAGTTAGAAAAGAAGAGTGACATGATATAACCATCATTTAGAAAGTTGCATGGCTTCAAACCATCTATGAAATAATGTGCAACCAAGATATTGTACTTGAGATGATTAGTAGATGGTGGTTGACATCCCATGAAGTGAATTCCTCACTTGGTGAAGGGTCCAACATAAATGATCAAATATATGGGAGCGTTATATGCATTAGGGGAGATGAATTATAGGCTTCACATTATCAAAATCATTCACATAATCATTTAATAGTGAATTTAAGTGTTATATTTGCTTGAATTATTTTGTGTAGTAGCTACTCTAAACAACCTACTACCACAAGCACCACTATGATTATCATTTGGAACAAGCTCAACATATGCAAAAGTCATCTACCAAAATAAAATACAATCAATTCCTTGATGACAAAGGATATCAATAATAAGTAGATGTTGAGGAGATTGTTAACAAAATTTTCAACAGTTGTCACGGGAAAGGTGAGAGCCAAAATTTGAAGTATATAGGTAAATTGAAATATCCCCATAAAAAGGATTGCTAGTGGAAATGAAGAAGAAGTGATTATATTGGAGATAAATATTTGGAGGAGGCTCCACAAAGTCTAATGACAGATTCAAATGAAATTCAAGACCATTCTTGAATGTAGGGTTGGAAAACATGAGGTGAAATTCTCACAAAGCATCAATCCAAAGGGAAAATTTACCATGAAGCAAGCGTTAATTCAACATGTTTTGCATTTGGTTAAAGTTAACAATAATTTTGGTGGTCCAAATAAAGCTAATACATGGAGAATATTTTTACCTACATAAACACAATTAAAATCCAACTTCTCATCATAATTGAACCATATTTTACGTCCAAAATGGTTCTTCCTAGTATCACATATATTGCATCGGGTTCAATTATTTTTCTCCTAAATTAAAACACCAATGATAACAACTATTGAAGTTAATATATGTAGGAGGAAATCATTGTTGAAATGAGAGCATGTAATAAGGGGGTCGATGTGAGGAAAAATTCCAACATTCAAAATCTTGATCAACATGCTCATACTAAACAAACTTCTTAGTTACACTAAAGTGCCAAACATTGTGAACTTGATTATCTTAACCCAAAATAAATCATCATGAGAAATTGACTTTCCCTCTTAAGCTTTGAAGTTGATGAAGAGTATGGGAAGGATATAAGGACAAATTCTAATTTGACTAAATTTGGATCAATTTAATTCCAATCCCATTTGAAAATAAGTCATAATAAGAGTTTCCAAGAGTAAAATTGGAGTCCAAAATCATGGATGTCGGATCTAAAAAGTGCAAAATTAGATTATGAAAGAGTGAATACTAAATTGGAAAACTACAAAAAAAAAATTTAAAGTGAAAAATTGGATTTCAATAGTGCAATAATGGATTTGAAATGTGTGATTTCATTAAGACAAATTAGTATTTGAATAGCCATTGTTGATTTTTTTCATAAATCTATATTTGAATTATAAGCAAGTTTTGTAATTATTAAAATATCAATATTACTATAATTGAAAATCACTACTTTCATATAAAATTATTTTAACTTTATTAAACACACTTAATAGAAATATAAATTAACTATAAAAGTATATTACTATTACTAAAAAAAGATAATTGTTGGATAAGGTTGTCATTGATGTCAAGCCCTAGCATTGTTGAAACGAACCCTAGGTACATGGATGTATCCCTAATAGTATATTCCATGGTGCACAGAGTTTGAAGAATATAACATTGCTACAAATATGGGCATGTTGTGAATATGATATGCTACTGAATTAATATTTGGAGAGGGGCTTGCAATTTGGTCAAATATTGCTGGCATGATCTTTATAGACCACATAACACCAAACAAGCTTTTGTGATGTCTACATGTGCTAACATAACTTTCCATGATTGAGTTACATGGAGGAGACCCTTGCTGATATTATGCTATTGTGGTCTTGCTAATAAGATTGCTTGTGCAATTGATCATTGAATGAATGACCTTTTTTCTCTTACAATTGAAACAATTACTCAACCATATGAAAAATATAATCTGGTGTGGTATCTAGTGATTTCTGCAATGGAGATCAAGTTGAAACCTAAAAAAAAGAAATTCCATATCAGACTTCTTCTCAAGGAAGGGTACACCTGTTAAAATTTCTAGTCGTTGAACATGTGAAGCTGATGAAGGTCAATTTGGAATAATTGCATATCATTTAAGTGTTGATGAACATAAGGCTTTTCTTTCTAGCCTAGAGCTAGACACAAAAATCACTGAGGAGGCTTTGTGATGCATAAACAAAGAGTAAAACTTAGAACAATGTGGTACAAAAAGTTTCCTTATCACAGTTGAAGAAAAAAGGATGGAGCAATTGGAATAACAATGATATAATGGATTCATTGGAAGTCTGGAAACACATTAAAGAAAGGCATAATTTGATGATGAAAATGACAATTTTGAGCTACATATGTTGGTGTACTTAACCTTGATTGAATGGCCTTAAATATTTTTTCATAAAGAAAACACATATATAGGTCGGCTCCTCTTTAAAAGACAAAATTTAATATATACTTGTTGCACAAGTCATATCAAATGGTCATGTCGGCCCTCCATCCCAAAAGACATGACTTTTCAAATCATGGATAAACAAGTATAAATAGAAGCCATGGTTCTTCATTTTTCCCATCAATTCGGTCAAGGCAAGTAATATAAGAAGACATATGAACCTGAGGTAGGAGAACAAGGAGTTCAAAACTCATGAAATTAGGTGCTAAGGAAGGAATCAAGGCAAAGGTATTTTAGGCTTTTGGTTATACTTTTCTATGGATTTTTCGTGGCATCTTGAAATCAATCTTGAGTATACACTTCAACATTTTGTAGAAGACCTTTTCAACCTTTTTTGGAGTAGATGTCTCAAAGCCTTGAAGATAGACCTCGACCCTCCTGTTGTAGCGGCTATAACCACCCTCCAAAATTTTGGCTCGCATGTGAATTTTGGATCCTACCTTGGATTCGACGATCGATCATCCTTGGTCACTTGTTGGTAAGATGATGATTTCAAGCTCCCCTCCTCGAGCTTAAGAGTTTTCCGTGTTCTCATCTTTATGTAGCATGTGTCATCTTTGGGCACAGGGGTTTTTGTTTGTCATGTAAAGAGATTTTTGTTTTTCTTCAAGGGAAAGCATGTTCACATGAGTGGTTGTCATTACATAGACATGTTTCACACTCACTTGAAACACTCTTGTCACGAAGGTTATTGCATCAAGAAAAGTATGTATTATGCATTTTGGATGGCCTAAATTGTGTCACTAAGTGTCCATGTGTGATCACAATCGAGTCCGATCATTGTTTACATCTATGTCACTGATCTCACACTTAGCCATTTCCCAAGCAACCTAGCCTCATCTAGCTTCTTGGAACTTTTCACTTTGTTTCTAAAACCATCAAGCTTCCTCCCTTTCCCGTTGAAACCTTGCAGCTCGTAGAGACCCTAGCCTTCACTGCTCTCCAAAAATGCAAAGAGAAGTCAGATAGTCAACACTTCTCTCCAAACATTCACAGATAAATCTAGCTTCCCTCCATTTAGAAAATGCACAGAGGTGTCCTCCTAGGACCCCCATCCTACAACAATGTCATGTGCCTCAAAACTGTGCAGTTTTGTCCTAGTTGGCTTGTTGGTCTTGCATGCAGAAACTGCGTAGATGGGCCTCTGAAGGCCTCATTTTGACAACAGTCACTTCCTGCTGAAACTACGCTGATCCATCACCCAATGACAACAGGAAAATGTGACATGTTGAGATCACTCCCAAGGAGTTGAGTAGAAGGAACAAGAGATCGAGTAATGGAAAAATATTAGGACCGTGTGAAAACTCCAGCATATGCATGATCATCCCGAGGGTAAGTATGGTAAGTAACGAACACCTTTCGAAGTACACCTCTTAGTTGAGTTTGCAATATTTCTTATCATTGTCATATAATCCTTTCCTAAGTAATATGCATGTGCGCAAACATGAAAAGTCATGTTATGCATTTCTTCTACATGTCTTTCTTCCTTTCCACTTGTTTGACCAATTGTCGTCTTCAACATGTTGATTTCTATGTCGTACTTGTGACCTTGTTCTAGTGATGTTGAAGGTTTGTGTTTGAGTTGTGTTTGCCATGTAAACATCTATCACACTCACACATGATGTTGTAAGTACTATCATGCAAGTGTCGTCACGGTCATCTGAATGTCTATCCGAAGTGTCGCACTTGTCGCTCTCACCATTAGATAGTCTCGCAGTCAGTCACACTAAGCATATGTTGTCTTTTTGGTTTGAGGTGTCTTGTCATTGAGTCATGTTGAGTGTGTGTTCGCAAGGTCATGCATTCATGAGTTCACTCGCTTACACACTTAGTCATTTTTCTAAATCTCTATCAATCGGATCACCCTCCAACAACCAAACCTCTCCTAAGCTGCACTGTGTGGTATGAGCCCTCAGTGATCATGTATTGCTGCCCAGAATTGTGCAAAGCTTGAGGCTCCCTCCCAGGCAGTCTACACTGCACAATCCTGGAGTCAACCCAACTGAATGTCACCTAGAACAAAAAAAAAGTTTCTCAACAATCCATCTCAATCTATGTTTCCCACAAGAAAATCCATAAAGCTTCCAGCTGGTCAGCCAGAGAGTTTGACTGTGCAGTGACCCCAAGCTTCACTCCTCCAAAAAATTGTGTAGAAGTTGCCACCATGCCCACCTTTGCTGACTAAAGAAATTGTGTGGACATGAAGGATAGGTACCCCTTTCCTGTCACTGCACTATCCTCAAAATTTGTGCAGTTCTGTCAGCTAGTCATCCTGTTAGACGACCTATTGCTCATCCTGAAAACTACGCAGTTTTCATGGTTGTCCTCCAGCTTCTCGAAACCCGCTCAATCCAGAAACTGCGCAGAGATGTCCTACAAGCTAGCCTCCCAGTTTTTTTTTAGTTTTGGCTAGTAATCTCCTGCAACCCGCTTCCAACCTCCCTTGAGAATTTGCGCAATTTTCAATGCTAGTGTCTCCTTGATGCCTGCACTGCCTCCCTAGAAAATTTGGATAGTTTTGCCCTCTCGCCAAGCCAGATCCTGCAGACAGGCACTGCTAATCTAGACTGCCCACCTCAATCTCCCAGTGACCTCTGTGCAATTTTCCTTGATAGTGCCTAAAGCCTGCATCTCAGCCTAAAATGTGCTCTGCGTAGTTTCAAAACCTTGTCCTCTCTCTCGATCACCTGCACCAAAAATGAAAGATGATGCATCATGGTAGACTATGTGATTTTTGGATTTGATGTCATCTCGTCATGAGTGATTACAGATACAAGTACATGGATGAGACATGGCATGATGACGAATGGGATGAACAAGGAGCACATACTAAGAGAATTTTTCATGAACGAACGAACACACGAAGTGTACCTAGTAGCAAGTGAAGAAGACACATGCACATGCATGAACTATCAAACGAACACCAAGACCATCGAAGACTTCACACACCATCACTCAACAACAAAGCATCTCGACATGGACACCACCAACAACATTAACATACCAGCACTATCGTGTCGAGTCATGTCATGAGCCATCTCAGCCACATCAATATTGTGGGCCATATTGTTGTAATCAATGTAATGTAACGTGGAAGTCCAAGAGACCCACATGTAAAGTTGAAGAGTCATGTAAGTCAAATAGTCATGAGAGAAGTCGAATAATCACAAGGATATGTTTCACCCTTGGCTATATATACTCCTCATTTGTATATGCAAAATATTTTTTCACCTTGGCTCCTTCCACATAGCCTTGAGAGTCTATAATATTTTCTTTGAGGAGCAAGCAGTGGCTCCAACACTCTGCTATCAGGGTTAGTGATGTAATGGTGTACAGGTGTCTCTTGGAACTCTCTCTTAATTCAGAAGCATGTTAATAGACCAACATGTTTTCACACATGTATTGTATTCGTTTGTAAAACTATTCTTTGGATGCTTGCAATGCATGTTGCTTTAACCTATATTAAGACAATTGAACTATTTCACTTGTTTTAGTACATATGCTATTGGAAATGTGTTGTATCAGTTGTTAACGTAGTCTCCACCATGTGGGCTATTCATTCTTGTAAACATGTTATAACGTCTGTCGCACTCGTGTGGACTATTCCAATGGGTGTTGTACGTGATATATTTTCACCTTGTGTTTGTGACTGTCGCATTCGTGTGGACTACTCCACCAGAAGTTGCGCATGTCATGTTGTGTTGTGTGTCTCTAGTAGAATTGGGACTATTCCCTTTCAACCTGAGACTCACTTCCACCCTTTCCCTCTGCAGTGAAAGAAATTTGACACAAGTGACATTAAGCACTCACAAGGAACATGAACCTCACTATTCAAGGACAAATAAAACCAATCTCACATGCTAATAAGCAAGAGATAAGGCATATCTTTAAGATAATGGAAACCAGGCCATCATATCGGATGGGACTCCTCCACTAAACGGTGTGAAGTCTAGTTGGGACTTCATACTGGGGAGATCCCCTGAATTTTCGTGGGTACAACATCATCAAGACCTCCCTAGATGCATAACTCAACCCTTTTTGGATCATGTTTTTTGGCCCTGAGGCAAGGAACATAACTCTGCAAATTTTGGGCTTGATGCAAGTGGTAGACCACTATAATTTCAACCCTCTATGCCAGGCCTGTAATTTCGTTCCTTTTTGATAGGTTTGTAATTTAAGCTCTTTTTGATAGGCATGTAATTCGGCGTAGTTTATGGATTAGACCTTCAGACCTCTGACTTTACTCTCTGTAATTCAGACTAGAACTTGAGCAAACTTTGACCTACTTTGTGGCCTCTCTGGAGTAGATAAATCAATCAATACAGAGCTTAGAAATGGTCTTTTTGGAGTAGATAACTCGATCTATTATAGAGGACATATAACAAATATGTGGAACGAGAATTTTGGTCTTCTTTACCTCATCCCGTGGAGCATATCATTGATATTTGAATAGGGAATTTCAGTGATGTTAGGGAGCAAACATGGAGTCACTGTTGCAACATATTTGAGGAGTAGTCGTGGAACAAATCTTAGGCTCTTGGTTAGAAATATTTTTGATCATTGATGACAAACTTAGGTCCCTTTGAAAGTAGAGTTTGGAACCTCTTGTAGCAGCCTCTTTGGAGTCTTATACAAGTAATTTGAAGACCTATTTGTTGAAGAATGTAACTAGTGTTGGTCTTCACAGTTGTATTTGAGTAATAATGAAATATATTTATCAAAAGAAAGAAAAATAAATTTTATTATTAAATAAATTGACTTATTAAAACATGGGTTTCATGCTTGGGTCAATGTTTTTAGGTAAAAACCTCCATTGTAGGCTTCTAGGGTTTATGTGAAGTGTCCTTGTCCATGTCATATTGTAACAAGCCCTTCTTAGGATTTATTTGTCAAGAAAGAAATTTATTTTACGGTAAAATAGGTCAATTAGCCTCCTCCACCAAGTCGAACTAAACTGAGGGGTAGGAACACCTATATAAAGGAAAAAACTCGACCTCATTTGTTACACTCACTCATCAAGTTCAATATGCAACGTCCAGGTCCAGAAAAATTGTGATTTCAACTAAAGAAGAGGAAAGGGCTAGCGAAGAAGAAGGAGGTCTCTCTCAAGCATAAGAAGTCAAAATTATCTCTCCCTCTCTCACATGTGAAGCCGTTGAAGGGGCAAAAAAATGCAGAGCTGAAGTTGGGCCGAAATTCTGTACCTAGGGGTCGAAATTCTATTTCTGGGAAGCCAAATTTCTGGATTGTTGTTGGGTTGAAGCTGCTACATAATTATATGCTACTAAATCATCTTGGAAGGATGAATTGGTGGAGGAAGAAGATATATTGGTATAAGGTCTTGGTTTATCTCATTTTGAATCTGCTAAAGGAAGAGTTCTTTGACTAGGTTTTCCCCTATATAGGGGTTTTATCCTTGACTTGATCCCTACATCTAGTGTCCATGATCTTCATGTTTTTGTTTTGATAATTACTTAATGAGAAGAAGACAAAGGAAGAACACAAAGAAGTTAATAAGAACATAATAATATCACAAGTAATTATCAATATATGAAAATTTTTCTTCCTTTCCGATTTTATAGCATGGTATCTGAGCTAAGGTGAAAGAAGGAATAAAAAGGTGGCTTTGAGATCTACTAAAAGGATAATAAGGAGTTTCAAGGTTAGGTCATAAGGAGTAGCACACATCAATATGAAAAACTCAATTAATGCAAAAAAAAAAAACTAGAAGGAGCCTCTACCTACAGGCCATGGAAAAAGAGGATAGATCTTATCCTCAAAAAGCACAAAGTATTGAATCTTGTTCAAGGAAAAATCAACAAACCAACAAATGAAGCAGAGAAAAAGAAGTTAGAGAATCCAAAATTGTAGCCATGAACCTAATAATGGATACAATATAGGAAAAATTAATTCCATACATTTCCAACATAGATTCCCCTCAAGAAATGTATGAGGCTCTCTCCAAATTATTTACCATTAAGAACATTGGTCAAATAACAAGCCTTAAGAATGAATTAAGGACTATTAATATGACAAAAGAAGACACTGTATCATCCTACTTTATAACGATATCTAGAATTAGAGATGAGCTCTAAGAGATAGATGAAGTTGTCCCAGAAAAAGAGCTTGTAATTACTGCTCTTCTAGGATTATCAAAATCTTGGAGTGCCTTTGCATCAGGACTTAACAGTTGGAAGGATACACAAACATTTGAGAAAATGTGGAATGAATGTAGTCAAGAAGAAGCTCAGTATCATTAGTAAACAACAAGGAGGAGTATGAAGAAGAAAAAATCTCTAATTCCTATTTTTCTCATCACAGGAAGAAGGGAACATTCAATAAGTTCAAAGGACCAAAGATGAAAGTCGACCTATCCAAGATTGAATGTTACAATTGCCACAATATGGGTCATTACAAAAATCAATGTCCGAAGAATCCAAGGAATAAGAAGTGAGAAAGGGAATATGCGAATGTTGTTGATGAAGCTCCACCTAAAATAAACAAGACTGAAGAATCCGAGATTAGAGATCTATTTGTCAATGACTCAGGGAATACTATCCCTCACATATCTGTCTACCTTAAAGTTTTGAATTGTTTTCCTTTAGGTTTTAAATTTATAGGTCTAACATGTCTTGTTAGAACATTTTTGAATTTTTGATAAGTTGTAGGTATCCCTCAAAGAGTGGATTAAGAGGGAGCCTCCACCGTTTCACCAAAAAGATAAGCAATTTGTTCTTTGTTTCATCTTTTTATGTTTGGTTTCCTCCTCACATCAAAATTTGTTTATATAATATGCTAATAACCTTTTATCTATATTTTCCTTGGTTATGAAAGCTTACTAAATGTTCAAGATTATTAAGGAGATTTCAAAGGATAAAATTGAAACATGGAAGAAGTTCTGTTAGAAAGGAAGTCCGTCAAGGTTGGATGTCCTACAAGGTTTTTTAAGGAACAATTCAAGGTATGTATTAAACTAAAAGTTTTGCTACAAGGTTCTCTTCTTAGAAAATGTATGTTCATTTTCTTTACATTACTGAAATCGTTATGTCTAGGGTTTTGAATCACAAAGATTCTTATTAGGGTGATTAATCATTATATTGAATCTACCCTCATGATGTTATTTTATCATTCTTGTGTAACCCTAACCTTTAGGGTTCACCATAAAACCCTAGCCTCTTGTTTCTAAGGGTATGCCAATATTAATTATGAAACCCTATTCTACATAGGCTTGTTGTTGATGAAATATAGAATTCATATTATTTTGATGTTTAGTGTTTTGATATTATATAAACCCTAGCCATTTAGGGTTTGCTATTAATGTATAAATTATGTATTGAAACCCTAGGTGTATATTCATCCTATCGAAACCCTAGCCTCAAAGAAAGTAGTTGTATTTCTAAACTTTGATGTATTTATGTTTTTGTTTTATTAGATATTGATGTGAAATGAATACTATATATGCATATGCGGCTATGCTAACCTAATTCTTGATAATCATGTTTTAGTTTGTAAAACCCTAGTAGAGATTGATATTCTAGGATACAATGATATTCTTTTTTGATATGATTTAGTTTGGATGATAAAATCTAGGGTTTGCAACTAACCCTAGTAGAATTTTGACATGTAAAAGCATATTTTTGATATATAGCACTATGATTGGATTTTTATTTGATTAAATTGCTGATATCTAAGGCTTTGTGTCTCAAAGGTGAAGTCTAGGATTTGTGACAAAATTGTAGCAAGAAGTTGAAGTCTAGTATGTAAAGAGATGTAACTCTTGTTGTTTATGAACCTAACTAAGTTTAGGTGTTTGATATCTAAAATCTAAATGCTTCCATTATAGTAACATAATTTTGATATAGTTAACTTCATGCTTCTGTATGTTTGTATTTGGTTGTACTTGCTATTAAAGTTTTGCAGGTACATAATCTTTAGATGATGAATATGTTCATATGGTAATAATAAGCATGATGAAGGAAGTTATGATGATCAAGATAACCTTGATATTGTAAGAAGGAATAGAGCCATGAAAGGCTCTCTAATGTTATAGAAGAAGGAAGTGGGTACATCTCCTCAGTTGAGAGGGAGGGAATATTATGATAGTGAGTACTATGAAGTAATAATGGAACCAAATGAATGAGAGTATTATAGATAAAGGTCTGTGATTCATGAAGGCTTGAGAAGTAGTAAGGTTGTATTTGGTTCTGCTAAAGAAGTGAAAGAATAAAAATTCCGACAAGATGTATATGGATAACTTGATGACGAAAGTACATCAAAATGATTGAGGACCCCGAAGGTTTGTGTTTACTTGTATGTATATTTGAAAGCTTATTATTGATTGGGGTTGTTGTTTTTATAGGTAAATATCTCCATAAAAAGGTCAAACACTCTGGAAGCATTCTTGGACAAATGGATATATCTAGTTTGATAAGTAGAGCTAAATCATCTAATGGTGGATGCTTGGGAGGACATCTAGCTGGCTTATGTGTTGATGTCTAGATCCTGAAGAGGGAGGGTGGCGTTGGTCATGGAGCTCCGAACTTGGATACACACGTAGATCACTAGGTTTATGGTTAGCTAGTAAGCCTGATGGTACCTAGAGTGGCTGAAAGCTTGAGTCCATCTTATTCCCACACAGATAGAATACCCTTATCAGGTATCTAGTCCACAACATTGAGTGTGCTAGAACTCTTCGTAGTTCATTTTGACATCTTTTGTGTACCTCTAAATATATATGTAAATTATGGATACGTACCTAGTTAAGAGGGAGTGTTGAAGAATGTAACTAGTGTCAGTCTTCATAATTGTATTTGTCATAATGAAATATATTTGTCAAAAGAAAGAAAAATAAATTGACTTATTAAAGCATGGGTTTCATGCTTGGGTCAATGTTTTTAGGTCAAAGCCTCCATTGTAGGCTTCTAGGGTTTATGCCAAGTGTCCTTGTCCATGTCATATTGTAACAAACCCTTCATAGGATTTATTTGTCAAGAAAGAAATTTATTTTGAGGTAAAATAGGTCAATTAGGCATCCTCCACCAAGTCGGTCTCAAACTGGACAAGTCAACTTAAACTGAGGGGCAGAAACACCTATATAAAGGCAACAACTTGACCTCATTTTTCAAAATCACTCATCAAGTTTGATCTACAACTTCTGGGGCAAAACAAAGTGTGAATTTTAAGGAAAGAAGAGGAAAGGGCTAGCGAAGAAGACGAAGGCTTCTCTCAAGCATAAGAAGTCAAAATTCTCTCTCTCTCACTCTCTCTCTCTCTCACACACACAAATAGACACGTGTGAAGTTGTGAAGATGCTGAAGGTGTTCAAAACTACAGAACTGAAGATGGGTTGAAATTTCATAGCTAGGGGTCAAAAATTTGTAGCTGGGACGTCAAATTTATGGATTGTTGTTGGGCTAAAGCTGCTAGATAAGAAGAGACTACTAAATCATCTTGGGAGATTGAATTGATGAAAGCATTGAAGCCTCCTTGAAGATTTCAAGCAGATTGATAGGGTTGGAGCCCTAGAGGATTAGAGTCCTCACACAAGGTAGGATCCTTGTGGAAGACCAAGTTGGATCTAGGACTTGAGGATTGGAGTTCTCAAGGAGACCAAGTTGGAGCCTTGGAGAATTTGAAGAATTTGTAGTACATGTGAGCCTGGTTTGTAATTGATGATTGGAGCTTGCATCTAGGGTTGGAGCCCTGAAGGAGTTATAGGTTTTTATTGTACAAATTGGAATTTGAGTTTTATAAGAGGATTGGAGTTCACATCATTTCTTATTAATATTTTTTTTCTTGCTGTACATATTGTGTTATGATTTTATAATTATCTTAGTTGGCATAATTTAACAATTCCAAACAAATATTATCACATAGTAATGTCACACAAATTTACTGATGGTAAAATAACAATTTGTGTTTTACTATTTGAGGTAGTCTAATATATATTTTTTAAGAATTTTAAAGCATTATTAATCACATTAAATTCCATGTTTCACATCATTTGCAACTTTTAACAGTATGAATATGGTTGTAATTTATCTTTTAATTATATGCCATTCACATCTCTCAAGTACATTTATGATAAATCATAATTTGTTTGACAAAATTGATAACCACTTGAAATGAAAAATGCTAATTTAGTTTAATTTAAATATTAATTCACTAAAAACCAAAATTATCATATACAACCGATAAAAAGGACAAGGAGACAACAAAAAATATTCCAATACATAAAAGAGAGAAAAAAGCCAAATTTAGGCTTTGTAAATTTAAAAAAGACAGAGAAAACAAAAACAAAAAATCCGTGGAATACATAAAAGAGAGAAAGGAGCCAAATTTATGCTTTGTAAATTTCAGTATAAACACTCTAATTTATCTATCCCTAAGAGAGATCAAGAGCATCCACTAAAAGATATGTAGGGTTTACTTGTAAATATTAATATTAATGAAATGAAATAATTAAGAAAACAATATCCAACACATTTTTTGTTTTGCTTGTAATGCTATAGAAATTATATTAACAGAAAATCACGGAATTTACATAGATACAGAAAGTGACAGGAATGCCACAATGCTCTGTGTCAAGGAGCCAGAAAAGTCTACTGTCGTGGTAGAACATAAAGCCAAAATTGTCTATGGACCAGAACAAAACAAGACATGGCCTTAACAGACTAGGGATATATAGTAGCAACAAAACATGATAGACCAAAACCAAAATAAGGACCTTTTATCCTGATCTGTTGGGAACAACTCCTTAGAATCCATAGAAACATCCTCATTGGTTGGAGGAGCATTCTCAACATCACGACCTTGAAAACATTCATTGCCATGAACACAATCATTACCATGAACACGACCTCAATTACGAATACAGGCAGACATAGAGTTGTCTAGTGCAGCTAGAGGAGCGTAGGGGCTAGCATGGGAGCCCTTAGCAGAGTCAACATGTGGTAGAAAAAATAGCTTAGCCAACCCTGATATGTCGACTTCCAAGGCCCCAACCACCATACGAATCGCAAAAACCAGTTTAACCATGAGAAAATCAATAACAGAGAGCCTATTCTCCACAATTTTACACACCTCATTCCTTTCATGGATGTTGGGTCCCTATAATACTAGTGATTACCCCATTACTATTGTATTTGCATCCCTTATTAATATTGTTGTGCCCCTATTATCACCATATTATTATTACTGTGCCCCATAGAATCCCTCTATTGTTATTTTTGTGGCTTTATATTATTATTGTTAGGTCAGCTGGGTTATATTGTGACTCCTTAGACTCCTATATATAGAAAGGAGGTTTTGTCATTTGAATCATCCAAGAATTTTTCATTTATGTAATGTAAAGGAGGTTTCCCCCTTGAAGAGGCTGAATTATAAGGCATTGATCTATCTTTTCTTGAGCTACTTTCATAACATTTGGTATCAGAGCCTTGGATTCTAGGGTTTCGTTGTTCCAAATAGGTCATCGTCGAATTTTCGCTATAATTTTTTTTCTAAGACATTTCAGAAGCTCCCATTTGAGAAGACATCGCACTAAACCTCAGATCTGAATTTTAGAGCTTTTCGCGATATATTTGCGGAGATATGATCTGGGGAAGTTGGTCTTTTTGCAGACTCCTGAATTACATTCCAAACAAGTGACCGGGACAAAATCGTCATAACTTTCTCTCTGAGCATCGGATTGAAATTTTGTAAGAAGTTACAGAAAGAGGATAGATTGTAGTTTCTTGTAGATATTTTTTAGAGCCAAAGGTCAAAACAGTGACTCATGGCACGTCGTACAAGTTCGCTCTACTGAACTAGTCTATAATCAAGTCACTGTGGGAGTTTTCGCATAACTCTTCCTTGGAGAATCCAATTTGGGTCAGACTGGTGGCATTGGAAAGAGGACACAGAGGGCTACTGTAGGTCACAATTTTAGAACTGGATGATCAGAAATTACAGAGATACATCAGAGGTAATATCGAGCTTCTACAAAGTGAAAAAAGGTGTGTAGATTTTTTTAAATTTTTGCTTAAGCTTGGTTTGAAAATTTATTTTGAAGGAATTCAAAGGGAATAGTAGAACATTATTATCGGTAACTGATGCCTCGAGGAAAGAAAATGAAAACACCTAGTAAGCAACCTGAAAGCTCTAGCATGACTTATGAAGAAGAGGAAGAAATGCTACATGATATATCAAAATTACAAGAACAAGTGCAACAAATGTCACTCTCACAAAAGCTAATAGAAGCTAAGATAAATGGCGTGGAAGCTAAGATGAATGGCATGGAAGCTAAGATGGACAGCTTCAAGATATATTTGAACACAAATTTGAAGACAGGCATGGCAGATTTGAAGACAAATTTGACAAATTTTCTACAAGAAATACTTACTAATGGTGAAAAGGTAGTAAAGGAAACTCATGATGCGAACAAAAGAAATGTTAATCATGATTTCTTAGACTCTAATGTGGGATCAAAGACCCACCATATTCCAAAAATCGATATGAGGAAGTTTGATGGCAAGGATCACGCAACATGGATATTACAAATGGAGCAATTTTTTGATCTCAATAATGCGCAAAACACACAAAAGGTACGTATTGCAACTTTATATTTGGAACCAAATCAGTTTGTATGGTATCAATGGATTTTCTCTCGTAAAAAAATTATCACTTGGGCAATTTTTACAGAAGAATTGATAGCACATTATGGGGATACAAAAAGCAACACTTTTTTTATCCAATTGATAAGTCTCAAACAAAAGGGTTCAATAATGGAGCACATTGAGGAGTTCCAAAAATTGAACATAAGGGTAAAAAATATTCCAGAGGAGCATAGGATTGATGTGTTCATAGGGACTTTAAAGGATAATATCCAACATGATGTTCGCCTTTGGGAACCTGATTCATTAGAGAAGGCATTCAGGTTAGCAAGAAAAATGGAAAGCAAAATTATGGCAACCAGGAAGCATACCACTCACAACTATAAAGATGGAAGTGTGGTTGCCCCTAGTCTTCCACAACCTATAAGGTTGACACCACAACAATTGGAAGAAAAAATAGCAAAATGGCTTTGTTACAATTGTGATAGCAAATACACTAAAGGTCATAAGTGTGTTGAGAAGAAATTATTCTACTTAGATTGCGAACAGGAAGAAGAAAAGGAGCAAGAAAGGTCAAAAGAAGAGGATATACTCCAGGAACAAAGCCTAGATAAAGAAGAAATGAATCCGACCATATTTTGTAATGCATTGGCGGGAATTACCACTCCTCAAACCATCAAGATAGAAGGACAAATCAAGAAGAAAAAGATAATAGTGTTGATTGATTTAGGAAGTACCCACAATTTTATTCATTGTAAGGTAGCAAAAGAATTGAATTGCTTCTTATATCTAGCACCAGAGTGTCAAGTGATGGCTGCAAATGGAGGAACAATAAATTGCTCTGGAAAGTGCCATAATATCAAGCTATCGATGGGAGAATATGTATTGACTAGCCCAATTCTTTCCATTCCAATGGGAGGTGCTGATGTTGTAGTAGGAGTCCAATGGCTACAATCCTTGGGTACAATAGCTTTTAATTTTCAAGAACTTTTCATGAAATTTTCCATGGAAGGATAAGAAGTTGAATTAAGGGGTATTGCAGGGAAACTAGGAAAGATAATTAGCTCTAATGGTATGACAAAGTTTCTAAAAAAGGAACAAAGGGGTGTAATTGCACAATTATGTTCGCTAGATGTTTCCACATTGCAATCATCTATTTCTCTAGATCTCCAAAAAGTCTTGGACAATCATTCCAAGGTATTTGAGACTCCCAAAGGTCTCCCACCTATTCGTGATCATGATCATGCTATTCATTTGATTCCAGGAAGTGTTCCTCCAAACATCAGGTCGTACAGATATCCCTATGCCCAAAAGAGTGAAATTGAATATATGGTTGCAGAAATGCTAGAGGCTGGTATAATTCAACCGAGTCAAAGTTCTTTCTCTGCTCCAATATTATTAGTGCACAAGAAGGATGGATCATGGCACATGTGTCCAGATTATAGGGAGCTCAACAAGCTCACTATTAAAGATAAGTTTCCCATTCCCGTCATTGATGAATTACTGGATGAATTGCATGGATCAATTTACTTCACCAAGTTGGATCTTCATTCAGGATATCATCAAATCAGAAAGAAGACTGAAGACATTCCGAAAACAACATTTAGAACTCATGAGGGTCATTATGAATTTTTGGTCATGCCTTTTGGCCTTACCAATGCACCTTCAACATTTCAAGGTTTGATGAATTCCATTTTCAAACCATTCCTTAGAAAATTTGTGTTAGTATTTTTTGATGATATACTAATCTACAGCAAGTCTTGGAAGGATCATGTTGAACATGTTGACAGGGTGCTACAACTATTGGAGGAGAAACAATTATATGCAAAAAGATCCAAATGTTTCCTTGGAGTACAAGAGGTGGAATATCTGGGTCATATTGTATCTCATGAAGGAGTTAAGGTAGACCCTAGCAAAATTAAAGCCATTAAGGAATGGAAAATCCCCACATCCATAAAGCATCTGCGAGGATTTCTCAGGTTGACAGGGTATTATCGCAAGTTTGTTAAGAATTATGGGAGAATAGCAGCACCTCTAACAACATTATTGAAGAAAGATGCATTTTCATGGACTCCAGAAGCAACAAAGGCCTTCGAACATCTTAAAGAGGCAATGTGCCAAGCATCGGTCTTAGCCACACCGGACTTCACAAAAACCTTTATTGTGGAATGTGATGCTTCAGGAAATGGAACTAGTGTTGTTTTAATGCAAGATGAAAGACCCATTGCTTTTGAAAGTCGTCCAATCAAGGGAAAGTTTTTACACAAATCTATTTATGAGAAGGAAATGTTGGCAATACTCCATGCACTTAAGAAATGGCGACCCTACCTAATGGGAAGACACTTCAAGGTAAAAACGGATCATGATAACCTTAAATACTTTTTAGAACAAATATTATCCTCTGAAGAGCAACAAAAGTGGGTCACAAAGATGTTGGGTTATGAATTTGAAATCATCTACAAAAAATGGAAGCAAAATGTGGTGGTAGATGCACTCTCAAGAAAGGATGAGGATGTGGAAGCATTGTTGTGCGCCATTTCTATTATCCAACTAGATTGGATAAACGAAGAAAGGGAGGGATGGAAGAATGACGAAGAAGTGTGGGAACTTATTCGAAAATTACAACAAGATTCTTGTACGTCTGATACATTTAGCTGGAAAAATGATTCTTTATGGTACAAAGATCACTTATACCTCTGTAAGAATTCCCAAATTAAACAAAACATTCTTATGGAATTGCACACTTCTCCCTTAGGAGGGCACTCGGGATTTTTAAAAACTTACCACAGGATTAAGAAGGAATTTTTTGGGATGCCCTTAAATCGGATATTCAAAAATTTGTGGCGGAATGTTTGGTTTGCCAACAAAATAAAGTTGAAACAATTAAGACACCGGGTCTATTACAACCTTTATCCATTCCAAGCCAACGTTGGGAGGAGGTTTCAATGGATTTTATCATAGGTTTACCCAAGTCTGAGGGAAAGAGTGTCATCATGGTGGTAGTTGACAGACTTACCAAGTATGCACACTTTTGTGCTTTATCACATCCATTTAAAGCCAATACAGTTTCTATTGCATTTATGGAAACAATTCAAAAGCTACATGGAAACATAAAGATTATTGTAAGTGACAGAGATCCCATTTTCACTGGAAATTTTTGGACAGAATTATTTTCTTGTCTTGGTACTCAGTTAGCTCATAGCTCATCTTATCATCCTCAATCTGATGGGCAAACTGAGATAGTAAACAAATGTTTGGAAGGATATCTTCATTGCTTTGTATCTGATAAACAGACACAATGGGTCAAATGGTTGCCTTTGGCTGAATGGTGGTATAACACTTCCTTCCATACAACAATAAAAATGACCCCATTTATGGCACTTTATGGATATCAGCCACCATCCATCACATCATATTTAAGAGAAAATTCTAAGGTTCAAGCGGTGGAACATCACATCGAACATCAACAACAAGTCCTCCAACTCTTAAAGGATAACCTCGTGTTGGCACAGAATAGAATGAAACAACAGGCATATCAACATCGCAATGAAAGAAGTTTTGATTTAGGTGATTGGGTATTCCTACGACTACAACCATATAAGCAAATGTCCCTCAAGAAAGCTAAGAAGGATAATAAATTATCACCAAAGTATTATGGTCTGTATAAGGTATTGCAAAAGATTGGTACTATGGCATACAAATTGGAGCTTCCTGCAGCTTCTCGATTGCACCCAATTTTCCATGTTTCATGTTTAAAGAAGGTTATAGGCGACAAGCTCCCATTTCAAACAATATTTCCAGAAATTGACGAGGAAGGAAAAATTATATTGCAACCGAAAGCAGTCACAGAAACAAGAACTCGACAGCTACGAAATCGATCAATTTCGGAGTATCTTATCAAGTGGAAGAACTTATCCGTTGAAGATTCCACATGGGAGGATGAGAATTTTATACAAAAGCATCTAGAACTACTCAAGCGTTGAGGACAACACTTTTTTGAAGGAGAGGGGCATGTTGGGCCCCTATAATACTAGTGATTACCCCATTACTATTGTAGTTGCATCCCTTATTAATATTGTTGTGCCCCTATTATCACCATATTGTTATTATTGTGCCCCATAGAATCCCTCTATTGTTATTTTTGTGGCTTTATATTATTATTGTTAGGTCGGCTGGGTTATATTGTGACTCCTTAGACTCCTATATATAGAAAGGAGGTTTTGTCATTTGAATCATCCAAGTATTGTTCATTTATGTAATGTAAAGGAGGTTTTCCCCTTAAAGAGGCTGAATTCTAAGGCGTTGATCTATCTTTTCTATCTTTTCTTGAGCTGGTTTCATAACAATGGACAACCCATGCCAAAGCCAAATGTAGCGCCTCCACCTTTGAACTTTCCACCTCCATGGATTCCTCCTCCAATGAAACTTATTAACGCTAGAATTTCGGCATGAGAGAGGGGTAATGACGGGAAAAACCCCTTCCGCCACGCTGCTGAGACTTTCCCCTATCCATTCTGTCAACCCCTACACTTGTAGATCCTTCTTTAGCCTTTGCAAGCTCCCACAAAAATCGGAAAAATTCTCCATGAAGTCACACTCCCCCAAATCAACCACCATATTGCAATCGTACATCGTACCACGACCTCTCTCATGCACAGAGAAACCTAGAGGGGGGTGATGAATTACCCATTCATTGCACATCATCCACATAGTTCGTGAGCTCTTACTCCATGACACTTGGATCTGGGAGGAGACAAATCCTTCATGGCCATCTCTTGACAGTGAGTGGCCCAGGAAGAAGTAGAGGAAACCCCTACTGTATGATTTTCCAAAATTGTCTTGCTTTGCACACCTTTGTTAGACAGGTAGTCCTCTATGGAGTTGGTTGAGCAAAGGACATGGGTGAATGATATTGGTTCTTGTCTTTGAATAGCCTGTGCTAGTCTTTGGATACGATGATTGAGCCTCTAGCTTCAAATAAGTTTGTCAAGGGAAGAACTTGATTGTAATTTACGAGTTGCCTTGATGATGAGGAGAGAGTCATCCTCCGCACTGAGAGGAAAAATCCTCATCTGAATGGCAATGAGAAGACCCTAGATTAGTGCCTCTAGTTTTTCCGCATTGTTGCTGTCATGCCCTAAGTAGCCTAAAAACATGCAAATTAAATCTCCCTTATTTGATCACAGTACTCCCCTAAATCCTACCTCACCAGGATTTCCTTTGGAGGCCCCATCGAAGTTGAGATTGAAAAAGGAGGCTGAGGGCAAGGACCAAAAGGAAGGAGAAGGAGAGAAAACTGAGCTAGCCGAGGGAGAGTGCTTTCTGAATGATACTTTGACATTCCACCAATGGAGAATGATAATCTCTTGAGGAGGCCCTTTGAGGTCACATTCTTCCCAGAGGACAACATTGATGGATTCCAAGAAATGAGAAGCCATGGAATTCAAAATAACCTGCACAGGTGCATTTTTATCCTGGAAGATACAATTGTTTTGTTCTTTCCACAAAGACTAGACCAAGAAACCCAATGCAAGCTCCCATATTTTGTTGAGGATTGGCATTTTGAAGGGATTCTTTTCCCAATCTTTGAGCATTGAAACTACATTGCCCCATACTCCATTGGTCCTTCTAAATCCAGTCGACAGTTTGTCCCATAGCTCACTTGTTATAACACATTCATCCAAAAGGTGGTTGATTGTTTCTTGATGAGAATTACACATGTGGAAGATAGAAGGGCAAATGAAACCTTGTTTGAGTAAGTTTTCCTAGGTCAACGTTCTTCCATGGTATAAAAGCCAAATAAACACTGTGATTTTTGGCTAGTGGCAGGTTAGACAGAGATCACTCCAGCTTTTGCCTTGTGGTGTCTCCGATGGAGACTTGGACATAAAGTATGCCTCCTTGAGAGAGAAAGTTCCATGAATTTGGTATCCCCATCACAGGATATCATCCCCCTCTAATTTCCAAATTACTCTTCTGCTAAGCTCTGATCTGATGATGTTGGCCCAATCTTCCCTTACTTGTTCCCCCCACGAACTAGGGTTTTGCCATGTCCTCAACCCATGCTCATCATCTTCCAGGCAAAAATGTCTGACCAAAGATTTGTTTTCTCCAAAATTGAGAAAGACATTCGGCTGAGGTGGAAGAGATCTTGCAAGACTTGGAAGCTGAAGCTAGGAGTCATCCTAGAATCTAGCTTGAAAGCCACCTCGAATCTCGTAGAAACAATGATTCTGGACTAGGTCCAGATTACTATTGGAAAAATTCCAAATGAGAGATCCTCTTGGCGGAGAGAGGATATGAACCAAATCCAATTGATTAACCTGTTTGGTGTACTTGTTCCTCCAAAAATGATCCCATGGCTTTGATGGGTTTGAAAGAAATCTCCACCATATCTTTCGCCCATGGCCTTGTTTACAATTTCCGGATCTCGATGACCCAAGCTTCCTTCTAATTTAGGATGGAAAAGAGAAGAACATTTCACCAAACTCAATTTGTGGTGTAGATTATCTCCTCCTCATAAGGAATTTCACTGAAGTTGTCTGATTTTTTTCCGAACCCATTTGGGGGCAGCCAGAACTGAAAAAAGATAATAGGGCAAAGACTGAAGAATAGATTTAAGGAGAACCAACCAACTTGCAATGTTCAGGGCTTTGAAGGTCTAACCATCTAACTTTCTCTGGAGTTTGTCAAGAAGCTCCCTCCATGAGACATGCTTAATGGTACAGTTAGTGAGTGGAGCCCCCAGGAACTTGGAAGGAAGGGAAGCAATCAAGAAACCGAGGATACGAGTGATGTTGCACTAGGTGGCTGACGACATGTTAAAGAAGAAGATTTTGGAATTTTCCAGGTTGATGGTGGTCCTAGAAGCATCACAAATGAGGTCAAGGATGGATTTAATGGCTCAGGCTTCAAAGATAGAAGGATGATTGAAGAGAAGGGTATCATGGACAAAATTATGATGGGAGAGAGGGGGATGATCATGAAAGGAGAGGCCTCTGAGAAGACCCTCGCTAATAGTAGTTTGAATGGATCAGTCCAGACCCTTAGCCATAAGGATGAAAAGGAAGGGAGATAATGTGTTGCCCTGCCTAATACCCTGAGACTAGGAGAAGGTCTTGGAAGGAGAACCATTGATAAGGATAGAGAAGAAGGGAGAGGAGATAAGGGAGAACACCTAAAGCATCCAATCATTGTTGAACCCAAACACCAGGAGCATATCCTTCATGAAGCCCCAATTTAATTTGTCAAAATATTTTGAGATATCTAGTTTGAGAAGCATACCTACTTTTTTTTTTGAACTTTTAAGGAGTGGATATATTCATGCACCAAATTGATGCCATCCAAGATCTATCAACCTTTCACATAACCCGTTTATTCCATAGAGATTAGTAATGGAAGAAAGGTTTTGAGGTAGTTGGTAATAACTTTGGAGGTGATCTTGTAGACCACATTGCAGAGTGAAATAGGCCTCAATTTGTTGGGCGAAGGTGCATTAGCTTCCTTGGGAATTAAATCCAGGAAGGTTGCATTCAAAGCTGGGAGTATTCTCTTTTCAAGACGAGACTCCTCAATAAGCTCCATGATCTTTTGTTTTAGGAAGCTCCAACATTTATTGAAGAAAGAGACAGTGAAGCCATTCGGGTCAAGTTCTTTGCCTTCAGCCATGCCGAGGAGTTCCTCGCTTACTTCCTTCTCTGAAATGGGCCTCATTAACATTTGATTATGCTCCTGTGTCACCAATTTTGGAATGTTGGCTGTAATGAGATTTGACTCCTGTTTTCGGCAGGGCTGAGGGTCAGACATCAAATCCAAATAATAATCTATTAATATCTGCTCTACCTCCCCTTGAGATTTAAATTTATGATCCTGAGGGGTTTTAAGCGAGGCAATATGATTATGGTTCTAATGCTAGATGCTTGATTTCTGGAAGAAGTTGGTATTACACTCTTTTGATTGAAGCTAGTTGATTCTTGCTTTTTTCTTCCAAGATATTTCCTCTTACTTGTATCGCTACTCTAGGGCCTTGGCAAGAGAAGCTTCTAGTTCCACTGATTCTTCATTGCGCCCCTGGAGAATGATGTTCTGTTGTAGGGATTCCATCTGTTGTTCAAGGATCTTCTTCTCTATGAATATGTTACCGAATTCCTCCTTGTTCCATTTTTTTAAGTAGCCTTTAAGTCTTTTGAGCTTTTGTTGCATAATATACATTTTGGAGCCTGTTATATCCTCCATGTTTTCCCACCACACCTGAATTTTACTAATGAGAGAGGCATCTGTGAGCCAAAATTCTTCAGATATGAATGGTCTGTTTCTTGGCTTACCCATATTTTTCCAGGTCAAATTGATGGGACAATGATATGAACCTGCTGCTGGAAGAATTTTTGAGAGGAAGTACCCTCCTCTGGTGAAGAGGTCTTTTGATATTATAAAACGAATCAGCCTTGAAGCGATCTGATCCCACCCTCCTCGATAGTTGTTCCATGTAAAAAAACCATTATGCATTTGTGAGTCCACTAAAGCATTGGATTCGATGACATTTCACAAGTCCTATGCCTCCTTATTCAGGAAGCGCCTTCCCCCCTTCTTCTCCTTTAGTGATGTGATCATATTTAAGTCACCTCCTAGGACCCACTTCCTTTCATCAAGGAGGTGATGGAGAGAGTTGAGATGAGCATGTAGTTCTAATTTTCTTGCATTGGATTGAGCACCATAGACATTAGAGAGAAATCCATGCATATCCGATCCTGGAAAATGGAAAGAGACAGAGATGGAAAAACTTTCTTTTTTGATAAGTTGGACATCTATTAGCGTGGGGTCCCAAGCTAATCCTAGTTGACCTGAAGCATCTGCAGTGTCCAATGCAAGAAGAGACACTTTTTTCCACACTTTATATAAGATTTTATTCAAGTCTTCTTCAAAAAATTTAGTTTCTTGGATGAACAAGATTGTCGGAAGTTCCAGCTAAATCTTCTATTAAAGAATATGTTGTTTTGAAGAGCTATTCAAACCCCTTACATTACAAGATATAACTTTCATTATGAAACTTACTTGGGGGGAAAGTAGATCACATTGATCTTCTTGTCCTGACCTGAATCTACATGCTTCCTTCCCAGAGCATCAATGCGCTGCAGATATGTTTTGCCTCCTAATTTTTTTTCATCCTTTGAGGATTTCTTTCCTTCCTTGAAGGATGCAGAGCTCTGAACTCCCAGCTGCATAGAGGCCTTGGCCTTCTGAAGAAATTTTGTTAAGAGATTAATCTGCTTGGGGAATATTGCCTTCAGTTCATTCTGTTTGCATGCCTCTTCCATGGCCAGAAGGTCGAGACCTTTGATGTCCATCATTTCTTCATCATCCATTGGAGAGTCCTCTTCCATCGGAACCTCCTCTATTTCATACGGATCTTTAGTCGGGGTCTCCTTGGCCTCACTGTGGCTTGACTGTTCCTGAGGTTTCTTTTTGGGGTCTTCCTTGGCTTTGTCCGTGTCTTGTCTTGCATTGCTTGGCCCAACCAACTCCTCTTGCAGATTGGTTAACACCTCAAAGCTATTGTTAGAGGCTTTATTTTTCTATGCATTGGTGCCAACCAATATTTTATTGTCTCTTTTTATTGGAAACCTTGGTAAAACCCTCGCCATTCGTTTCCTCCTTTGCCTTAGGGCTTTTTTTATTTGCTTCGTTGAGAGGACATTCAAGAAAGAGATGGCCGTGCACATGACAACACTTGCATCTGAAGGGCACATACTCATAATCTAGAGGTTGGGTAAAGTCATTATCCTCGCAGTCCAGTTCCACCGTTTCAGGAAGAGAACCTGAAATGTTCATGTAGATGCATATTTAGGCGAAGGAGGTATATCGACCTAGGGTAGTTTTATCTGAGGAGCAAACAAACTTTCCAATCTTTTTGCCTATGTCCATGAGTGTTTTCAGATCCCAACATTCTTGTGGAAGGGAGTACATACAAATCCAAATAGGTCCCCAAGAAAAGTCTTCCTTGTCCAAATTGAAGCATTCCTTCCAGTGCATCATATAAAGTCTTATAGAGTTGAAAAAGTAAGGATCTTCCTCTAGGAATTTGTTTAAATATTTTTTGTTAGTGAAGATAACAATGTGTTGGGCATGGAACCCCCCCAAGGCATGTTTTGGGGCTTAAAGCCCAATTTTTGACCAAATCTTGTTGTAAAAGCTCACATAATAGAGTCACAGGGTTGTCCACCCTAGTTTTGTAATGTAATGTCAGCTGGATAGACCTACCCATGGTCCATGGGCCATGGGATTGTATAAATAGAGCGAGGCTCTAAGTGTAAAAGATAACTAAGATAGATGAGAGGAGGAAAAATCTAAGTGATTGAGTCGAAGTGTAAAGTGTGTCTATGGGTTGTAGAGTAGGAGAAGGCTCTGCAGCTATGTGTGCAGAGGCCTAGTAGTCTGTAGCTGAGTGTGTGGACCCTTGCAGCTGAGTGCGCAGGATAGGTAGAGTCTGTAATCATTGGAAGAATCAATAAAGAGAAGTTTTGCTATAATTCTATGTATCTTTCTTTGGTTTAATGCATGATTGAATATAATTTATGAGTATACTGTTTATTTACTGTGCGAACCTGTATGAATGTTTTATATTGTTAAGTATAACTTAAGAAATTTAAGTAGGCGAATGTGCTTAATTGATACTGGAAGATAAATAAGATCTCGGGTAATAGTGCAAAACGCAGCACAACCCCCTGGTTAGGGCTATGCGAAGGCAGGGTATCAGGTCGTGAGGAACAGAAGGTGCGTGAAGCCACCTACATGCAGGGACAAATAGTGGACCAGTCAAACTCATCAGACATCTCTAGGGTGTGGAAACCTGGTTCTAGCACCCTCCCATACTACTTCGGGTGAGACCTCAGTCCGCGCTTCACAGACTGTTTCTGAAAGGGCCAATAGTATATGGATTTGTTTGGCTAATTAACTCCGAACCTGGGTCAGGCCCAAACAAGCCAACAAATGGTTCCGTTGACGGGACCAAGATCTGCATAGAGATGTCTGATGTCATATCACTGGAATCCGATAAAGAAAGGAATTGAAGAGTGGTTGGATAGAAAGATTCATGAGTTCGCGGTGTAGGAAAACAAGAATCCACGATTATCAAAGGAAGAGTGGTTATATTGGTACTTGTATATGGAGATCCACAAATTTTTCTTTACATCCTTCTCTACTGAGTTGTACGAGTGGATCACGAAGCTAGCAGATAGCCAAGGAAGGTGTAAACTCGACAAACCTATTGTGCGGACTCCAGAATTGGTGCACAAACTAGAAGCATCAGAAGATCAGATCACGCGCGCTGTCAATCACTCGATCGAATCATAGGAGGATTCATCACCGAATTCTCAGTAGATACTTCAGTCATATATAGTGAGGCAGAATGATGCTTCCTCAAGGGACCACGAGGTAAGTACGTTAAATCTTTGAACACTTGGATTAAAATGCTACTGTGTGAAAAGTGAGTTATGCGAATAAATTGATGTTTGGGGCTACGCGAAGTGGGAGAGTCTACAAAAATGAAGGTAGCATAGAACTAGAGACTAGCCCCTTGATTTCACCTCCATGAGGAGGTGAAGAAGAGCTCGCGAAGGTCTCACCAAGAAGTGTGATCAATCTGATAAGGCAGAGAATTCCATGTATACCACCCCCACCCACACCACCACCAGTTTCACTGTATTCACCCCCAACTTTTCCCATCCCACCTCCACCACCACTGCGAAGAAGTATTGCCAGTGAAATAAAGCTACCAATGTTCAAGGGAGTAGGGAATGAAGATCCGGACTAGTTTTGGTTCGTGGAAAAAGTTGTATGGGAAGCACAAGGTGTCATGGACGATAATATAAATAAGGCAATGTTGGTCAGCGCTCTGCAGGATCACGCACTGGCTTGGTACATTAATCATTTCAATGACAATCCAAATGTGGGGATAGCAGATATCCAAGCTATGCTAAACAAGGAATTTAGCAGGCTGAAATTGGAGGCACAGTTGATCATTGGATTCAAGGAAATCACAATGCTACTAGGCGAAACCACGTGGGAGTTGGATCAAAGACTGAAGTGCACAATTTGCGAAGCGAACACGACATTAATAGATGGGATACACTGTGAATGGTTTGTAGCATCATTAACATCACATCTACGGAACGCACTATCGCAACAAAGTCTAACCACTTAGGCTGAGGCTTTGGAGGTCGCGATGAGATTTCACGAGACTCCGATACAAGATCCTAACTTGGGAGTCCAATAGATTCACGCGTAGTTGAAAAACTTATGCCTTGAGATGCAGAGTTTGAAACAAGACAAGACGGCTCGTCTAGAATTGCGCGATGATGTATGGTGAGTAAAGTGCAAGGGCCAGGGGAACGACAAGGACCACTTCCCGGTGTTCGCGAATTACCTCGCGGGAGGAGGACCAATGCCATCAAGACCAGAGGCACAAGTAGGACCAAGTGCGGTGCCTGTATTATGGTGCGTGATTTGTTAGATAGGAGGAAAGCATGCTACAGATAATTGCCATCTATTACAGAAGTATACGCAGAATTCCCAATAGTTGTTCTGTAATTTCTGCAAGTCAGTAGGCCATGATGAGCGCACCTGTAGAAGTTATGAACTGATGATGGATTAGAATCCTACCTACAGAGTTCAAAACGAAACACGACCCCTCGATCAAAACACAGGAATTGCGCAAACTGGATTTCAAGGGCGCGGATGAGGCCAAGGTGGAATGGGACCAGGAAGAAGTCGCAGACAATTTATATGTTACAATTGCAGAGGGTCGGGGCATTATGCCCTCGATTGTACAAATCCAATGAGACCATCATGCTTATATTGTACGCAATTTGATCATGAGATGGAGGACTATTCCACATTGATAGTGAGGTTGCACGATAAAGGAGCACTCCAACCTCCCTCAACTTAGAACCTACAAATGATGAGGTCTGAGTCACGCGAGGAAGTCTCTAATGTAAATATCATCCTCCGGAGTGGTATTACGACAAGAAATGACAAAGGCAAGCAACCTGAAGAAAGTACCTAGGTTCACAAGGCTCCAATGAAGGAACCAAAATTTGATCTGGAGCGCGCTAAGTAGACCTTCATGGAAGCTAAGAGGAGCTTCACATATGCCTCCACTTCAGGAAGTAAAGGCATATTAGAGTCGAAAATGGACCCATCGATGCTCACTATGTTTTTAGAGACCTGCATGAAGCTACTACGCGATAGCAAGGCTATAAAGGGGTTGCAAGAACTCATAACTAGATGTGTTGGGACCGCGCTAGGAGAACCGCAAGTAGTATGGAAGCTCAGGAAGCACACGACGTGAACAGGAAGGGAGATGAGATTGATCACATAGATTGGGGAATATGAGATGAATCAAGTGATTCTGGATCTAGGATTGGACGCGAACGTCCTGCCAAAACAGACATGGGAGTGCATGGGCAGGCCTGTGTTACAATGGTATCTTATCCAACTACGAATGGAAAACCAACAAAAGATCCTACCTATGGGGAGACTGCAGGGAATCACAGTAGATATCGAAGGAGCAAGCGTGCTAGTAGATTTCGAAGTGATAGAGATTGTTGATGACAGCAATCCCTACCCCATGCTATTGGGAATAGATTGGGCCACTGACATGAATGGAGTGATAAATCTAAAGAAGCGCAAGATGATTTTTGAGAAAACGTCACTGTACGTAGTGGTACCTTTAGACCCTGTGGAAGGATCGTGCTACATAGAGCTCGTGCGCGACTATGAAAACAATGACAATTTATACTGCATCTACAAAATAACTGCGCGCGAGCAAGACTGGGTAAATCCAACCGTGGATGGACAAATCTCATGGGAGCATGAAAGCTCCTGTACATTAGATTCTGACGAAGGGATAGAACAATGGAAAAACCAATTACATGAGGTAACCATGCTCAACAGTAACATGACGATGAGATTGCTGCACTGTGTAACAACAAAGAGAAGAGATCTGCCTACGTAAGACGGGTTAGGTGAAGTGGAGGAGTTTTTGAACAAATTTGAAAGAGAAGTGCCAGAACAATAGTGTTTCGATGCTTTGAAATAGGTACTGTGTGCTACGCCCGCAAGGTGGTGGGGTACGCACCAGAATAATTTTGAGGACTGGTGCAACTGCCGAAGGATGATGTGCCTACAATTTGGGAAGCCTAAGATATGGTTCAAACACAAGTATGATGGACGAAACGGCCTGCGCACCCAACTTTCCTGGAGGATACAAGCATATGGTGCGAAACTTGCTGGAATGCACACAGTACTTGCAGTAGGAGACACGATCGGTAAGTAGGTGCAGGCAAGACAATGGCACGAGTGACCCCTCCGGTTGGGACTGCGAAGTATGGAAAGACCAGGTGCGCAGAAGGATATCCACACGGAAGCCTTTAACCAAGTATGCGAAGCGATGAACAAGGTCCACAATACGAAGTGGACTGACTGGGACCTGTGCATACCAACGGTTCTATGGGCTTATAGGACCACGTGCAAGCACTTGACCCCATAGGCACCCCCACGGCTCGAGTATCAAGAACTACTGTAAATCCTATAATATAGGGAAATGTTGGACCGCGCATACTAGCACTGGTAGATATGGCAGTTTGCGGAATCGTGGAAGAAGAAATCCAACTGGGAAACTCTAGGCTCCAAGAACTTGAAAAATAAAGGGTACAATTAAGAAAGAAAAGCGCTCTAGTGGACGTGGAAGTCAAGAAGCTGGAGGATGAAATAAGGGAAGATTTCCTTGATAAAAAGAAAAGGATGATAAGATAGGGTGCGCATGATCATGTTGATAAGTTTGAGGACAATTGCTGTGGATTGATCAATCTGATACCTTGGCTTGGATTGCATATCACTAAGCAAAGTAACCAGGGTGGCGCATTGCAGATGATAAGGTATGCGACATTGCCAGTAATGGAGAAAGTTGGGCATTTCCCAGGGAAAATGATGGATGACCAGAGGAAACCATACAAGGGTGGCGCAACCACCTGACTAGCCGAGAGAAGAATAGTCTTAGCGCTCCAAGTAGTTGAAAGGAAGCACGGGACTATAAACTACTCTCCTCGGGAGCTGCACGATGTTGGAAATGTGCGCAAAAACAAAAAGTCACAAGGTCTATGACAGCGCACGGGGGGCAGCGCTACCGCGCGGGTTGGCCAGAAAGTGACTGTTGAAGTCACTATTCACAATGGGATGCTCGACTTGAGGCCAAATGGAGTGGATGGAAGGTATTTAAGATGTGATTTATGGGTAAGATTTGGAAAAATATACCACCAAGGGAGCATTAATGAACCGGATTTTGGGGGAACGGTCGATTTCAAATTCAAAAAGCGCTATAAAATACAAAGGGTTGCTCAGCAAACAACACTTGGTCATTTGAGAATTGAGCCATTGAACAGAGCCTTGATTGTTGTAAACCGAGCATCGATTGAGCCCCTGAGTTTGAGAGTGCTAGATTCCTGGAAAAACACTATGGCAAAAACTGCAGACGTTATGGACATAACTGAAATGACCGCCAAATAGGCTGTGCAGGCCTTGACTGTGGGGGATGCTTCGAAAGGCACTGGGATTGTGGCAGAAATCTTGAAATCATCGCGCACACCAAGACGCAAGAAGGAAAAACAAGCAATGATTCCCCTACGTGTGCCCCGCAAAAAGGGAAATTCGTCACCATAGAGACTGATGAAGAAGAGGAAGACCTGGAGGACCTAATCATCGCAAAAGACAAGGATGAAGGCATGGAGGAGGAAACTCAGCCTATGCACCCCCCGACAAAGTTTCCCGCCTATGTCCTTCCACGAAAAGGGAAGGCTAAAGTGCCTAAGGACCTGGACGAGACCAAGAGCTTTCTCCAGACCCCGTTCCTCACAGACAACATTATTTTTTAGGGCACGCACCTAGGATGGGTGCCGAGCCTAAAATTCAAAGATTGGGACCTCACTGACCACGAGAAGTTCCCTCACCTTTAGACCAAGCACCTCAGGAGGCCTAAGCAGAACACCATAGTGGGGGTTATAGAACTGGAGCTGTCAGGCGGAAAGAGTCGATAGTGCGGACACAACCAACCTCCCTAGGAGCCTAAGACTCTCTAGTGACAAACAAGACAAACAAGAGCAATCCTTCTCTAAACATGCATTTACTATACGAGAAATCAAGTGTTTAGATCCTACCTGTAATCCAACGCTGTTGTAGCAGTCCAGCCTCGCTGATCCGGATGAGCTCCTCCTTCACTTCGAAACCTGCATTCACTAACAATCAAACGATTAAATAGCACTTGATAATCTCATAAAATAAAACATATTTAACACATAGACCAAGGAGTACATGAAACAACTCATAAATAACAAGTTATTGAGAAGAATGGACTCATTTGCATTAATAGGAAACAAAAGGAACAATTACAACCTGAGCCTTGGTGTTGTGCAAGTCCCTCCCAGGGTCCATCAAGAGTTCTCCTTTACTTTGACAAAGCTCACCCACTTCCAAATAGAACAAGCAAAGATGGTAATCTCTCCTCACAAGCTTCTAAATGGGAGTCCTAATTCCAGCAGCATCTACCCTTAGAAATGTTTAGCTTTCAACCTCCTCTCCTTCTGGCCCAATGCCTGTATTTATAGTGCTCAAGAGGAAGTTAATCAGGTCCACCATCAATGGGATAATCCCCTCTTTGGATGGGATAGCTCCCTTATTGATGGGATAAGTTCCTCTTTGGTAGGGGTGCATGAACCATCTGGAGGCGCTCAATACACGTCGAACAACCTTCTAGAATGCTCTAGAAATGACCACAAGTAACTTTTTAAAGATGAAACTTGCGCATTTTGACCTTTACAAGGGGACGCACCTGCCCCTTTACATACAGAGCGTACAAGGACGCAGCTTTTGTGAACATTGGGTGCGTACCCGCAGGTAAGGTTGAGAGAACCTGCGTACCCAGAGATAAATACATTTATAAAGACTTTCTCTCTTTTTGGAGTTTGACATGGAGAGCAGAGGCATAAGACTTGCCTAAGAGGATAGCATGACTGTTGATAGAGCCATACTAACTGTAAATAGCCATGGTGACATTTTTTAGTGTAACAGATTGCCCCCTAAAGTGCGAAGCCTGTAATAGATTAGGGTTTTGTATTATCTAGGAAGGGTGAAGCGCTTTATCATTTCAAGGATTATCTCGTGGAGAGCCTGGTCAGAACCTGGAATTTTCAACACAAAATACATGTATAAGATTATATCATCACTGAGGTAGGCATTCCCATACTCAGATCAAAACTTTAACTAACTGACTAACTACTCTGATACAGGAATGATCTTGCAATACATCATAATCATAGACTTTTGTAGACACAGTATGGGCACAGCCATCTGTTTATGATTAGTCTACTTAGATAATGAATACAAAACTCCTCGCAGCCTGGATGGTGGAAACTAGATCCAGGGTCTTCATTTCTACTTCCCGAATTGGTACGATTCTAGCCATGCGAATAAATGAGTTGATGTCGAACATGGTAGAAACCACTCGATTACCAGTCGATGATGTAAACTGTTAACAAGTGTGAGAGAGACCACCATTAATGTCAATGGTTCTCAAAGTACCCAGTACAATCCATGAGATGTGAATGAATGAGTTGATGTCGAACATTTCACGGAATCCTTCGATCGAAAGTCAATGATGTAAACTGACGTCCAAGGCGAGAAACCTGCCATTGATGCATGCAGACTTCAAGGTACTGACGATTTCTAAGTCATCTCTCTAGATAATGTGCTGATGTCGATAGAAAGTGACCCGTTGCAGGCAAGCCCACAACACGAAATCATTGTTCAAGTTGTAGAAATGTTGCTGTAAGGACTGGCTCAGGGATGGTCAAATGGATGACAAGTATTTTGCAGATGAAAGTTTTGTTTGCAGACCTCTTGAACACATAACGACACGACATATGGCTTGGTGATGAATGACTCAAAGTTAATCCCCGGAACCCGGCTGAAGACTTTCAAAGTGGTTTGATCAACTGTGAGGTAAAGGATTTCCCAACCCAGGTGAATGAAAAGTGTCGTGTCCAAGAGTGGTAATAAAGTTTATTCTGAGACAAAAGATAACAAATAGGCTCATTCTTCTCTCTTTTCCCCCACCATTTCTGGCAAGTACCTCTTTATTTTTAACAAGCTTGAGGAGGATAACATATGCTTGATTATAAGCTCATCCTTCGGATGAGTCCAACCTAGTTTTGATTCGAACCCTAGGAAGGAGTGGTTCGTTCCTGTTTGTAATTGAACAGGTCCTTTACTGTGAAATTTTAACGAGCCCAGTATAGGAGAAACTCGGCGTTTTTCAATTTTAGAGAGTCTGAAAAACTTAAGAAGACTCCAAGTTGAACTTTTTCGTAGATTTGTGTCCCTCAAGCCTGAAAAAGTATAAAATAATACCTGGGGGAACCGCTTGATCTTGCGACCAAGGAGTACTTTCATAATTAGTGCCACTGACCTGAAAAGTAAAAAGCGATCAAGGACACATCGTTTTATTTCCATATCGAGTTTGAAACGACAAAAACCCGGCAATCTTTTCCTGATTTTACGGTCAGAAAAGGGCTATAAGAGGACCGCCTTTTAATTCCATTTTAACGAGTGTAAAAGAAATGCTCGGCAATCTTTTCATGTTTTAGGAGTCAGAAAAGGGCTTAAAAGATGACTCTGAGGTTTCACTTTTTCGTAAGTTTTAACGAGTTCGAAAAAATGATAAAAATGTACTCATGGTTTTCATTTTTTTCGTAAGTTTTAATGAGTTCGAAAAAATGATAAAAATGTACTCATATGACCGACTTTCAATTTAATTTACGAGCAGGAAAAGACGGAAAGAACTCGGCATTTTCATTTGTTTTACGAGAATGAAAGAGAGAAAAATAATCTCGGTATTTTCATGAGTTTAACGAGTCTTGAAAATAACTGAAATCGACTCGAGATAGGTTTCATTTTTACAAAAGCTTGAAACAGAGAAAAACTATGCTTCAAAGTAGTTTCATTTTTACACAAGCTTGAAATAGAGAGAAAACTGTGCTTGATGCCCCCTAAGCATAATTGCTAGAGCGCATGCCCCCCAGCTTCATTACATTCAACCAGTTGGATGAAATGAAGGTTCAGGTACGAGATCATTTGAAAGACTCAACCTAAAACTGTAAGAAAACTATGCAAAAAAACTGAAATAACTAACCTAAATATACAACTTTAACATTTATGAGATCTAGTCAAACTCTCAACTCAAGTTGAGGAGGATTTGTTTCATTTTTTAACGAGCTTGACACAGGAAAAGAACTATGCTCGGATTCAGTTTCATGTTTACGCAAGCTTGAAACGAAAAACTATGCTTGTTATAAGTTCACATGCCCCCAGCATAACGATGCAAAATGAGGTACATGCCCCCCAAGCTTCATTGCATTCAAAGAGGTGGATGGAATGAAGCTTTACTTTCAAGATCTTGGAAAGACTTGTGGGAGTTGTTTCATTTTTTAATGAGGTTGACACAGGAAAAGAACTATCCTCAAAACCCTTGTTTCATTTTTTAAACGAGCTTGACACAAGATAAGGAACTATGCTCATAACTACTCTCTACAATCTACCTAACAAAAAACTTTACTCTAAAAACCTTGATTCATTTTTTAACGAGCTTGACACAAGACAAGGAACTGTGCTCTAAAATCCTTGATTCATTTTTTAATGAGCTTGACACAAGACAAGGAACTATGCTCTAAAATCCTTGATTCATTTTTTAAGGAGCTTGACACAAGACAAGGAACTATGCTCATAACTACTCTACAATCTACCTACTTAACCTACCCTTGTTTCATTTGTTAACGAGCTTGACACAAGACAAGGAACTATGCTCGAAAATTTCGCATGCCCCCAGTTTAATGATGCAAAATGAGGTACATGCCCCCCAGGCTTCATTGCGTTCAACCAGATGGATGGAATGAAGGTTTACTTTCAATATTTAACTTGAAAAGGGAGTTGTTTCATTTTTAAGGAGGTTGACACAAGAAAAGAACTATCCTCATACCTGTTTCATTTTTTAACGAGGTTGACTCAGTAACAGGAACTATCCTCATACCTGATTCATTTTTTAATGAGGTTGACTCAGTAAAAGAACTATCCTCATACCTGATTCATTTTTAACGAGGTTGACTCAGTAACAGGAACTATCCTCAAAACCCTACTTTCTACAATCTACCTACTTATCCTAAAATCTACCTGATTCATTTTTTAATGAGGTTGACTCAGTAAAAGAACTATCCTCATACCTGATTCATTTTTTAACGAGGTTGACTCAGTAACAGGAACTATCCTCATACCTGATTCATTTTTTAATGAGGTTGACTCAGTAACAGGAACTATCCTCATACCTGATTCATTTTTTAACGAGGTTGATACAGGAAAAAACTATCCTCGCAAAATCCTACTTTCTACAATCTACCTACATATCCTAAAATCTACCTGATTCATTTTTTAATGAGGTTGAATCAGTAAAATAACTATCCTCATGCTAGCCTGTTTCATTTTTTAATGAGGTTGATACAGGAAAAACTATCCTCGCAACTCCTTGTTTCATTTTTTAATGAGCTTGACACAAGATAAGGAACTATGCTCATGACTTCCAGTTTCATTTTTTAACGAGGTTGAGACTAGAAGAAACTATCCTCACTACAACCTATTTCATTTTTTAACGAGGTTGATACAGGAAAAAACTATCCTCGTGGACACCTGTTTCATTTTTTAACGAGGTTGGCACAGGAAAAGGAACTGTCCTCGCGGACACCTGTTTCATTTTTTAACGAGGTTGGCACAGGAAAAGGAACTGTCCTCACAGCCTATTTCATTTTTTAACGAGGTTGATACAGGAAAAAACTATCCTCGCACCAACTGATTCATTTTTTAACGAGGTTGACACAGTAAAAGGAACTTTCCTCACAACTCCTTGTTTCATTTTTTAATGAGCTTGACACAAGACAAGGAACTATGCTCATGACTTCCAGTTTCATTTTTTAACGAGGTTGAGACTAGAAGAAACTATCCTCACACCTGATTCATTTTTTAACGAGGTTGACTCAGTAAAAGAACGATCCTCATACTAGCCTGTTTCATTTTTTAACGAGGTTGATACAGGAAAAAACTATCCTCGTACCAGCCTGTTTCATTTTTTAACGAGGTTGATACAGGAAAAAACTATCCTCGTACTCACTGATTCATTTTTTAACGAGGTTGACACAGTAAAAGGAACTTTCCTCGCACACACTGATTCATTTTTTAACGAGGTCGACACAGTAAAAGGAACTTTCCTCGCAACTCCTTGTTTCATTTTTTAATGAGCTTGACACAAGACAACGAACTATGCTCACGACTTCCAGTTTCATTTTTTAACGAGGTTGAGACTAGAAGAAACTATCCTCACAACTCCTTGTTTCATTTTTTAATGAGCTTGACACAAGATAAGGAACTATGCTCATGACTTCCAGTTTCATTTTTTAACGAGGTTGAGACTAGAAGAAACTATCCTCACACACTGATCATGGCTTCCAACTGGAAGAAGGACATGTCAATGGACACACCTTGATCATGGCTTCCAAAAGGTCCTCATCAGAAGGAAGAATAGTTCTTTGGAAGGAACACATGTCAAGGGACTCAAAAGGGATAAGAACATCGTGTTCAAGTAATCCCATAGAGTTTTCCATGTCAATTACCGGATCTAAATCAACAGTGAGAGGCTCACTTACATCGGTAACTGAAAACATGGGACCAGTTGCCACATAATTAACCCGTGGCAGGGTGGATACCACTTTAGAATCAGGAACATTTAGGGGTGTCATATTATTGGTAGTTGAAACAAGACTAGGGAATGAAAGCTGGTCTATAGTCACAATACTGCCATTGTGAGGGAAAGACATAACGCGAAAGAGTGTCGATACGACAGCTTTCATTGCATAAACATAGTCTCGCCCAAGGAGTAAATTGAAATCCAGGGGACCTCGAACTACCATAAGATCAATACAGACAAGTTTACCTTCCAAGGTAATAGAAAACTTAGGAAGGATCCCTAAAGGTTCACTAATGGTTCTGTTAAAAGCTTTCAGATTCTGCGTAATAGGCGCAAGCTGAGGGGAACCCAAAGCTTTCCAAACAGTTGAGGATAAAATACTAACAGAAGCACCTTCAACTACCTGAGTACGATGTATGTCCCTACCACCAGCCTTGACAATGATTTGGAAAGGGATGGAGGAAGGAAGACGAGGTTCTGTCAGTCTATTCCAATCAAAGGAAAAGACCTCAGTGCTTGGAGGGGGTTATGTAGAAACAGGTGAAATGCCCCCCGGCATAGAAGAATCTGATGTAACAAGAAGAACCTGAGCGGTATGAAGTTCACTCTCTAAAGGGAAAGTGGGATCGACTGAATGTGAAATTGAATCGACCACTTGATCAACTAATTGATCATCAACCTGAGTGACATGAGTTTCACTCTCCAAAGGAAGAGTGTGATCGCCCGTACTTGAATTTAGATCAATCACTCCGTCAGTTGACGGTAGGTTGGGAGAAAGTTTACGGTAACCAGGTGGAAATTCTTGCTGTGGAACAGTAAGGTTTTCCAACAATGTTGAGGCTTCATCCATGTGAGGGCAAACGTGAGTTTGATGACTCCCGTTGCATAACTTACAAGGAAACCTAACTTTACCCTTTTTCCCAGGAACTTGACTATCACTGGTTGATGGATCAATGGAAAGTTGATGAGATTTTTCTGACCATACTTCCAAGACCTTTGAAATACCAGGACAATTGACAAGGAAGTGGTCACCCTTACAAAGCCTGCAAGGGTATTTGGGTTTACGATGCATGTCGGAGTTTTCCTCAACACAACTAACACTTACAGTCGTGGTTGGTTGGTTGACTTCTTTCTTATCTTGCTTCTTCTTCTTCTTCTTCTTCTTCTTAGCCTCCTGGTTACTAGCATCAAGGCTTTTACCAGGCGAAGAGGAAGAAATGGAGGAAGAAAAATTAGGCGAAGAAGGTAAAGGGTCAACAGAAGGTTGGTGATGTTGAGATGGTGAACTCTGTTGAGGTGAAGCATCCAGTTGAGATGGAACAATTGGAGTATTTTGGGCCAACGAAGTTGAAAATAACCATATCGGTAAACCTATTGTAAATCCAGGTAATGACAAAGTAGCCATATAAGGAGGACCAACATTTCCAAAGTAAGGAAAAGTACTAGGATTCTCATTAGGAGGGGTTCCTAGGTTGATAAATTCCGGAACATTTGCCCTTATATTCAACCTCAGTGAATTTTATTAACAATTTTAAAACTAAAATTAACAATTCACAATTCACACCTAACAATTAAAATTCACAATTCACACCTATGGTCTCTAAAAGTAAAAACAAAAAAATTAACACGCGCTATCAAATCTAGGAGTCAAACCATACACAAACAGTAACCTTCCAGACCGAAAAAACTAGTTGGGGATGAAATCCAACATCGCAGAATTCAGTACAGAAGTGGTGGGTGGAACAGTTACCCCGGCAACCTGCTTAATGAATAGACTGGACCAAGTTCCTCCACTTTAACCGTCTCGAGTGAAGTGAACCCCCCAGAAAATCCAAGTGAGTCTAGCCGACGTCTGCTCCAGGTACAGTGGGATCTTCCCTCCACCGTCACCTCGGGTAGAATCCTAAAGATAATGGTCACTAAGGTCACCAACAGCAACAAATGCACCTGGGGGAACAGTCTACACTCCGACAGCACGCAAGGGCAGAGTATCAAGCTCAATCCCCTTGCCGGCTCCTTGACAATAATCCAAGGTTTACCGACAAGTGACCCCTGGCTCCTCGACAATGGTTAATCCGAGGTTTACCGTTTGTAATACGTGCGTGTCTGGTGTCATTCCCAACGAGGGAGGATTGATCCCCTCACTGGTTCGGACACGAGCTCGTGCTTCTCCTTTAAGAGGAGCTTTCCCAGAGTACAAATGAAATAGTTAGATTTATCCTACCACAAGATGAGCTACTTGTTTGGTTTTGCTGTCTTGGAGAGTTAATTACTCTCCTACTCCAAGACACTAGCCTAAGCTATGTTGGTGTATCAGAGCCCTAGAAATGTAAAAATTACTAGATGAATTTTAATTAAGCGCTGTGTTATTAAGGCTGTTATTACTCAAAGGGGTAAATGGATGCGAAACCAATGGTGTTATGACCCGACTCAACTGAATGCAATCGAATATGATAATGCAATCCTTTCAATTCGATGAATCCTAACTATAGTAAGGAGAGAGTTTCCATTCACTTCCAACAGTGCAAAAAATTGATCACTAAGAGAAAATATAACAAATTCTCTAATGCACTAATTTTATCAAGAAAAACTAATGCAAATCAATTCCAAACCATTTTTTATTTTTATTTTTTGTGTAAATTCAAATCAAAGAAAGCTGATCTAAATCTACGATTGATTTTTTCAGAATGTAAACTATGCAATTGTAATCTATGCACAATTCACTTCAAAAGCATGCAAATGTAATCTATGCACATTTTTCATTAATATTCTGAAAATGAGAACTCTAATTATGAAAATGTGATCTATGCAAGAGAATTTTCAAACACAAGACGATTCTAATGTAATCTAAGAACCAATCAAGTGCAAGTCAAGAAAATTGGGTGAGAGTTCCAAAGATCAAAAAATAAAAACACTCAAAGGCGATTAACACTCATACACAATTTAGCCCCCCCCCCCCCGGCGAATGAGGGGGAAATTTTTTTGCAAAAACAAAAGCAAAAAAATGCAAAATTGTGAAAATACTGAGACAAACCTCCAAGTAATGACCAAAGGAAATCAAATCAAGAATTTCTCAAAAAGAGACTCAAAACACCCAATTGATGAAAGCTTAAAGCAGGAATGCCAATGAAACAAGCTTAGGTGAAGATCTTTGACAAGAGACTAATGGATCTGGGTAGTAAAAACTAAGAAAAAGCAAAATCTAAGAGGAAAAATGTAAAAAATGGAAATTTCTTAATTTTTAGCAGGGTACGCAGGCAACCCGTTAAGACAGGTGCGGGCCCGCTCTGTGCACACAGCGACAATGCGTATAGGGACGCACTGTGCAATACTCATAGGGTGCGTCCTACTGGAAAATTCAAGAAAAACTAAATTGAATCTAACCCTAAGCTAACCCACCCAAATGCAAAGTCACAGAGCCAAAAACCAGAAAAGAAATGACTTTTCTCAGATCAAATTTGCATACAAAGGAAAAGACTTTCACATCAATGGAATCCCCAGCGGAGTCGCCAATTTGTCAGGCGGAAAGAGTCGATAGTGCGGACACAACCAACCTCCCTAGGAGCCTAAGACTCTCTAGTGACAAACAAGACAAACAAGAGCAATCCTTCTCTAAACATGCATTTACTATACGAGAAATCAAGTGTTTAGATCCTACCTGTAATCCAACGCTGTTGTAGCAGTCCAGCCTCGCTGATCCAGATGAGCTCCTCCTTCACTTCGAAACCTGCATTCACTAACAATCAAACGATTAAATAACACTTGATAATCTCATAAAATAAAACATATTTAACACATAGACCAAGGAGTACATGAAACAACTCATAAATAACAAGTTATTGAGAAGAATGGACTCATTTGCATTAATAGGAAACAAAAGGAACAATTACAACCTGAGCCTTGGTGTTGTGCAAGTCCCTCCCAGGGTCCATCAAGAGTTCTCCTTTACTTTGACAAAGCTCACCCACTTCCAAATAGAACAAGCAAAGATGGTAATCTCTCCTCACAAGCTTCTAAATGGGAGTCCTAATTCCAGCAGCATCTACCCTTAGAAATGTTTAGCTTTCAACCTCCTCTCCTTCTAGCCCAATGCCTGTATTTATAGTGCTCAAGAGGAAGTTAATCAGGTCCACCATCAATGGGATAATCCCCTCTTTGGATGGGATAGCTCCCTTATTGATGGGATAAGTTCCTCTTTGGTAGGGGTGCATGAACCATCTGGAGGCGCTCAATACACGTCGAACAACCTTCTAGAATGCTCTATAAATGACCACAAGTAACTTTTTAAAGATGAAACTTGCGCATTTTGACCTTTACAGGGGGACGCACCTGCCCCTTTACATACAGAGCGTACAAGGACGCAGCTTTTGTGAACATTGGGTGCGTACCCGCAGGTAAGGTTGAGAGAACCTGCGTACCCAGAGATAAATACATTTGTAAAGACTTTCTCTCTTTTTGGAGTTTGACATGGAGAGCAGAGGCATAAGACTTGCCTAAGAGGATAGCATGACTGTTGATAGAGCCATACTAACTGTAAATAGCCATGGTGACATTTTTTAGTGTAACAGATTGCCCCCTAAAGTGCGAAGCTTGTAATAGATTAGGGTTTTGTATTATCTAGGAAGGGTGAAGCGCTTTATCATTTCAAGGATTATCTCGTGGAGAGCCTGGTCAGAACCTGCAATTTTCAACACAAAATACATGTATAAGATTATATCATCACTGAGGTAGGCATTCCCATACTCAGATCAAAACTTTAACTCACTGACTAACTACTCTGATACAGGAATGATCTTGCAATACATCATAATCATAGACTTTTGTAGACACAGTATGGGCGCAGCCATCTGTTTATGATTAGTCTACTTAGATAATGAATACAAAACTCCTCGCAGCCTGGATGGTGGAAACTAGATCCAGGGTCTTCATTTCTACTTCCCGAATTGGTACGATTCTAGCCATGCGAATAAATGAGTTGATGTCGAACATGGTAGAAACCACTCGATTACCAGTCGATGATGTAAACTGTTAACAAGTGTGAGAGAGACCACCATTAATGTCAATGGTTCTCAAAGTACCCAGTACAATCCATGAGATGTGAATGAATGAGTTGATGTCGAACATTTCACGAAATCCTTCGATCGAAAGTCAATGATGTAAACTGACGTCAAAGGCGAGAAACCTGCCATTGATGCATGCAGAATTCAAGGTACTGATGATTTCTAAGTCATCTCTCTAGATAATGTGCTGATGTCGATAGAAAGTGACCCATTGCAGGCAAGCCCACAACACGAAATCATTGTTCAAGTTGTAGAAATGTTGCTGTAAGGACTGACTCAGGGATGGTCAAATGGATGACAAGTATTTTGCAGATGAAAGTTTTGTTTGCAGACCTCTTGAACACATAACGACATGACAGATGGCTTGGTGATGAATGACTCAAAGTTAATCCCTGGAACCCGGATGAAGACTTTCAAAGTGGTTTGATCAACTGTGAGGTAAAGGATTTCCCAACCCAGGTGAATGAAAAGTGTCGTGTCCAAGAGTGGTAATAAAGTTTCTTCTGAGACAAAAGATAACAAATAGGCTCATTCTTCTCTCTTTTCCCCCACCATTTCTGGCAAGTACCTCTTTATTTTTAACAAGCTTGAGGAGGATAACATATGCTTGATTATAAGCTCATCCTTCGGATGAGTCCAACCTAGTTTTGATTCGAACCCTAGGAAGGAGTGGTTCGTTCCTATTTGTAATTGAACAGGTCCTTTACTGTGAAATTTTAACGAGCCCAGTATAGGAGAAACTCGGCGTTTTTCAATTTTAGAGAGTCTGAAAAACTTAAGAAGACTCCAAGTTGAACTTTTTCGTAGATTTGTGTCCCTCAAGCCCGAAAAAGTATAAAATAATACCTGGGGGAACCGCTTGATCTTGCGACCAAGGAGTACTTTCATAATTAGTGCCACTGACCTGAAAAGTAAAAAGCGATCAAGGACACATCATTTTATTTCCGTATCGAGTTTGAAACGACAAAAACCCGGCAATATTTTCCTGATTTTACGGTCAGAAAAGGGCTATAAGAGGACCGTCTTTTAATTCCATTTTAACGAGTGTAAAAGAAATGCTCGGCAATCTTTTCATGTTTTAGGAGTCAGAAAAGGGCTTAAAAGATGACTCTGAGGTTTCACTTTTTTCGTAAGTTTTAACGAGTTCGAAAAAATGATAAAAATGTACTCATGGTTTTCATTTTTTTCGTAAGTTTTAATGAGTTCGAAAAAATGATAAAAATGTACTCATATGACCGACTTTCAATTTAATTTACGAGTAGGAAAAGATGGAAAGAACTCGACATTTTCATTTGTTTTACGAGAATGAAAGAGAGAAAAATAATCTCGGTATTTTCATGAGTTTAACGAGTCTTGAAAATAACTGAAATTGACTCGAGATAGGTTTCATTTTTACAAAAGCTTGAAACAGAGAAAAACTATGCTTCAAAGTAGTTTCATTTTTACACAAGCTTGAAATAGAGAGAAAACTGTGCTTGATGCCCCCCTAAGCATAATTGCTAGAGCACATTTGTTTGTCTTGTTTGTCACTAGAGAGTCTTAGGCTCCTAGGGAGGTTGGTTGTGTCCGCACTATCGACTCTTTCCGCTTGACAAATTGGCAACTCAAGAGCAATCCTTCTCTAAACTTGCATTTACTATACGAGAAATCAAGTGTTTAGATCCTACCTGTAATCCAACGCTGTTGTAGCAGTCCAGCCTCGCTGATCCGGATGAGCTCCTCCTTCACTTCGAAACCTGCATTCACTAACAATCAAACGATTAAATAGCACTTGATAATCTCATAAAATAAAACATATTTAACACATAGACCAAGGAGTACATGAAACAACTCATAAATAACAAGTTATTGAGAAGAATGGACTCATTTGCATTAATAGGAAACAAAAGGAACAATTACAACCTGAGCCTTGGTGTTGTGCAAGTCCCTCCCAGGGTCCATCAAGAGTTCTCCTTTACTTTGACAAAGCTCACCCACTTCCAAATAGAACAAGCAAAGATGGTAATCTCTCCTCACAAGCTTCTAAATGGGAGTCCTAATTCCAGCAACATCTACCCTTAGAAATGTTTAGCTTTCAACCTCCTCTCCTTCTGGCCCAATGCCTGTATTTATAGTGCTCAAGAGGAAGTTAATCAGGTCCACCATAAATGGGATAATCCCCTCTTTGGATGGGATAGCTCCCTTATTGATGGGATAAGTTCCTCTTTGGTAGGGGTGCATGAACCATCTGGAGGCGCTCAATACACGTCGAACAACCTTCTAGAATGCTCTAGAAATGACCACAAGTAACTTTTTAAAGATGAAACTTGCGCATTTTGACCTTTACAGGGGGATGCACCTACCCCTTTACATACAGAGCGTACAAGGACGTAGCTTTTGTGAACATTGGGTGCGTACCCGTAGGCAAGGTTGAGAGAACCCGCGTACCCAGAGATAAATACATTTATAAAGACTTTCTCTCTTTTTGGAGTTTGACATGGAGAGCAGAGGCATAAGACTTGCCTAAGAGGATAGCATGACTGTTGATAGAGCCATACTAACTGTAAATAGCCATGGTGACATTTTTTAGTGTAACATGAGCCACAAAAGTGGTTGCGCGGAGTGGAAAAGGCTGGGCTACTGAACTTGCTTGGGGTGCCGCATTTCCACCATGCCCCAATAACCATTTTCATCATCGGGCAGCTACTTTGCCTGGTGCATGATGGGTGTTTGTGGCTGGAGGAGCCCATCCCCATCATGGAAGAATTGATTCATGTATCTCTCGACTCCCATGCGAAGGAGAGGACCTCACGGTCATATCGGAAGGGAAGAGCAGTGACTTGGCCATTGCGGAGGCCATGAAGAAAAAGTACAAGTTGGAAAAGAAGAAGAGGGGCTACGCCATCTCCAACATCAAGGACAAAGTAGTACGCATGGTGACCAAAATCCTGGGTAGTAAGATTATGCGCAAGTGCCGCACAGACGAAGTACCCGCGCCAGTGGTCGCACTGGTTGAGCAGTGCGTGGAGGGGGTCTAGTTTAACTGGTCCAAGTTCCTCTGCAAGGAGTTTTTAGAGAATTGTCGTGAAGCTCAAGAACAGGGAAAAAAAATTCAACTATGCATGGCTTTTGCTATCCATAGTGCTCATGGTAGGGGAATTACTAGAGGATAGTCAATTCCCCATAATTGATAGGGACCTGCCAGAGGCTGTGAAGTATGCTTTTCTCTGGGCCACAAAGGATGCCAAGAGGATCCGCGACGGTAAAATATTTTGGGTGTTCATGGAGATGAACCTCAGAATGGAGATCAACTACAAGCCATGGTTGTTGCCCACTATCTACAACAGCCTGCTGAGTTTTGCAGAATTCAAAGCGGACATCCACAACATTTATATCAGAGTGTGCAAGGATCCGACCAAATAGTGGATAAAGCTACCCTTCGTAACTACAGACAATGTCATTTTTAACGTATTAGAGGCATGGCCACCAGAGTGGCATGCCCTACATGTCACAGAGATCAAGAAGTCGGTGACACAAAGAAAGAAATACGAGGCCAAGCTGTGCATCACACAGTTGGCCGAAAAGCAAAGGAAGGAAACAGTGAACGTAGAAGTGCGGGCAGCGCGGGACACTGCACGGAAAACACTTGAGAAGGAACAAGCAGCAGCAGCAACAGTAGCAGCACAGGAGGAAGCCAAAAAGGTAGGCAAGGTCCAAATAATGCCCTTGTAGGTACAGGAAGCAGAGGAAGCATAAACAGAAGAGGGAGGCGTGGATCCAAAAACCGTGTCAATGCAGTTGAAGCGCCAACACCCAACAAAGTGGGCAGGGTTGTGTAAAAAGTTTAAGACATCAAAGTTGTCTATTGACCCAATCACCCTAACTGAGGGTGATCTGCACGAAATTAGCGAGACAGTGCGCAATGTCACCTTTGAGGCTCTCCAAGATTTCATGCAGGAGAATCAGATTGTGTTGGGGGCCCTAAGAGTGCAATTGTAGGAATTACAGGCACACCCTCCTCAGGTTGGTACCCTTTCGACTAGCCTCACAGTTAGAACAATGCTAGTAGAACAGATGTTGTGCCATGGATGACAAATACCATAGTGCTACCGGAAGGGGCACTCGTGCCTAACGTGAATGTACTAAAGCGTCTTAGTATTAATATGGATACACTCCCACGCGATACCTTATATGTTTTGTAGGATGGGATAACTGCAGAGCTGTGAGCTAGGGAGAGTCGCGTGCTGCAAGTTCTCAGTGAGCAAAAAATCAATATGGAACAACTGAGCTTGCAAAGTGATGAATTGGTGTCGCAGAATCAATAGTTGGTACACGTAATCGACGAAGCTTTCCAAAGCATCCCAGAGCTGGCCATCCCAGTGGACATAAAAACAGAGGCATGCATCCATAGGTTAATAGCAGGTGTGTGTGAGGCGCGGGAGGAAATGACAGAGGTTTAGATGGAGCTGAACCTTCAGATCACCGAGCTGCGTTAAAGGCCCAACCATTGACCCCCCGGAAATCAGAGAACAACGCGATAGCGCTATCACAGCAGGATTGGATGAGATTCGCGGTGCAGTGCGAGACTGCACCAGTATGTTGGAAGAATCACTTGAGGTCCTCACAAATCTGCAGGAGGACCCCAACATCCAGTGTTTAGAGACAGAGGTGCGAGAACTCCAACAATAATATGACAACATCCGAGGAACTGCGCAGATGGTGGTCCTCACTCAGAGGATCGCGCAAATGCAATAGGCTAAAGCACTGAAAGAGCAGGTGGACATGGCACGACATAAGGAAGTAGTCTTGAAGGCGCACGTTTAACCTTGGATTGACGAGGCCTTCACCATCACAATAGAAATTGAAGGCAAGCTCGCACTCATGTAGGGGATTCACGTACTGATGCAAAGAAGCACTCTCGACATAGAGGTCTTGGAACAACGTATGCAACAGATCCAGCAAGTAGCAGCTCAGTGTGTTGTTGACCTTGTAGCAGTTTGAGAACAGTTGGAGGGATTCTGCACAAATATCTCCGCGTCGACATAGTGACTCGAGGGCGACTCACGATGTTTGTGTTGGGGGCCTTTTGGGCATGGGATCCCCGCAAGGCATGTTTTGGGGCTTAAAGCCCAAGTTTTGACCAAATATTCTTGTAAAAGCTCCGCAAATTATGGGCATGGGGCGCGAAATCATAATAGAGTCATAGGGTTGTCTGCCCTAGTTTTGTAATGTAATGTCGGCTGGATAGACCTACCCATGGTTTGCGAACCATGGGATTGTATAAATAGAGCGAGGCTCTAAGTGTAAAAGATAACTAAGAGAGATAAGAGGAGGAGAAGTCTAAGTGATTGAGTCGAAGTGTAAAGTGTGTCTGTGGGTCGTAGAGTAGGAGAAGGCTCTGCAGCTGTGTGCGTAGAGGCCTAGTAGTCCACAGCTGAGTGCATGGATCCCTGCAGCTAAGTGCGTAGGGTAGGTCGAGTCTGTAATCATTGGAAGAATCAATAAAGAGAAGTTTTGCTATAATTTTTTGTATCTTTCTCTGGTTTAATGCATGATTGAATATAATTTACAAGTATACTGTTTATTTACTGCGCGGACCTGTATGAATGTTTTATATTGTTAAGTATAACTTAAGACATTTAAGTAGGAAAAGGTGCTTAATTGATACTGGATGATAAATAAAATCTTGGGTAATAGTGCAAAACATGGCACGACCTCCTTGTTAGGGCTGTGCGAAGGCAGGGTATTAGGCCGTGAGAAACGGAAGGTGCGCGAAGCCACCTGCAGTGGACCAGTTGAACTCATTAGACATCTCCAGGGTGTGGAAACCCAGTTCTAGCACCCTCCCATACTACTTCGGGTGAGACCTCAGTCCGTGCTCCGCAGACTGTTGCCGAAAGGGCCAATAGTATAGGGATTTGTTGGGCTAATTAACTCCCAACCTAGGTTAGGCCCAAACAAGGCAACACGGTGAAGAAACCCTTGGGGCCTAACTTGAATTTAGAGTGAGCATCGATCTTCCATCTGGTGGAAATCCAATGGAAGAGGGCTTATTCCGTGGGCCAAACTCCAATGAATTTGCAGATAAGGGCATGATCTCTCATGAATTGAATCCAACCATTTAGTTGCTCAGGGGGGATGTGGATATGAGGGTTCTTGTCTACTTTCATGTGGCAAGCGTTCGAGGACTTCTTGAGTGGGTCATCCTCTGTCCCAAGGATAGAAACACTCGAGGGTTTGGACTTGATCTGATCCTCTGAAAGATGCGAGGTTACGAGCGCTAGCATGGAAATATTTGACTGAGCAGAAGGGTTGGGGTTCCCTTTGGAACTAGAAGTCAAGGAATGACCAGGATGAGAAGTGAGGGGTTTTTGGGACCCCCCACCTCGAGCTTCCATGAATAGGGGCACTCAGAAGGAGAGAGACGTAGAGGGGAAACTAATAACAAGGGAAAGGCGGATAGGGAAAAAGGGAAGCAAGCAACAGAGCCAAGGGCAATTCATCAGAGTGTTCGAGAGAGAGGAAATGATCACACATGCACCAATATTCATATCCAACACATTTAATAACAATAATAAAAATAAATATAATTTTACACATATACAATATATTATATAACTCTTCACAACCTATGCAGCTTTAGATACTAATAAATATGGATTTCATTAATATAAAAATGATATTTTATGCACATCTTAACAATTACAAGTTTTTGTAACAATAATTTAAATTGTTACATGAGTAAACTAAATTCTATTTATACATATAATATAAGGATATGATAACGAGATAAATACATAATTTAATACATAACTTTAGCACAATGTATACTATAAATTTAAGTGATCAAGCATAAACACATAACTATGTATCAATCAATGGGACATTAAATTACTAAACAATGATAACTAACTGAAATTGAAAAATTGAAGGCAAAAGAATATTGCAATGTGATAAATGTGATTCATGTGAAGGATGACATAAACACATTTTTAAATAAAATCCTCAATTAGATAGAATATAATCTCATAATCATATTCTTTCAAATACATAATACACATTTCATTACACATTATTAATCAAAATACAATTTTCATTGTGAGACACATCACTTGAGCTTCCAAATGATCCATGTTGATGATATTGCGGTGTATTTTAAATTGCAAGATTTTTTTAGTAAGTGCGAAATAATTTCCCGGAGAGACAAAATAAAAAATTTACACAAACAAAATGAAAAATGTTGAGAAGACTCATGTGGTTGATATGGCATAAAAATTCTATATTGTAAAACGAGATAATTACTTTTATTGATTTAATGCTTAGACATGTAAAATTTAAGCTAAAACATATGAACGGAAAGAAAATATTTACCATATTTCATGCACATTGCTACATTGATATATTATTTATCACTAAAGATTATGATAAAAAGCTAATTTTGAGATAACGATAATTTTATTATTATTATATAAGTAGCCTGAATTCATGTTAACTTGGATCTATTAAGTATTGAGAGGGATAAAAAAGAAATGAAGTAATCAAGAAACAAACTTACCAATTTCTAAAAGATACAAATTCATATAGATACTTTATTTTTGTCGTTATGTTACTTTATTGTAATCAAGATTGATAGAAGCATCATCTTATTCACTTGACAATATACATTTGATCATTTTGGTCCTAAGGGATAATAAACATTATCATCAATGTAATTGTAGTGCCCTGCTTTAGTTGACCTGTGATAGGTATGAGATAATGCTATGATTTATGCTTATTCTTTGAGGACATTAGATTTTGATGATCTAATTAATATTTTTATTTCATGTGATGAGGATCTATGATTTACTTATTTCGATTTTAGTAGACTATGTTGATGGTTGTAATATTGTGACTGTTGATGATTTGACATTATTGATCATGCTTATAATGAAAGATTTATCTTGTGACCATATGTTATTGATGGTTTTTTTTTAAAGTAGTAGGAAACCACATTCACACACATGCCTGCGATGAGATAGTAATTATGGTTTGGTCATTTGACTAATATTGATGCTAAAAAATTAATTTTCAAATAATATCCTGGTATGATTACTGATGGCATGTTAGTGGTTGTAGGCATAGGTTAAGTGCTTGGTCAAATGACTCAAACATGGGTGATCAGGCTGCATAAAGCATATTGGACTTTCAGGGGAGGGGTGGGATTACATCCCTAACTCCACATTCTAGCACTCCCACAGTGACTTGGGCTAGAAGGTGTTGAAACACCTTCACCTTGAAGTTTACGATGTTGTGATGATTGGAATGTAGATTTCATCACTCAAGAGGTGTTACTGGGAGACACATATTAAAGTGGAATCCTTGATCCTCAGAACCATAAGTATCACAATAAATGATGACCTTGAAGTTAATAGTGACCTCCACCATGATGTCCATGTTCCCCTCTTTAGTCATGATAGATGCTTGAAAGGAAAGTGATGTCGAACCCTTAGAACTTCTTGAGGAAGTCCTTGAAGGGAAAAACTAAATTGGCACCCTTGGCATAAGGAAATGATGAGGTAATTGATGGTCAATGTTAATGAATTAAAAAACCAAAGTAAGTAAGATTAATAAAAGGGGTAGTTAATTGAATCTTAAAAGTTAAAGTTTTGGGATGGGGAACAAATGTGTAGATCTAAATCTAAACGTAAATATACAAATGAAATATTCCTTCTAATCCCCCTCACATTTAGGAAAAACTAAGAGTAAAAATAACTTCTTGGAACATCTCAAATATCCGAAAAATGTGGGGACGTATGGGATCTATTAGAAAATAGGGACAATGAATGATTGATATTTACTCACAATAAGAAGGGGATGTGTGCATGAAATAAGAAGGGGAGGTGTGCATGAAATTAGAAAGAACTAATTTAAAATTGGAGGAAAAATAAATTTAATGAAAGAACCTTTATGTGACTGCAATATAAATTAAAAATCTCCAACTAAGATTTGACTTGAGAAAAAATAGAGGGTAGTTGAGAACAGGAATTTGATATTGTGAAAATTCGTAAATCCGAATCCTATTGTAGCAATTGGAAATAATTCTCCTAATTGTTATTTTAATTAAAATTTTATTCATTGTTTCCTACAACAAATACTGAATAACTCACATTGCAACCTACACAAATAAAATTGCGGAATAATAAACGTCAGAGGAAATGCTAGCACACACACATAAATTTACACAGTTATTTTGGACAAATATCCTTGGTAAAACCCAACTTGAGAGGTTTGATTTAAGGACAACTCGGAATTCGACCATTCTCGAAGCGTTGGATTCTCATTTTCACCCTCTATCATCTCATGACATTACATGTCCAAGGTGCTCCATGGAAATGCCCAAAACACAATGCCTCACACAAGAAGGAAGAGATCTCATTGGAGGAGGACAATTCTCTGTAATAGGCACAACAAGAAGAGGCTAGGGCAACGAGGAGATTAGGACTGTTTGAAGGGACAAACAAGGCACCGAGATGCTGGAAGGAGGCCGAGGTTACTGTTGGTTGATAAAAGGTGCCTTTTAAAACTCCTAATTACCCCACATTAATCATCAACCCGGGCAAATCCTTTTATTCCAAGAGTGTACACAATATGTGCATGCTATGAATCTAGAGAGTAATGTTTCTTAAAATGAAGTATAAACCTTTGATACAAGAGTAAACAGATGCATTTACAAGACTCAAATTGCAACTGCTAAAGGAATATTGCATCTAAACATCAAGACTTAATCCTTTGCTGAAATCGTCATCAAATCTCACATAAGCAATTCAATTAACAATAGCATCAGCTAAGAGCGTAGTAGAAATAACCAATCTCTTCTTAGTTGATTCAATCTAAATCAAACTCAATCTCTACGAAGCAATCCAAATGGAAATGATGTCAATCTGAGAGTTCAATAGCGATAACCAAACTCTTACAGTTGATTAAATCAATACAATTCACTGTCTTAACGATTAAATAATTTAATCTACAATAAGCATAAATAGAATCAAATGACAGTGCTGTAAAACATGTAAATAAAATGTGTTGACTTCAATATAGGAAAGTAGTAAATAGCAAACAAGATAAACTCACAGAAAATGGGAAAACTATCAAACCAATTAAACTTGTGAGAATCAGAAATATATAACAAAAGGGATTAGTTGAATCCACCAGAGGCTGGGCCCTTAGCCACCAACGAACACTGTTGAGCTACTTCAGATAATAAGAATGAACATCAACGTCAATTATATATTAATCATTGAACTTAAGTAGCATTACAATATGATCGTGTTCTCCAACAGCACGAGTCTGTAAATTAAAATTACAATTTGAAATAACAGAGATCGATCCCCTTTCCTCCTACAATCTTTTGCTTTTATAGTCAGAAAGAGGTAAAAGATAAATAAACTGAATGCTATCTTCAGACACCCTTCATATTTGGCGTTGATCCTCCTGATTCGTCCTCCGATTTGACCGCAACCGACATGCCCCATTCATCCTTTGTTGATTTATGTTGTTCCGTCGCTAGGGAACAACAACTGTTCCTTTCGTCGTTTCTTTGCATAAAAAGGAGTAAAAGTTAGTTATGATAGCTAAATCTTAACTGAGAGTAGTTCATCTGTTTCTTATCATAATCCATCAATATGTTAGCGTATCAAGATATGAAAGAGATAAGAAAAGAGGAAAAAGGTGATGGAATTAAGAGTAAATACATACCCATTTCATAACTCAACATACTCCCTTGCTTACCCTGTTTCATGTCCTCATGAAAAGTAAGTAGTTCTTATGCAGTGCAGTTAAAGAGTAGGCTAGAGAGAAAGCATAAAAAATTGGTCTAAAACCATGATGTTGAGCTAGGAGGGCAAAGGCAGGCCCTTCCTTTCCTTCAAGCAATTCGTAGTTAGCTCGATAACCTTCAGGGGGATACCAAATAATGGGGCTCCAAAACCGACATCCTAATTAATAAGGTCCTTCTCTCAAAATAAGATTGCTATAGGTGACCAAACGGGCCGCAATTGCTTTTAAATTTTTGTAATTAAATGGTTCCTTATCTCGCACACTACTAGTGGAGATCGTCCATCTGAGCGTAGATGCAGTCAGAAATATTTCTTGAATGGAGAGGAAATATGATACTCCTTTCTGTACAATCTCCTTGTGAATGGGCCCTAAAGTTTTAATCACCCCTTCTCTTGTCATCAGACTCTTATTGTTGGCAAACATTTGTAAGGGGTGCTTAGGTTCACTTCTCACCCAAAGATCCAATCCATGTTCCTATCTTTGAAATTCATTATAAGCTTTAAACCATTTGAGTTGGTTAACTGCAAATGAAATAAAAGCCTGGAATTGAACATCTCCTACAAAAGGGTTGGGGTTCTTTTCCACCTCGTTCTCTAATATAAAATTGTGCAGATAAAACTCATAAGGAAACCTTTGGACCTTTACACCATGTTTCTTGCAGCAATTTACAAAATCTTCAATTGTTCCTAATTCAATTGGTTTACCAGATCTTATGGCTTTAATTTTCAATAACAGGTACCGTTCTAACAAAAACAAGGCATAATTGGTGGCGGGAGACCTGCATGCCAGGACATTCGAATACAGTGAGCAGATGGTGTTTGTCTGACTTATGACTTTGTCTAGTTTGAGCTTGATCTTCTCCATTTTTTCTTCCGCCTTTCTGCATCTATCAAAAGTCTCGCTCTCTGTTACATTCATTTCCTGAAGCTATTTCTGCAACTCTTGATATTTCTGCGGGAAACGGTTTCTTGTTCAAGTTGTTCCAATGCGAGCCGAGCTTGTGCCAATTCTTCCTGAAGATTCAGTATAATGGGGTCATGGTGTGTCATGATGTCTTTGGCTTGTATGCCCGTCTGAGTGCTTATGCTATGAGAAGGGATATCTTCTATTTGTATTTCTTTATTGTGGGAGGTCCAAACCTCCGTTTGAGTGCCCATGCTATAAGAGGGTACATCTTCTGTCTGTACTTCTTTGTTGTGGGAGGTCCAAACCTCCGTCTGAGTAGCTATGTCTACTAAATCTGCATGAGTGATCACTGTTTGAGTAGGTATGGGCTTAGTTTGAGTTCCTGTAGCCCTATCTTCATATAATTCTGTTTGCACGGCCACATTTACTACCTCAGTGGTATTGTTTAGAACCTTTCCCATTGTGATTTCTTTTATTTTTCTTCGGAGCCTCTTGACCATCTTGCAAAGCTTCTGGTGTTCTTTTCTTAGCTTCTTCAATTTTGTTCTAGCTCTATACCTTTTCGGAGGAGTAATTGGTCTGCTGATAGTCTCGTTAATAGCTTCTGTCTCTAAAGAGCCTGGTTTTTCACCTTGGATTTGTTCTAGTAAGACCATGTCTCCAAATTGATCATCAGATTCCCAAAGAATCTCTGTCTTTGTGTTGGGCAACAGATCCCCCGCATAATAGTTTTGGGGCTTAAAGCCCACAATTTTGGGTAATGGTATTGTAAAGGCTCCACGAAGTGCGCAGAGTGCAAATTGTAATGAGTCAAGTCAAAGGGTTGTCCACCCTCAAATATTGTAATTTAATATAGATTGGGTCAGCCTATCCATGGTTCGCGGACGATGGGAATGTATAAATAGAGCGAGGCTCTAAGTGTAGAAGTCAATTTTGTTGGAGTTTGTTCTAGATTATTATGGGTTTTTGAATGGGATATTCACTCTGAGTCTATAAGTCCGAGTCTTGGGTTATAGGAGTAGGAAGAAGCTTTGTAACTATGTGCATAGAGGCCTGGTAGAGTCCGCAGCTGTGTGCGTGGACCCCTGCAGCTGAGTTCGCAGGGTGGAATTGGATTGTACTGGAAAAAAGGTTATTAAAAGATAAGTTGATTTTGGAATATTGTGCATATGATCTGTGTGTTTATGTTTCGGTTAGATCCTTGCATCTCTTTACAGTTTATAATTGCGCACACTGGTTATAAATGTTAAATGAGTAAATCAGAATACTAGGCCCACGAAATTAAGTCAGATCTATAATAATAACACCGTAAGGGTAAAGGATTTAGGCAGCGTCTCATCGCGCTCTGTACAGAGCTACGCGGAGGTTAGATAGCTGCGCGGAGCCGCACAAGTGCGTAGGATTGGTTTGCAACATTTCCAGACCTCATCAAGACATCCCTAGGGTGCGGAAACTTGGTTCTAGTACCCTCCCATACTACTTCGAGTGAGACCTCAGTTTGTGCTCCGCGGACTGTTTCCGAAAGGGCTGATAGTTTCAGGATTTGTTTGGCTAAAACACTTTTGAACCTGGGTCAGGCCCCAACAAGCCAACACTCTACTTCTTCTTCTTGGCCTATGTTTTTTGGGTCTAGACCTTCATGGCTGTTTTCCACTGGGAGTGTGTCACCAAATTGGTTCTCTAATCCCTGAATAGCTTCTGTATCTATTTCTGCTTCACGGTTTGTATCTTTTAAGGGAGACTGAATTCTGGTATAGCTAGAATTCCCAGAAGATTTGGTTTCTCCTAAGTTAAGATTGAGCAGTCCTTCAGGCTGTAAGTAAACATTCATGTTGTCCAGGACCTGGGCCATCCCTGTCTTGAAATCGTGCAACAGATCATCTTGAGAACTCATATTTGGTGTTGAAGGGGGTCCCACATCGTTTCTTCGTTCATTGTTAGAATGCCCTGCTCCTTTCTCAGGTTCTATTTCAGAGTTATCTTGTCCTCCTGACTCTAGTTGCAAGTCTTGCTCATTTAATGGGTTGGATAATTCTATGGGTTGGCTAGCGCTGCCTTGAGGATTTTCAGACACTCCCTGTTTTGACTTCAACCTTGTAGATCATCTGCAGTTGTGAGGTATGCTTCCTGAAAGGGCAGTCCTTTTTCTTTTTGGAACAGAGGTAGGTGCTAACAGGTTTTCACCTCTTTCGAGGGCCAATATGAGATCATCCCAGGTTGATTGTTGTTGGGAAAGGTTGTGACTAACTATTAACCTGATCAGAAAATGGTGGCTAACTATTGTTTTGTGTGTTGAGATTGTCTCAGCCTCTTGGCAGTGTCATGCAATAGTGAATTCAACAATGCAGGCAAATTAACAGAGCATTTTTGTCTTAAAACTGCTAAAATTTTGAGTTGTCGCAGCCTTACCACGTCTTTATGCCCATCACAGGTAATATAGTTCTAGACAATTCGTGCCAATTCTCCCCATGGATCTCTGAGAGAAGATGGCCGAATGCCCTTACCCTTCTTGATTAGCTCTGGTCCTTCGTCCCTAAAAGCCTCCATAGCGTCATGCAGCTTTAATCGCTTGCTAGCTCATACTGGTCTTTCTGTCGGTAACCCAGACACTTCTGCTATCACAACATTTGTTACCATGATTTGTCTGCCTCTTACCAAGGATTGTCCATTCTGTAGATGCCGTAAAAATTTGATGGCGATTTCCTCATTGGGGGGTTGAAATCTTGTAAAATATGATGTCCATCCTGCACGAGCTAGAATTTCCCTGGCTTCATTGGAGACATCCAATGTTAAAGGTTCTCGACGCATTGTTCTTCCTCCCATGATGCTTGACTTCTGCAAACGATTAGTGTAGTAGAGAAATCACAACAACGAACAGAGCCGAGAGATGGAACATCAAATGGTTGTAATGGCTCTATCAGGGGATGCTTTATAACATAAATACCATTATCGAGGACTGTTATAATGCCACATGCTCTGTGATCATGGGATGTTGTATTTTTCTACAAAATAAAATGAAAAGATGACAACACATGCATAAGTATACTGGAGGTCCTTGCCCCCTCTCGAAATGATAGGTTGCCTACGATCGAATGAATGAAAGGATGACGCACTAGTGGCGAAGTACAGGGGTGATGGATTGGGTAATGAAAGTGGCAAGGTATGTATATTTATGAAAGGATCATAAAGGATATTGGAGTAATGAAAACAAGGCATGTAACGAGAATTATCAATAAGTGATAAGATGCTGTGAGGTGATGCGATAAAGAAAAAGGACAACATACACATGAAATAATACTTTACCACCATTTTTCCACTTAAAACTATTGTGATTGATTTTTAAAAGATTAACTCATGCATAAAGGTTCAAGGTAAGTTAGCGACATAATATCTCTGTAGAAAAGATAGAAACATAAGAAGAGGGCATTATAATAATTATTGATGTAGAAAATAAAACTTCAATACCATAAGCAGAGCTTTTGTTGCCTGCAGGTATTCTTAGCCTCGACAGAGTTGCTTTCTAACCCTTGGGAACCATGGTCCTCTATGTATAATTGGGAAAGTGCATTATGATGTCCATAGTAGAGACCAATGTGCCAGCATGGTAACCAGATGAACACATTTCCATTCACTGGGAAGTAGCGAAAGTGGTCAGGCCGACTTGTGATGAGACCTCCTGTTCCAAGGACTTTGTTTCTTGACGCATCCATTGGATCATATCCTTGGTGTGGTGGCCATAGTGGGAATGCCACTTCACTCCTTCCTTATGATCATGGTAGGCTGGCTCATGATGAGACCCCCTATCCTCTATTTGTGGAAAAATCATAAAACTGTTAGTGAATATATATATCTATACATATATATATATATATATATATATATATATTTTAAACACACCCCATTTTATATATAGTTCAGTACTCCTTAAGAGTAGGGATGGTGGAAGAAGTTTGAACATATCAATAGAAAAAAACATATACCCATAATCTTATTGATAATAAACAGAGAGAGTTATACGGGACGGGGGAGAACCAACATGGTACAAATAATCAATCACTTTGATTTATAGTGGAAATGAGGATAGTGAAGTGGTATAGATAATTGTGTCCTTTCTTTTCTGATCATCACAAAGCAATCTTGCTAAAGATGATAATATTCAAGATATTTGTTTGTTTCAGTAGACTCCATACTTGTTGTCCTTAAATATGTATTGTACTTTTATGCCAAAAAGAGGATCATAAAGAGTGAACTAGGATGGCCTAGGAATGATCATGCAAGGGGGAGAAAGGGTGTTCTCAAAAAGACTCACAAGGTGTTATTCCTTGAGGGGAACAACAAAAGAAAACACACATAAAAAGTGTTGTTCCCTGTAGGGAACAGAAAAGAAAAACACACATGAAAAGTGTTGTTCCCTATAGGGAACAACAACTGTTCCCTATAGGGAACAACAGCTGTTCCCTATAGGGAACAACAGCTGTTCCCTATAGGGAACAACAAGAAAAAAAACACAAAAAAAGTGTTGTTCCCTATAGGGAACAAAAAAGAGAAAATACACGCAAAAAAGTGCTATTCCCTATAGGGAACAACTGCTGTTCCCTGTAGGGAACAACAAAGAAAAATACGCGCAAAAAGTGTTGTTCCCTATAGGGAACAACAATTGTTTCCTATAAGGAATAGCAAAGAAAAAGTACACGCAAAAAGTGTTGTTCCCTATAGGGAACAACAGGCACTATTCCCTATAGGGAACATCACTTTCTGTTCCCTCTAGGGAACAACAAAGAAAAAATACACGCAGAAAGTGTTGTTCCCTATAGGGAACAATAGCTATTCCCTGTAGGGAACAACAAAGAAAAAATACACGTAGAAAGTGTTGTTCCCTATAGGAACAACAGCTGTTCCTTGTAGGGAACAACAAAGAAAATACACATGAAAATTGTTATTCCCTATAGGGAAAAACATCTGTTCCCTGTAGGGAACAACAAAGGAAAAATGCACACAAAAAGTGATGTTCCCAATAGAGAACAATAGTTGTTCCATGTAGGGAACAACAAAGGAAAATGCACACAAAAAGTGTTGTTCCCTATAGGGAACAACAATTATTCCCTGTAGGGCACAACAAAGGAAAACAGGAAAAAAACTGACAAACAATCATCTCTACTGTTCTAAGAAAATACAATCAAATAGAAAGAAAACAGAAAAGCAATTTTATGTACAGGTTTCAAGAATTCTTCACTGGATTGGTGCTGTCGAAGAGTTTCCCTCTTTAGCGAGAATTTGTACCATAGAATCTTCGCGTATCTGTTGGCAAAAGGATTCCCTTGTAAGCGGTTTGTGGTAGAGGCATACTCGATTTCCATTTGATTTAAAAGAGTAGCCAGACCCATCAATGGTGGCTAATGTAAGGGTGCCATTATCGTGCACCTCCTTTATCTCGTAGGGACCTAACCATCTGGTCTGGAGTTTGTCCAGGAAATCCTGGAACCTAGAATTGTACAGAAGTTCCCAGTCACCTTCATGGAATATCTTTTTCTTGATGAGGGCATCATGCCATTTTTCTCTTTGTTGTTGAATTAGTGCAGTATGTTGAAGAGCTGATAGCTAGATTTCATCCAATTCATTGATTTGATGTAGTCTGTTAACCTATGCTTCATTCAAATCCAGCCCTACTTCTTGGGCTATCCTCAATGTCTGAATTTCAAATTCTATGGGGAAGATAGGTTCCTTGCCAAACACTAGCTGATATGGGGAGTATCCTGTGGTATTCCTCCAAGTCGTGCGATATGCCCACAGGGCTTCTGGCAATCGGGTAGCCCAGTCACATCTATGCGAGGTGACTATCTTTGTTAGAATGGCCTCAATTACTTTGTTGGTACTTTCTACCTGGCCATTTGCCTGCGGGTGGTATGGAGATGTGATTCTGTGCAAAATGTGATGATTTTTTAGTGTAGCAGCAATCTTATGGCCTACAAATTGTGGCCCTCCATCTGTAATTATTTCTCTGGGCAAGCCATACTGCATGAAAATTTGGAAAAGAAAGTGGATTACTGTGTCCTCTATTGCCCTTGGTAATGCTTCTGCCTCCACCCATTTAGTCACATATTCCGTTGCAACCAGTATATATGACTTTTGATTAGATGATGGATTTATTGGGCCTATGAAATCTAATGCCCAACGTTCAAAAGGTTCGATGACTAACTGTGGATGTAGGGGCATCTCGTCAGACTAGCCAGGGCGACCCATTCTTTGGCAGCTATCGCATGCCTGGACAAATTTCTTGGCGTCCTTAAAAATGGTGGGCCAATAATAGCCCATCTGTAAGACTTTATGCCCAATCTTGCGGTTTGCAAAGTGTCCACCGCAAGGTCCATCGTGGCAGGATTTTAGGATATCGTAGATTTTGTCTTCCCTCACACACCTACGGATATGCATATCGGCTCTCGTGTGAAAGAGGTATCCTCCGATCTAGGGGAACTGAGTGCTACGTCGCACTATTAATTTTCTTTCTTTGGGTGTTAGGTGTTTGGGTAGTTTTCCCACTACTAGGTAATTCACGACATCTGCGTACCACGGTGTTTTCAAGGTCACAACAAATAGGTGCTCATCAGGGAACTGATCTTCTACTGCCACTGCGTCATCTGTTCTTGGCACACACGAGAGGAATTCTGCCACCATATTTTCCTTTCCTGGTCGATCCTTGATCGTTATATCAAATTTCTGCAAAAAATGATTAACCATCGTGTCATGCTTCCATTCGTAATAGGTTTAGTAACTAAATATTTGATAGCAGAGTGATCAGTATACAAAACCACAGGGTATCCTATTATATAGTGTTTGAATTTGTTAATAGCATAGATTACAGCTAGAAACTCTTTCTTGGGCACTGTGTAATTCAACTTAGTAGGAGTTAAATTTTTGCTGATGTAGTATATTGCATAGGGTTTCTTGTCTTCCTCTTGGCCGGGAACTGCTCCAATGGCTGTATCTGATGCATAGGATGAAATCTGGAATCGTAAATCCTAGTTTAGGCCCCGTAGTACTGGGGTTGTTGATACTAGCTGTTTTAATTCTACAAAGGCAATGTCACATTTGTCAGTCCATATAAAATCGATATTTCTTGTCAAAGCATATAATGGTGTAGCAATTTGGGAGAAGTTTTTTATGAATCTTTGATAATATCCAGAAAATCCCAAGAAACTAAGTACCTCAGTTTAAGTGCAGGGGGTAGGTAGTAAGAGGATTACCTGATTTTTTGCTGGATCTACTTGAATTCCAACTACTGAGATGTAATGACCTAGGATCAGGTCTTCGGTCATCATCATGTGGAAATTCTCATGGCTTAAGCAGAGCCTAGTAGCAATGCATCTTTCCAGGACTTTCTCTAGTGTTTGTAATGCTGACTCGAAGTCATCTCCATAGGGTGTAAAATCATCCATGTACACCTCTAATCCTTCATTTATCAAGTCTGCAAAAATGCTGAGTATGGCTCTCTAGAATGTAGCAGGTGCATTGCACAGTCTGAAAGGTAATACCCTATAAGAAAATTTCCCCCAGGGGTAGGTGAAGGTAGTCTTATCTTGGTCTTCAAGGGAAATTTGGATTTGGTTGTAGCCACTGAAGCTGTCTAGGAAAGAGAAGAATTTTTTACCTGCCAATGTGTCTAGAACCTGGTCAATAAACAGAAGGGGAAAATGATCTTTTTGTGTTTCTTTGTTAAGCTCTCTGTAATCGACACATATACGCCATTTCCCATTCTTTTTAGGAACCAAAACTAATGGAGAAACCCATTTGCTATCAGATATAGGATAGATGAAATTTACATCTAACAGTTTCTGTAGTTTGTCTTTAACAACATCATTTAGGTGAGGGTTTAATCTTCGTTGAGGTTTTCGAATGGGTCTCGCATCTTTTTTAGTGTAGATGTGGTGCATACATAATTGGGGGTCAATCCCTTTCATATTTGGGTAATCCCAAGCAAAAGCCCCTTTATATTTCCTAAGGAGTTGGATAAGCCTCTGCAGCTGGTCATCAATAAGGTTTTTGTTAATGTTTAGGACTTTCCCTGGCTCAATTTCAATGGGTTCGTTGTTATAAACAATTGTTGTTGGTATTGTTTGTTCATTAATATCTTTTAAAGGATCTTCTTCAATTTCGTTATCCAGGGCTGCTTCAATCATGTGACATTTTAGATTAGATACGACAGTTGGGTGGTTAATGTAAGTGTTAATAATGCCATCTTCTGTTTGATTCTTAAATTCAAGAGCATCTGCTATAGTAAGTGGTGATCGAATATTTTTGGTTAAATATGTTACAGGTTGCTTCCTAGTTTTTATTATAGTTAGGCTTGGCTGAGCTGGAGGATATAAAGCTAGGTTCTTGACATTATTTCCTCTGGCTATAGTCATACTGCCTGTTCGATAGCTTATATAAGAACCTTCAGTCACTATATAAGGTTTTCCTAATATTAGAGGATGTCCATCTAGCCGGTTTCTAGGACTAATAATCAAGAAATCTGTTGGGTACTCCCAAGAATCTATAGACACCATTACATCCTGTAATGTCCCTTCTGGTTCAATAACTAATCAGTCAGAAAGTTCCAAGAAGGTCGTAGTTGGATCTAAGGCTGTGATGCCAAGTCTCTGACAGGTTGTTATTGTGAGAATATTAATGGCTGCCCCTAGATCGACTAATGCATTGGGAATGGAACATCCATTTATTTGCACTGTGACAATAGGGTTTCCTGGGTCCTCATATTTCATCGGTATCTCTCTTCTTAATAATAAATCAGACAAAGTTCTGACTACGTGGGAAGTTAGTGTTACTTTTATTTTCCTCGTAGGATTTTTGGTACACAATTCCTTAATGGTTTTTGTATAGATTGGAATGTCTTGAATAGCCTGGAGGAGGGGTGTTTTTACACAAATATTTTTTAATTCTCCTAGGAGATTGAAATCGGGATATTCGATTGGGGCAGGTATAATCAATCTTTCTGGTAATGGTGGGGAAGAGGTAATAGTTTGTTCGTGGCTTTTCTATTTGACTGTATTCTCCCTTTGAGGTGTTTGTTCTACAAGTAGTGATTCTTCCAATGGTATATTTTTATCATCCTCTGACTCAATTATTTGTCCAGACCTCAATTTGAGTTCATTACACACTCTCAACTCAGTTTCCAGATCTAGACCTTCAATAATTTGTACCGACTGGACTGGTCTATTATTAGGATTTGGGTTGGGCTAGGTTGGGAGCTGTGGTCATAGATTGGGTTGAGGATTCTACTGCAACGTGTAAGGTGCTGGTAGTGTAGGTTTAGGCAGGGGGATTGTTCATGCTGGATAGTTCATATGTCTTTGCTAGCTTGATTGCCAGTTTTGGTTTTGTGAAGTGGAGGGGGACCATTGAGATGGATATGGATTTTTTTGCTAGAATGGTGGAAAGTTAGATGAATTTGGCCAACTATTGTTTGGATTTGACTGATTGGACCAAGGTAGCATAGAAAATGGTTGAGGTGACCAATTAGGAAAACGTGTTTGGTTCTTCCATGTAGCCCCTGTGTATTGCTGAGAATTATATTGTGAAGGCTGAAAGAATGAAGATGGGTCAGTAGGCATACATGTTTGTCATGCTTTCCATTGGCGACGTTTATTTAACAAGTAGACTGGTTCCACTTCTTCCTCTGCCTCTTTGAAGACTACTTTTAATCCTGGGAGTGATGGGAAATTTTCTGTTGCATGTTCTTTAGTGCATATGGCACAGGTTTGTACCATATCCAGTGGGCATTCTTTATGACTATGTTTCTTCCTGCATCGAGGGAAAAAAATAACCAGGTTTTGTAGGTTTTAACCCGGTATATAAATTACCTGCATACAAATTCTAAAACACAGAAAATAAACAATGTGAGAGCATAACACATAAAACACATATACATAGAGATTTCCCATGGATCCCATAATCGGGACTACCAGCTTGATTTTTCCTTATGTTCCTTTCAATGTTATAATACATATTTATACATGCCAAAGCATCCAATACCATGGACCGAAAACCATCGCGTCCAAAAAGCATGTGCGAAAATCATGCACAAAACCATAGGTGGGTTCACCCAACCTAACATAGGATCCAAGACAAAAATTTTCCGGGATGCTACCCCAGACGCCATAAAGTGGGGTTACGGGTACAACTCAAACCCCCTATGATCCCCTCCCCGCTACACAATCGGTGCAACGAAGGGGGGCTCTGCCCCCCCTCTAACCCCCCGGTTAACTATGTGGGCTAGTCGTAGAAAGGATATAACACAACCCAACATTCTCCCACTTGTTGTTTTCTTTCCACAGGGGGCCACAAGAGAGCTTAGTCATTTTTCTAGCCCTGAAATGCCCATTGTCTCTCTACACCAAGAGAACTTCTTAGAGCTCACAGATTTTGTCAATGCATCTACAGTATTCTTCAAAGTGTCCACCTTTACTAGCAACACCCTTTTGTCTTCTATCATATCCCTGACAAAGTGATACTAAACATCAATGTGCTTTGTATTTGAATGATATGTGGGGTTCTTTGCTAAGAAAATTGCACTTTGGCTGTCACAGTCTATCCTTATAGCTCCCTGTACTAACCCCATACTTGAACACGATCTTTGCAACCAAACTGCTTCCTTTCTTGCATGAGTGGTTGCCATGTATTCTGCCTTTGTAGTTGATAGTGCCACTACAGATTGTTTCTTACTCATCCAATTGACTGCACATCCAAATAGGTTAAACACATACCCACTTGTAGATCTTCTCTGATCCAGATCTCCAACCCAATCTACATCAACAAAGCCATGAATATCCAACATTCTGTCCAATCCTGATCTTCCTTGGTAGCACAAACCATAATCACTAGTGCCACGCAAATACCTGAAAACCCGCTTCACTGCTGTCCAGAGCTCCTTCCTTGGTTTTGACATAAACCTACTCAATACTCCCACTGCATGTGCAATGTCTGGTCTAGTACAGACCATTGCATACATCAGGCTACCAATTGCACTTGCATATGGAACACAGGACATATCCTCTTCCTCTTATTGTGCCTTGGGACACTGTTCAACAGATAACTTTACACCTACAGGAATAGGAACCTTCACCGGTTTACTACCTGCATATTAAACCTCTGTAGTATTGTCTCGACATACTTCCTCTGATTTAACTAGAGCTTCCTCTTTGCATGATCTCTTTTAATTTCCATGCCCAAAATATAGTTTGCAGCACCAAGATATTTCATGTCGAATTTGGAGGACAATTGGGTCTTCAAATCTTGGATAATTTCTTTGTCATTTCCAACCAGCAACATATTATCCACATACAAGACCAGATAAATAACACGGTCACTAATTAATTTAAAATACACACAGTGATGTGCTTTGCTTCTGGTGAAGCCAAGTCCCCATATAAATGTATCAAATTTCTGATACCACATCCTTGGTGACTGTTTTAACCCATACAGAGACTTCTTTAACTTGCATACTAGTTCTTTCTTACCCTTCACCGCAAAGCCTTCAGGTTGCTTCATGTATATTTCCTCTTCCAGATCCCCATGAAGAAATGTTGTCTTCACATCCATCTGCTCTACCTCAAAATCAAAAGCAGTAGCAACAGATAAAAGTAATCTAATAAAAGTTACCTTGGCAATAGGAGAAAAAATATCACCAAAATCAATTCCCAGCACCTGGGAATAACCTTTTTCTACCAACCGAGCTTTGTATTTCTCCACCTTTCCTTTTGCATTTGTCTTCTTCTTGAACATCCATTTTCTACCATTGAGTTTCCTTCTAGCTGGCAACTCCACTATATCTCAAGCCTCATTTTTGTGAAAAGATGCCATTTCATCAACCATGGCCTCTTGCCAGAGTTTTCTATCCTCTGAATCTACTGCTTCCTTCACAGTTCTAGGATCATCGTTAGTAATAGATAAAGCAAAATTTGAATAGAAAGCAGATGGACTATACCTTTCTGGCTGCCTTCTTTCTTGAACTGATCTTCTCACACCCGGAGTTTATGGCTCTTCATCTTCTGATTCCTCCTCTACTGTAGAGTCTGATTCTTCCTGCTTAAGCTCAAACTCTATCTTCTCAGGTTCCTTCGGTTGGACTTCATGTTTAATAACATCTTTTACCTCTTTGAACACCACATCTCGGCTATACACAACCTTCTATGTGACTGCGTTCCAAAGCTTATAACCCTTTAAACCATCCTTTTTCCCAATAAAGATGCACTTTTTAGATTTACTATCCAACTTGGTTCGTTTCTCCTTTGGAACATGTACATATGCATCACATCCAAATACCCTCAGATGTGAAAGAGAGGGTTTCTTACCAGTCCATACCTCTTGTGGAGTCTTATCCTCCAACACTGATGAAGGTGACCTGTTGACTAGGTAACATGCAGTATCCACCGCCTCTACCTAGAATTCCTGTCCTAACCTGACACCACTGAGCATGCTTCTTGCCCTTTCCATCAACGTCTTGTTCATTCTTTCTGCAACTCCATTTTGCTGAGGTTTATATGGAGTAGTCTTCTGTCGTGCTATACCACACTTCTTACAGAATTCTTCAAATTCCTTGCTGCAAAACTCTCCCACCATTATCTATTCTCAACACCTTTATCTTCTTCTTTGTCTAATTTTCCACGAGAGCCTTAAATTCTTTAAACTTGTCAAAGGCTTTAGATTTCTTCTTAAGGAAATATATCCATGAATTCCTTGAGAATTCATCTATAAATGATACATAGTACACTGACTTAACTAGTGATGGAACCTTCACAGGTCCAAACACATCAATATGCACAAGTTCTAATATCTGTTTCGCCCTCTTACTACCAGAGGGGAAACTCACCCGATTCTGCTTCCCATATACACAATTTTCACAGAAATCAAAATCCAGAGAGCTATTACTCGTACCTTCTACCATACCTTTACCATGAAGTATTCGAAGGCCCTTCTCTCCAATATGTCCAAACCTTTGATGCCACAACATGGTCTTCTCTCCAGAGACCACTAGATTTTCCGCTCCACTTTCAGGAACCACAGAATTGTTGCACCCATCAGTAACAATGCTACCTTGCAGCTTGTACAGAGTTCTAATTCGAACTCCCCACATCAATACTAGTGCTCCCTGAACCATTTTGCAAGTATCCTTCTTGAACACTGTTTTCACACCTGCATCATCTAGATTGGTTACAGAAATAAGATTTCTGGCCAATGCAGGAATATGCAGAACACCCGAAAGTGTTCTAACCCTTCCACCTTGCAACTTCAACTTTAATTTTCTACAACCAATGATTCTAGCCTTCCTATCATCCCCTAAGAAGACATCACCACCATCGTATTTATCATACTCGCAGAACCACTCTCTATGGGGAGTGAAGTGAGAGGATGCACCTTAGTTAATCAACCATGCCTCATGATCTACATGTGTACTTGAAGAAGCCAAGTACACATCCCCACCTTCATCTGATGTGGTTTTTGCCTCTGTAGAAGGAGCATCATCAGATCCCTTTCCTTTATCAGGACCTTTAGATTTACAGTCCCTTTTGTAGTGCCCTTCCTTTCCGCATTTCCCGCACACCACCTTTACAGGTTTTCCTGGAGATTTAGATCTCCCTCTAGATTTAGATCTCCCACTCGACTTATTTTTGTTTCTGTTCTGGGACCGTCCTCGTACAGACAAAGCATCACCATTCTGGCTCTCCATATTTTTCCGTCTCATCTCCACCGTCAGCAAGGATGAGTCTATTTCATCAAACTCCAAGGTAGTTGCATTACTACCTATTGCAATAACCAGACGATCCCATGAATCTAGTAGAGAACACAACAAACTGATGCACTTATCTTCATCTGAAATTTTAATATCAACAGATGCTAACTGGCTTACCACAGTATTAAATGCATTCAGATGCTCTGTCATTGAGTCTCCATCTTTCATCCTCAGGTTATAAAGCTTTTTCCGCAGGAACAGTTTATTCACTAGAGACTTAGATTGGTACAAAGTCCCTAACTTGTCCCATATAGCCTTCGCCATAGCTTCCCCTGATACATTTAGCAATACTGAATCTGAGACACACAATTGTATTGTGCTCTTTGCCTTCTGATCCAAATTCTTCCATTCTTCATCGGACACTCCCGTTGGTTTAGTACTCGTATCTACCACGATCCACTGATCTTTATCCACCTACAAATCCTCCATCTTGAGTTTCCACAACTCAAAACTCTGACCATTAAATTTATCGATCTCTATCTCTCCAATGCTCGCCATCTTCTTTCACCATCAGAATCGATCTCGCAGATATCCCACTGAACAGGGTCTACCACAGGCCCAAGCGAAACCCCTCAGCAACAAAGGCATCCCCTTGAAGCCAAAGCAACTCCGATACCAAATGTAGGTTTTAACCCTGTACAGAAATTACCTACATACGAATTCTAAAACATATAAAATAAACAATGCGAGAACATAACACATAAAACACATATACACAGAGATTTCCCTTGGATCCCAAAACTGGGACTACTAGCTTGATTTTTCCTTATGTTCCTTTCAATGTTATAATACATATTTATACATGCCGAAGCATCCAATACCATGGACCGAAAACCATCGTGTCCAAAAAACATGTGCAAAAATCATGCACAAAACCATAAGTGGGTCCGCCCAACCTAACATAGGGTCCAAAACCAAAATTTTCTGGGGTGCTGCCTTGGACCCCATAATGTGGGGTTACGGGTACACCTCAAACCCCCTGTGAGCGCCCCCCCCCCCCCCACACTACACAATCGGCACAACGAAGGGGGGCTCCGCCCCCCCTCTAACCCCCTGGTTAACTATGTGGGCTAGTCGTGGAAAGAATATAACACAACCCAACAGGTTCTGTTCCGCTTCGACTTGCTTCTGCTTGGCTTGCATGATGTCTAATTGTGTTGTCAAGGTTCCTAGGATATCCATTTTGAAATATTCCAGCAGGTTTCCGATTTCAGTACGAGTAATGCTTCCGCTAGAGATTTTGCTGTCCCTGGTGATCATATCGCATTTAGCTGGTTTCAGTCTTGTACTACCCCTCGAGCACTTGATACACGAATCAATAATGTTAGCATAGTCTTCTTGATAGATATCACCTTTACGCATAATATTTAATGTCTCTATCCACTGGTCTTTCATCCCCTTAATCATCATGGTTTTTAGCACATTATCAGGCAGATTTGTGTAGGGATACCTTTGGAGGTTATATTGGAAACACTCCACATACTCTTCCAAAGTTTCACTAGGCCTTGCTACCATTTGGAATATCTCATCTTTTAGTTCTCTAGATCTGCAATAATCTTGATATTTTTTAAGGAAAGTAGTTTTCATTTGGTCCCAATCATTTATGGTGCCCCCACCTAGTCCCATAAACCAACGCAGGGCTGCTCCCTTTAAAGTGGAGGGAAACAACTTCAGTTTCTGGGGGTCGGTGGTGTAATCATAACCCCGACATAGGACGTTGAATTCAAACAGGAACGCATCCGGATCTTCTGAAGTGAGTCCATGAAAGGTGGGAATATTTTGTAGAGGGATAGCTTTCATGGGGGCATTGACAGCTGTGTCAACAATAGGATACTGTAATGTAGAGGTCTGGGGTGTTTGTGGATTATTGGCCATTTGATCAAAGATATGCCAGTACCCTTCTGGGATCTCTGGAGCTAGAGAGTTATCCCTAGGATGTCCAGAAGAGGTAGGAATGATCCTAACAACACTCCCTTGATCTGGGACACTGAGTGTCCTCTGCTCAATTACTACCTCAGGGGATCTTGGTTCCTCGAATTCCCCTATTTCTCCTTCTCCTTCACGGATGTTGCAAGAATTCCCTTCTTGTGAGGGAATTGGTTGCGAATTTTCAATATCTTGAAAACTATGCTCAGTCCCTTTAGTTTTACTGTGGACCTCAGCGTAGGCTACAGATGGTGAGCCTGTGGCCCGAAGGGAGACAGTAGGTTGTCTAGAAGCAATGGTTCGGGGACCTACTGATGGCTGAGATTTAGCTTTTCTTAAGATGTCGTCGATAAAAGTTGATCGTCCAAGGGTCACCGGTCCCTTAGATTTTTCAGGTTTGGGGTGTGGGATTGTATTGTTTTCTGGTCTTTTCTTCTTAGTCATTCATGCAAAAATTCAAATGTTTATTTCTACCTTAAATTCCTAGCAATTCTACTGGAAAGCGGGCGGGGGAGTAGGCATTTTACTTGCTCCGTACGTAGGTTCTTATCTTATGTTCTTAATACCCAGTTCTCTCTCAACAGACAAACATCAAACACCTACTTCACTTTTCTGTAATTGTGCTAAAAAGCGGGTGGAGGAGAAAGAACTTTACTTGCTCATTATGCAGGTTCTTACCTTCCGTTTTCAATACCCAATTCTTTCCCAAAAACAATTATCAGATATACATCACTCTTTGTAAAATGGCGACACCCTCCCCGGCAATAGTGCCAAAATGTTGGTTGACAAAAAGTGCCTTTTAAGACTCCTAATTGCCCCACGTTAATCATCAACCCGGGAAAGTCCTTTTATTCCAAGAGTGTACACAATATGTGCATGCTATGAATCCAGAGAGTAATGTTTCTTAAAATGAAGTATAAACCTTTGACACAAGACTAAACAGATGCATTTATAAGATTCAAATTGCAACTGCTAAAGGAAATATTGCATCTAAACATCAATACTTAATCCTCTACTGAAAACGTCATCAAATCCCACACAAGCAATTCAATTAACAATAGCATCAACCGAGAGCATAGTAGCAATAACCAATCTCTTCTTAGCTGATTCAATCTAAATCACACTCAATCTCTACGAAGCAATCCAAATTGAAATGATGTCAATCTAAGAGTTCAATAGTGATAACCAAACTCTTACAGCTGATTAAATCAATGCGATTCACTGTCTTAACGATTAAATAATTTAATCTACAATAAGCATAAATAGAATCAAATGACAGTGCTGTAAAACATGTAAAGAAAATGTACTGACTTCAATATAGGAAAGTGGTAAATAGCAAATAAGATAAACTCACAAAAAATGGGAAAACTATCAAACCAATCAAACTTGCGAGAATCAGAAATATATAACACAAGGGAGCAGTTGAATCCACCAGAGGCCGGGTCCTTAGCCACCAGCGAACACTGCTAAGCTACTTCAGATAATATGAATGAACAAAAACGTCAATTATATATTAATCATTGAACTTAAGTAGCATTACAATACGGTCGTGTTCTCCAACAGCATGAGTTTTTAAATTAAAATTACAATTTGAAATAACAGAGATCAATCCCCTTTCCTCCTACAATATTTTTCTTTTATAGTCAGAAAGAGGTAAAAGACAAATGTGATCCCTCGAGATCTCTCAATCTTGAGGGTTTCACAATTGAATGCTATTTTCAGACACCCTTCATATTTGGTGTTGATCCTCTTGATTCGTCCTTCGATCTGATCGCAACCGACACGCCCCATTCATCCTTTGTTGGTTTATGCTGTTCCGTCGCTAGGGAACAACAACTGTTTCTTTCGTCATTTCTCTGCATAAAAAGGAGTAAAAGTTAGTTATGATAGCTAAATATTAACTGAGAGTAGTTCATCTGTTTCTTATCATAATCCATCAATATGTTAGCGTATCAAGATATAAAGAGATAAGAAAAGAGGAAAAAGTGATGGAATTAAGAGTAAATACATACCCATTTCCTAACTCAATAGTTACTTTCTGGGTAGGTCGAGTTGGAGACCTCTCTTGCAAGTCTGTTCAGGAACTGTTTTAAGGAGAGGGAACTAGTACGATGCTAGTCGTATTCTATAGAAGTACTGTGTGCTAGGCCGCAATCCATAACACCATAGTTAGGGCTTTCGTAGGGTTGATTAAGGGCTCAAATATGCCTAGAACAACTGCGTGCTAAGGGAGCTATCTTGTGAAGGTGTGCAACAGATTTTGGAGGGTTGTTTGTGGACTGTTGAGTGGGTTGTGAAGGGTTTTTGTAGTGTGATCAATTTCCGTAACCAAAGCAATCAAGGGCATCAAATTACAAATAGATTTGGAGCAACATCAGTGATGTGTGTTGGGTCAAGTCTTGACCGGATTTGGATCAGATTGTTGGGAAGTCTGTTGGAGCCAATTTGGAGGCTTGATTGGGTGATCGTAATCCTTCATCAGTGTAGATATTACAGTGTAGTATTGGGTACCATTGATGCGGTGGAGGGTAGTGTGTTGGCTACCCAAAGTAGCCCTAGAAGAGCTATCTTGAAGTAATGAAGAGGAGCGGAAGGTTGGATGAAGATTGATGCTGAAGTGCAACACTTTGACGGACTAGAGTGACTGCTAGCCTAGAAGATTGGAGCTCAGGAAGTGGCCCACATAGAGAGTAGATTGATGAGCCCATGTACATGCATCAGAAGTGACTTGCAATAGTGTTAGGTGGAAGCCCTCCTCGAGTCTCTATGTGTTGTCCTTTGAAGGAAAAAAGTTCAACTAGTGAGTAGTACATGAGCAAAGGACTGGTAGGATAAGATACAACATAGAAGCTGCAACAAATTTTGTCATTGTATCTTTTATACCATAGAATATTATATTATTCATATTGGTTTAATATAACGAAGATTGGGTTGTACATTATTGTAAAATTTTGTTAAAAATTGTGTATACTTGTGCATATGTGGTTTACTACTTTATATTTTCCGTTGTGCAAAGTAGTCCTTGTTAAGATTATTGGTTTGGTAGCGTAAAAGATTTTAAGTTTCTAACCTAGACCCAAGATCGTGGAAATTAAACATGGTATCTAAGCGTATTTAAGCTAATTTGAAAGTTAGTGAATCAGATTTGTGCACAACGAAGTATAGCTTAAGAGGGAGTTGGTCACATTGTAGGTGACAATGTCAAAGTTTCAGGCTGGTATTCAGTATGAGGACAGGTTGGAGGGGTTGTCCAACTATAGTCTATGGAAGGAAAGGATCAAGTTGGTCTTGTAGGTAAGGTGTTTCAACTGTGGTAATATGGGTCATTTTTTATTGAGAAGTCTGATGAAGAAGAATTTTGATGATGAGAGGAAGAAAGGAAAGAAGGTTGTCTGTGTTGCCACTTCTGCTGAGATAAATGATCTCATTTTGACATTGGAGGAGGAGGAATTTACTATGATCTCTCATTTCTCGTAGGGTACTGTCGATGAGGATGGATGGTACATGGAAAATGGTGTGACAAAACATATGTCAGGGCCACAAGAGGTTTTTGAGACTCTAGCTGAATGGGACTTGAAGTTGCACATGGTGTTGGGTGACAAGAGTTAGAAGGAGATCCAAGGATTGGATGTTGTGCCATTCAATATGGAGACAAGATGAGTGATGTGGGTCCAGGATGTAATATTCGTACAAGGACTCATATATAACTTGATTTTTGTCTTGATCGTCAAGCAAAAGGGGTTTGAGGTCTTGTTCTAGGATGAGAAGGCAAGACTCAGGCATAGAGGCTCTACCTCTATTGGTATCATGCTTGGAGTTAGAGAGCATGGTCTATATAGGCTAACGAGCAAGCTTATGGATCATGAGAAGTGGGTGGAACAAGTGTAGGTTCCAGGGAAGCAGGTGCATGTGTAGGCTTTAGAGCAGTAGGTATAGGTTCCCAAGAAGAAGGTACAATTCCCCAAGAAGAAGGTCCAAGTTCTAGAAACTTAGAGGATTCGAGTTTGAGAGGGAGCTTGCAGGTTCAGAGGGAGACTTTGCAGTCCAAGAAGAGCTTGCGGTCAATGGGGAGAAAGGGTGCTCCTATAGCTTCCAAGAAGGAAACATGGAGAGAATGGAAGACGTTACAGGAAAGAAGAAGAAACTAGGTGCTTCCAGAAGTGGAAATGACACTGTTGGAAATAATACTGAGAGGGGGGGTGAATCAGTATTATCTAATTCTTTTCAATATATCTTCCAGATTTATACTTTAATTTATTCTTCAGATATTGATCATTAGTTTGTATGTCAGTACCATATAATGATGAGCAAGAACAAGAAAAACAGATAATCACACCAAAGAACACCAGATATAAGGTGGAAACCCAATGTGGGTGAAAACCACCTGCTGCAATATGTCTCTATCTTCTTTCAATTAGAAACTTGTTTTACAATGATTTTGTACTGGTGCAGTCCTTTACCAGTACGCAGGCTGCAACCTGCTGAGAGCTACAACTCTCTCTCGTTTTCCAGTATCTCCTGGAAGGGAGCTACAACCCCCTTAGCTCTTGTACTAGCTAATCTACTAGTACGTAGGTGCTGACCTACCTTTTTTTTCTTCTAAGGACCACTTTTCATAAATTTTCAAACTGGATCCATAAACATCAAATAATCATCAAGTACATGTGAATCAACCAATCTCCTTTTTCAATCAACCAATGAATCAACCAATAACTTCTTAGAATGCAGTAACCAGAATAGCAATACCAGTAATCTAAACCTAGAACTCTTCAACAATAGATAAAAGGCAGCCAACAAATATTTCAAGAAAAGTCCGCAACTTCACCAATAGAAACCTGCAAATATCCACAGCTCTTCTGTGTCTAAACTGCGCAGATCCGCACCTGGTCCTTCTTCTGCTCTGCGTACCTCCGCACCTACTCCTTCTGCTGCACTGCGTACCTCTGCGCAGATCCGCACCTGCACTTTCTGCCTGACAGCATACCTCTGCACCTGGTCCTTCTGTTCCTCTGTGTACCTCCGCACTGTGCCTTCTGCTGCGCTGCGTACCTCCGCACCAGCGCCTTCTGCTTCGCTGTGGACCCCCGCACCTGCGCCTTCTGCTGCGCTGCGGACCCCCGCACCTGCGCTGTGGATCGCCTGCGGACCTCTAAATAGAGCCAAATTAACAGTCCTCCAATGTGCCACAGACAGTCAGATCCACAGATCTAATCATGTGCCCGAGAGATCACGACCTATCAATAGATTCACCTTAAATTTCACCTTGATTTAGATCTAGCTTTTCAAACCGATCACCCAAAATTTCAGATCTTAAGATATTCAAATTTCACAAGTGACTAGCCAAGTGATCTCCTTTCCTTTTTATAGGCAAGCCCTTATTCACACCATGGGACAAAACCATCGAAAACCAATATAAGGGATCCAAACCGGGGTTCAATAATTTAGATCCTATACCACGGGCCAAAACCATAGGATCATGAAGGACGGGCTAAATACCATGGGCCAGATATAAGAATTCCCACGCGTGCACGCTTTCTCTGCATTGGAGTGAGTGGACTGGGGTCCGCACCTTCTATTCGGATAACCTGCGGACATGACCGCACTTGGTGAACGGCGTGCCTGCGGGCCCGCACCTTTTGAACGGTGTACCTGCAAACCCCTTATTTTTCATCATTTTGAGAGCCAGAACAGAGATTTGCCACTTGAGTGAGTTGCCATCAAGTACAACACCTGTGCCATAGTGCCAAACCTGAATCATAATGCCAACGATCTCCCCCTTTGGACTTGATGGAAACCCCAAGATCCTCAAAGTCATTCTCCCCCTTTAACATCAAGGGCAAAGGGCAGACCAAGATATTCTCTTCCTTTGCTGTCCATACTCCCCCTGAGTGCCTGCTGAAATTTCTGAATGAGCTCCCCCTAACTATAGACCAGATCTGCAAAAGAAAAATTCTTCAAGAAGAACCATAATCTACTATACACCATACATGACCTTGATAAGAGAGATAGAGACATATTAGCAACAATATTCAGATCAGCATCCATGTTCTCCTTCTGTACTTTCTCCTCCAAGATCTTCTACCATAATGCCAACAATGCATTATTAGAAGAATATATGCTCCCCCTGAACCTGTGCCATTCGATCTTCGACGAATCCATAACCCAACAAATGTACGCGTATACCCCATATGAAACTCGCGTACAACCAACAATCTCTGAAACAGATGAGATTCAACAACAAGATGATGCATCAACTACCCCCAGCTTTTGCCTGAGGTATTCAAAGGTCTCCCTGGGCAATGGTTTGGTGAGTATATCAGCAACTTGTTCCTTAGAAGGAACATACTCCAACTTGACCTTTTGTTCAAGCACTTGTTCCCGAAGAAAATGATATTTGATAGGTATATGCTTGGTCTTTGAATGCATGGCTGGGTTCTTTGAAATGCTGATAGCACTTGTATTATCACATAGGATGGAGATAGGTGGTGTACAAGTGATTTGAAAATCCTGCAAGGTCTGCATCATCCAAAGGAGTTGAGTGCAGCAAGATGCAACAGCCACATATTCCACTTCAGCTGTAGATAAAGCAATCGAACTCTGTTTCTTGCTGAACCAAGATACTAATATGGAACCCATAAAGAATGCACCACCACTTGTGCCCTTCCTGTCATCCATGCTTCCGGCCCAATCTGCATCTGTATAAGCATGAAGTGTGAGATCTGTATCTCTAGGATACCATAAGCCATAGTTTTGAGTTCCTTGAAGGTACTTGAAGATTCTCTTAACTGCCTGAAGATGAGTTTCCTTGGGATTTGCTTGAAATCTTCCAACTATTCCCACTGCATGCATGATGTCTGGTCGGGTACCTGTCAAATAAAGTAGACTTCCAATCATGGATCTATAGGTTGGTTGATGCACTGCTACTGATTCATCATTTGCACTGAGGCTGCATCCTGTAACCGTAGGTGTACATACTGGTTTTGAATCTTCCATGCCATACTTCTTCAAGATCTACTTGAGGTATTTGGTTTGAGACAAAAAGATACCGCCTTCATTTTGTTGGATTTGTAGACCAAGAAAATATGTCAGCTCTCCAAGTAATGACATTTCGAATTCTTTCTGCATCACCAAGGCAAAGCTTTGACTCATAGTTTCTTCATTGCTGCCAAAGATAATATCATCTACATACACAACAAGTATTAGCAATTTGTCATTTTCAATTTTTATATAAAGATTGATATCTGCTGATCCAAAAGATACCGCCTTCATTTTGTTGGATTTGTAGACCAAGAAAATATGTCAGCTCTCCAAGTAATGACATTTCAAATTCTTTCTGCATCACCAAGGCAAAGCTTTGACTCATAGTTTCTTCATTGCTGCCAAAGATAATATCATCTACATACACACCAAGTATTAGCAATTTGTCATTTTCAATTTTTATATAAATATTGCTATCTGCTGATCCCTTTTAAAAGCCTTGTTGATGAAGATATTTGTCCAAACGATAGTACCAAGCCCTTGGAGCCTGTTTAAGACCATAAAGAGCCTTTTTTAGTCTGCATACAAGATTTGGATCATTCCCAAGAATGAAACCATCTGGTTGCTCAATGTACACCTCTTCTTCTAAGTCTCCATTCAGAAAGGCTGATTTCACGTCCATTTGAAATACTTTGAACTTATGAAAGCTTGAGAGAGCAAGGAACATTCGGATGGCCTCAAGTCTAGCAACGAGAGCAAAAGTTTCTTCAAAGTCTATTCCTTCTTGTTGAGCATACCCTTTACAAACAAATCTGGCCTTGTTTCTAATTACTTCCCCATTTTCATTCAACTTATTTTTGAAGATCCATTTTGTCCCTATGACATTCTTATCTTTTGGTCTCGGAACCAACTCCCAAGTGTTGTTCTTTTCAATCTGCTCAAGTTCTTCATCCATTGCCTTGACCCAACAATCATCTTTGCATGCCTCTCTTACATTTTGTGGTTCAGTGGAGGAGAGTAATGCCAAATAGCTTGAAGCTTCTGCAATTGTTCTTCTTGTTTGTACGCCTGCCTCCTTTTGCCCCAAGATTTGAGATTCTAGATGATTCTTTTGAACATACCTGGATGGAGTCTTCTCTTCTATCCTTATCTGTTCCTCTGGTGCCTCTTGAGGTTCTTCTTCATCATCAGTCTGATTTGAAGGATGATCTTCATCCTCTTCGATATTTTCATAATTTACTTGCTTAGGAATGTTTCCTTCTTCATCATCCACTACATTAATGCTGTCAACTATTCTTCCAAGTCTTTTGTTGTAACACTTATATGCTTTGATGTGAGGAGAATAACCAAGGATAATCCCTTCATCTGCTCTAGGTTCAAACTTGCCAAGATGTTCATCATTATTCTTAATATAACATTTGCTTCCAAATATTTTGAAATGTTTTACCGAAGGAGTCTCACCATACCAGCGCTCATGAGGAGTTTGAGTGCTGTTCACCCAGACATTTGTTTTGTTGAGAATAACGACCGCAGCAAATGCAGCTTCACCCCAGAAGGTTGCGGGAGTTCTAGATTCATCAAGCATTGCACGAGCTATTTGTTGAACCATTCTGTTCATCCTTTCCACTACTCCATTTTGCCGAGGAGTCCTAGCTATAGAGAATTCCCTTCTTATTCCATTTTCTTCACAAAAATCGAAAAATTCATTTGAGGTAAATTCCCCACCTCTATCAAACCTGAGGCACTTAATTTTGTGATCTAATTCGTTTTCAACCAAGGCTTTGAACGATTTGAATTTTTCGAAGGCTTCATCTTTGTGCTTCATAAGTCCTATCCAAACCATCCTGGAGAAGTCGTCAATGAATAATATAAAGTATTCTTCTCCTCGAGGTGACCTTTTCCTAGATGGTCCACATACATCTGTATGGACTAGTTAAAGAGGCTTGCTAGCTGATCCTTCCTTCTTAGGGAAGTTAGTTCTGGTTTGCTTACCAAACTGACATGATTTGCATATTGTATTGTCTGGAATTCTGATGTCTAGAAGACCACGAACTGCCTGGTATTTGCATGCTTTCCTTATCTGTGAAAAGCTTAGATGCCCCAACCTACAGTGCCATAACCAGTGTTCATCATTCTTGCTCAAATAGCATTGTTGTTGTCCTTCTTCAAATATGTATAAATGATTTGGAGTTCTTATGCCTTTGATCACCGTTTTTCCTGTATCAAGATCACGAACACTACATCCATTTGATCGAAATATTACCTCAGTTCCTTGATCGCACATCTGACTGACACTCAGTAGATTATGCTTGAAGCCATCAACATACAAAACATTTCCAGCCTTGACTTTCTCTTTCAACTGAACAGTGCCTTTTCCTTTTATGACTGCAGGGGTATCAATCCCAAAAGAAACTTTCTTTCCTTTTTCTAAAGCACTATATGATTGAAGTTTTTCTTTATCACCTGTCATTCTCCATGTTCTGGCATTTGAGGTTTGTTCCTTCTGAGTTGTCTTCTGAAACCTGCTCCTGCATTCAGACTCTTCATGACCGAAGTTATTACAAATAGAACATTCAATTTCACTTTCAAGGGCGGAAAAATTGTTATAAGTCCTTTTCATGATTCCAATCATATTTCTTTGTTTTTGAGCTTCTCTATTCATGATTGTCTTATAGGCAACACATTGAGCTGCTTTGTGACCAAATTTATGGCAAGAGAAACATTGGCCATTGAAGAAACTCCTGCGATTATCAAGTCTATCAACCAAGCGATTGTAGTTTCTACTGACATCCATTCTTGGGGCAAATTGGGAAGATTTTACCTGTGGCTGGTTGTAGCTTCTGTTTGTCCTTAAGGTAGCTTGCCCCCGATTTTCTTGATAGTATTTGTTCGTTCTTGAGGTAAACTGTCCCTGATTTACCTGATGATTTCTATGAGGCCTTTGCTCGCTCCTCCTTGCTGCATCAAGATAACTTTTGGAGGTGGATGCTTGAGATGCTTCTCCATTATATCCCATACCTGTCTTGATTAGTGGAGAATGCTGCACATTGATAATCTCATCCAGAGTTTCAAACCCTTTAACAAATTTAAGATTAAGAGCTTTTGTTTTCTCAATCTCTTTTCTAAGACTAACAATTTCACATTCCAATTTTTCGTGATGTTTTTCCCTTTCAGCCAGTTGACATTGCAGAGAATCAATAATCACATTTTTCTCTTCTAAACAAATTTTGAGATTAGAAATCTCTTCATAAACACCTTCTTCATCTACGGCATCCATATAATCATCATCTTCAAAAGCCATTAAAAGTTTATAATTATTACCTCGTTCATCTTCGTCACTATTTGAGAGTCCATCACTATCTTCATGAGTGTAATAGCTTTTCTTATTTGCATTCTGTTTCTTGTTCCATCTAACAGGTTCCTTCCCCTTGTCAATCTTATCCTTATGAGGACATTTGGCAGCATAGTGACGGACTCTTCCACAAGCAAAGCATTTGAAGGGTAACTTACCTCGGAATCGTCCAGCAGGCAGCTTCTCTCCTGTCTGATGGTCCTCCTTTCCTCATTTCATAAGCAGTTAGAATTCCGTGTAGCTGTGACATGGTAAGGTTTCGTAGATTCTCCTTTTCTTTTATTGCAGAAACTTTAGATTCAAACCTAGGGGACAAAGATCTTAGAACCTTTTAAACCACAACAGCCTCTTTTATTTATTCACCCAAATTTTTCATACAATTAACAATCTCATCTACACGAAGGAAATAGTTAGCCACACTTTCATCGTTGTGCATTCTAAGATTTTCATACTGAATTCTGAGGGTTTGAAGTTTGCTCGTTTTACCTGATCATCTCCTTCATAGCTCAGAACAATCTTGTCCCATATTTCTTTTGCGGATTTATACTGCATAACCTTCATGAATTCTAATTGAGATAGACATCCTAGTAGAGTATTGACAGCCTTTGCATTTGTTTCATATTTCTTCTTCTCAGCTGGATCTGTAGGAGTTGCTGATGGAAAAGTGTACCCTGTATCTATGATATCCTAGACTTCTGTACCAAGAGATTGAAGATACTTACCTTCCAATATACGAAGTTTGTCCTGTCAAAAATTGGTGGCCTGATAGACGCTTCTCTCTCGTAGTTGCTCATGATGATGGATCTTCCTTCAAGCGATCAATATTCTTCAGAAGGACCTGCTCTGATTCCGATTGTTGGAAATAATACTGAGAGGGTGGGTGAATCAGTATTATCTAATTCTTTTCAATATATCTTCCATATTTATACTTTAATTTATTCTTCAGATATTGATCATTAGTTTGTATGTCAGTACCATATAATGATGAGAAAGAACAAGAAAAATAGATAATCACACCAACGAACACCAGATATAAGGTGGAAACCCAATGTGGGTGAAAACCACCTGCTGCAATATGTCTCTATCTTCTTTCAATTAGAAACTTCTTTTAAAATGATTTTGTACTGGTGCAGTCCTTTACCAGTACGCAGGCTGCAACCTGCTGAGAGCTACAACCCTCTCTCGTTTTCCAGTCTCTCCTGGAAGGGAGCTACAACCCCCTTAGCTCTTGTACTAGCTAATCTACTAGTATGTAGGTGCTGACCTACCTTTTTTTTCTTCTAAGGACCACTTTTCATAAATTTTCAAACTGGATCCATAAACATCAAATAATCATCAAGTACATGTGAATCAACCAATCTCCTTTTTCAATCAACCAATGAATCAACCAATAACTTCTTAGAATGCAGTAACCAGAACAGCAATACCAGTAATCTAAACCCAGAACTCTTCAGCAATAGATAAAAGGCAGCCAACAAATATTTCAAGAAAAGTCCGCAACTTCACCAATAGAAACCTGCGAATATCCGCAACTCTTCTATGTCTAAACTGCGTAGATCTGCACCTGGTCCTTCTTCTGCTCTGCGTACCTCCGCACCTACTCCTTCTGCTGCACTGCGTACCTCTGCGCAGATCCGCACCTGCACTGTCTGCCTGACAGCGTACCTCCGCACCTGGTCCTTCTGTTCCTCTGCGTACCTCCGCACTGTGCCTTCTGCTACGCTACGTAACTCCGCACCAGTGCCTTTTGCTTCGCTGCGGACCCCCACACTTGTGCCTTCTGCTGTGCTGCGGACCCCCGCACCTGCGCTGTGGATCGCCTGTGGACCTCTGAATAGAGCCAAATTAACAGTCCTCCAATGTGCCACAGATAGTCAGATCCACAGATCTGATCATGCGCCTGAGAGATCACGACCTATCAATAGATTCACCTTAAATTTCACCTTGATTTAGATCTAGCTTTTCAAACCGATCACCCAAAATTTTAGATCTTAAGATATTCAAATTTCACAAGTGACTAGCCAAGTGATCTCCTTTCCTTTTTATAGGCAAGCCCTTATTCACACCATGGGACAAAACCATCGAAAACCAATACAAGGGATCCAAACCGGGGTTCAATAATTTAGATCCTATACCACGGGCCAAAACCATAGGATCATGAACGACAGGCTAAATACCATGGGCCAGATATAAGAATTCCCACGCGTGCACGCTTTCTCTGCATTGGAGTGAGTGGACTGGGGTCCACACCTTCTGTTCGGATAACCTGTGGACATGACCGCACTTGGTGAACAGCGTGCCTGCGGGCCCGCACCTTTTGAACGGTGTACCTGCGAACCCCTTATTTTTCATCATTTTGAGAGCCAGAACAGAGATTTGCCACTTGAGTGAGTTGCCATCAAGTGCAACACCTGCGCCATAGCGCCAAACCTGAATTATAATGCCAACAGACACTTCTAAGAGAGGTGTAGTTCAGAAAACAGGGATCATTGCAATTGTGAGCGCTAAGAGTTGGGTAAGTGTTGTGAGTAGTGATGATGATGATGATTTACTTCCTAGTCTTGGAAGTACCTCGCTCGCTAAGAGGGAGTGTTGATTTCTGTAGCTTGGGAGGTACTCTAAGCCTTAGGGTTTGGGGTTTAGAGGGAAAAGTGACACAATGGTCACTTGTGGGATTGGAACCCAAGCATGGGGTTTTGCACCAAATCATGTTTTGGTCATTTCCATGTAGCACCTTCGATATGTGATAGCATGAAATGATAGAGGGCGGAAAGGAGAATCCAATGCTTCGAGAATCATCGAATTCTGAGTTGTCCTTAGTGAGGTATGAGTTTTGAAGTTAATTTTTGGGTTGACACCATAAGAGTCAAGGTTGAACTAAGGTTATTTTAGGCTTATGACAGCTAGATAGCCCCTATTGTGACGTTGAAGAAGCCCTTCATTTAGTGTATAAATAGAAGGTGGAGAGGAGGCATTTGAGCATCCAAAAAGTGCAACACACTAGAAGGAAGAGAGCTCATTGGAGGAGGATAATTCTTTATGATAGCCACAATAAGAAGAGGCTAGGGCAGCGAGGAGATCAATACTATTTGAAAGGCTAAATAGAGCATCAAGCTACTACAAGGAGGTTGAGGTTACTTGTTGGGGAGACCGAGTTGGATACCTCTCTTGCAAGTCTATTTGGGCTCTATTTTAAGGACAAGGAACTAGTATGATGCTATTTGTATGCTATAGGAGTAATATTTGCTAGGCCACAAGACATAGAACCACATTTAGGGCTTGCTTAGGGTGGATTAAGGGCTCAAATATGCTCAGAACAATAATGTGCTAAGGGATTTGTCTCATGAAGGTGTGTCGCATATTTTGGAGGGTTGTTTGTGGACTATTGAGTGGGTTGTGAAAGAGAGACTTTGCAGTCCAAGAAGAGAACATGGTCAGTGGGGAGCAAGGGTTCTCCTATAGACACCAAGAAGGAATCATGGAGAGAATGGAAGACATTACAGGAAAAGAAGAAGAAGCAAGGTGCTTCTAGCAGTGACAATGACACTTCCGGGAGAGGCGTAGTTGTCAGGTCCCTATACTACTAGTGTAAACCCTTATTGTTATTATTGCAACCACCTTATTATATTATTATGCCCATGCAGTCCCCATGTTGTTATTATTGTTCCCCATGGAAGCCCACTATTGTTATTGTTGTGCCCCTACAATATTATTGTTATGTAGGCTCTGATTGTATTGGGACCCTTTAGACTCCTATATATAGAAAGGAGGTCTTGTCATTTGTATCATCCAAGAATTTTTCATTTGTGTAATGCAAAGGAGGTTTCCCCCTTGAAGAGACTGATTTTGAGGTCATTGATCTATCTTTTCTTCTATTTTGTGAGTTGGTTGCATAACATTTGGTATCAGAGCTTTGGATTCTAGGGTTTCACTGCTTCAAGCATGTCATCGTGGAATTTTCACTATAATGTTTTTTATATGATGTTTCAGAAGCTTAAAGTAAAAAAAAAATTGAGTTGAAATTGCAATGAACCTCAGGTCTGAATTTTAGATCTTCTCTCACTATATTTTTGGAGATATGATCCAAGGAAGTTAGAGTTTTTGCTAGCTCCCAAATTATATCTCAAATAGGTGACCTTGGGAAAATAGTCATAACTTTCTCTCTGAGTATCAGATTGAAATTTAGTAAAACATTATAGAAATATGACATAATTTAGTTTTCTGTGTATCATTTCCAGGTGCGAAGGTCATAACAATGACACGTGAAATTTCGTACACGTTTGCTCTATTGAACCAGTCTATAATTAGGCCATCATGGGAGATTTGAAATAAATCTTTCTTTGAGAATCCAATCTTGATTAGTCTTGTGTGGTTGGAAAGAGGACTCAAAGGGCTACTGCAGGAAAAAAATTCAAACCTTAGAGATCCAAAATTATAGAGATACAACACATTCAATATCGAGCTCCTACAAAGCGAAAAAGGTGTGTAGTCTTTTTAAAAAATTGCATAAGTTTGGTTTGAAAAATTAGTTTAAAGTAATTCAAAGGGCATAATGAAGTATAATTATCATTAATTGATGCCCCGAAGAATGAAAATGGAAACACGTAGTAAGAAACCCGAAAGCTCTACCATGACTAATGAAGAAGAGGAACAAATGCGACATGATATATCAAAATTACGAGACCAAGTGCAACAAATTTCACTCTCACAAAAAGTAACAGAAGCTAAGATGGATGATTTAAAGAAAGGCATGGAAGCTAATATGAATGTAGTGGAAGCTAATATGGATGGCGTGGAATCTAAGATGGATGGTTTAGAAGTAAACATTGAATATTTGAATAAGGACATGGAAGGTTTGAAAGGAGGTTTGGCAAAGTTGATTCAAGAAATGCTTCCTAATGTTGAAAAGGTAGTAGAGGAAACTCATGATGAGAACAAAAGAAACGTTAATCATGATTCCATAGAATCTAATGTTGGATTGAAGACCTACCATGTTCCAAAGATCGATATGAGGAAGTTTTATGGCAAGGATCTCGTGACATGGATACCACAGATGGGGCAATATTTCGATCTCCATGATGTGAAAAACACACAAAATGTAGGCATTGAAAATTTATATTTAGAACCCAATCAGTTTGTATGGTCTCGAAGACTTTTCTCTCATAAAAAAATTGTCACTTGGTCAATTTTTATGGAAGAAATGATAACACATTATGAGGATACAAAAAACAACACCTTCTTTAGCCAATTAATAAATATCAAACAAAAGGGTTCAATTGTGGAGCACATTGAGGAGTTCCAAAAATTGAATAGAAGGGTAAAATATATTTCAGAGGAGCATAGAATTGATGTGTTCATAGGGACTTTAAATGATAACATCCAACATGAGGTTCGCCTTTGGGAACCTGATTCATTGGAGAATGAATTTAGGTTGGAAAGAAAAATTGAAAGAAAAATTATGGCAACAAGGAAGCCTACCACTCACAACTATAAAGATGGAAGTGTTGCTGTCCCTAGGTTTCCACAACCTATAAGGTTGACACCACAACAATTGGAATAAAAAAGAGAAAAAGGGCTTTGTTACAGTTGTGATAGAAAATACACTGAAGGTCATAAGTGCGTTGATAATAAATTATTTTACATAGATTGTGAAGAGGAGGAAGAAAAGGAACATGAAATGTCAAAAGAAGAGGATATACGCCAGGAACCAACCCTAGAGAAATAAGAAATGAATGAAACCATGTCTTTTAATGCATTGGAAGGAATTACCACTCTTCAAACCCTCAAGATAAAAGGACATATCAAGAAGAAAAAGGTAAGAGTGTTGACTGATTCGGGTAGTACCCATAATTTTATTCATTGTAAGATAGCCAAGGAATTGAATTGCTTCATATATCCAGCACTAGAGTGTCAAGTGATGGTTGCAAATGGAGGAACCATAAATTTTTCTGGAAAGTGCCATAATATCAAGCTATCCATGGGATAATATGTATTGAATAGTTCAATGCTTTCCATTCCAATGGGTGGTGCTAATGTTGTACTAGGAGTCCAATGACTACAATCTTTAGGTACGATAGCTTTTAACTTTCAAAAACTTTTATTGAATTTTTTTTGGAAATGAAAGGAAATTGAATTAAGGGGTATCGCAGGGAAACCGGGAAAGATAATCATCTCTAATGGCATGACAAAGCTTCTAAAGAAAGAACAACAGGGAATAAATTCACAATTATGTTTACTAGAGGTTCCCACATCAAAATCATATATTTCTCCATATCTCCAAAAAGTTTGGACAATCATTCTAAGGTAATTGAGACTCCCAAAGGCCTCCTACCTATTCGTGATCATGATCATGCTATTCATTTGATTCTAGGAAATGTTTCCCCAAACACCAGGCCTTACAAATATCCATATGCCCAAAATAGTGAAATTGAACGTATGGTTGCAGAAATGCTAAAGGCTGGTATAATTAAACCAAGTCAAAGTTCTTTATCTGCTCTAGTAGTATTGGTACACAAGAAGGATGGATCCTGGCACATGTATCCAGATTATAGGGAGCTCAAAAAGATCACTATTAAATATAAATTTCCCATTCCTGTCATTGATGAATTATTGGATGAATTACATGGAGCAATTTACTTCACCAAGTTGGATCTTCATTCAGGATATCATCAAATCAGAATGAAGATTAAACACATTCCAAAAACAACATTTAGAACTCATGAGGGTCATTATGAATTTTTGGTCATGCCCTTTGTCCTTACCAATGCACCTTCTAGATTTCAAGGTTTGATGAATTCCATTTTCAAACCATTCCTTAGAAAATTTGTGTTAGTAATTTTTGATGATATACTAATCTACAACAAGTCTTGGAAGGATCATGTTCAACATATTGACAAGGTGCTTAGACTATTGGAGGAGAAACAATTATATGCAAAACCTCCAAATGTTTCTTTGGAGTACAAGAGGTGGAATATCTGGGTCATATTCTATATCATGAAGGTGTTTACGTAGACCCTAGAAAAATTAAAGCCATTAAGGAATGGAAAATCCCCACATCCATAAAGAATATGCGAGCATTTCTCGGGTTGATAGGGTGTTGTCACAAGTTTGTTAAGAATTATGGGAGAATAACAACACCTCTAACAACATTACTAAAGAAAGATGCATTTTTTTGGACTCTAGAAGCAACAAAGGCCTTTGAACATCTTAAAGAGGCAATGTGCCAAGAACCGGTCTTAGCTATGCCAAAATTCACAAAAACCTTTATTTTGAAATGTGACGAAATGGAATTGGTGCTGTTTTAATGCAAGTATAAATACCCATTGCTTTCGAAAGTTATCCAATTAAAGGAAAATATTTACACAAAGCTTTTTATGAGAGGAAATGTTGGCAATACTATATGCACTTAAGAAATGGTGACCTTACCTAATGGGAAGAAACTTCAAGGTAAAAACGGATCATGATAGTCTTAAATAATTTTTAGAACAAAGATTATCATCAGAAGAGAAGAAAAAATGGGTCACAAAGATGTTGGGTTATGACTTTGAAATCATCTACGAAAAAGGGAAGCAAAATGTTGTTGTAGGTGAACTCTCAAGAAAGGATGAGGACGTGGAAGCATTGTTTTGTGCAATTTCTATTATCCAGCCAGATTCAATAAATGAAGCAAGGGATGAATGGAAGAATGACGAAGAAGTGTGGGCACTAATTCAAAAGTTGTAGCAAGATCCCAGTACATCTGATACATTTAGCTAGAAAAATGATTCGTTATGGTACATAGATTGCTTATACCTTTGTAAGAATTCCCAACTCAAACAAAAATTCTACTGGAATTGCACACCTCTCCCTTTGGAGGGCACTCAGGATTTTTAAAAACTTATGGCAGGGTTAAGAAATATTTTTTTTGGGATGGCATTAAATATGATATTCAAAAGTTTGTGGTAGAATGTTTGGTTTGCCAACAAAATAAAGTTGAGTCAATTAAGACCCCAGGTTTGTTACAACCTTTATCCATTCCAAGTCAACGTTGGGAGGATGTTTCAATATATTTTATCACAGGTTTACCCAAGTCCGAAGGAAAGAGTGTCATCATGGTGGTAGTTTATAGACTTACCAAGTATGCACACTTTTGTGCATTATCTCACCCATTTAAAGCAATTTCTACTACAATTATTTAAATAATTTAAAAGCTACATGGAAACCCAAAGATTATTGTAAGCGACAGAGATCCCATTTTCATTGGAAATTTCTGGACATAATTATTTTGTTGTTTGGGTACTCAGTTAGAACATGGCTCATCTTATCATCCTAAATCTGATGGGAAAACTGAGATAGTGAAAAAATGTTTGGAAGGATTTCTTCATTGCTTTGTATATGATAAACAGACACAATGGATCAAGTGGTTTCCTCTGGCTGAATGGTGGTATAACACTTCCTTCCATACTGTAGAAAAAATGAACCCATTTATGGCACTTTATAGATATCATCCACCGTCCATCACATCATATTTAAAAGAAAATTCTAAGGTTCAAACAGTGGAAGATCATATCAAGCATCAACAACAAATTCTCAAACTCTTAAAGGATAACCTCACTTTGGTGCAGAATAGAATGAAACAATAGGAAAATCAACATCACATTGAAAGAAGTTTTGATGTAGGTGACTCGATATTTCTATGACTACAACCATACAAACAAATGTCCCTCAAGCAAGCTAAGAAGGATAATAAATTATCACCAAAGTATTATGGTCTGTACAAGGTGTTACAAAATATTGGTACTATGGCATACAAATTGGAGCTTCCTCCATCTTCCCAAGTGCACCCAGTTTTCCATGTTTCATGCTTAAAGAAGGTTATAGGTGAGAAGATCCCAGTTCAAACAATATTGCCAGAACTTGACTAGGAAGGAAAAATCATATTGGAACCTGAAGTAGCCACAGAAACCATAAATCGACAACTATGAAATTGATCAATTTCAAAGTATCTCATCAAGTGGAAGAACTTACTCACTGAAGATTCCACATGGGAGGATGAGAATTTTATACAGAACCATCTAGAACTACTCAAGCGTTGAGGACACCAATTTTTGAAGATGAGGGGCATGTTAGGCCCCTATACTACTAGTGTAACCCCTTATTGTTATTATTGCAACCCCCTTATTGTATTATTGTTCTCATGCAGTCCCCATGTTGTTATTATTGTGCCTTATAGAAGCCCACTATTGTTATTGTTGTGCCCCTACAATATTATTGTTATGTAGGCTATGATTGTATTGGGCCCCCTTAGACTCCTATATATAGAAAGGAGGTCTTATCATCTCTATCATCCAAGAATTGTTCATTTGTGTAATGTAAAGGAGGTTCCCCCCTCGAAGAGGCTGATTTTGAAGTCGTTAACCTATCTTTTCTTTTATTTTGTGAGTTGGTTGCAAATATTACTTCACAGAACAAAGATTTTTGCAATTGTGAGCACTAAGAGTTGGGAAAGTGTTGTGAGTAGTGATGATGATGATGAGTTACTTCCTAGTCCTGGAAGCCTCCCTCGCTAATAGGGAGTGTTGATTTGTGTAGCTTGGGAGGTATTCCAAGCCTTAGGGTTTGGGGTTTGGAGGGAAAAGCGCCACGAGAATCACTTTCCCTAACCAAAGGAGTCAAGGGAAACAAATTACAAACCTATTTGGAGCAGGATTAGTGACGTTTGTTGGGTCAAGTCTTGAATGAATTTGGATTAGATTACTGAGTAGCCTATGGGCGCCAATTTGGAGGCTTGATTGGGTGATCATAAGCCATCATCGGTGGAGATATTGTAGCATATTATTGGGTACCATTGACCTGGTGGAGGGCAGTGTGTTGGCTACCCAAAGTAGCCCTAAACGAGCTATCTTGAAGTAATGATGAGGAGTTGAAGGTTGGGTGAATATTGTTGTCGAAGTTGCAACACTTTGATCGACTAGAGTGACTGCTAGCCTGGCAGATTGGAGTTTGGGAAGTAGCCAACCTAGAGAGAAGATTAATGAGTACGTGTACATGTAGTAGAAGTGATTTGAAATTGTGTTAGGTGGAATCCTCTTGGAGTCTCTATGTGTTGTCCTTTAAAGGACTAAGGGGTAGGTAGTGAGCAGTATGGGAGCGAAGTATCGACAAGACAAGATACGAAATAGAAGCTGCAATGAATTTTGTCATTATATCTTGTATACCATAGACTATTGTATTATTTAGATTGGTTTAATATAATGAAGATTGGGTTGTAAATTATTGTACAATTTTTTTAAAATTTATGTATACTTGTGCATATGTGATTTACTGCTTTATATTTTTTGTTGTGCAAAGTAGTTCTTGTTGAGATTCTTGGTTTGGTAATGTCATAGATTTTAAGATTCTAACCTAGACCCAAGATCGTGAAAATTCAACAAATAACCACATGATGACTCTCATTGATGAAATAGTTAAAGAGTCGTCTAAGGAGGCCACATTTTTGCTAGAAAAATAATGGAAGTTCTGGTAGGATTTTGATAATATTTGACATAAATTTTGGGAAATTTGGGTTACAACTGTCAAGTTTTAGGATTTTGGGTGCCCTGGGGGCTTTTGATGGTGCTGAATCCATTTCAACCATAAAAAAATGATTCAAACACTCCTATGGTCAATATTTTTGAAAAAAATAGCCGTATTCCAGCAAAAAATGACTTTCTGGACAAAATTGTTGCCTCAGTAGAGAACACCAACACTTAATCACAAGGACATGGAATCTATATTGGGATCAAGAGATGAAATAGGGAAACATGTGTGGGTATGAGAAATTAGCTTTTTTAAAATAGAATACTAAAATTAATTTCATGAGAACCCGGATATAATTTTGACACTTGGATGGGTGAATAATAAAAATTTTGACACTTGGATGGGAGCCAAGAGGCACTATTAAAACATTTTGTAAAAAGAACATGCTATGAGAAGAACAATTTTTTCACCCCATTGCTAGACATATGTTTTAATGATACTTTATTTTTGAGCGATTAATAAGAGATCAATTGTGAGTTTGGTGTGAGTGAATTTCCATTGAATGGGAACCTCTTGAGTTGAGAGTTGACCTTCACTTTGCTGGTGTACCCATTGCCTGTACAACCCCATTACAACTTGGGGGTCCACGAGGAAGAAGAGTATCCAAAACATAGGGAAGGAGGTTCACAATGAGTCAACAACATTTGGTGTAGAGAACAAGGATTGGAATACAAAAACCGTGTCAACATTAATTCAATATCAATAAATTAGAACTCTACACTCGTGTAAATTGGTAACTGTATTATATTGTGAATAAGGTTTTGGATTAATTTTTAATGAATATTGGTTGGAAATGTTAAGATGCATAGATGTAAGTTAATTGTATGATGTTATCGAGGATATATAAACATATTTTCTTTATAATATTGAGTCGAGTCAATTATATATATAAAGTTATTCTACATCCATCATGAGTAGTTAATAATATTTCCATTTGTTTTTTTTGTAATATTTGTTGAATTTAAATCTCACTTAAATTCGTCTTCCAAAAGTAGCTAAATTGATGCTTTCCATATTATAAAGTATAATGTAAAAACATGAAATGCAATATTGAAAACTCCATGGATCAATCCAACCAAAAAATACTTGAAATTATAATAATTAATGAAAATGCATTTACGATGAAGTTAAGTGTTAGCATTCTTTAAAAATAAATTAGCATATCATAGATCATTGTCAATGGTATAATACTTTCTTTACATATCCATTATAAAATTAATTCCCACATTCCATAGTTGGGTTTTATTATCCTTTCATTGTCTAATTGTTTTACTATCATTTTTTCTTGGCTCATACAAATTTTTCCTGCATGTGATTTATGGGAAAAAGCGATTCATAGGTTTTTTTTTTTTTTTTGGGTTCATGTTAAGCTTTCTGTATTTCACAGGTGCTCTCTATTCGTTGTAAGGTTACGAAGGCTTCAAAATAGTGCCACCACCAAAAGGGTTTTTCAAGGATCTTGATACAGTAGAAATTACCCATCCTTTCAATAATACCAGATATTTAGGACTTCAAAATGGAAAAATATGGCAAGGAAATCTCAGATTTTGTGGAAACAAATCACTTGGGCGAAGTCAAAATTGCTTCAGCAAACAAAATAGGGAAGTGGATTTGGGTGAATGCAAAACAATATTGGGGAATTTTAAAGCGCATGCTTGCTCTCTTTAAATAGGAACAAAAACGAAGAAGAAAACATTCCCAAAAAAAGAAAATAAATAAGAGCATCAAAAATAAAGAAGAGGAAACCATTTACAGTCCCACATCTACACCTCTTACTTGGTTGTCGGATCTCTGTGTCTAGGAACTGATGAAGGCCAGGGAAAGGTTGGAAATTTTGGAAGCCAAAGAGTAGGAAAGGGACCACAAAATTTCAGAGATTACACTTGCAAATCGATTTTTAATGGAAGGTAATAGGATCCTAAAAGAACAAGTAACAATGCTACAAGAGGCTTTAGAGATAGGGAAATAAGAATGTGAAAACATGAAGAAAACACGGCAAACCATGAAAGAATCAATGGCAACAAACAAGGAAGTTATAATTTCTAAAAAAAATAAGGTGGATACACAAATATCTTAGTAGATAGTCATGTCTGAAAAAAAGGCAAAAGAGATTAGGAGGACAAACATTCCAAAAGAAATCAAAACCAGAGCTGAGGACACTAATGATTACATAAGGATGGAAGGAAAAGAAGATGCAAGTGCTTGTAGAGCACATGAAAGAGAACAAAAAGACAGAAAAGATAGGGAAACAAACTTTATTTTAAGAGGAATAAGTGACTATGGAAAAAATAAAAGCACTCTCAATTTGATATGAGACTTTTTAAAAGAGAAATTACATTGGAGAGAGAAAATTTGCCAAGCAAGAAGGGTGGGAAAAATATGTGAAGAGAGGCCTCGACCCATAAAAGTCATCATAGAAAGTGTGCAAGATAAACAATATCTTTTAAGAAAAAAAACTCTTGAAAGGCTCACACTTCTTCTTAGATGAAGATCTAACTAGCAAACAACAAGAGGAGAGAAGAAAAGAAGTGGAGAAAATTAGAGCAGCAAGAAATGAAGGGAAAAGAGCATGGTTGTACAATGGTAAAGCGGTTATTGCAATGTTTGGGCCTCATGACAAAGCAGGGCAACAATTTGGCAGTAAAGAAAAAATAGTTAATTCTATAAGAGGGAGGAAAACAATAAGATCAACATGGATGAAAAGGGGTGAAGACTCAAATTTGAGTCTTGCATGCCAAGCTGCATAACAATCAAATCCTACCCAGGTCTACCTAAGTCTAGTTTGTTGGAACTATAGAGGTTACCCTTGGAGGAGGGGACCTAGGTTAGGACCTATTGCAGAAGGTAGAGACATAATTTGTCTCACAGAAACTCATGAACATGATGGTTGTAAAAATCCTATGTTTGATGGTTATTTGAAATTAGCAATTTGGAACGAGGCAATAGAAAATGGAAAAGGGTATGGAGGAATATTGGTTTTAGTGAAAGAAATAGAAGGTTGTCACATTTAGTTTATGAAATAATATACAAATAAACAATATTTATGGTTCAAAATAATAGAGAATGAGAACCACGTAAGAATTGCAGCATGCTATTTTGCACCTCAAGTCTCAAAAACTTACAAAAATAAGGGGCTAGATAGTGAAGACCCTTATGCAACTTTAAAGAAAGATATTGTTGTATATTCTTAGAAGGGAGAAGTTATTTTAGTGGGAGATTTCAATGCTATAACAAAAAATCAACAAGCTAGTATTTTTGTTTGCAAAGAGGATCACAATCCTATCTGGCTCATTGAAGAGGAGAATCCCCAATGGTTGAGATGTTCAGAAGATGACAAAGTTAGCAATAATTTTGGAGAGGCATTGATCACGTTGTGTGGTGCTTTCAACTTAATTATCTGCAATGGTTTAGATAAATGGAAAAATTCTGGGAAGTTCACTTGCAACACATACATTGGTGCAAGTGTTGTTGACTACGTTATTTGTTCACATGGCTTGATAGAAAGGATAGATGAAGTTAAGATTGGCGAGCATGTGTGGGACTTAAAATCAAACCATAACCCAATTTATATAAATCTATCTTGGTTAGAGGTAAGTTAGCATAGGAGGAAAACCCAATGTTCTCGACAATCAATATCAAGGCGAAAAATTCTTCTAAGACAAGAAAATTTCACTATCTTCAAAACAATGTTGGAGAGATCAATTCAGAAAGGGAAGAGTGGTTCACAAAGCCTCAATAGTCATGAGCTAACAAATATAATTCAGAGTGCACTTGAGAAGTGCAAAAGTGAAAAAAAATAGGAAATCTGAATCAAATTATTTTCATGTAAACGCTTGGTTCAATGAGGAATGCAAAATGGTAAGGAAAACCTTGAAAACAGTAGGCAAGGAGAAGATGAATGCAAAGTTATATAAGTAGATTTTAAAAAAGGAAAAATATGAGTTCATCCAAACAAGGCGAGAAGAGTTAATATATCTAGGAAAGAATCACCCAACACGTTTTTGGTAGGAGCTTCAATCAAGGAAGAAGCAAATTGAAAATAATATTACAGCTAAGCAATGGTTTGACTATGCAAGACAACTATATGAGAAAGAATTAGAGGAGAAGCCTGCTGCCAGGATCAACACAACGAAAAAGATTTTCACATTACAGGAAGTAGAGACAGGAATTAAGAAGTTGAAAATAAGAAAGGAAAAGGACTTCTTTGAACTTCAAGCAAAATATCTAAAGTGGGGAATGAACATTCTTGCACTGCACATCACGAAAATATTAAACAACGTCATTCAACAAGGATTCCCAAGAGATTGGACAACTAGTCTAGAAATACCCCTTTTTAAAAGTGGAGACATTAATAATCCTTCCAAATATAGAACCATTATGATCAACCCTTAATTGTTTGCAAATATCTTCAGCAACATGGTGGAAAATAGAATTAGTAAGTGGGTGGAAGTCAAAGAAAAGAGGGAAAAAGGGAAAGCAGGTATTAGGTCGAAACATTCTATAGTAGATCATGATATCACACTGAGACACATTATAGAAAAGGTTTGGGAGGGAAAATAAGAAGTATTTTTCTGCTTTGTTGACTTCAAAAAGGCATTTGACACGGTCCCTAGAGATAAGTTGCAGAGTAGAATGGAAGAACTTGAAATTCCTTTGCATCATAGAGTTTCTATCCATAGTCTTTAAGAAGAGGTGAAAGTCAAAATTATAACTTCAATAGGCATTTCAAAAAGCTTTATAAGTGACATTGAAGTGAAGAAAGGTTTCCCTTTACCCCCTACTCTTTTTGGTCTATATATTGATAAATTGGAAGAGTAGCTAAATCTACAAGGTGGGGATGGTGTTCGATTGGGGGAGTTTGTTATAAAGATTCTTTTATATGCTGATGACCTTGTATTGATTACTAAATCAGCCCAGGGGTTGCAAATTCACCTATATTCCCTTGAGAATTTTATAAAGTAGTGGGGATGCAAGTCAATACCAGCAAGACCAAAATAATGATTTTCTCAAATAAAAAGAAATAGAGTCAGCATGCATTCTTCTTTGAAGGAAACATTCTTGAAGAAGTAAAGGAATACAAGTACCTCGGGATTTATTTCAGTAACAAGCTTAATTGGGAGCACTGCAAAAAGAAGAGAATTTTAGGAGGGTGGCAATCATTATATGCTCTTCAAAACAGATGTAGGGAGGCAAATTTATGGGATTGGAAAACAATTAAAGTGATTTTTGGGCTCCTAGTTTGTCTAGTGATATTATATGGGTGTGAATTTTGGGCTAGCAACATCCTTGTCTCAAAATGTAAGAAAATTGAGAAAATCCAAAAATGCTTGATCATGAGCAAGTTTAAAATAAAAAATCAGTTTCTTATGAGAAAATGTTGAGTGAAACAGGATCAAATTCCATTGAAGAAATTGTTATGGTGCGTCTCATAAGGTATCTTCAGAGAATTGAGAAAATGAGAGAAGGTAGATGGCCTAAAGTTATCTTCAATGAAGGATTGAGTGAAAGAAAGAAATCATGGATGAGACAAAACAACAAATGGATGCAAAAATGGAATATTTACATCAATGCATGTCCCACAAATAGCAAGGATTTGAAGAGTTATGTTATGGAGAAGTTTCATAAGCATATATGGGGAAAGGCGTTGGGTAGAAAGAAGAAGTACTATGTTCAAGAATTCAACCCCATGTGTGATCTCCAACAAAAAGAGTACATTGGAGCTAGCATTCCATGGAGAGAAAATATTCTTATTGCTCAATTAAGAACTAACTCACATCAATTACAGTGTGAAATAAGTCGATAGAAAAGACCTAAAGAAGCTTGGGAAGAGCGGGTGTTTACTTTTTGCACTTCTGGGATAGTGGAATCAGAAAAAACATTTCATTTTGGAATGTTATGCTTTCAGAGACATTAGAGACAATTACAACAACATGTTAACTTCGGTTCCTTGACATTGTCTTTTCAGTGAGCGAACTATTAGAAGGTTGGGTCAACTCATCATTAATTTGAATAATAAGAGGATTGAATTGCAAAAGGAAAAACGTAGGGAAGCTAGTGGTCCCATAGACTATAGCTAGCCTTGTGGATGTTAAAATTTCATTCATAAGCCAAAAGTGGAGGTTGTGCTTTCGGTTTCATGATGAGGTTATGGAATGCGATTTGGTGAGCTGGGAGAAGATTATGACTTGCAGAGGTCACATAGTCCCAACTCCCAGAAGGACGCATTTTCTGTTCTTGTTTAAGGCTCCCGTTTTCTATTCTTGTTCTCACCAAACTTTTGAATTTCCAATGTCTTGATAATGTGACTGCCATAAAAGGCAATGTCTCTATAATGCAACTGTCATAAAAGGTAGCACTCATTTATATTAAATTGGATCTATGCTTACATAACTTTGCTTTATGCTCATAATATCCAACACATCTACAATGGCCGACATTAGTATTGATTATTAAAATGTTTTTTTTTTTTTGCATTTTAAATATAGCCATCGCACATATGGTAGATCTGATCCTTTGATTATGTCCAATGTGTGCTTTCACTTACCCTACATAGAAAACATAATAATATGCTAGTTAAGTGACTAGTATATATATAACAATAATGTTTCATAATTTAAAAGAAACTAAAGCATAGGATGCATAATATATACCATACACTTAGTGGCATTTTGGGGGTTTAGCTTTACATGCGTAAATACAATTTCTCTTTGAAAAATTGAATGTTTATGCACATGATATTCAAAGAGATGATGAAATGACCAATGTTTCTGAAAACACCATTAAAAGTTGAAGGGATATGAACTAGGTAATGTCGGTGAAAATGGTTTAGCCTTTCACTCTTAGGTATGATAGTCTAGGGTTTTAGGATGGATGGAAAAGAGAGAAATTTCCCAGATCCTTAGGAAGATTGAGTGATACCCAGATGTATTCATTTCATAGTAATGCATACGATATAGTCAATGCATTACTGAAGCAATGAATCTACTAAAACCCTAATTCACATGGATCAAATATAATTGCAAAAGTGTAGGCGTCAGTAGAGTTTAATAGAAATTGGGTCATGAGGAGATTGACCAATTCCAAATATGATCAAAACTTGTATGACCTTTAGCAACCAGAGGGGGGGACCCAGAATGTTTCAATATGCCCAAAATTTTGGGTGTTGTTGTAGCAGCTAAAATAATTCGCAAACCACTAGTAGAATCCAACATCTCTGGTTATGTCCCTATAACATATCGAGTCTTGTTACTAGTATAAGGAAGTATTGATTTAGATACTATGGGTCCCTCTTGCATTACTTGACCTTTTATAGATATGCCCTACCTCAACCTCCTTAGCTAGGTCCTATCATTCATTACACACCAAACTAAAAATTTCATAGATGTCAGTATTCGATGATGATGTAGAGAACATGGCAGAGGGATTATTGTATTCAAAATTTTTAAAATAGGTTTATGGTGTTGCTCCACTTCCAATAGGCCTATTCAGTATCCTAGCCGAGTCACTTAAAGAAATCACAAAAATTGCTCCACTTCCAGTAGGTTTGGTCAATACCCCAATAGAGTTGCTTACATCACCTCTCCACACAGGAAGTATTTATAAATCCTTTAATCTTTTATTTTAATTGATTTTATTTTATGTGTACATTGGAATTATTTTCGGGCGTTTATTGTGTCATGGAAGATGAGGGATCCCCACTTATTTTATGAGAAAGAGAGTTTGTTCCTCATTTTAAGAAACTAAAGGATTTTCTGGTTTAGATTTTCCCTCATGCCCTACTTCCACATTGTATCTCCAATTGTCAGGTGGACAGTGAAAACATAACAGAAAATATTTAGGACCATGCTAGATACAAGGTTCAGGTTATTGATATAAGTCATTCAAACTGATTAGAGTTCCCGACAAGCACCTATTTGTATTTTCCTTGCTAATGAGTCAGACTCATAGGAAATATGTTCAAGATGCAGTTTTAATTTGACTAGTTCTAAGAGAGGCTGCCTTTTGGAGCAAGCACCACAACCACATGAAACCATTAGGGTTAGGATTTCAAAATTAGGGAAAATTGACCATGGAAGCTCTTCTAGGGTTTCAACATGTGCAAATAGGTCAAAGAAATCCTTCTAGGTTTTGAACATATGCAAACAAGCATAATAAATCTAGTCACAACACCAAAGGTTTGAAGGGCTTCAGGCTTGTGAAGGATCATGTAGTGGCATGCAACATAGAGAGTCAATGCAATACTTGGTCAACAAAATGTCATGCAAGAATATGAATGCATGATGTAATGCAACAAGAAGAGCTAGAATGAAATGTAATTCTATGTAAATTCAAGGAAGAAATCAACCAATTGAAATTAAAAGATCCATGCAATGCTCATGCAATAAATGCAATGCAAAGGATGAATGCATGATAAATGGATTTGATTATGCAAAAAACTAATTACCTACGATAAAGAACATACAAGAAAATCATATCTAATCCCTAAAACCATAAAGAAAACCCTAACAAGCGAACTCTAATTAGAAAACTTGGACAAGTAAAACCTAAATAGAAAACCCTAACTAGCCTAAACCTAAATCCCTAATTTAACCAGAGAAGAGGTTAGGTAATCTGAAATCAAACTTTTAGTGTAGCCACCACAACAATTCTCAACCTGCAAAAACAAAAATGTCAACAATTAGAACCAAATAAAAATTGTGCAAAAATAACAATGCTTACCTACGAAACATGCACAACAACAAGAAGGTCACACATGTTGGTAGGAAAACATGTCAGAAAGGACTATTCAAGCCAAGATACAACCCTATCTTGGTAAACATAAGGATAAAATTGAAAGCAATGATCATCCAATCATGACACATATTCATTCATGCTTAACCCTAAATTGAACAGAAGCGAGGCAAGATGTTGCTTGCTTGCATAAGAATTAACTAGAATAAGATTCTTGAAACCAATAAGCAATCCTATCATGATACTCAAGATGATCAACTTGATGACCCTCAAAATTTTCCAAAGATGGACATCCATTAGGTGGAACTTACATACTAGAGGACTCTAGCATGAAAACCCTAATTTCGAAAACCTTAATTTGAGGTTGTTCATGAATTTTTTCAAGGATGTGAGGACCTGACATAACCATCGGCAAGAGAGGAAGTGCTTCACCATATAGACAAACTTCTGAACCCTCAAATTGTAGATCATCGAATATGGGTGGTTTCATCAGATTAACAGATGAATGCACATAATCATCATCAACTATAATAGGAGAATTATTAGTGAATATTTTTGGTTAGATTAGATGCTCAAATACTGAGAAATTGGCAGTTCAAAAGATCAATTTTTTGTTTTTTGTTTTTGTTTTTGTTTCTTGTTTTTGTTTTGTTTTATTTGTTTTTGTTTGTTTGTTTGATTGTTTTGTTTGTTTGTTTGTTTTTTTTGTTTTGTTTGTTTTGTTTTTTTTTTTTGTTTTGTTTTTTGTTTTGTTTTGTTTTGTTTTTAGTTTTTAGTGTTTTTTTTATTTATTTCTAAGATGAAAATGTATCAATCAAATGAGTCTTAGGAAAGAGAGGAGTCAAGTGATTTCTCTTGCACACAATAGAGTGTAAGATAACACCAACTTGTACCTGATTACCATCTGCACCAGCTAGGTGGGAATTAGAAGGATTTGAAACAATGGGCAGTGTACTCTCTTCAACAAACAAATCAGAGTATACAAAATGACACATATTAGAATCTTTAAAAAATGGGCCTTCATTGGGCTAGATGGTGTTGAGATGGGAATCATGCAGGGACACCTTAATTTTAGAAACCCTAATTTGACCTTGTTCAGGGATCTCGTCAAGATTGTGATATTCTGACATAACCATTAGTGGAATATGAAGTGCCTCAACTTCCTGAAGATTCCTTGAACCCTAAAAAGGTTGATAATCAAATCTCAGTCGCTTAGAGAGGTCACAAAGTGAACATGGACAACTGCCATCAACAATATTGGGGAGGACATTATTAATTTTGTGACAATTTTCAAAGTCACTAATTTGGTCGGATGGGATATCTGACACACGAGACTCTTCAAGGTTTAGGAATGAAGATGAATCAATCAGAGGAACATATTCAATTTGCTGAGATGTAAGGTCTTGGTATTCAATTGTTAGAGATTGTTGATTGAACAAATATTGAGCTAAGGATTCAATATCCACATCCTCTGATTATGAAACATCATCCTCATGTACATGATTACAATAAAAACTAGTAGGATAAAAATTTGAATAATTTAGAGAAACTTCTTGTGTATTAGACTCATGGAAAACATTAGGGTACAATGGATGAAAAGATTCAGGTGAAGAGGCCTTAGTTTCAACCAAGTTTAGTTCAGAACTAAAACCCTAGACATTGATGTCAGCTTGAGAAAGAAATGAATTAGCACACATGCTATGCTCTATGGAATTTATAGGGAATTTAGTTTTATCTGAGAAAAGACCTAAGTCATTTCCAACATGTGAATGAAATTCAGGAATAGATTCAGGTAGATTCTTAACTAGCTCAAGTTGGTATCATTAATAGGGAGAGATGTTACATGGACTTGATCTTCAAGTTCAAATTCGACAGGATGTATGAGAGATTCAGAAGTAAAACAAGTTGTTTCTTCATCCTGAAAATGCTCTTCATCACTTAAATTATCAATGAAAAAAATTCATTAGGTAATGAATCCGAAGGAGGATGAAAAGTTTGAGAGGCAGTAATTTCCTCCCCATAAGCTTGAGGCTTTTTCTAACTCATAGAAATAGGCAAGACAGGATTAGGGATAAGATCTGGTCGATTGGAAACTTGTAAATTATCATGATGATCATTAGAATCAAAATTCAGTTTAGATTGAAAATGTTGCAGAGAAACATAAACCAAATGTCAGAATTTCTCATTCAAATACACACAGGCCACATCTCTTTCATGCAATTCACAACAAAGATGAATAAATCTAGCAGCAAAATCCTCTAATGATTCTTTGGGTTTCATTCTAAGTTTATTTATTCTTTTAAACATGTTTTGAAAATCATATTTTTCAAAGGCCTAATGGTGCTTACTAATGATTTTCTCAAATGAATGGATAGAAAAAATTGACACTATGTGGCACCAATGCTTGGCGCAACCTTTGGGCATGAGGGTGAATAATTTTCCAATAATATCTTTGTAATGTATTCCATTAGAGAGACAGAAACATAGAACTTGAGATGTCCAAATACTTTTGTTCGAACCTCGCCATCAATCTTCCACTGTGACAAGTGATAGACTATTACTGCGGGCATCGAAAGATTAATGCTTTTAGATAAAAAAACCGAGATAGAGATTTGGGACATCATCATTTAAATATATGAAACTAAAATACAAACTCCAAGGGATCAAATTGTCATCCATCCGTCCTTCTAACACCAAAAAATCTGTTGACGGTGCTGGATGTCCCACCAATATCTAGGGGGTCTCCCTGGTGTGAAGTCCCAATTAGACCTCACACCATTTGAGATAGGAGCCCCATTCGGTATGTGGGCACAGCTATCACCATGAATGTTTTGCTCTTGGATGTCAAATGAATAGATATTGGAGCAAAGGAAGGAAGGAAGTGCTCAGACAATTGGAACAAAGTTAACTCGGGATTGTTAAACTGCAAAACAAGATACAAGAATGTAATAACAACAACAACAAGAAGCATGCCATGAGAATGATTAGTGAGCTAAAACAAACTAAAACATACATGAAAAAGAACATGCCAGAGGTTAATTGCAAATTAGTTCACAATAATTCATTGACATGGCATAGAATAAACAAGCACAAATTTAAAGCATACATGAAACCCATAAGCTAAAAATGAGTTCATTAAAATATGCCCACATGTAAGCATACATACAAACATGATAGAAACACTAGAAATCCCGTACAACCATTATAAAATGCAAGAGAATCCATAATGGAGCCAAATGTCTTCTTATAATTTTGCTTCCAATACAAGTACAAGCCCTGCAATCAATCAAAGCTCAAGAATGGAATATGGGCTTCACATACCATTATCCAATGAAAAACCCAAACCTTACCACAACTCACCCTACTAGCTACCAAGAGTTGAGTGCGTCTAGGTCCCAAGCACAAATAAAATATATAATGCTAGTCTTAGCTCAAGTGTTAAAAGTCCATTTCAAATCATACATGAGGACATATTTATAGAGGTGAGGTCATTGTTCACCTACCATGACCTATGACCTACCCCCATGAATTTTGAACTTCCTCATGGTTCTCTCATGCCTAATGACTATTACAAGCTTAGATCAATCTTACTATAGATACTACCATCATGATGGGGAACATTTACATATTGATAAAAAAACATGTTGTGAGGAGAATAGAGAGGGTTTTGGGAAACCCTAGAATTCTTGTTTTCCATATGTTGCTACCAGGTCATGAAACACATTTTTGTTGTTCACTTGCTCAGTTGAATGGCTATTTTCTTGCTACTACACCTGCCATCAAGGTTGAAATATTTCCTTACACTGCTACACGGAAAAATTCGCTCTTTTGTCCAACATTGTAGTTGCACAACCTCTATAGGAAACGTTGACTTCTTTCCTCAGGGGCCAACATTCTGTTGTAGCGGTTGCAACGCCCTCCAAAATTTTGTCTTGCGTTCAATTTCGGAGCTTTCCTTTGGTTTTTTCTTGATGTTTGCAAGCACTCAAACTCTTCCCATGAGCTTGTGTTGAGTCTTTTCACCCTCCTTGCTTGACCATTCAACGGACAGATTTTTGCATGTTGGTCACAATGTCACACTTGCATCCATGTTCTGGTCATGCATAAGGTCCCGCTTCATGTGTACAAGTTTTATTCACTATGTAAACATCCATCACACTCACACACAAAATTGTATGCACTGTCTCACAAGCATCATTGCAGTCATTCAACGATCTATCACAAGTGTCATGCTTGTCACTCACACCGTCGGTTAGTCACACTGAGTATATGTTGTCTTGATTATTTGAGGTGTCTTGTTGTCGAGTCATGTTGAGTGTGTGTTCACAAGGTCACGTATGTACAAGTTCACTTGCTCACACACTTGGTCATTTTGCCGAAGTTTCGATGGCCAGATCACCCTCCAACAGCTGGACCCTCACTGAGCTGCATTGCGTAGTTTCAACCCTTAATGAACATGTACTGTTGCCCAGAGTCACGCAGAGCTTGAGGTTGTCTCCCAGGCAGCCTGCACTGTGCAATTTTGGAATTGACCAGACCAAGTATTATTCAGAACAATGCAGAAGTTTCTCAGCAAGCCATCTTAATCCGCCTTTCCCGCAAGCGAATCAACCAACCCTCCAACTAGTCAACCAGAGAGTTTGATCGAGCAGTGACCCTGAGATCCACTCCCCCCAAAAATTGCATAAAATATGCAAAGAATTCCCACTCCATTGACTGAAAAAATTGCACAGACATGCCAGACAAACACCTTGTGTTTATCACTATCTCCCTCAAAAAAATTTGCAGTGTTCCAGCCAGTCACCCAGACAACTGGCCTGCTACTCGCTCGAAAAACTGCACATTTTTCATGAGCAATCACCAAGCTGCCCAACATCCCACTCAGCTCAAAAACTATGCAGGGATGTTCAATAGGCCAGCCTCCCATCAAATGCGTAGTTTTTTCCAGCAGCACTCTTGTAGTTCGCTACCAGCTCCTTGAAAAAAATGCGCATTTTTTCATGGCAAGCCTCCATCAGCTCACTGCCATCTCCTGAAGGAATTGCACAATTTTTACTGCCAAGCCCCTCTGCTGCCTGCATTGCTTCCCTAAAAAAATTACGTAGATATTCCCACCAATTGAGTTAGATCCTGTGGACAATCACTGCTAATCCAGATTGTCCATCTCAGTTTCCCAGTGATTTTTGCACAATTTTCACTGGTAATGCCCAGAGCCTATGTGCTAGCTTGAAATCTGCCTTGTGTAGTTTCATAACCTTGTCCTCTCTCCCAGTCCCCTGCATCTGAAAGCGAATGACAATGCATCATGGTAGACTAGGAGATTTATGGATTTGATGTCGTCTCGTCAAGAGTGATTGCACATACAAGTACATGGATGAGACATGATGCGACGATGAACATACAATGTATGCAAGGATATTTGTTCGTGAATGGACAAACAGAGAATGCATGCGAGGAGATTTTAACACGAACAGACGAACACATGAAGCATGCCAAAGTACAAGTGACGGAGTGACGTGTACATGAAACATCAAGCGAACACCAAGACCATGGAAGAATCCGCACATATTTCATTATGAAGGTGAAGCTATGATACACAAAGATCACATTCATCACTCAGCAACACTGCAGCTCGTCATGGACACTACTAGCAGCATGCACATACCAGCACTATTGTGTCCAGTCATGTCATGAGTCATGTCGGCCACATCACTATTGTGGGCCATACTATTTTAAATCAATGTAATGTAACGTGGAAGTCCAAGAGACCCACATGTAATCTGAAGAGTCATGTAAAGTTGAAAAGTCATGAAAGTCAAATAGTCATGAGGGAAGTCGAACAATCATAAGGGCTAGTTGTACCATTGGCTATAAATACCCCTCATTTGTACTTGTAAAATACTTTTCACCTTGGCCCCTACGAGCTACCCTTGAGAGTCTGTAGTCTCTTCTTTGAGGAGCGAGAAGTGGCTCCAACACCCCACCTACAGGGTTAGTGATGTATGGTGTACCAATGTGTCTTGGAACTCTCACTTAATTCAAAAGCTTGTTAACAGGCCAACACGTTTTCATAAGTATTGTAATTGTTTGTAAGACTAATATTGGAACACTTGTAATGCATGTTGCTTTAACTTGTGTTAATACAGTTGAACACTTTCGGTTGTTCTACTACATATGTTGATGGAAATGTGTTTCATAAGTTGTTAATGATGTCCTTCCCATGTGGGTTGCCTCACCGGACATTAGAGATAACCTTTCCCATAAAATTGTTATAACGACTGTAACGCTCGTGCGGGCTACTCCATTGAGTGTTGTACATGCTATTCCTTCTTGTGTGTGTGACTGCCGCATCCATGTGGACTACTTCGCTAGAAGCTACACATGTCCTGTTGTGTTTTGTGTCTTTGACAGAGTTGGAACTTGTCCCTTTCAACTGGAGACTCACTTCCACCCTCTCCCTCTACGTTGAAAGAACCTTGACACAAGTAACACTAGCACTCACCAGGCACATGAACCTCATTGTTCAACGACAAAGAAGACCACTCTCATGTGCTAACAAGCAAGAGATAAGGCACATCTTTAAGATAATGGAAATCAGGCCATCATACTGGATGGGACTCCTACACCAAATGGTGTGAGGTCTACTTGGGACTTCATATCGGGGAGATCCCCTGAATGTTGGTGGGTCCAACACTGTCAACATTTTGGCGCTAGAAGGAGGGCTAGATGACAAGTTGAGCCTGTTACATCTGGTTTGAATCTCTTACTAAATGGATCATACACAATTTGTGCTCCCGAGGTGTTTCTCTCATTTCTGCCTTAATCAACTATCAATCCCTGATGAGCTTCTCCATCACTTGTCCTTGTTAAAGTTTAATGGTGAGGACAGAACGTCTGTAACCAAGCACATTTATGATTTTCTTCATTTAAGCGAATCTCATGAAATTGATAGTGATGAGATTATTTCGTACTTTTCTTGCTCACCCTTGAAGGTCATGCTAATTGGTGGTGTCAAAGCTTGCCACCTGCTTCCATCCATTCCATTCTCACTCTCCTCAAGGAGCTCCATCAAGCCTTGGATAAGTGTAACCACAAAGATGACTATGAAAGAATCTCTCGTTTAAGAATGAATCCTCGCGAATCAGTTGAGTGTTGGGTTGTGTTATATTCTTTCCACGACTATCCCATGTAGTTAACCAAGGGGTTAGAGGGGCGGGGCGGAGCGCCCTACTTCTTTGCGCTGATTGCATAGCGGGGGGGTCACAGGGGGTTTGAGGGGTGTAGGTAGCCCCCCTCTATGGGGTTCAGGGTAGTGCCCCAGAAAATTTTGTTTTTGGACCCTATATTAGGTTGGGCGGACCTACCTAGGGTTTTGTGCATGATTTTCGCACATGGTTTTGGGCGCGATGGTTTTTGGTCCATGGTTTTGGACACAATGCTTTTCGATCCATGGTATTTGATGCTTTGGCATGTATAAATATGTATTGTAACATTGAAAGGAATATAATGAAAAATTAAGCTGGTAGTCCCAGTTTTGGGATCCAGGGGAAAATCTCTGTGTATATGTGTTTTATGTGTTATGCTCTCGCATTGTTTATTTTCTGTGTTCTATAATTCATATGCAGGTAATTTCTATATGGGGTTAAAATCTACATTTGGTATTAGAGCTGTTTTGGCTTCAAGGGGATGCCTTTGTTGTTGAGGGGTTGCGCTCAGGCCTATGGTAGACCCTGTTCAGTGGGAGATCTGCAAGATCGATTCTGGTGGTGAAAGAAGATGGCGAGCAGTGGAAAGGTAGAGATCGAAAAATTTAATGGTCAAATTTTTGAGTTGTGGAAACTCAAGATGAAGGATTTGTTGGTGGATAAATATCAGTGGATCGCGATAGATCTGGGTACTAAACCAACGGGGGTGTCCGATGAAGAATGGAAGAAGTTGGATCAGAAGGAAAAGAGCACAATATGATTGTGTGTCTCAAATTCAGTATTGTTGAATATATCATGGGAAGCTATGGTGAAGGCTTTGTGGGACAAGTTAGGGAATTTGTACCAATCTAAGTCTCTGGTGAATAAACTGTTCCTATGGAAAAAGCTGTATAACCCGAGGATGAAAGATGGAGACTCAGTGATAGAGCATCTGAACGCATTTAATACTATGGTAAGTTAGTTATTATCTGTTGATATTAAAATTTTAGATGAAGATAATTGCATCAGTTTGTTGTTCTCTACCAGATTCGTGTGATAGTCTGGTTATTGCAATAGGTAGCAATATAACTGCCTTGTAGTTTGATAAAATAGTCTCATGCTTGCTAACAGAGGAGATGAGATGGAAAAATATAGAGAGCCAGAATGGTGATGCCTTGTCTGTATGAGGAAAGTCCCAGAATAGAAACAAAAATAAGTCATCGAGTGGGAGGTCTAAATCTAGAGGGAGATCTAAATCTCTAGGAAAACCTATAAAGATGGTGTGCTGGAAATGTGGAAAGGAAGGGCACTACAAAAGGGACTATAAATCTAAAGCTCTTCATAAAGGAAAGGGATCTGATGATGCTCCTTCTGCATAGGTGAAAACCACCTCAGATGAAGGTGGGGATGTGTACTTGGCTTCTTCAAGTACACATGTAGATCATGAGGCATGGTTGATTGACTCAGGTGCATCCTTTCACTTCACTCCCCTTAGAGAGTGGTTCTATGAGTATGAGAAATATGATGGTGGTGATGTCTTCTTGGCGGATGATAGGAAGGCTAGAATTGTTGGTGGCAGAAAAGTAAAGTTGAAGTTGCAAGGTGGAAGGGTTAGAACACTTTCGAGTGTTCTTCATATTCCTGAATTAGCTAGAAATTTGATTTTTGTAAGCAAGTTGGATGATGCAAGTGTAAAAACAGTGTTCGATAAGGATACCTGCAAGATGGTTCGGGGGGCACTGGTATTGATGCAAGGAGTTAGAATTGGAACTCTGTACAAGCTGCAAGGTAGCACTGTTGTTGATGGGTGGAAGAGTTCTGTGGTTCCTGAAAGTGGAGCATAAAATATAGTGGTCTCTGGTGAGAAGACCATGCTATGGCTTCAAAGGCTTGGACATATTGGAGAGAAGGGAATTCTAATACTTCATGGTAAAGGTATGGTAGAAGGTATGAGTAATAGCTCTATGGATTTTGATTTCTTTGAAAATTGTGTATATGGGAAGCATAATCAGGTGAGTTTCCCCTCTGGTGGTAAGAGGGTGAAACATATATTAGAACTTGTGCATAGTGATGTGTTTGGACCTGTGAAGGTTCCATCACTAGGTAAGTCTATGTACTATGTATCATTTATAGATGACTTTTCAAGGAATACATGGATATATTTTCTTAATAAGAAATTTGAAGTCTTTGATAGGTTTAAAGAATTTAAGGCTCTGGTAGAAAACCAGACAGAGAAGAAGATAAAGATGTTGAGGATAGATAACAGTGGAGAGTTTTGTAGCAAGGAATTTGAAGAATTCTATAAGAAGTGTGGTATAGCATGACAGAAGACTACTCCATACACACCTGAGAAAAATGGAGTTGCAGATTGAATGAACAAGACATTGATGGAAAGGGCAAGAAGCATGCTCAGTGGTGCCGAGTTAGGACAAGAATTCTAGGCAGAGGTGGTGGAGACAACATGTTACCTGGTCAATAGATCACCTTCATCAGCGTTGGGGGATAAGACTCCACAAGAGGTATGGACTAGTAAGAAACCCTCTCTTTCACATCTAAGGGTATTTGGATGTGATGCATATGTACATGTTCTAAAGGAGAAAAGAACCAAGTTGGATAGTAAATCTGAAAAGTGCATCTTTATTGGGTATAAGGATGGTTTTAAGGTTATAAGCTTTAGAACCCAGTAACAAGGAAGGTTATGTACAACCGAGATGTGGTGTTTAGAGAGGTGAAAGATGTTATTAAACATGAAGTCCAACCAAAGGAACCTAAGAAGATAGTGTTTGAGCTTAAGGAGGAAGAATCAGACTATACAGCAGAGGAGGAATCAAAATATGAAGAGCCACAAACTCCGGGTGTGAGAAGATCAGTTTGAGAAATAAGGCAGCCGGAAAGGTATAGTCCATCTGATTTCTATTCAAATTTTGCTTTATTTGTTACTGATGATGATCCCAGAACTGTAAAGGAAGCAGTAGATTCAGAGGATGGAAAACTCTGGAAAGAGGCCATGGTTGATGAAATGAAATATTTGCACAAAAATGAGGCTTGGGATCTGGTGGACTTGCCGGTTGAAAGGAAACACATTGGAATCAAATGGGTGTTCAAGAAGAAGACAGATGTAGAAGGAAAGGTGGAGAAATACAAAGCTTAGTTGGTAGCAAAAGGTTATTCCCAGGTGCCGGGAATTGATTTTGGTGATATTTTTTCTCCTGTTGCCAAGGTGACTTCTATTAGATTACTTTTATCTGTTGGTGTTTCTTTTGATTTTGAGGCAGAACAAATGGATGTGAAGACAACATTTCTTCATGGGGATCTGGAAGAGGAGATTTACATGAAGCAACTTGAAGGCTTTGCGGTGAAGGGTAAGAAAGAATTGGTATGCAAGTTAAAGAAGTCTTTGTATGGGTTAAAACAGTCACCGAGGATGTGGTATTAGAAATTTGATACATTTATATGGGGACTTGGCTTCACCAGAAGCAAAGCAGATCATTGTGTGCATTTTAAATTAATTGGTGACTATGTTATTTATTTGGTCTTATATGTGGATGATATGTTGCTAGTTGGAAATGACAAATAAATTATCCAGGATTTGAAGACCGAATTGTCCTCCAAATTTGACATGAAAGATCTTGGTGCTGAAAACTATATTTTGGGCATGGAAATTAAAAGAGATTGGGCAAAGATGAAGCTCTGGTTAAACCAGAGGAAGTATGTCGAGACAATATTGCAGAGATTTAATATGAAGGATAGTAAACCGGTGAAGGTTCCTATTCCTGTAGGTGTAAAGTTATTTGCTAAACAATGTCCCAAGACACAAGAAGAGGAAGAGGACATGTCCCGTGTTCCTTATGCAAGTGTAGTCGATAGTCTGATGTATGCAATGGTCTGTATTAGACCAGAAATTGCACATGCAGTGGGAGTATTGAGCAAGTTTATGTCAAAACCAGGAAAGGAGCATTGGACAAAAGTGAAGAGGTTGTTTAGGTATTGGCATGGCACTAGTGATTATGGTTTGTGCTACCAAGGAAGACTAGGATTCAACAGAGTGTTGGATATTCATCGCTTTGTTGATGCAGACTAGGTTGGAGATCTAGATCAGAGAAGATCTACAAGTGGGTATGTGTTTAACCTATTTGGAGGTGCAGTTAGTTGGATGAGTAAGAAACAATATGTAGTGGCACTATCAACTACAAAGGCAGAATACATGGCAGCCACTCATGCAAGCAAGGAAGCAGTTTGGTTGCAGAAATTGTGTTCAAGTAAGGGGTTAGCACAGGGAGCTATAAGGATAGACTGTGATAGCCACAGTGCAATTTTCTTGGCAAAGAACCTTGCATATCATTCAAAGACAAAGCACATTGATGTTCAGTATCACTTTGTGAGGGATATGATAGAAGAAAAAAAGATGTTGCTGGTAAAGGTGGACACTTTGAAGAATACTGCAAATTCATTGAAAAAATCTGTGAGCTCTAAGAAGTTCTCTTGGTGTAGAGAAACAATGGGCATTGCAGTGTTGGATAAATGACTAAGCTCTCTTGTGATCCCCTATGGAAAGAAAACAACAAGTGGGAGAATGTTGGGTTGTGTTATATTCTTTCCACGACTAGTCCACGTAGTTAACCAGGGGGTTAGAGGGGGGGGGGGGAGAGGAGCGCCCCCCTTTTTTGTGCTGATTGCATAGCGGGGCGCTCACAGGGGCTTTGAGGGGTGCAAGTAGCCCCCCTGTATGGGGTCTGGGGTAGCGCCGTGGAAAATTTTGTTTTTGGACCCTATATTAGGTTGGGCAGACCTACCTGTGGTTTTGTGCATGGTTTTCGCACATGTGTAGGTTTTAACCCCATACAGAAATTACCTGCATACGAATTCTAAAACACAAAAAAAACAATGCGAGAGCATAACACATAAAACACATATACATAGAGATTTTCCCACTGGATCCCAAAATTGGGACTACCAGCTTGATTTTTCATTATGTTCCTTTCAATGTTACAATACATATTTATACATCCCGAAGCATCTAATACCATGGACCGAAAACAATCGCATCCAATACCATGGACTGAAAACCATCACGTCCAAAAAACATGTGCGAAAATCATGCACAAAACCATAGGTGGGTCCGCCCAACCTAACATAGGGTCCAAAACAAAAATTTTCCAGGGTGCTGCCCCGGACCCCATAAAGTGGGGTTACGGGTGCCCTTCAAACCCCCTGTTAACTACGTGGAAAGAATATAACACAACCCAACATTCTCCCACTTGTTGTTTTCTTTCCATAGGGGGCCACAAGAGAGCTTAGTCATTTTCCCAGCCTTGAAATGCCCACTGTCTCTCTACACCAAGAGAACTTCTCAGAGCTCACAGATTTTGTCAATGCATCTGCAGTATTCTTCAAAGTGTCCACCTTTACCAGCAACACCTTTTTGTCTTCTATCATATTCCTCAAAAAGTGATACTGAACATCAATGTGCTTTGTCTTTGAATGATATGCAGGGTTCTTTTCCAAGAAAATTGCACTTTGGCTGTCACAGTATATCCTTATAGCTTCCTGTACTAACCCCATACTTGAACACAATCTCTGCAACCAAACAACTTCCTTGCTTGCATGAGTGGCTGCCATGTATTTTGCCTCTATAGTTGATAGTGCCACTATAGATTGTTTCTTACTCATCCAACTGACTGCACCTCCAAATAGGTTAAACACATACCCACTTGTAGATCTTCTTTAATCCAGATCTCCAGCCCAGTCTGCATCAACAAAGCCATGAATATCCAACACTTTGTCCAATCTTGGTCTTCCTTGGTAGCAAAAACCATAATCACTAGTGCCAAGCAAATACCTGAAAAATCTCTTTACTACTGTCCAGGGCTCCTTCCTGGGTTTTGAAATAAACCTGCTCAATACTCCCACTGCATGTGCAATGTCTGGTCTAGTACATGCCATTGCATACATCACGCTACCGACTACACTTGCATATGGAACACGGGACATGTCCTCTTCCTCTTCTTGTGTCTTGGGACACTATTCAGCAGATAACCTCACACCTACAGGAATAGGAACCTTCGTCGGTTTACTATCCTGCATATTAAACCTCTGCAGTATTGTCTCGACATACTTCCTCTAGTTTAACCAGAGCTTCCTCTTTGCCTGATCTCTTTTAATGTCCATGCCCAAAATATAGTTTGCAACACCAAGATCTTTCATGTCGAATTTGGAGGACAATTGGGTCTTCAAATCCTGGATAATTTCTTTGTCATTTCCAACCAGCAACATATCATCCACATACAAGACTAGATAAATAACACGGTCACCAATTAATTTAAAATACACACAGTGATCTTCTTTGCTTCTAGTGAAGCCAAGTCCCCATATAAATGTATCAAATTTCTAATACCACATCCTTGGTGACTGTTTTAACCCATACATAGACTTCTTTAACTTGCATACCAGTTCTTTCTTACCCTTCACCATGAAGCCTTCATGTTGCTTCATGTAGATTTACTCTTCCAGATCCTCGTGAAGAAATTCTATCTTCACATCCATCTGTTCTACCTCAAAATCAAAAGCAGTAGCAGTAGATAAAAGTAATCTAATAGAAGTTACCTTGGCAACAGGAGAAAAAATATCACCAAAATCAATTCCCAGCACCTGGGAATAACCTTTTGCTACCAACTGAGCTTTTTATTTCTCCACTTTTCCTTCTACGTTTGTCTTCTTCTTAAACACCCATTTGCTGCCAATGGGTTTTCTTCCAACCGACAACTCCACTAGATCCCAAGCCTCATTTTTGTGCAAAGATGCCATTTTTCCAACCATGGCCTCTTTCCAGAGTTTTCCATCCTCTGATTCCACTGCTTCCTTCATAGTTCTGGGATCATCATTAGTAAGAGACAAAGAAAAATTTGAACAGAAAGTAGATGGACTATACCTTTCAGGCTACCTTCTTTCTCGAATTGATCTTCTCGGACCTGGAGTTTGTGGCTCTTCATCTTATGATTCCTCCTCTACTGTAGAGTCTGATTCTTCCTCCTTTAGCTCAAATTCTATCTTCTCAGGTTCCTTTGGTTGCATTTCATGTTTAATAACATCTTTCACCTCTCTAAACACCACATCTCGGTTGTACACAACCTTCCTTGTTATTTGGTTCCAAAGCTTATAACCCTTTAAACCATCCTTATACCCAATAAAGATGCACTTTTTAGATTTACTATCCAACTTGGTTCATTTCTCCTTTGGAACATGTACATATGCATCACATCCAAATACCCTCAGATGTGAAAGAGAGGGTTTCTTACCAGTCCATACCTCTTGTGGAGTCTTATCCTCCAACACTGATGAAGGTGACCTGTTGACCAGGTAACATGCAGTATCCACCGCCTCTGCCCAGAATTCTTGTCCTAACCCAGCACCACTGAGCATGCTTCTTGCCCTTTCCATCAATGTCTTATTCATTCTTTCTGCAACTCCATTTTGCTGAGGTGTATATGGAGTAGTCTTCTGCCGTGCTATACCACACTTCTTGCAGCATTCTTCAAATTCCTTATTGCAAAACTCTCCACCATTATCTGTCCTTAGCACCTTTATCTTCTTCTCTGTCTGGTTTTCTACTAGAGCCTTAAATTTTTTAAACCTATCAAAGACTTCAGATTTCTTCTTAAGGAAATATATCCATGTATTCCTTGAGAAGTCATCTATAAATGATACATAGTACATAGACTTACCTAGTGATGGAAGATTCACAGGTCCAAACACATCACTGTGCACAAGCTCTAATATATGTTTCGCCCTCTTACCACCAGAGGGGAAACTCACCCGATTTTTCTTCCTGTATACACAATTTTCATAGAAATCAAAATCCAGAGAGCTATTACTCATACCTTCTACCATACCTTTACCATGAACTATTCGAAGGCCCTTCTCTCCAATATGTCCAAGCCTTTGATGCCATAGTATGGTCTTTTCTCCAGAGACCACTAGATTTTCTGCTCCACTTTCAGGAACCACAGAACTGTTGCACCCATCAACAATAGTGCTACCTTGCAGCTTGTACAGAGTTCCAGTGTGAAATCCTCGCATCAATACCAGTGCTCCCCGAACCATCTTGTAGGTATCCTTCTCGAACACTATTTTTACACTCTCATCATCCAACTTGCTTACAGAAGTCAGATTTCTGGCTCATGCAAGAATATGCAGAACACCCGGAAGTTTTCTAACCCTTCCACCTTGCAGCTTCAACTTTACTTTTCCACGACCAGTGATTCTATCCTTCCTATCATCCCCCAAGAAGACATCACTACCATCATATTTCTCATACTCACAGAACCACTCTCTATGGGGAGTGAAGTGAAAGGATGCACCTGAGTCAATCAACCATGCCTCATGATCTACATGTGTACTTGAAGAAGTCAAGTACACATCCCCACCTTCATCTGAGGTGGTTTTCACCTCTGTAGAAGGAGCCTCATCAAATCCCTTTCCTTTTTCAGGAGCTTTAGATTTACAGTCCCTTTTGAAGTGGCCTTCCTTTCTGCATTTCCAGCACACCACCTTTATAGGTTTTCCTAGATATTTAGATTTCCCTCTAGATTTAGATCTCCCACTCGATGACTTATTTTTGTTTCTGTTCTGGGACCGTCCTCGTACAGACAAGGCATCACCATTCTGGCTCTCCATATTTTTCCATCTCATCGCCTCCGTCAGCAAGGCTGAGACTATTTCATCAAACTGCAAGGCAGTTTCATTGCTACCTATTGCAATAACCAGACTATCCCACGAATATGGTAGAGAACACAACAAACTGTTGCACTTATCTTCATCTAAATTTTTAATATCAACAGATGCTAACTGACTTACCACAACATTAAATGCGTTTAGATGCTCTTTCACCAAGTCTCCATCTTTCATCCTCAGGTTATACAGCTTTTTCCGCAGGAACAATTTATTCACTAGAGACTTATATTGGTACCAAGTCCCTAATTTGTCCCACAAAGCATTCGCTGTAGCTTCCCCTGATACATTCAACAATACTGAATCTGAGACACACAATCGTATTGTGCTCTTTGCCTTCCGATCCAACTTCTTCCATTCTTCATCGGACACTCCTGTTGGTTTAGTACCCGGATCTACCGCGATCCACTAATATTTATCCACCAACAGATCCTCCATCTTGAGTTTCCACAACTCAAAACTTTGAGCATTAAATTTCTCGATCTCTATCTTTCCACTGCTCGCCATCTTCTTTCACCACCAGAATCGATCTCGTAGATCTCCCACTGAACAGGGTCTACCACAGGCTCGAGCGAAACCCCTCAACAACAAAGGCGTCCCCTTGAAGCCAAAACAACTCTGATACCAAATGTAGGTTTTAACCCCGTACAAAAATTACCTGCATACGAATTCTAAAACACAGAAAAATAAACAATGCGAGAGAATAACACATAAAACACATATACACAGAGATTTTCCCACTGGATCCCAAAACCGGGACTACGAGCTTGATTTTTCATTATGTTCGTTTCAATGTTACAATACATATTTATACATGCCGAAGCATCCAATATCATGGACTGAAAACCATCGTGTGCAAAAAACATGTGCGAAAATCATGCACAAAACCATAGGTGGGTCCGCCCAACCTAACATAGGGTCCAAAACCAAAATTTTCCAGGGCGTTGCCCCGGACCCCATAAAGTGGGGTTACGGGTGCCCTTCAAACCCCCTGTTAACTATGTGGAAAGAATATAACACAACCCAACAACATGGTTTTGGGCGCGATGGTTTTCGGTCCATGGTTTTGGATGCGATGGTTTTCGGTCCATGGTATTGGATGCTTCGGCATGTATAAATATGTATTGTAACATTGAAAGGAATATAATGAAAAATCAAGTTGGTAGTCCTGGTTTTGGGATCCAGGGTAAAATCTCTGTGTATATGTGTTTTATGTGTTATGCTCTCGCATTGTTTATTTTCTGTGTTCTAGAATTCGTATGTAGGTAATTTCTGTATGGGGTTAAAACCTACATTGAGGACTTTACTACTCACTTCCTTCACCTCTGTCTCAAAATTCATGAACGGTTTATGGACCTTGACTTCATGAGCTAGGGGCTAAAATGCCTAGTTCATGTTTCCTGAGATAGTGAACCTCCCGATTTCCCTTCTCCCTCAACTCTTGCGGACTGTGAGGCCTCTCAGTTTGCAGAGGAGGAGCCCAATACCCTATTTTTTCCCTGTCATCGTCCCTTTCTGGTCTCAAAGAAGGTGCCCCCTCGTATTGGTCACGAAGGTAAAAAATATACGCAACAGGTACCCCCTTGCAGCGGTCGCAAAGCTGAGAAATCTGTGCAGCATGTTCCCAACCCATCTTCTCAGTCATCTCTCGCTCCAATGGAGGAAATTCAAGAAAGGCTCAGAAAGCCTATCATGAAGACTCATTCCTCCATTCCACAAGAGGACATCGCCATTCATAACCCAAGTCTTGAGTCTAGTCTTCATCTCTTCCATCCTCCATCATTTACAAGCCATGACTCCTTGTACCATGACTCACTTGAACCATTCGCTTCACAAGCTAGTTGCAAGCTTCCTTTTGATTCTCAACCTGTTGGCTCAAATTGCATTCATGTACAAGGAAATCTCATTATACAGGTGGAGGAGCAAGAAGGTGAAGGCACAATGAATTCCTCTTCTATGTTTCAAAATGGTTCACATCAAAACATTGAGCTTCCATTCTTGATCGATTCTCAATATGCAAATCTTGGTGAAACATCAAGCACAATTAATTCTTTCGATCAACCTCTGGTCTTGGGCTGTCATCAATCCCATGATTCCGTATGTTGTGATGAACACTGAAGCACCTCATTTCATCTGTTGTTCTCTCATGTACACTCTAACTTAGATCTGGAATGTGAACCAATCAAAGCATATGTGCATATCGAAACTTCCTTCACACCTCACTTGCCCATGTGTCCTACCATTCACAATGCATCTACATGTGGTGGAGATTCTCCATGTTCTCTTGCTTCTTCATCTTATCAATTATCTACTTGATTGACACAAGGCAATGAGGTTGTCCATGATTAAAACAGTCTCAATGTACAAGACTCTTCCCACTCATCATCATCTTGTGTGTTGCATGAAAACAGTTTGTAAAGTCAGCTTGCTAAAAAATTTGATGAAGCCTGTGACATAGATGGCTGTTATCCTAAGAGAAGTTTTGAAATCAGTAACAACAACCATCCTCAAGCCATGCATGATCTGGTTCACATCTCAAAATACAAATTTTCAATTTTGGAAAGTTCCGGGTTGTGCCAGGGAGTCGAGGCACTTCAACGTCTGTTGATGGTTATGTCAAGACCTCGCGACTTTGGTAAGCCCTTCGAACCATATCAGATCTTGTTTCTCATGCACAACTCGTCTATTTGCATGGTTTCACTCGATGTGGATCCCCGTGTAAAAAATATTTACTATTCCTGGTGTGATATTTCAAAATTTCAAATTTTCACTAATGACCGAATCCATGAGTCTGTTATAACATGTTTGTCTTCACGCACCTCTCTTACATCCAATTCGAGTTGGGAGTGTTCATCCCTCAGGCAATCATGGAATAAAAAAGTTGATCATCTCAAAGACTATCTTTGTCTAGAATCATACTTATCGTGAGTTATCTCACATAATCAACTCCTTGGTCTTCTTGTGAAGTTTTCACATCAAATCTGCCCGCTCATCACACCAGCAATCTCCATGTGTGATGATGAATGCACAACCTATCATGCGAATCAAGTTACTCTCATTTCACCATACCCCAACTAGTTTTACACATTCATAGTGATGGCATCCTTTCTAAATTTCTGTGATGACCATGATGGCTGCACAATTTTTCACCAGTTGCAGGTGGGTGTTCTGTCATATCTAGTGCACAACAAACTTGGTTCCCTCATTTAGAGTGTTCGCAAGATTGTTCTAATTTTTTTTTTGTTCATGTCATACTGGGAATCTGGCATCTCGACCAACGGGTATGATTTTTCTTCTATCTTGGGTGGTTGTCATGCACTTTATCATTTTCCCAAAAATACATCCAATGAAAGTCACTTCACGCATTATGATCTTCATTGTGTAACATATTTCTCCTCAAACTTCTGTCAAGCAGGTGAGGCACTTTAGCCTATGCTGATGGCTATAGCAGGCCTTCACTGTCTTGACATGACCAGTGAGAATGACCAGATCTATCTATCCATATCAGATTCCCATCGTGATCCCCTCTCTCAAATCAGGAATCCATCTTCTCAAATATCATGAGTCTTTCAAAACAACCATCACAAATTTTATGATCCAATCGCTGAATGGCTGGAACAATCTTACTTGACGAGTCGTGTTGCAGATAACAAGCTTCAGTCCTTCCTTGCACTCGCTAAGAAACTTGGTGCAAAATAACACACACTCATAAGAGGCCTCCGAGGTTTGTTGAAAAAAGGTAGTCAGCAAAGAGGTAAGCATGTGTGTTGGGTGGTTGTGACACATATTTTTTTCCCATGTGTAGGTTTGTCAAGTTTTTGTATTTTTTGTTGCACACTATTTTTATCTTTTTTAATTGCTTGTATCTTTGTGGTTACAGGTCTAGTACGCCTAAGGTGGCTTCACTGGAAGTTTCATTTCATGTAACCCCGACTATTTAGCGTAGGAGTAGGAGTAGTTTTTTCTTTCTTGCTTGTATTTTCTTTCTGGTTTGCATGTTTGTTTGCTTGCTGACTTGGTTTGGTTTGTTTTATTGCTCACTTTTCTTGCTTGTTGTATTTTCATTTTGCTTTTCTATCTTTGCTTCGCTTTGTTATGGTTGCTTAATATCATGCTATTTTTGGTTTTTCCAATGAGTTCTGCCCTCTACTAAGTTCTGGCTTTTGAATGAGTATGTGGCTGAGATCTAAGAGACTCATGACACTGCAACACTTGGCTAGTCCTGTGTCCGTCTTTTGTGTGCTTGGTTATAACCTTCAGCTGATGAAGTCTTGACGGAACATACGGGCTGCCTAGAAGGGAATCTTGGGTCCAACCATGAACTTGTGTCCACATTGGGAAACCCCATGCCTTATGCACTGTGTTCAAGCTCATCCAACTAGTAGAAACTGAGAAGGGGAAACTCTAAACGAGCAAACCTGTGTCAGGGGTCTTACACGCTTCTCTAAAGGAAAAACCTATTCTACTCTCAGTAAGTCAGGATCCATCTTCCGCCCAAAAAATAAATAAGTGCCTATGCACAATCCTCTTTAAAAAAAATAAAAAAAATACAATGGCGAAAGAAGAGAAAGACTTCCTGCGCAGAGAGGTGAAGCATGCAACTCCATCGGGGTATTGACTAGGATTGCTGGTAGTGGATAAATACGTGTGTTTCTATGTGACTGTACTGAGGTACTGTATAGGACAGCTGGCAGTGAAGCAACACCAGAGATGAAAACTTATACTCTAAAATTTTGTAACTCGCGAGCAAAACTACCCTTCCCGATTTCAAAGCACTTTGATCAAGCTGAAACTTGTTGTTGTGTTTGACTAAGTTGGTGAAAGGTTAACCATGTCTGTCCATGGGGAAAGTGGGGAAGCTAAAGTAACCCACACAATGATTCAATACTCCCTGAAAGACCAAAGAGTTGTGCTGTCAATGAACCAAAACAGAGAAGTTGCAGTTCAGCCAGTGTGTCGCCAAGTGTTGTAGCAGCTGCAACACCCTCCAAAATTTTGGCTTGCATTCAATTTCAGAGCATTCCTTGGGTTTTTTCTTGATGTTTGCAAGCACTCAGACTCATCATGTGAGCTCGTGTTGAGTCTTTGCACCCTCCTCGCTTGACCATTCAATGAACATCTTTTTACATGTTGGCAATAATGTCACGTTTGCAGCCATGTTCTGGCCATGCACAAGGTCTTGCTTCATGTGTACAAGTTGTATTTTCTATGTAAACATCCGTTGCACTCACACACGAAGTTTTATGCACTGTCGCACAAGCATTGTCATAGTCGTTCAATGATCTATCACAAGTGTCATGCTTGTCGCTCACACCATCAGTCAATCACACTAAGTATATGTTGTCTTGATGGTTTGAGGCATCTTGTTGTCAAGTGATTTTGAGTGTGTGTTCACAAGGTCACGTATGCACAAGTTCACTCGCTCACACACTTAGTCATTTTTTTGAAGTTCTGATGACCAGATCACCCTCCAATAGTTGGATCCTCGTTGACCTGCATTGTGTAGTTTCAGCTCTTAGTGAATGTGTACTGCTTCCCAGAATCGTGTAGAGATTGAGGCTGTCTCCCAGGTAGCCTACATTGTGCGATCCTGAAATTGACTGGATCGATTGTTATCCAGAACAATGCAAAAATTTCTCAGCAAGCCATCTTAACCTGCATTGCCCGCAAGGGAATCAACCAACCCTCCAACTGGTCAACCTGAGAGTTTGACCGGGTAGTGACCCGAGGACTCACTCCCCTAAAAAATTATGCAAAAGCTACAAAGCATGCTTTCTTCGATGACTGAAGAAATTGCGCAGACATGCTAGACAAACAACCTATGTCCGTCACTATCTCCCTTAGAAAATTGTGTAGCTTTTCCAGCCAATCACCGAGACAGTCGGCTTGCTACTCAATCGGAAAACTGCACAGTTTTCATGAGTGGTCACCAAGCTACCCAACATCCCCCTCAGCTTAGAAAATGCGCAGGGATGTTTAGCATGCCAATCGCCCAGCAATTGTGCAGTTTTTTCCAACAAAACTCTTTCAATCCACTGCCAGCTCCCTCAAAAAGATGTGCATTTTTTCCTAGCAAGCCTTTTGTAGCCCGTTGCCAGCTCATGAAGGAATTGCCTAGTTTTTGTTGCCAAGCCCCTTTGCTGCCGATAGTGCTTCCCTAAAAAAATTGTACAGATCTCCCCGCCAGCCGAGCCAGATCCTGGAAATAGTCACTGCTGATTCGGATTGTCCATCTCAGTCTCCCATCGATTTTTGCACAGTTTTCACCGGCAGTACCGGGAACTTGCATCCTAGCTTGAAATCCGCCTTGTGCAGTTTCATAACCTTATCCTCTCTCTAAATCACCTGCATCCAAAAGCAAACGACAATGCATCATGGTAGACTAGGAGATTTATGGATTTGATATCGTCTCATCATGAGTGATTGCAGATACATGTACATGGATGAGACATGGCGTGATGGAAAACGGACAATGTATGTGAGGAGATTTGTTCGTGAATGGACGAACGAAGAATGCATGCGAGGAGATTTTTTCATGAATGGACAATGTATGCGAGTAGATTTTTTTGTGAATGAATAAACACATGAAGCATGCCAAAGTATACGCGAAGGAGTGACGTGTACATGCAACATCAGGCGAACACCAAGACCATAGAAGACTCTGCACACCTTGCCATGCGAAGGTGAGGCTATGATACACCAAGATCACATTCATCACTTAGCAGCGTTGCATCTCGACATGGAAATCACTAGTAGAATGCACATACCAGCACTATCGTGTCGAGTCGTGTCATGAGTCATGTCGGCCACATCACTATTGTGGGCCATGTTGTTTTAAATCAATGTAATGTAACGTGGAATTCCAAGAGACCCACATGTAATTTTAAGAGTCATGTAAAATTGAAAAGTCATGAAAGTCAAATAGTCATGAGGGAAGTCGAACAGTCATAAGGGTCAGTTGTACCCTTGGCTATAAATACCCCTCATTTGTACATGCAAAAGACTTTTCATCTTGACCCCTCCCACATACCCTTGAGAGTCTGTAGTCTTTTCTTTGAAGAGCGAGCAATGGCTCCAATGCCCCGCCTACGGGGTTAGTGATGTATGGTGTACCAATGTGTCTTGGAACCCTCGCTTAACTCAAAAGCTTGTTAACAGGCCAACATGTTTTCACACATGTATTGTAACTATTTGTAAGACTAATCTCGAAACACTTGTAATGCATGTTGCTTTAACCTGTGTTAAAATAGTTGAAATCTTTCAGTTGTTCTAATACATATTTTTATGAAAATGTGTTGTATATGTTGTTAACATTGTCTTGCCCGTGTGGGCTGCCCTGCCCGAAATCAGACAAACCTTTCCCATAAACTTGTTATAACGACCATCATACTCGTGCGGACTACTCTGTTGAGTGTTGTACGTGCTATTCCTTCTCGTGTGTGTGATTTCTACATCCGTGTGGATTGCTCTGCCGAAAGTTGCACATGTCGTGTTGTGTTGTGTGTCTCTGGCAGAGTTGGGACTTTTCCCTTTTGACTGGAGACTCACTTCCACCCTCTCCCTCCGCGGTGAAAGAACCTTGATACAAGTAACACTATCACTCACCAAGCACACGAACCTCACTATTCAAAGACAAAACAAACCACTCTCACGTGCTGACAAGAAAGAGCTAAGGCATATCTTTAAGATAATGGCAACCAGTCCATCGTACCAGATGGAACTCCTACACCAAATAGTGTGAGGTCTAGTTGGGACTTCGTACCGGGGAGATTCCCTGAATGTTGGCGGGTCCAGCACCGTCAACACATTATCATCCTCTCTCTTCTACCCGCAATCAAATCATACTGGTCATACAATTTTATAGTAAGATAATATTACTAAAAATTGAAATTCACTAAAATAAAGATAATGATTTAGACCCCTGTATGGTCCCTTTATGTGCCACAATGTTGTTAATGCATGTGGTCTTTGCGGGGTTTGTATAGCTTGTGCAATATCTGAGGCATAATTCAACAAGTACTCCATCAAAATAATGCATTTGTTACCATAGAGAAAGTTGAAATAACCACAAGCACAAAAAAGGTAAGATGCAAACAATTATCTATCCACTAGTTGTCAAGAATTGAAACCATTTTGTATAATCCATCAAGAAATATGTAGAGGATCTCGAAGATCATGCTTGATAAGCCCAAGAAGCCACATAAACAAGGGGCAATCCCTATTTTTTCCTCACTCTTCAGCCATAATCTCCATTGGGTTGCTTAATTGCTCCAAAAAAGCTTTGAGAAACTCTAATAATGTGCCAATGAATCAGGGTGCAATATATAATTTTAGATAGGTCTCTTATGACTTTGGAAGCACTTGAAAAATATGAGGGTGCGAAATATGCACGTAAATAATGTACATACTATCGAAGCTGGAGTATTAACTGGAAACAGATCGGAGCTAAGTTTTCAACATGGGAAACCATTATGGTATATGCCAATAGTATTCCTCTGCATTTTCCTAATGTTTGGTGGAGCATAAAGAGGTTACTTCTTGTTTTCCGCTTTGAGCATGACTTCTATCCCGAAGCTTTAGTAAAAATGCATTTTCTTTGTCAACGTAAGGGTTCCAAACTCTTGAGATTCCTAATTAATTACCATCAAGACAACGACAAGGATAAAACCTCCTTGGAATGGAGCTTTAATGTGCAATGCAGTTCATATTTCATAGTGCCTAGAAGTCAAGGGTCTAGGTTTGATGCACTGGTCACATCTCTGGGTCACAATATTGGTTACATCATTTCTCCATAATTCCAGAGAAGGTTGCATTTTCCAACTGCGACTTGAGGGTGTGATTTACGACTTTAGCATGATCACGAGTTGCATATGGTTGTGGTGTTTGTTGAAAAGTGCTAAGAATAAAAATTGCAATCTATGCCTCAGTCCAATCGCATCTTGAGCCGATACTGGAGGTTGCATAGTTGCAGCAAAGTGGAGGTCACGCTTTTGGTTTCATGTTGAGGCTATGGAATGCGATTTGGTGACCACGGGGAAAGTTGGGACTGTGGAGGTCACATAATCGCAACTCCCAAATATGTCACATTTTATGTTCTTGTTTATTGCTCCCACCTACGATTTTGTGATTCAGTTGCATTGGGACTGTTCAAGTCACATTTCAGAAGGAGATTTAGATCAAGTCGCCATTGGGAGGTGCGACCTCAACCCAATCATATTTGGGAGATGTGACCTCAACCAAGTTGAATTCACAAATCAAAATGGACTGTCATTATGTCAATAATGAATGCTAACACTGCACTCGTATTCAAACCATAGTTGTGCCTTAGATCCAATAACATTATCTTCTATCTTCCATCATTTCCTATGGCAAATGAAGGAGATAAAAATACCAAGTTTTTTCACCGCTTTGGCAATCACAGAAGAAAACAAAATACAATTTGGCAAATAAAGGATAGTGAAGGAAATAGGTATAACAAGCAATTGGATATTACATCTCTAGCGGTTTCATATTTTAAAAAAGCATATAATAGAGTGGAAGTGAAGGATGTGGATGCTCGATTGTGGGCAATTGAAGAATACCCTAAAATGTTTAATGATGAAGATAATTCGGAGCTATTTAAGGAGGTTAAGGAGGAAGAACTGGCACAAGCTATTAAATCAATGAAAGGAGATAAAAATCCGGGTCCAGATGGATGGACAGTTGAATTTTTTACTCATTTCATAGACATATTTCAGGAGGACCTACTATAGATGGTTGAGGAATCTAGGATGAAAGGCTTCATACATCCTTAGCTAAACTCCACATATATCTCTCTTATCCCAAAGAAATCAGAGGTGGAAAATTTTGCTGATTATCGCCCAATATCACAATGCAATCTAACATATAAGATTATCTCTAAGATAATCTCCAATAGATTGAAAGTTTCCTTATCTAAATTCATCTCACCTAAGAAATATGGCTTTTTAAATAGTAGAATAATCCATGAAGCACTGGCTGTTGCACAAGAATGTTTCCACAGTATTAAGTAACAAAAGATGAATGCAGTAGTGATGAAGGTAGATTTAAAAAAAGCTTATGATTGCTTAGATTGGGGATACCTAAGAATGGTGTTGTTTAAAATTGGAATAAACTCAAATATGACTAAATGGATCATGGGGCGTGTGTCAATAGTTCAATATAGAGTAATAATCAATGGATTCCCATCTAAATTTTTTGCTGTCGGTAGAGGACTTAGACAAGGATGTGAATTATCCCCTCCCCTTATTATTTTTGCGATGGACGGATTAAGCCTAAGTTCAAAATGAACAAAATCTATTATTTTCTATGGCTCATGTAACCAAGATGATATCACATATATCCAAAACTGTTTTGAAGTAAATGAAGAAAATCTAGACAAGGGTATGAATATTTGGGGTATCAACTAAAACCATGAAGCTATAAAAATGCAGATTGTATGTGGTTGGTGAAAAGATTCTATTTGAGGATTAAGGGATGGGAACACAATTGTTTATCTATGGGAGGATGTATCATCCTCACACAGTCAGTTCTTACTCAGATTGGGATTTATTGGGCACACCTATTTCACATTCCTCAAATGATTATTAATCTTCTGAATCGAGTAATGACATGCTATATATGGTCTAGTGCAAGAAGGAACTGTAAATATCATTTAGTGAAGTTGGAAAAGATCATTAGACCCGAAATTTTGAGAGGTTGGGGTGTTCTAAACTTAAAGTTTTTTGGATGGGCTCTTATTTTAAAATCCTTATGGAGAGGCATCAACAATGAAGGCATATGGGGAAAGATGATCCGATATAAATACATGAAGAATAAGGAATTCTCCTTCTATTTCAGACAAGGAGAAATTGGGAAAAAAAGCGGCTCATAGATTTGGAACAACTTTAGAAGGGTCAAGAATATTCTTTTCCAAAACATCTCGTGGTTCTTTGGAACAGGTAACAGAATTTTGTTGGGAAAAGACTACATTATAGGAGCAGGTGAGGGACCACCTGGGATAGTTGAATTGATACAACATCTGAACAAAAGAGGAATTTATGTCCTTAGTCAGCTGATCAGTGACTGGAATGGTAATATTCCAATATGTCTTGAATCCTCCCATCTGAATCTTGCTGATCAGTATAAACTGGATTGGCTACAACTTGTTAAAACATTAAAGGAGGCAGGGATTTGTTATGACAGAAAAGGGGAATGTATTACATGGGTTGGAAAAAAGAAGATTAGAGGAAAAGTTGAGGTGGCGGATTGTTATCTCAAAATATGCATGAAGCAAATTCATAATGTAGAATACTCTTGGTTTCACAGTTTTTGGCAAATTAATATTCCAATAAAAATTGTATTCTTCCTTTGGCTAATGTGGCAGAACAAGAATCTTACATGGGAAAACTTACAAAAGAATAACCAACATGGCCCTGGGATATGCTATCTATGCAGGCATTATTCTAAGGACAATGAATGCTTATTCTTACACTGCCATAGATCTATTAGTATTTGGAAACACTTCACCAACAAGATGCAGATGCCATTCATTCAGTTTAATACAATTGAGGAGTGCTTAAAATGGTGGAGCACTCAGAATAAAAGTAGGAGATTTCTCACCTTGGTTGTTTTCTGGGAAATTTGGAAAGGTCAAAACGAACTGATTTTTGGTTCTAGTAGTTGGGGGGAAAACGTAATCTATGAACACAGAGAACAATGTGTTGTTTCGGATCAGAATGTAGACATCAAGGAAAAAAAAGGTCAGAGAAGGGGATATTTCAGATCACCAACTACTCGACGGGGTTTTTTTATGGGGCAGCCCAAGGAGGAAGATGTGGGTGTGGTTTCTGCTTAAAGCTGTCAAAAGAGCAAGAGTTCCGGATACACTGGTATGGGGGAGAAGGAACAAGTATCAAGGCAGAAGTTGTTTCTCTATGGGGTTTATTATGGTTTATTAAGTTTTTGGATATCCCTCAAGTAAAAATTTTTGGAGATTCCAAATGCATGGTAGATCATGTTAATGGGAAGAACAATATCCAACAATTTTCCCTACAAGGGTGGCTGAGACGTATAAAAAGAATATGGAATTACTTTTAGAATCCGTCCAATGAGCATATTAGTAGGGCACATAATAAGATCGCAGATGAATTATTGAAGAAAGGATTACTAGCCACAGAAGAATAAATGTATATCACGATGAAAATAGGATCAGATGAGACATAAGTAGAAAATCTAAAGCTACCAGGATAGTCCACTGAAGAGATCACAAAAAGGCAGAACTTCAATGCAGATAAGTTCATATAAAATCCCTGTTTCTTTTTGTCTAAAGTTTTGTACAAGTTTTGTTTTTGATTTTGTATAGAAAACATATGTGGAATGACTACTTTAAGGTAGTGATTTATTGAACATGCAAATGATCAGAGTCACATCTTAGTCTTATAGAATATCTTAGTGAAATTCTGCGATATATTGCAAATGTGGCAGAGAGTATATAGTTTCACAGATGTTGTAATTATTAGACAACAGTTCAACTGTATTGAAATTTGACTATTTTCTACCCCATATAGTCACGTTGTGGATACCATAGGGTTTATGAGGACGATATGTCCATCATAAGTATGTACTGTTTTAATCATAATATAAAACAAAATGTTCTTTCTTGTTGAAAAAAAGAATGATTTCTAGTGGTACAAAATTCCCACCACGTTGTATCATGTTTCCCAACATATCTGTCAACATATGACATCCATTGCATTGGTGTATAAAAGACACCCAACTAATGGTATTTAACTTCTATTGACTAGTCTTTTAATGCATCCCTATGATGCGAATTGATCAACTTTTGAATTATATGTAATAAACTTCAGTCATCCATTTCACGTGGTGTGCATCATCCTTGCATATTTCATGATTTAGAGGCTCTACATGTATAACAGTATATCCTTTACACAATTTTCATAGTGATGGAGCATCGTCTTTGCAAGTTATTTATATGGATTCGACAAATGTTATAGTTGTGCCAAAGTAGAGCTTCTATTGCATGCGATTGGCACAAGGAGGTCACCTACACATTCTTAAAGCCCAGACACTGATTCTTGCAAATGGGAAATTGCGATTTTCAACTCTACATAATGAGAATGGTGCAACACTAATGGTATTTTATCACACACCAATATATAGCATGCTCTGTTGGTTCAAAGTTTTCAATGTAATATATGCACATATGTATTTGTAACATATCACACCAATGGTGGATTTAACACCAACACCATGTGACCTTACTACATTTGGCATGTTACCTTGGCACATCCGTTCCATATAATGTTTCATTTCACCTTCCAAGTGTTCTTCGCATAGGCTCTTAACAATATATATCAACCTCTATGTAGATCTCAAACATATCCTTTATCGTATTTCTTCTATATAAGTGAGTGCTTACTTGGTATCCACTCGGATATACATAGAAAGAACAATTTGTTTTAGCACTAATGTTGGTTCGTGGTTCTCATGCATCTTTATAATGCATAACCATTCATATATGTGGAAAGATATAACCTCTAATTGTGCTCTAATGAGTATTTTAAGCACGCCACCTTTGCTTTGTCCTTATGATCTCCATATATGCACTTTAAAAGGACCTTGGAGTATGATTACTCAATGAGTTGCTCTCACCAGACTTATGAATTTCCAATGTCTCCATAATGCAACTGCCATAAAATGTAATGTCTCCATAATGTGATTGCCATAAAAGGTAGCACTCACTTGTATTCTCTTGGATATATGCTTAAATAACTTTGCTTTATGTCATAATCCCTAACATAGCTACAGTGACGAAAATTAGTGTTGAATATTAAAAGGTTATTCTTTTTTCTTTTTAAATATAGCCATCTCACATATGGTATATTTGATCTTTTCATTATGTCCAATGTGTGCTTTCACTTTCCCGGCATAGCACAACATAATAATAGGTTAGTTAAGTGAGTAGTATATATAATAATAATGTTTTATAATTAAAAAGAAACTAAAGCATAGGACATATAATATTTACTATATATTGAGTGAAATGTTTAGGGTTTAGAATTACAAGTATAAACAATTTTTTTTGAAAAATTGAATGCTTACATATATGAGTATTCAAAGGGATGATGAAATGACCCATGCTACTGAAAACACCATTAAAAGTTGATGGATATGAGTTCGATAATGCCAATGAAAATGGTTTATCTTTTCACTCGTTTAGGGTTTTAGGATGGATGGACTAGAGAGCAGTTCCCGAGATCCTTAGGCAGCTTGAGTGATGCCCAAATGTCTTCATTTCATATTAATGCATACTGTAGGAAAGTAAAGTCTTGAGGACGCATAGGATACTCAATGCATGACTGAAGCAACAAATCCACTAAAACCCTAATGCACATGGAGAAAATGTCATTGCAAGAGTGTAGGCATCAATAGAGTTTGATAACAATTGGGTCATGAGGAGATTTACCAATTCCAAACATGATCAATACTAGTATGACCCATGACCTTAAGCAAGCAGGGGGGGCTTGAAATTTTGAATATGCCCAAAATTTTGGGTGTTGTTGTAGTGACTACAAAAAGTGAAGTTGATCATCCTAGATGGTGTCAAAGATTCCTTAATACCTCATCTGCTAGGGAAGAGTAGTGCCCATGAGATGTGGAAGGCTCTTCAGGATTTTTTCCAAAATAAGAATGAGAACCGACTATTTGTATTATAGGATAAGTTGAAGGCCACCAAGATGATACCGAGTGAAAGGGTGAATTCCTATTTGACAAGGGTTTCTCAGATTCAATATGATCTTGCCACCATCAGTGAGGTTGTTTCATATTTTAAGATGGCGAGGATTGCCTTGAAGAGGTTTACTTCAGAGTGGAAGTCATTCTTCAAGGGGATTGTTGCAAGAGATAAGTTGCCAAACTGGAACAAGTTGTGGGATGACTTCATTCAGGACTAATTGTGAGATGAGGATCTTCATCCAAACAAGAAGTATTATGATGATGATGTGGCTCTTGCATTGAGAATGAAAGGAAAGCAAAAGAAGGACTTGAGTAAGATCAAATTTTTCAACTGTGATGAGTTTGGTTATTATTCGATGAAGTGTTCGATAAAGAAGTAGGGAGATGATGAGAGAACAAGGGGAAGCAGGTTGTTGGTGTCACCACTTCTATCGAGATTGATGACCTCTCTAGGAGATCAGAGAGTGAAGACTTTTCTTTGATCTCTCATTTCTCTTAGGGTACCATTGGCAAGGATGCATGGCACATGGAAAATGGTGCGTTGAACCTCATGACAGGTTCGTAGTATGTATTCGAGACTCTAGTTGAATGGGACTCAAAGTTGCACATTATGTTTTTGCGATAAGTGTCAGAAAGAGATTAGGGGATTAGGTGTTGTGCCATTTATAATGGAGTCAGGCTAGTTGATGCGAGTTCAAGATGTAATGTTTGTACTAGAGCTCAAATATAAAGTGTTATCTATCTAAGCGATCGAGCAAAATGGGTTTGAGGTATTTTTCTAGGGTGGAAAGGAAAGAATCGGGCCTAGATGCTCTAGCTTCGCAGGTATTGTGATTGGAGTAGAGAGCATGGTCTATATAGGCTGATAGGAAAGCATATAGATCATGAGAACAATAAGGAAGAGAAGGTCCAGGTTCTAGAGGTTCATAAGGAGCTGAGTTCTAGCGAGAGTTTGGAGGTTCAAAGGGAGAATGTGCAGCCCAAGAAGAGCACGTGGTCAATGGGGAGTAAGGATGCTTCTATAGCTGGCAAGAAGGAATCATGGAATGGCTTGAAATAATTTTAGGAGAAGAAGAAGTTGGAGGCTTCTAGTGGTAATGATACTTATGAGAAGGCCATAGTTCATGGTACATGGTTCACTTCAGTTATGAGTGGTAGTAGTTGGGCTAGTGTCGGCAATAGTGGTAGTGATGACAAGTTACTTCCTAGTCTTGGAAGTATCTCCCTCACTAAGAGGGAGTGTTGATATTTGTAGCTTGGGAGATACTCCAAGCCCTAGGGTTAAGGGTTTTCAAGGAACTGGCACCACAAATGTCTTTATGGGCTAAGAACCCAAGCATGTGGGCTTTGCACCTAAGCTTGTGGGTGTGAAACCACTAGGAGTTTTGATGAATTAGCAGTTAGAGGATGTAGGGAACCCTTAGAGGAGAAAGGGGCTACTTGAAGCACCAAGAGGTGCCATGTAGTTTGGGAGATAATAATTTATTTGTGTACTGGTTGGGTTTGCACTATAAGAAGTCAAGCCAATTGGGTTATATTAGCCTCAAATTACAATTCGTTAGAGCCCATAAGAAGCATATAAATATAAGTTGATGTTTAGGCTTGAAAGACACATCCAAGGAGAAAAGATTCATAAGTTACACATCTATAATATTCCTAGTTAGTATTTTATTGAGTAAATGTCAATTTTGCTCAATTTTGGTTTATTACATGGTTACACCTAAGAGAAGTGGGCTTAGGGGACCCAAATTTGATTTTTGCCATAGGAGGCACCCAAAAATTAGAGTTCGATGAACGATTGTGGCCTTGGTGGAGCGTGGGGGCCACCACAAGGGAATTTAAGCCCACATGGAGAGTACGATCTCATTGGAGCAAAATTGGTGAGAGGAATTTGATGTGGGCCCACATGGGGAATCCTGGAGGAAACTTGAAAAAAGGAAGGAGGGGATCTCATTTTTCTCATCATCTATCATTTTCAGAATTTGTCTTTTGACATAACACGCTTGAGTAGTGAGCCAAGTTTGCATGTGATGTTCAACACACCAAGTGTTTTTGAGTGGAGATCCTAGCCCTAGCTTCGGTGGAATTCGAGTGCTAGCCTGAGGAGGGAGTTTCACTTAGTCCTGAATCATACCAACAACAGTGAGGTCGCACCACAATAGAGAGAATGCTATAACAGTGTAGAGAATGTGCAGTCTTGGGTAGAGACACTCTGGGAGGTCGAGGAGCAAGTGGATTTTGCGGAGGAAACTTGGAGGGAAGGCCTAGGGAGCCTTCTAAAAGGGATTACATGCATTTTGGAGGATTTAGCAGTAGATTATTCAAGTGGGTTGATTTTACCAGTAGCACTGTCACTCAAGCCAAAGAGGGTTGAATTTCTAGGGTCAAGCTTTGGCCAAACCCTTTGTTGATTATTCTAGGTTTATTGAGTAGAGGCCGAGATTAATTGCCTGAAATTTTATGAGCAGTGGAGAGGACCTAGCAGCAAATACTTTCAGGAAGCATCACATTTTTGGGCATCTACAGTGCATCACTTGGGCAACTTAACAATTGTTTGGAGGAGGGTATTTCACTTATCATTTTGGGGCTTTTCTATCTTGCCTAGAGAAAGCTCGGGTGCACTCATTCAAACATCTTATTGTACACATATTTCCATTAATAAAATGAGTACACAGTGCAGTTTTGGGTACAAATTTGTGGTTATATTGCTTGCTATTGTTACTTGGTGTTTTTGTCTATTTTTCTTTGCATATTTACTGTTAATTTCCCCTTAGGGGAATTACAGTGGTATCAGAGCTCATAGACTTGGCACAACTTGTGGGAGAAGTGTAGTTTATGACACCGAATAAGAAGAACATGACATACCGAAGGCAAAGGTAAAGAAGCAAATAACGATAGTTAGAGATCACCCTTGATCCTGTGACTACAGAACCTACAGTAGAAGAAACCAACATGGGGGACAATGAAAGAGACAAAAGGGACGAGGAAAAGGAGTTTCCCCAACTCCTACTGAAGGAAATTTAGGAATTATCTCAGAACATTGAGGGAATGGACCAGTGAAATGGAAATGGAAACAAGGACAAGGGAGTCCAAGGGGATTTCCAATATGGAGAAGGATCTGACACCTCGCATCACCACACATCTCTCTATGCCAACATGCAATTGATTTTGAGCACACCCCCTAGATCCACCATTCTTACATTCCTACAATCTGGACCTGGTGGGAAACCAAAGCAGGAGGAGGCACCTTATGGGGATTATTTCCTGGAGTATCAATCCTATGGACTTTATTTTGGGAGGACCATTACTTTCAAGGATTTCTATCAGTTGAAGGGAAACAATATGCTCAAGGGACAAACTGGAGGAGGTTACATGTAGGGTAAAGACTTTCAATTCACTGTGGGGAGGTTGTTTCTCCCAACTTTTGATGGGTCCTCCAAGAGCTTGGCCAAGGCATGGGTTGAAAAGCTGGATGTCTATTTCCAGTTGAATCAAATGACAGAAGGAGAGGAAATCAAGATTTCCACATTGAATTTGGAGGGGGGAGCCCACAACTGGTGGTTCCGTGGATTGACCACATTGGGACATGCAGGAGTAACTTCTTATAATGATTTCACCAGGAGGGTGTTGGAGTAGTTTGAGAGGAAATATCCGAAGGAGTATTTTGGGGAGTTGACAAGGCTCAAGCTAACTAGGAGTGCATAAGCCTACATCTTAGAGTTTCTGTGATTATCTGTGATGGTGCCTGATTTGTCAGAGTCTAGGAGGATCTACATGTTTGTGGATGGGCTAGCAGAGTCTTTGTGCGAGCTAGTGAGGTCCAACATGCCCACTACATTACATGAGGCAGTAGGGAGAGCCCAAGATTTACAGGATGCCCTACTTGGGGTTTGGGCACCACTACCCTCTAGACAAGGTTTCCAGAAGAGGGGGAAGACACCAAGGCTCCACCACCGAGGGCTAATCAAGGGCATGGGCAGCTAGATGAGGAGACTTGAAGAGAGATCAGGAGGAGGAAACTTTTCTTCACTTGTCAGGAGCCATGGACACCAAGGCATAGGTGTGCAGTAGGCAAGGCCCACTACATCGAGGTCTTCTCTGATAACAATGCAACAGATGGGGCCTATTTTTAGATGGGTGGAGAGGATAACACAATACCTCAGGAGGGAGGAGCACCACCACCACCACCACCAGTAGTGGGAGTTTCCTTCGCACCTTCTGGAGGGGTTCTTACAACACTACATGGGGTACCCAAATTTTGACTTTAAGGATTAGAGGCATTGTTTAGGGGTATCATGTATCAATTCTGGTGGATAGTGGAGCTACCCACAATTTCATTTATTCTCAGTTGGTTAAGAGGAGGGGCATCACAACTGAGGGGTGGCATCACAACTGAGGGGTTTGAGGGATTCTTAGTTCTTGTGCATGGGGACCAAACCATGCAGTGCACTCGCTATGTGCAAATTTTGACAATGACCATGGGGAACTACTCCATGACAGATCATTTCTTTGTAGTAGATGTATCAAACATCAACCTGATGTTGGGAGTCTAGTGGTGCTATTTGCTTTGAAGAGTGATAACAGTCTGGAGGAAGTTCGAGCTGGAGTTTGTAGGGCCAGATGGAAAGACCATGTTTCTTTTGGGGATGCACTCAGACCCACCATAGACTGTTTCGAACCACAAGATGGAGGCTTACTTGAGATATGGAGACATTGAGTGGGCTATGGAGTTGAGGATATCAGAGGCTGGGGGCAACCCAAGCCACCACATCCAAAGATATTGGCTATTCTTGACAGGTATCTAGTGGTGTTTGGGGACATACCACCAGGTCAACCACCTGACCAGGGGCTTGAGCACACTATCGAGTTGAAGTCAGGAGTGAAGTCGATCATCACCACTCCTTATCGACATCCCAAGGCATATCAGGATGAGATTGAAAGGGCCATCCATGAGCTATTGGCTCTTGGGCATATCACGCCCAACTCTATCCCTTTTGACTCATCAATGGTGCTGGTGAAGAAGAAGGATGGGTCCTTATGAATGTGCATCGATTACTAGGCCCTCAATAAGAAGACACTGAAGAGTTGGTACCCCATTCCACATAAAGATGAGTTGATGGATGAGTTGAGAGGAGCTATGTTATCCTCAAAGATTGATCTACAGTGGGGGTACCACGAGATGTGGGTGAGGGACCAAGATGTCCTGAAGACAACATTTCGGTGCCATTATGGGCATTACGAGTTCTTGGTTATACCATTTGGGCTGACCAACACACCAACTACATTCCAGTCACACATGGACCACATGTTTTGTGGGCATTCGAGGAAGTTCGTACTGGTGTTCTTTGATGACATACTGATTTATAGCCAGACTTGGGAGGAGAATTTGCAGCACCTTGAGGCAGTACAATGCATTTTGGAGGAGTAGCAATTCTATGCCAAACTATCCAAGTGCAAGTTTGGGTTGACCGAGATACTCTACTTAAGCCACATCATTGGGGTGGATAGTGTTAGAGTACATGAGGAGAAGATTAGGGCTATCCAAGACTGGCTAGAGCCCCGAAATGTGACTGAGCTGAGGGGTTTCATAGGCATTTGAACTTATTATGATGATTTCACGAGGACTGTGTTGGATCGGTTTGAGAGGAAAGATTCGAAGGAGTGTTTTGGGGAGCTGACAAGGCTCAAGCTGACTAGGAGTGCATAAGCCTACATCTCAGATTGTCTATGATTGTTTGTGATGGTGCATGATTTGCTAGTGTCTAGGAGGATCTACATGTTTGTGGATGGGCTAGTAGATCCTTTTCATGGTTTAGTGAGGTTTAATAGGCCCACTACATTATAGGATGCAGTAGGGAGAGCCCGAGATTTATAGGATTCCCTACCTAGGGCTTGAGCACCACTACTCCCTAGACAAGGTTTCTAGTAGAGGGGGAAAGATACCAGGGCTCCACCACCGAGGGCCAATTAGGGGTGTGGAAAACTAAATGAGGAGACTCAGAGAGACCTCAGGAGGAGGAAACTATGCTTCACTTTTCAGGATCCATGGGCACGAGGCCACAAGTGTGCAGTGGGAAAGGCCCACTACATCGAGGTCTTCTCTCACAATGATGATGAGGAGGAGACCTATTTTGAGATAGGTGTAGAGGACACAACACCTCAGGACAGAGGACCATCACCACCACCACCACTAGTAGGGGGAGTTTCCTTTGCACCTTCTGAAGCGGTCCTTTTGAAGGGGTCCTTGCATCATTGCATGGGGTACCCAAATTTTTGACTTTGAGGATTAGAGGCATTGTTCAAGGGCAACATGTACAAATTCTGGTGGACAATGGAGCTATCCACAATTTCATCGATGCTCAGTTGGTTAAGAAGAGGGGCATCACAACTAAGGAATTTGAGGGATTCTTAGTTCTTGTGCCCAGGGATAGAACCATGTAGTTCACTCGCTATGTGCCAATTTTGATAGTGACCATGGGGAACTGCTCCATGACAGATTATTTCTTTGTAGTAGATGTATCAAACATCAACGTGGTGTTGGGAGACCAGTGGCTCTATGCGCTTCCTAGAGTCACAACATATTGGAGGAAGTTCGAGATGGAGTTTGTAGGGCCAGATGGCAAGACCAAGTTGCTTCGAGGGATGCACTCATACCCACCACAGACTGTTTCAGCCCATAGGATGGAGGCTTAATTGATACATGGAGACATTGAGTGGGATGTGGAGTTGAGGGTCTCAGAGGCTGGGGGCAAGCCCAAGCCACCACATCTTGAGATACAAGCTATTCTTGACAGGTATCCAGTGGTGTTTGGGGACATACCACCAAGTCAGCCACCTAACCAGGGGTTTGAGCAGACTATCGAGTTGGAGCTGGGAGTGCAGGCTGTCATCACCACTGCTTATCGACATCCAAAGGCATATCATGATGAGATAGAAAGGGCCATCCATGAGCTATTGTCCCTTAGGAATATCAGGCCCAACTCTATCCCTTTTGCCACATCAGTGGTGCTGGTGAAGAAGAAGGATGGGTCCTTACGAATGTGCATCGATTATCGGACCCTAAACAAGAAGTCACTAAAGAACTGCTACCCCATTCCATGTATATATGAGTTGAGGGGAGCTAAGTTCTTCTCGAAGATTGATTTGCGATGGGGGCACCACTAGATTTGGGTGAGGGAGCAAGATTTCCTGAATAGAACATTTTAATTCCATTATGGGCACTTCGAGTTCTTGGTTATGCCCTTTGGTTTGACCAACACACTTGCTACATTCTAGTCATGCATGGACTACGTGTTTCATGGGATGTTGAGGAAGTTTTTATTGGTGTCCTTTGATGACATATTGATTTATAGCCGGACTTGGGAGGAGCATTTGTAGCAATGCTGCGCATTCTGGAGGAGAAGTAGTTCTATGCCAAACTATCCAAGTGCGAGTTTGGGTTGACTGAGATGCTCTACCTAGGGCACATCATTGGGGTGGATGGTGTTAGAGTAAATGAGGAGAAGATCAAGGCTATCTGGGATTGGCCAGAGCCTCGGAATGTGACCGAGCTGAGGGGTTTCATAGGAATTTGCACTTATTACAGGAATTTTGTGAAGGGCTTCTCCTAGTTAGAAACACCCCTCACAAAATTGACGAAGAAAGCGGCCTTTGAGTGGACCACTACAGTGTAGGAGGCATTTGACACCCTCAAGAAGGTCATGAGTAGCTCTTCGGTGTTGGCATTTCCTGACTTCACTCAGCCTTTCGTGTTGGAGCGTGATGCATCAGGAGTGGGTGTGGGGGCCGTGTTGATGCAGTGAGGGCACCCCATATCTTTTGAGAGCCGGATGTTACTTCCCCATTAGCTAGCGTGCTCCATTTATGATTAGAAGATTCTAGCCATCATGCATGCATTGGCCAAGTTCAGGCAGTATTTGGTGGGCAATAGGCTTAAAGTCAAGACTGATCACAACAACCTCAGGTTCTTCTTGGAGCTAAAACAGTTGTAGGAGAGGCAACAAAAATTGGTGAGTAATATATAGGCATATGACTTTGAAACATTGAGTGTGTCAAAGGGAAGCATAATGTAGTGGTTGATGCGGTGTCCAGGAGGCCAACCACTCTTTCCTTGATGAGCATCACCCTGGATTGGAGGGTGTATTTATTAGTGGAGTACTCCATGGACAGGTTTCATGTGAGGTCCTTGATGGGTTGGTGACAGATGACCAGTACTGAGTGATGAACGAGGTGATACTATTGAGACCGGATCTACTTGGTACCCAACTCCCCACTAAGGGAGAAGATTCTACAGGTTACTCACGATTCACCATTAGGAGGGCACCAAGGGTTCACAAATACATACCAGGCCATTAGAGAGTGCTTTGCATGGAAGGGCCTCAAGGATGATGTTCTGAGGCATATCAAGAGTGTGACACATGCCAATGAAACACAGGAGAGAAGACACACCTTGCAGGCTTATTACATTTGCTTCCCATTCCAGAGGGGAAATGGGAGAGAATATCGATGGATTTCATTACCAAGCTACCCACAGTACATGGAAAAGATTTCATCTACGTGGTGGTGGACCACTTGACGAAGTATGCTTTCTTCTTCGCCATCCCATCTCGGTACTCAACCTCACAGGTGGCCGAATTGTTCTTCAAGGAGATGTTTCGGCTACATGGCCTCCCAAAGACCATTGTCAGTGACTGGGAGAGCTGGTTCATGGGTGGATTTTGGTAGTAGCTATTTCGGTTGGTGGGTACCGAGCTCACCCCGACTACCAGTTACCACCCTCAGATAGGCAGGTGAACGGAGATAGTTGACATGTGGTTGGAGGGTTACTTGCGTAACTATGTGATAGGACATCAGAAAGCATGGATATGGTGGCTACACTTGGGTGAATACTGCTACAACACTACACACCACAAGTCCATAGGTATGTCACCATTTCGAGCTCTGTATGGTTATGATGCATTATCTTTCACTGAAATTATGTTTGGAGACAGCAGGACCCCAAGGGCCAAGGTTTGGATATAGGAGAGCTAAGACATCTTGAGGGCTCTAAAAGACAACTGCAAATGGCCCAAAACTAGTAGAATATTTATGCAGACAAGGGTACAGTTGAGAGGCAATTCAAAGTATGGGACTTGGTGTTTTTGAGGCTCTAATCATACTGAAAGTCTACAATCAAACAGAAGGGGGATGAGAAGCTCAAACCAAGCTTCTATGGGCCTTATCGTGTCACTCAAAGCGTGTGGAAGGTAGCATATGAGCTGGAGCTACCACCGGGGATCCGGGTGCACAACATTTTTAATGTGTCTTGAGTGAAAAAGGCAATGGGACAATAGGTTATAGCAACTACAAAGTTACCCCCTATGGACGACGAGGGGCATTTGGTGCTGGAACCGGAGGCAATTTTGGATAACAAGGAGAGACATCTGTGTAACAGAGTCATCAAGGAGTTTTTAATCCAATGGAGGAATATGCCGGATGAGGATGCCACCTGGGAGGGGGAGAAGATACTACAACATCCTTCATTTTAGTTGCTTGAGGACAAACAAAGTTTTATTAGGGAGGACTATGATATTCCTACTGAGTATTTTAGTAAGTAAATATCAATTTAAATTTTGGCATATTACATTGTTACACTTAGGAGAAGTGGGCTTAGGGGACCTACATTCAATTTTTGGCTTAGGAGGCACCCCAACGTTAGAGTTTGATGAAAGATTGCGGTTTTGGTGGAGCATGGGAGCCACCACAAGGGAATTTCGGCCCACATGGAGAGTATGCTTTCATTGGAGCAGAATTGGTGAGAGGAATACGATGTGGGCTCACATGGAAAATCTTGGAGGCAACTTCAAAAAAGGAAGGAGGGGCTCTCATTTTTCTCATCATCTACCATTTTCAGAATTTGTCTTTTGACATAGCATGCTTAAGCAGTGAGCCAAGTTTGCATGTGTTGTTCAACACATCGGGTGTTTCCGAGTGGAGATCCTAGCCCTTGCTTTTGTGGAATTCGAGTGCCATCCCAAGGAGGGAGTTTCACTTAGTCCCGGATCATATCAGTAACAGTGAGGTCATACCACAACAGACAACACACTATAGCAGTGCAGGGACTACACAATCTTGGGTAGAGACACTTGGAGGGAAGGCCTGGGGATCCTTCTAATAGGGATTATAGGCATTTTTGGAGCATTTAGTAGCAGATTCTTCAGGTGGGTCTATTTTCCCAGCAGTAGAGCCACTAAAGCCAAAGAGGGTCAAATTTCTAGGGTGAAGCTTTGGCCAAACCCTTCGTGGTTTATTCTGGGTTTATTGAATAGAGGTCAGGATTAATTTCCTTGAATTTTCTGAGCAGTGGAGAGGGCCTTCGCAGCAGATCCTTTCAAGAAGCAACACAGTTCTGAGCATCTACAATGCAACACTTGGGAAGCTTAGCACCAGTTTGGAGGAGGGTGTTTAACTTATCATTTAGGGCTTTCTAGCTTGCATAGAGCAAGCCTAGGTGCACTCATTCCAACAACTTATTGTACACATCTTCCATTAATAAAATGAGTACACAATGCAGTTTTGGGTGTAAATTCGTGCTTTGATTGCTTGCTACTGTTAATTGGTGTTTTTGTCTATTTTGATTTGCATGTTTACTGTTAATTTTCCCTTAGGGATATTACAACATTTGTTTTTAGCTTTAGATTAGGAGCAAACCTTAGCAAAGGAAAAGGAGGATTGTTTTGTAATTTTTGTGTTTGTCTTGAGGACCGTAGAGATTAGGAGTAGGGCCAAGCTGTTTTGGGTTAGTTCTGAGCTATGGTTTATGTAAAACAAGTGTGGAAAAAACTCTATTTTGTAGGTTTCATTCCCTATGATAGTGTTAGAGAAGGATGAAGTTTTTGATGCCTGTTTTGGAGGGGTTGAAAGACCTAACAACATTGCAGACTAGTCCTTAAGTGGCAACAAGTGGGATCATAGTACAAGGTGAGGCAGGTTGCAACTCAAGGAGGCTTGTTGGAGCTACATGTTAGGGTTGATGTGGGCTGTAGTATACCATAACCAGACCACATACCTAACAACAGGTGTACCTCAATTTAGAAGTAAGAAAAAAGGTATATATTGATGTGTATAAGGTTGATGTATTGCTAGTGTATGAGTTGTCTACATTGGACATATTGGTATTGGGCATCTTGTGGTGGTTAGAGGGCAAAAGGTGAGTTCTCAAAGTAGTCCTAGATCAATTTCCAAGAATGATATTGATAAAATTAAGGAGGGTGGAGGTTGGAGGCTCTAGTGTTTACACCTTGAAGGAAAATGACAACTAAGTGAGTTAGCCTAAGTTCATTGTTAGAGAATAACATCTTGCAGTGATAGGTGGTATCCCTCCGACCTAAAATTTGTCTTCATTGGAGCAATGCAAAAAGAAATTAGAGGGAATAAGTCCCAAAGGAGATGAGGAGTAGCAATGGGTAGTTGAGATTTGTTCACAAATGAAGTTGTGAACAACTCAACAAGAGTCTCTATGTGTTGATGCATTGATGGACTAACGATTAGGTAGAGAGTAGTTGGAGAAGGCAAGTTCAATGAACTAAAAAAGTAGGACCATTGATAGAGGCAGGAGCTAAAAATTGGGGGCAGACGGACCAACAATTATGTTCAGGGTACGAAAAAAGGTGTTGTGATTGTGCACTACATCAACTAGACTGTTAGTGTACCTTGTTCTTGTATTATTGTATTAGTGGATGTATGAGGGCCATTATCCTTGGTACAAGATCCCTAGATAGTTGTATTACATTTTTTTAATATAATGAAGTTGGGTTGTTGAAAATTTGTAAAAATTTGTCTATATTTCCGCACAATGTATATTTACTGATGTTTATATTCCGCTGTGCAAAGTAGTTTGTTGTGATATTTGGATTGGTAGTGTCAATGATTCTAAGATCTTAACTTGTTTTCTAGTATCATGGAAAAACAACATTAAACACTTTAAACTTACATTTTGTATAAATTCGTATTGTATTGTGAACAAAATTGACCCCAAAAAAACTTGAAAAAGAGCCATATCATTTAGACTACGTGTATCTTTATAATATCTCCAATTTAAAACAACAACTTCCATAAGAAATCATTATATTTTTCTAACACGATAGGAACATGAATGTTGGACCAGGGTTTATAAAAAAATACAATTAATATAACTATCATATCCAAAGGATTGAATCACACTTAAATGAATTATGCATAGGTATTGTATTTGAGCTTCATTCATTTTAAAGTTATTATTGAATGTTCTAACCCTATATTTAATAATTAAATGTTTGTCGGGACTTCCCTTTAATTGAGGAGGGTTTCCAACATTGGATTGATATGGCACCAAAATACAACATTCTTCCTCTTTTTTGTTTGCGGGGGTATTTTGAAAGGACACAACACGTCCATATTTGAACATCAAACTCCTAACATTGGAAACACGGGATCCAAAATTTGTGACCTGTATTGTGAATATAGGCAGGTCCTTGGATTAAATATGTGTCAAACATTAAAGGCTCAACCTCCACAAACTTTTTCTATAGGAAATTTTGATGGAGTGACATAAAACCGGGTTTGTGGTTGCAAAGCAAGCATCACCACTAGTGTTGATCTCTATTTTCAATTTTAGTGGAATGGAGATAAGGGTACCAAAAACAGAACAACTTTAATCGCTTTATGGGGTTTATTATATTGTGCCAAGTGCATAAACCTTGAAGTGCTTCATGTGTTCAGAGACTCCCAAGTCACCATTGATTGGGTTAACATGGGAACAACGTTTTCCCTACCAGATATGGCACATTGGATGCATTAGATACACAGAATCAAAAACCTCTTCCAATAGGTTACTTTTTCTCACCTACATAGGGAATTCAATGTTGACATCAAGATATTATCAAAGGAGGGGTTTGTTATGAGACTTAAAAACATCAATTTCTCTGTCGTCTCACAAAGAAAAGAAAGTAGCTCAAGCTTCTTTAGTTGGAGTTAATGGACAAGCCATCTAGGGTTGGAATTTCAAAACAGACTCACTTGTCAAATTTGCTGATTTTCACATCTCCCTAACCCATCTTCACAATTTCAACAAATAATCATGATGGTTTTACAAAAAAATTCGTTGTATTTGACAAGAAAATCAGCCTAGGAAATTTCCTATCAAATTCCATCCCTGAAGCCGTCCTTTATGTTTTTTGGGACTTTCTTTTTTGTCCTGTGATTTATTTGGATTTCTATGAATTTTGGGACCATTAGATGTACTCATATACACACTTTTGTATATATGGAGTGATTTTTGGCATTTTCATTTATTTGGGGGGTTGGCTGATGATAAATGGTATTGACACCTTTTTGATATTTTGTCTAGCTAGTATTTTGTATACATGATTTTTAATAGAAAATGTGGATTTTTATTCTTTAAAAATATCTAACCCTATATCAATGCTTGGATCAGCTCATAAATTCCTATTACCCATTGGTATTTTGTGTTATTTTGTAGATAATAATCATTCCCTTAACCATCACATTAAAAAAAAGGTTGTTTTAACTTGAAGATTTAGTGAATCATGGATATTGAGTGGAAGAAATGATACAATAGGTGTGGATGGCGTCGCTTCAAATTTTGAATTTTCTCCTTCCTTTTAGAAATCTATAAAAAATAGGGTTTTTTACGAGTAATGTAAGAATCAACCTATAACAGATAGATCATACTTTTGAAATCAATGTCATGGCTAAAAAAAAAGTCCTAGCTAGGACTAGTAATGAAATTTAATTACCACTGCTAGCCATATCCAATATTATGCCCAAATGAATTCCTTAACTATTCAAGAGTGATGAAATTTAGTAGATTAAGGGATAGTTCTGACCTAATTCAAACTGAAAAATTATATATATATATATATATATATATATATATATATATATATATATATATATATATATATATATATATATATATATCTATATATATATATATATATATATATATATATATATATATATATATATATATATATATATATATATATATATATAGATATAGATATATATATGGTGTGAGTTCTGATATGATTGCATGCTTAACTTTTGGTCATTTAAGTCATCAAAATTACCTAGGATTATAGCTCGTCTGGGCCACAATAGTCTTTAACATGGCTAGATTTTTTCCCATGGAGATTTGAACCAGTGACCTTCACATCACAAATTTCTTTAACAGTACAACCCATCACCATCTATTCTATGCCAAGTGGGTGAAAATATTCTTTGGTATATTGGGATATGGTGATCTACCGAATAATTAACATCAAACATAGTTCTGACCTAATTCAAACTGAAAAATTATATATATATATATATATATATATATGGTGTGAGTTCTGATATGATTGCATGCTTAACTTTTGGTCATTTAAGTCGTCAAAATTACCTAGGATTACAGCTCGTCTGGGCCACAATAGTCTTTAACATGGCTAGATTTTTTCCCATGGAGATTTGAACCAGTGACCTTCACATCACAAATTTCTTTAACAGTACAACCCATCACCATTTATTCTATGCTAAGTGGGTGAAAATATTCTTTGGTATATTGGGATATGGTGATCTACCGAATAATTAACATCAAACTCTTCCACTTGCAAGGAGTGGGGTTGGACTATCCAGATAATCAGTACCACTTTAACAATTAATTGTAAATTACACTTGGTTGTATTAAAGCATTATTGGGATCATACCTTAATTCTATTAGGGTGATTATGTATTACTATATTCCTTAAAAAAAAGGAGTGGGGCCTGAGGAATCAATTTTTTTTTAAGAGAAATACACAAAATCATTCAAATCATAAGTATAACCATTCTAAACATCTAGGTTATATACAATACCTTAATCTAGGGAAGCATCACAACATTATTGATCCTCTCTTAACAATGTTTCTCTATTTAATCCACTCATGAGTAAGGATATCGGCCACTCAAGGGTGTAATGCTAACCTGACTCATAGAAATAGTAAACTAACATAACTCATCGAGGAAAGTGTTCTCATATGAAAATAAAAGTATGAAATATTGCAACTATTAATAATCACTCACTAGTACAATCACTTTGACATCAAATTCTTGTTGTGCCTTGTGATAATCCTAGTTGTGGTGGCTAGCTGCCATGCGTCTTATAGTGTCAGAAGTACCAAACATTTACAACTTTGATCTGAAATGAAGTAGTAATGTTCAAAATATGCTAACTCCATGTTATACCCATTGCATAATTAAGGATGCTAATTTTGTTCCTTAGATTTCATTCTATCTATTTTTTCCTTTGTTGAGGGTTAGGAAACATTATGATTATCTCATGAGCAATAAAATTTATCTCTACAAATAATCATTGAGGTTTGCATGTAAGGGTATGGTTATGGTATCCTCTATGTGATCTCGAGTCAACTTTGTGTTATCTATAATCTATGGAGGTTTGCATGTAAGGGTATGGTTATGGTATCCTCAACTATTAAAGATTGAAATTATGGAGCGAAGTCAATATTCTCATTACCCATTAACAATTAAAAAAGATTACATAGGAGTCTAGAAGTAATAAATGACTGTAGCGAAACTCAACTAAACTGAACTAAACTCAAACTGACTATGACACTTGGATTGATAGTTATGACACCTAACAGATAGGAACTCATGGTTGGAATTATTTTCTCCAACGCTCCCCCTTTATTACAACCACAAAACTTTAAATTAAGATGCCTGATTTTTTTTTTTGACATCAGCCGTATTTCCTTTTATTTTTATTTTCTTCCATATTCTATATCTTATGAATTGCTTCAACTTTGTCTTCTAATTGTAGGCTTAAAACTTTAGTTTCTTCATTTGCTGGTGTAACTCTTCCATTATTCTAGGATTTCCATGCATATCATCTATTTCTTCAAAAATATGCTTGTATGTGTACTGCTGCCACATGTCATCTTCAATTGTGTGCTCTTCATCACTAATCTTTTGATCATCAATTTGTTGTAACGTAAGATGAGAATAAAATTTTATCGCTTCATGACTCCAATACATGAAAATTTCATTAACAATTTCATTTTCTACAATGTCTATGATGTCTTTGACATTTGTTGCTACAACATCTATGCAGACTTCATCAAAACATTGTGTTGCAAGCCATGGTTCAAGGAACTTTAAATCTTCTTCAAATTGTGTTGCAAGCCATGGTTCAAGGAACTTTAAATCTTCTTCAAATTGTGTTGCTTCTTCTTGGTTACTTCTAACATATGCACACTCAAAATCAATATTAAGTTTAAAAAACATATGCAAAACCACATTGATTATGTTCTTTCTTCTCTACAATGAGAGATTTCTCCTCTTGCGCTTCTTTCTTTGCCTCTGTCACTTCTTCTTCTACTGCAAACATGGTGTCTTCCACTTGGTTTTCAAACATAAGTGGGCTTGTCTCAACAAATAACATCATATCTATGATACTTTTTCTATTTCACCATGTGCAACCACTCATCTCTGGCCAACTGTTCTTCGTCGAAGCTAACATCATCAAATCTAATTTCTAGAGTCACCATACCACTATCTGCTCCAATGGCAGCTTCATTGTCATCAACAAGCTCTATTGTTGGATTCACTAAATCATCATCCACTTGTGGCTGAGCACAGTGGGATTCACAAGCATATGCATGTTCTATCTCTGCTGCTCTTGCAGATTCTTCACAATCATCATCTTTGTCATCCAGTTTCAAGTGGGACTCACCGTACTCTTCATCTTTTTGTATATATGTTGTTATAGATCCTCCTTCCTTTTCATCTTCAACATGACTACTCCCCCTTATACAAAAACTACTCTTAAGGGTATCCAAAGCCTCCTTTGATATCCGTGCATCGACTATGAGGTGAAGAATGTATCATATACACATTCTTTTATGCATTTTAATGCGAAGGAATTCTATTGCCTTTTGGCTTCCAACTCTTTCAAATAGATCTCAAACAACTCTTGCTTTTTCTTTAACTATCTCATCCTCTTGGATTTTCCCATTTGTTGATAAAAAATAAAGCCCTTTTTAATTAAAAAGAAACTTTCAAATGAACAAAGGAGGGACCTTTTGGATGATTCGTAATAGTGAAGGTATTTGGACTAGTCAACTTGTGATTTCCACACATGAAAAGGACAATACTTTTAATTGACTTCTATAGCACACCTTTTGCTAGTTTGAGGCTGCATCAATGTTCTAGAATTTGAACTTGCTTTAAGTGTTTGTGTATAACGAAGATCACATGCTCTTTTCTCATGCGAATGGGCTGCTACTACTGGATTAGATGTTACATCATTGGAGTGGCCTTCTTTGAGCTCACCAATCCTGCTGCAAATCCACAGTTTGGATCTGCATCCACATATACTCTGTGTTAACATTTTTTTGCTAAATAATCTTCTCGGATTTCAACAAAGATGACAAATTCTCCTTAGCTTTCTTGGGTGTGGGCAATTTACTCACATGTTCTCTACTGCTCTCTCAATGAGTCTTATGTAGGGATGAATTATGATACCAAGTTAAATATTGAAATTGTGGAGCCAAGTCAATATTATCATTATTCCGTAACAGTTAAATAACATTATATAGGAGACAAGTAGTAATAAATGACTGGAATAAAACTCAATTAAATTGAAATAAAATGAAACTAATTATAACAATTGGTTTGACAATTCCAAACCCAAGCAAACATAAACTAGTGATTAAAATTATTTTCTCCAACATCAACATGATCTCCAGTCAGCTTTGTGTTATCTGTGATGTATGGAATTCAACCTTTCTCTCCATTCTTATATTGTCTGTAAGTTATTATCCAGGGAACTCTGGAAATGTGGTAATTCACACATATCAACCTATCTATAGCGTAGTTAATTCATGGTGTTGCTCTAATCTTGTGGAGATAGACTATTGTGTTAACGGGCATAATATTTCCTTAGAATATCTTCTATTAGAATAAAGGCATAAATTAATTATGATATTAGAATAAAGATACATCATAGTAGGAATCAAGATATTAAAGGTATAAATTACTTATGATATTAGAATAAAGATACATCATAGTAGGAATCAAGATATAGTGGGAGTTTTTAGTGCAAAAAAATCGCATAGTAATTAAGCCTGCATAGTATACACTTACGATTTATGAATTAATATACCCCACTCTCATTTTAGTTATCACATAAATTTAATATTTAAATAAAAGTCCATTAGAGTTTGTAAAATTTTATTTTAATATTTACTAGTATTAGAACAAGTTAACCAAGTTGAATTTTACTAGTCCCTTGTTTTATGAGGGATTATAGCAGTTGTCTCGTTGTTAAAGTCTTTTAAGAGGGACTATAGCACTTGTCTCATGGTCAAAGTCTTTTAAGAGAGATTATAGCACTTGTATCGCGGTCAAAGCCTCTTAAATATTGATTAGTTTGCCGAGTTTTGTGGTTTTTTAGTCATTTTAACCAAAGTTCTGGGAAAATGCTGAAATTTCTATTTTTCCATAAATTCAAAAATAGTTTTCTAATTTCTAGAAATTTAATTTCTAATTTTCCATTGATTGATCCAGCTTTGATGTGACATAATTACCTTGGTGGAGGGAAATTTATTTTCGGTATTTGTTAGCACCTAAAAATTCATTTTAAAATTAAAAAAAAGGCTAATTTTGTAAGGGACCATTTAGTTGGTGAGTGCTCTAACACAGATACCAACACTAACACTATTATGCTTGACACTGCTACTACTTTTCCCAATGATTTGAGAACTGATGGGTTGTTAAGGCCCTTACTTAAGTGAGGGGGTGGGTAAGGGGAAGAGGGGAAGCTGAACAAATAACAGGACCTGAACAAAATGCATGATAGGTAAAATATTATCCAATTATGGAAGTAGTTGTGTGGAACAACAAGTGTATGAAGGAAGGGATGTGTGCAGAGTAAAGGTTCTCTCACAGATACCCCTCTTCCACACAACCACTTCAGTACTAAGGTGTTTTACTCTGCCATTACTTTTATCTCCATTACAAAGGTTTTGAAATTGCACCACTTGTTCACCAAATGCCATATCTTTAAAAATAACTATTCTCATGGAAGCTTCTAGCATATATGTTTGAAAATTAACTATTTTGGCAATTTGTTGACTTCTGTATTGTGTAATGAGACTGCAAAGTGGGATTTATTTATTTATTTTTTATTTGGAGAAATTTTGGTGGGATATGCATGCAATTTTTTTCCTAATGTCTAAATTTTTCAATAGCTAGGCTTGTAGCATTTTCTACATTTAATGTACTACTAGAATGCTCTTTCTTACAAAGATTGTATGGGTTAAATGACATAGTTTCCCAATTTAGCACACTTTTCTTTGATATTTCAAAGTCCATATTGTGTGATTGAAACGCATGTCTATCACCAATATTTCTCCAAGTAGCACATATCTGCCACCAATACTTCAGGATTTGTTTAGAATCTAAATACAATACTCTAGTTCCCAATAAAGTATACATGACATGTATATGTAATATTATATTAATAACAATAATAATTTGATGTACATTTACATGTGTAGTGAAATAATTCTTTTAAATGAAATCCCCCGAGTCTAGTTAGATATTTAAGAGTAGGTGCGCACGCACATGCACACACACATATCTATATAACCAACATGGTTGATGGGAATCATGTTTATGTCTCATGTACATTGTTTATAAAGATGAAAGTTTAGACACTAATTTGAAAAAAAGTGAGTGATTTCTACCAAGGTAGCATACAGTTGATTGATACACACTTATTTTAGACTTAAAGAAAACACTGCTTACAAAAATCTAAGTTTTATTTGTTAATCACCATAACATTGATACATTGTGCAGAGTGTGGAGGAAGCTTTCTTCCTTGACACTTTACACAAATATATCAACGTTATGGATATTAACAATAAAATTTAACATGTGGCTACTTATGATATAAGGATTTATTGTGCTGTCCTACGTTGGAGATGCATTTTCTTTTGCTCAACGTTGAGAAAATATACTTTTATCCTAATTTATTAATAATTATTGTTATATATTAATAATTATCATGTATAGTGTAAATATTGTTTAATAATTATAATGGGAATCGTGTTTTTGTGTCACGTACATTGTTTATAAAGATGAAATTTTACACACATGATTTGAAAGGACAATGAATGATTTATAACAAGGTAACATATGATTGATACGACTCATTTTACACTTAAGAAAACAATGCTCATGGAAATCTAAATTTTATTGTTAATCTCCATAATGTTGATACATTGTGCGAAGTGCATAGGTGTGGAGGAAGCTTTCTTCCTTTGCACCTCCGCACTCCACACAATGTATCAATGTTATGAAAATTAAGAATAAACTTAACATGTGGTTACTTATGACACATGGATTTATTGTGCTCACCTAGGTTCGAGGTGCATTTTATTTTGCTAAATGTTGAGAAGATACACTTTATCTTAATTTATTAATAATAATATTTATTTGTTAATAATTATGATGTATAGTGTAAACATTTGTTAATAATTATAATGGGAACCATGTTTATGTGTCATGTAAATTGTTTATAAAGATGAAAGTTTACACACTTGATTTGAAAGAACAATGGGTGATTTTTACCAAGGTAGCATATGGTTGATACACACTCATTTTACACTTAGAGTAAACAATGTTCACATAAATCTCTATTTTATTGTTAATCTCCATAATGTTGATACATTGTACGAAGTGTAGAGGTGCGAAGGAAGCTTTGTTCCTCGACACTCCACACAACGTATCAACATTATAGAGATTAAAAATAAAATGTTGTTGGATATGTGTTATATTCTTTTCACGACTAGAATCAAGTGTTATATGTTGCATCGAGCGTAACGGGAGGGTGTAGAGGTGTGAAGGAAGCTTTGTTCCTTGACACTCCACACAATGTATCAACATTATAGAGATTAAAAATAAAATGTTGTTGGATATGTGTTACATTCTTTTCACGACTAGAATCAAGTGCTGTATGTTGCATCGAGCGTAACGGGAGGGGGGGGTCCACAGTGGGGGTGGCAACCCCCTTGCATGGGGTTCGGGGCAGTGCACCAAGAATTTTTTTTTCTATGCATACCCAATAATAGTTGGGTGGACCCAAGGATGGGGGGAAGATCCACAGATGCTGGGCGGACCTACCCATGGTTTTGTGCATGGGGTTTGCACACAGTTTTGGGCATGATGGTTTTTTTCCCATGGTTTTTTGTAGATCTGTCCAAGGGAACTACAGTTATGTTGTAATCCAGGGTTAGTGGATTTGGGTTTATGAATGCTTCGACATGTGTGTGTGTATATATATATATATATAATATAATGAAAAATTAATCTAGTAGTCCCAGTTTTGGGATCCAGGGGAAAATCTCTATGTGTATATATATATATATATATATATATAGATATATATATATATATATATATATATATATATATATATATATATATAGATATATATATATATATATATATATATCTATATATATATATCTATATATATATATATATATCTATATATATCTATATATATATATATATCTATATATATATATATATATATATATATATATATATATATATATATATATATATATATATATATATATATATATATATATATATATATATATATAGTTCTTGCCATTATTTATTTTTATGTTTGAAGAATTCATTTGTAGGTAATTTATGTATAGGCTTAAAACCTACATTTGGTATCAGATTTGTTTCAGCTTCATGGGGATGCCTTTGCTGCTAAGGGGTTTTACTCGATCCTATGGTAGACCCTATTTAATGGGAGATCTACGGGATCGATTATTGCAATGAAAGAATATGGCGAACAATGGAAAGATAAAGATTGAGATTCAATGGACAAAGTTTTTAGTTGTGGAAGCTCAATATGGAGGATCTGTAAAGATTAATGGATCACGGTAGATCTAGGTACTAAACCAATGACAATGTCAGCAGAAGAATGGGAGAAGTTGGATCGGAAGGCAAAGAGCATAATACAGTTGTGTATCTTAGATTCAATATTGTTGAATGTATCAAGGGAGCTACGACGAAGGCTATATGGGACAAGTTAGGTACTTTGTACCAATCTAAGTCTCTGGTGAACAAACCGCTCTTGCGGAAAAAGATATATAACTTGAGGATGAAGGATGGAGAATCGATAACAAAGCATATAAACACCTTTAATACTGTGGTAAGATAGTTTTTATCTATTGATATAAAAAATTTAGACAAAGATAAGTGCATTAGTTTGTTGTGTTATCTATCGGATTCGTGGGATAGTCTCATTGTTAAAATAGGTAGCAATACAACTACCTTGAAGTTTGATGAAATAGTCTCATCCTTATTGTTGGAGGAGATGAGATGGAAAAATATCGAGAGCCACAATGGAAATGCCTTGTTTTTACAAGGATGGTCCCAAAATAGAAACAAAAATAATTCATCGTGTGGGAGATATAAATGTAAAGGGAGATCTAAATCTCAAAGAAAACTTGTAAACGTGTGTTGGAAATGCAAAAAGGAAGAGAACTACAAAAAGAACTATAGATCTAAAGCTCTTGAGAAAGGAAAGTGATCTGATGATGCTCCTTCTGCAGAGCTGAAAAAAACCTCAGATGAAGGTGGGGATGTGTACTTGGCTTCTTCTTCAAGTACACATGTAGATCACGAGGTATGGTTGATTGAATCAACTGCATCCTTTCACATCACTCCCCATAGGGAGTGGTTCTTCGAGTACGAGAAATATGATGGTGGTGATGTTTTCTTAGGGGATGACAGGAAGGCCAAAATATCAGACGAGGAAAATTCAAGCTAAAGTTGTAAGGGGGAAGGATTAGAAAACTTCCTGGTGTTTTGCATTTTCCTGCATTGGCCATAAATATGATTTTATTAAGCAATATGGATGATGTAGGTGTAAAAATAGTGTTCGAGAAAGATACTTACAAGACGGTTCAGGGAGCACTAGTATTGATGTGGGGAGTTCAAATTGTAACTATGTATAAGCTTCTGGGTAGCACTATTATTGATGGGTGCAACAGTTCTGTGGTTCCTCAAAGTGGACCAAAAAATCTAGTGGTCTCTAGAGAAAAGACCATGTTATGGCATAAAAGGGTTGGACATATCAGAGAGAAGGACCTTCAAATACTGCATGGTAATGATATGGTAGAAGTTATGTCTAATTACTCTCTGAATTTTGATTTATGTACCATTGTGTATATGAGAAGCAGAATCGGGTGATTTTCCCCTTTGGTGCGAAGAGGGCGAAAGGGATATTGGAGCTTGTGCATAGTGATGCGTTTGGACCTGTGTCGATTCCATCACTAGGTAAGTCTATGTACTATGTATCATTTATAGATTACTTATCGATGAATACATGGATGTATTTCCTTAGGAAGAAATCTAAAGTCTTTGACATGTTTAAAGAATTTAAGGCTATGGTAGAAAATCAAGCAAGAAGGAATTTGAAGAGTTCTATAAGAAGTGTGGTACAGAAATCCATATACACCTCAGTAAAATGGAGTTGCAGAAATATTGAGCAAGATGTTGATGGGAAAAGTAAGAAGCATTCTCAATGGTGTCAGGTTATGACAAGAATTTTGGGCAGAGGCAGTGGAGAATGCATGTTACATGGTTAACGGATCACCTTCATCAATGTTCGAGGATAGGAATCCACATGAGGTATGAACTGGTAAGAAACCCTCTCTTTCACATATGAGGGTATTTGGTTGTGATGCATATGCACATGTTCCAAGAGAGAAAAGAACCAAGTTGAATAGTAAATCTGAAAGTTGCATCTTTATTGGGTATAAGGAGGTTTAAAATGTTATAAAATTTGGAACCCAGAAATAAGGAAGGTTATGTACACCCGAGATGTGGTGTTTAGAGAGGTAAAATACATTATTAAATGTGAATTCATACCAAAGGAACCTAAAAAGATAGAGCCTGAGCTAAAGGAGGAAGAATCAGACTCTACAATAGAACAAGAATCAATAGAGGAAGAGCCACAAAATATGGTTTTAAGAAGATCAGTTCGAGAGAGAAGGAAACTAGAAAGGTATAGTCCATCTGATTTCAGTTTAAATTTTTTATTATCTATTACTGGTGATGATCCTTGAACTGTTAGGGAGGCAGTGGATTTAGAGGATGGAAAACTCTGGAAAGAGGACATGGTTGATGAAATGGCATCTTTGGACAAAAATTAGGCCTAGGATCTGGTGGAGTTTCCCATTGGAAGGAAACCCATTCGAAGAAAATGGGTGTTTAAGAAGAAGATGAATGCAGAAAGGTGGAGAAATACAAAGCTTGATTGGTAGCAAAAGGTTATTCGTAGGTGTTGGGAATTGATTTTGGTGATATTTTTTCTTTTGTTGCCAAGTTAGCTTCTATTAGATTACTTTTATCTGTTGATGCTGCTTTTGATTTTAAGGTAGAACAAATGGATGTGAAGAAAACATTTCTTCATGGGGACCTAGAAGAATATATATACATCAAGCAACCTAAAGGCTTTGCGGTGAAGGGTAAGAAAGAATTGGTATGCAGGTTAAAATAGTCACCAAGGATGTGGTATTAGAAATTTGATACATATATACAGGGACTTGGCTTCACTAGAAGCAAAGAAAATCAATGTGGGTATTTTAAATTAATTGGTGACCATGTTATTTATTTGGTCTTTTATGTAGATGATATGTTGCTAATTGGAAATGACAAAAAAATTATATAGGATTTGAAGACCCAATTGTCCTCCAAATTCGACATGAAGGATATTGGTGCTGCAAACTATATTTTGGGCATGGAAATTAAACAATATCAAGCAAAGAGGAAGATTTGGTTAAAATAGAGGAAGTATGTCGAGAAAATATTGCAGAGGTTTATTATGCAGGATAATAAACCAGTGAAGGTTCATTTTCCTATAGTTGTAAAGTTATATACTAAACAATGTCCTAAGACACAAAAAGAGGAAGAGGACATGCCCCATGTTCCATATGCGGGTGTAGTTGGTAGCCAGATGTATGCAATGGTCTTCACCAGACCAAACATTGCACATGCAGTGGGAGTATTGAGAAAGTTTATGTCAAAACTAGGGAAGGAGCATTGCATAACAGTGAAGCGACTTTTCAAGTATTTGTGTGGAACTAGTGATTATGGTTTGTGCTACCAAGGAAGACCAGGATTGGATAGAGTTTTGGACATTCATGGCTTTGTTGATGCAGAATGGGCTGGAGATCTGGATAAAAGAAGATCCACAAATGGTTATGTCTTCCTATTTGGAGGAACAAGTAGCTGGATGAGTAAGAGGCAGTCTGTAGTGGCACTTTCAACCACACTTGTTGAATACATGAAAACCACTCATGCAAGCAAGGAAGCATTCTAGTTGTAGAGATTTTGTTCAAGTATGGGGTTGGTGCAACGAGCTATAAGGATAGATTGTGACAACCAAAGTGAAATTTTCTTGGCTAAGAACCTTGCTTATCATTCAAAGGTAAAGCACATTGATGTTCAGTATCACTTTGTGAGGGATATGGTTGAGGATAAAAAGGTGTTGCTGGTAAAGGTGGACACTTTGAAGAATGTTGTGGATGCATTGATGAAGTTTGTGAGCATTGAGAAGTTTTATTGGTGTAGAGAAACAATGGTCATTGTAGGCCTGGACCAATGGAAAATCTCTCTTGTGACCCCAGTGTGGAAAGGAAACAACAAGTGGGAGAATGTTGGGTATGTGTTATATTCTTTCCACGACTAGAATTAGGCATTGTATGTTGTGTCGGGTGCATTGGGGGGTTTATAGGGGTAGCCCCCTGCACGGGGTTTGGGGCAGCACCTCCGAATTTTTTTAATGCGGACCCAATAATAGTTGGGTGAAATCAAGGATGGGGAGTGAACCCATAGATGGTGGGCAGACCTACCCATGGTTTTGTGCATAGGGTTTGCACATGGTTTTGGGCATGATGGTTTTCTGCCCATGGTATTTTGTATATCCGGTCAAGGGAACTATGGTTATGTTCTAATCCCAGGTGAGTGGATTGTGGTTTATGAATACTTCAACATTTATATATATGTATTGTAACATTGATGAAAAATCAATCTAGTAGTCCCAGTTTTGGGATCTAGGGGAAAATCTTCATGTATATTTGTTTTCTGTTCTCGTTGTTGTTTATATTTTTGTTTGAAGAATTCATTTGCAGGTAATTTCTGTACAGGGTTAAAACCTACAAACTTAACATGTGGATACTTATTATATATAGATTTATTGTGCTCTCCTACATTGGAGGTGCATTTGATTTTGCTCAATGTTGAGAAGATATACTTTTATCTTAATTTGTTAATAATGATTGTTATTCATTAATAATTATGATGTATAGTGTAAATATTTGTTAATAATTATAATGGGAGGCATATTTATGTGTCATGTACATTGTTTATAAATATGAAAGTTTAAAAACGTAAAGTTTAAAAACGTGGTTTGAAAGAACAATGAGTGATTTATACCAAGGTAGAATAGGGTTGATACACACTCATTTTACACTTTAAAGAAAACAATGCTCATAAAACTCTAAGCTTTATTGTTAATATTCATAATGTTGATACATTGTGTGGAGTGCAGAGGTGTGGAGGTCTGCACAATCTATCAAAGTTTTGGAGATTAACAACAAAACTTAACATGTGACTACTTATGATATAGGGATTTACTGTGCTCTCCTACATTAGAGGTGAATTTTCTTTTGCTCATTTTATTTTTAGATCTTACACATTCTTCTCTAAGTATTTCCCACATATTTACCTTATTAATAAGCAATAAACCAACAATCCCTAAATAATTACAATAACTATGCAACTTGTGATTATTTACAAAAAATATTATTATATTCACTTTTCTTATTCACATAAACCACTGAAACAATTATATTCAGGCCAAAATACATTATATAAAGCATCTAAAGAGTGCATTATTAAAATAAGAATTTATACATATATTAATGAGGATTTTGAAGATCATGTTACAATAGTGATTTCGTAGTAAAAATTGTATATGTTCTTAAATGAAATTCCCAAACTTAAAATTTTAATACCTTAAATGTAAAATTGAAAACCACTTATAAACTTTTGTAATAGTCTATTTTTAATAAAATATATACCTCAAATGTAGAACCTTTATGTACCAATTCTAGTAATGCCTTATTCAAATAAACATTTATACATATATAAATGAAGATCATATTACAATAGTCATTCCATATTAAAAATTGCACATAGTTGTTGTACAATAGTGCATGAGAACAATTATGATTAGTTGTCTATTACATTATTTCATTTTAAACTTTTTACCTCTTATTTCATTTTAAACTTTTACACATTCGTCTCTAAGTATTTCCAACATGAAATTCTATCATATGTTTTATTAATAACCAATAAACCAACCATACCCAATTAATTACAATAACTAAATAACTCGTAATTATTAAAAAAAATATTATTTTCACTTTAATTATTCACAATAAACAACCAAAATAATTACATTCTCATGAAAACACATTATATATTCACTTTACTTATTCACATATACCACCGAAACAATTATATTCTCACGAAAAAACATTATATAAAACATTTAACAATTAAATTTTTTATTCACAAAACGTTTATACACTGGTATTTAACAATTAAATTTTTTATTCACAAAACCTTTATATACCAATTCGAGTACCCCCATTATTCAATTAAGAATTTACACGTATATTAATGAGGATTTTTGGAAATCATGTTACAATAGCTTATAAATATATTCATGAGAATCTATACATATATTTTTATCTTTATTTGTTAATAATTATTGCTATTTGTTAAAAATTATGATCTATAATGTAAAGATTTTTTAATATTTAGAATTTACACGTATATTAATGAGGATTTTTGGAAATCATGTTACAATAGCTTATAAATATATTCATGAGAATCTATACATATATTTTTATCTTTATTTGTTAATAATTATTGCTATTTGTTAAAAATTATGATCTATAATGTAAAGATTTTTTAATATTTATAATGAGCACTGTGTTTATGGGTCATGTACATTGTTTATAAAGATGAAAGTTTACACACGTGATTTGAAAGAACAATGGGTGATTTGTACTAAGGTAGCATACAATTATGGAGATTAGCAATAAAAATTAACATGTGGCTATTTATGATATAAGGATTTATTGTGCTCTCTTGAGATGCATTTGATTTTGCTTATTTCATTTTAAATTTTTACACATTCTACTCTACATATTTCCCACGTGAAATTTTAACATATTTACTTTATTAATAACCAATAAGACAATAATCCCTAACTAATTACAATAACTATATAACTTGTAATTATTTACAAATAAAATTATTATATTCATTTTACTTATTCACATAAACCACCAAAATGATTATATTCATGCAGAAATACATTATATAAAACATATAACCAATACATTTTTTATTCACAAAACCTTTATTCTAGTTGCACATTATTAAAATACACATTTATACATATATTAATGAGGATTTTTGGAGATCATGTTACAATAGTGATTATGTATTAAAAATTGCAGGTGTTCACTGTATAGTAGTGCAGAATAAGTGTTGTGCGGGAGGTGCCGAAATGAGGATGTCTCTTTTGCATGTTCCTTCTTCAGAACACATTTACACCTCCCCAATAAAATTGGGGAACCTAAAATTTTAATATATTAAATTTAAAATTGAAAACCACTTATAAACTTTTGTATTAATCTATTTTTAATACAATATATACCTCACACATTTTTAGGGAAACTAATTTTTAAAAATAAAAATTTATTCAATCTCTTTTACCAAAAACACAAAATCTTTATATATCAATTCTAGTAATACATTATTCAATTAAGCATTTATACATATATTAATGAGGATCATGTAACAATAGTCATTCCATATTAAAAATTGCACATGTTCACTATACAAATTGCAAGTCACAGTGAGTTGTCCCTACATTATATTATTTCATTTCAAACTTTTTACTTTTTATTTCATTTTAAACTTTTACACATTTTGCTTATTATTTCATTTTAAACCTTTTACTTTTTATTTCATTTTAAACCTTTTACTTTTTATTTCATTTTAAACTTTTACACATTTTTCTTATTATTTCATTTTAAACTTTTTACTTCTTATTTCATTTTAAACTTTTACACATTTTGCTCTAAGTATTTTCCAAGTGAAATTTTGTCATATTTGCTCTACTAATAACCAATAAACCAACAATAACTAAATAATTACAATAAATATGTAACTTGTAATTATTTAAAAGAAATATTATGTTTACTTATTCACATAAACCACTAAAACAATTATATTCACATGAAAACACATAATATAAAACATCTAACGATTACTTTTCTATTCACAAAACTTTTATATACAAATTCCAGTAGCATTACTCAAATAACCATTTATACATTTATATATATATTAATGAGGATTTTTGGAGATCATGTTACAAAAGTTTATACATATATTCATGATCATTTATACATACACTTTTATCTTAATTTTTTTTAATAATTATTGTTATTTGTTAATAATTATGATGTATAGTGTAAATATTTGTTAATAATCATAATGGAACCGTGTTGATATATTATGTACATTATTTATAAAGATGAATGTTTACACATGTGATTTGAAAGAAGAGTGAATGATTTATACCATGTTTATACCAAGGTAACATAGTACTGATTCACACTCATTTTACACTTAAAAAAGACAATGCTAACATAAATCTAAGTTTTATTGTTAATGTTCATAACATTGATACATTGTGAGGATTGGGGAGGTGCGAAGGAATATTTCTTCCTTTGCACCTCTGTACTAGGCACAATTTATCAATGTTATGGAGATTAACAATAAAACTTAACATGTGGCTACTTATGATATAGGGATTTATTATGCTCTCCTATGTTCGAGGTGAATTTTCTTTTGCTCATTTCATTTTAAACTTGTACACATTCTTCCCTAAGTACTTCCCACATGAAATTTTGACATTATTAATAACCAATATACCAATGATCCTAAATAATTACAATAAGTTTGTAACTTGTAATTATTTACAAATAATATTATTATAGTCAATTTACTTATTCACATAAACGACCAAAACAATTATATTCATGGGAAACAAGCCCAACACTATTCACTGAAGAATATCTGCTTTAGGTTCCTGATAACGGACAATAGACGCTCCTATCAAACCTCTTATGGCAGTAAAGAAATGGTATTCAGAATAGTTATCAAAGCTTAACAAGACTTATAGAGTATGGGGTATTACTAATAGTATAGGTTGAACATCATAACCCGTAAGAAATAAATAAATAATTTGCTGATGAACAATCAAGCGATCTGGGTGCCCAAAAGTAGCCAAATGGGGGATCAATACTTGGCTCTAATACGGGCCATTGAATAGCACCGTCATTGAGTAACCAAGTACGAAAACACATTATATAAAACATCTAATGACTAATTTTTTTATTCACAAAAACTTTAGATAGTAGCACATGAATAAAATATGCATTTATACATATATTAATGAGGATTTTTGGAGAAAATGTTACAATAACGATTCTTTATTAAAAATTGCAGATGTTTGTTGTACATGTGTGAGAGGTGTGGAAGTGAAGATGTCTCTTACATATGTTCCTCCTTCCTCACACATCTCTACTTCCGCAATGGAATTCCAAACTTAAAATTTTAATACATTAAATTTAAATATGAAAAAAACTTATAAACTTTTGTAATAGTATGCTTTTAATACAATATATATCTTACACTTTTTTAGGAAAACTAATTTTTTAAAATAAAAAAATTATTCAAACTCTTTTACCAAAAATACAAAACCTTTATATACAAACTCTAGTAACACATTATTCAAACAAGCATCTATACATATATTAATGAAGATCATGTTACCATAATCATTCAATATTAAAAATTGCACATGTTCATTGTACTATAGTGCAAGAGAATAATCGTGGTTATTTCACCAGGGCTTCACTCAATGAACCTCTAACATAGCATGTGTGTTCATGGCATACTAAAAAATACCCTTAATTTGACTACATATTGGAAAATACCTCTAAAAATCACTTTATTTAATCCCCTACCAATATGAACCCAATACACATTCCCAATTTAAAAATCCCATACTTTCATAAGCTATTATAGGTATCTATTTTTTCATTAACATTTTTTATACCCCTTTACATTTATACCCCTTTATTTTCATTAACAATGGTAAGAAAATTATGCACCTAGAAAGAATAACCTAAATACTAGGTAGTTGAAAATTTGAAAGTTTCAATAAAAAAGAGGTAGATATAAGTTGGTTGATTTACAAATACATATTGTGGAAAATTTGAATGGAAAATACATAGATTTGAACTCTCAATTGCATCTATATTCTATTGAATACTGAAAAAGATACACTAAAATAGTTCAAAACAAAACCTCAATAACCAACACAATGGCGCACCTTTCATATCGCTTATAGACTAGGAAGAGGATAGAAAATACAATGAATATGGACACATGCAAAATCCTATCTGGTTGGACTTTGCTAAATCATAGCCCTAATTTGATCACTTACTGCACCATAGTTGTATGGTAAGAGTGCCATGTAAGTGTATCTCCATCAAAAGATGAACTGGAGCATGAAAGCATGCATCCCTTCCTTGAGATCTGTGTCCTCTACCTAAGATGGGAAATTCTCATGCATACATATTCTAATTAACTAAGGATCTACACCCTCTTAGTAAGAATAGATCATGCATGCTAAAAATAATAAAATAAAATCTCTAATATTAGGAAAACTCTATCCAAAACCGAAATTGCTAAATTTGAAACAAAATTTAAAGTGGAATTAATTGAAGGTGTAATATGCGTGCCCTTAGCATGCATGCACCCTCTTCCAAACAATAGTCTATTTCACTAACCCTTGTGGCATGCATGTTCCATCTACCAAGCAATAGTCGGTATCATTGTATCCTTCACTTCCATTCAACCTATTCATCACTAATGTAAGGAAAGTGTGAAGGTACCATATATGTTGTCTTCTCTACTGCCCCATCATTGGGAGGATCACTAGCTAATCAACAGGTTAAAAATTCTTAACACACACATTAGACATAGATAAAATATGTATTAGTAATGTGATGCATGTATGTTTTGGAGCAAGGCTACTTGGGAGCAGGAGAAGAAGCAGGGAACCGAGAGTAGAAGCAGGAATTGGGAGTAGAAGCAGGAGAGAGGAGCGGCATTTTCAAAATCTCCTAGGTTGGGAGTGATTTTGGGAGTGAATTTTATATAATATATATTTTGATGCATATATGTCAACAAAAATATGTAGAATGATGAATTTGTGATAAAACACATGAAAGCATGGATTAAACTGTATAACATCATACATCTAGTAGTTATAATATTCATCAACCACAGAACCACAAATTACAATTTCTCATTTATATAGCATGTAAGGGTGCACATAACCAAAATAACGTCGAGTGCAATTCATCTTTGAATAAAAAATACATCAACAAATAGGCTTTGGATGGCCTCTAACATACAAAAAAATCATGCTACAACAAATACCTATATATCATCAAAATCATTGGTTATCTTGGGATCTTTGTCATTAATATCACCCTCTAAGTATTAACATAAGATAGAAAAAATGTGGCATGTCAAGTCAATATTTTGTTTGAGTGACATGTACATTTTTAGTAGGGCCATGATAGAGGATTTTGACAACCAATGTCACTAACATCAACGCTTGATTCTCTTGATTAAATACATGTTTCATACCTTAGTATGTGACAAAAACCAATGGAAACATTGAAATCCACCCAATCCCGAAATCCTGAGAAGCTAATAAGTTTATTGGATTTTGAGTGAGATCTAAAATTCTACTTTCTCCATATGAAATATAATAACGTTGGAACCACTCTCAAACATCCTAAGTCATTTCATGGTAACGATAAAATATAAGTAAAAGGATGAAAATGAAAGATAAAGGAGAATGTCACTTTTACATTACGATGAATTGCATGTCAATAATAGGGCCATCGGTTTGAATATTAGGCTACTATGGACCTAATATTACCATAGTTTTTTCTTTCCCCCTCCCACTCTTGATAGTCTCACAATACTTTTGAACCTCTATTTCTCCAGCATAATAATACACATATTGCTATACAACATATAAAAACCCTTTACCCCATGTTATATGCTCAATATATTATTTCATTTTTTCCTCAATTTTTATGCCCCAATATGAATGCATGTGATATGATATTGCTTTGTCTATGAAACCCCTGTGGGTTAGTTGTGCCTACATTGTATTATTTCATTTCAAATTTTTTACCTCTTATTTCATTTTAAACTTTTATACTTTCTACCACGTGAAATTTTGGTCATATTTACTTAATAACCAATAAACCAATGATACGTAAAGAATTACAATAACTATGTAATTATTTACAAATAATATTATGTTAACTTTACTTATTCACATAAACCAACCAAACAATTATATTCGCACAAAAACACATTATATAAAAAATTTAACGAATAATTATATTCCAATTCTAGTAGCTCATTATTGAAATAAAAATTTATGCATATATTAATAAGGATTTTTGGAGATAATGTTACAATAGTTTATACTTATATTCATGAGCATTGATACATATACTTTTGTCTTAATTTGTTAATTTAATTATGATGTATAATGTAAAAATTTGTTAATAATCATAATGCGAACCATGTTTTTATGCCATGTACATTGTTTATAAATATGAAAGTTTACACACATGATTTGAAAGAACAATGAGGGATTGATATCAAGGTAGAATATAATTGCTACTTACTCATTTTACACTTAAAGAAAACAATGCTCACAAAAATTGGTTTTATTCTTAATCTCCATAACGTTGAAATATTGTGTGGAGTGTGGAGGTGTGGACGAAATTAATCAAATAACAAAATTAATCTAAAATTGAACTAATTGGTCAAATGAACAGAACTAGCTTTGATTATTAGATTTCTAGAAGTTTAGAAAAGTTTTTTTGACCACTTAATTATTTTGAAAGATCTTCTAGAAAAAAAGTAACAATATTTTGTTCACTCTTATTTTTTGACCATATCAATGTAGGCAAACACTAAATTGAAGATTATTAAAGAGGAAAAAAGTTGCAAATTGTGTGTTGTCTTATCACTCTTTTCTCTTTGTATTTTGGGCTTTTAAGTGAAATCCAATGTGAGCCACTCCTTTCACAAAAAATCAATCATGGTGAAAATAAAAGAAGTACAATTTTGTTAAAAGTTCCTCTCGCTCGCTTAATTAGATATATATTATTTTTAATACTTACAAATGATACTTTTACAAATATTTCTAATGTTTTCTTTTTTGGCTTTAAGTAAATTTGTTTTCATTAGACATAATTATTTTTCATGTTACTAGATTTAATGTTTCTTCTAAAAGAAGAGTGTCTAGAGGTGATTTCAGGATCACTACTTTCTTCTTCTCTCTCTCTCCCCCCCTCTCTCTCTCTCTCTCTCTCTCTCTCTCTCTCTCGCTTGCGCTCTCTCTCTCTCTCTCTCTCTCTCTCTCGCTCTCTCTCACTCTCTCTCTCTCTCTCTCTCTCTCTCTCTCTCTCTCTCTCTCTCTCTCTCTCTCTCTCTCTCTCTCTCTCTCTCTCTCTCTTTGTACATAGTTTTACAAAAAAAATGTTTGTATTTTCGGTGTTATATTGATATCCTAATTGTTTGATCCAAAAATGGATCTCAACAAGAAAATAATTTTAAGATGTAGTACTTCTCTCTCTCTCTCTCTCTCTCTTTGTGTACATAGTTTTACAAAAAAAATGTTTGTATTTTGGGTGTTATATTGATATCCTAATTGTTTGATCCAAAATGGATCTCAACAAGAAAATAATTTTAAGATGTAGTGCTTGCAAATGAATTTGGTAATTATTAAAGGTTAGCTAAACTATAAAGAACAATCCAAGTATAGAAAAATGAAACGAGACAATGAATGAAAATAAAATTAAAAAAATCAAAGGAATGGAAAAGAGAATTAAATCAAATAACAAAATTAAAATAGGAGAGAGAGAGAGAGAGAGAGTTTTAGTTTCTCACCATTCCATTACCCTCTAGTTCTCTTATATTTCATTGTAACTTGTTTCCTAAAGGGTTACTAGCCAAAGGGGAAATACACACATACAACCATGAGCTATATTGTAACCAAAGTATGTTAAAATAGAGAACCAAGTAACCATTTGAAGTCAATTTTTTGATTTGGGTTTCTAGGGTAATTATTGTGTTACTGGGTATAAATATTTCTATGATTTCCGAGTAAACTTTTTGTGTGATATTGCTGCTCTTATTCCTATTTAATGTTCCTCTCTACATGTATTAATAGAAACAATTAGGAATAATGAAGCACATTTCTATTAATTTTATTTAGAAAACCATTTTCCATTAAAATAAGTGAATGCCAATATCTCTATGATCATCACTATCCATTCCTTCCTATTTTATGAGATTAATGATTGTCATGATATGGGTGATGCAATTATTTAATTAAATTGGTAATTTTATCACTTAGAGACAAATTCAATCATGTGTGATGTTTTTTTGCTTTAATGATCTTTCTACCCATTAACCTGGAGCTATTATTCTCCATTCATCAATTGCATTATTATGATCATTAATCATTCACATACACTGGTATGTCACTTCCCATGCCCTCAATATTAGATGTACTAGATGAAACCTTTGTTCCTTTAATTATTAGTTGGTATGTTTTTTCCCTTATGTGACTTCCATTACCTAGAAATGGTGCTAGGGATTTAACCTATTGACTAGATGCTATCATTAGATGGATGTCTTATCAATTTTAATTTAATAAAGATGTTACTATGTTACTATTTCTAGCCATCCCAGAACATAATCGTTTTTGGATAAGTGTGCATTAGTTTAGACCACCAGGTACTACTGAGAAGTCAAGGTGGGCAACGTAGTGATATCCCTTCCATACTTAAACTGTTAAATATTTTTACACTTCCATCCCATCAATAAAAATAAATAATCCATAAACTATGGTTAACTTGCCAAATATCATCCAAAAAAGGGTCATGAAGAAGGATAAATTAAAAATGCAAGCCTCAAAAAGTCAAATCAAGCTAAATAAATGACTAAAGAGGTGAAGAGAAAAATAAATTGAAGAAAGGAACTACTTAATCCTGTCTCCCCCATTTCAAGTCCTCAGAGCATAAAACTTATCTAAATAAAAAAGGAATTAGAAAAAAATATATCAAAAAAGAAAGAAAGAAATGGGAAATGTATGTAGGCTGAAGTAGTAAAAGCTCCCTCTTAAAAGACTTTGCAAATGAAAGAAGACTCATTGCCATAGTTTACTCTGCTAGTTGGACTAAAATTACACCCTTAGCATTACATATGACTTTATAAGTTAATTTGTACGTTACCCTTCATCCCCTTTCATAAATATTGATGTCATTATCCACCTACTTTAACTTAGAAGACTTGAGAAATACTTTATGTTTTATCCCAAAGACATATGTAATAGGGGTAATGTTGTTCCCTTGGTTAGTTTTCAAGTAATTTGGTAATATCAACTAAGTTATTTGTGTGAATGTACCTTAGCTTTGTTAACATAAGACTTCTATTCAAAGCTAGATGTATTATTAAATGCCGAAAATTATGCATTAGAAATCATATTAGTCAACTTGGATAAATACATTGTATTTATCATCTACAAATTTCTACATCAACATTATTTGAATAATTATTTTGAAATGCACAAAGTTTTGCTAGCATATACATGAGGAAAATTTTCCATATTCATAATTGGGAAAAATATTTAATCTAAAATTGAACTAGTTGGTCAAATGAACACAACTAGCTTCGATTATTAGATTTTTAGAAGTTTAGAAAAGTTTTTTTAACCACTTTATTATTTTAATAGATCTTCGAGAAAAAAGGTAGCAATATTTTGTTCACTTTTATTTTTTTGACCATATCAATGTAGGCAAACACTAAATTGAAAATTATTAAAGAGGAAAAAAGTTGCAAATTGTGTGTTGTCTTATCACTCTTTTCTCTTTGTATTTTGGGCTTTTAAGTGAAATCAAATGTAAGCCACTCCTTTCGCGAAAAATCAGTCATGGTGAAAATGAAAGAAGTACAATTTTGTTAAAAGTTCCTCTCGCTCGCTTAATTAGATATATATTATTTTTATTACTTAGAAATGATACTTTTACAAATATTTCTAATATTTTCTTTTTTGGCTCTAAGTAAATTTGTTTTCATTAGACATAATTATCTTTCATGTTACTAGATTTAATGTTTCTTCTGAAATAAGAGTGTCTAGAGGTGATTTCAGGATCACTGCTTTCTTCTCATCCATAAGTGGACATAAATTTGGGCATATTCATCTCAACGGATTGTGCGAAGAAAAGTGATCAATCCAACACATGATTGTAGAAGGATCCAAATTTAAAATCTTCAATCAACTCCTAAAATATTTCCTCATCACTAAAATTTTCACTTTAAGAATTTTAGAACTTTTCGGAGGATTTAATTAAGTTTCTTTCTTTAATTTTATAATTTAAATTATTATTTTTAAAATACTTATTTAACTTAGTTGAAAGTGATCAATGCAACACATGATTGTAGAAGGATTCAAATTTAAAATCTTCAATCAACTCCTAAAATATTTCCTCATCATTAAAATTTTCACTTTAGGATTTTTAGAACTTTTGAGAGGGTTTAATTAAGTTTCTTTCTTTAATTTTATAATTTAAATTATTATTTTGAAAATATTTATTTAACTTAGTTGAAGTAGGATTTGGTAATTTTTTCCATAGGATTAAATATTAACAATTTTGTTGGTTTTTTTTTTCAATCAATATTTATAATAGATTTCATTTATTTTGTAATTTAATTTAAATTAGATTTTAAAAATTACGAAAAATAATTTTATCTTTATTCCATAATTATTTAGATATCACCTCTCTTTTTTTTCTCTCTTTTAACGAATAATTTAAATGCATACTTTATTTTGTTTCTTTAGGTATTACAATTAGTTCCTTTATAGAATCATAGGTTTAAATTAGTTTTCTTTTAGTTTATTTAATTTAGTTAATAATTAGCATTTTTTCCCCAAATTTAATAATTTTTGCCATTAGTATTTATTTTATATTACATATATTTTTAGAGTTAAAATTTAGATTAGATTAAATATTGTTAAAAAATAATCATAAAAATAAAATAAAATAAAACATAAGAAAAGAAAAAAAAGACAAACCAGAAAAAATAAGGGGGAATTTAGGCTTTTCTTAATTTTTTTTTTTTTCTTTTTTTGTGCATAAAAGTTTAATCCAAAGCCATTTGCTGAGGGTGTGGTTTATACAACCACTAGGAAGGCTCCTTCATGGGTGGACTGGGTGGATTTTACTCTTTTTCCTTTGGGTCATGAGAAGGAATAAGAAAGTAGAACCTCCTCTTAGAAGGATGTTTCTTCGGATTCAACAAGAAATGAGGATTGGATACAAGTGAGTAAAAATATGGAAAGGAACCCTCTAAAAAAGATGAGAAATTCAAAGTTAAAAAATTAAGAAAGTAATGAACTACAAGTTATTTGGATTCTAGGGGTCTTTTGGAAAAACTATAGTTGGAATGGAATCAAACTCCGAGTTGTAATGTGTCTTTGTGCAAGATTTTGGGTTGTTCCTATGTGTTCTAACCCAAGTCCTCAAGGAATTTCAACAATATTTGTTTTGAGAAGAAATGTATTGGTTTGGGCTAGATCCAAATTTTGTTAATATAAACCTCTAATCATTTTTTTAAATTTTAATTCAATTCCATACTAATTAAATCAATTTAATTTGAGCTAATATTGATAACAAATTAAATTTTGGCCACATAAATATAATTTGCACAATTTTGTGTAAAAAACTCTTTGGTCTTGAAATCCACATTTGAATAGCAGTCCTATAGCATCAACCATTTATAAGCACATTTTTCTTTTGAAACCAAATATATTATTGTTTTTTATTTTACTCCTAATAATTGGTCTAATGCATTGTTAAGAAATTGATTTAATCTTTAGTTCAACTCATCTTTTAAAAGGAAAAATTAATTTTTCAACTTTTATTGCAATTTAGACACTTGAATATGGGATTAATTTACTTATAGAAGATGATTTTAAAACTAAATCTTTCTTTATGACCTCTCAATAGCATATAATTTATCTAGAAAATAATGGTTGATACAATATTTATTGGTACCAAGATGAATTGAGATGCAATGGAATTTTTTAGCATAAATGACACTTATTTAAATCACTTGTTACATGGTTCAAATATGGCTAAATAAACACAATAATGCTTAACAAGTCAATAAACTTGGTGCATAAATTAATGTGAATTGTTCTAAATTGACATGATTGATTTATGGTGATATGCTATGACATATTTATGATAATTATCAATTACATTTAATTTTCACATCTCTGGATGATTGAAAACTACTTGGAGCATTCACTTGAAATATTCATTCATCATTTAATTTAAGTAATTATACTTCTCAATGAAATGAACGATGATAACAATATATGTTGAATAAAACAATTACATGGTCTTGTATGTACTTTTGAGCAAGAAATCCCTTTAGAGATAAGGCTAAATATGTGTTTTGACTTCAATAAATAAAAACATGATCTACCATTAGGCCAGTAAAATTTTGGCTTGGGAATCATGCAAAAAGGGAAACCCCATGACTTCATGAGGCTAATCATTTAATTTAAGTCTCATTTTTTAGAAGTCTAAGTTACCGATGTTGGTATACATTTGAGTATTAATGCATTCTATAGAACTGAACATGGACATTACTTCCATGTACATCAAGTATATTGGAAGTCCCCCCAGGAAACTAGACATTCACCCACTTAATTGATATTGTTCACCAAAAAAAACATTTGGGGAGATTACTCTCTCATATTAGCCCTATTTTGTCATATTTCAGGGCTATAGGACTAGGCACACCCATTCTAAAAGGCATTTCTTACTTATAACTCCTTAATGTTAATTTTCATTACTTAATCAAGCATTTACTTTGTAACTATGGAAGTGGATTAATTTTTTGCTTATTTTTATCTTGTTGGATGTGGATTTGGTTAATGTATGTGGCTTATGTGTTATGGGAAATTCATTAATTTGCACCAATAACTGGTTAAAAAATCATTACATCCATTCATTTTAAGCAAATCCAACATGTAATATGAGTCATACTCTCACTCACACTAAACAACAACTTAAGATTATATTCAAACATATGGAATTCCTCCTCAAGATAGGAAATCAAACCTAAACCTAGAATTGAGGGGTAGGTTTTCCAAGGTGATAGTGGGTACCTTGTTTGATAGTTTCCTTAGGTTCTCTCCTCGTGAGGTTGGGACATTTTCTCTAGTGAGAATCCAAGTGATGATATTTTTTCCACCATTTTTGGGGAAACATTCCATTCCCTGGGTATTCTCTATTGTCTTCAACAAGATTCAATGAGTAATATTTGAAGGTTGTATTAAGTTATCTCACCTAACGACTCCATTGCAAGCATGAATCCATTTTCTTTAGATATGGTTCCTTGGGAAGTTCATGAACTATATAAAGCCATTTATTTCAAATGGATCCCTATGTATCCAAATTATTTACACTACACATTAGTTATATTAGCTCCCAGTATATAATGGTGATCCTTCATTAGCTACTCCTCATGTTGCAAACTTTCTCATATACACTTCAAATGTTAATGTAACACATGGAAATGTGTTAATGAGACTTTTTGTCTCCACTTTGGGACATGAAAAAAATGAGTGGGTCAAATATTGTTGAAGTCCAAAAATCATCACTTCCATGGATCTTTTCCTTGAAATATTACTCAAACGTTGGGCTCCTCCAATTATAAAATATAAAGATGCATTCATTAGGTACTGGATAACTTTACAAGAAGAATAATATGACATCCCCATAAAAATTAAACCAAGTGAAAGGAGTGTAGATGAAGAAATCCCTCATGAACCCTTTAAGAATAAGCATTGTCTTATAAAATTAGTGAATAACATCATAGAGAAGAAGAAAAGGTTGGTGACATACATAAGTTTATTGAAATCTACCATGGTAGCAAGGGAAATATAGAAGGCATGTTCTTTATCCTTCATAGGAATCCTTCATTACAACTGATGGAAGAAATGAATCAAAAGCTTGAAAAAAGCATTTCCCTTTTGTAATTGATAGGAAAACAAGAACTTATTGAAAATAAAGAAGGGAACATGGATGAAAGGCCCTCCCATGACATTTTTCTAGAGAGAAAAAGTCATTCCATAAAGAAGAGTATCACCCACATAGTGATGAGGCTATGAAGGAAGAGTCAATTAATGAAAAAATTTACATTAGGATTGAGGAATTAATTGAAGATCAATTCTTTGATGAGAACCAAATATCTCTTACATATGTATATGTGGGACCTTCTTGTGATCCCATTAATGAAAATCAAACTTGTGAAGAAGGTATTGAAGAAAAAATCTTAGACGATTGTATAGAAGTTTATCACAAGATCCATACGCATAAGATCCTTTAAGTCAGAGTCAAATAGTGCATGTGATACTTTGTTTGTATTCCTAATATCAATTTAACTGCTAGCTCATGTGGGGCATAAAAAAATTCATTATTATCACCCACATTGAGTCATGGGTAGAATCCCATCTACAAACAACCTAGTAAAGTTGATTGTATAGTTATTAAAAAAAATAGAAAATGTTAAAGATCTATAAAAAGTTGAAGAGATCTATGCTTTTACATGCTTCTCTACAAGATACATGGGTCCCTTCCCATGATCATGAGTTAGGGGTTGAAATAAGTAACAAGATAAAAGAAAATAATACCCTCTTGAACTCAATTAAGAAAGAACCATCAGTAACTACAACTCATGGAAAGGGCTCATTTGATAATCCTATGAATCATCAATAATTTGAGGAAAAGGACCAATATTCTAATGGTGACTTATAAGAAGAATAATAAAACCTTGATGATGACCACATCAATGAAGTAGAATGTTAAATATCCACAAAGAAACAACTTTATAAGAAAGATTTGGATGAGAATTTAGAGTGTGAAAAAGACCAAAAATTTCCTTATCCTCATGAAGACTATTCCCTTTATCAAAACCTTAACTCACATAATTTATCCTTTGAGAGTTTTTTAAAGGGTGAAATTTAAAGAAACAATGGATTCCCCCTCACCTCATAGACCAAAGTGCTAACATTGATAAGTTTGATTTTGACCTTTTTCACATGGAAAGAACTAAATGGGATGAAAGTTGTATCTAATTTGAAGGTGATCCCATATATGATACTTATTTTGTGGGTGAATATGTGATTAATACACTTGGACATGTGGAGGAAATTCACTAATATACCTTTAGTCCAAGTCTTGAGATGAATGTGAAGTAATTCATCCCCTTTTTCATGAAATGGTTAAATTTTGACATGGAATTTGAACATTATTTACCTTTTGAAAGTTTCATCTTGACTCTTGAATGTCCTTATCTTATTATCCCATCCTTGAATTGTGAGAATGACCTTAATTTTCCATCAGATTTGACTTGTTCTCTTTCTTTTATGAGGGTTCAAAGTGACTTGAAATTGCCACAATTTCCATTCAAATACCAGTTCGAGTTGCCTTCATAACACTTTTCCCCTAGTAATTTTGTAAGTAAAATCAAACCCTATTGACATTTGGATAAAAGAAGTTTCTGGAGGAAACAATCAATCTTGGTATATTTTGGGCTTTTTTTTGTAAGTAAAATCAAACCCTATTGACATTTGGATAAAAGAAGTTCTGGAGGAAACAATCAATCTTGGTATATTTTGGGCTTTATACTTCATGATCATACTTTGACCTTGGCTCCAAACTTAAAAATGACCACTTTTCCCCTTGATGTCTACATAATCTTTAAAGTATCCTTATTTTGGCTAGTAACCAAACATAAGGGAAGAACACACATCATAGATGAGTTTATCAGACGGTTGCATTAACTCTTTGATTACACCTAACAACCATATCTTTTAATTAGCTTGTAGGAGTAGAAAATAATAAGTTCTTTGAGCAAGTAGCATAGTATTGTGTTTCCATTATATTAATAATGAATTTATTTTCATTTTCTAGTTTAGTTTTATTTACTTTACTACATTTATTTTATGTCATTTCCTTTCAACATGTTTTTTTCAGTAGCTTCCAAGGGTGGTAGATTCTCTTGTTGGCTCTCATATCTTCCAAGTTAGATGTTGCAAAAATTACAGGTCTAATGACTCCATGGCCCAATGGATAATGAATTTGGTTTTACGAAACTAGGATAATATGGAGTTCTCATACATATTGTACGAGAGAGCATGTCCTCATGTTGGAGCCAGTTGTTTCCCTTTAAGAAACTCCCCTAGAAACACACTCAGTTAGGTGTGATTTGTTGTTAATTTAATGGTATTTCTACCCATAAGCATGGACCTGCTATTCTTTGTTCATTAACTGTATTAATTTTCTCATCTATAATTCACATACAATGGTATATCAATTCCCATGCCCTTGATCTTAGATGTGTTAGATGACATCTCAGCTGCTTTGGTTATTAGTTGGTATGATTTTCCATTGTGTGACTTCCATTACCTAGAAAGGGTACTAAGGATTGTTGACTAGATGCTAACATTAGATGGATGTTTTTGTTGGGAAAAACACTGAGGGGAGGGGGGTGAATCAGTATTTTAAAATTCAAACTTCCAATTTTATATTTTGAGAAATATACACTATTGTTATTAAGGAAAACTGCACATGTACGCTACTTTAGAGAAGGAAACCCGTGTATATCTAGTTTACTTATTTTTGTGTATTTCATTAGATCATTATTCTTAATCAATGCATCAATAAATTAGTTACTTTTCAGTATGCAATAAAGAATGTAAAGAAATCACACCAAACACACATAGAACACCCAATGTGGGAGAAAAGCATTGTTGTTATTGTCTCTGTCTTATTTCTTATGACATAAATAAAATTATTACATTTGTACTGATGCAATCTCTTGTCAGTATGTAGGCACCCACCTACATAAAGCTACAATCTTCTCTCTTTCTCTAGCAACTACTAGAAGGGATCTCCAACCCCCTGATCTCATTTGTTGGCTTCTACCGAAAGGGAGATCCTACCCCCTTTCTGAATGATGCAACCCTCAAATCCTTGTGGACCAATTTTCAAAATATTTCAGACTGGATCTACTTGTCAAAAAATCATCACACAACCTGTAGGCCACCTTTCATCAAATTTTCAAACTATAACCATATCAATAATAAACCCAAACAAACAAAAGCAAACAATTTGAGATACAGACACACTAAAAATCAACTGAAATCCTGTAGAATCAAATCACTGAATTGACTATATTGAATAATACTCATGTATATGCATGTTCCCTCTATATAGGACCTATGTAGAGATCTTAGAATACTGAATATTGAATCATCAATCACTTTATCATATACATATATAATTTATCGGTCAAAGATCACTTGAACCAATCATCAATTACTGAACCAAACACATATCACCATACTATAGCATCATCGCTAATCAACATTCATAGACAACTCAACCCAACCATTAATACTGTCAAACACAGATTATCAAGATAGATATATCATTGACAGATTGCAACAAACAAAATATAAATGATCAAATATCATCAACAAGTCATACTACAAAACCATGTAATTTGTACGCGACTGCCCTGCAATTGATTTGCATACATACGTGCTTATAATTCACCACACCCACGTACAAATATGCTCAAATTATTTCGCAGGAAATATACGCGACCCCATAGAGATAGATTCGTGTATATATGTGACTATTCCCCAACATACCTGTATATAGATCTGTAGAACTTTCGTTGCAAGCACAATTTCACTTTCCATGACCTCTACTATGAATACTACAGACTTCTGAATAAATCATTTAGATCACAGTATCACATTTTCATCAATGTTAGCTACTTATAAATTTGTAACAAGTAAATCAATCAAGCATATATGTCAACATATTTCAGATCTTTCATATTTGAGTCTTTTCCTTACTTGTTGATGCACACCTATTTCAGATCAAATAATTCATAGATAACCCAATACTTGCACACCCAACAACTTGATCTCCATCTCTTTATATAGTATTTTCCTTAGCCAATACCTTGGTTATGTTGTAAGTATTCTTTGACGGGATCATAACCGTTGACGCACCCATTACTATGGCCCAATACCATGGTAAAGACCCATAGTATCAAAACTACCATAGTGCAGATTATGTATGTGATTTTGCTTCTCAATATATGCATATGTACGTGACCTTACTCCATAGGACCCGCATATACTTTCTCAAAATTTGTCTTTACCATCCATCTGTCACTGAATCTATTCATACCAGGTGTGGAATCTGTATCCCTCGATATAAACATCCTGTTATCATAATGTTTACATCTTTATTAGGTAGGTTTGCATCAAGGACAACACCTTAGCCATAATTCCAACAATCTCCCCCTTTGGACTTGATAGCAACCACTTTGGTCTTTGGTCACCACCTATAAACCCCTGAAAATACATCTGTAAAAACACCAAGAATTCTACTCCAAACACCAAGATTCTCTCCCCCTTTGATGTCAAGTGCAAATGGATGACTGATGCAGAATGAATACTTCTCTCCCCTTGTGGAGAGAGGATCACTGTAGATATGATCTACTGAACCTTCTAACCATGCTCCCTTTGAGCATATATGGAATTGTCTGAAGATATTCATTAAAGAACAATACTTACTATGACTCATGATGAAATCAATTACCCAACACATTGGGGTTACATATTTGACCCATATTACATCAATTTCACAAAATAATGGGAGTACACACACTGCATGATAAGTGCTCAACATTACAACAATGTCTTAAAAGTACAAAGCATGAATCAATATCCCTTACATTACTTAATATTAAAATCGTTACATCATGGGTATTTACATGACCTTTACATAGATAACCAACACCAGGACCTCAACAATGAGGTTGTAGGATCATGACAGTCATCACCAACCACCATATACCATATAGGAACTTGCAACATGAATATTTGATAGCAACAATATAGAAGCAATATGAACATCCTCATCAAGAAGTAAGATAGGGAAATGAAACATAAATGTCTGTGTCATCATTAAATCATAGCAGACACATCCTCGTCATCAAGCATGTCAATAGATAAATTTTATCACTTGGAATCCATGCATCATTAATAACTAGTGACAAAGAAACAATATATAGATCTCCAACAGTAACAATAAAAATATTCAGTTATTATCATATGCATGCAACAAGACAAGCTTATGAGACCATAATGCAAACAAGGGATGATAGCTACTCCCCCTGAACCAACAACTTGAAACAAACCAATGTTAGAAACAAAAGAAATGATGAATGCATATAGGAGGCTCCCCTTGATTCTGTGTCATTTTTACCAATCACTGAGACGTATACACATCTGCCTAACTTAGTGACTACATAAATACATGTCTATCCTTCACATAAATTGCATAGTAGATTGTAGTAATTTACAGTCTCAACTCCCCTTGAACATAAAATACCTGTCAGAATAATTAGTAGAGTGATGAAACAAGAACCATTCCTAATTTTTGTCTGAGATATTCAAAGGAATCATGTGGAACTGGCTTGGTAAATATATCTGCAGCTTGTTCCTTTGAAGGAACATATTCCAGTTTGAACTTTTGTTCAAGCACTCGTTCTTTCATAAAATTATATTTGATTGGAATGTGCTTGGTATTTGAGTGCATGACATGATTTTTAGAGATAATTATGGCATCACTATTGTCACATAGAATATGTACAGGTTAAGGAAAAGTGATTTGGATGTTTTGATATGTTTGGATCATCCATAGAAGTTGAGTACAACAATATGCAATGACAACATATTCTACCTCAGCAGTAGATAAAGAGATGGAACTTTATTTCTTGTTGAACCATGACACCAAGTAAGGTCCTAAATAATATTCTCCTCCACTAGTACTCTTGTGATCATCAATATTACCTGCCCAACCTGCATCTGTATAAGAATGGAGTGCAAAGTCTGCATTTTTGGGATACCATAGACCAAAATATTGAGTTCCTTGTAGATACTTGAATATTCTCTTAACTACTTAGAGATCCCTTGACCCATAGATTCTAAATTTCTTCCAAAAATGATGTCATCTACATAAACAACAATGATCAAAAGTTTATCTTTATCCATGTTGATATATATATTTTTATCTGCAGACCACTTTTTGAATCCTTCTTGTTGAAGGTACATGTCAAGACGATAATACCATGCATGAGGGGCTTGTTTCAATCCATGCAATTCTTTCTTAAGTTTGCACACAATATTTTTATCATTCCCAAGAATGAACCCTCCAGGTTGTTCTATATAGACCTCTTGATCTAGATCCTCATTTAAGCTATGAAAACTTGAAAATGCAAGAAACATTCTTATGGATTCAAGTCTAGCTACAGGTGCAAATTTTTCTTCAAAGTCTATCCCTTCCTGTTGAGCACAACCTTTACATACAAGTCTTTCTTTGTTGCGAACTACATCTCCATTTTCATTCATTTTGTTTTTGAACACCCATTTTGTCCCAATAATTTTTTATCATGAGGCCTTGGTACTAATTCCCATGTATGATTTTTTTCACTGATAATTTGAGATTCAGGATGATTTTTCTAAACATACCTTGAAGGTGTCTTTTCTAATGTATCTGCATCTTAATTTATTTCTCTTGATGCTTCTCTATTTCCTTCTTCCACAACCTTCTGACTTATAGTAGGAAACAATTCTTCATCTGATGGTGCTTCCTTTTTGATACATGTGGATGCTTCATGAATCATAGAATCAATGCACTCAACAATACTTTGAAGCCTTTTATTATAGCATTTATATCCCTTGATTCTAGAATATTATCCAAGGAGGATTCCTTCATCAGCTCTAGATTCAAACTTTCCAAGCTTATCATCATTTTTATTTATGTAACATTTGCTTCCAAAAATTCTAAAATGTTTGACAGTTGCAGGCTTACCAAACCATAGTTCATAAGGAGTTTTATCACTATTTACTCGAATATGAGATTCGTTAAGTGCATTCATGGTTGTATGCGTTTCGCACCCCCAGAAGGTATGAGGTGTTCCAAACTCATCAAGCATGGTATGTGCCATTTGTTGGATTTTTCTATTCATTATTTTTTCCATTCCATTTTGTTGAGGAGTCTTAGCTATAGAAAATTGTATTTTGATGCCATGTTGTTCACAGAAATTGAAAACTCATTTGATATAAAATATCCTCCTCTGTCAAATCTAAGACATTTTATTTTCAAATCTACCTCATTTTCTATCAAAGCCTTGAATACTTTAAATTTACCAAATGCTCCATCTTTATGTTTAAGTAAGCCAATCCAACACATTCTTGTAAAATCATCAATGAATAATATGAAGTATTGTTCACCCCTAGGAGACTTATTTCTAATAGGACCACAGAAGTTAGTATGAGTAAGTTCAAGTGGCTTACTTGAAGTACCTTCTTTAGCATTAAACTAAACTCTGGTTTTCTTACGAAATTGGCATGATTTGTAGATGCTATTTTCCGCTTGAGAGATTTTGGGAAAGTCATGAACTTCTCCCATTCTTCTTGATTTGTATAATTGAGAAAAGCAAAGGTGTCCCAATATTTTGTGCAAAATCCAAATTTCTTCAGATTTTCTTAGGTAATAATGTTCTTTTCCACCTTCCAAGACATAAACATTGCCTGGAGTTCTTTTTCCCTTTATTATGATCTTACCCGTGTCCAGATTTCTTATCACACAGTTATTTGATCTGAAAACAGCATGCCCTTGGTCACACACTGAACTAACACTCAACAAGTTATGTTTTAATACATCAAAAAATAAAGCATTTCCAGCCTTGACCTTTTTCTTTATAGCATGGTTCCTTTCCATTTGATAACAACAGGTGAATTATTTCCAAAAGTTACATTCTTTTATTTATTTATTTCATTAAAAGACATTAACTTATCTTTTTCACTTGCCATATGCTTTGAACATCCACTCTCAGTGTACCAAAAAAATTCCTGATCTCCTTCATACAAAGTTAGACCACCATTTTTAGAGTCTATGGTTACCTTTTTCCATACCTTGGGTGTCATTGTCTTCTATTCATGTTGATAAGATGGTCATGTCCTACTTCTGTATTAAGTTTCTTTATGACAAAAGTTATTGAAAATAGAACATTCAATTTCATCTTGAAGAGGTGAGAAGACATTATAAGAAAATTTATTTACCCCAATTTCATTCTTTTGTTTTCTTTCTTCTCTATTCATAATAGTTTTAAAAGCGACATAATGAACAACTTTATGACCAAAATTATGACAAGTGAAGCATTGACCATTCAAGTAGGAATACCTGGGAGTATAGTACCTTCTTGAGTAGTTTCCCCTTTTGTTGTGGTATATTTGATCCTTCATTCCTTTGCAGAGAGTTGGAATTCTGATGACTACTTCCTTTTATTGCATTGAGATAACTTCCTATACCTGTTTTAGAAAATTTAATAGTTTTTGATGATTCATTATTATATCTAAGACCTTTGTTTACTAGATGAGAACATTTTGCTTTGATGATTTCTTCTAAAGTCTTATATCGTTTAGAAAATCTAATATTTAAAGCTTCTTTTTTTCAAGTTCCTTTCTTAGACCCACTATTTCAAGTTCTGAGCTTTCACTGTACCTTTCATTTTCTAGAATTTGTTTCTTCAATACTTATTCAGATAATCGAGCTTCTTCCAGATGGATTTTTAGCTAAGTTATTTCTTCAATAAGATTATCATTTTCTTCTAGAGAATCCATAAAAACATCATCAAATTCATCTGCACATTTTTCTTCAAATGCCATAAGATATTGATATTGTTTACCAGATTCAACACCCTCATTATTGGAAGAACATTCACTATCTTCATGTGTATAGAAACTTTTCTTGTTATCAAACCTTCCTCTAACATTTTCTTTTGAAGAATTCTTACCTTTCTCATGATTTTCTTTATAAGGACACTTAGCAACATAGTGAACAACCCTTCCACAGGAAAAACATTTGAAAGGAAAATTACCTCTAAACTTTCCATTTTCCTACTTGGAGTTTCTTTACAAAATTTTCTTCTTCTTCGTTTGATATGTAACATGTTTCCTCAAGCTACTCCTTTTCTTTTCCTTATATGTAGCTTTTAATGTTGATTCTCTGATATCTGATGGAACCCCTTTTCTCATTTCATAAGTTGTTAAGTTCCCACGGAACTGTTCAATAGTGAGGTTCTTTAAATCCTACATTTCATTAACGAAAGAGATTTTTGAAACAAAATTTTGGGTTAGAGATCTTAGAATTTCTCAACAACCATTGAATCTTTTATTTGATCACCAATATTTCTCATTGAGTTAACAATCTCATCTATCATAAGGAAAAACTTGCAATAATTCCATCAGTATGCATTCTGAGAGTCTCGTATTGAATTCTAAATTTTTGAAGTTCAACGCTCTTTAATTTAGTGTCACCTTCATAGCTCTGGATAATCTTGTTCCATATAGATTTACGGTATTTAGCTACATGACCTTTATATATTCTGATTTTGTCAAGCTTCCTAAGAGAGCGCTAACTTCCTTTGTATTGATCTTATATTATTTCTTCCCTACATCATTTGTGGGGATGGAGGATGGATACTGATAAGCTCCTTCAACGATGACACAAACATCAACTCCAAGCGACTGCAAATATGCTCTTATTCTGATTTTCCAGAAAACCAAGTTAGTTTTATTAAACAAGGGTTGTTGGATAGAAGATACTCCCTCTTGATTTCTCACCTTGATGGATCTCCCTTTAAGCGATCAAGCTTCTTCTGAGGGACCGACTTTGATCCCAATTGTTGAGAAAAATATTGAGAGCGGCGGGGGGGTTGTGAATCAATTTTTTTTTAAATCAATATTCCAATTTTTTATTCTTAGAAATATACGCTACTGTTATTAAGGAAAATTGTGTATGTGTGCTACTTTAGAGAAGGAAAACCGTGTATATCCAATTTACTGATTTCTGTGTATTTCATGGGATGATTATTCTTAATCAGTGCATCAATAAATTAATTACTTTTCAGTATGTAGTAAATAACATAAAGAAATCACACCAAACATACATAGAGCACCATGATTTTTATGTGGAAACCTAATGTGGGAGAAAACCACTACTGAGGTTGTCTCTATATTCTTTCTTATGATATAAAGAAAATTATTACATTTGTACTGATGAAGTCTCTTGTCTTTACGTAGGCACCTAACTGCATAAAGCTACAATCTTCCCTCATCTTCCAGCACCTACTAGAAGGGAGATCCAACCTCTTGATCTCATTTACCAGCTTCTGCTGGAAGGGAGCTCCGAACCCCTATCTGAAGGATGCAACCCTCAGCTCCTTGTGGATCACTTTTCATAATATTTCAAATTTCATCCACTTGTCAAACAATCATCACACAACCTGTAGGCCACCTTTCATCAAATTTTCATATTGGACCCATATTAATCATAAACCCAAACAAACTGAAGAAATGAATTTGAGATACAATCACACTACAAATCAACTAAAATCCTGAAGTATCAAATCACAAAATGCTGAACCCAACCAGAAATAACAAATATCAATTTTGTATGCAACTATATTGAATAAGACCCACGTATATACATTTTTCCTCTGTATAAGACCTGTGTACAAATCTCATAATACTAAATCATTAATCATTAAATAATATATATAGGTAATTTATTAGTCATAGATCACTTGAACCAATAATAGATTATTGAACCAAACACAGATCATGATACTATAGTATCATCGCTAATCAACATTCATTGCCAAATCAACCCAACTAACACTGTAAAACATTGATTATCAATATGGAGACATCATCGACATACTGCAACAAACATAACATAAATGATCAAATATCATATACAAGTCATATTGCAAATCCGTGGAATGTATACGTAAATTCCCTGTAGCTGATCCACATATGTATGTGCTTATAATTCACCACACCCACATACAAATCTGCACAAATTATTTTGCAGGTGTTATCACCCAGGTTGTTCCCTTTGACTCCTGAGGGAATACGGCCAGGGTAACCACTAACCAAGATTTGGATTACAGGTTCTAGCCAACCTGTAATCAGAGAGGGCTCTCTCTTATGATTTTTCACTATGTTCTAGGGGATCTTAGGCTAGCTATGAGGTAAGGGTTTTGGTTTTATATTTTTGGTTGAATGATGTCTTTCAGTACCTAAGATGATATCTTCAGATAGTTTTAGTCCATTGGGCAATGGAGTCTGTGGTTATAGGCTGTTTGAAATGTTTAGGTGGGATTGTTGAAACTGCAGGGCCATCTAAATATTTCATGAAACAAACTTGAAATTGAGGTGATGAAGTATGTTTAACCAGTGGAAGGCATTTAAGAATTTTCCACTAAGCTGGTGGTGTGAGAAAGAGATGTATTGCCCAGGAGCAGGTTTGAATTACTGAACAATAATCACTGTGACAGGTACAGTCTGAAGGTGCAGCAATTAAGAATCACACTCTTATAACTATAACTGAGGAGAACATTCATAACAGCATAGATTGAGTCCAGGGTATTCTATGAATAAATCCTGAAACTATTCTTTTTCTTTGCCATTAAACTGTGAAACATAGAATCATGAAGTGGATTATGGAGGAAATAACAAACATAACGAAGAGGTTAAAGAAACTTATTGTTCCATGAAATACGCAGGAATCCTGTAGCATTCAGCAAACACACCATAACGCGTCAGACAACACAGAACTTTGGAAATTCCATCAGCTTTTGTATTAAAACTCTTAACATTTACAACATAGGATCTCTTGAAGAGAAAATCAACAACCCTTGCAAGCTTGTGCGAGGGGGAATATATACAATCAGTTTTACAAAAATATCTAAACCTCTGAGTCATTTGATTAATAAATACATTCACCAACTTTGAAAATAGCAGCTAAGGAAGTTATTGCTGCTCTAAATACAAAATGAATGCTCTTTAATTCTGTCAGAAGTCTTTTTGACCTTTGGAGGCCACTGAGTCGGTTGAGCGTTCTGCATTTATGCTGAATGATGTGTCTTTATGGCTGTGTCGTGCTGTAGCTTTCTCGGCCTTGTCCCCTATAGCTGTCAGTGTTGCTGTGGTGGCCGAATTTGTCTACTGAGTTGGCTCAGTCCACTCTTCTCAAGTCATACTGAATGTATCAAATTTTCTGAACATGATGACTTATATTTTAATGAAAAAAAACTTGATGAAAGCCTATTGTTTACAGTAATAACTGTATCATGCTGGTCCACCATTCCTGTGTAGGCAATTGATGCCTCAAAATTGCACTTAAGGTTTCATCTGCCTATGTATATTTGTAGAAATTTGGAGGCACCTCAAACAAATGGCTGATTTCATTCATAATAAAAAACAAATTCTCCACTTTTTCATAAAGGCTCTGCCCAGATGCAGGCCCTGCTTCCTCTGGAGTGCTTGATCCTGCAGTGATCTGATTAGTGGCAAATGAATTTACCCTTTTTTCATAGATCTCATGTGATAGTAGCCTTCCTGCGCTGTTCAGTAAGCTGGGAAGGCCTCTGTTATGCAATACTGTGAATTTTTCCACAAACTTATTTACTTCTGTTTGCATCTCCTGGCACCTTCTATCCAAGGTCTGCACCAGGTTTCTCAAAGTGAGCACTCTTTTTATCAGTAATATGGTGCCAGTTCTGCCAGAGATACCCATGGCTGTCAGCTGAGAGCCTGTACGGTTGTTGAGGACGTTGATCATCCTGTTGGCTATCTCAGGCATGTTTCCAAGAGATGCCCTTGCCTTTTGAATTTCCTTGTGAGCCCTGCTGATGAGATCCATCTGCTCATGAATAGTCTCTATATACTGCCATTGATCTGTTATTGATTGGCCAATGTTGGCCCATAAAACTTTCTTGACCTCAGCCACCACCTTGTCAAGAGTGAGCTCTTTTTCCAGCTCCTTTATCTTCTCCTTAAGAGCTTTTATTTCTCTTCCTTTTTCAGCTACACTCTGTTTGGATTTGTCATATTTTTCATTAAGAGTAGCTAGCTTTTCCTTGGCTTCATTCAGCTCTGCCATCTGGGCTTCTAGGACTTGAATTTCATTCATCAACTTCTGCATGTCCAGGCTTGGAGCCTGCTCTGATGTTGGTGCTGGTGCTGATGTTGATGGAGCTGTCTCAACTGTCTGTACTGTAGGAGGAGTGACAATTTGAGGGGGGTCCTTAAGGTTGATTACTTGCTGAGGGGGTTGAGATGTTTGGCCTCCTTCTTTCTATTGTAGGGCTGCCTGCAATGCGGCCTTTGTTTCTACCAATTTTCCCTCTGTCTGGACCAGTTGCTTATGGAGTGATATCAGCATGGCTGCTACATCTTGGTCCTGCCTTCGCTGGGCAACCTCTTCTTTTTGAGGGTGAAGGGTTGTTGGGATCTTTATCATATTTCTTAAAGCTGCAATGTATGAATCTCTTATCTTTAGCAGCTCCTTTATAGCTTTAGGATCCTTTGGGTCATGCCCAAGCTCTATGACTATATCCTCCAAAGACCTCATCCTGTTGTCTTTGGCCTGAGAGGATGCCTTCTCCAACTCAAGTTGGGCAGTTGTATTGTTCAGGCTATTTTCCAACCTATGTGCCAAGAAGGTCTTGTCTGCCAATGTCGAATACACCATCTCACCCATTTGCTTGTGAAGTTCTATTTGATCCATAGGGTGGATGTCTTTTGCAAGAACATCAAGGTTGGTCCTTATATAGTCTGCAGCTGACTGTGGCTGCAGCATGGTTGGCATGAAATGACTCATGGTCATTTTCCCCTCTGTTATGTCATAAGCTGACCTAAGCCTCTGCTGGTTTGTAGGGGCCATTTTAAGCAATTGATTATAGAGCTGGAGCCTGAGTGGCTCATTTCTCTTTTTTATGTCAATGAATTGTTGCTTGATGCCTGTTTCAGCTCTCCTTTGCTGACTTGAGGAGCTGACCTCTCCTCCAATTATTCTTTCTTGTTCCTGCTGAAAGGAACTGGCAGATGCTTCCATGCTTGGCAGGCCCATGCCCAAGGATTGCCCAATAGGCATCTCTTCTTCTGAAAGGGGATTTATCCTCTGCCTTTTCTCCCCTTGAATTGTGGATGTGGTGAGGGGAGTCTCCTGCTCTCTATCCCTCTTTCGGTTTCTTTCTTCATTTTGTGGTGTTTGGAGCACCGAGGCCTCAATTGTAGTCTCTTGCCTAGGAGGCACAGTTTCTTGAGCCTGCTGCTCTTTGGATTTTGGGGCCTCAGCTGATTCTTCTTGCTGCATTGGCTGCCCTTCTTTTTGCTGTTCTGTTGTAGGAGGTGGTTGTTCCTGCTCCATCTGCTTTTCTTTACCCTTGCCTGATACCTGATGAACAGTTCTAGCTGCTTGCTGGTGGACTGTAGAGGATGAGGCAGCTGCTCCAAGTTGCCTTTGATAGGAAGAGGAAACCTGCCCACAAGTTTCCAAGTCAGCCTCTTTCTCAATATTCTTTGCCTCTCTTTGTAGCATTTTCTCTCTAGTGATTGCCTCCTCTAGAGTGCCCTCTTTCCAACTTAATAAATTGGCATATTTCTCAATATGAGGCAATCTGATGTGATCATAGCTACCCAATTTATATTTTACCCTCCTGAGAGAAATGAAATGATTAGGGTCATAAGGTACCCAGTGGAAACTGGTTTGAAATTGGAGGGTCTCTAGGATCCTATCTGCTTCCTTCCATCCCTCCTCCCTCTTGTTGTAAAGAAATGGGCCTAGCTGGTTCCTAACTTTTAGTTGCACCTTCTTGTTTTTACTGTGGAAATGGACCTGGTCTGCATTTCCAAACTGCCTGAAATACTCTAAGGCAAAGAGTCTCATAGGGACATATCTTGGCAGCCTATAAGGGTTCAACTCATAGCCATATATTTTGATTACTGTATGGTGTTGGTAAAAGTACCAATCACCAATGCTGTAGGCCTTTGAGAGCTGGAGTATTCTTTGCATCTCATCGGTCAATCTTGGAGGAGGGACACCAAATAACAAGGTCATAGTTGGATGGATAAAAAGATCTATGAATTCACAGTAGGTGTATGGTGAACAGGAGGTGTGATGAAAAACTGAAGTCCAAAATACCACAGACCTTGGGTTTCCCTGAGCATCAAGCTTCTTGAGAGGAATAGGGAAACTGTCAGGCTGATAAAATAAGAACAAGTGATAGATGTATGAGGTGTATCTAAACACCTTTTCCCTTTCTAGATTCATCAGTTGCTCATGAATCTTATTGGCAATGTATGCAACATAATCATAGTGCACAGTAGGAGGCTTTCCAGGGGAAAAAATGGACAGCATGGCCATAATGGTGTCATCAACATCCTCACATGACCTGTATCCCAGGACATAACTGATCAAGTCCACCAGCATTTTGCCCAAGTCATTTAGATATGGATTTCCAATAGGAGGTGTTCTCATAGCTTCAGAGCTTGGCTGAACAAATAATTGATTAATCTTGATGATCTGGGCACTGGACAGCTTGCCCCCCTTCTTTAAAAAGTCCATCATGGAAAGAGGAGTTAGAGGCTTTACAGTGTGAAAGTGCAGCATCTCATTTATGGCCTCAGGGGTGATATGGAACAAGACTGAACCTGAGGGACTGAGAACAGCTCTTTGACATGGATCATAGCTAGAACAGCATCGATGGATCAGGTTTGGAAGGACATTGACTTGAGGAAGGTTGAAAATGGGCAAATTGGAATCCCAAATCCCTAAAATATCAGCTCCACTGAGGTGTTGAGCCTTTAACTCATTTAGCATATGAATGTTAAACTTGGAATTCATTGAGAATGTCTCTGTCATATGGTAATCTTTGTCACCTAGGGCCTTCCACTCTAACTCTCTGTGTGGGGCATTCAAAGGTGGAATGTTCAGTGCTACTGGTGTTTCCATGGCTGACTAGTACTCTGAATTGTATTAGGACTTGTTTTACTGGAATGAGCAACACAGAGGGGTATTTTTGCAAGAGTGAGGCAAATTGCAGGGGAAAACGGGGTAAATTGTGGCGAGAACAATTGAAATGCTCCACAGAGAGTTAAATGAGCAACTGCTGGGACTAGTAACATTGTTTTCCCGGTGAATTAGTGCAGCTCAGGTTTTTAAGCCCACAAATGCGCAGATTGACTGTAAGTTTTATGAAAACTTGGCTAAATGTGGACTGTGCAGGTGAATTTCGACCCTACAACTGAAAATGGATGCTGGTCACCGGGGATTTGCTGGTAAATACACTGTTCTTCACTCTTTTTAAGCTAGCTTTGGAGAATTATGGACAAAACCAGGCGCGAAGGGAATGATTTGGATAAATACCTGGTGAATTGCCGGCAATGGTTACAATGCAGGTGGATTGGAAGCACCCACGGTCTTTGGATCGATTTCTGCAGGTTGGCGACGGAATGGTCGTAATTTGCATGCAGAGGGGAGCAATAGTTCTTTAGGCAAAAGTGACAAAAAACACGATTTTTGGCGAAAATATGGACTTTTTGGGTTATTGGCGCTTTTTTGGATGACGTCGGCATGACGTCATTGGGTGGGGTCAGGTACGGAAGGGTGACGTGGCGGCCTGCGAGTGGTCCACGGGGACTGGTGAGGTGGCGGACAGGTTGGAGCAGTGGCGGGCCGGGCGCTGACGTGGCGCTGAGTGGCATGACGTGGGGATGACGTAGCGGTGACGTGGGAAGGTGGTATACAAAGGGTGGTAAGCGGTTCCATCGGACCGCTTATGGTACGGTGGTGGTATTGGCAGGCGGCCTCCCGATAAGATTTGGGAGCGACGCGTGGCAGAGGCCTGACGTCACCCTCTGCCATTTCTCGGGAGGTAACGTCTGGTTATCGGGGGCGACCCGATATGGGTATGGGCCGTCGGATGGGAAAACCCAGATCCGACGGTCGACGGGTCGATAAGGTAGCAGGACGATATGGCAGCGGGCGGGGAATATTTTAATGTATTCCTTGAAATGCGCGTCCGGACGAAACTTTAAGCTTTGGCGGTTTTGCAGGTTTTTTCAATGTTTTTGGGCAAAAATGGGTTATAAGGGGTTTATTTACAAAGACAGGGTTAGGCTATTAAACCAAGCAGGTCTTGGTTTAATCCCAAAAATTAAGCTCTCGGCGCCTTTTTGCATTGCGCTCTAATGTTTTAGCGCTCAAACCTTTTAGAGCATATATAAAGCTATAACGCTTGGGAAAGGGGATATGTACATATTTGGGATTTTTCTATAGGATTAACCTAATAATAGGGGAAAGGGAGTATAGGGAGTTAAATAATAAGAAATTAGGAGTTAATATGAGTGGAAGAGGTGGATGAGGGGGGAAAAACACTAAGTTTTATATGAAATCAACTTAGTTTAGGAAGTAGATCAAAATGAAAAGAATTTTACATAAGAAATGTGGCTCTTAAAGAAACAAGAACCAACAAAAGACTTTGATTTCTTCCATGAACATAGGTAGTATTGGGATGTTAGTAATGAATGTAATGGGGGATAATCAGGGAGTTAGACATGCTTCATTGTATTGCTGCAAAACTGTTGAATAAGAGCCCTGCACTGGCACCATGTTTTTCCTTTGCTTGGGCTAGTGACATAAAAGAAATCATGCTTCTGCGACCCCATCTACCTACCCACTCTATTGCCTAGCATTTTTTGTTACTCCAAGGAGGGTGCACTTAGACTTGCAAACCCTTATGTGCCTTTTCTTTTCTTTTGGCCTTTTCTTTTGATTTTCTATCTAAGGCTAGCCTTATTGCTTCCAAGGCCCCAGATTAAACAGTTGGGAACCTTCATTCTCTACCTAACTACTTTATCTGCCAAGATTGAACTGTTTGGACAGATTTCTTTCTCTAATCTACAACAGAAAATTGAAACATGGGATGACCCAGCTTAGACTGTTGGATCACCCATTCAGAAGTGGGGCAGCATCAACCAACTGTAAACATGTGTCTTTCACCAAAATATGAGATCTTTGCATCACCAAAGTAGATCATATTGGCACTTCCCCTGCCAATCATGAAATATGAAACCTATCGGTATAGGTAGCTAATAGTGGCTCCACTTGGGGATGGTTTTTCTTCTTAAAAGACCAAGAACAGCAGGTCAGACTGCCTTGACTGTGTGACTTCTCTTCAAAACTTGAAAACTTTCTCTTTGGACTTCAAAACTGGAATCTGCCACACTTTTGGAACTTGCTGAACTAAAAAGCCTTTTCCTGCTTCTGCAATACTTTTCAAACTGAGCTATTTACATGCTGAAAGAAAACAGTATATACAACAGATTATGTACAGGGGAGCAGCCATGATATATACATGGAAAGTAATCAAAGTAGTGCTTTAACATCCAGCCATTTACAGGGCCCTCTTCAGCTTCAGTGCCATCCAGACTTTCCAAGAAATAAGTATTATTTCCTTGTACTGCTTGAATCACAAAAGGTCCTCTCCAAAGTGAGTCAAACTTGCCATGCTTACCCTTGTCTTCTCTTCTTGAATCCCATTTAAGCACTTTGTCACCAATAAAGAAATCTTCAGCTTTGGTTCTTCTATCAAAGGCTTTCTTCAGTTTCTCTTGTAGGACTTGAACTCTGTTAAACACTTGATCTCTGGTTTGCTGTAAGCATATAATTTGGTTTACCCTTCTTTGCATGTCATTTGGTTCAGCTTGACTTTCTTGAAGAAGTTTCATGACAGGGATCCCTAAGGATGAAGGGAATTTGGCTTCCATTCCATAAACCAATTCATATGGGCTGACCCCTATAGATCTCTTGGTTGTTAGCCTGTCTGCCCATAAGGCATTTACAAGCTTCTTATGCCAATTTTTCTTATTCTCTTCCAATACTTTCTTGATGATGTTGATAAGACTTTTGTTAGAAGATTCAGCTAAACCATTGCCTTGAGGGTAGTATGCTGTGGAGTGACCCAAAGTGATATGGAATTTGTGACAAAAGTTCACCATCTTCTTGGATCTGAAAGCAGCAGCATTGTCTGTTATAATCTTGTCAGGACAGCCAAATCTAGAAAGGATATTAGTCTCAAGGAATTGAATGATAGTAGAATCATTTGCCTGCCTACATGGAACAGCTTCAATCCATTTAGTAAAGTAATCTGTGGCTGTTAGAATCCATCTATGTTGGCCTGAGGATGAAGGATGAATTTCCCCAATGAAGTCCAAGCCCCATTGCTGAAAGGGTTTTTCTGTTGCAATAGGCTTTAAAGGAAGTGGTAGTAACTTTCTTTTTCCCTCAAACACTTGACATTTGTGACATGAAGTGGTAAATTTTTTAACATCAGAGAACAGAGTAGGCCAATAGTAACCAGCTCTTAATATCTTATCCACAGTGGACTTCCAGTACAAATGTCCACCACAATCTCCTACATGAAATTCTTTCATAACATTGTCAATCTCATCCATATTCAAACAGTTTAGCAGTATACCTTCATGATTTTTCCATAGTAAATTGCCATCTATAACACAAAATTTTGAAGCTTTCATTTTTAGAAATCTAGATTTGGTTCTGGACAATCCTGGGGGAGCACACAGGTTTTGCAATATATAACAAATATCAGAATACCAAGGGGATTGTTCAAAGGCTACATTGATCTTTGGAGTCGCCGGCTCCAGTTCATTGTCTAGTTGGTTAATGTCCAAGGCTTGGAAATTTGCTTCAAACAATAGTTTGGCCAAACCTTGCCCTTTTATCAGTTTTGTAGGTTTTATTTCAATGTCAAATTCTAAAATGTTGGCAATCCATTTTCCTCTCCTACCCTCTAAGTTTTCTTGAGTGAGTATGTCTTTCACAATGGGACTTGGTACATAAGCTATAACATGGGAGTATAAGATGTAGATCCTAAAGTCTTTGATGGCTTTGACCAAAGCATAAGCTTGCTTCTCCATGATCTGATATTTGAGAGGTGCATCTCTGAGGGCTCTACTAAAGAAAGCAATAGGTTTTTCATTTCCTTGGTCATCTTTCTGCAATAAGACAACAACAATGGTATGCTGGGAGGCAAAAGAGAAAATGATAAACTCTCTGTCAAATTGAGGATTTGTTAGGACTGGGGTTTGGGTAAGGGCCAATTTTATACCTTCAAAAGCTTGATTTTCTTCTACTGACCATTTTACCTTTGAATCCTTCTTTAGCATGTTGTTTAGTAATCTGATCAATTCTGCTAAATTTGGGATAAACCTCCTTAAAAAGTTGATCTTTCCCAAGAAGGCTTGTAATTCTTTGATGTTTCTTGGATGGGGCATTTGCAGGATGGCCTGTATTCTGTCTGGGTCAATTCTAATGCCATCCTTTGAAATGATATGACCCAACAGCTTACCTTCTTCCAAACCGAATAGAGACTTTTTGGGATTTAAGGAAATTCCATACTTCCTACATGTTATGAATATCTGTCTCAAGTGTTTTAGATGTTCTTGGTCAGATTTTGAGAAAGGTGTGAGATCATCTAAGTAAATAACAAGGAACTCATGGATCTCTTTGGCAAAAGCAATATCCATTGCTCTCTGAAATGTAGCTCCTGCATTTTTCAATCCAAAAGGCATTTTAACATATTTGAAAGTTCCCCATGGGGTTGTGAATGCTGTTTTATCTTGATCATCAGGGTGGACTAGGATCTGATTAAAGCCTGAGAATCCATCAAGTAATGATATTCTTGAAGCCCCCACCACCCTTTGGAGAATGTGATCCATTTTAGGTAAGGGATAATTGTCTTTGAGGGATACTTGGTTTAAATTCCTTAGATCAACGCAAAGCCTAATCTCACCGGTTTTCTTTCTTGTGGGCACCAAATTTGAAATCCAGTCTGAGAACCTGATTGGTGCTATGATACCAGCTTTAAACATTTTTTGTACCTCTTTCTCAATTGAAGGGAGAAGCATAGGATTGATCCTTCTCAATTTTTTCTTGAATGGCTTTTGATTAGGCTTGAGAGGGATAGTGTGTTGGATAATTGAGGTGTCATAGGATTTTAAATCCTCATAACTCCATGCAAAGACATCTTGGAACTCTTTAAATAGGTCAACGTATTTAGGTTTCTGGTCAGGAGGTAAAGATGCAGACAATTTTATTATTTTGGGTTTTTCAGGAGTCCCAATGTTACATTCTTCAATGGCAGCATTGAGGGGCTGCATTTTCGGTTTCCTAGGGACATCATTTGAGTCAAAAATGTTCTCCAATGGAGTTAGGCCTGTTGGTAGAAAGTTATCCTTTAGCTCTATGATTTCAGCCTCTGTTCCAGCTGCTTCCTCAAAATGGGATTGTTCAAGTTCTTGTATTTTCTCCTTGTCAAAGTTAGTTGGACAAAGCATTTGATTTGTTGTTTTGGGTGATATTGTTGTTTGGTCCTATTCACTCAATGGTTGTGTGTCTTTCACAGTGTCAACATCAATGTTCAAGCTTGAAAATTCATGCTGCAAGGTTAAGAAATTATTTATCTGTGTGTCATCCTCAAATACTTGCCAGTCTTTAACATTGTTTGGGACAGAAGGTCTGTGTTTTATCTCAGCTGTAAAACAATGGTTAGGTTCAAAAGGAAATTTGCATGTACTAGCAAATGTGGCTAAACTGTGTGCATGAAGGTTGTGGGTTCTAGCTATTTTGGTTATTTGAAATTCTGTGAAAGCTTTGAGAATTTCAGTAGCAGCAGCCCTGTATGATCTTAGTCTTTTGTCATTGGTGACAAAATTGCCTTTCACTTGTTGGATAACAAGGTCTGAATCTCCCATGATTGAAACTTTTGTGGCCTGTAATGATTTTACCAATTTGAGGCCTAGTAGAAGAGCTTCATATTCTGCCATATTGTTAGTACATCTGAAATTGAGCCTAAAAGCTCGGCCTTCTGCATGATTGCTTTGTTTGTTATGAATCCACACTCCAGCTCCTGCCCCTAATTTGTTGACTGATCCATCAAATTCAAGAAACCATAGGATCTCTTGATTTAAGGGATTTTCAACATTTTCTCTATGGCTTGGGACTATAAGTTGGAGTTCTTGTCTTTCACCTGGTTTTCCTTCTAGAACAGTTTCATTACTAGATTGCACACCCTTGTTTTCTTGGGAACTTGATTCCTCACTTATATGCAGGTCTTGTTCAAGCATGATAGATTTGTTATTGCCCATTGGACTTACATCATCGTTGAACAGAATGAAGGAGTCCATATCTGAATGGACTGCATAAATGGGGAAATTTTGAGGTTTTTCTTCACTGCTCACCATGTATTTCATGAGTGACTCTCTGTATAGCCTCTTGGGTTGCCCAAAGACAGAGATGGTGGCATATGACATGTCTAATTGCAGGGAACCTTGGAGTTTAACCCCCCATGATCTTGATAACAACATTCCATACTTGGGTGGGATATCAGCAACTACAACATCCATCAAGATTGTCTTATTTGGGTATTGGAAAAGTGACACACAGAGATCCTTTATCAGGCCTAAACACTTAACTTGGCTGGAGTCAAATGAAAATAGGTCCTTGTATGGTCTTGTAATATCTAGGTTCAATCTTTCCATGACTGATTTGGGCATCAGGTTGTGAGAGGCGCCTGAGTCAAACATTGCATTATGTAATACCTTATCATGAACATGCAGGCTGACATAAAAAGGTAAGATTCTTGTAACTGTTGTCTTTCCATCAACCTCTGGGCCGAAAAGTAGCTCTGGGGTGTCATCTAACACATTGACATCATCTTTATTGTGAGTGAGTTGAAGGGATTTCTTGATTTGTTGTTTGTAAATGTTATGCTTAGCTAGCTCTGAAAGAGGGATGGCTATCTTTAATTTTCCAATTTCAGCTTCTAAGTCAAAAGGCCTTTCAGATTGGATCTTGGTGTTGTGGTTAACAACCTTTTCTTTTTCAATTGAATTCTTAGAGCTTTCTTCTTGATTCTCATTTTGATCTTGAGACTTATCCCTTTTACTCACCTTTTGAAAAGTGTTGCTTGGATTATGCTGCAAGGGTGAAGTAGCGATTGGTTGTTGTTTGGAGGGAGATGCTTCAATTATTTCTTCAACTGTTACTTCACTTCTTATTGAATCAGTTTTTTCAATTGGTTCTGTGACAATGGTTTTCTTGGGCAGTGGGGTATCCTTTGTTTTCTCAGGCTGTGTCACATTTATAGTTCTGCTCCTTAGCTTGTATTGCTTATGAACTTCATAAACAGTTGTGGCATAGCCTTGTTTAAAATCAAATGACTCCCCTGATTTGGTTTGGAACTGCTTAATGTCATCATCCTTATGATCTTCTTGACTTAGAAAAATTTGTTGATCATCGTTCAGGCCCATTAGGTTAATGTGGGTATCATCTATCTGCTCATTAGAAGTAGATGTTTCAGCATAGTTTTCCTGGAATGGTGGTCTAATTTCTGGTTCAGGGCTTGCTCTACCAACATTAGGATTTTGATTTCTTCTAAAATTGGGATTCCTGATTGGGTTATTTTGTGGTGCTTCCCATGATGACTTCCTCTCAACTGATTCTACTCTGTCACCTAATCTCTGCATACCAGTGATTATTGCATCCAGTTTTTGATCCCAGCCTGAAGGCTCTTCTTTAAAGGTAGTCTTTCTCTCAGTTCTTGTCCTATTTCTCTTGGCTATCAGGTTGGCTTCTACACTCACTGCTATATCTTGCATTTCAGCTAAAGTTCGGGGAGCCCTTTCCCTTAATTGATATGCCATATCTGAATCAAACCCATCAAGAAAGGTATATAGGGCCAGATCTGGAGGGGGTCTAAGATTTTGGGGAATAGCATTGTAGACATTGTTAAATCGAGCACAGTAGTCCAGGACAGTTTCTTGTGGACCTCTTTTGATTGTATTGTATTCGGATAAAATATGAAGTGGATCCTTCTTCTTCTCCCATCTGTTGATAAATGTTTGATACAGGGCTTCAGGGTCAGCTATTGAGTTTGCTGTAAGTGACCTAAACCATGTTATTACATCTCCTGTTAGGCTTTGCACAAAAATTTTCATTCTAACCCCATCATCATCTATTTCGTAGTTTTCAAAGTAGTCCTGCATTTTCTTAGTATGTTGAAGGGCTGGATAAGAGCCAGTACCATCGAAGTATGAGATCTTGCTTTGGTACTCTTGAGGCATAGGAGCTGGATTGGCCGGTAACTACAGTGGAGCATATCTATTAGCCATGTTTGGAGGGACAATATGAGTAACAGGGATGAATGGGACAAGTGGGGGAAAGGGGGTGAAAGGGGTATGTGTAGTTGATGGAGGGGTTGGAAGAATACCTTGTGAAGTGGATGATGAACTAGTAAATTGTGGACCAGTGGTATGAGGATGAAGAGAAGCCTTAGCAAGGGTTGGAATGTCAGTTTGAATACCCGCTTCTGAGCTAGATTCTGAAAGAGTCCCTTCTGATTTGTGTCTCTTGAGGATTCTTGAAATCAAGTTTGGGTTTTGAAACTCAAGTGATGGGTCAGGATCTGGGTTATATCTTGTATAGCGAGTTTTCTTCTTAGGAGCCAACTTCTGTGATTTTTATTTAGGAGAATTTTCAAGGAGGCTAGTGATATTTGATAAGGACTGATCAGATATAGCGCAACTGTATGGAACTTAAGACTGAATAAAGATTGACTGAGGCAACTTTTATATACTCCTGCAAATGCAAAGCAGAGGCAGTTTCTAAGGCTATCTGGCTGTCACTCAGGCTTTATCTACAGTATTAAGAATCAGACAGGGGGTTATAAAGTTTATTCAGTTCCCCAGTGGAGTCGCCATTTATGTTATCACCCAGGTTGTTCCCTTTGACTTCTGATGGAATACGGCCGGGGTAACCACTAACCAAGCTTTGGATTACAGGTTCTAGCCAACTTGTAATCAGAGAGGGCTCTCTCTTATGATTTTACACTATGTTCTAGGGGATCTTAGGCTAGCTATGAGGTAAGGGTTTTGGTTTTATATTTTTGGTTGAACGATGTCTTTCAGTACCTAAGATGATATCTTTAGATAGTTTTAGTCCATTGGGCAATGGAGTCTGTGGTTACAGGCTGTTTGAAATGTTTAGGTGGGATTGTTGAAACTGCAGGGCCATTTAAATATTTCATGAAACAAACTTGAAATTGAGGTGATGAAGTATGTTTAACCAGTGGAAGGCATTTAAGAATTTTCCACTAAGCTGGTGGTGTGAGAAAGAGATGTATTGCCCAGGAGCAGGTTTGAATTACTGAACAATAATCACTGTGATAGGTACAGTCTGAAGGTGCAGCAATTAAGAATCACACTCTTATAACTATAACTGAGGAGAACATTCATAACAGCATAGATTGAGTCCAGGGTATTCTATGAATAAATCCTGAAACTATTCTTTTTCTTTGCCATTAAACTGTGAAACATAGAACATGAAATGGATTATGAAGGAAATAACAAACATAACGAAGAGGTTAAAGAAACTTATTGTTCCATGAAATACGCAGGAATCCTGTAGCATTCAGCAAACACACCATAACGCGTCAGACAACACAGAACTTTGGAAATTCCATCAGCTTTTGTATTAAAACTCTGAACATTTACAGCATAGGATCTCTTGAAGAGAAAATCAACAACCCTTGCAAGCTTGTGCGAGGGGGAATATATACAATCGGTTTTACAAAAATATCTAAACCGCTGAGTCATTTGATTAATAAATACATTCACCAACTTTCAAAATAGCAGCTAAGGAAGTTATTGCTGCTCTAAATACAAAATGAATGCTCTTTAATTCTGTCAGAAGTCTTTTTGACCTTTGGAGGCCACTGAGTCGGTTGAGCGTTCTGCATTTATGCTGAATGATGTGTCTTTATGGCTGTGTCGTGCTGTAGCTTTCTCGGCCTTGTCCCCTGTAGCTGTCAGTGTTGCTGTGGTGGCCGAATTTGTCTACTGAGTTGGCTCAGTCCACTCTTCTCAAGTCATACTGAATGTATCAAATTTTCTGAACATGATGACTTATATTTTAATGAAAAAAAACTTGATGAAAGCCTGTTGTTTACAGTAATAACTGTATCATGCTTGTTGGAAATAATACTGAGAGGGGGGGTGAATCAGTATTATCAGATCAATCAAACTTTTTCAATGCTCAGAAACATATACGCTACTTCAGTTAGGTGAACCAGCGTGTACACGCTACTATGACTAAACAAAACAGCGTATAAGAAGAAAACTCATAATTTAGTTAGCTTATTCTTCAGTTAAGTTCATCAGGACATTATTCACCACATTAATAGTAAACAGGTGCAGTATAACAGAATAGATCAAAAGCCACACACATGAACACCAAGATGTAAGGTGGAAACCCAATGTGGGTGAAAACCACCTGCTGCAAGTTGTCTCTATCTTTCTTTAATATGAAACTTCAGTTTACAATCTTTTGTACTGGTGCAGCCTTATACCAGTACGCAGGCTACAACCTGCAGAAGGCTACAACCTTCTCTCGTTCTCCAAACTTCCTTGGAAGGGAGCTCCAACCCCCTTTGCTCTTGTACTAGCCAAGATACTAGTACGTAGGTGCTGACCTACAATCTTCTTTCCTTCAGGTACCACCTTTCATACATTTTCAGACTGGATATTCCTGAAGCACAACATTACAATCTGTAGACCCCAATTCATTCAATTTTCACAACAGATCATTGAAGCATAAAACAACCAAACTTTGAATCACTGAACCACTGAACCCTGTCAATCACCAGTTACCAGAACACAGAGCAGACTACAGAACTCTGCAATAACAGTCAGACCCCACTGTAAACCCAAAAACAAGCTTCAAAAGATATACGCTACTTCAATGAGCAAAACCCGCGTATACACGCGCTTTTGCCGAAGCCAACCTGCGTACAGATCTAAAAATAAATTTTCTCAATTTGCAGCTGTACCAGACATCAGTTAGACCCAGAACATAACATTGCGACAATATGCAGATCTAGAAATACGCATAATCACCCATATCATGATAGTGCATTTCAAACCATTAGATCCCGATCCATCCTTAGATCTAGTCTTCCATCAACCGATGTGATCTCTCCTTGGCTTAGATCAAGCAACCCAGCACCTGCATATCAGATCTCTTTCTCTCTTAGATATTCAAGCCTTGTCGAAAGATGTATTTGCCTAATGATCTTCTTCTCCTTATATAGCCTTAGGCCTTGCTCAATACCAAGAGCCAAAACCATAGTAACACAATACCATCAACTTCAAAACTAGGGATCGACACGCCCGTCGAGACACAATGGTCCGAAATCATAGGCACAACTTCCAAGGACTAACCACCATGGACCAAAAGGTACTTTTCCACATACACGCGCTTTTTCTGAATCCAACTAGCGTGTACACGCGACTTGAGCTTAACGAACCTGCGTATATGAACTTCCTTGGCATGCTGTACTAAGATCTGTCTTCTGATTAAGTTGCCATCACCTGTACCAACCTCTGAACACCTGTACCAACCTCTGAGTGAGTTGCCATCAAGGACAACACTTGAATCATAATGCCAACAATCTCCCCCTTTGGACTTGATGGCAACCACCACACCAAGTCACTCTCCCCCTTTGACATCAAGGGCAAAGGGCTGTGCTCCCCCTGAGGACATGCTGATACCTCTGCTTCCCCCTGAAAGTAGGCCAGATCTGCAAAAGATGTTCTTCAACAAGAACCAAGACTTATACACCATAAGGGACCTTCCTATCACCAAAAGACTCAATACATACATCCAGACTCCCTACCAAGAGGGGACATAACAGAAACAACCAATTATATTACAGCATTCATCCCAGGCATAGTGGGGAAACCAACATAGGCCGTTACATGACCTTGACACCATAAAAGAGACATCGCAAGAGAGATACATGACATAGAGACAACAGATCTAGACCAAGACTTATGAAAGTCACCAGCAGCATATGATAAACATCTTTTTAGATCAGCAACCGGGATTTCTTTCTGAGCTCCTTTTCCTGAAATCAACAACCAAAACATCTGAATGCCAACAATGCTTTATGAGACTTTTAAGCTGCTCCCCCTGAACCTGTGCCTGCTGCACCCCCTGAAACCGTGCCTGAAGAATTCTGACATACCCATTGCTGTTCAGAACTCCAGAGTTTGCCCTTGCTGTTCAGAACTTCATATACGCGATTTCTCCTGCATGAAACAGCGTATGTACGCGGATATAATCCTGCAACAAGCGTACACCTTACACGCGACTTTCCCAGCATAAATCCGCGTGTATACGCGTATATACCTTACGTAACTTGCGTATACCAACTTTTCTGTAGAACAGACAAGCTTCAACAGCAGGATGAAGCGTCAACTACTCCCAGCTTTTGTCTGAGATGTTCAAAAGTTTCCCTGGGCAGTGGTTTTGTGAGAATATCAGCAACTTGTTCCTTAGAAGGAACATACTCCAACTTGACCTTCTGCTCAAGCACTTGTTCCCGGAGAAAATGGTACTTGATTGGTATGTGCTTGGTCTTTGAGTGCATGACTGGATTCTTTGAAATGCTGATTGCACTAGTATTATCACATAAGATAGAAACTGGTGGAGTGCAAGTGATTTGAAAGTCCTGCAAGGTCTGCATCATCCAAAGAAGTTGTGTGCAACAAGATGCCGCAGCCACATATTCTGCTTCAGCTGTAGATAAGGCAATCGAACTCTGTTTCTTGCTGAACCAAGATACTAATCTGGAACCCATGAAGAAAGCACCACCACTTGTGCTTTTCCTATCATCCACACTTCCAGCCCAATCTGCATCTGTGTAAGCATGAAGAGTGAGATCTGTATTTCTAGGATACCATAAGCCATAGTTTTGGGTCCCTTGAAGATATTTGAAGATTCTTTTGACTGCCTGAAGATGAGTTTCCTTTGGGTTGGCTTGAAATCTTCCAACCATTCCTACAGCATGTGTAATATCTGGTCGAGTACCTGTCAAATAAAGCAAACTCCCAATCATGGATCTATAAGTGGGTTGGTGAACTGCTGCTGATTCATCATTAGCACTGAGGCTGCATCCTGTAACCATGGGTGTACAAACTGGCTTTGACTCTTCCATGCCATACTTCTTCAAGATCTGTTTGAGGTATTTGGTTTGAGACAAGAAGATACCTCCTTCATTTTGTTGGATTTGCAATCCAAGAAAATATGTCAATTCTCCAAGAAGTGACATTTCGAATTCTTTCTGCATAACCAAGGCAAAGTTTTGACTCATAGTCTCTTCATTGCTGCCAAAAATAATATCATCTACATAAACAACAAGAATTAGCAATTTGTTATTTTCAACTTTTATATAGAGATTGCTATCTGCTGATCCTTTTGAAAAGCCTTGTTGGTGAAGATATTTGTCCAACCGATAATACCAAGCCCTTGGAGCTTGTTTGAGTCCATAGAGTGCCTTTTTCAATCTGCATACAAGGTTTGGATCATTCCCAAGAATGAAGCCATCTGGCTGCTCAATATATACTTCTTCTTCTAAGTCTCCATTCAGGAAGGCTGATTTCACGTCCATTTGAAATACCTTGAAGTTTTGAAAGCTTGAGAGAGCAAGGAACATTCGGATGGCCTCTAGTCTTGCCACAGGAGCAAAGGTCTCTTCAAAATCTATTCCTTCTTGCTGTGCATACCCTTTACAAACAAGTCTGGCCTTGTTTCTAATTACTTCTCCATTTTCATTTAATTTATTCTTGAAGACCCATTTTGTTCCTATTACATTCTTATCTTTTGGTCTAGGAACTAATTCCCAAGTGTTGTTCTTTTCGATTTGCTCAAGTTCTTCATCCATTGCTTTGACCCAACATTCATCTTTGCATGCCTCTTTCACATTTTGTGGTTCAGTGGAGGAGAGTAGTGCCAAGTAGCTTGAAGCTTCTGCAAGTGTCCTTCTTGTTTGTACTCCTGCTTCTTTTTGCCCCACAATCTGAGTTTCTGGATGATTCTTTTGGACATATCTGGATGGAGTCTTCTCTTCTATTCTTGTCTGCTCCTCTGGTTCTTCTTGAGATTCTTCTTCTTCTTGAGGTTCTTCTTCTACATCATTTCGCCTTTGAGAGTAACCTTCATCTTCTTCAATGTCTTCATGATGAACTTGCCTAGGAATATATCCCTTCTCATCAACCACTATATCAATACTGTCAACAATTCTGCCAAGTCTTTTATTGTAGCACTTGTATGCTTTGCTATGTGGAGAATAACCAAGAAGAATGCCCTCATCTGCTCTAGGTTCAAGTTTGCCAAGTTGCTCATCAGTATTCTTAATATAACATTTGCTCCCAAAGATTTTGAAATGCTTCACGGAAGGAGTTTTACCACTCCAAAGCTCATGAGGTGTTTGAGTGCTGTTTACTCGGACATTTGTTTTGTTAAGAATAATAACAGCAGCATGTGCAGCTTCACCCCAGAAGGTTGCAGGAGTACCTGATTCATCGAGCATAGCACGAGCCATTTGTTGGATAGTTCTGTTCATTCTTTCCACAACCCCATTTTGCTGAGGAGTTCTAGCTGTAGAGAATTCTCTTCTTATCCCATGTTCATCGCAGAAATCAAAAAATTCATTTGATGTGAACTCCCCACCTCTGTCAGATCTGAGGCACTTAATTTTGTGTCCTGATTCATTTTCAGCCAATGCTTTGAAGGATTTGAATTTTTCGAATGCTTCATCTTTGTGCTTCATAAGCCCTAACCAAACAAACCTTGAGAAATCATCAATGAATAATATCAGATATTCTTCTCCTCGAGGTGTCCTTTTCCTAAATGGACCACATACATCTGTATGGACTAGCTCAAGAGGCAAGCTAGCTGATCCTTCCTTCTCTGGAAAGTTAGTTCTGGTTTGCTTTCCAAACTGACAAGATTTGCATATGGTGTTGTCTGGAATTTTGATATCTGGAAGATCGCGAACTGCCTGATATTTGCATGCTTTCCTTATTTGTGAGAAGCTTAGATGTCCCAACCTTCGATGCCATAACCAGTGCTCTTCATCCTTGCTAAGATAGCATTGTTGTTGTCCTTCTTCAAATATGTACAGATTATTTGGAGTTCTTTTGCCTTTGAGAACTGTTTTACCTGTATCAAGATCACGAACAAGACATCCATTCGATCTGAAAATAACCTCGGTTTTTTGATCACACATCTGGCTGACACTTAGTAGATTATGCTTCAATCCATCAACATACAAAACATTTCCAGCCTTGACCTTTTCTTTCAAAGGAGCAATACCTTTTCCTTTTATAGTTGCAGGAGTATCATTTCCAAAAGATACTTTCTTTCCCTTTTCTAAAGTAGAATAAGATTCAAGTTTTTCTTTATCACCTGTCATATGTTTCGAACATCCACTGTCAATGTACCATAGATTTTCCTGTCCTTCTGCATAAAAAGCTATCCCACATCTTTCTGTCTGAGGTTCCTTTATTCTCCATTTTTTGGTGCTCGTGGCTTGTTCCTTTTTCTCCTGAAACCTGCTCCTGCATTCAGAGTCTTTATGACCAAAATTATTGCAAATAGAACATTCAACTTCATTTTCAAGAACCGAAAAGTTGTTATAGGTCCTCTTTGTAATCCCTGTCATACTTCTTTGTTTTTGAGCTTCCCTAGTCATGATTGTTTTATATGCAACACACTGAGCTGCTTTGTGACCAAAGTTATGGCAAGAAAAGCATTGTCCATTGAAGAAGCTTCTGCGGTTATTGAATCTACCAGCCAACTGATTGTAATTTCTATTTTCATCTATTCTTGAGCCAAACTGAGAGGATTTTACCTGTGGTTGGTTGTAGCTTTTGTTCACCCTTAAGAAGGATTGTCCCTGATAGTTTCTGTTTGTAATTCGTCCCTGCTTTACCTGATTATCTTCATTGTTCTTCTGCTCATTTCTTCTTGCTGCATCAAGATAACTTTTTGAGGTGGATGCTTGAGAGGTTTCTCCATTATAGCCCAAACCTGTCTTGTTTAGAGGAGACCGCTGCACATTGATAATCTCATCCAAAGTTTCAGATCCTTTGACAAACTTAAGATTAATAGTTTTTGTTTTCTCAATTTCTTTTCTGAGACCAACAATTTCACCTTCTAGTTTTTCAAGATGTTTTTCCTTTTCATCAATTTGAAATTGCAAAGTATCAATGATCACACTCTTTTCTTCTATGCATCTCTTGAGTCTAGTAATTTCATTATAGAGATTATCCACATCTACAGCATCCTCATAATCATCATCTTCAAATGCCATTAACAGCTTATATTTATTACCTTGTTCATCTTCATCACTGTTTGATAAGCCATCACTATCTTCATGGGTGTAGTAGCTTTTCTTATTTGCACTTTGTTTCTTGTTCCATCTAGCAGGTTCTTTTCCTTTATCCTTATAAGGACATTTTGCAGCATAATGACCTACTCTTCCACAAGCAAAGCATTTGAAAGGTAGCTTACCTCTGAACCTTCCAGAACCCCTTTGAAGATTTCTGACAAAATTTGATTCTTCTTCCTCTTCTTCTGGAACATGGCTTGCTTCATAGTAATCTTCTTTTCCTGATGCCTTAAAAGCAGCTTCCCTTCTGTCAGATGGACCTCCCTTTCTCATTTCATAAGCAGTTAGAATTCCATGTAGCTGAGACATAGTGAGAACACGGAGATTTTCTTTTTCTTCTATTGCAGATACTTTAGATTCAAACTTGGGGGATAATGATCTTAGAATCTTTTGAACTACTATAGTCTCTTTTATTTCTTCACCCAAATTTTTCATGCAATTAACAATCTCATCTACCCGAAGAAAATAATTAGCCACACTTTCATCATTATACATCTTGAGAGTCTCATATTGAATCCTGAGAGTTTGAAGTTTAGCTTGCTTTACCTGTTCATCTCCTTCATAGCTAGTGATCATTTTGTCCCATATCTCTTTTGCTGATTTGAAGTGCATGACCTTCATGAATTCTGTTTGGGATATACTTCCTAATAGAGTACTGACTGCTTTTGCATTTGTTTCATACTGCTTTTTCTCAGCTGGATCTGTAGGAGTAGCTGAAGGAAAAGCATAGCCTGTTTCTACAATATTCCAAACTTCTGTACCAAGAGATTGAAGATATGCAGTAACTCTTACCTTCCAATAATTGAAATTTGTCCCATCAAAAATCGGTGGCCTGATTGATGCTTCTTTCTCGTAGTTGCTCATGATGAATGATCTACCTTCAAGCGATCAAGCTTCTCTGAAGGACCTGCTCTGATACCAATTGTTGGAAATAATACTGAGAGGGGGGGTGAATCAGTATTATCAGATCAATCAAACTTTTTCAATGCTCAGAAACATATACGCTACTTCAGTTAGGTGAACCAGCGTGTACACGCTACTATGACTAAACAAAACAGCGTATAAGAAGAAAACTCATAATTTAGTTAGCTTATTCTTCAGTTAAGTTCATCAGGACATTATTCACCACATTAATAGTAAACAGGTGCAGTATAACAGAATAGATAAAAGCCACACACATGAACACCAAGATGTAAGGTGGAAACCCAATGTGGGTGAAAACCACCTGCTGCAAGTTGTCTCTATCTTTCTTTAATATGAAACTTCAGTTTACAATCTTTTGTACTGGTGCAGCCTTATACCAGTACGCAGGCTACAACCTGCAGAAGGCTACAACCTTCTCTCGTTCTCCAAACTTCCTTGGAAGGGAGCTCCAACCCCCTTTGCTCTTGTACTAGCCAAGATACTAGTACGTAGGTGCTGACCTACAATCTTCTTTCCTTCAGGTACCACCTTTCATACATTTTCAGACTGGATATTCCTGAAGCACAACATTACAATCTGTAGACCCCAATTCATTCAATTTTCACAACAGATCATTGAAGCATAAAACAACCAAACTTTGAATCACTGAACCACTGAACCCTGTCAATCACCAGTTACCAGAACACAGAGCAGACTACAGAACTCTGCAATAACAGTCAGACCCCACTGTAAACCCAAAAACAAGCTTCAAAAGATATACGCTACTTCAATGAGCAAAACCCGCGTATACACGCGCTTTTGCCGAAGCCAACCTGCGTACAGATCTAAAAATAAATTTTCTCAATTTGCAGCTGTACCAGACATCAGTTAGACCCAGAACATAACATTGCGACAATATGCAGATCTAGAAATACGCATAATCACCCATATCATGATAGTGCATTTCAAACCATTAGATCCCGATCCATCCTTAGATCTAGTCTTCCATCAACCGATGTGATCTCTCCTTGGCTTAGATCAAGCAACCCAGCACCTGCATATCAGATCTCTTTCTCTCTTAGATATTCAAGCCTTGTCGAAAGATGTATTTGCCTAATGATCTTCTTCTCCTTATATAGCCTTAGGCCTTGCTCAATACCAAGAGCCAAAACCATAGTAACACAATACCATCAACTTCAAAACTAGGGATCGACACGCCCGTCGAGACACAATGGTCCGAAATCATAGGCACAACTTCCAAGGACTAACCACCATGGACCAAAAGGTACTTTTCCACATACACGCGCTTTTTCTGAATCCAACTAGCGTGTACACGCGACTTGAGCTTAACGAACCTGCGTATATGAACTTCCTTGGCATGCTGTACTAAGATCTGTCTTCTGATTAAGTTGCCATCACCTGTACCAACCTCTGAACACCTGTACCAACCTCTGAGTGAGTTGCCATCAAGGACAACACTTGAATCATAATGCCAACAATGCTGGTCCACCATTCCTGTGTAGGCAATTGATGCCTCAAAATTGCACCTAAGGTTTCATCTGCCTCTGTATATTTGTAGAAATTTGGAGGCACCTCAAACAAATGGTTGATTTCATTCATAATAAAAAACAAATTCTCCACTTTTTCATAAAGGCTCTGCCCAGATGCAGGCCCTGCTTCCTCTGGAGTGCTTGATCCTGCAGTGATCTGATTAGTGGCAAATGCATTTACCCTTTTTGCATAGTTCTCATGTGATAGTAGCCTTCCTGCGCTGTTCAGTAAGCTGGGAAGGCCTCTGTTATGCAATACTGTGAATTTTTCCACAAACGTATTTACTTCTGTTTGCATCTCCTGGCACATTCTATCCAAGGTCTGCACCAGGCTTCTCAAAGTGAGCACTCTTTTTATCAGTAATATGGTGTTAGTTCTGCCAGAGATACCCATGGCTGTCAGCTGAGAGCCTGTACGGTTGTTGAGGACGTTGATCATCCTGTTGGCTATCTCAGGCATGTTTCCAAGAGATGCCCTTGCCTTTTGAATTTCCTTGTGAGCCCTGCTGATGACATCCATCTGCTCATGAATAGTCTCTATATACTGCCATTGATCTGTTATTGATTGGCCAATGTTGGCCCATAAAACTTTCTTGACCTCAGCCACCATCTTGTCAGGAGTGAGCTCTTTTTCCAGCTCCTTTATCTTCTCCTTAAGAGCTTTTATTTCTCTTCCTTTTTCAGCTACACTCTGTTTGGATTTGTCATATTTTTCATTAAGAGTAGCTAGCTTTTCCTTGGCTTCATTCAGCTCTGCCATCTGGGCTTCTAGGACTTGAATTTCATTCATCAACTTCTGCATGTCCAGGCTTGGAGCCTGCTCTGATGTTGGTGCTGGTGCTGATGTTGATGGAGCTGTCTCAACTGTCTGTACTGTAGGAGGAGTGACAATTTGAGGGGGTTCCTCAAGGTTGATTACTTGCTGAGGGGGCTGAGATGTTTGGCCTCCTTCTTTCTGTTGTAGGGCTGCCTACAATGCAGCCTCTGTTTCTACCAATTTTCCCTCTGTCTGGACCAGTTGCTTATGGAGTGATATCAGCATGGCTGCTACATCTTGGTCCTGCCTTCGTTGGGCAACCTCTTCTGTTTGAGGGTGAAGGGTTGCTGGGATCTTTATCATCTTTCTTAAAGCTGCAATGTCTGAATCTCTTATCTTTAGCAGCTCCTTTATAGCTTTAGGATCCTTTGGGTCATGCCCAAGCTCTATGATTATATCCTCCAAAGACCTGATCCTGTTGTCTTTGGCCTGAAAGGATGCCTTCTCCAACTCAAGTTGGGCAGTTGTATTGTTCAGGCTATTTTCCAACCTATGTGCCAAGAAGGTCTTGTCTGCCAATGTCGAATACACCATCTCACCCGTTTGCTTGTGAAGTTCTATTTGATCCATAGGGTGGATGTCTTTTGCAAGAACCTCAAGGTTGGTCCTTATATAGTCTGCAGCTGACTGTGGCTGCAGCATGGTTGGCATGAAATGACTCATGGTCATTTTCCCCTCTGTTATGTCATAAGTTGACATAAGCCTCTGCTGGTTTGTAGGGGCCATTTTAAGCAATTGATTATAGAGCTGGAGCTTGAGTGGCTCATTTCTCTTTTTTATGTCAATGAATTGTTGCTTGATGCCTGTTTCAGCTCTCCTTTGCTGACTTGAGGAGCTGACCTCTCCTCCAATTATTCTTTCTTGTTCCTGCTGAAAGGAACTGGCAGATGCTTCCATGCTTGGCGGGCCCATGCCCAAGGATTGCCCAATAGGCATCTCTTCTTCTGAAAGGGGATTTATCCTCTGCCTTTTCTCCCCTTGAGTTGTGGATGTGGTGAGGGGAGTCTCCTATTCTCTATCCCTCTTTCGGTTTCTTTATTCATTCTGTGGAGTTTGGAGCACCGAGACCTCAACTGTAGTCTCTTGCCTAGGAGGCACAGTTTCTTGAGCCTGTTGCTCTTTGGATTTGGGGCCTCAGCTGATTGTTCTTGCTGCATTGGCTGCCCTTCTTTTTGCTGTTTTGCTGTAGGAGGTGGTTGTTCCTGCTCCATCTGCTTTTCTTTACCCTTGCTTGATACCTGATGAACAGTTCTAGCTGCTTGCTGGTGGACTGTAGAGGATGAGGCAGCTGCTCCAAGTTGCCTTTGATAGGAAGAGGAAACTTGCCCACAAGTTTCCAAGTCAGCCTCTTTCTCAATATTCTTTGCCTCTCTTTGTAGCATTTTCTCTCTAGTGGTTGCCTCCTCTAGAGTGCCCTCTTTCCAACTTAATAAATTGGCATATTTCTCAATATGAGGCAATCTGATGTGATCATAGCTACCCAATTTATATTTTACCCTCCTGAGAGAAATGAAATGATGAGGGTCATAAGGTACCCAGCGGAAACTGGTTTGCAATTGGAGGGTCTCTAGGATCCTATCTGCTTCCTTCCATCCCTCCTCCCTTTTGTTGTAAAGAAATGGGCCTAGCTGGTTCCTGACTTTTAGTTACACCTTCTTATTTTTACTGTGGAAATGGACCTGGTTTGCATTTCCAAACTGCCTGAAATACTCTAAGGCAAAGAGTCTCATAGGGACATATCTTGGCAGCCTATAAGGGTTCAACTCACAGCCATATATTCTGATTACTGTATGGTGTTGGTAAAAGTACCAATCACCAATGCTGTAGGCCTTTGAGAGCTGGAGTATTCTTTGCATCTCATCGGTCAATCTTGGAGGATGGACACCAAATAACAAGGTCATAGCTGGATGGATAAAAAGATCTATGAATTCACAGTAGGTGTATGGTGAACAGGAGGTGTGATGAAAAACTGAAGTCCAAAATACCACAGACCTTGGGTTTCCCTGAGCATCAAGCTTCTTGAGAGGAATAGGGAAACTGTCAGGCTGATAAAATAAGAACAAGTGATAGATGTATGAGGTGTATCTAAACACCTTTTCCCTTTCTAGATTCATCAGTTACTCATGAATCTTATTGGCAATGTATGTAGCATAATCATAGTGCACAGCAGGAGGCTTTCCAGGGGAAAAAATGGACAACATGGCCATAATGGTGTCATCAACATCCTCGCATGACCTGTATCCTAGGACATAACTGATCAAGTCCACCAGCATTTTTCCCAAGTCATTTAGATATGGATTTCCAATAGGAGGTGTTCTCATAGCTTCAGAGCTTGGCTGAACAAATAATTGATTAATCTTGATGATCTGGGCACTGGACAGCTTGCCCCCCTTCTTTAACAAGTCCATCATGGAAAGAGGAGTTAGAGGCTTTGCAGTGTGAAAGTGCAGCATCTCATTTATGGCCTCAGGGGTGATATGGAACAAGACTGAACCTGAGGGACTGAGAACAGCTCTTTGACATGGATCATAGATAGAACAGCATCGATGGATCAGGTCTGGAAGGACATTGACTTGAGGAAGGTTGAAAATGGGCAAATTGGAATCCCAAATCCCTAAAATATCAGCTCCACTGAGGTGTTGAGCCTTTAACTCATTTAGCATATGAATGTTAAACTTGGAATTCATTGAGAATGTCTCTGTCATCTGGTAATCTTTATCACCTAGGGCCTTCCACTCTAACTCTCTGTGTGGGGCATTCAAAGGTGGAATGTTCAGTGCTACTGGTGTTTCCATGGCTGACTAGTACTCTGAATTGTATTAGGACTTGTTTTACTGGACTGAGCAACACAGAGGGGTATTTTTGCAAGAGTGAGGCAAATTGCAGGGGAAAACGGGGTAAATTGTGGCGAGAACAATTGAAATGCTCCACAGAGAGTTAAATGAGCAACTGCTGGGACTAGTAACACTGTTTTCCCGGTGAATTAGTGCAGCTCAGGTTTTTAAGCCCACGAATGCGCGGATTGACTGTAAGTTTTATGAAAACTTAGCTAAATGTGGACTGTGCAGGTGAATTTTGACCCTACAACTCAAAATGGATGCTGGTCACTGGGGATTTGCTGGTAAATACACTGTTATTCACTCTTTTAAGCTAGCTTTGGAGAATTATGGACAAAACCAGGCGCGGAGGGAATGATTTGGATAAATACCTGGTGAATTGCAGGCAATGGTTACAATGCAGGTGGATTGGAAGCGTCCACGGTCTTTGGATCGATTTTTCAAGGTTGGCGACGGAATGGTCGTAATTCGCATGCAGAGGGGAGCAATAGTTCTTTAGGCAAAAGTGACAAAAAACACGAATTTTGGCGAAAATATGGACTTTTTGGGTTATTGGCGCTTTTTTGGATGACGTCAGCATGACGTCATCGGGTGGGGTCGGGTACGGAAGGGTGACGTGGCGGCCTGCGAGTGGTCCACGGGGACTGGTGAGGTGGCGGACAGGTTGGAGCAGTGGCGGGCCGGGCGCTGACGCGGCGCTGAGTGGCATGACGTGGGGATGACGTAGCGGTGACGTGGGCAGGTGGTATACAAAGGGTGGTAAGCGGTTCCATCGGACTGCTTATGGTACGGTGGTGGTATTGGCAGGCGGCCTCCCGATAAGATTTGGGAGCGATGCGTGGCAGAGGCCTGACGTCACCCTCTGCCATTTCTCGGGAGGTAACGTCCGGTTATCGGGGGCGACCCGATATGGGTATGGGCCGTCGGATGGGAAAACCCAGATCCGACGGTCGATGGGTCGATAAGGTAGCAGGACGATACGGCAGCGGGCGGGGAATATTTTAATGTATTCCTTGAAATGCGCGCCCGGGCGGAACTTTAAGCTTTGGCGGTTTTGCGGGTTTTTTCAATGTTTTTTGGCAAAATGGGTTATAAGGGGTTTATTTACAAAGACAGGGTTAGGCTATTAAACCAAGCGGGTCTTGGTTTAATCCCAAAAATTAAGCTCTCAGCGCCTTTTTGCATTGCGCTCTAATGTTTTAGCGCTCAAACCTTTTAGAGCATATATAAAGCTATAACGCTTGGGAAAGGGGATATGTACATATTTGGGATTTTTCTATAGGATTAACCTAATAATAGGGGAAAGGGAGTATAGGGAGTTAAATAATAAGAAATTAGGAGTTAATATGAGTGGAAGAGGTGGATGAGGGGGGAAAAACACTAAGTTTTATATGAAATCAACTTAGTTTAGGAAGTAGATCAAAATGAAAAGAATTTTACATAAGAAATGTGGCTCGTAAAGAAACAAGAACCAACAAAAGACTTTGATTTCTTCCATGAACATAGGTAGTATTGGGATGTTAGTAATGAATGTAATGGGGGATAATCAGGGAGTTAGACATGCTTCATTGTATTGCTGCAAAACTGTTGAATAAGAGCCCTGCACTGGCACCATGTTTTTCCTTTGCTTGGGCTAGTGACATAAAAGAAATCATGCTTCTGCGACCCCATCTACCTACCCACTCTATTGCCTAGCATTTTTTGTTACTCCGAGGAGGGTGCACTTAGACTTGCAAACCCTTATGTGCCTTTTCTTTTCTTTTGGCCTTTTCTTTTGATTTTCTATCTAAGGCTAGCCTTATTGCTTCCAAGGCCCCAGATTAAACAGTTGGGAACCTTCATTCTCTACCTAACTACTTTATCTGCCAAGATTGAACTGTTTGGACAGATTTCTTTCTCTAATCTACAACAGAAAATTGAAACATGGGATGACCCAGCTTAGACTGTTGGATCACCCATTCAGAAGTGGGGCAGCATCAACCAACTGTAAACATGTGTCTTTCACCAAAATATGAGATCTTTGCATCACCAAAGTAGATCATATTGGCACTTCCCCTGCCAATCATGAAATATGAAACCTATCGGTATAGGTAGCTAACAGCAGGAAATATACATGACCCTATAGAGACAGATCTGCGTATGTCCATGACTATTCCCAAATACATCTGCGTACAAATATGTAGAAATTTCACTCCAAGCTCAATTTAACTTTCTGCAACCTTTACTATCAATATTACATAATTATGAGTAAATCATTTAGATCACAGTATCAGAGTATCACAATTTCGTCAATGTTCGCTACTTAGACATTTGCAACAAGTAAATTAATCAAGCATTTATGTCAATATATTTCATATCTTTCATATCTAAGTCTTCTCCTTTCTCGCTGGTGCACACCTATTTCAGATCAAATCATTCATAGAAGGTCGAATACTTGCACACCCAACACCTTTATCTCCATCTCTGTATATACTATTTTCCTTAGCTAATACCTTAGGTAAATACATTGGTTATGTCGTAAGTATTATTTTATGGGATCAAATAATTGTTGACACACCCATTACTATGGCCCAATACCATGGTAAAGACCCTTGATATTCAAATTACCATGGTGCAGATTATGTACATGATTTTTCTTCTCAATATCTGCATATGTATGCGACCTTTCTTCAAAGGACCCGTGCATACTTTATCAAACTTTGTCTTTACCATCCATTTGTCATGGAATTTTTTCATACCAGCTATGGAATATGTATCAATTGGTATAAACATCCTGTTATCATAATGTTGACAACATTATTAGGTAGGTTTCCATCAAGGACAACACATTAGCCATAATGCCAACAATCTCCCCCTTTGGACTTGATGACAACCACTTTGGTGTTTGGTCACCACCTACAAATACATCTACAAAAAAACCAAGCATTCTAATCCAAACACCAAGCTTCCCTCCCTCTTTGACATTAAGGGAAAATGGACGACCAATGTATAATGAAGACTTCTTCCCCCCCCGTGGAGAGAGTATCATAATAGATCTAATTTGCTAAACCTTCTGACCAGGATCCCAATGATCATATGTGGAAATGTTTGAAGATATTCAATAAAGAACAATACTTCCTATGAATCATGATGACGTGAATTACCCAACATATTGGGGTTACATATTTGACCCATGTTACATCAATTTCCCAAAATAATGGGAGTACATACAAGACATAACTAGATTTCAACATTACAAAAATGTCTTAAAAGTACAAAGCATGATTCAATGGCCCTTACATGGCTAAATATTACAATGATTACATCATGGGTTACATGATGTATAAATATATAACCAACACTAGGACCTCAACAATGAGGTTGTAGGATCATGATAGTCATCAACAACCAACATATACCATATAGGAACCTGGAACATGAATATTTGATAGAAGCAATATAGAAGCAACATGAACATCCTCATCAAGAAGTAAGATAGGGTAATGAAGCATCAATCTCTTCATCATCATTAAATCATAGCAAACACATCCTCCTCATCAATCATGTCAATAGATAAACTTTATCATTTGGAATCCATGTATCATTGATAGCTAGTGACAGAAAAACAACATATAGATATCCAGTAGTAACATTAGAAATATCCAATTATTAGAAGATGCATGCAATAAAACATCCTTATGAAACCATAATGCCAATAAGGGATAATAGTTTCTCCCCTGAACCAACATAATGCAACAAGCCAATGTTAGAAACAAAAGAAATAATGAATGAATATAGGAGTCTCCCCCTAAATTTGTGTCATTTTTACCAATCACTAAGAGGTATACACGTCTATCTAACTCAGTGACTGCATATGTACGTGTTTGTACTTCAAATAAACCACGTACAAAAAGTAAATTGTAGTAATTTACAGTCTCAGCTCCCCATGAACATGAAATACCCGTCATAATAATTAGCAGAGTGATGAAGCAGGAATCATTTCTAATTTATGTTTGAGATATTCAAAGGAATCATGTGGAAGTGGCTTGTTAAATATATCTACAACTTTTTCCTTTGAAGGAACATATTCAATTTTGACCTTTTGTTTAAGCACCCATTCTCTAAGAAAATGATATTTGATTAGAATGTTCTTGGTTTTGGAATGCATGATAGGATTTTTAGAGATATGTATGATACTACTATTGTCATAGAGAATAGGTATAGGTTGACGACAAGTGATTTGGATGTCTTGCAATGTTTGGATCATCCATAGAAGTTGAGTACAACAAGATGCATCATCAACATATTTTGCCTTAGCTGTATATAAAGCAATGGATATTTTTTTCTCGTTGAACCATGACACCAAGCAACATCCTAAAAAAAATGCTCCACCACTACTACTCTTGAGATAATCAATATACTAGCCCAATCTGCATCTGTATAAGCATGAAGTGAAAAGTTTTCATTTTTGGGATACCATAGACTAAAATCTTGAGTTCCTTGTAGATACTTGAACATTCTCTTAACTGCTTGGAGATGAGTTTCCTGAGATTGGCTTGAAATCATCCGAAAATTAAAACTAAATGCGTAATGTATGGTATTGTTCTTGTAAGGCAGAGCAACTTCTAATCATAGATTTATATTCTGGTTGATTGGCTAAAGGAGAATCATCATTTTGACCAAGATTCGATCCTGTTACCATTGGTGTGCATACCGACTTGTATTCTTCCATTCCATATTTCTTCAAAATATGTTTGAGGTACTTGGTTTGATAAAGAAAGATACCATTATTAGAATTTGAACCTGAGGACCAAGAAAGTATGTTAGTTCACCAAGTAGAGACATTTCAAATTATTACTGCATAACTGAAGAAAACTCTCGACTCATAGATTCTACATTGCTTCCAAAAATGATGTCATCTACATAAAAAAAAAAAAAAAAAAAAAACTATCAGAAGTTTATCTTTATCCATAGTGATATATAGATTGTTATATGCAGGCCCCTTTTTGAATCCTTGTTGTTGAAGATACATGTAAAGATGATAATACCATGCATGAGTAGCTTCTTTCAATCCATACAATTCTTTCATAAGTTTGCACACAATATTTTTATCATTCCCAAGAATGAACCCTTTAGGTTGTTTTATATAGATTTCTTCTTCTAGATCCCCATTTAAGAATGCATATTTTACATCCATTTGATATACTTTAAAGATATGAAAACTTGAAAATTCAAGAAACATTATTATGGATTCAAGTCTAGCTACATGTGAAAATTTTTCTTCAAAGTCTATCCCTCAATCTTGAGCATAGCCTTTACATAGAAGTCTTGATTTGTTGCGAACTACATCTCCATTTTCATTTAGTTTTTTTTTTGAACACCCATTTTGTCCCAATAACATTTTTATCATGAGGCCTTGGTACTAATTTCGATGTATGATTCTTTTCTATTTTTTCAAGTTCTTCATTCATTGCCTTAACTCAACATTCATCTTTGCTTCCTTTATTCACGTTTTGAGGCTCAATCATGGACAGTAAGGCTAGATAACTAGAAGTTCCAACAAAATTTATTCTAATTTGTATTCATGTATCCCTTTCGCTGATAATTTGAGATTTAGGATGATTTTTCTGAACATACCTTAAAGGTGTATTTTTTGATGCATCTGTATCTTAATTTCTTTCTTCTAATACTTCTCTATTTCCTTCTTCCACAACCTTCTAATTTGTAGTAGGAACAGATTTGTCATCTGCTAGTTCTTCCTTTTTGGTACCCTTGGATGCTTCATCAGTCACAAAATCAATGCACTCAACAATTGTTTGAAGCCTTTTATTATAACATTTATATCCCTTGCTTCTAGAAGAGTATCTGACGAGGATTCCTTCATCATCTCTAGATTCAAACTTTCCAAGATTATCATTATTTTTCTTTATGTAACATTTTCTTCCAAAAATTCTAAAATGTTTGATAGTTGAAGGCTTACCAAACCATAGTTCATATGGAGTTTTATCATTGTTTACTCGAATATGAGCTTTTCAAAGTATATTCATGGTTGTATGTGCTACTTGCCCACATAAAGTATGAGGTGTTTCAGACTCATCAAGCATGGCACATGCCATTTGTTGGATTATTTAGTTCATTCTTTCTACCACTAAATTTTGTTGAGGAGTCGTAGCTATAGAAAATTGTCTTTTGATGCCATGTTCTTCATAGAAACTGAAAAACTCATCTGATATAAACTCTCCTCCTATATCAGATTTAAGACATTTTATTTTCAAACCTAGCTCAGAGCCTTCAATACCTTAAATTTAGCAAATGATTCATCTTTATGTTTAAGTAAGCCAATCCAACACATTCTTGTAAAATCATCAATGAATAATATGAAGTATTGTTCACCCCGAGGAGACTTATTTCTCATAGGACCACAGAAATCAGTATGAATAAGTTAAAGTGGCTTACATGAAGTACCTTCTTTATCATTAAATTGAACTCTAGTTTTCTTACAAAATTGGCATGATTTCTAGATGTTATTTTCTGGTGGAGAGATGTTGGGAAAGTCATGAACTTCTCCCATTCTGATTGATTTGTATAATTGAGAAAAGCTAAGGTGGCCTAATATTTTGTGCCAAATCCAACTTTCTTCAAATTTTCTTAGGTAACAATGTTATTGGCCTCCTTTCTAGACATAGACATTGGATGGAGTTGTTGTTCCCTTTATTATGATCTTACCTGTGTCCATATTTCTTACCACACAATTCTTTGATCTAAAAACAACTTCATTCCCTTGGTCACACATTTGACTAACACTCAACAATTTATGTCTTAATCCATCAACAAATAAAACATTTCAAGCCTTGACCTTTTTCTTTAATAACATTGTTCCTTTCCCTTTGATAGCAGTAGGTGAATTATTTCCAAAAGTTACATTATTTTCTTTCTTTATTTCATTAAAACAAATAAACATATCTTTTTCACCTATCATATGCTTTGAACATCAGTTGTAAATGTATCACATTTTTTTTTGATCTCCTGCATAGAAAACTAAACCACAATTTTCAGAGTCTACGGTTTTCTCTTTTCCATACCTTGGGTGTCATTGTCTTCTGTTCACGCTGATAGGATGGTCCTATTCTTCTTCTGCATTAAGTTTCTTTATGAAAAAAATTATTTCAAACATAACATTCAATGTCATCTTGAGGAGGTGAGAAGAGATTATAAGAAGATTTCTTTGCCCCAATCTTTCTTTTGTTTTCTTTCTTCTCTATTTATTATAGTTTTATAAGCGACACATTGAACAACTTTACGACCAAAATTATGACAAGTGAAGCATTGACCATAGAAGTAGGAATACCTGGGAGTATAATATATTCTTGAGTAGCATCCCCTTTGGTTGTGGTAAGGTTGTTTTATTTCAGAGACATTTTATCCTTCACTCCTTTGTTGAGAGCTGGAATTTTGATGACTGCCTCCTTTTACTACATTGAGATAGCTTCCTGTACCTGTTTAAGAAGATTTTATAGTTTTTGATGATTCACTATTCTATCCAAGACCTGCCTTTATTAGAGAAGAGCATTTTACTTTGATGATTTCTTCTAAAGTCTCAGATCCTTTAGCAAATCTAATATTTAGAGCTTTTTTTTCAAGTTCCTTTCTTAGACCCACTATTTCAATTTCTAAGCTTTCATTGTGTCTTTACTTTCCTAGAATTTGTTTCTTCAATATTTCTTCAACTAATATAGCTTCTTCCAGATGAATTTTTAGCTGATTTATTTCTTCAATAAGAGTATCCTTTTCTTCTAGAGTATCCATAAAAACATCATCAAATTCATCTGCACATTTTTCTTCAATTTCCATAATCAATTTGATATTCTTGATCAAATTCAACATCCTTATTATTGGAATAAAATTCACTATCTTTGTGTGTATAGAAAATTTTGTTTTTATCAAACATTCCTCTAACATTTCCTTTTGAAGAATTATTCCATTTCTCATGATTTTATTTATAAGGGCATTTATCAATATGGTGACCAACTATTCCACAGGAAAAAAATTGAAAGGAAGCTTACCTCTAAACTTGTGAGTTCCTACTTGGAGTTTCTTTACAAAATTTTCTTCTTCATTGTTTGATATGTAACATGTTTCCTTAAGCTCCTCACTTTATTTTCCTTTATACGTAGCTTTGAATGTTGCTTCTCTAATATATGATGAATTGCTTTTTCTCATTTCATAAGTTGTTAAGATCCCATGGAGTTGTTCAACAGTGAGGTTCTTTAAATCTTGCATTTCTTTAATGGAAGAGACTTTTGAATCGAACTTTGGTGTTAGAGATGTTAGATTTTTCTCAACAACTATTGAATCTCTATTTCGTCACCAAGATTTATCATTGAGTTAACGATCTCATGTACCTTAAGGAAAAAAATTGCAATACTTTCATTAGTATGCATTCTGAGAGTCTCATATTGAATTTGAAATGTTTGAAGTTTAGCACTCTTTACCTTAGTTTCACCTTGATAGCTCTAGATAATATTGTCCCATATAAATTTTATGGTATTCAACTGCATAATATTTATAGATTCTAATTTTTCCAAGCTTCCTAAGAGAGTGTTCACTACCTTTGCATTGGTATCAGATTGTTTCTTCCATACATCATTTGTGGGGATGGAGGATGGATACTGATAGACTCCTTCAATGATCGCCCAAACATCAGTTGCAAGAAACTATAAATATTCTCTCAATCTGAATTTCCAAAAAACTAAGCTAGTTCATTAAACAAGGGTAGGTAGATAAAAGATACTCCCTCTTTTTTTCTAACCTTGATGGATCACCCTTTAAGAGATCAATCTTCTTTTGAGGGACTGGCTTTGATCCCAGTTGATGGGAAAAATATTGAGATGGGGGGAGGGGGAATCAGTGTTTTAAAACTCAAACTTCAAATTTTATATTCTGAGAAATATACACTATTGTTATTAAGGAAAACTGCATATGTACGCTACTTTAGAGAAGGAAACCTGCGTATATCCAATTTATTGATTTTTTTTGTATTTCATCATATGATTATTCTTAATTAGTGCATCAATAAATTAATTAATTTTCAGTATGCAGTAAAGAACATAAAGAAATCACACCAAACACACATATAAAACCATTATTTTTAGGTGGAAACCCAATGTGGGAGAAATTCATCGATGTTGGTGTCTTTGTCTTCTTTCTTATGATAAAAGAAAATTATTACATTTGTATTGATGAAGTCTCTTGTCTTTACGGAGGAACCCACCTGCAGAAAGCTACAATCTTCCCTTGTCCTCCAACACCTACTAGAAGGGAGCTCCAACACCCTGGTCTCGTTTACTAGCTTCTACCAGAAGGGAGCTCCGACCCCCTTTCTGAAGGTTGCAACCCTCAGCTCCTTGTGGACCAATTTTTAGAATATTTCAAACTGGATCCACGTGTCAAACAATCATCACATAACCTGTATGCCACCTTTCATCAAATTTCAATTTGGATCCATATCAATCATAAACCCAAACAAACTGAATCACTCAATTTGAGATATAGTCACATTGCAATTCAACTAAAATCTTGAAGTATCAAATATTTGAATGTAGAAATCAACCAGAAATAACAAATATCAATTTTGTATGCAACTGTACTAAATATGAATCATGTATATATACGTGTTTCCTATGTATAAGACCTGCGTACATATCTCATAATACTGAATACTGAATCATCAATCACTAAATCATATATATAGATAATTTATTACTCACATATCGCTTGAACCAATCATAGCTTACTGAGACAAACACCGATCACCATATTGTAGAATCATCACTAATAAACATTCATAGCCAACTCAACCCAACAAATACTATCAAATACAAATGATCAAGATAGAGACATCATTGACAGACTACAACAAACAAAACAAAAATGATCAAATATCATCAACAAGTCATATTGCAAAACCGTGGAATATATACGTGACTTCCCTACAGTTGATCCATGTATGTACGCACTTATAATTCACCACACCCACGTAAAAATATTCACAAATTATTTCACAAGAAATATACGCAACCCTAAAGAGGAAAATTCATGTTTGTACATGACTATTCCCAAACACACCTGCGTACAGATCTGTAGGTTTTAACCCCGTACAGAAATTACCTTCATACGAATTCTAAAACATAGAAAATAAACAATGCGAGAGCATAACACATAAAAACACATATACATAGAGATTTTCCCCTGGATCCCAAAATCGGTACTACCAGATTGATTTTTCATTATGTTCCTTTCAATGTTACAATACATATTTATACATGCCAAAGCATCCAATACCGTGGACCGAAAACCATCATGTCCAAAACCATGGACTGAAAACCATCGTGTCCAAAACCATGTGTGAAAACCATGGACAAAACCATAGGTAGGTCTGCCCAACCTAATATAGGGTCCAAAAAAAATTTCCCCAAGGCGTTGCCCCGGACCCTGTAGAGGGGGGCTACCCGTCCCCCTCAAACCCCCTGCTACGCAATCGACACAACAAAGGGGGGGATCCACCCCCCCTCTAACCCCCTAGTTAACTACGAGGGCTAGTCATCGAAAGAATATAACACAACCCAACATTCTCCCACTTGTTGTTTTCTTTCCACAGGGGGCCATAGGAGAGCTTAGTCATTTATCCAACCCTAAAATGCCCATTGTTTCTCTACACCAAGAGATCTTCTCAGACCTCATAGATTTTGTCAATGCATCTGAAGTATTCTTCAAAGTGTCCACCTTTACCAGCAACACCTTTTTGTCTTCTATCATATCCCTCACAAACTGATACTGAACATCGATGTGCTTTGTCTTTGAATGGTAAGAAGGGTTCTTTGCCAAGAAAATTGCACTTTGGCTATCACAGTCTATCCTTATAGCTCCCTGTACTAACCCCATACTTGAACACAATCTTTGCAACCAAACTACTTCCTTGGTTGCATGAGTGGCTGCCATGTATTTTGCTTCTATAGTTGATGGTGCCACTATAGATTGTTTCTTACTCATCCAATTGACTACACCTCCAAATAGGTTAAACACATACCCACTTGTAGATCTTCTCTGATCTAGATCTCTAGCCCAGTCTGCATCAACAAAGCCATGAATATCCAACACTCTGTCCAATCCTGGTCTTCTTTGGTAGCAAAAACCATAATCACTAGTGCCATGCAAATACCTTGAAACCCGCTTCACTATTGTCCAGTGCTCCTTCCCTGGTTTTGACATAAACCTGTTCAATACTCCCACTGCATGTGCAATTTTTGGTCTAGTACAGACCATCACATACATCAAGCTACCAACTGCACTTGCATATGGAACATGGGACATGTCCTCGTACTCTTCTTGTGTCTTGGGACACTGTTTAGCAGATAGCTTTACACCTACAGGAATAGGAACCTTCACCAGTTTACTATCCTGCATATTAAACCTTTGTAATATTTTCTCGACATACTTATTTTAGTTTAACTAGAGCTTCCTCTTTGCCTGATCCCTTTTAATTTCCATGCCCAAAATATAGTTTGCAGCACCAATATCTTTCTTGTCGAATTTGGAGGACAATTGGGTCTTCAAATCCTAGATAATTTCTTTGTCATTTCCAGCCAGCAACATATCATCCACATACAATACCAGATAAATAGTACATTCACCCATTAATTTAAAATACACACATTGATCTTCTTTGCTTCTGGTGAAGCCAGGTCCTCATATAAATGTATCAAATTTTTTATACCACATCCTTGGTGACTGTTTTAACCTATACAGAGACTTCTTTAACTTGCATACTAGTTCTTTCTTACCTTTCACCGCAAAGCCTTCAGGTTGCTTCATGTAGATCTCCTCTTCTAAATCCCTATGAAGAAATGTTGTCTTCACATCCATATGTTCTACCTCAAAATAAAAAGCAGTAGCAACAGATAAAAGTGATCTAATAGAAGCTACCTTGGCAACAGGAGAAAAGATATCACCAAAATCAATTCCCAGCACCTGGGAATAACCTTTTGCTACCGATCGAGCTTTGTATTTCTCCACCTATCCTTCTGCATTTGTCTTCTTCTTGAACACCCATTTGCTGCCAATGGGTTTCCTTCTAGCCAGCAACTCCACTAGATCCCAAGCCTCATTTTTGTGCAAAGATGTCATTTCATCAACCATGGCCTCTTTCCAGAGTTTTCCATCTTTTGAATCTACTGCTTCCTTCACAGTTCTAATATCATCATCAGTAATAGATAAAGAAAAAATTTGAACAGAAAGTAGATGGACTATACCTTTCTGGCTGCCTTCTTTCTCGAACTGATCTTCTCACACCCGAAGTTTGTGGCTCTTCATCTTCTAATTTGTCCTCTGCTATAGAGAGTGATTCTTCCTCCTTAAGCTCAAACTCTATCTTCTCAAGTTCCTTTGGTTGGACTTCATGTTTAATAACATCTTTCACCTCTCTGAACACCACATCTCAGTTGTACACAACCTTCCTTGTTACTGGCTTCCAAAGCTTATAACCCTTTAAACCATCCTTATACCCAATAAAGATGCACTTTTCAAATTTACTATCCAACTTGGTTCTTTTCTCCTTTGGAACATGTACATATGCATCACATCCAAATACCCTTAGATGTGAAAGAGAGGGTTTCTTACCAGTCCATATCTTTTGTGGAGTCTTATCCTCCAACGCTGATGAAGGTGATCTGTTGATTAGGTAACATGTTGTCTCCACTGTCTCTGCCCAAAATTCCTGTCCTAACCTGACATCACTGAGCATGCTTCTTGCCCTTTCCATCAACGTATTTTTCATTCTTTCTGCAACTCCATTTTGCTCAGGTGTGTATGGAGTAGTCTTCTGTCATTCTATACCACACTTCTTACAGAATTCTTCAAATTCCTTGTTGCAAAACTCTCCACCGTTATCTGACCTTAAGACCTTTATCTTCTTCTTTGTTTGGTTTTCCACCAAAGCCTTAAATTATTTAAACATGTCAAAGACTTCAGATTTATTCTTAAGGAAATATATCCATGTATTCCTTGAGAAGTCATCTATAAATGATACACAGTACACAGACTTACCCAGTGATGGAACCTTCATAGGTCCAAACACATCACTGTGCACAAGCTCTAATGTTTGTTTCGCCCTCTTACCACCACAAGGGAAACTCACCCGATTCTGATTCCCATATACACAATTTTCATAGAAATAAAAATCCAGAGAGCTATTACTCATACCTTCTACCATACCTTTACCATGAAGTATTCAAAGGCCCTTCTCTCCAATATGTCCAAGCCTTTGATGCCACAACAAGGTCTTCTCTCTAAAGACCACTAGATTTTCTGCTCCACTTTCAGGAACCACAAAATTGTTGCACCCATCAACAATAGTGCTACCTTGCAGCTTGTACAGAGTTCCAATCTGAACTCCCCACATCAATACCAGTGCTCCCCGAACCATCTTACAGGTATCCTTCTTGAACACTGTTTTTACACCTGCATCATCCAAATTGCTTACGGAAATCAGATTTTTGGCCAATGCAAGAATATGCAGAGCGCCCGGAAGTGTTCTAACCCTTCCACCTTGCAACTTCAACTTTAGTTTTCCGTGACCAACAATTCTAGCCTTCCTATCATTCCCTAACAGGACATCACCACCATCGTATTTCTTATACTCACAGAACCACTCTATATGGGGAGTGAAGTGAAAGGATGCACCTGAGTCAATCAACCATGCCTTGTGATCTACATGTGTACTTGAAGAAGCCAAGTACACATCCCCACCTTCATCTGAGATAGTTTTTGCCTTTGTAGAAGGAGCTTCATAAGATCCCTTTCCTTTGTTAGGAGCTTTAGATTTACAGTCCCTTTTGTAGTGCCCTTCCTTTGCGCATTTCCAACAAACTACCTTTACAGGTTTGCATGGAGATTTAGATCTCCCACTCGATGACTTATTTTTGTTTTTGTTCTGGGACTGTTGTCATACAGACAAGGCATCACCATTTTGGCTCTCCATATTTTCCTTCTCATCTCCTCCGTCAGCAAGGATGAGACTATTTCATCAAACTACAAGGCAGTTGCATTGCTACCTATTGCTATAACTAGAATATCCCATGAATCTGGTAGAGAACACAACAAACTGATGCACTTATCTTCATCTGAAATTTTAATATCAATAGATAATAATTGACTCACCATAGTATTCAATGCGTTTAGATGCTCTGTCACTGAGTTTCCATCTTTCATCCTCAAGTTATACAACTTTTTCAGTAGGAACAGTTTATTCACCAGAGACTTAGATTGGTACAAAGTCCCTAACTTGTCCCACAAAGCCTTAGCCGTAGCTTCCCCTGATACATTCAGCAATACTAAATCTGAGACACACAATCGTATTGTGCTCTTTTCCTTCCAATCAAACTTCTTCCATTCTTCATCGGACACTCTCGTTGGTTTAGTACCTAGATCTACCGTGATCCACTAATATTTATCCACCAACAGATCCTCCATCTTGAGTTTCCATAACTCAAATCTCTGACCATTAAATTTCTCGATCTCTATCTTTCCACTGCTCACCATCTTCTTTCACCACTAGAATAGATCCTATAGATCTCCCATTGAACAAGGTCTACCAAAGGCCCGAGCGAAACCCCTCAGCAACAAAGGCGTCCCCTTGAAGCCAAAACAACTCTGGTACCAAATGTAGGTTTTAACCCCGTACAGAAATTACATGCATACAAATTCTAAAACATAGAAAATAAATAGTGCGAGAGCATAACACATAAAAACACATATACACAGAGATTTTCCCCTGGATCCCAAAACTAGGACTACCGGATTGATTTTTCATTATGTTCCTTTCAATGTTACAATACATATTTATACATGCCGAAGCATCCAATACCATGGACAGAAAACCATCACGTCCAAAACCATGGACTGAAAACCATCGCATCCAAAACCATGTGCGAAAACCATGCACAATACCATAGGTAGGTCCACCCAACCTAATATAGGGTCCAAAAAAAATTTCCTACCCCGTAGAGCGGGGCTACCTGCCCCCCTCAAACTCCTTGGACAGGGGGGGCTGCCGCCCCCCCTGTGACCCCGTGCTACGCAATTGGTACAATGAAGGGGGGCTCCGCGCCCCCTCTAACCCCCCGGTTAACTACGTGGGATAGTCGTGGAAAGAATATAACACAACCCAATAAGATCTGTAGAACTTTTGCTGCAAGCACAAGTTCATTTTCTACAACCTTTATTTTCAATACAATAGATTTCTAAATAAATCATTTAGACCAAAGTATCATCAATATTAGATACTTAGAAATTTGCAATGAGTAAATCAATCAAGCATTTATGTCAACATATTTAAGATCTTTCAGATATGAGTCTTCTCCTTTCTCATTGGTGCACATCTGTTTTAGATCAAATCATTCATAAACAACCTAATACTTGCACACCCAACACCTTGATCTCCATCTCTTTATATAGTATTTGCCTTAGCCAATACCTTGGGTAAATACCTTAGTTATGTCTTAAGTATTATTTGACGGGATCAAATAACAATTGATACACAAATTACTATGGGTGAATACTATGGTGAAAACCCCTAGTATTCAAATTACCATGGTGTGGATTATGTACATGATTTTTCTTCTCAATATCTATGTATGTATGTGACCTTGCTTCATAGGACCCGAGTATACTTTCTCAAACTTTGTCTTTACCATCCATTTGTCACTAAATCTCTTCATACCATCTATGGCATATGTATCACTCATTTTAAACATCCTGGTATCATAACATTGACATCTTTATCAGGTAGGTTTCCATCAAGGACAACACATTAGCCATAATTCCAACAATCTCCCCCTGTGGACTTGATGGCAACCACTTTGGTGTTTGGTCACCACCTGCAAATACATCTATAATAACACCAAGAATTCTAATCCAAACACCAAGCTTCTATAATGCTTTCACATGAAGGGAAAATGGTTGACTGATGTAGAATGAAGACTTCTCTCCCCCTGTGGAGAGAGGATCACTATAGATCTTATTTGTTGAACCTTCTAACCATGCTCCCCCTGAGCATATGTGGAACTGTCTAAATATATTCAATAAATAACAAGACTTCCTATGACTCATGATGACATTAATTACCCAAGACAATGGGGTTACATATTTGACCCATATTACATCAATTTCCCAAAATAATGGGAGTACATACAAGGCATGACTATATTTCAACATTACAATATTGTCTTAAAAGTAAAAAGCATGAATCAATAGCCCTTACATGATTTAATATTACAATGATTACATCACGAGTATTTACATGACGTTTAAATATATAACCAACACTAGGACCTCAACAATGAAGTTGTAGGATCATGATAGTCATCAACAACCACCATATACCATATAGGAAACTACAACATGAATATTTGATAGTAGCAATATAGAAGCAATATGAACATCCTCATCAAGATGTAAGAAAGGGAAATGAAGCATCGATCTCTTCATCATCATCAAATCATTGTGGACACATCCTCCTCATCAAGCATGTCAATAGATAAACTTTATCATTTGGAATCCATGCATCATTGATAGCCAGTGACAGAACAACAACATATAGATCTCCAGCATTAAGAGTAGAAATATCCAGCTATTAGTAGATGCATGCAAAAAGACATGGTTATGAAACCATAATGCCAAGAAGGGATAATAGTTTCTCCCCCCTAAATCAGTAGATTGCAGCAAAATAATGTCAGAAACAAAAGAAATGATGAATGCATATAGGATGACCCCCCTAAATTTGTGTCAGTTTTACCAATCACTGAGAGTTGTACGCGTCTGTCTAACTCGGAGACTATGTACATATGTGTCTATACTTCACATAAATCGTGTACAAAAAATAAACTATAGTAATTTATAGTCTCGGCTCCCCCTGAACATGAAATACCTATCAGATTAATTAGCAGAGTGATGAAGGAGGAGTCATTCCTATTTTCTATTTGAGATATTCAAAGGAAACATGTGGAAGTAGCTTGGTAAATATATCTACAACTTGTTCCTTTGAAGGAAAATATTCCAGTTTGATCTTTTGTTCAAGCACCTATTCTTTTAGAAAATGATATTTGATTGGAATGTGCTTGGTTTTCTTAGTGCATGACATGATTTTTAGAGATACTTATGTAAATACTATTGTCACAGAGAATAGGTATAGGTTGATGACAAGTGATTTGGATGTATTTCAATGTTTGGATCATCCATAGAAGTTGAGCACAACAAGATGCAGCAACAAAATATTCTGCCTCAGTAGTAGATAAAGCGATGGAGATTTGTTTCTTTCTGAATCATGACACCAAGCGAGGTCATAAATAAAATGATCCTCCACTAGTACTCTTGCGATCATCAATATTACCTACCCATTTTGCGTTTATATAAGAATGAAATGAAAAGTATGAATTTTTTGGATACCATAGACCAAAATCTTGAGTTCCTTGTAGATACTTAAATATCGTCTTAACTATTTGGAGATGAGTTTCCTTAGGATTGGGTTGAAACCATCCAACAATTACAACTACATGCATAAATTCTGGTTTTGTACCTGTAAGGATAATCATCATTTTGACTAAGATTGCATCATTTTACCATTGGTGTGCATATCTTCTTGCAATATTCCATTCCATATTTCCTCAAAATATGTTTGAGGTACTTGATTTGAGAAAGAAAGATATCATTCTCAGTTTCTTAAACTTGAAGACCAAGAGAGTATGTTAGTTCACCAAGTAGAGATATTTCAAATTCTTGTTGCATAACTGAAGAAAACCCTTGACTCATAGATTCTAAATTTCTTCCAAAAATGATGTCATCTACATAAACAACAATTACAAAAAAAATATCTTTATCCATATTGATATATAGATTTCCATTTGCAGACCCCTTTTTGAATTCTTGTTGTTGTAGGTACCTATCAAGACGATAATACCATGCACGAGGAGCTTGTTTCAATCCATAAAATGACTTCTTAAGTTTGATCACAAGATTTTTATCATTCCTAAGAATGAACCCTTCAGGTTGTTCTACATGGACCTCTTCTTCTTGATCCCCATTTGAGAATGTAGATTTGACATCCATTTGATATAATTTAAAGTTATGAAAACTTGAAAATGAAAGAAAAATTCTTATGGCTTCAAGTCTAGATATAGGTGCCAATGTTTATTCAAAGTTTATCCCTTCCTTTTGAGCATAAACTTTACATAAAAGTCTTACTTTGTTGCAAAATACATCTCCATTTTCATTCAGTTTTTTTTTGAAAACCCATTTTGTCCCAATAACATTTTTATCATGAGGCCTTGGTATTAATTCCCATGTATGCTTCTTTTCTATTTGATAGAGTTCTTCATTCATTGTCTTAACCCAAAATTCATATTTTCTTGCTTGATTCATGTTTTGAGGTTCAATTGTGGATAATAAGGCTAGATAACTAGAAGTTCCAATAAGATTTCTTCTAGTTTGTATTACTATGTCCTTTTTACTGATAATTTGAGATTCCTTATTATTTTTCTGAACATACGTTGAAGGTGTCTTTTCTGATGTATCTGTATCTTTATTCCTTTCTTCTAATGCTTCTCTATTTCCTTCTACAACCTTCTAACTTGTAGCAGGAGTAGGTTTGTCATCTGCTGGTGCTTCCTTTCTGGTATACGTGGATAGGCTTCATAAATCATGACCTGAATGCATTCAACAATCTTTTGAATCCTTTTATTATAGCATTTATATCCCTTGCTTCTAGAAGAGTATCAAAGGAGGATTCCTTCATCAAATCTAGATTTAAACTTTCCAAGCTTATCATCATTTTTGTTTAACATTTGCTTCCAAAAATTCTAAAATGTTTGACAATTGGAGGCTTACCAAACCATAGTTCATAAGGCATTTTATCACTATTTATTCAAATATGATCTTTGTTAAGTATATTCACAATTGTATGTGTTTCTCCCCCCTAGAAGGCATGAGGTGTTCTAGATTCATCAAGCATGGCACATTCCATTTGTTGGATTGTTCTATTCATTCTTTTTGCCACTCCAATTTTTTGAGGAGTCTTAGCTATAGAAAATTGTCTTTTAATGCCATGTTGTTCACAGAAATTGGAAAACTCATCTGATATAAAATATCCTCCTCTGTCAGATCTAAGGAAATTTATTTTCAAATCTAACTCATTTTCTACCAGAGCCTTGAATACTTTAATCTAACAAATGATTAATCTTTATGTTTAAGTAATCCAATGCAACATACTCTTATAAAATCATCAATGAATAATATGAAGTATTGTTCACCCCAAGGAGACTTCTTTCTCATAGGACCACACAAATCAATATGAATAAGTTCAATTGGCTTAATTTAAGTACCTTCTTTAGCATTAAAATGAACTCTGGTTTTCTTACCAAATTGGCATGATTGGCAGATGTTATTTTCCAGTGGAGAGATGTTGGGAAAGTCACAAAATTCTCCCATTATGCTTGATTTGTATAGTTGAGAAATTCTAAGGTGTTCCAATATTTTGTGCCAAAGCCATCTTTCTTCATATTTTCTTAGGTAGCATTGTCATTAGACACCTTCCAAGACATAGACATTGCCTGGAATTCTTGTTCCCTTTATTATGATATTACCTATGTCTAGATTTATTACCACACAGTTATTTGATATGAAAACAACTTCATGCCCTTGGTCACACATTTGACTAACACTCAACAAGTTATGTATTAATCCATCAACAAATAAAACATTTCCAGCCTTGACCTTTCTCTTTAGTAGCGCAGTTCCTTTCCCTTTGATAGCAAGAGATGAATTATTTCCAAAAGTCACATTCTTTTCTCTCTTTATTTCATTAAAAGACATAAACTTATCTTCGTTACCTATCATATGCTTTGAAACTATGTTGTCAATGTACCACATATTTTCTTGATCTCTTGCATATAAAAGTCGGCCAAAATTTTCGAAGTCTATGGATTTCTTTTTCCATTCATTGGGTGTCATTGTCTTCTGTTCATGCTGATAGGATGATCCTATTCTGCTTCTGCTTTCATTTTCTTTATGACCAAATTATTGCAAATAGAACATTCAATTTCATCTTTAAGAGGTTAGAAGACATTGTAAGAAGATTTCTTTGCCCCAATCTCATTCTTTTGTTTTCTTGCTTTTCTAGTCATAATAGCTTTATAAGCGACACACTGAACAATTTTATGACCAAAATTATGAAAAGTGAAGCATTGATCATTGAAGTAGGAATACTTGGGAGTATAGTACCTTCTTGAGTAGCTTCCCCTTTGGTTGTGGTAAGTTTGTTTTATATGAGAGATATTTGATCCTTCATTCCTTTGTTGAGAGCTGGAATTATAATGACTATTTCCTTGTACTGCATTGAGAAAGTTTATTGTACCTGTTTCAGAAGATTTTATAGTTTTTGATGATTCACCATTATATCCAAGAGTTGTCTTAATTAGAGGATATCATTGTACTTTGATATTTTCTTCTAAAGTCTCAGATCCTTTAGACAATATAATATTTAGAGCCTTTGTTTTTTCAAGTTCCTTTCTTAGACCCACTATTTCAAGTTCTAAGCTTTCACTGTGCCTTTCCTTTTCTAAAATTTGTTTCTTCAATACTTTTTCATCTAATATAGCTTCTTCCATATGTATTTTTAATTGATTTATTTCTTCAATAAGAGTATACTTTTCTTCTAGAGCATCCATAAAAACATCATCATATTCATCTGCACATTTTTCTTCAAATGTCGTAAGCAATTGATATTCTTGATCAAATTCAACATCCTCACTATTGGAAGAACATTCATTATATTTGTGTGTATAGAAACTTTTCTTGTTATCAAACCTTCCTCTAAAATTTCCTTTTGAAGTTCTCATGATTTTCTTTATATGGACATTTAGTAGCGTAGTGACCAACCCTTCCACAGTGTTGATGCCTCAAAAATCACTGCAACAACATGGGCGAAAACCACCCGGTCGAGGACTTGAATACCGTCCCTTTTCCATTTGGATTAGTGGATCCAAATGGATATAATGGGACTAGTTTCCCAATAAAAATGTGATAGGATGGATAGGATGTTTTATTACCAAAAACTAAGTGATAGATGGGGTGGTTTTCAACTATATATATATATATATATATATATATATATATATATATATATATATATATATATATATATATATATATATATATATATATATATATATATATATATATATATGTGTGTGTGTGTGTGTGTGTGTGTGTGTGTGTAACCTATCTATATATTACATGGGATTTTACTTATACTTGTGTGATCTACATTGATTTTCTTTGGTACATGACAATGAATATTAATCAAATACTAACAGAAATGAAAAGCCTTTGAAATAATTATTTTGATTAAATAGTTAATCAAAATAATTGATAAACATATATCACATCAAATATCATTTAAACACTTGCTCATCAATGTATTAAAAATAAAATTCCAAGCATGTTCAGAAATGAATGAATATTGAATTGCATGAAAAAGATGCATGTGACAAACAATATAAAGGAAAATGACTATCAATTCATAAAACAAATCAATACACAATGATAGTACCCGATGCATATAAATCTGCTCATGAAGAGAATAGCTCTAGTCCAGTCGTTTTCATTAAGATGGTTTCCAAAAGTACAAAAGTGCAAGCTTCCAAAAGAATTCTTCACAAACCCTAGGACTCTCATCCAAGGATTCTACTAAGATAACTTTAAAGTACAAAATTTCAAGCTTTTAAAGTGCTTCTTTATAAAATTCAGGACCCTTTCTTCAAAGACATGAAAGGGTTTATGTTATAGACATATTTGGGCACTGCAACCCCAAACTCATATGTCCATAAACCAAGGGCTCTTTAATCCCTAAAAGTGTTGTTTCATACCCTAAAAGATCATGGTCAACTAATTACATCATTTCTCAGAAGTTCCACCTAAAAAACTACTCAGAACTGGCCAAAATTGGACCATACTGACTGCTCCATGGTCAAGGTGCGATGCATACTGAAATGGCCTTATGTAGGGTGCAATGAGCGAGAATAGACAAATGGCAGAGACAATTTGCTAAGTGGATGATCATGTAATATTCCAAAAACTTCTCCTGTGACACTTGCCTCTTTGAATTCGCCCAAGGATGAGTAAGAGATCAATGAAATCTCCAAGTGGAACCAAGAACTATTAGTGGAATGACACTAATCAAAAACCTAGAGTTGACTCACACCCTTGCAAGACATCTATAAATGGATCCCTCACTTGAGATTTAGAGGCTGTAATTTTGTAATTTTTAAGGAAGTTTTGTTGTTTTATATGTGATAAGAGACATTGTATTGTTGGGTGATCTTGCTTTTCATGAGGTGAAGAGGGCTTCTATGCTGGGAGGATGATGCCGGATCAGACAGCTGGGTTGTAATCCTCTTTTCTACTATTAATAATGTTCTTTAAGTTTTCCTTGATATAATCGTGTATTTGTGAATCTTACTATTTATGAATGCAATTGTATGGTCAATGTGTTTCTGATTCTACATTGTTTATGATGTTTTAGATAGAGATGCCTTGATGGTTTTCTGTTACTTTGACTCTATAGGTACTCTTTGAAGTGGGACAAGTAGGAGAGGAGTGGAAAATTATATCAAGGGAAAGAGAAATCAAGCAAGGATCAAAGTGGAATATCCAGGTTGGTCCTCTTTTATTCCCCCTTATCTATCACACCTAAAGGAAATCTCAAATTGCTTTAATTGTTTGTTTCTAAGATACCTACCCATCTTAGTGGGGCTAGCAGTTTGAATCGACACTAGTTTTCCCTGAAACAAAATGGCGACTCCGCTGGGGATCGAATAGTTTGTTTTGTTTGTTTATTGTTTGCTTTATAAACTACAGACGGAGCCTGAAGTTAGCCAGCTAGCCTTTGAAACGCCTTTGCTATGCAATTGCGAAGTAGATGAATGCTGCTTCAGTCAATCTCCGGGTTGGTTTATGAACTGAACATCTGACTTACAAAGCATTCTAAGTGCCCTTGTGGTAGCTCAATAACCTCATAAGATCATACCCCTATACTTTTTTTTTACTGTCCATCATAACTCAGCCTAAATCACTGAACTTAGCTGCAAATTTTGAGCAAAAACCAAGCTTAGTTTTGCTCCCTGGTCCATCGCACTGTGTGTAATTGGGCAGCCTATATGCATCGCACCTCCCGTGTGTTGCAGGTGAGATGCATCCCTGTTTCCCTGCGTTGTGGGTGCGATGATTGAGTGATATTGTTTCTCTCTTTGAAAATTGGTTTTTCCTCCTGGTTTTCAGCTTTATTCAGTAGTTTTTCTGTTCATGATCAGTATCTTCTTGCTAAAACTTTCTTCCTTCACATATTTCAGCCTCCATTAGTTAGGAATTGTAAATAATTTTATGTATTTGTAAATCATTTATAGTCTTCCTTTGTCAAGAGTAGCTTAATCGAACTGTCGTTTTTGATGCGAGTGTCGTAATTGTCATTTTGAATGAAAAGAAGAGTGTCGTAAAGTCTTCCTCTTCTACATAGTTGATTGTACTTTTGTCATTGTACTTGATTTGAGTTATCAGTATTTGAAGTGTCGAAAACAGTTTTCAATTCGAAATCAAAAAGTGTCGTCTTAGTCTTCCTTTTGTTTTGAAAAGAAATTGTTAAAAATGTCACTTTAAAAGAAAATAGTTCAGATCTATACTTAGCTTTCCTTTTTGGCATTCACACATTAAGGAAACAGAAAACAAATACATGCATGTGCATTTGCATTTTGACTGCATGCGGAATATGATTTAGGAAAGTGCATTCAATGTGTGCTCTATGCTCTCTATTGAAAGAAAAATCATAATCTTCTTTCCTTTGTAGCTAGGATTTTCATTGCTAAAAGAAAATAAACGATTGTTTATCATTTTAGATTGCATATTTAGGAATTGTACATCTACATCACACAGTGAATGTTGAAAGACAAAATTCTAAGAAAGATCAACTCTAAAATAAATCTCAATGAGCATAAAAATGCTTTGGGACCTAATGCAACACATCTAGAAGACTAGGCTAGAGACGTGTTCTGGTGTCGTAAAACTGGTAACTATAGTTTTCATCAAAGGTTGGGTGATTCCTCCTCTTTTATATGACAAGTGCCAGTACGGACTTGTGCTCCCCATACTGTCGAGTATATATTGGGAGACCACAGTAGGCTGATATCATTTATCCTTAGGAAGCCGTGTCTGCCGCCCTATCGATCGCAATGCACTGAACACAGCATTCGAGAAGATTGAATGTCGTACATAAGTCCTTGGTAGTTTCTCTATCATTTATCACCAAAGTTTATTTTGCAGTTTTGCGATCGGTTTGGTAATCCCTCTGTCTAGATTTCCAGAGTAGTCACTTTCGTTCCTTTTTGACTCCTTAAAAGAAAAGGTCCATCTGAACACTTGTCACTTCAGGCTCATTAAAAATCGAAGGTGACTAGAGTCACCTTTAGCTTTTTCTCGACTCTTAAAAATTGAAAAAGCAAGTTGTGTCAAAGCGTCTTTAAAATTTATTTAAATCGGAATAACATCCTTATTCCTTCGTTGATATGAGGTTGAGATAATGGAGTCCACCAATCAAGGAATCCCTCTTGGAGGGAATCCTAGTCCTTTCTCCTCTTGGGGAGATATTGGTTCTCCATATATGGCTACATTGTCCCTTCCAAGAATCACAATCGACCTGCCGATATGGCTTTTCTCGACCTCTGTCATTCAAAACACCGTAATTCCTTAACAATCTAATCAGCAACCAGATGATACTGAAGTTACCCCTTCACCTTCTACTTCATTTGTTTCTCCTTCCCCTTCTTCCTCTTCGCTTGGTGAAAAACCAAGTAGCTGAGAAGAGAAAGAAAGGGAAGGAGAAGAAGAAGAAGCCAACTAAACAAGGAGGAAACCATGCGTCATCTGGTGAAAATCCACACACTAAAATTTCCAAACCAAAATATCCATGCATAATTTGCAAGGGAGACCACTACCATCGAGATTTCCCTTGCATTTCGTAGATCTTGAGAGAATGGTCTCCCCGTTTGCACCATTCGGTGTCATCAACCTCTAGCAGTCAGGTTGACAGCATACCATCAACTAGTGAAAACAAAGTTAATGGACATGTCAAATTTCCCTGTGGGTTATGTGAAGGTAATCATACTCTTCCCCGTTGTCCTTTTCTGGACGAAGCCAAAAGTATTTTGGATAATCGTCCTGCTTCACCATAGCGACTTCCACCTAGATACAGGAAACTCTTGCCAAGTCCTTCGCTAGTTGAAAACCCGATTGACATAACTCAATTGTCGATCGAATCACCTATCATTGAAAGTAAACCTTCTGAGTCCATATTAGACCAAAGTCAACTGGTCGAGATGGCAGTTGACTCAGTCTTACCTTTAGAAGGACCACCTTCAGATGATACAATTTCCAAAGAGAATGAGAATGACACCATTCAAATTCTTTTTGTCGATACAGAGTCTAATGAACTTGGGAGCAATCCACCCATTCCTTTACAACAGGAAGAACCCCCCCAGTTCATGAGATTTATTCGGCCATTTATTCGGTACCTCCTCCGAGTAGTCTAGTCGTTTTCTTTGATTGGAATCAACTAGAAAAACCCCGCCTTCCATCTAATGTACCATTTCAAATCATAGTACAAGTTTACAAAATGATCATGTCTATTACTATCATAGATGAAGGGGCTTCAGTGAGTATCCTTTCCTCAACTGCTTGGAAAGCGCTTGGTTCGCCATCGCTTTTGCCTGAAAAAAAAAATTGTCAGGCTTCAACAAAGGAACCAGTTGACTGTTAGGGATCCTTCCAAAGTTGTCGATAACTTTGAGAAAGAAAACCATTCATTTGAACATGATGGTAGTTCAAGGGCCTCTAGATTACAATCTACTCCTTGGATGTGACTATATATATAGCATGGAGCTATTGTTTCCACACTCTTTCGAGTGATGTGTTTTCCACATGAAGGAAAACTAGCGCAATTAGTTGACCAGCTTTCATTTCCTGGTTCAAACACAGCTATGAATCAACCATCATCCCTAAATGGTCTCTTCGCATCAACAATGTCCCTTCAACCTTCATTCCATCAACCTAATTACCGCGAGTAGTTCGGTGAATGTAACGAAGTTTAGGGGGCATGCACCCTGGTCTACTTCGGCACGTGAACCCAGAGGTAAAGAGAGATTTTCTTGAAGGTCATATGATTGGACTGAAAAACATTCCCGTGTAGGTTATGTGATCAGTCTAAAACAAATATTTCCTTGAAAGTTTATATGATTGGATCGAAAAATCATTTCCTTGTTGGATATTTTATCAATCTGAAACATGTATTCCCTTTTATGTTATGTGATTGGAAGCTCACCATTCACCTTCATCCATTTCGATGGACCAAGCCAAGGAAGAGATTTTTGTCTGCTGATAGAAATGATCCTGCCTAACTGCAAGAACTTCCATATGGTAACCTGTAAACTCTCCTTTTCTGAAAGACCTGGGGGCATGCAAATATTTATATGTAAGCGAAAAATGACCAATTTGGTTTTTTAGCCTTTTAGCATTCTCAACCCCTTAGCTTTTTAGTTTTCTAGCTTTGTAGCTTGGTCGTTTCTAGCCTACATAAAAAGGAAATGATCACATGTTATAGTAGTGTTCAAGCTCAGTAAAAAAATAAATCTACCAAGAGACATCTTCAAACAACTGGTAAGAGCAATGTTCCCGCAAGGTTCAAGCTCGTTAAAAAATAAACTTGCCACTGAGCATAGTTTCTCCTAGTTCAAGCTCATTAAAAAATGAAACCACCTTTGGTAAATAACCTTTGTGATCGCCTTGCTATCAGCCCTTTTTGAACCTTGGTTGTGTTCCTACCGTCACCTCCATTCATTTGGCCGATCATATGCTTCCACTTGATTGTTTACCCTTTTGAGTAATAGCTGCGACGAGTGATTCAGATTGCCACCCTCTTCAGACTGCCATGTTTTGAGAAGTTCCAAACTTACCTGGAATACCTGGAACTAGTTGCTACCCGAAAATACCACTCGTTCCTAAAAAATGAGTCCCTTTTAAACTCTTTTTAGACTCATTAAATATAAAAAGATTGTTGAGCCATTAGCCTTTCCATCTCGTTAAAGTAAGGGGAACACCATCCCTCCCATATATTTTAATCTTTTTGGACCTAATGGATTATTAAACAAAAAGATCAAGCACTTGTCTTTTTCAGTTCGTTAAAGTGATCGAAAAGTCATCCCTTTCGTATTATTTTATACTTTTTCAGACTTAAGGGATTATGCCACGAAAAAGGACTATTGGAGTTTCCTTTTCGTCCCTTTTCAAACTCTCTAAACAAGAAAAGGACCAAGTTATCTTTGTCATTAAACTCGTTAAAACAATAGTGACAAACTTGTCCACCCAGATAAGAATGAGTCTCCCTGATGCTAGGCTCACTAAAAACATAGTGACAGGTTTGCCCGAACGGAAAATTATAGACCAAGCATATTTTATCCCCCTCAAGCTTGACAAAAATAAAGAGGTACTGGTCAACAATGACTGGGGAAAAAGGGAAGAAAACTTGAAGAATTTTTTTGGTAGCAGGCCGCTCTTGAACAAGACACTTTCACTCCATCACCATGATTGAGTCGGGTTGGGTTTTTCCGTTCACCATATCACCATTGGTCCTCCGTACCATCCATGGGGTTAATGCTACCAGTCCATATCAGTGTCGCCGACATGTTCAAGAGAAGTCATTCAGAGAATTCACCATCCAGCAAATGCCTCATCCACTGCAATACCTTCACCCTTCATTTTTCATGACCACCATTCCTGAACCTTATATCATCAGATCATTTTCACCTCCAAAAAAATCATTTGCTTCATTTCACGTCGTAGATGTGGGATACATCAAGGCCCTCCTACGATAGGTCACTTCTTGTCAACATTAGCTCATTATCCAAGAAGTTGACTTAGAAACAACCCTTTCAGTGCTTTGAAGCTTGCATGCCTTAATGGCAAGTTTCTCACTTCCGACGACAGGTTTACATCAATGACCTTCGACTGAAAGATTTTGTGTGGTGTTCAACATCGGCTCATATATTCACACCACGTGAATTATACTATAGTACCTTGAGGGTCATTATCATTATCGGTGATTCCTCTCGTGCCTGTTAACAACTTACATTATTGGTTGGTAATCAGGCGATGTCTTTCCATGTTCGACTTCAAAATATCTTTTCACATGGATCGCCTTGTACAACCGTGCGAAGATTGAATGAGTTTGAAGACCTCGGATCTAGTTTCACCCATCTGTTCTGTGATATATTCAAGAACATAAAGACATCAAATGTGCACAAAATCTACACAGATAGTAATCTAAGCAAAAGAAGATGACTCTTCATATGAAGAATCACTCTGTCTTATGTACATGAAAATGAATTTATGAAGTTGAGCATGGGAATGCCCACCTCGGCTAGATCATGAAAATAATATGATGATGATGTATTGTATTGTATCTTATACAAGTCACCTTCCAGTTCGAATACCTCGGATCCTCATGATAAAGCATTTCACCCAACATCAAAAGATTTACGACCTCATGCTTTAGGGGGAAACTGTTATAGACATATTTGGGCACTGTAACCCCAAACTCATATGTCCATAAACCAAGGGTCCTTTAGTACCTAAAAGTGTTTTTTCATACCCTAAAGGATCATGGTCAACTGATTACATCATTTCCCAGAAGTTCCATCTAAAAAATAACTCAGAACTGGCCAAAACTGGACCATACTGACTGCTCCATGGTCAAGGTGCGATGCATACTAACTGCCACACTAGATAGGTGTGATGCATACTGAAATGGCCTTCTGTAGGGTGTGATGAGCGAGAATAAACAAATGGCAGAGACAGTTTGCTAAGTGGATGATCATGGGATCTTCCAGAAACTTCTCCTGTGACACTTGCCTCTCTAAATTCGCCCAGGGATGAGTAAGAGATCAATGAAATCTCCAAGTGGAACCAAGAACTATTAGTGGAATGACACTAATCAAAAACCCAAAGCTGACTCACACCCTTGCAAGACATCTATAAATGTATCCATCATCTGAGAGATCTAGAGGCTGGAATTTTGTAATTTGTAAGGAAGTGTTGTTGGTTTATCTGTGAGAAGAGACATTGTATTGTTGGGTGATCTTGCTTTTCATGAGGTGAAGAGGGCTTCTATGCTGGGAGGATGATGCTAGATCAGACAGATGGGTTGTAATCCTCTTTTCTACTATTAATAAATTTCTTTGAGTTTTCCTCCATATAATTGTGTATTTGTGAATCTTATTGTTTATGAATGCAATTGTATGGTCAATGTGTTTCTGATTCTACATTTTTTATGATGTTTTAGATAGAGATGCTTTGATGGTTTTTTGTTACTTTGACTCTACAGGTACTCTTTGAAGTGGGACAAGTAGGAGAAGAGTGGAAAATTCTATCAAGGGAAAGAGAAATCAAGCAAGGATCAAAGCGGAAGATCCAGGTTGGTCCTCTTTTCTCCCCCCTTATCTATCACACCTAAAGGAAATCTTGAATTGCTTTGATTGTTTGTTTCTAAGATAGCTACCCATGTTAGTGGGGCTAGCAGTTCGAATCAACACTAGCTTTCGATGAAACAGTTTATATAATAAAAATAAAGTACTAAAATAGAAATTACATAAATTTCTAAGGAGGTTTAAACAATTCTCCTTAAAATAAGTGACATAATTACATAAAATAGAAATATCAAAATGATGAGCTCCAACATGTAACGATATCTATTCCTTCATTCGTTGTCTGAGCTCATAGATATCCATCATCGGCTTGAATTCAGGTCGAGGCTGACCTGTCCTCATGCACAGTTGTCCTGTATACACTGCATCTGAAAGAGTAGGAAGCATATGCATGGAAGAGTCGTCAAGGCAACACAACATTAGCCACTGACTATGTAACTTCACCAAATATATCCAATATACTTCCAAGCCAATCTTTTTCAGTTGTTTAATCACCTCTTCTCTTACTCTAAAAGTCTCTTGCCAATGTGTTTCTAAGGCTCTGATCTCGAGGGGACTCCCTGGTGCTCATTCTCATATCAAATTGGCATTGTGAAAATTATCATTGATGATCTCAATGGTATTATTTGCAGCATCAGTCACTCTTAAAACTTCTCTTTCTACCTACTTTAGCTAAATATCCCAATTGGTAAAGAGGATGTCTTTATGAGATTCCTCTATCCTAGGAAGGTTTGTTGCTCTGCCCTATAGAGTATCCTTCCATGTCATATACCCTGAAATATTTTCATCAATCTCATTGAATGTGATCCTCAAATCAGATGCTTGATTAATAAGTAAATAACTTTTCTTGCACATTGGATTGATGACTGATAGCTTTTGAAAAAATGTTTCCTACTGCTTAGATAATAAATAATTGAGTCTTAATGCCTCTTTTAGGAAATCCTCAATCTTAGGATTATCTTTCAACTGATTTATAGAAAATTGCAGCTATTGTATTTGACTATCTTTGGCACTTGTCTCTGCTTGATACTGGAGTTTAAACTGGTCAAAACTCTACTATAATTGGGACATTTGTGCCTGCATTTGATGGTATACATTCTGTCTCTCTTCGACCAACTTCTTCTCTAGCTGTTGTATCCTTTCATCTTTCTCCCTTACCAATTGTTTGACTTCGATTGCCTTGTTAATAGTGGCAAATGCATAAGAACCTACATACTGTGACAATTTGGTCAGATTGTTTGAAGGATCCATGGGGGTATCCTTCCATACTTCATCCATTGGCTCATTTTTAGTAATTATCACTGAGGATTGTTCTATTCTCCTCTTTTTCCTCTGTCTTTTTACCACAACCTGATGCTTTGGACTATAAAATACATCAAGAGGAGGAATTTCCTCCACTTTGAGAATAATTTATGTTCAAGGGAAGGTCGGGATGATTTCAATCTCTTCTATGGTGACAACTTTGTCAGTAGCCCTATTAGTGAGCGAGCTTTGTCCAGTGTTTTGGGGTGTATTGAATGTTTTTTCCATTTCAACATCCTTTTCCCCTTGTTGTCCTCTTAGTTGTTCGTCAAACTGCTTCCATGCCTCATCCAGTTGATTTTTTAAGGGGGTTTCATTTGTGTGCACTTTAGTGGAAACATCTTCCACTTCTTTCTCTATTGAGGCCTTTTCAAATTCCTTCTCAGTGTCCTTTTCAGGACTCTTTTTTGGGATCTTCTGTGAATCATGCTCAAAACTGTGTTCTGAGCCCTTTTCTGAGCTTTTGCTTGAACTTTATTCCTTATGAATATTTGGTTGAGAAATTTCCAAAAGATCCAAAGGGACTTTTTCTAACCTTTTCCTCCTGTACTGGTGGAAATGGGCCAAATCTGGTGGGTTGAATCTCAGAGTAGCCAAATCATCGAAATCATCGAAATCGTCTTCCTCATGGCTGAATTGTCTTATTTTAACTGAAGAAAGGAAGTTTTATGTGACCTTGTTGGGGTCAAATTGTCTGCCAAGAATTGTGGCAAGCTTTAAACAAGTAATGTGATTGATTTCCCAATGCTGAGAAAGGAATCCAAGGAGGTAACCTCAAACCAAACTTTTGATTTGACAGCTAGGCCTAGCAAACCAGAGAGGGCTCTCTCTATGGTCACAGCCAAGGATTCGACTGGTGTAAGAATGGATTTTAGGCTAGATAGTTCATCTCAATTTAGGATTTTTGATTTTAGCTTGTTTTTCTAGATGATGGTCTAGGTCTAGGGGGCTAGGTCAGGGTTTCTAAAAGATGAGTTTGCAAAGATATAATGGGGCAAGGTAGGCATGCTCAGTTATCATTCTTGATTTTTCATTGTGTCTAGGGTAGAAAAGTAAGGTTTCAAAATGAGCATGAGTTTCATGAATTCATTATCTGAGGAAAATGTAACATAAATATGAGAGTTTCATCAAAACATAGCAAATACTTAAGAATTTTGTTTAATACGTATGAAAAAATCACAAGAAAGCATTAATATGGAAGTAGAGAGGACAATACATTCATATTGATGATAACTAAAGAAAAAACACTACTAATGAACATACCACATGAATCCCACTATAATAGTTGCGACTCCTGTATATTATTCCTACAAAAAAATTACAAGTACATTAGCTCCACAAGCCTTCACTAAACAACATCCAACACTCTTGATCCAAAATGGATTTTGGATAGACTCCTAAGTCTAAGTGTTCCTCACAGAGGAAAATGAAAGTCCAAGGAAGTTCATGGAAATAGCCCCATGGCAGAGATCTTTCCATTTTGAATCTACTGCAAGTTGAATGGGCTAAAATTGACTTAGGATGCAGAAGTTATCACAGAAAGAAGATGCCCTTTGTTCTTTGGAAAAAGAGGCAAAATCCACTAAAAATGGAAAGAAACCCTTATAAAGAGAAATCGCATCGGAAAATGGCAAAGGCCGGACTTAAGCAGAGGTGGAAGAAACCCTAATCGACCGATCCAATCAATCGGGTCGGAGACAGGCCCACATGCTATATCGGGACCCTAGATTCGGTGATTGTGATCATGCGATATGCCAATTTCCAATGATCAGATCGGCGAATCAGTATCAGCAATGGACAGAATCTCTGGGCCATATGTAAATGTGATATGCAATAGAGATCGCGACGAGCAATCTCAAACATCGGATCGGAAAAGGAATGGATGGCCAAGATTAAATCGGTGATCGGCGATTACCAGACCTGATGGATTTCATAAGTGCAATTCATAAAATTTGAAATCCGGTAAAAGGGAATTTCTGTGTATTAACGTTTTTCAGTTTAAATATAGAAATACAAAGGAACGATGCCCGAAGTGGTAAAGCCAGACCCGAAGGGAAATTAAAGACGTGATTTATAAAATTTTAGTTACGTTAGCGGGATTTTGGGTGGGCCTCAAGCGGTAAATGGTATTGGGCCAGCTCCACCCGATCCCATCCAATGAACGATGTGTGGCTTGGCGGAGGAGAAGAGAAACCGCCTTTCCGGGTGGGTAACCTCTGTACCCTTAAGTCGCCCGAAACTGCATGTTGACCGTTGGATCAGAGATCACCCAGATCGACGGTGGGGATTGCGATAGCAGCCAAAGGTGGACCCGATGCGATATTAGGGTGGATGCAATATAATTTGAAGTCTGATAAAAAGAATTTTTATGGGTTTTTCACGTATTTCCCTTGTATTTTGGATTTTAACCAAAATGCTAATGTGATGCGATATAACACCTAATGGCAGACCTGATAAGGATTTAGGGGCAATTGAATGGGATTTCAAGTCCGAAAATCATGCTTGATAGTGTATTTTCCGAAAAATACCAATGTAATGGGATTTTCTCAGTTTTTGGGTTTTTTCCTATGAGAAGGCCCCGAAACCTCTTTAACCACTCCTGATCATCATGCCATGCTGCAAGCAGGCGTTTTTATAGGCAATGATGCATTTTGAAGCCACAGAGCGCAGATCCATATGGCCAGTCTAACTAATAAGGAGCAGGGAAGCCGAAGAGGCACAGAGAGATGATGAATCGTAGAGAAATGGCTGGGGTAGCCTAAAAGCCGGAAAAATACCTCAAAGGAGGCAGAGAGCTCAATTGAGAGTAGGGCAAAAGAAGGAGTTGCAAGGCCGAGCAGAGAGAGCGAAAAGCTACTACGCAGAGCCGCTGAGGGACCCTTTGGGGTCACTTGGAGATCAAGTGAAAAGCCAAAGAGCTGAAATTTCCAGAAAGCCAAAGAATCCAGAGTGAAAACCAGAGCCAAGAGCTAGAGCCAGAGCTAGAGCCAGAGATGAGAGCCAAAGCGAGAGCCAGAGCCAGAAAGCCGAGAGCTTCAGAGCCAGGGGATAAGATGGTGTTCTAAACCCATTTTGTTCTGTGTAAACCAGTGGATTTGGGTGGGGATCTTGTAAAAGAAGTTAGAACATAATACCAGAGAGCCTAGTTGAGTTGACTAGAGCTCAAGGAGATGTAGCCCAAGAGTTTTGGGTGAAATCCATATTAAATTGTTGTTATGTGTGTTTGTCATTTGCTGCATTGTTCCACTATTTTATATAAGTTTAAGCAAATCAATTTACAACACATAAACAGTCAAAAATAAACACTAGCATACACCTTATTTTCAAGCACATATTTAATTCTGCAATGGTTAATCATAAAGACTTGGGAATATTTAAGCTTTGGAAGTGGGAGAGGTTCTTGTAAGTTAGACAAGAAGCCTAAGTGCCCCATTTTCAAATCAAGTGGTATCAGAGCCTAAGATTGATTAACCACACCTTCAAAGAAGGTTACATCAGAATGCTTGATTGACAGAGCAAACATTGCTTGTTTGAAAGGTGTTTAAACAATCAGAGGTTGATTGTATGCTTGTTTGTAGACTGACTATTGTTTGAGTTTGTAGAGGTGAAGGGAAAGTTGTTGATAGCTCAGTCCAGGAAGGACAAGAAGAAAGAAGGGCTGAAGGAATTCTTCTATCCCAAAGGACCATAAGGCAATCTTTGAAGCACAAGAGGTTTGTTGCAAAAGGTTGCTAAATAAGCTCTTTATTAATCTTGTTTGAAGTTACTTTTTTCATTGGCATAATGACAACTTCTACAAGTGAGTCCTCAAATTCTTCTTTCATCATTACAAGACTCTTTGATGAAGACATGAAACAAGACTTTTACACCATGATGGATATGGTGAGAGAAATGTATGAGGATGGAAGGAAGAGCAACATACTTAGAGAGTAGTTGAATTCCGTGAAGGAAGAGAAGCAATTGCTTTCTGACAAATTGCAGGAAATGGAGAGGCAACTTCATATTGCAAATATGAACCTAAGAAGGATGCATGAGTTGGAGACATAGCTCTTTGTTGACCAAGAAGCCTTAGTCAAGTATCAGCTTGAAGAAGAGGTAAACCATTCCAGTTTGTCTTCAAATTCCTCTAAGGATGCTTATATTGGTTCTTTTGAAAAACATACTAAACACATAGGTTCCAAGCTAATTTCCAAGATGGGCTATGAAGGAAAGGGCTTAGAAAAGCATGCACAAGGTATTGTTGAACCAATAATAGTTGGGGAAAGGCCTAAGTATTTGGGTCTTGGCTATGGATAGTCTTATGGAAAGAGTTCCAAAACTGCAATGAAGGCCATTGAAACAGCTCCAAGAAGGAGTTGCATTGCAGAGTGTGAAGATTGTATTCAGGAGGAATGAAATAGATTGAAACATCATTTGTAGGATGTAGGTGTTCAGAAGCACACACTTGAACCAAAGAGTTGTGAAGACTCTAACAGCCTTGAAGAGATTGATGGTGTTCTAAAGGGAGCCACTTCCGCATTTGCTTCACCTCCTCATGAAGGCAATAAAGGTGAAAGAGAAAGGTATAAATCTAGTTCTAATCATATTCCTTTTGATTTTGCAAAGCATGATCAATTTCCATATAAGTATGGGAAAAGAGTTGCATGTTCCTTTTTTGGTTTGGATAACCATAATGTTTCTAGATTTTGGAAGAGAATGGCCACATACAAGAAACTTTTGAAGGAAAGGAAGCAAGAAGCCAAAGGTCCATTGGACAAGGCAAGTCATGCTGTCAAGAGGATGCACATGCAGTGCACTTACTGCCATAAGCAAGGGCATCTTGCTAAAATATGTTGGACTCTAAATCCAACAATGCTTCCACAAAAGCTGAAGATAGTGGAAAGAGAAGATGGCAGAAATGGAAAGGAAGATTCCATGAATGATGTGTCTCAGGATGATTCACATGATGATGCTGATGTGCAAACAAAGGTAGTATCTTTGAAAGGGATTGGTAAGAAAAGGTTAGAGTTCTTATTCGATTAAGATTGCATGTCTATTGATGCATTTGTTTGCATTTCTTGTTGCAACATTATATCTCATTTCAGCTTCGAAAGTACGATGTGCTCAAGTGAAAGTTAAAGGATGAAATGCATGCATGAGCATGAGATGCATGAACACAGGGATGTTGACGAATTCCTTGTATTTAAACATGTATGTGTAATTAACTTGTAGGGTTGATTGCTTTGACATGCATGTGATGCCATGTTGACTTAGGAAAAGTTAACTTGGTCTCCAAATGGAGATAATGATGAAGTGTTTCATCTTTTGAAAAAGAGTCCTAATGGTCTTTTTCTACATGCTTGACTTGAAGGGTCATTTGTTTTAAAGGCATGTTTTGTGGGCTTGTTATCTAGTCCATCATTTGTATGCAGATGTAAGACATGGAGGTTTTCACAAGATGTGAAATATGTTTCTTTTGTTGAAGCAGGAGTTTAGGCCATCCAGTTATTGTCTGTATTTCTATTGTTGTTAACAGTTGTTGTTGACATCTTGTCAAACAGGTACAAATGAAAGTTTTGTGGAGCAGATGACTTCACATTGGTTTGAGACACCTTGGATAAATGATCAAGGCAGAAGAGTTCAAACTACCTTCTATGACCATTTCAGCAGAAGTTATGCATAAAGGCAAGAAGGAAGACAGTTCTTCCCAGGAGAACCAGGACATCCAGAAAGGAAAGTGGTCAGAGACTTTGGTCCATAGGCACTATGCAAGGCAAGTGTATGGAGGCTAAAAGAAGAGGGTGTTGTTACTCTCATTTACTGTTTAGATTAGTATATTAGTCTTTTGGAGACCAAAATTTGTTTAGTGGGAAGGCGTGATCTAAAATGGATTTTGGATAGACTCCTAAGTCTAAGTGTCCTCACAGAGGAAAATGAAAGTCCAAGGAAGTTCCTGGAAATAGCCCCATGGCAGATATCTTTCCATTTTGAATCTACTGTAAGTTTAATGGGATAAAATGGACTTAGGATGCAGAAGTTATCACAGAAAGAAGATGCCCTTTGTTCTTTGAAAAAAGAGGCAAAATCCCTTAAAAATGAAAAAAAACCCTTATAAAGGGAAATTGCATTGGAAAAAGGCAAAGGCCAGACTTAAGTGGAGGTGGAAGAAACCCCGATCTGCCGATCCAATCAATCGGGTTGGAGACAGGCCTGCATGCGATATCGGGACGTTGGATTCGGCGATTGCGATCATGTGATATGCCGATTATCAATGATCGGATTAGAAAATCGGTATCGGCAATGGACAGAACCTCTGGGCCATATGCAAATGCAATATACGATAGCGATCGTGACAAGAAATCTCAGCTGTTGGATCGGAAAAGGAATGGACGACTAGGATTAAATCAGTGATCGGTGATTGCTGGACCTGACGGATTTCATAAGCGCAATTCATAAAATTTGAAATCCGGTAAAAGGGAATTTCTGTGTATTAACGTTTTTCGATGTAAAAACCAAAATATAAAGGAACGATGCCCAAAGTGGTAAAGCCAAACCCAAAGGGAAATTAAAGGCACACTTTATAAAATTTGAGTTCCATAAGCGGGATTTCAAGCGGGCCTCAAGTGGTAAATGGTATTGGGTTGGCTCCGCTTGATCCCATATACTGAACGACGCGTGGCTTGGTGGAGGAGCATAGAAACTGCCTTTTCGGGTGGGTAACCTCCGTACCCTTAAGCCACCCAAAACCACATGTTGACTGTTGGATCGGAGATCACCCAGATCGACGGTGGGGATTGCGATAGTAGCCAAAGGTGGACTTGATGCAATACTAGGGTGGATGTGATATAATTTGAAGTCCGATAAAAAGGATTTTGATGGGTTTTTCATGTATTTCCCGTGTATTTGGGATTTTAACCAAAAAACTAATGCGATGCGATATAACACCTAATGGTGGACATGATAGGGATTTAGGGGTGATTGAATGGGATTTCAAGTCCGAAAATCGCGCCTGATAGTGTATTTTCCAGAAAATACCTCTGTAATGGGATTTTCTCAGTTTTTGGGTTTTTTCATATGAGAAGGCCCTGAAACCTCTGTAACCACTCCTGATCATCATTCCATGCTTCAAATAGGAGTTTTTATAAGCAATGATGCATTTTGAAGCCACAGATCTGCAAAGCCAGATAGCCAGTCTAACTGACAAGGAGAAGGGAATCCAAAGAGGCATAGAGAGATGATGAATCACAGAGAAATGGTTGGGGTAGCTGAAAATTCGGAAAAAGACCTCAAAGGAGGCAGAGAGCTCAATTGAGAGTAGTGTAGCAGAAGGAGTTGCAAGGCCGAGCAGAGAGAGCGAAAAGCTACTGCGCAGAGCAGTTGAGGGAGCCTTTGGGGTCACTTGGAGGTCAAGTGAAAAGCCAAAGAGTTGAAAGTTGCAGAGAGCCAAAGAAGCCAGAGCAAAAGGCAGAGCCAGAGTTGAGAGCCAGAGCTAGAGCCAGAGCCAAAGCCAGAGCCAGAGTTGAGAGCCAGAGCTAGAGCCAGAGCAAGAAAGCCGAGAGATTTAGAGCTAGGGGATAAGATGGTGTTTTGAACCCATTGTGTTCTGTGTAAACCAGTGGAGTTGGGCAGGGAGCTTGTAAAAGAACTTAGACCATAATCCCAGAGAGCCTAGTTGAGTTGACTAGAGCTCAAGGAGATGTAGCCCAAGAGTTTTGGGTGAACTCGATATTAAATTGTTGTTATGTGTGTTTGTCATTTGTTGCATTGTTCCATTGTTTTATATCAGTTTAAGAAAATCAATTTACAGCACATAAACAGTCAAAAATAAACACTAGCATACACCTTATTTTCAAGCACATATTTAAATCGGCATTGGTTAATCATAAAGACTTGGGAATATTTAAGCTTTGGAAGTGGGAAAGGTTCTTGTAAGTTAGACAAGAAGCCTAAGTGCCCCATTTTCAGATCACCTCTCTATCACTTAGATAAGGCTAGATATAGTTCAAAATCCACTTTCCCCCTCTCAGGGGTCGAATCCATGAAGATAGGAACAATTTACATCATTTCCTCTAACCAAACCTAAAACTAGGGAGGTTAAGAAACAAATTCTCCATTTAGCTTTGACTGACTTAACTAACATTAATGACCATCATTATTACATCAAATTTACATTTATAAGCCCTATTTCACTTAGTTACATCATGTAGAAATCCAATTTGACTAATTACATCATGAAAAGTCAAGTTTGACTGACAAAAACCAAAAAATGACACTGTTCACAAAAGCACATCATGGAATTTGTAGGAACTTTTGAGGGGGTTCTCTTGGTCTATTTGCTAACATCAAAACTAGTGATGGTAGCTCAGTGTGTCTAATTGTCTCCCAAAGTGATAAACCTACAAAAATCCCTTTTCTAGGCCTCCAAAATTCACTTTTCCCAAGACTGCTCTAGAAACATAATGTGGGGTCTGAAACAGTGGCAGAAACCTATTTTTGAGCATTTTTTTTACTTTTCCTTCCAACTTGTGTACTAACATCGAAACCCAGGTACATATCTAGCTTGTACTCACCAACATCTACCCATACATGTAATAAATTCACCATTTGGAGGTCCTGGGAAGAAGCACAACGTGAGCTCGTTGTGCTTCTGTACATCACAAAATTGCCAAAATACACAAAACTTCAAAATTTACAAAAATTCTTTAGAATTTCATTAAATTTGTTTCTTTGACTCTTTGGGTGATTGGTTAGACAATCAAGGATGCATCAACAAGTAGATCCAAGTTGTCTCCCTTCCTTAGTTTCATTAGGGTTTGATTTAGCCTCTTTTTGATGTTTTTACCCTAATATGAGAAAGCATGTTTCTTGTGCAGTAGTGCCTTTCCATGTTCCTTTAGAGATTGGCATTCTTGCTGGCCCTCTTGGGAAGATTTTCCCAATGATCATTCACCTTGCCAAGCCAAAATCCATTGTATTTTTCAATCTCAGTTGTGATTAACTCGTCAAAATCTTGTTGACCTAGTGTTGGAGGTGGTTCACTTTCTTGCTTTTTCTACCTCTTGATATTTCTTGTTATTGGCCTCCTTGGTTTAATTGATACCTCTCTATCTTCAAGCTACTCAACATCAATTATGGCCTTACCTTTTCCATCCTCCACCTCCAAATCTGCCTTACATTTAGTGACAAAAGCTTATTTATTTGGAGTTGCTTGTTCTCCTTTCGAAGAAATACTACCATGAAGTTAGCCTTTGAAAGTTTTTCCTTGAGATCTATGATTTCTGCTTCTTTTTCCTTTATAATGTCCTCAAGTGACTTGTGCTCCTCATGCTCTGCCATGTCATCCTCAAAGTGTTCCTGCTCATCATCATGCAAGGGTTAAACATGTTGGTGTTTTGAAGGAGCAAACACAAGCCTTTTCCCTCTGTTGTAGGTTTTGGTCACCTATGCCCTAGGTATCTTTGCCACTGATTCCCTAGGTGACTGTGTAACTGATTTTCTTGAAGAGCCAACCTCTTGTGGCTTTGGTGATGGTGTACCTCAACTACTACATTGACCAATAGAAAATAAGAGTGAAGGTTATTGGATGAATGCCTCCTAAGGCAAGTTGATCTCTGAAAGTTGATGGAGGAAAATGACTTTGACCAAGCCATGGTGAAACAAGTTAGATTGATGATCCTTCCCTTTACTCTATACCTTCTCTGCCATCTTGACAAGGCTTCTATACAAATAATGAGGCAAGTTTAGAGGTTTGACTATTGTGAAATGCATTAAGAGCCTTATGTGGTAGTGATAAAGTCTTGAAAACCTTCCTTCAAAGGTAAATTACCTCATTATCATCTTCACTAATGGAGCATACCTGTAAAGCAATTGTCTAAAGGTAAAAATGTGTTTTGGAGCATCCTTATACTATGGCTTTAGGAATGTTTTGTAGTTATCAATGTCTAAATCCATCCCTTTAAACCAAATTTATCCATGAGTTGGAATACATGTAGTTATGGAAATGGAATCTGATAGAATTATGAAGTCTACCCCGACAATGCTAGCCTTATCCCTCCTGAAGTTGGTGGAAAAGAGGCTTGTCAATTTAAATTTGGAACCTACTTCTTGGATCTTCTCACAGAAACCTAGGCAGCCAACATCTTGGAATGATTTCTTAACAAAGGGTGAGGCCATTATTTATTGGACATATGATGGCTCATACTTGGACACTTTCCCACCCTTATTATACTTTCTCTTCTTAGTGTCACTATTTCCAGTTTCCATGGTTACAAACCTAGCTAAGTGGGAAGGAAATGGATAGGGTTTGACTACAAAATAGGGGACAAGGGACTGTGGTGTTCAAGGAATGGAATGTAGGGGTTAGTGAGTGTGTAAAGTTATGGGAAAATTTTAGGGGATAGGGATAGATGTTAGGGAGTGTAAGGAAGTGAGAATTCTCAAAAATAATGGGGGGAAGGTGTGAAAATGACAAAAACACATTCCTAGCCTAGGAAATTATCAATGGAGTAACCTAGGATAGGGTTTGTAGGGAAATGTAGGAGATGAAGGGGAATATGTGAGGGAAGTGTTTTAGGGAAGTATGAAAGGTGTAGGTGAGTGTAGGGGCACAGGAAAATTAGAGTTTTACCACTGCTTTGACAAAATTTCACATAGAAATGAAAAACACAGTGAAAACCCTAGGAGAGGGAATTTAACTGGAGTTTTTGAGAAGATAGATGCAAGAGAAGAGTGAAAACTGATACTTACTTGTCCAAGAGGTATTGAAAGCCTTGAATTGATGAGATGAAACCTTGTGGATGGTTAACTTTCCTCAAATTCGAACATGCAACAATGGATACCAGAAGCGTAGCATATGAGGGTAATTTAGGGTTTCAAGGAACATTTGGTTGCTATGAAGGCTGGAATGCAATTCAATGGTGGAGAGAGGTATTGTGAAAATGGAATGAACAATTTAAATGTTTTGAATGGTATTTTATGAGAAGGAGGTCGATTTTTGCTTAAATCATGGAGCTGACATCATCGATATTTTTGAGAAATGATGTGTTGTGATTGCAGCATGATCTTCTTTGAAATGGAATGTTACCTTTACCTTTATTCACTTTTTTCCTAAGCTTCTAACTCCCTTTAATGATGATTCAAATGATGACATGACTCCTTTGCTTTAAATGAATGGCATTATGATGAAAAATGAAGTGAAAACCTAGACCATGACCTAAATGATGACATATTACCATTTCATGAACTAAGACACCTGAATGAAGACGTGACCATGATGAGTGATGAAGACTATGAGTAGGTGGAGGGAGTAGCAGTGACATAGACTGACTAACTAGTGACCAAATTTTATTTGAAAACCTATTGAAACTATAAAATTTTGACCTAGGACCCTAATTAACAATTTTGAAAGAGTACATTTGATCACTGGTGACTGACAAGACCGATAGACAGTAACATTGGCTCCAGCTGGGGATGGAATCTCCTTTAGGAGGTTTCAAGAACACTGTAGACCAGGTAGCCTTATCCATTGGACGATGAAGTAAAAAAAAATAAACGGACCCGAACCTCAACACTTAAATGACTGACTGACAAAACGTAGGACAAACTGAAACTAACTTAATTTGACTGAAAAAGTGAATTTACAACTTTATAAAGAAAAAACCATCTAATCATAGAAGCCTTATGGCCTTCTCCTCGGGCTTCAAACTTCCATGACATCTCCTTCACACTCTGGCAGCAAAATAAACTGATATGTACAATGGAAATGAGAAATTTCTGAGAAATCTAGTGAGGTAATGCTTGAGGAATCGACCATTGATCGGTCCACCTGGAAGCTCTTGTACATCTAGTTCTTCTAACAAATAGGCATTCTAACCTCTAAAACCTGAAATCCTGTATGTTCCTTTCCACAAGTTATCAAACTTTCCATGCTTACCTTTCTCCTCATTCTAGGCATCCCATCGGAGAACAACATCTCCCAAACCAAAATCATCAGCTTTGGTTTTTCTATCATATATTTTCTTGATATTTTTGTGAAGCTTTGAAGTATTCTGAAGTACTTCCTCTCTAGGCTGCTACAAATGAATCATCTGATTGATTCTCCGCTGAATATCATTAGGTTCACTATACACTTCCTACAAAATCTCCATCATCGAGACGACAACAGAAGTTAGAAAAACATTGTCTACTCCACATACCAACGGAAAAGTTGACATACCAATGGACTTCTTAGTGCTCACTCTATCTGCCCACAGGGCATTGATCAACATTTTGTGCCAATTGTTCTTATTTTCTTCCAGCAACTTTTTGATGTTATTTACTAGTGATTTATTTGATGATTCAGCCAGCCCATTACCTTGTGGGTAAATGTCATTCAATGCCTAAGTTTGATGTGGTACTTGTCATAGAAATCAATCATCTTCTTCAACTTGAAGGCTACTACATTATCAGTGATAATTTTCTATGGACAACAGATCGAGACAATATATTAGACTCAAGAAATTGAATTATAGCCACATATGTAGCTTGTCTAGTGGGGATGGCCTCCATCCACTTTGTGAAGTATTCATTTTTTGTTAAAATCCACTTGTTTTGAGTCGAAGATGAAGGGTGAATCTTGCCAATAAAATCAAGACCCCATTGCTGAAAAGGTGCTTGGACAAAAATGGGCCGCAAGGGTAGTGGTAACAACTTTTTATTTCCTTGAAATATTTGACACTCATGAAAACTCAAGACATAAAAAAAAAGAATTGGCCAATAATACCCATCTCTTAAGATCTTGTTTGTTGTAGTCTTCCAATAAAGGTGACCACCACAATCACCCTTGTGAAAGTCATTCATTACTTCTTTTTCTTCGCTTTCAACTAGACAATTCAATACAATTCCTCCAGGATCCTTCTAGAATAAAACATTGTCCAAAACAAAATATCTTTGGCTTTCAACCTCAGTTATCTACCCTTACTTTTTGACACACCCGGTGGAGAATTCAAATGATGAAGCACATAAACAATATCTAAATACGAAGGAGATGAGGAAAAAATATGAGATACCTGAACAAATGAATCAACCACTTCTTCTTTAGACATTGCAGTAATAAGATTTATATCTAGAACATGTAAATTGGACTCTACCATCAGCTTCACCAAACCCTGCCCTTTAACCAGCTTTGTGATGATACTCGATATTGTAACAAGAATTCTGCAACTCCCAAGGCTACCAACTTTAATTATCAATCCCGGGTTCGTATAAACTTAAGAGGTATCAACACTATATGTGCAGCATACAATGTTTCCTTCCTTTGTTGTCACGAGAGAAAAGAAATGATTCTTATTTGCAAGAATGAAAGACTGAATTTAAAAATGCTTGTAAAGTAACTTGAAATCCTCTATCTACTTATTAACACACTTTTCTTGCAAAAGAACCCTATTTTAACCCTATTTGTCACATGTGATGTTTTAACTAATATAAGCATGAAATCTAATCTAGAGAGTACTAATTGTTGTGTGCATCTGTAAATATAAAATAACTCATTTTTTAAATATTTTTGCTTTATAAATGCAAATGCTAATAACTCCTTGATCTTTGGTAGGGGAGACAGGTGTGGAGGAAGAGGGGTACAATGATTTTGATGGCTTGGAGGTGAAGTAGGGGCCTAATCCTAGCTTCAATGATGATTTTTCTCAATTCAGGCTCAAAACATGCTGCTACAGGATTTCCTACAATATGTACAAGTTCTCATATAGGATCTCCTAGTTCTCCTACAGGATCCCCTGATTTACTACAGGATGTTAGAGATTTACTATACGAAATTATAATTCATCAAATAACCAAGCAAATCAAATCCAAATTGGATGGTAATTTTTTTTTTATTGACTAGGATGTCTTACGTCCCCATTCCAAGTGGAATCACTCAAAAATACCTCTGTTAACCCAAGCTAAAAAAAAACACAAAATTACTAGTCGAAAATCTAGAAATTCGAGAACTAGTGAGTTAGTAAATCTATAAAATGCCTAACCCAATCAAGTGAAAATTCAATGGGCTAATTTTTTTTATGACCTAGATTTTTTTTTTTGATCTAATGCAAGTGCAACCAACTAGATTGAAGCTCGTTAGCATGCTCTAAAAAATAGCATAAATTTACTGTTCTTTGCCACAAAGGAGTCCCATAAATCTAGATTTGGGAATAAGAAAGCTAATCCAAGTAGCTCAATGATTACTATGACCTTTAAAATATTTTCCAAGGATGAAATGATGTTTTTGATCCTACAAACTAACTTACATAAACCATTTAACCCAATCCTACAACAATAAATCATTAATACTAAATGCAAAAATGGAAAGAAATAAAAACAAGAGATGCATGTGAATAAGAAGTGAAAAGAAGGAAATAAAATGATACAAAATCGCTCTAAGGCTCCTAAGATCTCCAAGCCAAGGGAAACTCAGAGAAATATGGATGAGAACAAGATTTAGAAGTTGAAGATGACACCAATCTTCATTATTTTCATCAATACAATTACATCCCTACAAGAAAATATAATGGTGCTGCAGAAATATGAGTTCTCTCCACAAGAACACTAATGAAAATCTCCCTCTAGAGGAAAATTCGACTTGGTACTTATACAAAATGATTAGGAGTCAATCTCCATGAATGGAAGAAGCTTTCTCCAACAAAATCCCTTAATTAGTGGATCTAGTTCCCAATACTAGGAATCTGCATTAAATGGCAGGGAACACATTCCTATATTTTCTCAATCACTGCAGTTCCACAATTTGTGCCATAATTCCATAATATCTTTTTGATTTATTATTTAATAGTGATCCTCCTGTAGTAGGGATAAAGTCCCTAAATTATCTCCTCCTCCAAATCTTCATAATCTGCCCAATATTCTCATAATATTCCACAAAAATAAATAATATTAGGCACAAATATGAAATTATTCATAAACCTTCCTAATGAATATATTAAAGTTAAAAATACATTATCTAATGCAAAAAGAGAGGTTTAATGTGCTGAAGGATGGTCATAGGCCTTAATTTATGTTTAATTTAGAGGCATGGGCCTTAATTTATGTCTAATTTAGAGGCCCATCATACCCCCCTGCTGAAAGTGTTTCTCATCCTCTGAGCAACTTAGTGACCTCATTGTGCCTCATTCATGGCCCTGGTGGCCTCTCTCTTATGCATTAAGAATCTTGGTTGTAAGTTCTGCAAGGACAAACCCAAAAACATATGTGTACAAATACAAATCCTTGTTTCTTGAGACCATTAGTTTGTATTCTTCCCCTTATTCAAGATGGTTCTTGAATGTTTTTCAGTTTGGAAAGGTCTTCCACATCCTTATCAACCTTCTACTACCTTGTTCCACCATTTGGAAACCTCTAACACCTTCAAAATTCCTTTAGACGAGAAATAGGACATCTTGTAGTAATTCCTGTCAAAACTACAGGAAACTCTGTTAAAACTACATGTAACCCTTTTCGAGCATATATGATAGTCTGAGCCTAGGACTGGCCCTCCACTTGACTCCCATGCCTTTCTCTCATTTCTATAACATCTTTTAGGCCTTGGACAAAATCTAGAAAGAGATTAGAGACCTTTTGGAAAGTCACTTTTCATCAATGCAGATTGAGTTATATTTTGATGGTGGATGCCTCATTTCCTTTTGTTGCATTCTTCTTCTCTCTTGTGGCCTAGATAGTTGCCTAATGGCCTTGGAGTTATCTGTTTTGATTAGGTCTCTCTTAGGCACTACCATTTTGGGTTTTAGCACAATTTTTCTTTCTTCTTTCTTGTAGCAGAATTTTGCCTTCTTGTAGTAGTCATTCCTTCTTCCTTTAGAGTCTTCTTACTGTATGGGTGTGATGAGAAATGATGTAGGTTTTGTGAAAATGGAGAGGATGCTCTATTTTCCTTTTTAAGAAATTTTCAAGGTGAGATAGGGTTTGTTCTTGAAATGGGATGGATGAATGATGGATAGATAATGAATATCAAGTGGATGGAGGGCTTGGAGTGCTATGGTGACTTGGCATTTGCAAAAAAAACTTATTTTAATCACTGTCCTCATTCCTTGAAATAATCACCCTTCATAATTTGACTTTTCAACATTACATGAGTGAAGGAGTGAGCTATGATTAACTAGTTGAAGGCAGTTTAGACTGCTGACCCATCCTTAGCATATAAAACCTCATCGTTCATGCATTGACAACACATTTCTAACTATAATATGCTCAAGAGAAGAGGTCAAAAATATTGCATACCTGTACCTACCTAATGGTTGTTGTAGAGACATGCATGCTACTACTGAGTTGAAGTTGTTGTGCTTTTCATGACTCAGGTACATCTTCTTGACTGCCTTTTTCTTTTTTGTTGATCTTATTTTGCTGATGGGTTGTCTTCTTGTTGATGAGCAGGTGATGGCTTCCTCTATTGCTGCTGAGCTCTGGAGGAGTTTCATTGTGCATATAGTTATGATTTTCCTCTTTTAATCATGGTGCTGAAGGTTAGGCCTAGAGCCTACTATTACTTTCAAATAGGCTGATGTAGCTGCCCTTTTTTTTTAATGTTTATGTCCTTTCTCCATTGGAGGGTAAATAAGTATTGGAATGAGTTGAAGGTGTGGCCATAGAGTGACATGGTCACTAATATGTGGTGAAGTTAATGTTCTTTTTTCCTATCCCAAAATAGGCCAGCATCATAATTTTTCCATCGGACTGCCAATCCTGTAGATTTTCAGAACTTCCTGTAGTACTACAGGAAACTCCTGTAGTAATTCAGGACATCGTCTTTTAGCATAGTTGTTTTGTCCATATCTCCCAAACGGTAGAATGGATTGACCTGAAACTTTCTGAGCATGTTGTCATCATCATTATGTACCTCCCCATGAAAACAATTTGACCAATGGATGTACAAATCTCAAGAAAAAATAAAAATGGCTAAAGGTGGTGGAGTTCGATTTCTTGGAAACTGTGCACTATAATTTTCTAAAAGTTCTTGGGCATGTTACCATCATTCATATGCATATCCCCATGAAACAACGTTTTAAATGGATGAAAGGATCTCGAGAAAATGCAAAAATGGTTGTAGGTGATGGAGGATGATTTCTCGAAAATTGTACACTAGAATTTGCTGAAATTGCTTGAGCATGTTACCGTCATCCATATGCATCTCCCCCTGAAACAGATTGGCAAGTGGATGCATCGTTTTTAAGTTACGAAAAAAAAAAAAAAAAAAAAAAAAAAAAAAAAAAAAAATCTACGTATTTTGTTTCCTGTAGTAAAACAGAGCCTTTCCGTAGTATTTTAGGACAACAAGCAAACTGAATGGGAAAAGCTTGAGAATGATGGGTGGATGGTGGAAATAGATGAGGGTGATGGATTGGCATGGCCTTGGCCTTGTTGGAGCATTTGAGCAAAGGAGGAGAAAGTCAAAAATTGACTTCTTTTGACTAGGTTTGACCTATTTTTTCTTTCTTTAGTGGAAACTTATTTTTCTTCCTTGTAGATGTTGGAGAGCACCTACATTCATCAAAGGGATACATGGAGCAATGATTTTTTATTTTTTTCCTTTCTTTTTTTCTAGGCATACTAGCTGCTTCAATGCGTTTTTCAACTAGTAGGTCTGCCTAGGCACCTCAAAGCAAGTTTTCATCTAGGATCTTTTCTTTTTTCTCTTTTTTTTTTTCCAACCCATTGACCGCCTCATGGAGGTTTTCAACCAGTGAGCCAATCTGAGGTGCCTCCAAGGAGGTTTTCACCTGATATTTTTATTTTTTCCTCTTATTTTTCAAAACTTTTTTCTACCCTACCCTACTTGAAAAACAAAATCACTTTGAAGTATAAGAATACTTCCAATGGAGCCATGTGCACATCAAGATGATAGAAAAAATGATGTGGAGGCTTGAAATTTATGCTTTGACATGTACCTGGATTTCACAGACTAAATGATTTGACTTTGAAAGGATCAAGCATAGTTGAAGAAGAGAGTGATGCTCCATCTTGTTGATTTTCTGGAACCAAACCTGAATATAACTTTGATGCCATTGGTTTTCTTGCTTATCTGGATCATTCTTTGTGTCTTCTTCTACCATGACATTCAAATCTTCCTCTTTTTGTTAATTTTTCTCTTGAATATATGGAGGATTGATTGTAACCATGAGGGAGCTCTCTCGATCTCTGATTTTGATGTCTGCTCTTCATCCAGCGCATCCCATGATTTTGTGGTCTTCTCATTTGAATCTTCTTCTTCTGGATGTGGTCCTTTAATGATATGAAGATAATCTCTTTTTTGCAATACTCTTCCTGAGCTATGGTGAATACCTTTGATCTCAAGAGGAGATGTTTGGAAGTGTTGTACCTCAGCATTGTAAGTGGGCTAAGCTACTTCAATGTGTGGGTTTGGAAATGGCAGTACAGGTAGTTGAGTGGAAGTGGATATTTGAGATGGTTGTGGTTGTGGTGGACGTGAATGGTAGGGATAACATGGAGTTGGGTATGGAGGATATTGAGGATATTGTGGATGGCTCCCTTAATTTCCTTGCAAACCTTGTTGCCAAGATTGGATTTTGGGTTGAGATGGCCAATGTTGTGAAGGAAAGGGTGTGTTCCAATTACTTTGAGATGGACGTGCATAAGCTTGAAATTGTGAATTAGGTTCTTGCATCATACTAGGTTGAATAGGATGCCGTGGTCCTCTTGAAGCTACATAACATAGCTGCATTGATAATTGACTTGCTCCATTGTCCTCTTGTTGAACTTCAATCTTGGTAATGATGGACAATATTTAACACTATGTGATTCTACATGGACAACACAAATATCAGGATCTTCTTTTTCTTCGTCTTGCATTCTTAACATTTCTACTTGTTTGGTTAGATTGCTAAGAATTTATGTTTTAAAATTATCAAACAAATTTTCAAGTTTAGCTTGACTTACCTATCTTGATGTTGATTTACCTACTCTTGCCCTCCACTTGATATGTGTTTGCATGTTTCACAAATTTCTTCAAACGATAATTGGTATACATCACCTCTACTCATGAAATCAAGGAGATCAATCCACTCATCCTTAATTGTTCTAAGTAAGAGGGTTTTTTGTGTGTCGGATCCTAAATGATGTAGTTTTTCCCTCTTAACATTATACAAGGACCGCTCTATTAGATCCTCTAGACTCTCACCTTCTCTTTGATTCATTCTAAATATTTCTTCTTTAAGATCATGATCTTTATATTTTTCTAGAAATATATTTTGCATATCATTCCATGATCTTATTGAATTATTCCTTAAATTCATGAACCATTTAAGAGCTCTATCGTTCAATGTTGCTGGAAACAATCTCAATTTTTGAGTTTTTAATAAGTGGCCATCAGATCTACAAATAATTTCAAATTCAAAGAGAAAGGTTTCTGGATCCTCTGACCTTAGACCATGAAATTTTGGAAGAAAAGATGGAGGGATGTTCTTCATGTGCACATTGATATCAGTATCTTGAATGGGAAATCCAAGAGGATCTTCCTCATTCTCATCATCTCCATCCATTTCTTCTACATTCTTTTCCACCTTCTTCTTCTAACTACAAAAGTGAATGGTGATGTGGTTCTTACTGCACCACGTGATCAAATCGAGGGGTGGGTTGGTTTTGGAGATTTTTTTTGTTTTTATGATTGAATGAAAACATTAATGCAATGCACTCTTCTATTTTTGAAATGAAATATTCCTGATGCAAATAATTGTTTTTTTTTGCAAAAAATGAAAAGAAATGAATCAATTAGGGAAGAAAACAATGCATACTTTGACACCTCCCTGGCAACGGCACCAAAAAGTGATGAGCCTTGGTATTGTAACAAGAATGTTGAAACTCCCAAGGCTACCGACTTTAATTACCAACCCAGGGTTCGTACAAACTTAAGAGGTATCAGCACTATATGTGCAGCATACAATGTGTCCTTCCTTTGCTGTCACAAGAGAAAAGAAATGCTGCTTGTTTGCAAGAATGAAAGACTGAATTTAAAAATGCTTGTAAAGTAAGACGAAATCCTCTATCTACTTATTAACACACTTTTCTTGCAAAAGAACCCTATTTTAATCCTATTTGTCACATGTTATGTTTTAACTAATATAAGCATGAAATCTGATCTAGAAAGTACTAACTGCTGTGTGCATGTGTAAATATAAAAGAACTCATTTTTAAAATATTTTTTCTTTATAAATGAAAATGCTAATCTTTCCTTGATCTTTGGTAGGGGAGACAGGTGTGGAGGAAGAGGGGTACAATGATTTTGATGGATTGGAGGTCAAGTAGGGTCCTAATCCCAGCTTCAATGATGATTTTTCTCAATTCGGGCTCAAAATAGGCCACTACAGGATTTCCTACAGGATGTACTAGTTCTCCTACAAGATCCCCTGATTTACTACAGGATGTTACAGATTTACTATACGAAATTATAATTTGTTGAATGACCAAGAAAATCAAATCCAAATTGGATGGGAATTTTTTTTATTGACTAGGATATCTTAGGTCCCCATTCCATGTGGAATCACTCAAAAATACCTATGTTAACCCATGCTAAAAGTAGCACAAAATAACTAGTCGAAAATCTAGAAATTCGAGAATTAGTGAGCTAGTAAATCTATATAATGCCTAACCTAATCAAGTGAAAATGCAATGGGGTAATTTTTTTTATGAAATAGAATTTTTTTTTGATCTAATTCAAGTGGAACGAACTCAATTGAAACTCATTAACATGCTCTAAAAAATAGCAGAAATTTACTATTCTTTGCCACAAAGGAGTCCCAAAAATCTAGATTTAGGAATGAGAAAGCTAATCCAAGTAGCTCAATGATTACTATGACATTCCAAAGCTTTTCCAAGGATGAAATGATGCTTTTGATCCTGAAAACGAACTTACATAAACCATTTAACCCAATCCTACAACAAGAAATCATTAATATTAAATGCAGAAATAGAAAAAAATAAAAACAAGAGATGCATGTGAATAAGAACTGAAAAGAAGGAAAGAAAATGATACAAAATGGCTGTGAGGCTCTTGGAATGGCCAAGCCCAAGGAAAATCAGAGACCTATGGAGGAGAACAAGATTTAAAAGCTGAACATGACACCAATCTTTATTATTTTCATCAATACAATTACATCCCTACAAGAAAATACAATGGAGTTGCAAAAATACGAGTTCTCTCCACAAGAACACTGATAAACATCTCCCTCTAGAGGAAAATTCGACTTGTTACTTATATAAAATTATTAGGAATCATTCCCCATGAATGGAGGAAGATTTACCCACCAAAATCCCTTCATTAGTGGATTTGGTTCCCAATACTAGGAATCTGCATTAAATGTTCGGGAACACATTCCTACATTTTCTCAATCATTGGAGTTCCACAATCTGTACCATAATTCCATAATATCTTATTGATTTATTATTTAACAGTGATCCTCCTATAGTAGGGAGCAAGTCCCTAAATGATCTCCTCTTCCAAATCTTCATAATCTGCCCAATATTCTCATAATATTCCACAAAAATAATTAATATTAGGCACAAATATGCATTCATTCATAAACATTCCTAATGAATATATTAAAGTTAAAAAATGAATTATCTAATGCAAAATGAGAGGTTTAATGTGCTGAAGGATGGTCATAGGCCTTACTTTATGTTTAATTTAGAGGGATGTGCCTCAAATTATATCTAATTTAGAGGCCCATCACTTTGTAGAATTAATTTTGAGGTCATACTCCGACATGGAAAAAATCTATTTACCCCGCCTACCTTCGAGATCATTCTGCATCAAAACATCCTTGAATACAACATTTGGAACATAGGCAACAATATGCGAACGGAGAATGTACACCCGGAAATACTTCAAAGCCTTTACTAAGGCCAAAGCCTATTTTTCAATGATATTGTACCTTAATGCCACATCCCTTATGGTTCTGTTGAAAAATGCAATTGGTTGTTCTGTTTTTTGGTCTTTTTTTCTACATTAGGATAGCAGCCAATGTGTGCTCAGACGAATATGAAAAGATGATGAAATCCATAATATAATCAGAGCTGATTAAGATGGGAGAACAAGACAATGCATTTTTGACTTGGTTGAAATATTTCCTTGCATCCTCGGACCAACTTACCTCGATGTTACTTTTTAACATGTTAGTTATTTCTCTTATATGCTCAACAAGATTGGGAATAAACCTTCTCAAGAAGTTGATCTTACCATTAAAGGACTGAATTTCCTTATTGTTCCTTGGGTAATCCAATTGTTGTATTACTTCAATTCTTGTGGGACCTTTGCGGATGCCATATTTTGATATGATATTGCCAAGTAATTTTCCCTATTCCATGGAAAACAAACTCTTCTTTGGATTCAGGGATATGCCGAATCGCCTGCACCTCTGGAAAACTATCCTTATACGATGCAAATGGTCTTCAGTATTTGGGAGAAAATTGTGATATCATCAAGGTAAATAACCAAAAACACATCCTTTCCATTAGCGAAAGCGATGTCCATCGTTCGTTGAAATGTAGCTCTTGCAGTTTTTAGCCCAAAAGGCATCTTGGCATACATGAAATTACCCCACGATGTAGTGAATGTTGTCTTTTCTTGGTCATTAGGATGGACCAAGATTTGATTATACCTAAAATAACCATTGAGTAAAGAAATTCTAGAGGAACCCACCACCCTTTGCAGAATGTGATCCATTTTGGGAGAGGGTAATTATCTTTCAAGGACACTTTGTTCAGATTTCAGAAATCAATGCATAAACGAAGTTCACCAGTCTTCTTCCAGACTAGATTCAAATTCGACATCCACTCAGAAAAGCGAAGAGGAACAAAGACACTAGCTTTATATAATTTTTTTACCTCTTTCTCTATGGATGGTAACATGTTCGAATTGATCCTTCTGATATTTTTTCGGAAAGGATTTTGATTGGGCTTGATATGAATAGTATGTTGAATTATACTTTTATCATAAACCTTAAAATTTGAATACTCCCATGCAAACACATTAGAAAAATCAGCTAAAAGTGTTGCATACTTACCTCTCATTTCAAGGGTTAAGGACTTTGACAACTTCACCATATTTGGCTTCTCAGTTGTACCAATGTTTATGTCTTCAACTCCTGTTTCAATGAGGAACAATGTCGGCTTTTGTGCAACATCACCATGATCTAAGAGCTCTTCCAAGGGTACAAGACCTCTTGGAATGGAATTGTCCTTCAGCTGTACTACTTCCAATTTTGTGGCTTGGATTTCTTGATCATCTTCATAAAATACACCATATATGTAGGAAGTGGCGAATTCTTCATCCATTTGCAGAAAACTATTGATTTTCTTATCATCTTGAAACACTTGATAGTACCGGAGATTATCAGGGACATCAGGGTGATGTTTAACATTGATTTCAAATTTCTTATTGGAATGTATTGGGATTTTAAACATGCTTGCAGCAATGGCAAGAGAATCAGCCATGAAATCTAGTTTCTTGGAATAAGAGATAATGTATACTTAGGAAAAGTTTTGAGGATATCTAACACGACAATGCGGTATGCTCACACCCTGGAATTTGTGGCCTAGTATTCACCCTTTACTTGTTTGATTACCAATTTAGAGTCACCATAAACTGAAATTCTTTTTGCACCTAGCTTCTTAAGAATCTTAAGACCAGTAATCAAGGCTTCATATTCTGCTTCATTATTAGAACAATCAAAAGCTAGTTTATATGAACATACTCTGACATTACAAGGAACTTTACCTAAGTGATTCATTGGAGTATGAATCCAAATTCCGATTCCAGCTCCTTCCTTTCCCAGGGCTCCATCAAAATCCATGGTCCAAAGAGCCTCTTCCTCATCAGGAAGTTGAAACTCGGAAGACTGATTTTCATTTTATGTTTGAAGATGATCCGTTGTCTCAACATGATATGTCTCCACTTAATCCACTATCCTTTCAACTGATATATTAGGTTGCAAACCATTTAATCCCTGTTTTTGATTTTCTACAAGTGGAACTACTTCAACACTACCTGAAACTTCTGAAATTTTTGAAACTTCTTCAATATGACTTTCTAAATCAACTGAACTACTATCATTGTACAAAATAAAAGATTCTAAATCAGTATGTACAACATGTATAGGGTGATTATTCGACTTCTCTTTGCTAGTAATCATATATTTCATCTTGGTTTCCCGGTACAATTTTCTAAGTTGACCGAACACCGGTATAGTAGCATAAGAGAAATCAAGCTGCAAAGTACCTTTGAGTTTTTCTCCCCATGATTGGGAGAGCAACATTCCATACCTTGGAGGAATATCAACAACGACCACATCCATCATAACAATTTTTTGCCATAATCTGATCTAAAGATACTACCAAGTCTTTAATGAGACTGAGACACTTAACTCTTCCTGAGTGAAAGGTGTAAAGGTCATGATATGATCGGGTAATATCAAATACTAGCTTGTCCATGATGGCCTTAGGCATGAGATTGTGAAAAGCTTCGAAATTTAACATGCCATTGTGAAGGATGAAATCATGGATCCTAAGATTGAGGTAAAATGGTGGGACTTCACTGTCTTATAAATTTCCATCTATGATCAAACTTTAGAAATTTGGATATATGGAATTTACACTGATCATTCTTAACCAATTCGGTCAAAGGAATGGAAATTTTCAATTTAGAAATCTCATTCTCTAGACTAAATAAGTTAGGATGTTTTTCTACCTCTATGGAAGTCATATCCATCTTTTATGGTTGTTCTTTGATGGGAATATCCTTTCTCTATCCGCCAGTTTGTGTTTCTGCATTGTTCTTTCCCTAACTAGTGGAAGCAACCTCCTTTTGTTTGTTCTAATTTGCAGAGGTTGATTCTTTGGTATGAGTATATGTTTGAGAAGTTAGCTTCTTTGGATTTGAAGTAAGCTGCAAACTTCTGTTCCTCAAATTATACTTCCTTTTCACTTGGCTAAGAGCATTTTGGTAACCCCTTTGATAATCTACTATTTCGACTACCAACACATCATCATTTGAAAGAAAAAGTCCATGATCATCAGCTACATATGGCTCCTTAGAAAACTCATCCTCTTTTGTGAGGAAAATAGGTTCTTGATCCTGCTCAAAAAAGTGGTTATCAGCTGTAAACTCTTCTTCTTCATCAAGTCCCTGTGCATAATTCTACTGGAGTGATGTATGGATCTCTTGCTGTGGTTGCTGATCCTAACCCTTATGCTCTCTTTGTTTTATTCTAAACTGAGGTTGTTGTTGTTGACCTTGGTAATTAGGATTCCTAACTTGAGTTTCTTATATTGTCATGTTATCCATCATTTTCTCTATGGTTTTGATTAAAGTGTCAAGTTTAACATCCGATGAAGTAGAGGGCTCCTCTTTGATTGTGACCTTATTTTATATTTTCATCTTAGATTTCTTAATCAGCAAGTTTTCTTCAACGCTCATGACATTTCTCTGAATTTCTTCAAGAGTTGTAGGATTCCTCTCTCTTAGCTGATAGCCCATGTCAGGGTTAAAGGCATCCGGATAGTGAATCAATTCCAAGTCAGGAGGAGGTTTGATGTTGTTTGGGATAGCATTGTAGACCTTATTGAATTTGACAGTAAAGTCTTGTACATATTCATCTGGACCTCTTTTCAATGAATTGTATTCACCCAGGATCTGAAGGGGGTTCTTCTTCTCTTCCCATCTAGCCAAGAATAAGTCTATCAACTATTGGGGATTGGCTATTGAAGCAGCTCTCAAAGCACAGAACCATTTCTTCACTTCACCTAAAAAAATTTGAGCTATGAGGCACATTTTGGCATCATCTTCATCGACTTCTTCGAGATCAATGAAATCATTAATCTTATCAATATGTTGTCTTGTTGTGATCTCGGTTGTGCATTAAAATAGAGGCAACCTTTGACCATAATTCTGAGGTAATGCAACAAGTTTCCTAGGAAAAATCAAAGGAGCAAATCTCGCCATAAAGGTTGCAGAAGGTAATATGATAGTTACAACAGCGGGTATTGATGGAGGAGTTGCTTTGGAAGATGATGGTTTGGGATGAGATGATGGTTTAGTGGTGGAAGATGATGAGGTAGCTGTGTAAGGAGGGGTAACAATGGGGAAAGCATGTTACTTATATAGGGTATAAGCCTTTTCAGATGTTACTTTCAGCTAATCAACTAGATTATGGAATTTATGGAAATTTAACCAAACCTTATTGTCAAGCTTATCAAATGAAACCTTAGAAAATTGTACATATGACTCAAACTTCACAAGGTGAAAAAGTGTTTCTAAAAGAGAAGATTTAGACTTGGACTTGAATAATGATAACTCAAAGTCTAGATTAAAAGAAAAATCTTCAAGAAAAATCAGTTGTGTAGGTAAAGATGTAGTTCTTAGCAATGGAGATGTACCTATTTTAGATTTTGGAGGCTGAGACTTCAACTTTCTCAAAAGTTTCTCAAGATTGTCAACTACTACTGGAGGGCTGGGATCCAGATTCAACCTTGTATATCTTTTAGGAGCCAATGTTTTCCTCAATCTACACTTTGGCTCAATTACTGAATCAACCTTATTGAAAACTAGAACCTATCGCCCACAGACCTAGATCTTGATGAACTTGTGAGAAAAATCCTGGAGAAGATTTGACACTTTGCTCCCCAGTATGGTCACAAAAAATGTTAGCACTCCTCAGTGTCCCAAGGCTAAGAAAGGAGGCCAAGGAGATAACCTCAAACCAATCTTTTGATTTGGTAGCTAGCCCTACCAAACCAGAGAGGGATCTCTCTATGGTTAGAGCCAAGGGTTTGACTGGTGTAAGAATGGATTTTGGGCTAGATAGTTCAACTCAATTTAGGGATTTTGATTTTAGGGTTTTTTGTTGGATGATGGTCTAGGTATTGTTGGAAATAATACTAAGAGGGGGGGGGGGGGGGGGGTGAATCAGTATTATCAAATCAATAATATTTTTTCATTTCCATATTTTAGATACATATACGCTACTTCAATTAAGGGAACCCACGTGTATACGCAACTGTGTCTAATGCAACTAGTGTATATCCAGAATACTTATGATTCAGTTAATCCATTAAATGTTGATCTTTAGTTAGTGCATCAGAACTTCATTAACCATATGTATAGTAAGCAGGTGCAGTAAAACAGAATAGATCATCACACACAAGAAGCACACATGAACACCATGATATAAGGTGGAAACCCAATGTGGGTGAAAACCACCTGCTGCAAGTCGTCTCTATCTTCTTTTAATAAGAAACTTAATTTTACAATAGTTCTGTACTGGTGCAGTCTTATACCAGTATGCAGGCTTCTACCTGTAGAGGGCTACAACCCTCTCTCGTTTTCCAGACTCTCCTGGATGGGAGCTACAACCCTCTTAGCTCTTGTACTAGCTGATCCATTTACTAGTACGTAGGTGCCTGCCTACTGAATGCTCCAATCTTCACTCGTTCTCTAGCTACTACTGGAAGGGAGCTACGACCCCCTTTTCTCTTGTACTAGCTGATGTACTAGTACATAGGTGCTGGCCTACAATCTCCTTTCATCCTCCAGGGACCACATTTCATACATTTTCAGGCTGGATACTCCTGAAGCACAACACTATAATCTGAAGGCCACGTTTCATCCAATTTTCATACTGGACCCATCAGTATCATTGAAGCAAAAAACAATCAATACTAGCATCATCAATTTCTGAATCACTGAAACCCTGTCAACAACACAGTCACCAGAACACAGAGCAGACAACAGAACTCTGCAATAACAATCAGACCCAACTACAACTTCAAATATCATACTTCATAATGTATACGCTGCTACGATGAACAAAACCCGCGTACAGACGCGCTTTCACCAAAGCCAACCCGTGTACAGATCTATAAATATTCAATCATGACTTGTAGCTATTTCAAACTTAAGTTATACCCAGTTCAGAACATTACATGCGTTAGTATACAGATCTAGAATAAGCATAATCAACCATATAGAGATAGTTCATTTCAAACCATTTGATCCTGATCTATCCTTAGATCTTGTTCTCCATCAACCGGTGAGATCCCTCCTTAGCTCAGATCAAGCAATGCATCATGAACCCATAACCTGCATACTGAATCTCATCCTTCATCAGATACTCAAGACTTTCTGAATAACTTTGCCTAATGATCTTCTTCTCCTTTTATAGTCTTAGGCCTTACTTAATACCATGGTCCAAAACCATTGAGAACCAATACCAGGGACCTAATACCTGGGTCAACACTTCGGACGCAATACTAAGGACCAAAACCATAGGTCTAAATACCACGGACTCAAAAATAAGCTTTCCCACATGTACGTGCTTTTCCGTGCATGAAAGTGCGTGCATACGCATATGCGACTTTTGGTCAGCAATCCCGCGTGTATACGCGTCTTTGTATTAGTGAAGCTGCGTGTATAACCTATGTGTATACCCTACTTGTTATATAGTGAACCTGCGTATAACCTCCGTGTATACCCTACTTGGTATATAGTGAACCTGCATATATACTCTGAACCTACATATATACTCTTGTAGTCTGATCATCAATTATTTGCTACTGATCTGCTGCAATATGATCTATCATCTGTGTGATTTTGCATCAAGGAAAACACTTGTCTCATAATGCCAACAATCTCCCCCTTTGGACTTGATGGCAACAACACCAAATCACTCTCCCCCTTTGACATCAAGGTCAAAGGGCGGACCAAGATATTCTCTTTCCTTGATAAACATTCTGCTATCCATACTCCCCCTGAGTACCTACTGAAATCTCTGAATGTGCTCCCCCTTTGTATATGCCAAGGTGTACCAATTTGTCCATGCTCCCTCTGAGTACATGCTGAAAGCTCTGCTCTTGCTGAAGTGTGTTGTTCATGCTCCCCCTGACTGTAAGCAAGGTCTGAAAAAAGATGTTCTACAAGAAATAACATGACTCTATACCAAAGACTCATACATACATCCATCTCCCAACCAAGTGGGGATATACCAGAATTGACTCATCTACCCAACCAAGTGGGGATACACCAGAAGTTTACATATGACAAATAAGTACATTACATTATTCATCCCAGGCATAGTGGGGAAACCAACATAGGCCGTTACATGACCTTGATAAGAAAAGATATACATGACATAGAGACGAAATATTTAAAACAAGCAGCATCTGTCAATCATCATTCAGATCAGCAACCATGTTCTCCTTCTGCACTTGTTCCACCTGAAATCAAATCAAACCAACATATACGCGACTGTATCCACAGAAACAGGCGTATATACACAGATGTTCTTCATAAAACTCGCGTACAACCACTTCCAGATCAGCAACCTGTAAATGTTCTGTAACAAGGTATGTCTGCATATAGATATCAACTCATCCTTTTGAACATCATCATAAAATCATTCTCATTATATCATATGTGAAAGACACCATAGTCATCTCATCATCATCAAGATCTGCATGATCTTATATACCATCCATGTAACATTACATGGGAATATCCCTTATCTGACAATCATCAATCAACATATGTGAGTATCAACCTATCATCATATAGGTAAGAACTCATCATCATCATATCTCCAACAATGCAACTCCATGTATCCAGCACTATGTATCTAGAGCTCTTGATATCATCAACAACAATCCTCATCCACATGAGCACCAAGAATTATAGGAAACCTGCATCATAACTGTATTATATGATCTTTATGCATATGACGACAGCAGCATATGAGTAACTCATCATCAAGTGAGGAAGATGTGTATTCAAGCTTTGTACTTCTCCTTATCCTTATGAAGATCACCATGTAAGCACCATATATGCATCATCAAAGAATCAACCATAAATCTGATCTGAACATCAACTATGTAACCCCAAGAATCATATGAGACCATATCATAGCAAGATATATCATTTAGCCATATAAGCATCATCACCAAGGACTACCAACCATAATGCCAACAATGCATTATTGAAAGTATATGCTCCCCCTGAACCTGTGCCATCTTGTTTACTGTCAGATCTGATCATGCATATATCAGCAAGAAGTATCAAGGCATTATCATCATCAAGTTAGGATCAAAAACACTTCTAAACATCTTACAAGTGTCAAGGCATTTCCACACATCATCAGCAGATTGTAACCATTATCAAACAGAGAAAATAATGGACTAAATCATATCAGACCCCTTTTCTGAGCCTGTCTCCATTGCTTTTCCTCAAACTGACATATACGCGACTGTGCAGTGTCAAACTCGCGTATATACGCGACTTCCCTTTATGAAACTTGCGTATGAGATTTAGGACACTGAAGTTTTACACTTTCAGCTCCCCCTGAGTCTGTTATGTCTGTATATGGTGCTGTGCCACATCTTCCTAACTGTACTTCCTTCTTCTTCCATATCTTCAAGTGTGATGATGTTTTCTCCTTTTGGTGTGGTGCCCATACCTTGTTCCTGCATTCCTTTGCTATATGTCCAAGCTTGTTACATGCATAACATCTCATATGTTTCATATTCCTCCTGTAGCATTCAGCAGCTTTGTGACCAAACATATTGCAAGAAAAACAATATCCCTTAAAGTACCTGGAATGTGATGATCTTTCTGCATGACGGTCTTGAACCACTCTTCTTCTGCATCTGGCTGCAACATGTCCAAGATTATGACATACATAACATTCAACATTATTCATCGGAGGAGTAAAAGATTTTCTTTGAAGAATTTCTTTCCTTGGCTGTTGATGGGGTTGACCTCTCATCTCCTTGTTGAGCATTTCAGATTTATCATTAGATTCCCTTGTCTTACTTTGTGAACTAGATTCTTCTTCAACAGATTCATGAAAACCAAGACCAGCTTTGATAGCAGGAGATCTTTGACTACTAAGAATATCATCCAAGATCTTAGTACTATCTTGAAATCGTAAGAGCTTATCTTTTTCTTCTAATTTATCTTTTAGAATATTTACCTCAACCTGATGTTGCTCTTCCTTTTCAAGATACTGCTTCTTCATGTTTTCTTCAACATTTCTTCCTTCTTCCAACTGATGTCTTAGATCAAGAACTTCATTTTCTTGTTTTTCATGAGCTTGGAGTAGTTCTTTATTCTGCTTCTTTGATTCTTAAAGATCTTCCTTTAGTGAGGGGATCGTAGCTTCGAGCCATTCATAGTAACTGGATCTATCTCTGAGTTTCTTGATTGTTGTGCTTCTTTCATTTACTTCATTTTTTAATGATGTCACTTCATCCTGCAACTTTTGATATTTTTCCTTGAATAGCTTTCTTACCTTGTTACCTTCCTCTAGTTGAGCTTTTAGTCTGGTAGCTACTTCCTTGAAGGCACATTCCCTTTTGTTCAATAGATCTTGTTGATCTCTAATTTTGTCTATTAGCCTTTTAAATTCTGCCTCTATTTGATATCTTTCTTGCTCACCCATAAGAGCAAATTCAGTTGTTTAGCTATCGCTTTCATCGTCTTCAAATGGATAAATAGATGTATCACCAGAGGATAACAAATTCATACCTGATAGATCTTGTTCATCTTCATTCTGAAGTGATTCTGAATCTAAAGTGCTTCTTCCACATAATCCCTAATCGATGCTCCCACTGTCTTAGTTCTTCAGAGATGTCTTCCTCTTCTTAGGCACTTTCTTCTTAAGCTTCTTTCCCATTGATAATACTGAGGGGGGGGGGGGGTGAATCAGTATTATCAAATCAATAATACTTTTTCATTTCAATATTTTAGATACATATACGCTACTTCAATTAAGGGAACCCGCGTGTATACGCAACTATGTCTAATGCAACTAGCGTATATCCAGAATACTTATGATTCATTTAATCCATTAAATGTTGATCTTTAGTTAGTGCATCGGAACTTCATTTACCATATGTACAGTAAGCAGGTGCAGTAAAACAGGATAGATCATCACACACAAGAAGCACACATGAACACCATGATATAAGGTGGAAACCCAATGTGGGTGAAAACCACCTGCTACAAGTCGTCTCTATCTTCTTTTAAAAAGAAACTTCATTTTACAATAGTTCTGTACTAGTGCAGTCTTATACCAGTACGCAAGCTTCTACCTGCAAAGGGCTACAACCCTCTCTCATTTTCCAGACTCTCCTGGATGGGAGCTACAACCCCCTTAGCTCTTGTACTAGCTGATCCATTTACTAGTACGTAGGTGCCTACCTACTGAATGCTCCAATCTTCACTTGTTCTCTAGCTGCTACTGGAAGGGAGCTACCACCCCCTTTGCTCTTGTACTAGCTGATGTACTAGTACGTAGGCGTCGGCCTACAATCTCCTTTCATCCTCCAGGGACCACATTTCATACATTTTTAGACTGGATACTCCTCAATCACAACACTATAATCTGAAGGCCATGTTTCATCCAATTTTCATACTGGACCAATCAATATCATTGAAGCACAAAACAATCAATACTAGCATCATCAATTTCTGAATCACTGAAACACTGAAACCTTGTCAACAACACAATCACCAGAACACAAAGCAGACAACAGAACTTTGCAATAACAATCAGATCCAACTGCAACTTCAAATATCATACTTCATAATGTATATGCTACTACGATGAGCAAAACCCGCGTACATACTTGCTTTCACCAAAGCCAACCCGCGTACAGATCTATAAATATTCAATCATGACTTGCAGCTATTTCAAACTTAAGTTATACCCAGCTCAGAACATTACATGCGTCAGTATACAGATCTAGAATAAGCATAATCAACCATATAGAGATAGCTCATTTCAAACCATTTGATCCCGATTTATCCTTAGATCTTGTTCTCCATCAACCGATGAGATCCCTCCTTAGCTCAGATCAAGAAATGCATCATGAACCCATAACCTGCATACTGAATCTCATCCTTCATCAGATATTCAAGACTTTCTGAATACCTTTGCCTAATGATCTTCTTCTCCTTTTATAGTCTTAGGCCTTACTTAATACCATGGTCCAAAACCATTGAGAACCAATACCAGGGACCCAATACCTGGGTTCAACACTTTGGATGCAATACTAAGGACCAAAACCATAGGTCTAAATACTATAGACTCAAAAATAAGCTTTCCTACATGTACGCGATTTTCCGTGCATGAAAGTGCGTGCATACGCATACGCGACTTTTGGTCGGAAATCCCGTGTGTATACACATCTTTGTATTAGTGAAGTTGCGTGTATAACCTGCATGTATACCCTACTTGGTATATAGCGAACCTGCATATATATGCGACTTGGTACATAATGAACCTGCGTATAACCTCTGTGTATACCCTACTTGGTATATAGTGAACCTGTGTATATACTCTGAACTTGCATATATACTCTTGTAGTCTGATCATCAATTCTTTACTACTGATCTACTGCAATATGATCTGTCATCTGTATGATTTGCCATCAAGGACAACACTTGTCTCATAATGCTAAAAGGTATAGGGTGCTAGGTCAAGGTTTCCAATAGATGAGTTTGCAGAGATATAATGGGGCAAGGTAGGCATGCTCAATTACCATTCTTGATTTTCATTGTGTATGGGGTAGAAAAGTAAGGTTTCAAAATGAGCATGAGTTTCATGAATTCATTTATTAGAGGAAAATGTAATAGAAATATGAGAGTTTCATCAAAACAGAGAAAATACTTAAGAATTTTGTTTAATACTTATGAAAAAATCACAAGAAAGAATTAAGATGGAAGTAGAGAGGACAATACATTCGTACTAATGATAACATAAGAAAAAACACTGCAAATTAACATACCACATGAATCCCACTATAATAGCTGCTACTCCTGTCTATTATTCCTACAAAAAATCACAAGTACACTATCTCCACAAGGCTTCACTAAACAACATCCAACCCTCTCTATCACTTAGACAAGGCTAGATATAGGTAAAAAACCACTTTCCCCCTCTCAGGGGTTGAATCCATCAAGATAGGAAAAATTTACGTCATTTTCTCTAACCAAACCTAAAACTAGGGAGGTTAAAAAACAAATTATCCATTTAGCTTTGACTGACTTAACTAACATTAATGACCACCATAATTACATATAATTTTCATTTACAATCCCTATTTCACCTAGTTACATCATGTAGAAACTCAATTTGACTAATTACATCATGAAAAGTCAATTTTGACTGATAAAAGCAAAAAAATGACAGTGCTAACATAAGCGCAGTGTGGACTTTGTAGGCAAATTTGAGGGGGTTCTCTTGGTCCATTTTCTGATCTCAAAACTAGTGATGGTAGCTTAGTGTGTCTACTTGTCTTCCAAAGTGATAAACCTACAAAATCTCCTTTTCTAGGCCTCCAAAAATCACTTTTCACAAGAGTTCTCCAAAAGCACAGTGTGGGGTCTGAAACAGTGGCATAAACGTGTTTTTGAGCATGTTTTTTACTTTTCCTTCCAACATATGCACTAACATGGCAGCCCGGGTACATATATGGCTTGTAATCACCAAAAAATATCCATCCACATAAGAAATTCACCATTTGGAGGTCTTGGGAAGAAGCGCAACATGAGCTCGCTGTGCTTCTGTACATCACAAAATTGCCAAAATACACAAAACTTCAAAATTTACAAAAATTATTTAGAATTGCTTGAAATTTGTTTCTTTGACTCCTTGGGTGATTTTTTAGACAATCAAGGATTCATCAGCAAGAAAATCCAAGTTGTATCCCTTCATTGGTTTTATTAGGGTTTGATTTAGCCTCTTTTCATGTTTTTTACCCTAATATGAGAAAGCATGTTTCTTGTGTAGTAGTGCCTTGCCATGTGCCTTTGGAGATTGGTGTTCCTGTTGGCCCTCTTGAGAAGATTTTCCAAATGATCATTCACCTTGCCAAGCCAAAATTCCTTGTCTTGTTCAATCTCAGCTGTGATTAGCTCATCAAAATCTTGTTGACCTAGTGATGGAGATGGTTCACTTTCTTGCTCTTTCTGCCTCTTGATATTTCTTGTTCTTCGCCTCCTTGGTTTAATTGGCACCTCTCTATCCTCAAGCTACTTAACATTATTGATGGATTTACCTTTTCCATCCTCCATCTCCAAATCTGCCTTAGGTTTAGTGAACAAAAGTTGATTTATTTGGAGCTGCATGTTCTCCTGCTGAAGAAATACTACCATGAAGTTAGCCTTTGAAAGTATGTCCTTGAGCTTTTTGATTTTTGCTTCTTTTTCCTTTATAATCTCCTCAAGTGACTTGCACTCCTCATTCTCTTCCATGACATCCTCAAAGTGTGCCTACTCATTAGCATGCAAGGGTGCAACATGTTGGTGTTATGAAGGAGAAAACACAAGCCTTTTCCCTCTACTGTAGGTTTTGGTCACCTCTGCCCTAGGTATCTTTTCCACTGATGTCCTAGGTGACTATGCACTTGATTTTCTTGAAGATCCAACCTCTTGTGGCTTTGGTGATGGTGTATATTGGCTACTAGGTTGACTATTAGAAGATAAAAGTGAAGCTGATTGGATGAATGCCTCCCAAGGCATGTTGATTTTTGAAAGTTGATGGAGGACAATGACTTTGACCAAGCCATGGTGAAACAAGTTAGATTGATGATCCATCCCTTTACTTTGTACCTTTTCTGTCATCTTGAAATGGATTCTATATAAATAATGAGGCAAGTTTAGAGGTTTAACTATTGTGATGTGCATTAGGAACCTTATGTGGTATTGATAAAGTCTTGAAAACCTTCCTTCAAATATAAAGTACCTTATTATCATATTCATTAATGGAGCATACATGTCAAGCAATTATCTAAAGGGAAAAATGTGTTTTGGAGCATCCTTATACTATGGCTTTAGAAAAGGTTTGTAGTTCTCAATGTCTAAATGCATCCCTTTAAACCAAATTTCTCCATGAGTTGGAATATGGAAATGGAATATGCTGAAATGATGAAGCCTACCCCGACAATGTTGGCCTTATCCCTCTTGAAGTTGGTGGAAAAGAGGCTTGTCAATTTAATATTGGAACCTACTTCTTGGATCTTCTCACAGAAACCTAGGCAACCAGCATCTTGGAAATATTTCTTAATGAAGGGTGAGGCCATGATTTCTGGGACTTGTGATGGCTCATATCTAGACACTTGCCCACCCTTATTATACTTTCTCTTCTCAGTGTCAGTGTTTCCAGTTTCCATGGTTACAACCCTAGCTAAGTGGGAAGGAAATGGATAGGGTATGACTACAAAACAGGGGAAAAGGGACTGTGGTGTTGAAGGAATGTAATGGATGGGTTAGGGAGTGTGTAAATTTATGGGAAAATTTAGGGGATATGGATGTTGGGTTGTGTTATATTCTTTCCATGACTAGCCCACGTAGTTAACTGGGGGTTAGAGGGGGGACAGAGCCCCCCGTTGCGTCGATTGTGTAGTTGGTGGGGGGGGGGGGGGGGGGGGGGGTTGGGGTGGGGCGGTGGTCACAGGGGGTTTGAGGCATACCCATAACCCCACTTTATGGGGTCTGGATTAGGTTAGGCAGACCCACCTACGGTTTTGTGCATGATTTTCGCGCATGTTTTTGGGCGCGATGGTTTTCGGTCCATGGTATTGGATGCTTCGGCATGTATAAATATGTATTATAACATTGAAAGGAACATAATGAAAAATCAAGCTGGTAGTCCCAGATTTGGGATCCATGGGAAAATCTCTGTCTATATGTGTTTTATGTGTTATGCTCTCGCATTGTTTATTTTCTAAGTTTTAGAATTCATATGCAGGTAATTTCTGTATGGGGTTAAAACCTACATTTGGTATCAGAGCAGTTTTGGCTTCAAGGGGACGCCTTTGTTGCTAAGGGGTTTCTCTTGGGCCTGTGGTAGACCCTGTTCAGTGGGAGATCTGCGAGATCGATTCTGGTGGTGAAAGAAGATGGTAAGTAGTGGAAAGATGAAGATCGAGAAATTTAATGGTCAGAGTTTTGAGTTGTGGAAACTCAAGATGGAGGATCTGTTGGTGGATAAAGATCAATGGATTGCGGTAGATCTGGGTACTAAACCATTGGGAGTGTCTGATGAAGAATGGAAGAAGTTGGATCGGAAGGCAAAGAGCACAATACGATTATGTGTCTCAGATTTAGTATCGCTGAATGTATCAGGGGAAGCTACGGCGAAGGCTTTGTGGGACAAGTTAGGGACTTTGTACCAATCTAAGTCTCTAGTGAATAAACTATTCCTCTAGAAAAAGCTATATAACCTGAGGATGAAAGATGGAGACTCGATGACAGAGCATCTGAACGCAATTAATATTTTGGTAAGTCAACTAGCATCTGTTGATATTAAAATTTCAGATGAAGATAAGTGCATCAGTTTGTTGTGTTCTCCACCAGATTCATGGGATAATCTGGTTATTGCAATAAGTAGCAATGCAACTACCTTGTAGTTTGATGAAATAGTCTCATCCTTGCTGATGGAGGAGATGAGATGCAAAAATATGGAGAGCCAGAATGGTGATGCCTTGTCTGTATGAGGATGGTCCCTGAACAGAAACAAAATAAGTCATCGAGTGGGAGATCTAAATCTAGAGGGAGATCTAAATCTCTAGGAAAACCTATAAAGGTGGTGTGCTAGAAATGCGGAAAGGAAGGGCACTACAAAAGGGACTGTAAATCTAAAGCTCTTGATAAAGGAAAGGGATCTGATGATGCTCCTTCTATAGAGGTGAAAACCACCTCAGATGAAGGTGGGGATGTGTACTTGGCTTCTTCAAGTACACATGTAGATCATGAGGCATGGTTGATTGACTCAGGTGCATCCTTTCACTTCACTCCCCACAGAGAGTGGTTCTGTGAGTATGAGAAATACAATGGTGGTGATTTCTTCTTAGGGGATGATAGGAAGGCTAGAATCATTGGTCGCGGAAAAGTAAAGTTGAAGTTGCAAGGTGGAAGGGTTAGAACACTTCTGGGTGTTCTGCATATTCCTGCATTGGCTAGAAATATGATTTCTGTAAGTAAGATGGATGATGTAGGTGTAAAAACAGTGTTCGAGAAGGATACCTGCAAAATGGTTCGGGGAGCACTGGTATTGATGCAGGGAGTTCGAATTTGAACTTTGTACAAGCTGCAAGGTAGCACTGTTATTGATGGGTGCAACAGTTCTGTGGTTCCTGAAAGTGGAGCAGAAAATCTAGTGGTCTCTGGAGAAAAGACCATGTTTGGCATCAAGGGCTTGGACATATTAGAGAGAAGGGCCTTCAAATACTTCATGGTAAAGGTATGGTAGAAGGTATGAGTAATAGCTCTCTAGATTTTGATTTCTATGAAAATTGTGTATATGGGAAGTAGAATCGGGTGAGTTTCCCCTCTGGTAGTAAGAGGGTGAAATAGATATTAGAACTTGTGCACAATGATGTGTTTAGATCTGTGAAGGTTCCATCACTGAGTAATTCTGTGTACTATGTATCATTTATAGATGACTTCTCAAGGAATACATGGATATATTTCCTTAAGAAGAAATCTGAAGCCTTTGACAGGTTTAAAGAATTTAAGGCTCTCATGGAAAATTAGACAGAGAAGAAGATAAAGGTGCTGAGGACAGATAATGGTGGAGAGTTTTGTAGCAAGGAATTTGAAGAATTCTATAAGAAGTGTGGTATAGCACAACAGAAGACTACTCCATATACACTTCAGCAAAATGGAGTTGCAGAAAGAATGAATAAGACATTGATGGCAATGGCAAGAAGCATGCTCAGTCGTGTCAGGTTAGGACAGGAATTCTGGGCAGAGGTGGTGGATACTGCATGTTACCTAGTCAACAGGTCACCTTCATCAACGTTGGATGATAATACTCCACAAGAGGTATGGAATGGTAAGAAACCCTCTCTTTCACATCTGAGGGTATTTGGATGTGATGCATATGTACATGTTCCAAAGGAGAAACGAACCAAGTTGGATAGTAAATCTGAAAAGTGCATCTGCATTGGGTATAAGGATGGTTTAAAGGGTTATAAGCTTTGGAACCCAGTCACAAGGAAGGTTGTGTACAGCCAAGATGTGGTGTTCAGAGAGGTAAAATATGTTATTAAACATGAATTCTAACCAAAGGGACCTAAGAAGATAGAGTTTGAGCTTAAGGAGGAAGAATCATACTCTAGAGCAGAGGAGGAATCAGAAGATGAAGAGCCACAAACTCTGGGTGTGAGAATATCAGTTTGAGAAAGAAGGCAGCCAGAAAAGTATAGTCCATCTGCTTTCTGTTCAAATTTTGCTTTATCTATTACTAACGATGATCCCATAACTATGAAGGAAGTAGTAGATTCAGAAGATGGAAAACTCTGGAAACAGGCCATGGTTGATGAAATGGCATCTTTGCACAAAAATGAGGTTTGGGATTTGGTGGAGTTGCCAGCTAGAAGGAAACCTATTGGCAACAAATGGGTGTTCAAGAAGAAGACAAATGCAGAAGGAAAGGTGGAGAAATACAAAGCTTGGTTGGTAACAAAAGGTTATTCCTAGGTGTTGGGAATTGATTTTGGTGATATTTTTTCTCCTGTTTCCAAGGTAACTTCTATTAGATTACTTTTATCTATTGTTGCTACTTTTGATTTTGAGGTAGAACAGATGGATGTGAAGACAAAATTTCTTCACGGGGATCTGGAAGAGGAAATATACATGAAGCAACTTGAAGGCTTTGCTGTGAAGGGTAAGAAAGAACTGGTATGCAAGTTAAAGAAGTCTTTGTATGGGTTAAAACGGTCACCAAGGATGTGGTATCGGAAATTTGATACATTTATACAGGGACTTGGCTTCACCAAAAGTAAATTAGATCACTGTGTGTATTTTAAATTAATTGGTGACTGTGTTATTTATTTGGTGTTGTATGTGGATGATATGTTGCTGGTTGGAAATGACAAAGAAATTATCCAGGATTTGAAGACCCAATTGTCCTCCAAATTCGACATGAAAGATCTTGGTGCTGCAAACTATATTTTGGGCATGGAAATTAAAAGAGATCAGGCAAAGAGGAAGCTTTGGTTAAACCAGAGGAAGTATGTCAAGACAATACTGCAGAGGTTTAATATGCAGGATAGTAAACCAGTGAAGGTTCCTATTTCTGTAGGTGTGAGGTTATCTATTGAACAATGTCCCAAGACACAAGAAGAGGAAGAGGACATGTCCTGTGTTCCATATGCAAGTGCAGTCAGCAACTTGATGTATGCAATGGTCTGTACTAGACCAAACATTGCACATGCAATGGGAGTATTGAGCAGGTTTATGTCAAAACTAGGAAAGGAGCACTGGACAATAGTGAAGTGAGTATTCAGGTATTTGTGTGGCACTAGTGATTATGGCTTGTGCTACCAAGGAATATCAGGATTGGATAGAATGTTGGATATTCGTGGCTTTGTTGATGCAGACTGGGCTGGAGATTTGGATCAGAGAAGATCTACAAGTGGGTATGTGTTTAACCTATTTGGAGGTGCAGTTAGTTGGATGAGTAAGAAACAGTCTGTAGTGGCACTATCAACTATAGAGGCAAAATACATGGCAGCCACTCATGTAAGCAAGGAAGCAATTTGGTTGTAGAGATTGTGTTCAAGTATGGGGTTAGTACAGGGAGCTATAAGGATAGACTGTGACAGCCAAAGTGAAATTTTCTTGGCAAAGAACCTCGCATATCATTCAAAGACAAAGCACATTAATGTTCAATATCACTTTTTGAGGGATATGATAGAAGACAAAAAGGTGTTGCTGGTAAAGGTGGACACTTTGAAGAATACTGCAGATGCATTGACAAAATCTATGAGCTCTGACAAGTTCTCTTGGTGTAGAGAGATAATGGGCATTTCAGGGCTAGAAAAATGACTAAGCTCTCTTGTGGCCCCCTATGGAATGAAAACAACAAGTGGGAGAATGTTGGGTTGTGTTATATTCTTTCCACGATTATCCCATGTAGTTAACCGAGGGGTTAGAGGGGGGGCGTAGCCCCCCTTCATTGTGCCGATTATGTAGCTGGGGGGGGGGGGGGGGGGGTTCACAGGGGGTTTGAGGCGTACCCATAACCCGACTTTATGGGGTCCGGGGCAGCGCCCCAGAAAATTTTGGTTTTGGACCCTATGTTAGGCTGGGTGGACCCACCTATGGTTTTGTGCATGATTTTCGCACATGTTTTTGGACGCGATGGTTTTCGGTCCATGGTATTGGATGCTTCGGCATGTATAAATATGTATTATAACATTGAAAGGAACATAATGAAAAATCAAGCTGGTTGTCCCGGTTTTGGGATCCAAGGGACAATCTCTATGTATATGTGTTTTATGTGTTATGCTCTCACATTGTTTATTTTCTAAGTTTTAAAATTCGTATGCAGGTAATTTATGTACGGGGTTAAAACCTACAATGGATAGATGTTAGGGATTGTAAGGAAGTGATAATTCTCAAAAAAAGTTGGGGAGGGGGGGTGTGAAAATGAAAAAAACACAGTCCTAGCCTATGAAACTGTTAATAGGGCAGCCTAGGCTAGGGTTTGCAAGGAAATGTAGGAGATGAAGGGGAATAGGTGAGGGAAGTGTTTTAGGGAAGTATGAAAGGTGTAGATGAGTGTAGGGGAGTAGGAAACCTATCATTTTACCACTTTTTTGACAAAATTTCACATAGAAATGAAAAATGCAGTGATAACCCTTGAAGAGGGAATTTCATTGAAGTTTTTGAGAAGATAGATGCAGGAGAAGAGTGAAAACAGATACTTACTTGTCCAAGAGGTATTGATGTTGGAAATAATACTGAGAGGGGGGGGTGAATCAGTATTATCAGATCAATAAAACTTTTTCAATACTCAGAAACATATACGCTACTTCAGTTAAGTGAACCAGTGTGTACACGCTACTGTGTCTAAAGAAACCAGCGTATAACCAGAAATCTTATGATTCAGTTAGTTTATCTTCAGTAAATGCATCAGGACATTATTAACCATATTAAAAGTAAACAGGTGCAGTATAACAGAACAGATCATCACACAAAAGCCACACACATGAACACCATGATATAAGGTGGAAACCCAATGTGGGTGAAACCACCTGCTGCAAGTCATCTCTATCTTTCTTTAATAAGAAACTTTAGTTTACAATCTTTTGTACTGGTGCAGCCTTATACCAGTACGCAGGCTACAACCTGCAGAAGGCTCAACCTTCTCTCGTTTTCCAGACTCTCCTGGAAGGGAGCTCCAACCCCCTTTGCTCTTGTACTAGCTAAGATACTAGTACGTAGGTGCTGGCCTACAATCTTTTTTCTTTCAGGAACAACTTTTCATACATTTTCAGACTGGATATTCCTGAAGCACAACATTGCAATCTGAAGACCACAATTCATCAATTTTCATAACAAATCATACTAGCATCATTAATCTTTGAATCACTGAACCACTGAAACCCTGTCAACACCCAGTCACCAGAACACAGAGCAGACTACAGAACTTCTGCAATAACAGTCAGACCCAACTGCAACCCAAAAATTAAGCTTCAAAATATATACGCTACTTCAATGAAACCAACCCGCGTATACACGCACTTTTACCAAAGACAACCTGCGTACAGATCTAAAAATAATTTCTCATAACTTGCAGTTGTACCAGACATCAGTCATACTTAGAACATAACATTGCGTCAGTATGCATATCTAAAAATATGCGTAATCAATCATATACCGATAGTTCATTTCAAACCATTTGATCCCGATCTATCCTTAGATCTAGTCTTCCATCAACCGGTGTGATCTCTCCTTAGCTTAGATCAAGCAACCCAAAACCTGCATACTAGATCTCTTTCTTTATCAGATATTCAAGCCTTTTTCAGTGCACTTTCCTAATGATCTTCTTCTCCTTATATAGCCTTAGGCCCTTCACAATACCACGGTCCAAAACCATAGTAACACAATACCATCAACTTCAAAACTAGGGATCAACACGTCTGTCGAGATACCTTGGTCAAAAACATAAGCTCAAGTATCGAGGACTAACTACCACGGACCAAAGGGAAGCTTCTCGACATGTACGCACTTTTCTGTTCATGAAACAACGTGTATACGCGACTTCGTATATAGCGAGAATGCGTATCCGCGACTTAGTATATAGCGTACCAGCGTGTATACGTAACTTGGGCTTAATGAACCTGCGTATATGAAATTTCTCTTCATTCTTGTAGTCTGGACTGAGATCTGTCATTAAAGAGAGTTGGCATCAAGGACAACACTTGTACCGTAGCGCCACACCTGAGCATTACAATCTCCCCATTTGGACTTGATGGCAACCCCAAGATCCTTAGAATCATTCTCCCCCTTTGTCATCAAGGGCAAAGGGCTGTGCTCCCCCTGAGAACATGTTGATATCTCTGCTCTGCTGTGCTGAACATGCTCCCCCTGACTGTAGGCAAGATCTGCAAAAGATGTTCTTCACAAAGAACCAAGACTTATACATCATAAAGGACCTTCCTATCACCAAAAGACTCAATACATACATCCATATTCCCAACCAAGAGGGGATACATCAGAAATTTACATATAACAACCAATTACATTACATCATTCATCCCAGGCATAGTGGGGAAACCAACATAGGCCGTTACATGACCTTGACATCATAAAAGAGATATCACAAAAGAGATACATGACATAGAGACGAAAGATCTAGACCAAGACTTATGAAAGTCACCAGCAACATCTGATAATCATCTTTTAGATCAGCAACCAAGATTTCCTTCTGTGCTCCTTCTCCTGAAACCAACAACAGTTGTGAATTAGAACCAAAAACATCTAAATGCCAACAATGCTTTATTAGACTTTAAGCTGCTCCCCCTGAAACTGTGCCTGAAGGACTCTAGCATACCCATCTCAGACCTTCTCCAACCAGAGTCTCCCCTTGCTGTTCAAAACTCCATATACGCGACTTCACCTGCATAAATCAGCGTATGTACGCGGAAATACCTTATACAACTCGCGTATACCAACTTTTCTTTAGAACAGACAAGCTTCAACAGCAGGATGAAGCATCAACTACTCCCAGCTTTTGTCTGAGATATTCAAAAGTCTCCCTGGGCAGTGGTTTTGTGATAATATCAGCAACTTGTTCTTTAGAAGAAACATACTCCAACTTGACCTTTTGTTCAAGCACTTGTTCCCGGAGGAAGTGATACTTGATTGGTATGTGCTTGGTCTTTGAATGCATGACTGGATTCTTTGAAATGCTGATTGCACTTGTATTATCACATAAGATAGAGACAGGTGGAGTGCAAGTGATTTGAAAATCCTGCAAGGTCTGCATCATCCAAAGAAGTTGTGTGCAACAAGATGCCGCAGCCACATATTCTGCTTCAGCTGTAGATAAAGCAATCGAACTCTGTTTCTTGCTGAACCAAGATACTAATCTGGAACCCATGAAGAATGCACCACCACTTGTGCTTTTCTTGTCATCCACACTTCCGCCCTAATCTGCATCTGTGTAAGCATGAAGAGTGAGATCTGTATCTCTAGGATACCATAGGCCATAGTTTTGAGTCCCTTGAAGATACTTGAAGATTCTTTTGACTGCCTGAAGATGAGTTTCCTTTGGGTTGGCTTGAAATCTTCCAACAATTCCTACTGCATGCATAATGTCTGGTCGGGTACCTGTCAAATAAAGCAAACTCCCAATCATGGATCTATAAGTTGGTTGATGAACTGCTGCTGATTCATCATTTGTACTGAGGCTGCATCCTGTAACCATGGGGGTACATACTGGTTTTGAATCTTCCATGCCATACTTCTTCAAGATCTGCTTGAGGTACTTGGTTTGAGACAAGAAAATACCTCCTTCATTTTGTTGGATTTGCAATCCAAGAAAGTATGTCAATTCTCCAAGTAATGACATTTCAAATTCTCTCTGCATAACCAAGGCAAAGTTTTGACTCATAGCCTCTTCATTGCTGCCAAAGATAATACCATCTACATACACAACAAGTATTAGCAATTTGTTATTTTCAACTTTCATATAGAGATTGCTATCTGCTGATCCTTTTGAAAAACCTTGTTGGTGAAGATATTTGTCCAACCGATAGTACCAAGCCCTTGGAGCTTGTTTGAGACCATAGAAAGCCTTTTTCAATCTGCATACAAGGTTTGGATCATTCCCAAGAATGAAACCATTTGGCTACTCAATATATACTTCTTCTTCTAAGTCTCCATTCAGAAAGGCTGATTTCACGTCCATTTGAAATACCTTGAAGTTTTGAAAGCTTGAGAGAGCAAGGAACATTCGGATGGCCTCAAGTCTTGCAACAGGAGCAAAGGTCTCTTCAAAATCTATTCCTTCTTGCTGCGCATACCCTTTACAAACAAGTCTGGCCTTGTTTCTAATTACTTCTCCATTTTCATTCAATTTATTTTTGAAGACCCATTTTGTCCCTATGACATTCTTATCTTTTGGTCTAGGAGCCAATTCCCAAGTGTTGTTCTTTTCGATCTGCTCAAGTTCTTCATCCATTGCTTTGACCCAACATTCATCTTTGCATGCCTCTTTCACATTTTGTGGTTCAGTGGAAGAGAGTAATTCCAAATAGCTTGAAGCTTCTGTAATTGTTCTTCTTGTTTGTACTCCTGCTTCTTTCTGCCCCACAATCTGAGATTCTGGATGATTCTTTTGAACATATCTGGATGGAGTCTTCTCTTCTATTCTTGTCTGCTCCTCTGGTTCTTCTTGAGGTTCTTCTTCATCATTCTGTCTTTGAGGGTAGCCTTCATCTTCTTCGATGTCTTCATGATGAACTTGCCTAGGAATGTATCCCTTCTCATCAACCACAACATCAATGCTGTCGACAATTCTGCCAAGTCTTTTATTGTAGCACTTGTATGCTTTGCTATGTGGAGAATAACCAAGAAGAATGCCTTCATCTGCTCTTGGTTCAAGTTTGCCGAGTTGTTCATCAGTATTCTTAATATAACATTTGCTCCCAAAGATTTTGAAGTGCTTCACCGAAGGAGTCTTACCACACAAGAGCTCATGAGGAGTTTGAGTGTTGTTTACTCGGACATTTGTTTTGCTGAGAATAATAACCGCAGCATGTGCAGCTTCACCCCAGAAAGTTGCGGGAGTACCTGATTCATCAAGCATAGCACGAGCCATTTGTTGGACTGTTCTGTTCATTCTTTCCACAACTCCATTTTGCTGAGGAGTTCTAGCTGTAGATAATTCTCTTCTTATCCCATGTTCTTCACAGAAATCGAAAAATTCATTCGAGGTAAACTCCCCACCTCTGTCAGATCTGAGGCACTTAATTTTGTGTCCTGATTCATTTTCAGCCAAGGCTTTGAAGGATTTGAATTTTTCGAATGCTTCATCTTTGTGCTTCATAAGTCCTAACCAAACAAACCTGGAGAAATCGTCAATGAATAATATCAAATATTCTTCTCCTCGAGGTGTTCTTTTTCTGAATGGACCACATGTATCTGTATGTACTAGCTCAAGAGGCATGCTAGCTGATCCTTCCTTCTCAGGAAAATTAGTTATGGTTTGCTTTCCAAACTGACATGATTTGCATATGGTGTTGTCTGGAATTTTGATATCTGGAAGATCACGAACTGCCTGATATTTGCATGCTTTCCTTATTTGTGGAAAGCTTAGATGCCCCAACCTCCAATGCCATAGCCAGTGTTCATCATTCTTGCTCAAATAGCATTGTTGTTGTCTTTCTTCAAATATGTATAGATTATTTGGAGTCCTTCTTCCTTTGATCACTGTTTCACCTGTATCAAGATCACGAACACAACATCCATTTGATCTAAATATTACCTCTGTTCCTTGATCGCACATCTGACTGACACTCAGAAGATTATGCTTCAATCCATCAACATACAAAACATTTCCAGCTTTGACCTTCTCTTTCAACGGAGCAACGCCTTTTCCTTTTATGGCTGCAGAGATATCGTTCCAAAAGAAACTTTCTTTCCCTTTTCTAATGCGGTATATGATTCAAGTTTTTCTTTGTCCCCTGTCATATGCTTCGAACATCCGCTGTCAATGTACCATAGACTTTCTTGACCTTCTGCATAAAAGGCTATCCCACATCTTTCTGGTTGTGGTTCCTTTATTCTCCATGTTCTGACATTTGAGGTTTGTTCCTTCTGAGTTGTCTTCCAGAACCTGCTCCTGCATTCAGAGTCTTCATGACCAAAGTTATTACAAATAGAGCATTCAACTTCATTTTCAAGAACCGAAAAGTTGTTATAAGTCCTTTTCATGGTTCCAGTCATACTTCTTTGCTTTTGAGCTTATTTAGTCATGATTGTCTTGTAGGCAACACATTGAGCTGCTTTGTGACCGAAGTTATGGCAAGAAAAACATTGGCCATTAAAGAAATTTCTCCGATAATCAGATCTATCATCCAACCGATTGTAGCTTCTATTGACATCCATTCTTGGGGCAAATTGGGAAGATTTTACCTGTGGCTGATTGTAGCTTCTGTTTGTCCTTAAGGTAGCTTGTCCCTGAATTTCTTGATAGTCTTTATTTGTTCTTGAGGTAAACTGTCCCTGATTCACCTGATGACTTTTATTTGGTCTTTGCTCGCTCCTCCTTGCTACATCAAGATAACTTTTAGAGGTAGAAGCTTGAGATGTTTCTCCATTATATCCCAGACCTGTCTTGATCAGAGGAGAACGCTGCACATTGATAATCTCATCCAAGGTTTCAGATCCTTTAACAAATTTAATATTAATCGCTTTTGTTTTCTTAATCTCCTTTCTAAGACAAACAATCTCACATTCCAATTTTTCAAGATGTTTTTCCTTTTCTGCCAGCTGACATTGTAGAGAATCAATAATAGCACTTTTCTCTTCTAAGCAAACTTTGAGATTATTCATTTCTTCATAAAAGCCTTCTACATCTATAGCATCCATGTAGTCATCATCTTCAAAAGCCATTAAAAGTTTATATCTATAACCCTGTTCATCTTCGTCACTATTTGAAAGACCATCACTATCTTCATGAGTGTAATAGTTTTTTTTCTTTTCATTCTGTTTCTTGTTCCATTTAACAGGTTTCTTTCCCTTGTCATTCTTATCTTTGTGAGGACATTTGGCAGCATAATGACCTACTCTTCCACAAGCAAAGCATTTAAAAGGTAACTTACCTCTAAACCTTCCAGAACCCCTTTGAAGATTTCTGACAAAATTTGATTCTTCTTCTTCATCTTCTGGCACGTGACTTGCTTCATAATAATCTTCTTTGCCTGAAGCCTTGAAAGCAGCTTCTCTTCTGTCTGATGGACCTCCTTTTCTCATTTCATAAGCAGTTAGAATTCCGTGAAGCTGAGACATAGTAAGAATTTGTAGATTTTCTTTTTCTTCTATTGCAGACACTTTAGATTCAAATTTGGGGGACAATGATCTTAGAACCTTTTCAACCACAATAGCCTCTTTTATTTCTTCACCCAAGTTTTTCATGCAATTAACAATCTCATCTACCCTAAGGAAATAGTTAGCCACACTTTCATCATTATACATTCTGAGAGTCTCATACTTAATCCTGAGAGTTTGAAGTTTAGCACGCTTTACCTGTTCGTCTCCTTCATAGCTCGTGACAATTTTGTCCCATATTTCTTTTGCGGATTTATAGTGCATTACCTTCATGAATTCCAATTGGGATATACATCCTAATAGAGTACTGACTGCTTTCGCATTTGTTTCATACTTCTTTTTCTCGGCTGGATCTGTAGGAGTAGCTGAAGGAAAAGTGTAGCCTGTCTCTACAATGTCCCAAACTTCTGTACCCAGAGATTGAAGATAGGCAGTAACTCTTACCTTCCAATAATTGAAGTTTGTCCCATCAAAAACCGGTGGCCTGATTGATGCTTCTCTCTCGTAGTTTCTCATGATGAACGATCTACCTTCAAGCGATCAAGCTTCTCTAAAGGACCTGCTCTGATACCAATTGTTGGAAATAATACTGAGAGGGGGGGGGGGTGAATCAATATTATCAGATCAATAAAACTTTTTCAATACTCAGAAACATATACGCTACTTCAGTTAAGTGAACCAGCGTGTACACGCTATTGTGTCTAAAGAAACCAGCGTATAACCAGAAATCTTATGATTCAGTTAGTTTATCTTCAGTAAATGCATCAGGACATTATTAACCACATTAAAAGTAAACAGGTGCAGTATAAAAGAACAGATCATCACACAAAAGCCACACACATGAACACCATGATATAAGGTGGAAACCCAATGTGGGTGAAAACCACCTGCTGCAAGTCGTCTCTATCTTTCTTTAATAAGAAACTTCAGTTTACAATCTTTTGTACTGGTGCAGCCTTATACCAGTACGCAGGCTACAACCTGCAGAAGGCTCAACCTTCTCTCGTTTTCCAGACTCTACTGGAAGGGAGCTCCAACCCCCTTTGCTCTTGTACTAGCTAAGATACTAGTACGTAGGTGCTGGCCTACAATCTTTTTTCTTTCAGGAACAACTTTTCATACATTTTCAGACTGGATATTCCTGAAGCACAACATTGCAATCTGAAGACCACAATTCATCAATTTTCATAACAAATCATACTAGCATCATTAATCTTTGAATCACTGAACCACTGAAACCCTGTCAACACCCAGTCACCATAACACAGAGCAGACTACAGAACTTCTGCAATAACAGTCAGACCCAACTGCAACCCAAAAATTAAGCTTCAAAAGATATACGCTACTTCAATGAAACCAACCCGCGTATACACGCGCTTTTACCAAAGACAACCTGCGTACAGATCTAAAAATAATTTCTCATAACTTACAGTTGTACTAGACATCAGTCATACTCAGAACATAACATTGCGTCAGTATGCAGATCTAAAAATATGCGTAATCAATCATATACCGATAGTTCATTTCAAACCATTTGATCCCGATCTATCCTTAGATCTAGTCTTCCATCAACCGGTGTGATCTCTCCTTAGCTTAGATCAAGCAACCCAGAACCTGCATACTAGATCTCTTTCTTTATCAAATATTCAAACCTTTTTCAGTGCACTTTCCTAATGATCTTCTTCTCCTTATATAGCCTTCACAATACCACGGTCCAAAACCATAGTAACACAATACCATCAACTTCAAAACTAGGGATCAACACGTCTGTCGACATACCTTGGTCAAAAACATAGGCTCAAGTACCGAGGACTAACTACCACGGACCAAAGGGAAGCTTCTCGACATGTACGCACTTTTCTGTTCATGAAACAACGTGTATACGCGACTTCGTATATAGCGAGACTGCGTATCCGCGACTTAGTATATAGCGTACCAGCGTGTATACGCAACTTGGGCTTAATGAACCTGTGTATATGAAATTTCTCTTCATTCTTGTAGTCTGGACTGAGATCTGTCATTAAAGAGAGTTGCCATCAAGGACAACACCTGTACCGTAGCGCCACACCTGAGCCAAAATGCCAACAATTGAAAGCCCGTAATTACTAATATGAAACCCATTGTATGGTTAATTTTCCGCCAATTCGAACGTGCAATAATGGATACCAGAAGCGTAACATAGGAGTATAAGTGTAGTGTAGGAGGGTAATTTAGGGTTTCAAGGAACATGTGGTTTCTATGAAGATTGGAATGCAATTCGATGATGAAGAGAGGTCTTGTGAAAATGGAATGAATAATTTAAATGTTTTGAATGGTCTTTTATGAGTTGGAGGTCGATTTTTACTTAAATCATGGAGGTGACATCATTGATCTTTCTGAGAAATGATGTGATGTGACTGCGGCATGATCTTATTTGAAATGGAATGTTACCTTTACCTTTATTCCTTTTGTTCCTAAACTGATAACTCCCTTTAATGATGATTCAAATGATTACATGACTCCTTTACCTTAAATGAATCGCATTATGATGAAAAATGAAGTGGAAACCTAGACCATGACCTAAATGATGACATATTACCATTTCATGAACTAAGACACCTAAATGAAGACATGACCATGATGAGTGATGAAGACTATGAGTAGGTGGAGGGAGTAGCACTGACTTAGACTTACTAACCAGTGACCAAATTTTTTTGGAAAACCTATTCAAACTATAAAATTTTGACCTAGGACCCTAATCAACAATTTTGAAAGAGTAAATTTGATCACTAGTGACTGACAGGACTGACAAACACTAACAACATGCTTGAAATTGCATAATGCATAGACACCACATTAGAGGGGAAAGGAAGGCCAAAGAGACTTTAAATTCTTTAAGGGTCTTGGTTATCCCATCCCCTATAGTTTGGTAAGCAATTTCTCTAGCAAGTAGTTTGTTTGGCACATACCATGGGAGAACATTGGGAGGTGCTATGCTTCCAAAGAATCGTACATAAGTAAATAGTTCTTCCCCAAACCATCTACCTACTGGTAAAATATCAATCTTGGCCTCATCAGATAACCTTGGGGCCTTCTTGTAAAAAAAAACTTGGTGGATGGGTAGCATAATCCCTTGGCATATTTTGTAGAAATGAGATTGGAAATTGGATTCCCACATGATTTTGTGATATATGTGAATGGGGGTAGGATATTGAATAGTCCATTTCCACCCCATAGTTGGGAAACTAGTGGTGAAACAGACTACATCCATAGTGTAGGCACTCATAAAAAATGGTGGGACTGTTCTAGTGGTGACAAACCATTTTTGCCTATATTCCCAAATTTGTAAGGCAAGGTTGTTAGAAAAGATAGTACCCCAATCCATTATAAAATATTTTACTGCTGCATCTATTAGGGGAACCCACTCAACAAAAAACTTGGTTGTATCGGCATACTCAAATAATATACACATCATAGCTGCAACAAAAGAGTAAGGAACAATGAGAGGTGCTATACGGTACATACCTAATTTCACTTGTTTATGCTTATTTGAATTGGACCTCCATTGCCTAATTGGGTCTGATGGTTCCTCATTATTGTTTATGAAATTTTTGAGGAAGGCTTTATCATATACCTTTTTCGGGTCTGGTATATCATACATTCTCTTTAGGTCTTCTGCTGCGAAGGAACCAATAACCTCTTGCCTTGAAGTATGGAATGCATAGTCAGAAATGTTAATATTTTCTATTATCCATTTTACCATATCGGTGTATGGTAAAATCTTCGGTCTAGCAACAATTTTGTGCAGGAAAGAGCTTTCAACTTGAAAGTGAGAGGCTTCCAAAGAGGTAGTGGCGTCAGCTGTTGCTTTAATCTGAATTATCCTTGGACCCTCACTCTCCAATAAGTGGTACATGGTTTCCCATGAGGAAGTACCACTGTTGATAGTGCATGTTGTATCTGAGAATAATGGAGGCATTTTTATTACATCAGATGTAGAAGATTGTGTGGCTTCACTGGCTTTCTTTCCTTTCTTAGACTTAGTCATTTTGTTACGCAATTTTCTCTTGGGCAAAACCTACAAATTGAGAATATAGAGAGATGAAGAGCAATAGGAGTTAAATGCAGAAGCATTCAATCACATAAGGTTTTGAAATGATGGAAAGGGAAGCTTAAATGTGAATCAATCCAAACAGGCCATCAAATCTCCTTGGGCTTTGAAATCATAAATACCGTTAGAATCCTTTAATAACCAAAATCATGGCTTCACGTGGTTTATTTATTATTCATTAATATATCACATCACAAAACCTCTTCAAATGGTAAATAAAACTATCTTCAAGTACCCCGCTGATATGCGATAGCGATATCACTGTATCGGTTTATTAAGTGTGAGAGATGTGCGATTGCGATAATCACATTATTGCAATATTACAATCGATAGTTTTGGGAGTAGCAGAGAATAGATATGGCCAAAATATTTTAGCAATTGTGATTGTGATAAGTGACGTGGTAGTGTAGTAGGCCCATAGGTTTATTATTAGGTGCAACTTTTGTTTTAGCTTTATGATTTTCCTTAGGGCGCGGTCTTTAAAAAACAACTTTATCACAATCAAAGCAATTTGGAATGATATAAGTAGAGATCATATTGGTACTCTTGTGATTTATCCAGACGCGATGTGTTTTAAAGAGTATATTTTATTGCTTCATCGGGTCTGGTAGGTTATCGCATTTCGCAATCGGGATGTTCCTCGATCTTTATGATACATGATTTTATTATAAGATTGTGATGTGGAGAGTTTTTTCCTATGAAGGATTTCCATTAATACTTAAGTTTTTTAAAGGATAAATATGTTTTGGTTCCCGGGGGCTATCTATTATCGCAATCGCAAGTCTCGATGGGTAAATGAAACTTTATTCCTTGTAACTTTGCAATATGTGATATTGTCGGGTTTTATTTTAAGGTAAGACTTATTTAAGTCATTCAAGAATTAATTGTTGGAAATAATACTGAGAGGGAGGGTGAATCAGTATTATCTAATTCTTTTAATAAATCTTCCTTATTTTTTCTTTGAATTAGTTTTGCATGTCAGTACCATAAAATAATGAGCATGAACAAAGAAAACAGATAGTCACACCAAAGAACACAAGATGTAAGGTGGAAACCCAATGTGGGTGAAAACCACCTGCTGCAATATGTCTCTATCTTCTTTCAAATTAGAAACTCCTTTTACAATGGTTTTGTACTGGTGCAGTCCTTTACCAGTACGCAGGCTGCAACCTGCCGAGAGCTACAACTCTCTCTTGTTTTCCAGTCTCTCCTGGAAGGGAGCTACAACCCCCTACTTCTTTTCTTACAAGGACCACTTTTCATAAATTTTCAAACTGAATCCATAAGCATTCAAATGATCATCAAGTATAAGAGAATCACCCAGTCAACTGTAGTAACCAGATCAACAATAATAGAACCAAACCCAGAACACAGCAATGATAAACAGAGATTTTAAGAGAAGTAAGCAGCTTCACCCATGTACTGCCTGCTTACAGTAAGCACCCTGCTCAACTGCTCGCCTGCTTACGTACGCACCCTGCTCAACTGTTCGCCTGCTTACGTACACACCCTGTTCAACTGCTCGCCTGCTTACATATGCACTGTATCCATTGAACTTCCTGCGGACCTCCGCACCTGCAACCCTTCTGTGCCTGCGTACCGGCGCACTTGAAACGCTTCGTTCCTGCGTATGTACGCACTTTTCTTTCACTATACCTGCGTACCTTCAGGCATAGATGATTTCAAGACTTCAGAAATAACCCAGACAGTCAGATCTACAGATCTGAACATGCGCCGAAGAGATCTCAATCCATCAGTAGATTCGCCTTATTTAGATCTAGACATTACTCCCAAGAGATCATAATATTTCAGATCTAGCCCTCATAAGATATTCAACACAAAACATGCTCAAGCCAAATGATCTTCTTTGCTTTATATAGGAAAGCTCTTCCTTAAATCATGGATCAATACCACGGGCCGACACCATAATAACACAAAACCGTCGGCTAAATACCAAAGGTTAAACATAAGAAACCCCACGTGTGCTTTTCTCTGCCTTGAAATGTGTGCATTGGGGGTACGCACCTCCTGAACGGGATAACTGCGGGTATGTACGCACTTTATGTAACACCGACCTGCGTGTACGCACCTTATGTAAGGTGTACCTGCGTACACCTTATTTTCTTCAATATTGAGAGCCTTGCCATGGGGGTTGCCATCAAGTACAACATCTGTAACATATAGCCATGGGGGTTGCCATCAAGTACAACATCTGTAACATATATATAGCCATACCAGAAACATAATGCCAACAATCTCCCCCTTTGGACTTGATGGCAATCTCACAAACTTCAGCTTCATTCTCCCCCTTTGACATCAAGGGCAAAGGGTTATGCTCCCCCTAAGAACATGCTCCCCCTGAATATGAACCAGATCTGCAGCGAAGAACCATAAACCACTATGAAAGAGATAGAGACATATTGCAGCTACTTCCAAGATCTCCTTTTGCATCTCCTCCATAATGCCAACAATGCATTATATGCTCCCCCTGAACCTGTACCATCAATCAGAAGAGGTTCAGCAATAAGATGATGCATCAACAACCCCCAGCTTTTTCCTGAGGTATTCAAGAGTGTCCCTGGGCAATGGTTTGGTGAGAATATCAGCAACTTGTTCCTTAGAAGGAACATACTCCAACTTGACCTTCTGTTCAAGCACTTGTTCCCGGAGAAAATGGTACTTGATTGGTATGTGCTTGGTTTTTGAATGCATAACAGGATTCTTTGAGATGCTGATTACACTTGTGTTATCACATAAGATGGGGATTGGTGGTGTACAAGTGATTTGAAAATCCGGCAAAGTCTGCATCATCCAAAGGAGTTGGGTGCAACAAGATGCAGCAGCAACATATTCTGCTTCAGCTGTAGACAAGGCAATTGAACTTTGTTTCTTGCTGAACCAAGATACCAGTCTGGAACCCATAAAGAACGCACCACCACTTGTGCTTTTCCTGTCATCCACGCTTCCGGCCCAATCTGCATCTGTATAAGCATGAAGTGTAAGATCTGTATCTCTAGGATACCATAAGCCATAATTTTGAGTCCCTTGAAGATATTTGAAAATTCTCTTCACTGCCTGAAGATGAGTCTCCTTCGGATTTGTCTGAAATCTTCCAACTATTCCAACTGCATGCATGATGTCCGGTCGGGTACCTGTCAAATAAAGTAAACTTCCAATCATAGATCTGTAGGTTGGTTGATGTACTGCTGCAGATTCATCATTTGCACTGAGGCTACATCCTGTGACCATGGGTGTACATACTGGTTTTGCATCTTCCATACCATATTTCTTCAAAATCTGTTTGAGATACTTGGTTTGAGATAAAAGGATTCCTCCTTCTTTTTGTTGGATTTGCAAACCAAGGAAATATGTCAGTTCTCCTAGCAAGGACATTTCAAATTCTTTCTGCATGACCAAGGCAAAGCTTTGACTCATAGCTTCTTCATTGCTCCCAAAAATAATGTCATCTACATACACAACAAGTATTAGCAATTTGTCATTTTCAACTTTTATATAAAGATTGTTATTTGCTGATCCTCTTGAAAAACCTTGTTGATGAAGATATTTGTCCAAACGGTAGTACCAAGCCCTTGGAGCTTGTTTGAGACCATAGAGAGCCTTTTTCAATCTGCATACAAGATTTGGATCATTTCCAAGAATGAACCCATCTGGCTGTTCAATGTATACTTCTTCTTCCAAGTCTCCATTCAGAAAGGCTGATTTCACGTCCATTTGAAATACTTTGAAGTTTTGAAAACTTGAGAGAGCAAGGAACATTCAGATGGCCTCAAGTCTTGCAACAGGAGCAAAGGTTTCTTCAAAGTCTATTCCTTCTTGCTGCGCATACCCTTTACAAACAAGTCTGGCTTTGTTTCTAATTACTTCTCCATTTTCATTCAATTTATTTTTGAAGACCCATTTTGTTCCGATAACATTCTTATCCTTTGGTCTAGGAACCAGCTCCCAAGTGTTGTTCTTTTCGATCTGCTCAAGTTCTTCATCCATTGCTTTCACCCAACATTCATCTTTGCATTCCTCTTTCACATTTTGTGGTTCAGTAGAGGAGAGTAATGCCAAATAGCTTGAAGCTTCTGCAACTGTTCTTCTTGTTTGTACACCTGCTTCTTTCTGCCCCATAATCTGAGATTCTGGATGATTCTTCTGAACATATCTGGATGGAGTCTTTTCTTCTATTCTTGTTTGCTCCTCTGGTTCTTCTTGAGGTTCTTCTTCTTCATCATTCTGTCGTTGGGGGTAGCCTTCATCTTCTTCGATGTCTTCATGATGTACTTGCCTAGGAATGTATCCCTTCTCATCAACCACTACATCAATGCTGTCAACAATTCTGCCAAGTCTTTTATTGTAGCATTTGTATGCTTTGCTATGTGGAGAGTAACCAAGAAGAATGCCTTCATCTGCTCTAGGTTCAAGTTTGCCAAGCTGCTCATCAGTATTCTTGATATAGCATTTGCTCCCAAAGATTTTGAAGTGCTTTACCGAAGGAGTCCTACCACTCCAGAGCTCATGAGGAGTTTGAGTGCTGTTCACCCGGACATTTGTTTTGTTGAGAATAACAACCGCAGCATGTAAAGCTTCACCCCAGAAAGTTGCGGGAGTTCCTGACTCATCAAGCATAGCACGAGCCATTTGTTGGACTGTTCTGTTCATTCTTTCCACAACTCCATTTTGCTGAGGGTTGTTGCTGTAGAGAATTCTCTTCTTATCCCATGTTCTTCACAGAAATCGAAAAATTCATTTGAAGTAAATTCCCCACCTCTGTCGGATCTGAGGCACTTAATTTTGTGACCTGATTCATTTTCAACCAAGGCTTTGAAGGATTTGAATTTTTCGAATGCTTCATCTTTGTGCTTCATAAGTCCTAACCAGACAAACCTGGAGAAATCGTCAATGAATAATATCAAGTATTCTTCTCCTCGAGGTGTTCTTTTCCTGAAAGGACCGCATGTATCTGTATGTACTAGCTCAAGAGGCATGCTAGCTGAACCTTCTTTCTCTGGAAAGTTAGTTTTGGTTTGTTTTCCAAACTGACATGATTTGCATATGGTGTTGTCAGGAATTTTGATATCTGGAAGATCGCGAACTTCCTGATATTTGCATGCTTTCCTTAGTTGTTAAAAGCTTAGATGTCCCAACCTCCGATGCCATAACGAGTGCTCATCATCCTTGCTCAGATAGCATTGTTGTTGTCCTTCTTCAAATATGTACAGATTATTTGGAGTTCTTTTGCCTTTGATCACTGTTTTACCTGTATCAAGATCACGAACAAGACATCCATTTGATCTGAATATAACCTCGGTTCTTTGATCACACATCTGGCTGACACTTAGAAGATTATGCTTCAATCCATCAACATACAAAACATTTCCAGCCTTGACCTTTTCTTTTAACTGAGCAATGCCTTTTCCTTTTATAGTTGCAGGAGTATCATTTCCAAAAGAGACTTTCTTTCCTTTTTCTAGAGCAGAATATGACTCAAGTTTTTCTTTATCACCTGTCATATGCTTCGAACATCCACTGTCAATGTACCATAGATTTTCCTGTCCCTCTGCATAAAATTCTATCCCACATCTTTTTGTTTGTGGTTCCTTTATTCTCCATGTTTTGGTGCTTGAGGCTTGTTCCTTTTTCTTCTGAAACCTGCTCCTGCATTCAGAGTCTTCATGACCAAAGTTATTGCAAATAGAACATTCAACTTCATTTTCAAGAACCGAAAAGTTGTTATAGGTCCTTTTTGTAATCCCGGTCATACTTCTTTGTTTTTGAGCTTCCCTAGTCATGATTGTTTTATATGCAACACATTGAGCTGCTTTGTGACCAAAGTTATGGCAAGAAAAGCATTGTCCATTGAAGAAACTTCTGCGGTTATCGAATCTACCAGCCAATTGATTGTAATTTCTATTGTCATCTATTCTTGAACCAAATTGAGAAGATTTTACCTGTGGCTAGTTGTAGCTTTTGTTCACCCTTAAGATGGATTGCCCCTGATAGTTTCTGTTTGTAATTCGTCCCTGCTTTACCTGATGATCTTCATTGTGCTTTTGCTCATTTCTTCTTGCTGCATCAAGATAACTTTTTGAGGTGGATGCTTGAGAAGTTTCTCCATTATAGCCCAGACCTGTCTTGTTTAGTGGAGACCGCCGCACATTGATAATCTCATCCAAAGTTTCAGATCCTTTGACAAACTTGAGATTAATAGCTTTTGTTTTCTCAATCTCTTTTCTAAGACCAACAATTTCACCTTCTAATTTTTCAAGATGTTTTTCCTTTTCATCAATTTGAAATTGTAGAGTATCAATGATCATGTTCTTTTCTTCTATACATCTCTTGAGTCTAGTAATTTCATCATAAAGGTTATCCACATCTATAGCATCCATATAATCATCATCTTCAAATGCCATTAACAACTTATATTCATTACCTTGTTCATCTTCATCACTGTTTGATAGACCATCACTATCTTCATGAGTGTAGTAGCTTTTCTTATTTGCGTTCTGTTTCTTGTTCCATCTAGCAGGTTCCTTTCCTTTATCCTTATCAGGACATTTTGCGGCATAATGACCTACTCTTCCACAAGCAAAGCATTTAAAAGGTAACTTACCTCTGAACCTTCCAGAACCCCTTTGAAGATTTCTGACAAAATTTGATTCTTCTTCCTCTTCTTCTGGGACGTGGCTTGCTTCATAATAATCTCCTTTGCCTGATGCCTTGAAAGCAGCTTCTCTTCTTTCTGATGGACCTCCCTTTCTCATTTCATAAGCAGTTAGAATTCCATGTAGCTGAGACATAGTAAGAATTCGTAGATTTTCCTTTTCTTCTATTGCAGATACTTTAGATTCAAACTTGGGGGACAATGATCTTAGAACCTTTTCAACCACAATAGCCTCTTTTATTTCTTCACCCAAAGTTTTCATACAATTAACAACCTCATCTACCCGAAGAAAATAGTTAGCCACACTTTCATCATTATACATTTTGAGAGTCTCATACTGAATTCTGAGAGTTTGAAGTTTAGCACACTTTACCTGTTCATCTCCTTCATAGCTCGTGACAATTTTGTCCCATATCTCTTTTGCGGATTTATAATGCATTACCTTCATGAATTCTGATTGAGATATACATCCTAGTAGAGTACTGACTACTTTCGCATTTGTTTCATACTTCTTTTTCTCGGCTGCATCTGTAGGAGTAGCTGAAGGAAAAGCGTAGCCTGTCTCTATGATGTCCCAAACTTCTGTACCAAGAGATTGAAGATAGGCAGTAACTCTTACCTTCCAATAATTGAAGTTTGTCCCATCAAAAACTGGTGGCCTGATTGATGCTTCTCTCTCGTAGTTGCTCATGATGAACGATCTACCTTCAAGCGATCAAGCTTCTCTAAAGGACCTGCTCTGATACCAATTGTTGGAAATAATACTGAGGGGGGGGTGAATCAGTATTATCTAATTCTTTTTATAAATCTTCCTTATTTGTTCTTTGAATTAGTTTTGCATGTCAGTACCATAAAATAATGAGCATGAACAAAGAAAACAGATAGTCACACCAAAGAACACAAGATGTAAGGTGGAAACCCAATGTGGGTGAAAACCACCTGCTGCAATATGTCTCTATCTTCTTTCAAATTAGAAACTCCTTTTACAATGGTTTTGTACTGGTGCAGTCCTTTACCAGTACGCAGGCTGCAACCTGCAGAGAGCTACAACTCTCTCTTGTTTTCCAGTCTCTCCTGGAAGGGAGCTACAACCCCCTACTTCTTTTCTTACAAGGACCACTTTTCATAAATTTTCAAACTGGATCCATAAGCATCAAATGATCATCAAGTATAAGAGAATCACCCAGTCAACTGTAGTAACCAGATCAACAATAATAGAACCAAACCCAGAACATAGCAATGATAAAGAGAGATTTTAAGAGAAGTAAGCAGCTTCACCCATGTACTGCCTGCTTACAGTAAGCACCCCTGCTCAACTGCTCGCCTACTTACGTACGCACCCTGCTCAACTGTTCGCCTGCTTACGTACGCACCCTGTTCAACTGCGCGCCTGCTTACATACGCACTGTATCCATTGAACTGCCTGCGGACCTCCGCACCTGCAATCCTTCTGTGCCTGCGTACCGGCGCACCTGAAACGCTTCGTTCCTGCGTATGTATGCACTTTTCTTTCACTATACCTACGTACCTTCGGGCATAGATGATTTCAAGACTTCAGAAATAACCCAGACAGTCAGATCTATAGATCTGAACATGCACCGAAGAGATCTCAATCCATCAGTAGATTCGCCTTATTTAGATCTAGACATTACTCCCAAGAGATCATAATATTTCAGATCTAGCCCTCATAAGATATTCAACACAAAACATGCTCAAGCCAAATGATCTTCTTTGCTTTATATAGGAAAGCTCTTCCTTAAATCATGGATCAATACCACGGGCCGACACCATAATAACACAAAACCGTCGGCTAAATACCAAAGGTTAAACATAAGAAACCCCACGTGTGCTTTTCTCTGCCTTGAAATGTGTGCACTGGGGGTACGCACCTCCTGAACGGGATAACTGCGGGTATGTACGCACTTTATGTAACACCGACCTGCGTGTACGCACCTTATGTAAGGTGTACCTGCATACCCCTTATTTTCTTCAATATTGAGAGCCTTTCCATGGGGGTTGCCATCAAGTACAACATCTGTAACATATATATAGCCATACCAGAAACATAATGCCAACAATCTCCCCCTTTGGACTTGATGGCAACCTCACAAACTTCAGCTTCATTCTCCCCCTTTGACATCAAGGGCAAAGGGTTATGCTCCCCCTAAGAACATGCTCCCCCTGAATATGAACCAGATCTGCAGCGAAGAACCATAAACCACTATGAAAGAGATAGAGACATATTGCAGCTACTTCCAAGATCTCCTTTTGCACATCCTTCATAATGCCAACAATGCATTATATGCTCCCCCTGAACCTGTACCATCAATCAGAAGAGGTTCAGCAATAAGATGATGCATCAACAACCCCCAGCTTTTGCCTGAGGTATTCAAAAGTGTCCCTGGGCAATGGTTTGGTGAGAATATCAGCAACTTGTTCCTTAGAAGGAACATACTCCAACTTGACCTTCTGTTCAAGCACTTGTTCCCGGAGAAAATGGTACTTGATTGGTATGTGCTTGCTTTTTGAATGCATAACAGGATTCTTTGAGATGCTGATTGCACTTGTGTTATCACATAAGATGGGGATTGGTGGTGTACAAGTGATTTGAAAATCCTGCAAAGTCTGCATCATCCAAAGGAGTTGGGTGCAACAAGACGCAGCAGCAACATATTCCGCTTCAGCTGTAGACAAGGCAATTGAACTCTGTTTCTTGCTGAACCAAGATACCAGTCTGGAACCCATAAAGAACGCACCACCACTTGTGCTTTTCCTGTCATCCACGCTTCCGGCCCAATCTGCATCTGTATAAGCATGAAGTGTAAGATCTGTATCTCTAGGATACCATAAGCCATAATTTTGAGTCCCTTGAAGATATTTGAAAATTCTCTTCACTGCCTGAAGATGAGTCTCCTTCGGATTTGCCTGAAATCTTCCAACTATTCCAACTGCATGCATGATGTCCGGTCGGGTACCCGTCAAATAAAGTAAACTTCCAATCATAGATCTGTAGGTTGGTTGATGTACTGCTGCAGATTCATCATTTTCACTGAGGCTACATCGTGTGACCATGGGTGTACATACTGGTTTTGCATCTTCCATACCATATTTCTTCAAAATCTGTTTGAGATACTTGGTTTGAGATAAAAAGATTCCTCCTTCTTTTTGTTGGATTTGCAAACCAAGGAAATATGTCAGTTCTCCTAGCAAGGACATTTCAAATTCTTTCTGCATGACCAAGGCAAAGCTTTGACTCATAGCTTCTTCATTGCTCCCAAAAATAATGTCATCTACATACACAACAAGTATTAGCAATTTGTCATTTTCAACTTTTATATAAAGATTGCTATCTACTGATCCTTTTGAAAAACCTTGTTGATGAAGATATTTGTCCAAACGGTAGTACCAAGCCCTTGGAGCTTGTTTGAGACCATAGAGAGCCTTTTTCAATCTGCATACAAGATTTGGATCATTTCCAAGAATGAACCCATCTGGCTGTTCAATGTATACTTCTTCTTCCAAGTCTCCATTCAGAAAGGCTGATTTCACGTCCATTTGAAATACTTTGAAGTTTTGAAAACTTGAGAGAGCAAGGAACATTCGGATCGCCTCAAGTCTTGAAACAGGAGCAAAGGTTTCTTCAAAGTCTATTCCTTCTTGCTGCGCATACCCTTTACAAACAATTCTGGCTTTGTTTCTAATTACTTCTCCATTTTCATTCAATTTATTTTTGAAGACCCATTTTGTTCCGATAACATTCTTATCCTTTGGTCTAGGAACCAGCTCCCAAGTTTGTTCTTTTCGATCTGCTCAAGTTTTGCATCCATTGCTTTCACCCAACATTCATCTTTGCATGCCTCTTTCACATTTTTTGGTTCAGTAGAGGAGAGTAATGCCAAATAGCTTGAAGCTTCTGCAACTGTTCTTGTTTGTACACCTGCTTCTTTCTGCCCCATAATCTGAGATTCTGGATGATTCTTCTGAACATATCTGGATGGAGTCTTTTCTTCTATTCTTGTTTGCTCCTCTGGTTCTTCTTGAGGTTCTTCTTCTTCATCATTCTGTCGTTGGGGGTAGCCTTCATCTTCTTCGATGTCTTCATGATGTACTTGCCTAGGAATGTATCCCTTCTCATCAACCACTACATCAATGCTGTCAACAATTCTGCCAAGTCTTTTATTGTAGCATTTGTATGCTTTGCTATGTGGAGAGTAACCAAGAAGAATGCCTTCATCTTATCTAGGTTCAAGTTTGCCAAGCTGCTCATCAGTATTCTTGATATAGCATTTGCTCCCAAAGATTTTGAAGTGCTTTACCGAAGGAGTCCTACCACTCCAGAGCTCATGAGGAGTTTGAGTGCTGTTCACCCGGACATTTGTTTTGTTGAGAATAACAACCGCAGCATGTGCAGCTTCACCCCAGAAAGTTGCGGGAGTTCCTGACTCATCAAGCATAGCACGAGCCATTTGTTGGACTATTCTGTTCATTCTTTCCACAACTCCATTTTGCTGAGGGTTCTTGCTGTAGAGAATTCTCTTCTTATCCCATGTTCTTCACAGAAATCGAAAAATTCATTTGAAGTAAATTCCCCACCTCTGTCGGATCTGAGGCACTTAATTTTGTGACCTGATTCATTTTCAACCAAGGCTTTGAAGGATTTGAATTTTTCGAATGCTTCATCTTTGTGCTTCATAAGTCCTAACCAGACAAACCTGGAGAAATCGTCAATGAATAATATCAAGTATTCTTCTCCTCAAGGTGTTCTTTTCCTGAAAGGACCGCATGTATCTGTATGTACTAGCTCAAGAGGCATGCTAGCTGAACCTTCTTTCTCTGGAAAGTTAGTTCTGGTTTGTTTTCCAAACTGACATGATTTGCATATGGTGTTGTCAGGAATTTTGATATCTGGAAGATCGCGAACTGCCTGATATTTGCATGCTTTCCTTATTTGTGAAAAGCTTAGATGTCCCAACCTCCGATGCCATAACCAGTGCTCATCATCCTTGCTCAGATAGCATTGTTGTTGTTCTTCTTCAAATATGTACAGATTATTTGGAGTTCTTTTGCCTTTGATCACTGTTTTACCTGTATCAAGATCACGAACAAGACATCCATTTGATCTGAATATAACCTCGGTTCTTTGATCACACATCTGGCTGACACTTAGAAGATTATGCTTCAATCCATCAACATACAAAACATTTCCAACCTTGACCTTTTCTTTTAACTGAGCAATGCCTTTTCCTTTTATAGTTGCAGGAGTATCATTTCCAAAAGAGACTTTCTTTCCTTTTTCTAGAGCAGAATATGACTCAAGTTTTTCTTTATCACCTGTCATATGCTTCGAACATCCACTGTCAATGTACCATAGATTTTCCTGTCCCTCTGCATAAAATGCTATCCCACATCTTTCTGTTTGTGGTTCCTTTATTCTCCATGTTTTGGTGCTTGAGGCTTGTTCCTTTTTCTGCTGAAACCTGCTCCTGCATTCAGAGTCTTCATGACCAAAGTTATTGCAAATAGAACATTCAACTTCATTTTCAAGAACCAAAAAGTTGTTATAGGTCCTTTTTGTAATCCCGGTCACACTTCTTTGTTTTTGAGCTTCCCTAGTCATGATTGTTTTATATGCAACACATTGAGCTGCTTTGTGACCAAAGTTATGGCAAGAAAAGCATTGTCCATTGAAGAAACTTCTGCGGTTATCGAATCTACCAGCCAATTGATTGTAATTTCTATTGTCATCTATTCTTGAACCAAATTGAGAAGATTTTACCTGTGGCTGGTTGTAGCTTTTGTTCACCCTTAAGATGGATTGCCCCTGATAGTTTCTGTTTGTAATTCGTCCCTGCTTTACCTGATGATCTTCATTGTGCTTTTGCTCATTTCTTCTTGCTGCATCAAGATAAGTTTTTGAGGTGGATGCTTGAGAAGTTTCTCCATTATAGCCCAGACCTGTCTTGTTTAGTGGAGACCGCTGCACATTGATAATCTCATCCAAAGTTTCAGATCCTTTGACAAACTTGAGATTAATAGCTTTTGTTTTCTCAATCTCTTTTCTAAGACCAACAATTTTACCTTCTAATTTTTCAAGATGTTTTTCCTTTTCATCAATTTGAAATTGTAGAGTATCAATGATCATGTTCTTTTCTTCTATACATCTCTTGAGTCTAGTAATTTCATCATAAAGGTTATCCACATCTATAGCATCCATATAATCATCATCTTCAAATGCCATTAACAACTTATATTCATTACCTTATTCATCTTCATCACTGTTTGATAGACCATCACTATCTTCATGAGTGTAGTAGCTTTTCTTATTTGCGTTCTGTTTCTTGTTCCATCTAGCAGGTTCCTTTCCTTTATCCTTATCAGGACATTTTGCAGCATAATGACCTACTCTTCCACAAGCAAAGCATTTAAAAGGTAACTTACCTCTGAACCTTCCAGAACCCCTTTGAAGATTTCTGACAAAATTTGATTCTTCTTCCTCTTCTTCTAGGACGTGGCTTGCTTCATAATAATCTCCTTTGCCTGATGCCTTGAAAGCAGCTTCTCTTCTGTCTGATGGACCTCCCTTTCTCATTTCATAAGCAGTTAGAATTCCATGTAGCTAAGACATAGTAAGAATTCGTAGATTTTCCTTTTCTTCTATTGCAGATACTTTAGATTCAAACTTGGGGGACAATGATCTTAGAACCTTTTCAACCACAATAGCCTCTTTTATTTCTTCACCCAAATTTTTCATACAATTAACAACCTCATCTACCCGAAGAAAATAGTTAGCCACACTTTCATCATTATACATTTTGAGAGTCTCATACTGAATTCTGAGAGTTTGAAGTTTAGCACGCTTTACCTGTTCATCTCCTTCATAGCTCGTGACAATTTTGTCCCATATCTCTTTTGCGGATTTATAGTGCATTACCTTCATGAATTCTGATTGAGATATACATCCTAATAGAGTACTGACTTCTTTCGCATTTGTTTCATACTTCTTTTTCTCGGCTGCATCTGTAGGAGTAGCTGAAGGAAAAGCGTAGCCTGTCTCTACGATGTCCCAAACTTCTGTACCAAGAGATTGAAGATAGGTAGTAACTCTTACCTTCCAATAATTGAAGTTTGTCCCATCAAAAACTGGTGGCCTGATTGATGCTTCTCTCTTGTAGTTGCTCATGATGAACGCTTCCGGCCCAACCTGCATCTGTATAAGCATGAAGTGTAAGATCTGTATCTCTAGGATACCATAAGCCATAATTTTGAGTCCCTTGAAGATATTTGAAAATTCTCTTCACTGCCTGAAGATGAGTCTCCTTCGGATTTGCCTGAAATCTTCCAACTATTCCAACTGCATGCATGATGTCCGGTCGGGTACCTGTCAAATAAAGTAAACTTCCAATTATAGATCTGTAGGTTGGTTGATGTACTGCTGCAGATTCATCATTTGCACTGAGGCTACATCCTGTGACCATGGGTGTACATACTGGTTTTGCATCTTCCATACCATATTTCTTCAAAATCTGTTTGAGATACTTGGTTTGAGATAAAAAGATTCCTCCTTCTTTTTGTTGGATTTGCAAACCAAGGAAATATGTCAGTTCTCCTAGCAAGGACATTTCAAATTCTTTCTGCATGACCAAGGCAAAGCTTTGACTCATAGCTTCTTCATTGCTCCCAAAAATAATGTCATCTACATACACAACAAGTATTAGCAATTTGTCATTTTCAACTTTTATATAAAGATTGCTATCTGCTGATCCTTTTGAAAAACCTTGTTGATGAAGATATTTGTCCAAACGGTAGTACCAAGCCCTTGGAGCTTGTTTGAGACCATAGAGAGCCTTTTTCAATCTACATACAAGATTTGGATCATTTCCAAGAATGAACCCATCTGGCTGTTCAATGTATACTTCTTCTTCCAAGTCTCCATTCAGAAAGGCTGATTTCACGTCCATTTGAAATACTTTGAAGTTTTGAAAACTTGAGAGAGCAAGGAACATTCGGATGGCCTCAAGTCTTGCAACAGGAGCAAAGGTTTCTTCAAAGTCTATTCCTTCTTGCTGCGCATCCCCTTTACAAACAAGTCTGGCTTTGTTTCTAATTACTTCTCCATTTTCATTCAATTTATTTTTGAAGACCCATTTTGTTCCGATAACATTCTTATCCTTTGGTCTAGGAACCAGCTCGCAAGTGTTGTTCTTTTCGATCTGCTCAAGTTCTTCATCCATTGCTTTCACCCAACATTCATCTTTGCATGCCTCTTTCACATTTTGTGGTTCAGTAGAGGAGAGTAATGCCAAATAGCTTGAAGCTTCTGCAATTGTTCTTCTTGTTTGTACACCTGCTTCTTTCTGCCCCATAATCTGAGATTCTGGATGATTCTTCTGAACATATCTGGATGGAGTCTTTTCTTCTATTCTTGTTTGCTCCTCTGGTTCTTCTTGAGGTTCTTCTTCTTCATCATTCTATCGTTGGGGGTAGCCTTCATCTTCTTCGATGTCTTCATGATGTACTTGCCTAGGAATGTATCCCTTCTCATCAACCACTACATCAATGCTGTCAACAATTCTGCCAAGTCTTTTATTGTAGCATTTGTATGCTTTGCTATGTGGAGAGTAACCAAGAAGAATGCCTTCATCTGCTCTAGGTTCAAGTTTGCCAAGCTGCTCATCAGTATTCTTGATATAGAATTTTCTCCCAAATATTTTGAAGTGATTTACCGAAGGAGTCCTACCACTCCAGAGCTCATGAGGAGTTTGAGTGCTGTTCACTCGGACATTTGTTTTTTGAGAATAACAACCGCAACATGTGCAGCTTCACCCCAGAAAGTTGCGGGAGTTCCTGACTCATCAAGCATAGCACGAGCCATTTGTTGGACTGTTCTGTTCATTCTTTCCACAACTCCATTTTGCTGAGGGGTTCTTGCTGTAGAGAATTCTCTTCTTATCCCATGTTCTTCACAGAAATCGAAAAATTCATTTGAAGTAAATTCCCCACCTCTGTCGGATCTGAGGCACTTAATTTTGTGACCTGATTCATTTTCAACCAAGGCTTTGAATTTGAATTTTTCGAATGCTTCATCTTTGTGCTTCATAAGTCCTAACCAGACAAACCTGGAGAAATCGTCAATGAATAATATCAAGTATTCTTCTCCTCGAGGTGTTCTTTTCCTGAAAGGACCGCATGTATCTGTATGTACTAGCTCAAGAGGCATGCTAGCTGAACCTTCTCTCTCTGGAAAGTTAGTTCTGGTTTGTTTTCCAAACTGACATGATTTGCATATGGTGTTGTCAGGAATTTTGATATCTGGAAGATCGCAAACTGCCTGATATTTGCATGCTTTCCTTATTTGTGAAAAGCTTAGATGTCCCAACCTCCGATGCCATAACCAGTGCTCATCATCCTTGCTCAGATAGCATTGTTGTTGTCCTTCTTCAAATATGTACAGATTATTTGGAGTTCTTTTGCCTTTGATCACTGTTTTACCTGTATCAAGATCACGAACAAGACATCCATTTGATCTGAATATAACCTCGGTTCTTTGATCACACATCTGGCTGACACTTAGAAGATTATGCTTCAATCCATCAACATACAAAACATTTCCAGCCTTGACCTTTTCTTTTAACTGAGCAATGCCTTTTCCTTTTATAGTTGCAGGAGTATCATTTCCAAAAGAGACTTTCTTTCCTTTTTCTAGAGCAGAATATGACTCAAGTTTTTCTTTATCACCTGTCATATGCTTCGAACATCCACTGTCAATGTACCATAGATTTTCCTGTCCCTCTGCATAAAATGCTATCCCACATCTTTCTGTTTGTGGTTCCTTTATTCTCCATGTTTTGGTGCTTGAGGCTTGTTCCTTTTTCTGCTGAAACCTGCTCCTGCATTCAGAGTCTTCATGACCAAAGTTATTGCAAATAGAACATTCAACTTCATTTTCAAGAACCGAAAAGTTGTTATAGGTCCTTTTTGTAATCCCGGTCATACTTCTTTGTTTTTGAGCTTCCCTAGTCATGATTGTTTTATATGCAACACATTGAGCTGCTTTGTGACCAAAGTTATGGCAAGAAAAGCATTGTCCATTGAAGAAACTTTTGCGGTTATCGAATCTACCAGCCAATTGATTGTAATTTCTATTGTCATCTATTCTTGAACCAAATTGAGAAGATTTTACATGTGGCTGGTTGTAGCTTTTGTTCACCCTTAAGATGGATTGCCCCTGATATTTTCTGTTTGTAATTCGTCCCTGCTTTACCTGATGATCTTCATTGTGCTTTTGCTCATTTCTTCTTGCTGCATCAAGATAAATTTTTGAGGTGGAAGCTTGAGAAGTTTCTCCATTATAGCCCAGACCTGTCTTGTTTAGTGGAGACCGCTGCACATTGATAATCTCATCCAAAGTTTCAGATCCTTTGACAAACTTGAGATTAATAGCTTTTGTTTTCTCAATCTCTTTTCTAAGACCAACAATTTCACCTTCTAATTTTTCAAGATGTTTTTCCTTTTCATCAATTTGAAATTGTAGAGTATCAATGATCATGTTCTTTTCTTCTATACATCTCTTGAGTCTAGTAATTTCATCATAAAGGTTATCCACATCTATAGCATCCATATAATCATCATCTTCAAATGCCATTAACAACTTATATTCATTACCTTGTTCATCTTCATCACTGTTTGATAGACCATCACTATCTTCATGAGTGTAGTAGCTTTTCTTATTTGCGTTCTGTTTCTTGTTCCATCTAGCAGGTTCCTTTCCTTTATCCTTATAAGGACATTTTGCAGCATAATGACCTACTCTTCCGCAAGCAAAGAATTTAAAAGGTAAATTACCTTTGAACCTTCCAGAACCCCTTTGAAGATTTCTGACAAAATTTGATTCTTCTTCCTCTTCTTCTGGGACGTGGCTTGCTTCATAATAATCTCCTTTGCTTGATGCCTTGAAAGCAGCTTCTCTTCTGTCTGATGGACCTCCCTTTCTCATTTCATAAGCAGTTAGAATTCCATGTAGCTGAGACATAGTAAGAATTCGTAGATTTTCCTTTTCTTCTATTGCAGATACTTTAGATTCAAACTTGGGGGACAATGATCTTAGAACCTTTTCAACCACAATAGCCTCTTTTATTTCTTCACCCAAATTTTTCATACAATTAACAACCTCATCTACCCGAAGAAAATAGTTAGCCACACTTTCATCATTATACATTTTGGGAGTCTCATACTGAATTCTGAGAGTTTGAAGTTTAGCACGCTTTACCTGTTCATCTCCTTCATAGCTCGTGACAATTTTGTCCCATATCTCTTTTGCGGATTTATAGTGCATTACCTTCATGAATTCTGATTGAGATATACATCCTAATAGAGTACTGACTGCTTTCGCATTTGTTTCATACTTCTTTTTCTCGGCTGCATCTGTAGGAGTAGCTGAAGGAAAAGCGTAGCCTGTCTCTACGATGTCCCAAACTTCTGTACCAAGAGATTGAAGATAGGCAGTAACTCTTACCTTCCAATAATTGAAGTTTGTCCCATCAAAAAATGGTGGTCTGATTGATGCTTCTCTCTCGTAGTTTCTCATGATGAACGATCTACCTTCAAGCGATCAAGCTTCTCTAAAGGACCTGCTCTGATACCAATTGTTGGAAATAATACTGAGAGGGGGGGTGAATCAGTATTATCTAATTCTTTTAATAAATCTTCCTTATTTGTTCTTTGAATTAGTTTTGCATGTCAGTACCATAAAATAATGAGCATGAACAAAGAAAACAGATAGTCACACCAAAGAACACAAGATGTAAGGTGGAAACCCAATGTGGGTGAAAACCACCTGCTGCAATATGTCTCTATCTTCTTTCAAATTAGAAACTCCTTTTACAATGGTTTTGTACTGGTGCAGTCCTTTACCAGTACGCAGGCTGCAACCTGCAGAGAGCTACAACTCTCTCTCGTTTTCCAGTCTCTCCTGGAAGGGAGCTACAACCCCCTACTTCTTTTCTTACAAGGACCACTTTTCATAAATTTTCAAACTGGATCCATAAGCATCAAATGATCATCAAGTATAAGAGAATCACCCAGTCAACTGTAGTAACCAGATCAACAATAATAGAACCAAACCCAGAACACAGCAATGATAAACAGAGATTTTAAGAGAAGTAAGAAGCTTCACCCATGTACTGCCTGCTTACAGTAAGCACCCTGCTCAACTGCTCGCCTACTTACGTACGCACCCTGCTCAACTGTTCACCTGCTTACGTACGCACCCTGTTCAACTGCTCGCCTGCTTACATACGTACTGTATCCATTAAACTGCCTGCGGACCTCCGCAACTGCAACCCTTCTGTGCCTGCGTACCGGCGCACCTGAAATGCTTCGTTCCTGCGTATGTACGCACTTTTCTTTCACTGTACCTGCGTACCTTCGGGCATAGATGATTTCAAGACTTCAGAAATAACCCAGACAGTCAGATCTATAGATCTGAACATGCGCCGAAGATATCTCAATCCATCAGTAGATTCGCCTTATTTAGATCTAGACATTACTCCCAAGAGATCATAATATTTCAGATCTAGCCCTCATAAGATATTCAACACAAAACATGCTCAAGCCAAATGATCTTCTTTGCTTTATATAGGAAAGCTCTTCCTTAAATCATGGATCAATACCACGGGCCGACACCATAATAACACAAAACCGTCGGCTAAATACCAAAGGTTAAACATAAGAAACCCCACGTGTGCTTTTCTCTGCCTTGAAATGTGTGCACTGGGGGTACGCACCTCCTGAACGGGATAACTGCGGGTATGTACGCACTTTATGTAACACCGACCTGCGTGTACGCACCTTATGTAAGGTGTACCTGCGTACCCCTTATTTTCTTCAATATTGAGAGCCTTTCCATGGGGGTTGCCATCAAGTACAACATCTGTAACATATATATAGCCATACCAGAAACATAATGCCAACAATCTCCCCCTTTGGACTTGATGGCAACCTCACAAACTTCAGCTTCATTCTCCCCCTTTGACATCAAGGGCAAAGGGTTATGCTACCCCTAAGAACATGCTCCCCCTGAATATGAACCAGATCTGCAACGAAGAACCATAAACCACTATGAAAGAGATAGAGACATATTGCAGCTACTTCCAAGATCTCCTTTTGCGCATCCTCCATAATGCCAACAATGCATTATATGCTCCCCCTGAACCTGTACCATCAATCAGAAGAGGTTCAGCAATAAGATGATGCATCAACAACCCCCAGCTTTTGCCTGAGGTATTCAAAAGTGTCCCTGGGCAATGGTTTGGTGAGAATATCAGCAACTTATTCCTTACAAGGAACATACTCCAACTTGACCTTCTGTTCAAGCACTTGTTCCTGGAGAAAATGGTACTTGATTGGTATGTGCTTGGTTTTTGAATGCATAACAGGATTCTTTGAGATGCTGATTGCACTTGTGTTATCACATAAGATGGGGATTGGTGGTGTACAAGTGATTTGAAAATCCTGCAAAGTCTGCATCATCCAAAGGAGTTGGGTGCAACAAGATGCAGCAGCAACATATTCCGCTTCAGTTGTAGACAAGGTAATTGAACTCTGTTTCTTGTTGAACCAAGATACCAGTCTGGAACCCATAAAGAACGCACCACCACTTGTGCTTTTCCTGTCATCCACGCTTCCGGCCCAATCTGCATCTGTATAAGCATGAAGTGTAAGATCTGTATCTCTAGGATACCATAAGCCATAATTTTGAGTCCCTTGAATATATTTGAAAATTCTCTTCACTGCCTGAAGATGAGTCTCCTTCGGATTTGCCTGAAATCTTCCAACTATTCCAACTGCATGCATGATGTCCGGTCGGGTACCTGTCAAATAAAGTAAACTTCCAATCATAGATCTGTAGGTTAGTTGATGTACTGCTGCAGATTCATCATTTGCACTGAGGCTACATCCTGTGACTGTAAGGACCACATTGAGACTATATACATTTTTTTTTTTTTTTTTTTAACAGCAAATGCAACCAGAAAAGAAACGCATTGAAATTCAAATTTATTTAGCACACACATTCCTGTCACTCATTTCAGGAAACATATCATAACATTTTCATACTTTTAACTAAGATCAATAGTAATGAAATACATATGTACCGTTCACCAGAAGGCGAGACTCCACTTGCTCTGCTGTTGCCGGTATTCCCTTGTAGCTGGTCACCTCCACGAGTGAATGATGACGCACTTGATCTGAATGCAAAGACCCACCGGTTAACCTCCCAGCCTACTCCTTGGGTACTCTTCTTCCCCGTGGACCCCCGAGCTGCAATGGGGTTGTACAATGGAGGAAAGCACTAGCTAGTAGAGGAGAGCACACCTTGGCTCAAGAGTCCCCTCTCTAAAAATCCTCTACCTCACCAAACTCACTATAGCTTCGTAATCACTGCTCTGACAACATCTCATCCATCCAACAATAGGGTTCCCAGAAAGTCCCATCTTCCATGGCTTGCCCTTCTTTTATAGGAGTCCTCATAGGTGACACTTGTCATGTCATGCATAATTAATTATTTTTTTATAATTCAATAGCTTGATTATTCACCCACCCATGTGTCATTCTCACATCAAGGGTCTCCCAAATTATTTACTTAATTTTTTAGTTAAAACTAATATTTTCCTCACCTCAACAAGATTCCTATTTCTTCTCCTAGTTGTCTCTTTATTCCCCCCTTTTACTCCTTAATTTGTGTTCATTACTTGAAGTCAATTAATGAGTCAAGATTTTATCCCCAATCTACTCCCTAATTTAACTTAGGTTATCTCCTAGATGGATATTCTTATGTTGGTTGATGACACATGGAGCTTCTCTACATTTCTCTAAATTTAATTTATTATTCTCATTTTAATTCACCTTCCCATTTTCTTAATTAGGTTTAAATTAGTTTAGGATTAATCTTTATCCTTACTATTATGTTTGTTTTTCCCCTTTTTCCTAATTAAACCACATAATCTTCCTAGTATTTTCCAAAATGGGAAGGGTAGATTTTTTAAGGTACTTTGTTTTAATTCTTCCTATGATCCTCCTTATTCCAAGTTTTATTTTTGATTTAATTACATTGGTTTATAATCATCATTTACCCTTGATGTAAATTTACGTAGTTTTCATTCCTTGCTTATATTTATTTATTATTATTTATTTTTAATGATTCCAAGGATGCCATGTCTGGTTGTGCCCTTCAAGAACTTCCCTAGAAGTTGCAAGGGTGTCACACCTAATAGCTTATTTGTGATGTCAAGGGTGCCAGTTTGGTTGTGCCCTTCAAGAACTTCCCTATAAGTTCCAAGGGTGCCACACCTAATAGTTTATTTGTGATGTCAAGGGTGCCAGTTTGGTTGTGCCCTTCAAGAACTTCCCTATAAGTTCCAAGGGTGCCACACCTAATAGTTTATTTGTGATGCCAAGGGTGCCAAGTTGGTCGTGCCCTTCAAGAAATTCCCCTGAAGTTCCAAGGGTGCCACACCACTTGCCCTTCAAGCATCCAGTGATTACGAGGGGAAAGTATAGTGCAACGTCATAGACCACTGTCATCTCTTATGTTGCCTGCTATAGTGAGACTAATGGTGTCGGGGATCAAGGAATCCGCCTTGATGCGCGCCCCCCGGTAAAGTCCTCATGAGCGAACCAACTTTGGAACCTGCCCTCATGGCATCGTGATCTTCAAGGCGAAGGTGTTTCAACCCTTCCAGCCCAAGTCACGGCGGGAGTGCTAGTGGGTGAGATCAGGGACTCTGTCCCACCCCTCCCATGTAGTTCCATCCACTTGTACAACCCCATCACCCATATGTGAGTCATTCGGTCAAGCAACTAATCTGTGCCTGCAACCATTAATATATCATCAGAATATAGTTAAACATATATGGCAGATTCCAAGATCAACTTAGACTTTCAAAGATAAAGTAATATAAATTTTCATCAAACCAGGTGTCATCGACATGTCATATGCGAGTGCCTCTGATGGTTTCCTACCATACTCAATAATCATCAGTAACACGGTTTCTCAATGTTAGTCAATTATCATAATAGCATCATTAACAATTCCTTGTCATTCACATCATTGTCCATTGTAAGTCTGAACTAAAGGAAGTAGGTAACATAGGGGACACATCCCTCATGGCTATTATCAATAATCACCAATGGAAACATACATATTCATTAAGCTATCACATCGTAACATCGTAGAAATATACCTATCCATAAATTTATCCTCATTATGTTTTTAGTAGAGCGCATACATATTCTTACTACCCTCATCATAATTTCAAATAGAGACCAACTAACTATTAATATTGCAATCATCAGAATACTGGTAGATAAGATACATAACCATTCATGCTACCATAATATCAATGGAAAGCATTCATAAACATCACAACCATGAATATCCCAATCGCTAATAATAGTGTCATGGGTCCAGATCCTCAATCTGAGGTCCACGAAGAATAGAGTGTCTAAGATAATGTCGAATCCGGGTCAGGAAACTAGAGTGGGCACTACAGTGACCATGGGTGTACATACTGGTTTTGCATCTTCCATACCATATTTCTTCAAAATCTGTTTGAGATACTTGGTTTGAGATAAAAAGATTCCTCCTTCTTTTTGTTGGATTTGCAAACCAAGGAAATATGTCAGTTCTCCTAGCAAGGACATTTCAAATTCTTTCTGCATGACCAAGGCAAAGCTTTGACTCATAGCTTCTTCATTGCTCCCAAAAATAATGTCATCTACATACACAACAAGTATTAGCAATTTGTCATTTTCAACTTTTATATAAAGATTGCTATCTGCTGATCCTTTTGAAAAACCTTGTTGATGAAGATATTTGTCCAAACGGTAGTACCAAGCCCTTGGAGCTTGTTTGAGACCATAGAGAGCCTTTTTCAATCTGCATACAAGATTTGGATCATTTCCAAGAATGAACCCATCTGGCTGTTCAATGTATACTTCTTCTTCCAAGTCTCCATTCAGAAAGGTTGATTTCACGTCCATTTGAAATACTTTGAAGTTTTGAAAACTTGAGAGAGCAAGGAACATTCGGATGGCCTCAAGTCTTGCAACAGGAGCAAAGGTTTCTTCAAAGTCTATTCCTTCTTGCTGCGCATACCCTTTACAAACAAGTCTGGCTTTGTTTCTAATTACTTCTCCATTTTCATTCAATTTATTTTTGAAGACCCATTTTGTTCCGATAACATTCTTATCCTTTGGTCTAGGAACCAGCTCCCAAGTGTTGTTCTTTTCGATCTGCTCAAGTTCTTCATCCATTGCTTTCACCCAACATTCATCTTTGCATGCCTCTTTCACATTTTGTGGTTCAGTAGAGGAGAGTAATGCCAAATAGCTTGAAGCTTCTGCAACTGTTCTTCTTGTTTGTACACCTGCTTCTTTCTGCCCCATAATCTGAGATTCTGGATGATTCTTCTGAACATATCTGGATGGAGTCTTTTCTTATATTCTTGTTTGCTCCTCTGGTTCTTCTCGAGGTTCTTCTTGAGGTTCTTCTTGAGGTTCTTCTTCTTCATCATTCTGTCATTGGGGGTAGCCTTCATCTTCTTCGATGTCTTCATGATGTACTTGCCTAGGAATGTATCCCTTCTCATCAACCACTACATCAATGCTGTCAACAATTCTGCCAAGTCTTTTATTGTAGCATTTGTATGCTTTGCTATGTGGAGAGTAACCAAGAAGAATGCCTTCATCTGCTCTAGGTTCAAGTTTGCCAAGCTGCTCATCAGTATTCTTGATATAGCATTTGCTCCCAAAGATTTTGAAGTGCTTTACCAAAGGAGTCCTACCACTCCAGAGCTCATGAGGAGTTTGAGTGCTGTTCACCCGGACATTTGTTTTGTTGAGAATAACAACCGCAGCATGTGCAGCTTCACCCCAGAAAGTTGCGGGAGTTCCTGACTCATCAAGCATAGCACGAGCCATTTGTTGGACTGTTCTGTTCATTCTTTCCACAACTCCATTTTGCTGAGGGGTTCTTGCTGTAGAGAATTCTCTTCTTATCCCATGTTCTTCACAGAAATCGAAAAATTCATTTGAAGTAAATTCCCCACCTCTGTCGGATCTGAGGCACTTAATTTTGTGACCTGATTCATTTTCAACCAAGGCTTTGAAGGATTTGAATTTTTCGAATGCTTCATCTTTGTGCTTCATAAGTCCTAACCAGACAAACCTGGAGAAATCGTCAATGAATAATATCAAGTATTCTTCTCCTCGAGGTGTTCTTTTCCTGAAAGGACCGCATGTATCTGTATGTACTAGCTCAAGAGGCATGCTAGCTGAACCTTCTTTCTCTGGAAAGTTAGTTCTGGTTTGTTTTCCAAACTGACATGATTTGCATATGGTGTTGTCAGGAATTTTGATATCTGGAAGATCGCGAACTGCCTGATATTTGCATGCTTTCCTTATTTGTGAAAAGCTTAGATGTCCCAACCTCCGATGCCATAACCAGTGCTCATCATCCTTGCTCAGATAGCATTGTTGTTGTCCTTCTTCAAATATGTACAGATTATTTGGAGTTCTTTTGCCTTTGATCACTGTTTTACCTGTATCAAGATCACGAACAAGACATCCATTTGATCTGAATATAACCTCGGTTCTTTGATCACACATCTGGCTGACACTTAGAAGATTATGCTTCAATCCATCAACATACAAAACATTTCCAGCCTTGACCTTTTCTTTTAACTGAGCAATGCCTTTTCCTTTTATAGTTGCAGGAGTATCATTTCCAAAAGAGACTTTCTTTCCTTTTTCTAGAGCAGAATATGACTCAAGTTTTTCTTTATCACCTGTCATATGCTTCGAACATCCACTGTCAATGTACCATAGATTTTCCTGTCCCTCTGCATAAAATGCTATCCCACATCTTTCTGTTTGTGGTTCCTTTATTCTCCATGTTTTGGTGCTTGAGGCTTGTTCCTTTTTCTGCTGAAACCTGCTCCTGCATTCAGAGTCTTCATGACCAAAGTTATTGCAAATAGAACATTTAACTTCATTTTCAAGAACCGAAAAGTTGTTATAGGTCCTTTTTGTAATCCCGGTCATACTTCTTTGTTTTTGAGCTTCCCTAGTCATGATTGTTTTATATGCAACACATTGAGCTGCTTTGTGACAAAAGTTATGGCAAGAAAAGCATTGTCCATTGAAGAAACTTCTGCGGTTATCGAATCTACCAGCCAATTGATTGTAATTTCTATTGTCATCTATTCTTGAACCAAATTGAGAAGATTTTACCTGTGGCTGGTTGCAGATTTTGTTCACCCTTAAGATGGATTGCCCCTGATAGTTTCTGTTTGTAATTCGTCCCTGCTTTACCTGATGATCTTCATTGTGCTTTTGCTCATTTCTTCTTGCTGCATCAAGATAACTTTTTGAGGTGGATGCTTGAGAAGTTTCTCCATTATAGCCCAGACCTGTCTTGTTTAGTGGAGACCGCTGCACATTGATAATCTCATCCAAAGTTTCAGATCCTTTGACAAACTTGAGATTAATAGCTTTTGTTTTCTCAATCTCTTTTCTAAGACCAAAAATTTCACCTTCTAATTTTTCAAGATGTTTTTCCTTTTCATCAATTTGAAATTGTAGAGTATCAATGATCATGTTCTTTTCTTCTATACATCTCTTGAGTCTAGTAATTTCATCATAAAGGTTATCCACATCTATAGCATCCATATAATCATCATCTTCAAATGCCATTAACAACTTATATTCATTACCTTGTTCATCTTCATCATTGTTTGATAGACCATCACTATCTTCATGAGTGTAGTAGCTTTTCTTATTTGCGTTCTGTTTCTTGTTCCATCTAGCAGGTTCCTTTCCTTTATCCTTATAAGGACATTTTGCAGCAGAATGACCTACTCTTCCACAAGCAAAGCATTTAAAAGGTAACTTACCTCTGAACCTTCCAGAACCCCTTTGAAGATTTCTGACAAAATTTGATTTTTCTTCCTCTTCTTCTGGGACGTGGCTTGCTTCATAATAATCTCCTTTGCCTGATGCCTTGAAAGCAACTTCTCTTCTTTCTGATGGACCTCCCTTTCTCATTTCATAAGCAGTTAGAATTCCATGTAGCTGAGACATAGTAAGAATTCGTAGATTTTCCTTTTCTTCTATTGCAGATACTTTAGATTCAAACTTGGGGGACAATGATCTTAGAACCTTTTCAACCACAATAGCCTCTTTTATTTCTTCACCCAAATTTTTCATACAACTAACAACCTCATCTACCCAAAGAAAATAGTTAGCCACACTTTCATCATTATACATTTTCGGAGTCTCATACTGAATTCTGAGAGTTTTAAGTTTAGCACGCTTTACCTGTTCATCTCCTTCATAGCTCGTGACAATTTTGTCCCATATCTCTTTTGCGGATTTATAGTGCATTACCTTCATGAATTCTGATTGAGATATACATCCTAATAGAGTACTGACTGCTTTCGCATTTGTTTCATACTTCTTTTTCTCGGCTGCATCTGTAGGAGTAGCTGAAGGAAAAGCGTAGCCTGTCTCTACGATGTCCCAAACTTCTGTACCAAGAGATTGAAGATAGGCAGTAACTCTTACCTTCCAATAATTGAAGTTTGTCCCATCAAAAATTGGTGGCCTAATTGATGCTTCTCTCTCGTAGTTGCTCATGATGAACGATCTACCTTCAAGCGATCAAGCTTCTCTGAAGGACCTGCTCTGATACCAATTGTTGGAAATAATACTGAGAGGGGGGGTGAATCAGTATTATCTAATTCTTTTAATAAATCTTCCTTATTTGTTCTTTGAATTAGTTTTGCATGTCAGTACCATAAAATAATGAGCATGAACAAAGAAAACAGATAGTCACACCAAAGAACACAAGATGTAAGGTGGAAACCCAATGTGGGTGAAAACCACCTGCTGCAATATGTCTCTATCTTCTTTCAAATTAGAAACTCCTTTTACAATGGTTTTGTACTGGTGCAGTCCTTTACCAGTACGCAGGCTGCAACCTGCAGAGAGCTACAACTCTCTCTCATTTTCCAGTCTCTCCTGGAAGGGAGCTACAACCCCCTACTTCTTTTCTTACAAGGACCACTTTTCATAAATTTTCAAACTGGATCCATAAGCATCAAATGATCATCAAGTATAAGAGAATCACCCAGTCAACTGTAGTAACCAGATCAACAATAATAGAACCAAACCCAAAACACAACAATGATAAACAGAGATTTTAAGAGAAGTAAGCAGCTTCACCCATGTACTGCTTGCTTACAGTAAGCACCCTGCTCAACTGCTCGCCTACTTACGTACGCACCCTGCTCAACTGTTTGCCTGCTTACGTACGTACCCTGTTCAACTGCTCGCCTGCTTACATACGCACTATATCCATTGAACTGCCTACGGACCTCCGCCCCTGCAACCCTTCTATGCCTACGTACCAGCGCACCTGAAACGCTTCGTTCCAGCGTATGTACGCACTTTTCTTTCACTGTACCTGCGTACCTTCGGGCATAGATGATTTCAAGACTTCAGAAATAACCCAGACAGTCAGATCTACAGATCTGAACATGCGCCGAAGAGATCTCAATCCATCAGTAGATTCGCCTTATTTAGATCTAGACATTGCTCCCAAGAGATCATAATATTTCAGATCTAGCCCTCATAAGATATTCAACACAAAACATGCTCAAGCCAAATGATCTTCTTTGCTTTATATAGGAAAGCTCTTCCATAAATCATGGATCAATACCACGGGCCGACACCATAATAACACAAAACCGTCGGCTAAATACCAAAGGTTAAACATAAGAAACCCCACGTGTGCTTTTCTCTGCCTTGAAATGTGTGCACTGGGGGTACGCACCTCCTGAACGGGATAACTGCAGGTATGTACGCACTTTATGTAACACCGACCTGCGTGTACGCACCTTATGTAAGGTGTACCTGCGTACCCCTTATTTTCTTCAATATTGAGAGCCTTGCCATGGGGGTTGCCATCAAGTACAACATCTCTAACATATAGCCATGGGGGTTGCCATCAAGTACAACATCTGTAACATATATATAGCCATACCAGAAACATAATGCCAACAATCTCCCCTTTGGACTTGATGGCAACCTCACAAACTTCAGCTTCATTCTCCCCCTTTGACATCAAGGGAAAAGGGTTATGCTCCCCCTAAGAACATGCTCCCCCTGAATATGAACCAGATCTGCAGCGAAGAACCATAAACCATTATGAAAGAGATAGAGACATATTGCAGCTACTTCCAAGATCTCCTTTTGCACATTCTCCATAATGCCAATAATGCATTATATGCTCCCCCTGAACCTGTACCATCAATCAGAAGAGGTTCAGCAATAAGATGATGCATCAGCAACCCCCAGCTTTTGCCTGAGGTATTCAAAAGTGTCCCTGGGCAATGGTTTGGTGAGAATATCAGCAACTTGTTCCTTAGAAGGAACATACTCCAACTTGACCTTCCGTTCAAGCACTTGTTCCCGGAGAAAATGGTACTTGATTGGTATGTGCTTGGTTTTTGAATGCATAACAAGATTCTTTGAGATGCTGATTGCACTTGTGTTATCAAATAAGATGGGGATTGGTGGTGTACAAGTGATTTGAAAATCCTGCAAAGTCTGCATCATCCAAAGGAGTTGGGTGCAACAAGATGCAACAACAACATATTCCGCTTCAGCTGTAGACAAGGCAATTGAACTCTGTTTCTTGTTGAACCAAGATACCAGTCTGGAACCCATAAAGAACGCACCACCACTTGTGCTTTTCCTGTCATCCACGCTTCCGGCCCAATCTGCATCTGTATAAGCATGAAGTGTAAGATCTGTATCTCTAGGATACCATAAGCCATAATTTTGAGTCCCTTGAAGATATTTGAAAATTCTCTTCACTGCCTGAAGATGAGTCTCCTTCGGATTTGCCTGAAATCTTCCAACTATTCCAACTACATGCATGATGTCCGGTTGAGTACCTGTCAAATAAAGTAAACTTCCAATCATAGATCTGTAGGTTGGTTGATGTACTGCTGCAGATTCATCATTTGCACTGAGGCTACATCCTGTGACCATGGGTGTACATACTGGTTTTGCATCTTCCATACCATATTTCTTCAAAATCTATTTGAGATACTTGGTTTGAGATAAAAAGATTCCTCCTTCTTTTTGTTGGATTTGCAAACCAAGGAAATATGTCAGTTCTCCTAGCAAGGACATTTCAAATTCTTTCTGCATGACCAAGGCAAAGCTTTGACTCATAGCTTCTTCATTGCTCCCAAAAATAATGTCATCTACATACACAACAAGTATTAGCAATTTGTAATTTTCAACTTTTATATAAAGATTGCTATCTGCTAATCCTTTTGAAAAACCTTGTTGATGAAGATATTTGTCCAAACGGTAGTACCAAGCCCTTGGAGCTTGTTTGAGACCATAGAGAGCCTTTTTCAATCTGCATACAAGATTTGGATCATTTCCAAGAATGAACCCATCTGGCTGTTCAATGTATACTTCTTCTTCCAAGTCTCCATTCAGAAAGGTTGATTTCACGTCCATTTGAAATACTTTGAAGTTTTGAAAACTTGAGAGAGCAAGGAACATTCGGATGGCCTCAAGTCTTGCAACAGGAGCAAAGGTTTCTTCAAAGTCTATTCCTTCTTGTTGTGCATACCCTTTACAAACAGGTCTGGCTTTGTTTCTAATTACTTCTCCATTTTCATTCAATTTATTTTTGAAGACCCATTTTGTTTTGATAACATTCTTATCCTTTGGTCTAGGAACCAGCTCCCAAGTGTTGTTCTTTTCGATCTGCTCAAGTTCTTCATCCATTGCTTTCACCCAACATTCATCTTTGCATGCCTCTTTCACATTTTGTGGTTCAGTAGAGGAGAGTAATGCCAAATAGCTTGAAGCTTCTGCAACTGTTCTTCTTGTTTGTACACCTGCTTCTTTCTGCCCCATAATCTGAGATTCTGGATGATTCTTCTGAACATATCTGGATGGAGTCTTTTCTTCTATTCTTGTTTGCTCCTCTAGTTCTTCTTGAGGTTCTTCTTGAGGTTCTTCTTCTTCATCATTCTGTTGTTGGGGGTAGCCTTCATCTTCTTCGATGTCTTCATGATGTACTTGCCTAGGAATGTATCCCTTCTCATCAACCACTACATCAATGCTGTCAACAATTCTGCCAAGTCTTTTATTGTAGCATTTGTATGCTTTGCTATGTGGAGAGTAACCAAGAAGAATGCCTTCATCTGCTCTAGGTTCAAGTTTGCCAAGCTGCTCATCAGTATTCTTGATATAGCATTTGCTCCCAAAGATTTTGAAGTGCTTTACCGAAGGAGTCCTACCACTCCAGAGCTCATGAGGAGTTTGAGTGCTGTTCACCCGGACATTTGTTTTGTTGAGAATAACAACCGCAGCATGTGCAGCTTCACCCCAGAAAGTTGCGGGAGTTCCTGACTCATCAAGCATAGCACGAGCCATTTGTTGGACTGTTCTGTTCATTCTTTCCACAACTCCATTTTGCTGAGGGGTTGTTGCTGTAGAGAATTCTCTTCTTATCCCATGTTCTTCACAGAAATCGAAAAATTCATTTGAAGTAAATTCCCCACCTCTGTCGAATCTGAGGCACTTAATTTTGTGACCTGATTCATTTTCAACCAAGGCTTTGAAGGATTTGAATTTTTCGAATGCTTCATCTTTGTGCTTCATAAGTCCTAACCAGACAAACCTGGAGAAATCGTCAATGAATAATATCAAGTATTCTTCTCCTCGAGGTGTTCTTTTCCTGAAAGGACCGCATGTATCTGTATGTACTAGCTCAAGAGGCATGCTAGCTGAACCTTCTTTCTTTGGAAAGTTAGTTCTGGTTTTTTTTCCAAACTGACATGATTTGCATATGGTGTTGTCAGGAATTTTGATATCTGGAAGATCGCGAACTGCCTGATATTTGCATGCTTTCCTTATTTGTGAAAAGCTTAGATGTCCCAACCTCCGATGCCATAACCAGTGCTCATCATCCTTGCTCAGATAGCATTGTTGTTGTCCTTCTTCAAATATGTACAAATTATTTGGAGTTCTTTTGCCTTTGATCACTGTTTTACCTGTATCAAGATCACGAACAAGACATCCATTTGATCTGAATATAACCTCGGTTCTTGTTGGCATTATGTTTCTGGTATGGCTATATATGTTACAGATGTTGTACTTGATGGCAACTCCCATGGCAAGGCTCTCAATATATTAAAAATTAAGAAGTACGCAGGAGATCAGTTCAGAAAGTGCGTACCCGCAGGAACACCGTGAAGGGACCGCGGCCTGATACGCAGATAAGCCGTCCAGGAGGTGCGTACCCCAGTGCACACATTTCAAGGCAAAGAAAAGCACACGTGGGGTTTCTTATGTTTAACTAGCCGACGGTATTTGTGTTTGTATGGTTTTGGCTCGTGGTATTGATCCATGATTTTAGGAGGTGCTTGCCTATATAAAGCAAAGGAGATCACTTGGCTACGTATCTTTTGCAATTGAATATCTTAAGATCTGAAATATATTGCGTTATGGTCTTAAAAGCTTAATCTTTATGAAAGTGAATCTATGTGAAGGGTGATCTCTCAAGCGCACGATCAGATCTGGGCATCTGAGCATCTGTGCCACTCTGGTGGACTGCCTACTTTGGCCCTAATCAGAAGTACGTAGGTGTTTAACAGAAGATCTGCGTGGGTACGCAGAGCAGAAACAGAAGATCTGCGTGGGTACGCAGAGCAGAAACAGAAGATCTGCTGGGTACGCAGAGCAGAAACAGAAGATCTGCATGGGTACGCAGAGCAGCAACAGGAGACCTGCGTGGGTACGCAGAGCGACGAAGGTTCAGGTGTGTACGCACAGTAACTGTACGCGGCGCGATAGTATCTCTGGGCGCGTACCTGCAGCAATAGTACGCGGCGTAATAGTGTCTCTCGGTGCGTACCTGCAGTAACAGTAAGCAGCGCGGTTGAAGAAACAATGCGTGGACACGCAGTGCAGCAGAAGGGTCTCTGCGGGTATACGCAGGGGAGCAGAAGGTGAAGTGCGTACGCACGCAGACCAGAGAAAGAAGAACTGCGTATCTGTCCTGAGACATTTTGTTTGGCTATATTTCTTTGTTGATAAGGTGTTCTGGGTTTGGTTCTATCATTGTTGATCTGGTTACTACACTTGACTGGGTGATTTTCTTATACTTGATGATCATTTGATGCTTTATGAAAAGTGGTCCTTGAAAGAAAAGAAGTAGGGGGTTGTAGCTCCCTTCCAGGAGAGACTGGAAAACGAGAGAGAGTTGTAGCTCTCTGCAGGTTGCAGCCTGCATACTGGTAAAGGACTACACCAGTACAAAACCATTGTAAAAGGAGTTTCTAATTTGAAAGAAGATAGAGACATATTGCAGCAGGTGGTTTTCACCCACATTGGGTTTCCACCTTACATCTTGTGTTCTTTGGTGTGACTATCTGTTTTTCTTTGTTCATGCTCATTATTTTATGGTACTGACATGCAAAAATAATTCAAAGAACAAATAAGGAAGATTTATTAAAAGAGTTAAATTATACTGATTCACCCCCCCCCTCTCAGTATTATTTCCAACAATTGGTATCAGAGCAGGTCCTTCAGAGAAGCTTGATCGCTTGAAGGTAGATCGTTCATCATGAGCAACTACGAGAGAGAAGCATCGATCAGGCCACCGGTTTTTGATGGGACAAACTTCAATTATTGGAAGGTAAGAGTTACTGCATATCTTCAATCTCTTGGTACAGAAGTTTGGGACATTGTAGAGACAGGCTACGCTTTTCCTTCAGCTACTCCTACAGATGCAGCCGAGAAAAAGAAGTATGAAACAAATGCGAAAGCAGTCAATACTCTATTAGGATGTATATCTCAATCAGAATTCATGAAGGTAATGCACTATAAATCCGCAAAAGAGATATGGGACAAAATTGTCACGAGCTATGAAGGAGATGAACAGGTAAAGCGTGCTAAACTTCAAACTCTCAGAATTCAGTATGAGACTCTGAAAATGTATAATGATGAAAGTGTGGCTAACTATTTTCTTCGGGTAGATGAGGTTGTTAATTGTATGAAAAATTTGGGTGAAGAAATAAAAGAGGCTATTGTGGTTGAAAAGGTTCTAAGATCATTGTCCCCCAAGTTTGAATCTAAAGTATCTGCAATAGAAGAAAAGGAAAATCTACGAATTCTTACTATGTCTCAGCTACATGGAATTCTAACTGCTTATGAAATGAGAAAGGGAGGTCCATCAGACAGAAGAGAAGCTGCCTTCAAGGCATCAGGCAAAGGAGATTATTATGAAGCAAGCCACGTCCCAGAAGAAGAGGAAGAAGAATCAAATTTTGTCAGAAATCTTCAAAGGGGTTCTGGAAGGTTCAGAGGTAAGTTACCTTTTAAATGCTTTGCTTGTGGAAGAGTAGGTCATTATGCTGCAAAATGTCCTTATAAGGATAAAGGAAAGGAACCTGCTAGATGGAACAAGAAACAGAATGCAAATAAGAAAAGCTACTACACTCATGAAGATAGTGATGGTCTGTCAAACAATGATGAAGATGAACAAGGTAATGAATATAAGTTGTTAATGGCATTTGAAGATGATGATTATATGGATGCTATAGATGTGGATAACCTTTATGATGAAATTACTAGACTCAAGATATGTATAGAAGAAAAGAACATGATCATTGACACTCTACAATTTCAAATTGATGAAAAGGAAAAACATCTTGAAAAATTAGAAGGTGAAATTGTTGGTCTTAGAAAAGAGATTGAGAAAACAAAAGCTATTAATCTCAAGTTTGTCAAAGGATCTGAAACTTTGGATGAGATTATCAATGTGCAGCGGTCTCCTCTAAACAAGACAGGTCTGGGCTATAATGGAGAAACTTCTCAAGCATCCACCTCAAAAAGTTATCTTGATGCAGCAAGAAGAAATGAGCAAAAGCACAATGAAGATCATCAGGTAAAGCAGGGACAAATTACAAACAGAAACTATCAGGGGCAATCCATCTTAAGGGTGAACAAAAGCTACAACCAGCCACAGGTAAAATCTTCTCAATTTGGTTCAAGAATAGATGACAATAGAAATTACAATCAATTGGCTGGTAGATTCAATAACCGCAGAAGTTTCTTCAATGGACAATGCTTTTCTTGCCATAACTTTGGTCACAAAGCAGCTCAATGTGTTGCATATAAAACGATCATGACTAGGGAAGCTCAAAAACAAAGAAGTATGACCGGGATTACAAAAAGGACCTATAACAACTTTTCGGTTCTTGAAAATGAAGTTGAATGTTCTATTTGCAATAACTTTGGTCATGAAGACTCTGAATGCAGGAGCAGGTTTCAGCAGAAAAAGGAACAAGCCTCAAGCACCAAAACATGGAGAATAAAGGAACCACAAACAGAAAGATGTGGGATAGCATTTTATGCAGAGGGACAGGAAAATCTATGGTACATTGACAATGGATGTTCGAAGCATATGACAGGTGATAAAGAAAAACTTGAGTCATATTCTGCTCTAGAAAAAGGAAAGAAAGTCTCTTTTGGAAATGATACTCCGGCAACTATAAAAGGAAAAGGCATTGGTCAGTTAAAAGAAAAGGTCAAGGCTGGAAATGTTTTGTATGTTGATGGATTGAAGCATAATCTTCTAAGTGTCAGCCAGATGTGTGATCAAAGAACCGAGGTTATATTCAGATCAAATGGATGTCTTGTTCGCGATCTTGATACAGGTAAAACAGTGATCAAAGGCAAAAGAACTCCAAATAATCTGTACATACTTGAAGAAGGACAACAACAATGTTATCTGAGCAAGGATGATGAGCACTGGTTATGGCATCGGAGGTTGGGACATCTAAGCTTTTCACAAATAAGGAAAGCATGCAAATATCAGGCAGTTCGGGATCTTCCAGATATCAAAATTCCTGACAACACCATATGCAAATCATGTCAGTTTGGAAAACAAACCAGAACTAACTTTCCAGAGAAAGAAGGATCAGCCAGCATGCCTCTTGAGCTAGTACATACAGATACATGCGGTCCTTTCAGGAAAAGAACACCTCGAGGAGAAGAATACTTGATATTATTCATTGACGATTTCTCCAGGTTTGTCTGGTTAGGACTTATGAAGCACAAATATGAAGCATTCGAAAAATTCAAATCCTTCAAAGCCTTGGTTAAAAATGAATCAGGTCACAAAATTAAGTGCCTCAGATCCGACAGAGGTGGGGAATTTACTTCAAATGAATTTTTCGATTTCTGTGAAGAACATGGGATAAGAAGAGAATTCTCTACAGCAAGAACTCCTCAGCAAAATGGAGTTGTGGAAAGAATGAACAGAACAGTCCAACAAATGGCTCGTGCTATGCTTGATGAGTCAGGAACTCCCGCAACTTTCTGGGGTGAAGCTGCACATGCTGCAGTTGTTATTCTCAACAAAACAAATGTCCGAGTGAACAGCACTCAAACTCCTCATGAGCTCTGGAGTGGTAGGACTCCTTCAGTAAAGCACTTCAAAATCTTTGGGAGCAAATGCTATATCAAGAATACTGATGAGCAACTTGGCAAACTTGAACCTAGAGCAGATGAAGGCATTCTTCTTGGTTACTCTCCACATAGCAAAGCATACAAATGCTACAATAAAAGACTTGGCAGAATTGTTGACAGCATTGATGTAGTGGTTGATGAGAAGGGATACATTCCTAGGCAAGTACATCATGAAGACATCGAAGAAGATGAAGGCTACCCCCAACGACAGGATGAAGAAGAAGAACCTCAAGAAGAAACTCAAGAAGAACCAGAGGAGCAAACAAGAATAGAAGAAAAGACTCCATCCAGATATGTTCAGAAGAATCATCCAGAATCTCAGATTATGGGGCAGAAAGAAGCAGGTGTACAAACAAGAAGAACAGTTGCAGAAGCTTCAAGCTATTTGGCATTACTCTCCTCTACTGAACCACAAAATGTGAAAGAGGCATGCAAAGATGAATGTTGGGTGAAGGCAATGGATGAAGAACTTGAGCAGATCGAAAAGAACAACACTTGGGAGCTGGTTCCTAGACCAAAGGATAAGAATGTTATCAGAACAAAATGGGTCTTCAAAACTAAATTGAATGAAAATGGGGAAGTAATTAGAAACAAAGCCAGACTTGTTTGTAAAGGGTATGCACAGCAAGAAGGAATAGACTTTGAAGAAACCTTTGCTCTTGTTGCAAGACTTGAGGCCATCCGAATGTTCCTTGCTCTCTCAAGTTTTCAAAACTTCAAAGTATTTCAAATGGACGTGAAATCAGCCTTTCTGAATGGAGACTTGGAAGAAGAAGTATACATTGAACAACCAGATGGGTTCATTCTTGGAAATGATCCAAATCTTGTATGCAGATTGAAAAAGGCTCTCTATGGTCTCAAACAAGCTCCAAGGGCTTGGTACTACCGTTTGGAAAAATATCTTCATCAACAAGGCTTTTCAAAAGGATCAGCAGATAGCAATCTTTATATAAAAGTTGAAAATGACAAATTGCTAATACTTGTTGTGTATGTAGATGACATTATTTTTGGCAGCAATGAAGAAGCTATGAGTCAAAGCTTTGCCTTGGTCATGCAGAAAGAATTTGAAATGTCCTTGCTAGGAGAACTGACATATTTTCTTGGTTTTCAAATCCAACAAAAAGAAGGAGGAATCTTTTTATCTCAAACCAAGTATCTCAAACAGATTTTGAAGAAATATGGCATGGAAGATGCAAAACCAGTATGTACACCCATGGTCACAGGATGTAGCCTCAGTGCAAATGATGAATCTGCAGCAGTACATCAACCAACCTACAGATCTATGATTGGAAGTTTACTTTATTTGACAGGTACCCGACCAGACATCATGCATGCAGTTGGAATAGTTGGAAGATTTCAGGCAAATCCGAAGGAGACTCATCTTCAAGAAGTGAAGAGAATTTTCAAATATCTTCAAGGGACTCAAAATTATGGCTTATGGTATCCTAGAGATACAGATCTTACACTTCATGCTTATACAGATGCAGATTGGGACGGAAGCGTGGATGACAGGAAAAGCACAAGTGGTGGTGCGTTCTTTATGGGTTCCAGACTGGTATCTTGGTTCAGCAAGAAACAGAGTTCGATTGCCTTGTCTACAGCTGAAGCGGAATATGTTGCTGCTGCATCTTGTTGCACCCAACTCCTTTGGATGATGCAGACTTTGCAGGATTTTCAAATCACTTGTACACCACCTATCACCATCTTATGTGATAACACAAGTGCAATCAGCATCTCAAAGAATCCTGTTATGCACTCAAAAACCAAGCACATACCAATCAAGTATCATTTTCTCCGGGAACAAGTGCTTGAACAGAAGGTCAAGTTGGAGTATGTTCCTTCTAAGGAACAATTTGCTGATATTCTCACCAAACCATTGCTCAGGGACACTTTTGAATACCTCAGGAAAAAGCTGGGGGTTGTTGATGCATCATCTTATTGCTGAACCTCTTCTGATTGATGGTACAGGTTCAGGGGGAGCATATAATGCATTGTTGGCATTATGGAAGATGTGCAGAAGGAGATCTTGGAAGTAGCTGCAATATGTCTCTATCTCTTTCATGGTGGATTATGGTTCTTCGCTGCAGATCTGGTTCATATTCACGGGGAGCATGTTCTTAGGGGGAGCATAACCCTTTGCCCTTGATGTCAAAGGGGGAGAATGAAGCTGAAGATTGTGAGGTTGCCATCAAGTCCAAAGGGGGAGATTGTTGGCATTATGTTTCTGGTATGGCTATATATGTTACAGATGTTGTACTTGATGGCAACCCCCATGGCAAGGCTCTCAATATATTAAAAATTAAGAAGTACGCAGGAGATCAGTTCAGAAAGTGTGTACCCACAAGAACACCATGAAGGGACCGCGGCCTGATACGCAGATAAGACGTCCAGGAGGTGCGTACCCCCAGTGCACACATTTCAAGGCAAAGAAAAGCACACGTGGGGTTTCTTATGTTTAACTAGCTGACGGTATTTGTGTTTGTATGGTTTTGGCTCGTGGTATTGATCCATGATTTTAGGAGGTGCTTGCCTATATAAAGCAAAGGAGATCACTTGGCTATGTATCTTTTGCAATTGAATATCTTAAGATCTGAAATATATTGGGTTATGGTCTTAAAAGCTTAATCTTTATGAAAGTGAATCTGTGAAGGGTGATCTCTCAAGCGCACGATCAGATCTGGGCATCTGAGCATCTGTGCCACTCTGGTGGACTGCCTATTTGGCCCTAATCAGAAGTACGCAGGTGTTTAACAGAAGATCTGCGTGGGTACGCAGAGCAGAAACAGAAGATCTGCGTGGGTACGCAGAGCAGAAACAGAAGATCTGCGTGGGTACGCAGAGCAGCAACAGGAGACCTGCGTGGGTACGCAGAGCGACGAAGGTTCAGGTGCGTACGCACAGTAACTGTACGCGGCACGATAGTATCTCTGGGCGCGTACCTGCAGCAATAGTACGCGGCGTAATAGTGTCTCTGGGTGCGTACCTGCAGTAACAGTAAGCAGCGCGGTTGAAGAAACAGTGCGTGGACACGTAGTGCAGCAGAAGGGTCTCTGCGGGTATACGCAGGGGAGCAGAAGGTGAAGTGCGTACGCACGCAGACCAGAGAAAGAAGAACTGCGTATCTGTCCTGAGACATTTTGTTTGGCTGTATTTCTTTGTTGATAAGGTGTTCTGGGTTTGGTTCTATCATTGTTGATCTGGTTACTACACTTGACTGGGTGATTTTCTTATACTTGATGATCATTTGATGCTTTATGAAAAGTGGTCCTTGAAAGAAAAGAAGTAGGGGGTTGTAGCTCCCTTCCAGGAGAGACTGGAAAACGAGAGAGAGTTGTAGCTCTCTGCAGGTTGCATCCTGCGTACCGGTAAAGGACTGCACCAGTACAAAACCATTGTAAAAGGAGTTTCTAATTTGAAAGAAGATAGAGACATATTGCAGCAGGTGGTTTTCACCCACATTGGGTTTCCACCTTACATCTTGTGTTCTTTGGTGTGACTATCTGTTTTTCTTTGTTCATGCTCATTATTTTATGGTACTGACATGCAAAAATAATTCAAAGAACAAATAAGGAAGATTTATTAAAAGAGTTAAATTATACTGATTCACCCCCCCCCCCTCTCAGTATTATTTCCAACAGTTCTTTGATCACACATCTGGCTGACACTTAGAAGATTATGCTTCAATCCATCAACATACAAAACATTTCCAACCTTGACCTTTTCTTTTAACTGAGCAATGCCTTTTCCTTTTATAGTTGCAGGAGTATCATTTCCAAAAGAGACTTTCTTTCCTTTTTCTAGAGCAGAATATGACTCAAGTTTTTCTTTATCACCTGTCATATGCTTCGAACATCCACTGTCAATGTACCATAGATTTTCCTGTCCCTCTGCATAAAATGCTATCCCACATCTTTCTGTTTGTGGTTCCTTTATTCTCCATGTTTTGGTGCTTGAGGTTTGTTCCTTTTTCTGCTGAAACCTGCTCCTGCATTCAGAGTCTTCATGACCAAAGTTATTGCAAATAGAACATTCAACTTCATTTTCAAGAACCGAAAAGTTGTTATAGGTCCTTTTTGTAATCCCGATCATACTTCTTTGTTTTTGAGCTTCCCTAGTCATGATTGTTTTATATGCAACACATTGAGCTGCTTTGTGACCAAAGTTATGGCAAGAAAAGCATTGTCCATTGAAGAAACTTCTGCGGTTATCGAATCTACCAGCCAATTGATTGTAATTTCTATTGTCATCTATTCTTGGACCAAATTGAGAAGATTTTACCTATGGCTGGTTGTAGCTTTTGTTCACCCTTAAGATGGATTGCCCTTGATAGTTTCTGTTTGTAATTCGTCCCTGCTTTACCTGATGATCTTCATTGTGCTTTTGCTCATTTCTTCTTGCTGCATCAAGATAACTTTTTGAGGTGGATGCTTGAGAAGTTTCTCCATTATAGCCCAGACCTGTCTTGTTTAGTGGAGACCACTGCACATTGATAATCTCATCCAAAGTTTCAGATCCTTTGACAAACTTGAGATTAATAGCTTTTGTTTTCTCAATCTCTTTTCTAAGACCAACAATTTCACCTTCTAATTTTTCAAGATGTTTTTCCTTTTCATCAATTTGAAATTGTAGAGTATCAATGATCATGTTCTTTTCTTCTATACATCTCTTGAGTCTAGTAATTTCATCATAAAGGTTATCCACATCTATAGCATCCATATAATCATCATCTTCAAATGCCATTAACAACTTATATTCATTACCTTGTTCATCTTCATCACTGTTTGATAGACCATCACTATCTTCATGAGTGTAGTAGCTTTTCTTATTTGCGTTCTGTTTCTTGTTCCATCTGGCAGGTTCCTTTCCTTTATCCTTATAAGGACATTTTGTAGCATAATGACCTACTCTTCCACAAGCAAAGCATTTAAAAGGTAACTTACCTCTGAACCTTCCAGAACCCCTTTGAAGATTTCTGACAAAATTTGATTCTTCTTCCTCTTCTTCTGGGACGTGGCTTGCTTCATAATAATCTCCTTTTCCTGATGCCTTGAAAGCAGCTTCTCTTCTGTCTGATGGACCTCCCTTTCTCATTTCATAAGCAGTTAGAATTCCATGTAGCTTAGACATAGTAAGAATTCGTAGATTTTCCTTTTCTTCTATTGCAGATACTTTAGATTCAAACTTGGGGGACAATGATCTTAGAACCTTTTCAACCACAATAGCCTCTTTTATTTCTTCACCCAAATTTTTCATACAATTAACAACCTCATCTACCCGAAGAAAATAGTTAGCCACACTTTCATCATTATACATTTTGAGAGTCTCATACTGAATTCTGAGAGTTTGAAGTTTAGCACGCTTTACCTGTTCATCTCCTTCATAGCTCGTGACAATTTTGTCCCATATCTCTTTTGCGGATTTATAGCGCATTACCTTCATGAATTCTGATTGAGATATACATCCTAATAGAGTACTAACTGTTTTCGCATTTGTTTCATACTTCTTTTTCTCGGCTGCATCTGTAGGAGTAGCTGAAGGAAAAGCGTACCCTGTCTCTACGATGTCCCAAACTTCTGTACCAAGAGATTGAAGATAGGCAGTAACTCTTACCTTCCAATATTTGAAGTTTGTCCCATCAAAAACTGGTGGCCTGATTGATGCTTCTCTCTCGTAGTTGCTCATGATGAACGATCTGCCTTCAAGCGATCAAGCTTCTCTGAAGGACCTGCTCTGATACCAATTGTTGGAAATAATACTGAGAGGGGGGGTGAATCAGTATTATCTAATTCTTTTAATAAATCTTCCTTATTTGTTCTTTGAATTAGTTTTGCATGTCAGTACCATAAAATAATGAGCATGAACAAAGAAAACAGATAGTCACACCAAAGAACACAAGATGTAAGGTGGAAACCTAATGTGGGTGAAAACCACCTGCTGCAATATGTCTCTATCTTCTTTCAAATTAGAAACTCCTTTTACAATGGTTTTGTACCGGTGCAGTCCTTTACCAGTACGTAGGCTGCAACCTGCAGAGAGCTACAACTCTCTCTCGTTTTCCAGTCTCTCCTGGAAGGGAGCTACAACCCCCTACTTCTTTTCTTACAAGGACCACTTTTCATAAATTTTCAAACTGGATCCATAAGCATCAAATGATCATCAAGTATAAGAGAATCACCCAGTCAACTGTAGTAACCAGATCAACAATAATAGAACGAAACCCAGAACACAACAATGATAAACAGAGATTTTAAGAGAAGTAAGCAGCTTCACCCATGTACTGCCTGCTTATAGTAAGCACCCTGCTCAACTACTCGCCTACTTATGTACGCACCCTGCTCAACTATTCGCCTGCTTACCTACGCACCCTGTTCAACTGCTCGCCTGCTTACATATGCACTGTATCCATTGAACTGCCTGCGGACCTCCGCACCTGCAACCCTTCTGTGCCTGCGTACCGGCGCACCTGAAACGCTTTGTTCCTGCGTATGTACGCACTTTTCTTTCACTGTACCTGTGTACCTTCGGGCATAGATTATTTCAAGACTTCAGAAATAATCCAGACAGTCAGATCTATAGATCTGAACATGCACCGAAGAGATCTCAATCCATTAGTAGATTCGCCTTATTTAGATCTAGACATTACTCCCAAGAGATCATAATATTTCAGATCTAGCCCTCATAAGATATTCAACACAAAACATGCTCAAGCCAAATGATCTTCTTTGCTTTATATAGGAAAGCTCTTCCTTAAATCATGGATCAATACCACGGGCCGACACCATAATAACACAAAACCATCGGCTAAATACCAAAGGTTAAACATAAGAAACCCCACGTGTGCTTTTCTCTGCCTTGAAATGTGTGCACTGGGGGTACGCACCTCCTGAACGGGATAACTGCAGGTATGTACGCACTTTATGTAACACCGACCTGCGTGTACGCACCTTATGTAAGGTGAACCTGCGTACCCCTTATTTTTTTCAATATTGAGAGCCTTGCCATGGGGGTTGCCATCAAGTACAACATCTGTAACATATAGCCATGTGGGTTGCCATCAAGTACAACATCTGTAACATATATATAGCCATACCAGAAACATAATGCCAACATTAATGAGGGTTTATTTATTAACAAATCAAATTTATTCTTAAGAAAAAACCATAAATTAAACTATACTCTTATGCATTTAATTTTTAAGGGCCCCCATTTATTTCTACAATAATCACCTAAGTAATTTTTATAGAAATAAATGGGGGGTTGTTTCACAGCACAACAATTGGGGATTCATTGGAAGAACCAGTTATCCTTGATAATAGTGAAATTTCTAAAAGCTTTTCTAAGTAAAAATAATTTAGGAAAGGAAAAATATTTTCGAAATATTTAGATAAGTAACATTACTCTGAATATAAAAAACTCACTCAATTATAATTCATTTTATATATTGTTATAGAAGAAAATCCTTTTTGTTTATGTCAGACATTAATTAGTTGTAAAGATAAAGTAGGGGGCTTCTGAAACTTAGAGTTTTTAATATACTCATTTGTCACAGGTAGATCCACTACTATCAACAGGTGTTCATAGCCTCGATAGGGTTAGCTTTTCACCATCAATGATTTAGAATCCCATCCATATAAGAGTGTTATCTTTAGAGATAATTTCAAAAGTATATATATATATATATATATATATATATATATATATATATATATATATATATCATTTTTTATTTTTTATTTATTTGCTTTTCTCTTAACAAATTTTTATTACCCAAAAGCCATTGCCCTGGTTTGGTGAACAGAATGTGACAATTCCATTCATTGGTGATAATTGAATTGAACAAGTTGGCTCATGATGAGACCCCTTGTCTTAAGATTAAAATAATCATAATCCATTAGTCTGGTTTGGTATTCAGAGTTGGTAATGTCAGTCTATTATTTCCCTATGAACATGGTAAGTAGGCTCGTGATGAGACCCCTTACCTTTTAAGGTTAATATATTTTTGAATTACACTCTAAAGATAGTAAAGTTAAAGGATGGGGCAAAACATTGACTCCTTAAGAGTTTTGGATGACAATTTTAGAGTTAGAGATGCGTAGCAGTAATTAGTCTTTACTTTGTTAAAGATAACCTTTCTTGTCTGATAACATAATAAAAGGATTTTATAAAGTTGAGGTTTTCAAAGAATTTACAACTTCAATGGAAAATAAAATTTTATAGTTTTATGATACTTAGCTCATTTTCAAATATTGTGATCATTTCCTTAAGAATTTCTACTTTCAAAGCGAAAGATCAAAATATTTCAAGAGATTTTATTGTAAAACCAAAAGTGATTCTATTTAACATTATTTTTGTAAGAAAACACAAAAATTAAATGCAATAATGTTACAATAGAAGATGTTATCTTCTAAGATTTTTTTTTTCAAAATAAGCCCATTGACAGGAAGAGAATCTCTTTTTCCTAATAAATCTTGTAATATGAATGTTGATGTGCTTACTTATTCAGCAATTTGAAATGGTCCAAGCCACATTTTCTGGAATTTATTATTCTTTCCTTTTTCCTCATGGGCCTTGTCCCATTTAAGGACGAGATCTCCAATTTGAAAATATTATGTGGAAACAAAACTTGCATCAAAAGAAGATTTGATTAGTTGTTGATGGAAAGTATGTGTAAGTTTGGCTTTCTCTCTTTCTTCTTCTAATTTAAGAATTTGAGACTGTCTTAGTTGTAAAGAAGAAGAAGGTGTTTCTTCAATAAATTGGACTAGGGCTAATGATGGAATAACTAGATTTGAAGGGATGATAGCCTCTTTCCCATATACTAGATTGAATGGAGAAGTTCCCATTGAGAGCTTCTGGGTTATTCGATCTGCCCATAGAGAAAATGTCAAAGATTTATGCCAATTCTTTTGGCTCTGATCAATAGTTCTTTTAATAATCCTTATGAGGTTCTTGTTGGTTGATTCTGCTAAACCATTTCCTTGAGGGTAGTAGTTAGCAGAGTATTTAAGTTTAAAACCCCTCTTAAGAGAAAATTCAGTCATATTATTTCCTAAAAAGTAAGATGCATTATCAAACATAAGTGCAGTTGGTAAGCCAAATCTAGTAATAATGAATTGATCAATGAATTCAATGATAGCATCATAATTGGCTATCTTTAGCAAAATTTCTTCCACCCACTTAGTAAAATAGTCTGTAGCTATAAGGATATACTTATGTTGCTTTGAGGAATGAGGAAAAATCTCACCTATGATATCCAATCCCCATTGTTCAAAAGGTTGTTCAATGTTGACTGGTTGTAGAGGTAAGGCAGGTTTCCGTTGTCTCCCAGCAGCAGTTTGACATATTTTTCATTTCCTCATGTATTCATGGGTATCCTTGAACAAGGTTGGCCAATAGTACCCAACATGCAGGATCTTATGTGCAGTAGTATCTCCTCCAAAATGTCCACCAGTTGGTCCATCGTGGAGTTCCTGCAAAACCTTCTGTGCTTTAGACTTTTCAAGGCATCTTAATAATACAGAATCGTAATTTATCCTAAATAACACATCAATGATTTCATATTTATTTTCTTTCAATATTGAAGCCCTTTTCCTTTTATGATTGAGTTCAGGAGGAGAATATCCATTTTTCAAATATAAAATAAGATCAGCATATTGGGACTCTAAATCATTTAGGCTTACCTCTGATATATGTACAGTGTTACCTGAGTCCTCATCTGCTGGTAGGTTGGAAGGTCGTATAAGAAATCTACAAAAACCTTGTCTTTTGACAATTTTAGTTGGTCTAATGTCAATATCATATTCTTGCAGAGTTGAGTTGTTACCTAATTTGCCCTTTTTTCTCCTACTTCCCTTTGCATAAGTAATTGTCTCACTGCTGAGAATGAAACTATTATTTTATTATGGGTTTTGAGGAGAACAGGCTTGAAGTGATTTACAGATTTGAAAACAGAAGAAGCATGTTTCTCCACCTTTGAATAATTTATTTCAACACCTTGAAAATTAGAACTAAGGAAAGAGATGGTTGCTTCAATTTGTTGATCATTAAGCTACATTAACATAACAACATAAGATGTTTCAGAAGAAAATGTATACAAGATGAAATGATTAGAAAAATTTGGATTTGTTAAAGAGGGAGCATTCGTAATAGCTTGTTTGATTAAATCAAAAGCTTCCCTTTCATTATGTCCCCACTTAAAGATTGATTTTTTCTTAATCATGGTTTGTAATGATAAAACAATTTGGGAAAATTCAAGGACAAACCTTTTAACAAAATTTATCTGACTTAGAAAAGACTTCATAGATTTTTTATTATGGGGTAAAGAAATTTCAGCAATTTCTTTTATTGTGTTTGGATCAATACAAATTCCATTTTTGGATACAATAAACCCTAGAATCTTACCTTCATTTAGAGCAAAATAAGACTTCTTTGGGTTTAATGAAATTCCATACTTTTTGCAACATTCAAAGATCTGCTTTAAGTCAAGTAAATGGTTGTTTCTCTTCTTAGAATAAAAATTTATATCGTCCAAATAAATGACAACAATTTTTTTTATCAGACCTTTGAAGCCTATATTCGTAGCTCTTTGGAAAATTTCTCCTGCACTAATTAATCCAAAAGGCATTTTCTAGTAGGCATAGTTTCCCCATTTAGTCCTGATTGTAGTATTTAATCTATCGTCTGGATGAACCATAATTTGGTTATATCCTGAAAATCCATCAAGAAAAGACATTAGTTCTGAACCAGACATTGATTGCAATATTTGTTCCATGGTTGGTAATGGGAAATTGTCCTTCTAACAAGATTTGTTGAGATTTCTAAATTCTATACAGATGCAAATGTCACCATTCTTCTTACTGATAGACACTAAGATTGAAACCCATTTTGAATGTCTAATAGGAAAGATAATCTTGGATTTAAGGAGTTTATTTAGCTGAGATTTGATTTGAATTTATAAATTGGGATGAATCTTCCTTAATTTCTGTTGTAGATGTTTTTCATTGGATATCATGGGAATGGTGTGTTGTATGATGGAGGTATCATATGTTTTGAGATCATCACAGTTCCAAGAAAATATAACTTTATACTTTTTTAACAAATTAATGAAGGTCGATCTTTCCTTAGGAGAGAGACCAAGTCCTAGATTGATGTTTTGAGGTTTGATATCAGTTCCAACGTTTACTAGTTCAAACCTTAAGGTTGAACTTTGGAGTTTAGAATTAGTAACCTTCTTAAATCAATGTTTAAGATCACAAAGATCCTCAAGTTTTACCACAGATTTAGATATGGGATTCTCATTGGACTTCTGTTTTAACCAATTATCATGCTCACTCTCATCAATTATCTGATCGTCAGATGACCCTTCAGATGTCAAAAAGCTTATGATATCCTTGTCATTTTTAAAGACTCGCCAATTGGTGACATTATTGGGAATGGATGGTTGAAAAATTAATTCTATGGAAAACCTATATGGACTATAATCCTCTGATGGTATAAACTTGGATGCTATATTAGCCAGAAGGTCGGCACTTGCATTTTGAAGTCTAGGTATAGGAGAGATGTTGAATGCTAGAAAATGTCAAGTAAGATCCTGGACTAATGATTGGTAATGTTTTAAATTTACAGAGAGGCAATGTATGGTCTTTCTTACTTGCTTGATAACAATTTCTAAATCTCCAAAAACTTGAAGATATTTGATATCAAGGCCTATTGCTTTATACGAACCTTGAATCCGTGCCTCATATTCAATGGTATTATTTGTGCATTCAAATACTTTTTTTTTTTCTCCATAAAACTACTCTAGGGTAATATATTATATACATGAATAAATTACAAGCAGAGAAACAAGTTTTCCATGGCCAACTATGGCTCTGTGGTAAGCAGCTGAGAATTTCATACTCTAAGCATTGGCTGCCCAAAACTACCTCAAAAAACAGAGTTTAACTTTGACAGTGCCCACGCAGGGGCCGAGACTGAAGCAGAACAACCCACGCAGGGGTGACATTGAGGATTAGCGAACTCCCAGACACAACTGAAAAACTTAGTAACAAACAGAGCATGACCTGTATAAAGATTACTAGACCCACGCTCAAGACTCGAACCAGACAGAGAATTATAGGACATGACCATATGACCGAGACCCAAAATCATCAAAATGAACCTGGCATGGGAATGACTAGAGAAATTAGTCTGCTGGTTCCGTTTCTTCCGGCTCCATCTCCACAATCGGGTATCCCCAGCCCACCAGCTCCTCTTCCGAGTCCTCTCCAGCTTTAGACGTCGACGCATCCTGTGCTTTTGCTTGAATTGGCTCCTTTCCCTTTGCTTCCCCCAGTTGTTCCCCTGCCTTATTCTCCAGATTTGCAGAAGTAGGAACTCTGCTGTCATCGTGTTCCTCTTCTGCATCTCTAATAAAGAGAATTGAAATGTGGACATTGAGATTGCCCAGCCTGAAGATGGTTGAGCCATAAGCCGGAAGCACCAGCGGCCTTGGCAATTGCTCAGGCGGGGCATCAGAGTCCAGGAACGAGAATGCCTGCAGATGGGGAATTCCGGCCCTGCGGAAACAATATTGACAACAACAATGGTGATGCGCCTCTGCAGCTGCAGGAGGGCGACCTGGTGCTCCACGACCCATTCCTCTTCGGCATGGTTGCCTCTCTCTGGTTCTGGCCATGAGGATGTAGAAAACCGGAGTTTCCGCGTCCCCAAGCCAATTCCTAAACTCCAAAATCGCCAGAGGCCAGAGAGTGTTCCCACACTTAGCTTGCTGAGAATGTCGCTCCCCATACCAGTCCGCCTCCTTAAGTTCCATGGCTTGCTCTTGAACCCCGAGCGCCATGAATGCTCCTTACAGTCACCGTCTACTCGCATTAATGCGAATTAACTCAGGCGCGAAGGCTTCAACATTAAATTCTCCAACCTGCCAGACCTCCTCCCGCGTTCGGTTGACTCGTGGCAGCTAGCGTTGGCCTTGTGGCCTCCTCGTGCTAGCTGTACCCTCCTTCTTTTCGGATTAGACACCCGCATCCGGGGTGTGCATTCAAATACTAACATACATGCTAGCATGGTTTTTTTTCCTTCTAGATTGATTAATATACCACCGTCTCCTGCACCATCATTAGATTTAGATCCATCAAAATATAATGTCCAAAACAAAGTTTTAACTAATGGTTTATCTACAAGATTTATACATCTAGAAGAATCTGTTAGAGAAAATTTCTCAATTTGGGAAGTAATAGAGTTATCCGAAAAGGGTGACTTTTGTGCATTGAAATTTCCTAAAAACGACTCGGCAGAGTAGTTTCCAATGATATTATTGTTAAAATCTACTCGCTCATTTTCATCTTCAAAATCAATTACTATGTGTTTCATATGCTTTTCTCGGTCAATTCTGATTTGATTCCACTTCCCATTGTAAGGGAGCCACATGTGAGACCAATCTATTGCAAAATCTCTATGGAGCTTTTCAGACCAATCTCTATAAAGAATTAAACATAAAACTCGGGAATATCAACAACTAATATATCAATTACTTGACAAACTTTCAGATTAGAAGAGAGTCTAATAGTGACTGAATTCATTTATCCTAAGACCTCAACTTTTGTTCTGTCAAGTTGCACAATGTGAATAACAAACTTTTGGGGTGAAACATTTAATTTAGTTTAGGTTTTTCTTGGCATAATGTTTGAAGAAGCCCCTAAGTCTATTAAGAAGTTGTGCAGATTTGTATTGAAGATTTCATTAGTCAAGAGGAAAAGGGGAGTATGTGAATTGGATTAGTCACTAATTAAGATAGCATCAATAGGATCGACCTTATTTGATGAATCATTGGGAGGTTTGCCCATTCCTGTAGTAGCTTGGGATATCACAGCAGCAGGAAGAGGAGAAGTAGGAACTACATTCAATTCTTTCTCTTCTTCATTATCAAAAACAGGGAGGATGAAATCCCACATTCCATGTACTTCAACAAATTCTTCATCTTCAGTCTCTTCACTAGTCAATGCAGTTTCTTCTTTCTCTTCTTCTAAATCAGATTTAGCATTGGATATTGTGTTTGGTGGCTAAGGATTAGTGGTTCGATTCCTCTTGAAGGATCTGAAAGGTTTCTTAAAAGAGGATTCAATTACTAGTTTCTTAATCTATACCATTTCATTAAGATGGTTTCCAAAAGTACAAAAGTGAAAGCTTCCAAAAGCCTTCTTCACAAAACCTCAAGACTATAATCCAAGGATTCTACTAAGATAATTTTAAAGTACAGACGTGCAAGCTTTTAAAGTGTTTCTTTATAAAATTCGAGACCCTTTCTTCAAAGACATGAAAGGGTTTATATAATAAAAATAAAGTACTAAAATAGAAATTACATAAAGTTATGAGGAGGTTTAAACAACTCTCCTTAAAATAAGTGACAAAATTACATAAAACAAAAATATTAAAATGATGAGCTTCAACATGTAACAATGTTTATTCCTTCATTCGTTGTTTAAGCTCGTAGATATCCATCATTGGCTTGACTTCAGGAGGTTGACTTGTCCTCATGCACGGTTGTCTTGTATACATTGCATCTGAAAGATTAGGAATCATATGCATGGATGCGTCAGTGAGGCAACACAACATTAGCCACTAACTATGTGGCTTCACCAGATAGCTCCAATATACTTCCCAGTCAATCTTTGTCTCTTGACTATGTGGCTTCACCTCTTCTCTTTCTCTAAAAGTCTCTTGCCAGTGTGTTTCTAAGGCTCTGATCTCAAGGAGACTGCCAGGTGGGCATTCCCATATCAAATTGGCATTGTGAAAATTATCATTGATGATCTCAATGATATTATTTCTAGCATTAGTCACTCTTGAAACTTCTCTTTCTACCTGCTTTAGTTGAATATCCCAATCGGTAAAGAGGATGTCTTTATGAGATTCCTCTATCCTAGGAAGGTATACTTCTCTTCCCTCTAGAGTGTCTTGCCAAGTAATATACCTTGAAATATTTTCATCAATCTCATTGAATGTGATCCTCAGATCGGATGCTTGATTTATAAGTAAATCACTTTGCTTACACATTGGATTGATGATTGATAGCTTCTGACAAAATGTTTCTTGCTTCTTAGATAATAAAGAATTGAGTTCTAATGCCTCTTTTATGAAATCCTCAATCTTAGGATTATCTTTCAATTGATTTATAAAAAATTTCAGTTGTTGTATTTGACTATCTTTGGCACTTGTTTTTGCTTGATATTGGAGTTTCAATTGGTCAAAACTCTGTTGTAATTGGGCCATTTGTGCCTGCATTTGATGGTATACATCTTTTCTCTCTTCAGCCAACTATTGCTCTAGTTGTTGAATCATTTCATCTTTCTTCCTTACCAATTGTTTGACTTCCACTCCCTTGTCAATAGTGGCAGATGCATAAGCACCTACATACTGTGACAATTTGGTCATATTGTCTGAAGGATCCATGGGGGTATCCTTCCATACTACATATATTGGCTCATTATCAATAATTATCACTAAGAAAAAAAAAATTTCTCCTTTTCCTCTGTGTTTTTACTACATCCCGATGCCTTGGAATGTAAAATACATCAAGAGGGGGAATTTCCTCCACTCTGAGAACAATTTCTCTTGAAGGGAAGGCCAAGATGATTTCAATCTCTTTTGTGGTGACAACTTTGTTAGTAGCATTGTCAGTGAGCGAGCTTTGTCCATTGTTTTGGGGTGTATTGAATGTTGTTTACATTTCAACATCATTTTCCACCTGTTGTCCTCTTAGTTGTTCATCAAACTACTTCCATGCCTCATCCAGTTGATTTTTTAAGGGGTTTCATCTGTGTGAACTTTAGTGGAAACATATTCCACTTCTTTCTCTGTTGAGGCGTTTTTGGATTCCTTCTCAGTGTCATTTTCAAGACTCTTTTTCGGGCTTTTATGTGAATCATGCTATGAGTCATGCTGTCAGTCTTGCTCTAAACTCTTGGATGATTTATGCTCTGAGGTTTGTTCAAAACCTTTCTCTAATTTCTTTTGTGAATCATGCTAAGAACTATGTTCTGAACCCTTTTCTTAGCTTTGTCTTGAACTTTGTTCCTTTTGAATATTTGGTTGAGGGATTTCCAACATATCTAAAGGGATTTTTTCTAAACCTTTCCTCCTACACTGGTGGAAACGGGCCAAATCTGGTGTGTTGAATCTCAGAGTAGCCAAATGTTTCACTTGTGAAAATAGTTCAGCTAGCTCAAACAAATCATCAAAATCATCTTCCTCATGGTTGAACTGTCTTAGTTTAACTGAAGCGGTGAAGTTTTGTGTGACCTTGTTGGGGTCAAACTATTTTCCAGGAATTGTGGCAAGATTTAAGGAAGTAATGTGAATGATTTCAAGCACAACATGCTTGAAACTGTGTAATGCATAGACACCACATTGGAGGGGAAAGGAAGGCCAAAGAGACTTTTTAAATTCTTTAAGGGTCTTGGTTATCCCATCCCCTATAGTTTGGTAAGCAATTTATCTAGCAAGTAGTTTGTTTGGCACATACCATGGGAGAACATGGGGAGGTGCTATGCCTCCAAATACTTAGACATAAGTAAACAATTCTTCCACAAACCACCTACCTACTGGTAAAATATCAATCTTGGCCTCATCAGATAACCTTGGGGCCTTCTTTTAAAAAATAGCTTGGTGGATGGGTCGCATAATCCCTTGGCAAATTTTGTAGAAATGAGTTTGGAAATTTGATTCCCATAGGAATTTCTGATATATGTGAATGGGGGTAGGATCTTGAATAGTCCATTTCCAACCCATAGTTCGAAAACTAGTGTTGAAACATGTTGCATCCATAATGTAGGCACTCATAAAAAATGGTGGGACTATTCTAGTGGTGACAAATCATTTTTTCCTATATTCCTGAATTTTTAAGGCAAAGTTGTTAGACAAGATAGTACCCCAACCCGTTATAAAAGAGTTTATTGTTGCATCTATTAGGGGAACCACCTCAACAAAAAACTTGGTTGTATCACCATACCCAAATAATCTACACATCATAGCTACGACATAAGAGTAAGGAGCAGCGAGAGGTGTTATAGGATACATAACCAATTTCTCTTGTTTGTGCTTGTTTGAATTGGACGTCCATTGCCTAATTGGGTCTTATGGTTCCTCATTCTCTTTTTCAAAATGCGCAAGGAAGGCTTTATCATATACCTTCTTTGGGTTTGGTATATGGTATATTCTCTTCTAGTCTTCTACTGTGAAGGAATCAATAACCTCTTTCCTTGAATTCTGGAGTGCATGATTGGAAATGTTAATATTGTCTATTATCCATTTTACCATATTAGTGTATGGTAAAATCTTTGATCTATCAAAAATTTTGTGCACAAAAGAACTTGCAGCTTCAAAGTGAGAGGCATCCAAAGAGGTATAGCATATGTTGTTGCTTTACTCTAAATTATCCTTGGACTCTCTCTCTCTCTCCAGCAAGTGGTACATGGTTTCCCAAGAGGAATTACCATTGTCGATAGTGCATGTTGTATATGGGAATAATGGAGGAATTTCTATTACATCAGATGTAGAAGATTGTGAGGCTTCGCTGGCTCTCTTTCCTTTCTTAGATTTTGTCATTTTGTTACGCAATTTTGGCTCGGGCAAAACCTGCAAATTGAATTGAACTTTGGGGTTAGAGATCTTAGAATTTTCTCAATAACTATTGAATATTTTATTTCATCACCAAGATTTCTCATTGAGTTAACAATCTCATCTACCCTAAGGAAAAAACTTGCAATACTTTCATTATTATGCATTCTGAGAGCATTGTATTTAATTCTAAATGTTTGAAGTTTAGTGTTCTTTACCTTAGTGTCTCCTTCATAACTTTGGATAATCTTGTCCCATATAGATTTTGCGGTATTCAGCTGCATAATATTTACAAATTATGATTCTGCCAAGCTTCCTAAGAGAGTGTTGACTTCCTTTGCATTGGTCTCATATTTATTCTTCCCTACATCATCTGTGTGGATGGAGGATGGATACTAATAACTTGCTTCAATGATCACCCAAACGTCACCTCCAAGAGATTGCAAATATGCTCTCATTTTGACTTTCCATAAACCAAGTTAGTTACATTAAACAAAGGTGGTTAGATAAAAGATTCTCCCTCTTGATCGCTCATCTTGATGGATCTCCCTTTAAGTGATCAATATTCTTTTTAGGGATCGAATCTGATCCCAATTGTTGGGAAAAATAGTGGGGGGGTGAGTCAGTATTTTAAAGCTCAAACTTCCAATTATATATTTTGAGAAATATATGCTACTGTTATTAAGGAAAACTATGTATGTACGCTACTTTAGAGAAGGAAACCCATGTATATCTAGTTTATTGATTTTTGTATATTTCATCAAATGATTATTCTTAATCGGTGCATCAGTAAATTAATTACTTTTTAGTATGCAGTAAATAACATAAAGAAATCACACCAAACACACATAGAACAACAAGATTTTTAGGTGGAAACCCAATGTGGGAGAAAACCACCATTGCCGCTCTCTTTCTTTTTTCTTATGATATAAAGAAAATTATTACATTTTCATTGATGTAGTCTCTTGTCAGTACACATGCACCCACCTGCAAAAAGTTAAAATATTCTCTCATTCTCCATCACCTACTGGAAGGGAGCTCCAACCCCTTGATCTCGTATACAAGCTTCTATCGGAAGGGAGCTCCTACCCCTTTTCGGAAGGCTGCAACCCTCATATCCTTGTGGACCACTTTTGAGAATCTTTCATACTAGATCCACCTATCAAACAATCATCACTCAAACTGTAGACCACCTTTCATAAAATTATCAAACTCAACACATATCAATCATAAACCCAAACAAACTAAAAAACTAAATTTTAGATACAATCACACTACAAATCAACTGAAATCTTGAAGTATCAAACCACTGAATGTGGAACCCAACCAGAAATAACAAATATCAATTATATACATAGCTTTATTGAATAATATGTGTATATAGGAATTTCCTTTGTATAATACCTGCGTACAGATCTCAGAATATTGAATACTAAACCATCAATCCCTGAATCATATATATAGATAACTTATCATTCACATATCACCATACTATAGCATCATCACTAATCAACATTCATAGCCAACTCAACCAAACCAATAATGTCAAACATAGATTATCAAGATAGAGACATCATTGACAAACTACAACAAACATAATAGATATGATCAAATATCATCAATAATTCATACTCCAAAACCCTCGAATGTATACACAACTTCCTTGTAGTTGATCTGTGTATGTATGCACTTATAATTCACCATGCCCACATACAGATTTGCACAAATTATTTCACAGGAAATATATATAGCCCTACAAAGATGGATCGATGTATGTATACAACTATTCCCAAACATGACTGCATACAATTCTGTAGAAATTTCGCTGCAAGCACAATTTCACTTTCCGCAACCTTTACTGTAAGCACTATAGAATTTTGAATAAATCATTTAGATCAAAATATCATAGTTTCATCAATGTTAGCTACTTAGAAATTTGCAACAAGTAAATCAATCAAGAATATATGTCAACATGTTTCATATATTTCATATTTGAGTCTTCTCCTTGCTCACTGGTGCACACTTGTTTCAGATCAAATCATTCATGGACAACCCAATACTTGCACACCCAACACCTTGATCTCCATCTATTTATATAGTATTTTCCTTAGCCAATACCTTAGGTAAATACCTTGGTTATGTCATAAGTATTCTTTAACAGGATCAAACAACCATTGACACACCCACTACTATGGCCCAATATCATGGTAAATACCCCTGGTATTCAAATTACCATGGTGCGGCTTATGTATGTGATTTTACTTCTCAATATCTGCGTATGTACACGACCTTGCTTCACAGGACCTGCATATACTTTCTGAAACTTTGTCTTTACCATCCATATGTCACTGAATCTGTTCATACCAATTGTCACATCTGTATCACTTGGTATAAACATCCTATTATCATAATGTTATATATTTATTAGGTAGGTTTCCATCAAGGACAACACATTAGCCATAATGCCAACAATTTTGTCACTTTTAACTTAATAACAATGTTACTTTGTTACTATATCTAACCATCCCTAGAACATAGTTTCTTCTAGATAAGTGTGCCTTACTCTAGACCAGTAGGTTCTATTGAGAAATCAAGGTGGGTAGTGTAGTCATATCCCTTCTATACTTAACATTTTCTATTAAATACTTTTACACTTCCATCCCATCCATAAAAATAAATAATCCCCTAAACTATGGTTAACTTACCAAATATAATCCAGAAAAGGATCATGAAGAAAGATAAATAAAAACGCAGGCCTCAAAATGTCAAATCAATCCAAATAAAAGGATGAAGAGGTGAAGAGAAAAATAAATTAAAGAAAGAAACTACTTCATCATGCTCATTCCTTTCAAGTCCCAAGAGAAAAACACTTATCCAAAGAAAAAAATACTTAGAAAAAAATATATCAAAGAAAAAATAAAAAAGGGGAAGTGTGTGTAGGTTGAAGTAGTAAAAGCTCATTCTCACAAGGGTTTTCAAATGAAATAAGACTTCTTGCAACAATTTAATTGGCCAATTGAACTAGAATTACACTCTCAATGCTATATATGATTTTGTAAGTTAATCCATATGTTACCCTTAAATCCCCTTTCATAAAAAAATAATAATAAAATCCACCTACTTTAACTTAGAGGAGTTGGAAATACCTTATGTTCTAGCCCAAAGACATGTATAATAGGGGTAAGGTTGTTGCCTTGGTTAGTTTTCAAGTAATTTGGTAACATTGACTAAGTTATTTGTGTTAATTTATGTTATATTTGTTAACCTCTGACTATTGGTTGAGGTTAAACGTACTATTAAAGGTTTGGAACTATGCATTAGAAATCATATCATTCAACATGGATAAATATATGGTACTTCATCATTTCCAAATCTCTACATCAACATTATTTGGAGAATTATTTTGAAATGTACAAATTTTTGCTACCACATACATTAGGAATATTTCCCTTATCCATATTTATATTTGGGAAAATATTTGATGTAAAATTGAACTAGTTGGTTAAATGAATACAACTAGTTTCAATTATTAGATTCCTAGAAGTTTCAAAAAAAATGTTTTGACCACTTTATTATTTTCGTAGATCTTCTAGAAAAAAAAAGGCACATATATTTTGTCCACTTATATTTTTTTTTTCATTTTTTTGACCTTATCAATGTGGACAAATTTAGATTGGAGATTAAAAAACAAAAAAACCAACTTTTTGCAAGTTATATGTTTTTTTGTCACTCTTTCTTCTTTGTACTATGGTTTTTTAAGATCTAGTGTGAGCCATTCCTTTAGGGAGAAATCAATCATGGTGAAAACATAGGAGATAAAGTTTTGTTAAGTTTTCCTCTAGTGTGTTTACTTATATGCATATTATTTTTAATACTTAGGAAGGTTATCTTTAGGAATCTTTCAAATATCTTCATTTCTGGCTCTAAGTAAATTTGTTTTCATTAGAAATAGTTATTCTTCTTGTTATCATATTTAAAATTTATTGTTGAAGAAGTGTGTTTATAGGTGATTTCAGGATTGCTAATCCTCCTCCATCTGCATGTGGATGTGGGTTGTAGCATATTCATCTTAACAGATCGTACGAAGAGAAGGGATCAATCCAACACACATAGAAGGATCCAAATTTAACATCTTGAATCAGTTTCCCAAATATTTCCTCATAACATATTTTTCCACTTTAAGATATTTATAACTTTTCTTAGGATTTAATTATATTTCTTTCATTAGTTATATAGAAAGTTTTTTTTTTATGATTTCAATTACTGTTTTGTTTTTTAATTTTTATGTAACTTAGTTAAAATAGGATTTCGTAACTTTTATATTAGGATTAAATTTTGATACTTTTGTTGGTGATTTTGTTTTTCTAATTAGTATTTAAAATATATTGCATTTATTTTGTTATTTAAATAAGGTTATATTTTAAAAACAAAAAAAAAAATTAGCTTTCTTTTGCAATCATTTAGATCTCACCTATTATTATTATTATTACCAACCTACATTCATCTTAAATTTGATCTGCAAAGTGTTGATAAGGATAAAGTCCAAAGTTAAGATGGATCTAAGTTGGTACTCTTGCATTCCATATTGGGTTTCCTGAAGCCTTTAAATAGGCTTCATCATAACAAATACCATGGGTTATGCAATACTAAGGCTGGTAAACCACAATAATTTTATAGTTTAGCTTAACTTTATTATTTTATAGTTTAAATTTATAATTATTGTTTTGTTTTGTATTTTAATTTTAATTATTGAGTGATTTTCACCTTGTTGGGAAAAATATTGAAGGGGAGGAGGGTAAGAGTGAAGCAATATTTTAAAACTCACTTAAACCTTTCAATTTTTTATTCATATGTATGTACGCTACTTCCCTTATGTAAACCAACATATCCACACAACTATGATGAAGGAAAACAATGTATATCCAGTTAACTATCTTTTCATACATTTCATCATATGTAATACTTTAACCAGTGTATCTTTACTTCATTATCCTTTCATTAAATAGTAATCATGAGTGATAAGAACAAAACAAAACATCACACATAAGAAACACAACAACACATCGGGACACCAAGATTTTTAGGTGGAAACCCAATGTGGGAAAAAAACATTATTGTTGCCATCTCTGTATTCATCTTATTATAAAGTAAAACATCTTACAATATTGTATTAGCACAAACTCATACCAGTACGTAGGCACCCACCTGCAGAAGACTACAACCTTCTCTTTTTTCCAACACTCACTGGAAGGGATCTTTGACCCCCTGGCCTCATTTACTGACACTCACTGGAAGGGAGCTCTAACCCCTTGATCTGATTCACCAGATACCACTGGAAGGAAGATTTGACTTCCCCACTAAAGGATCCAACCCTCAGCACCTCTATGGACCATGTTTCACAATATTTCATACTAGATCAACTTTATCTAAAATATCAAACCTGTAGGCCAATTTTGATCATATTTTCAAATTAGACCCACTACCATCATTTAAACCCAATACCAAATAAAAATATTGAAACCAATCACTGTATCAAATTACTTAATCACTGAACCAATCAAATAACTGAATCTCTACCATTTCTTACAATTGAATCAAACCAATCGATAATAGATATAAACCTTCAGATCAAATATACATTCATCAATATACCAAGCCAAACATTGTTAAGCATCATAAAATATAACTACTTCTACTACAAACCCTGATCAACCATGCATCAGATTGTATATGCTATTGTTCTTAATCATACATGCGTATGTACGTGCTTATCCTGAAGCATACCCACGTATATATCTCAAAAAACTAATACCTGAATCTAAATCACTGTCACACTGAATCAATCACTGAAACACATGTTGAACCCATCACAGATCACTAAACCAAATACATATCATCACATAGTAGCATCATCCCTAGTCAACATATCATTCCATAAACAAGTCAACCCAACCAACACTATCAAACACATATTATCATAAGAGAGGATTCATCGACAGACAACATCAAACATAAAATAATTGATCAGACATCATTAACAACTCATACTAGAAATCCCTAATAGATGTATGTGACTCTTATAAATAAACTTTGTGTCTGTACACGCTTCTCATTCACCACACCTGCATATAGATCTTCCCATACTGCAGAATATATATGTGACTAGTCAAAATAAGATCCATGTATGTATGCGACTTTTCAATGGAAAACTTATGTACAAATCTGTAATCTCTGAATCATACCCTCGCTGAACAACACAACATCGTTAAAACCCAAATCTTGGCATAAAAATTGTTATATACACACATCATAATATCATCATCACAGATCTATCAAACCCTAAACAAATTATCCAATATGTGGTCATTTTAGATCTATTAGATTTGATCCATCTCCATCCTCCCTGGTGCACACCTATTTCAGATCAATTTATTCATGAATAATCCATCACATGAACACCTAACACTTGATCTGTTAGGTGCCTATAGTCCTAGTGATTCCCCCATTACTATTGTCATTGTAGCCCTTATTGTTATTATTATGCCCCTATTGTCCCAATTATGTTATTAGTGTGCCCCATAGAAACCCACTATTGTTATTGTTGTGCCGTTATGTTATTACTGTTATGTCGGCTTGATTATATTGTGACCCCTTAGACTCATATATATAGAAGGGAGGTTTAGTCATTTGTATCATCCAAGAATTGTTCATTTGTGTAATGTAAAGGAGGTTGCCCCCTTGAAGAGGTTGAATTATAAGGTGTTGATCTATATTTTCTATCCTTTTGTGAGCTAGTTTCATAACATTTCATGTTATAGCCTCTAGCATTTCTGCAACCATACATTCAATTTCACTCTTTTGGACATAGGGATATCTGTACGACCTAATGTTTGGAGGAACACTTCCTGGAATCAAATGAATAGCATGATCATGATCAAGAATAGGTGGGAGGTCTTTGGGAGTCTCAAATACCATGGAATGATTATCCAATACTTTTTGGAGATCTGGAGAAATAGATGATTTCAATGTGGGAACCTCTAGCAAAAATAATTGTGCAATTATGCCTCGTTCCTTCTTTAGAAGCTTTGTCATACCGTTAGAGCTGATTATCTTTCCCGGTTTCTCTACAATACCCCTTAATTCAACTTCCTTTCCTTCCACACAAAAATTCATGAAAAGTTCTTGAAAATTAAAAGCTATTGTACCCAAGGATTGTATCCATTGGACTCCTAGTACAACATCAGCACCACCCATTGGAATGGAAAGCATTGGGCTATTTAATACTTATTCTCCCATGGATAGCTTGATATTATGGGACTTTCGAGAGCAATTTATGGTTCCTCCTGTCACGCGGAAAGAGTCGTTAGTGCGGACACAACCGACCTTCCTAGAAAGACTAAGACTCTCTAATGACAAACAAGACAAATAAGAGCAATCCTTCCCTAAATATGCTTTTACAACATGAGAAATCAAGTGTTTAGATCCTACCTGTAATCCAACGCTGTTGTAGTAGTCCAGCTCCATTGATCCGGATGAGCTCCTCCTTCACTTCGAAACCTGCATTCACCAGCAATCAAACGATTAAATAACACCTGAATATCACATAAAATAAAACATATTTAACATGTAGACCAAGGAGTACACGAAACAACTCATTAATAACAAATTGTTGAGAAGAATGGACTAATTTGTATTAAAAGGTAACAAAAGGAACCATTACAACCTGAGCCTTGGTGTTGTGAAAGCTCCTCCCAGGGTCCACAAGAGTTCTCCCTTACTCTGATCAGCTCACCCACCTCCCAATGGAAACAAGTAAAGATGGTAATCTCTCCTCACAAGCTTCTACAAGGAAGTCCTAATTCCAGCAGCATCTACCCTTAGGAATGTTCAGCTTTCAACCTCCTCCCCCTTTGGCCCAATGCCTGTATTTATAGTGCTCTAGAGGAAGTTATTCAGGTCCACCATCAATGGGATAAGTCCCTCTTTGGATGGGATAGCTCCCTTATTGATGGGATAAGTTCCTCTTTGGTAGGGATACATGAACCATCTGGAGGCGCTTCATACACGTCAAACATACTTCTAGAAACCTCTAGAAATGACCACAAGTAACTTTTTTGGAGTGAAACTTGCACCTTTTGACCTTTACAGGAGTACGCACCCATCCCTTTACATACAGAGCGTACAAGTACGCAGGTATTGTGAACTTGGGTTGCGTACCCGCAGGTAAGGCTGAGAGAAACTGCGTACCAGAGATAACTTGACTTTAAATGACTTTTCTCTCTTTTTTTGAGTTTGACATGGAAAGCAGAGGCATGAGACTTGCCAAGGAGGATAGTATGACAGTGGATGGAGCCATACTAACTGCAAATAGTCATGGTGACATTTTTTGGTGTAACAGATTGCCCCCTAAAGTGCGAAGCCTGTAGTAGATTAGGGTTTTTATGATCTAGGAAGGGTGAAGTACTTTATCATTTCAAGGAGTATCTTGCGGAGGACCTGGTCAGAACCTGCAAATATTCAACACAAAATACATATATAAGATGATATCATCGCTGAGGTAGGCATTCCCATACTCAGATTGAAAACTTTAACTAACAATCTAACTACTGCTCTGATACAAGAATGATTTTGCAGTACATCACAATCATAGACTTTTGTAGACACAGTATGGACGCAGCCATCTATTTATGATTAGTATACTATATAATGAATACAAAACTCCTCGCAGCCTGGACGGTGGAAACTAGATCCAGGGTCTTCATTTCTACTTCCCGAATTGGTACGATTCTATCCATGCGAATAAATGAGTTGATGTCGAGCATGGTAGAAACCACTTGATTACCAGTCAATGATGTAAACTGTTAACAAGTGTGAGAGAGACCACTAGTGATGTCAATGGTTCTCAAAGTACCCAGTACAATGCATGAAATGTGAATGAATGAGTTGATGTCGAACACGTCACGGAATCCTTCGATCGAAAGTCAATGATGTAAACTGTCGTCAAAGGCGAGAAACCTGCCATTGATGCATGCAGACTTCAAGGTACTGTCGATTTCTAAGTCATCTTTCTAGATAATGTGCTGATGTCGATAGAAAGTGACTCGTTGCAGGAAAGCCCACAACACGAAATCATTGTTCAAGTTGAAGAAATGTTGCTGCAAGGACTGACTCAGGGATGGTCAAATGGATGACAAGTATTTTGCATATGAATGGTTTATTTGCAGAGACCTCTTGAACACATAACGACACGACAGATGGTTTGGTGACGATTGACCCAAAGTTAATACCCGGAAACGGTTGAAGACTTTCAAAGTGGTTTGATCAACTTTTAAGGCAAAGGATTTCCCAACCCAGGTGAATGAAAAGTGTCGTGTTCAAGAGCAGTGATAAGGTTCTTCTGTAACAAAGGATAACAAATCGGTTCATTCTTCTCTCTTTTCCCCCACCATTTCTGGCAAGTACCTCTTTATTTTTTACAAGCTTGAGGAGGATAACATATGCTTGATTGTAAGCTCATCCTTCGGATGAGTCCAACTTAGTTTAGATTCGGACCCTAAGAAGGAGTGGTCCGTTCCTGTTTGTAATTGAACAGGTCCTTTACTGTGAAATTTTAACGAGTCCAGTATAGGAGAAACTCGACGTTTTTCATTTTTAGAGAGTCTGAAAAAACTAAAGAAGACTCCACGGTGAACTTTTTCGTAAATTTGTGTCTCCCAAGCCCGAAAAAGTATAAAATAATACTTGAGAGAACCGCTTGATCTCGCGACCAAGGAGTACTTTCATGATTAGTGTCTCTGACCTGAAAAGTAAAAAGCGATCAAGGACACGTCGTTTTATTTCCGTATCGAGTTTGAAACGACAAAAACCCGGCAATCTTTTCCTGTTTTTACGGTCAGAAAAGAGCTATAAGGGGACCGTCTTTTAATTCCATTTTAACGAGTGTAAAAGAAACGCTCGGTAATCTTTTCATGTTTTAGGAGTCAGAAAAGGGCTTAAAAGATGACTCTGACGTGAAAAATGATAATTTACCCTAAAGTCCCTTTGTCCTGCACAAAAACAACACATTACTCATACATGTTTAAGATGGGCAAAAATACATTGAAAAATATCCTTTCATGGTGAAAAATAAACAAACTTAGCATTCATTCATCCAAAAAACCTATAAAAAGACCTTTTACCATGTCATTTTTACCATTTTACTGTTGAGGTTGAGAAAGGGGCTTTTGACAAGAAACTTCCTGTGGATATTGCGGAGAATCCGACCGTCAGAACCGAACGCCGTCTCATCAGGTATTCTACAACATCCTTCTCTTGCTTTCCATCCATTTAAAATTCATTTTTAGGTTTTTATTTGATTTTTTGGAGGTCTTGGGGTTTCAAGATGCGCCCTTCGGGGTACGCAGGTCATGCACTGCTGATCTGCGTACCCCGATATTTTCTCAATGGGGAAAATACCTGGCGTACGCACCCGGCCTTAAGGGAAGCTGCGTCCAGACGCTCTGTTCCTAAAAGCCGGGGTGCGTACCCCGCAAAACGCATTTTGAAACCCTCATTTCTCCAAAATGGACCAAAATTTTAAAATTTTATGGACTCTAACAGATGTTTTATGATGTGCAGGGTGCACACCATGCTTGATTGGCGTGAAAGAGAACACGAGGACGTTGATTTGGCCGCAATAGGTCACCAATCTTCTATTGATGCGTTAAAGGCATGCGGACTCTATAAGTACTGGGCCATACCTGGCATGAGGGCCCAGGTGCCATTCCTTGAGTGGCTGGTTGAAAGGTGGAACATTCAGGATCAGTGTTTCTACATCGGAGAGCACCAGCTCGAGATAGAGCCCTCCGACATATATTTTCTCACTAGCTTGCCTAACAGGGGCGAGCAACTCTCTCTATTCGGGACTAGGCCGGGTGGCCAATCCCTTACTAGTCTCCGGCTAGAGTGGTGCAACAATCAAAACCAGGAGAAGGGGATAGAAATCAAATACATATCCCGACCTGAACTTATGGTGATAGCCTTTACTATTACCAGACTTTGCGGCGCGGCCGCTTTGCACCATGCCACCGGGTCCCAAATGCGGATGGCTATAGATTGCTTCCAAGGCACCATTTTCAACTGGTGCGATGCTGTGTTGGCCAATATGAAGGGCCAACTAACCAGGGCAAAGAGAGGACAACTGAAGACCTTTGGATATGGGCCTTTAGTCGTGAGCTTTGCCCTAGAGAGGGTTCCAATGCTGATCCCCCAGCATCTTACAGTTCCAGTTGGGCCTCCTCGGGAGCCTAAGTTGACGAGATGGGTTGCGGTAATGGCCCGGCATCCTGATGAGGGAGCAGCAGTTGTTCGATTTCCTGATGGTTACTTTCACTGGCTGGAGGGCCAGGTCTTTGCGATTCAGGATTTTCCGTATGCCGGAATGGATTTTCGTAATGATCCGGACATGGTTCTTCCACATGGAGAACAATGGGACGATAGAGGTATTTCATCTTTCACAAGTTTTTAAATTATGTATTTTTTTTTTTGTTTTTTATATATCGCCTCAAAACTGACAGCACAAATTTTCAAAATGCAGATGTAGGTCCACGGCGTCCGGCCAACCTCCGGGCTTTTGAGAGGAGAGTACCAGCTGTACCAGCACCGGCCCCACAGGATGCGGCCGCAGAGACCTTAGCCGAGCTGGAACAGGATCTAGAACGTCTAACGGCGGATATACCAGAGACCACCATAGATGACATTCCTATTCGACTTCAGCGCTATGTGGTCGCAGTCCTAGGACCTTTTAGGAGGTTCCTGTGTAGGGTAGCGCGGGCAGTGGTCTCGTATAGAGAGCACCACCAGTGATTGGTTAGTCACTTTTGTAGACACATATGACATTTTTGGTTTTTTGTACTTATCATTTTTGCCGATCATAAGGTGTTTTTCAACCTATGATCGAAGACGATGCATATTTTTTCCACACTTCTATCTATATATATCATTATTACCGGCTTATTTTGTTAAACATGTGTGATGAAATGTTTATAAATTTACATTTATGATTGTTACAAATGTTTATTTAACATTCGAGACGCCATTGCATCTGCTAATGTATTTAAAGACCTTGGAATATGCTGATATTCAATGTAATCAAATTCACGTTCCAAGAGACGCACCCTCAAAAGCAATCTTAATAACACTGGATTTCTAATGGCATAGACTCTATTAAGCTGTAATACAACGAGTTCAGAATCTAACCTCACTATCAAACTCCGAATCCCAAATGAAATAGATTCAGATAATAATTCAATCACTGCACTGTATTCTGCAATGTTGTTTGTTGTTTGACCGAGGCTCACCCCATGCATAGAAACTAACTCGTCAGAGGGCGAATAGATAACCCAAGCCGCGGAAGAGATATTCCATGTACTACGACAAGCACCATCAGCAAATCCAATGTACGTTTGGAGAGGCGTCGACATCTGCAATATCAAGAGTAAAACCAAGATAAGCCAAAATAACGACAAAAACACACTCTTTAAACTAAGCACACAGCCTAAACTAAGCAAACATACCAGTTAAAAACAAAATTAACCTAACTAGGACTAACTAAATCTCCATACCCACCATTTAAGCATAATACCTCTTTAGGTAAAGTCCATTTCTGGGCTTACCCAAAGAGTCCCCATCAAAATCTACCAGCTCATAGGCCCCTTTTGCCAGCTTTCGCTTGACAATGTAGGGCCCATGCCACATGGGAACGAATTTTCCAGCACCTAATTTATCGTTAGCTTGATCATATAATAGCACTAGGTCTCCTTCCGAAAAATTACGAGGGGTCACGTTACGGTCATACTGAGCTTTCATCCTTTTTGCGTGGGTCTCGATTGCCAAAGCAGCATCACGTCGAGTCTCATCTAATTTATCTAAATATAACAGATGTTTCTCCTCTTCAGAAGTAGCTGGGAGTAATTCGATAGCCATTTGAAGTGATGGGATTTCGCATTCAATGGGCAACACTGCTTCCAAACCATAAACTAGTTGGAAAGGAGTGAACCCTGTTGATGTTTTTACTGAGGTTCGATACGCCCAAAGCGCTGAAAATAACATGTTGTGCCAATTCGACCGATGAATACCAATGATTCGTCGGATCATGATAACTAGAACTTTGTTGATAGATTCAACCAAACCGTTTGCTTGGGGATAATAAGGAGTAGAACTATCATGGCGTAAACCAAGCTGGCTTGTAAGTTCTATCATCATAATGTTTCGAAAATGGCGCCCATGGTCAGTGATGATCACTTGTGGGACACCAAACCTAGCAATAATATGATTGAATACGAAAATCGCTGTTGTTTTGCCGCTTGCCTCGAATGTAGGCATCGCCTTGGCCCATTTAATAAAATAATCAACCGCAAGGATGATATACGCATGCCCCCCGGCCGAGTGAGGGTTACAAGTAATAAAATCGATACCCCATTTAGTAAAAGGACCAACGGCAATTATAGGGTGGAGAGGAGCAGGTGGTGCGCGCATCTTGCGATCAAATACTTGACAGTTGTGGCATTTTCGGACCGCAATGATATAATCTTTAAACATGGACGGCCAGAAATAGCCAGCACGCAACACCTTCTGAGCTGTGGCATACCCAGACATATGACCGCCACATGCTCCAGAATGACAGTCATTCAAAACCCTTTCTGCCTCTTCATGAGTTAAGCAACGACGAAAAACCAAGTCCGCCCCACGACGATAAAGAGTATCTCCAATAATTCTGTATTGTTGGGACTGGAATCGAATTTTCCGGCGTTCCGACTTTGAAGCTTCGGGCCGAAAGGATTGGGTTTGGAGATAGACGATTATATCCCCATACCACGGATCTAAAGTGTTGATAAGAAACAGAGATTCGTCCACAATGGGTTCCTCTGCCACAGTCTCTGTGTCAGCACGCGGGAAGTCACACATCAATTCCGCAAAAACTAAGGATTTCTTAGACTTGGACTTCTCAAACTCCAAATCGAACTCCTGCAGGATAACAATCCATTTGGAGTACTTGCCCCCTAGCAATTGTTTTGTCAAAATATAGATCATAGGGTTGCAATCCGAAATCACTGTAGTTTTACGGAGGAGAATGTAATGACGAAAACGCTGGACAGCCTGGACAGCTGCCAGGGCCAATTTCTCCACATGCGAATATTTTAGCTCAGTGGGATTTAACGTCCTACTAAGATAATATATCACATGTTCCGTTCCGAATTCATCTTCCTGAACTAAGACCATTCCAATGGTGGAGTGGGAGGCGGCGAGATACAAAAAGTAGTCCTGGTTGTAGTTGGGAGGATGCAGCAACGGTGCATGGGTCAACGCGTGCTTAAGTGCATCAAAAGATTTCTGAGCTACCTCATCCCAAGAAAATTGAGCGTTTTGTTTCAACAACCGGGTGAAACCCTTTGTAACCTCGGCGTAGTTAGGAATGAATCGACGTAAAAAGTTTTCTTTCCCTTGCAAACTTTGGAGTTGGCGTAAACTCGAAGGAGGAGGCAATTTGATGATGGCTTCGACCTTCGAGGGATCGACGCAGATACCGGCTTTTGAAACGACAAATCCTAGCAATCGTCCCACTTCTATGCAGAAGACACATTTGTGTGGGTTCAACCGAATTCGATAATGTCGACACCTCATAAAAATAGCGCGTAAGTGGACAAGGTGATCAGCTCGATGTAAAGAATGAGCAGGCAAATCATCGAGATACGGTTGCACAATGTGCTTGATGTCGTGAAACGCATAAGACATTGCCCGTTGGAAAGTGGCTCCGGCATTCTTAAGTCCAAAAGGTAATTTGCAGTAAGCAAATGTCCCCCAAGGACAAATGAAAGCCGTTTTCGGTTGATCGGCAGGTACAATATTGATTTGATTGTAACCGGAAAATCCGTCCATAAAGGAAAATATTTCACTGCCGGCACAATCATCAATTATTTGATCGATATAGGGTGTAGGATAGTTGTCTTTTGGACAAGCACGATTTATATCCCTATAGTCGATACATATTCTTATTGTTCCTTGTTTCTTGTTAACCGGAACAATATTCGATACCCAATCCGTTAACGGGATCGGATAAATGAAGCCTGCTTTAAACAGCTTCTCGACTTCTACTTTAATCGCAGCCGCTTTCCTAGGGTGTATCTGACGCAGACGTTGCCGAACGGGTTTAGCGTCCGGGTAGGTCTTGATTTCATGAACAACAATGGAGGGATCAATTCCTGGCATTTCCTCATAGGACCAGGCAAACACGTCGCGGAATTCTTGAAATAGCACCTTGTATGTTTGAATTTCTTTATCTGTACACGAGGCACCTATATGAATGTTTTCAATAACTCCAGTTTTGACTGAAATGTCGATGGAAATAGTTTGGGAAATGTTTCCCAAATTCAACTCTGAATCAGGATGTTTCATGGGATTCTGAGCGTCCTTGACATATTCAGCTGTAAAAATTGATGAAAAATCATTTGCAAAGTCATCACCCTCAGGTAAAAACGAAGATCTATGATGAAGATCTTCCCATGGTAGATCGTCTACACTTAGGATTTCGCGAAGTTGTTCGTCAGATGACACGACTTCAGGAAACGTTATCCGTTCTGAGGTTGATGTGAAAAGTGATTCCTCACGGACCACATTCATTTGGTCGAATTGGGTTGAACTGGAGTCGGAAAAAGACTGCACGGCCTCATAAGCAATTTCATATGGACTCAAAGGCATTGCATTATCGAAGGAGTCTATTTCAGATTCAGATGGGACAATCCAAGAATCATCGTAAATAATAGTGTCTGAAGTAATCATATGAATGGATGCGAATGAAGGGTCTGCATTGATCGAAGGGAAGGGAAAAGTTCCCAGTAAACCGGAATCTTTAACCAATCCTACACCAACATCCCTGTAAGGGATAGTCGTTTTACCAACATGCTGGATACTCTCTGAAGAGGCTGGGTCGGATGAAAAGTAAGCCAGCTGGTCTATCGTCACGATCTTACTATTATGTGGAAACTTTATAACTCTAAAGACCGATGACACGACTGCTGTCATAGCATAAGACCAACTGTGACCCAAAAGAAGGTTGTAGTCTAGAGGGGCATCAACCACTTCCACATCCAGACTAACGGTTTTTCCTTCAACCCCTATAGGCAAATCCTGTAGAATGCCAAACTGATGGAACCCACGGCCATCAAAGGCCTTAAGAATCGTCGGGGATTGGTTCAGTGAAGGAGAACCAAGCGATCTCCAACACTGAATCGACATAATACACGTAGAAGCTCCTTCATCAATTACAGTCCGATGAATAGGCCTGTTTTTTACTATCACTGGAATCTGGAAAGCCATTTGATGAGGGAGACACGGTGTACTATTTTCTAGATCAAAGATTATCAGATTCGGGTCCTGAATATCAACAGCTCCTATAGCCGACAAGAGTAATTTTCGTTGTGCTGGGCATGATTGCAGCACTTCCAAAGTCGACATTGCTGAGGGTGAAACAGCTAAATCCTCAACAATGTTATAATTCTGAGCTGCTCTCGCATGTGGATTGAAAGCAGACTTTCGAAGTATACCCTTGGCGAGCGGTTTAATTATCAAGTCCGGGTTAGGTTTCTCGATCTGTAGTGGATCGGAACCGGGAGCTGAGGTTGATGGATTAGAATGAGAAGGTTCTGCTTCTTTACCATCAACATGATTCTTACTACCATAATCTTGCGATCGAGTCGCAATCTGTACATGAGACATCATCAATATGGGTTCTTCACTGGCACTCGAGGAAGAACCTATCATTTTACTCTCCTGCTTCGGAAATGGATCTTTCAAAACAGCAGGAGTTGGGGAACCCTTAACAATTTTCACAGCCTCTGCCCGATGAGGGCAATCTCTTGTGAAATGATCTTCTTCACAAATTAAACAAGGATAGCGAGGTTTGCGCTTTTCGTCGTTAGATTCCGACTTCTCTTTTTTCTCCTTTGGAGCCTTGTCTGCTTTATCCTTTTTTTTGCCTTTCTTCTTATCACCGTTTTTTGATTTAGCCGTAGATGACTCTACAGCATGAATATCGGCAGTAATTTCGGGAGAAGATTCTCCTGTCGGGGAGTCCGGTAGGGTTATTATTGGAGAAGAATTCTTTGAGGATTTCTTCTTACTTTTAGTATTTACCGTACCAATCATGCCATTAGCAGCATGAGACCCCGAAGGAGCAGCAGCAATTTGATTCGACTTAGGAAGATCTGGGATCTTCTCGTGCAACGTACCCGACTGAGTGTAAACTAAGTCAAGGTATGGGCTTGAGCAATGACTTGCTCCTCAGTAACTACTCCGGCCTTAGCTACATCTTCAGTAATCTTCGGTAATAATGATTTTACAAACCATTCAGCTAAGATTTGGTCCGGGATAAAAACTTTCACTAAACGTCTTCGACGTCTCCATTCATGAATATGATCGGATATGTAAGTGGAGGTCGACTGTTTTAATGAAGTTAATAGCTCCGTGCCGTTATCGTATCTGACCGGCAACTGAAAATGAGTTAGGAACGAGGTAGCTAACTGGCTAAAATTGTAAAAAGAGGCCCGTGGTAACTCAATGTACCACTTGGCCGCGAGACCAATGAGCGTACGCTGGAAAAGACGTAAGCGGATCGAATCATCCGAGATAGAATTTGAAGCACACCAGAGGTGGTAAGTCATCACGTGATTGGACGGATCCTCTCCAGACTTACCTTCGAACTTGGGTATATCACTGGGCAACTTATTTGGCATTGGCGGCCAGAACGGAAGATATTGAATTGGATCGTTCGTTAGGCGCGTCAAGTCTGGTAAATCCAAAGTTGCGATAAACGGTAACTGTCGGTTAGGATCTCTAAAACTCTGGGTCACAAGACCAGTCCCAGGAGGAGGATATCTAGGATAACTAGGAACAGGAATCGCATTAGGGATATTATATCCTCCTGGAAAACCAGGATTAACCGGACCATACTGGGGTTGTTGAGGTTGTTGATAAGTGTACCCAGGATACGGTTGATACTGGTAAACCGGTTGTTGGACAGCAGGACCGAATTGGTACTATCCCTGGTACTGTTGGTGGGTAAATTCAGGTTGAGTTGTTACAACAGTACTTGAACCAGGCTTCCCTACAGGCATCTAGACCGTGGTTTGAATCGTAGATCCGGACAACGGTAAAGATGTCTGAGGAGTGGTTGCAGAGACAGTAGAAACCGGAGCTGTCGATACTCCAGAAGTAAGTGCGGTAGATGTTGCGGTAGTTGCAGCAGCCGTTTGAGATGGAGTACTAGGTGCAATTGGCGGCTGAGTAACTACCGAAGTTACAGAAGTTTGAACATTTGACTGGACGGGTTGCGGTTGCTGGGGTGGACCAGAAACTACGGGTTGTCCAGTTTGAGGTACCAACTGTATACTTGGCTGCAACATCTGTTGACCTTGTGATGGATCCCACACTATCATTCCGGGGTATTGACCCGTAATAGGTTGAGGATACTGAGATCCATAACCGGATTGAGGATAGGATTGATAATTGAAAGGTATAGGTCCCACACCTTGAACATATGACTGACCTTGAGGTGGTTGATAACTTTGACTCGAGTATTGACCTTGAGGTTGATAACCTTGGGGTAAATACTGATACTGGGGTTGACCTTGACCTTGAGGTTGATACCCTTGAGGTTGATACCCTTGGGGTTGATACCCTTGAGGTAAATATTGATACTGAGGTTGACCCTGGGGTACATATTGAGGTTGGGGTTGACCCTGAGGCATGTATTGTACCATGGGTACATACTGACCTTGAAGCTGCCCCCCAGACACAATTTGTGTACCTTGAGGTTGCCCCCCAAGCGTTAATTGAGGCTGCCCCCCAGGCGGTAATTGGCCACCTTGAGGTTGATAAACGGGAACTGAACCTGACATCATGTAAATGTCCCCTACACCCAACGGTTTATTACCATTGTTTCCAGCTAATAACCCATGATCAATGGGTTGAGGAGATGCCCCCGCAAAGGTACCAAAAAGTGATTGATACCCGGTGGGAACAGAAGGATCGCCGTGTAAGAAAGATTCAGGAGATTGAGTAAACACGGACGACTGACCAGACATATTTACAGGAGTATAAATACCTCCAAGTGGAAAAGGAGTACGAGGTGGAGAAAAACCTACCCCTGAGTTGTCTAAATAATTGGTTAACGAAAGGTACCAAGTAGTACTTCTAGGAGGACTATAAAAGATAGATTCACGCTCCCTTAGATCAAGAGTAGGTTGATCTTCAAGGGTAGACACGCCTATCTCTTCCTCTGGAGCAAGTTCTTCAATAGCTATCAAACCAGTAGGAAGATTTTCGGTGATGACTCTTTCTACCCTAGGTGAATCTGGTACACTAGAAGTTGGAGTAACAGGTTCAGATATTTCAGGTTCTTCGCCTATATCACTAGTAGATGAAAAACTACCAGCAAGCTCAGAAACTTCAACTGCTTCAGGGTTATAACCTGTCTCTAGACTTTGGTAATCTTGATGGACTACCAACGAAGACTCTCCTTCTTCTGGTGAACCTACTCTACTGCCGCTAGGAGGAGTTACAAGGACCTTTAAACCTTCGTAATGACCCGGGACGTCTTCAGGAGGTCCACCCCGTGATCTACGGAGTTTCCTCAACAAATCGGTTCCCGTGACAATCTCAGGTGACTTGCCCCGAAGTCTACGGGACTATCTCGGTAATTCCGCCACAGTTAAAAACTTTTAACTACTGCACACGCAAACCAAGTAAAATCTCAAAGCAAACCACCTAAAGTCTCTAAAGAACCAAACAAATTTGAATCATACGCCTAAAGAATCTAGGGCGTCAAACCAAGCACAAACAGTAGCCTTCCAGACCGAAAACGCTAGTTGGAGATGAAACCCAACATCGCTGGATTCAGTACAGAAGTGGCGGGTGGAACAGTTACCCCGGCAACCTGCTTAATGAATAGACCGGCACAAGTTCCTCCACTTTAACCGTCTCGAGTGAAGTGAACCCCCCGGAAAATCCAAGTGAGTCTAGCCGACGTCTGCTCCAGGTACAGCGGGATCTTCCCTCCACCGTCACCTCGATAGAATCCTAAAGATAATGGTCACTAAGGTTACCAACCGCAACAAATGCACCTGGGGGAACAGTCTACACTCCGACAGCACGCAAGGGCAGAGTATCAAGCTCAATCCCCTTGCCAGTTCCTTGACAATAATCCAAGGTTTACCGACAAGTGACCCCTGGCTCCTCGACAATGGTTAATCCGAGGTTTACCGTTTGTAATACGTGCGTGTCTGGCGTCGTTCCCAACGAGGGAGGATTGATCCCCTCACTGGTTCGGACACGAGCTCGTGCTTCTCCTTTAAGAGGAGCTTTCCCAGAGTACAAATGAGACAATTGGATTTATTCTATCACAAGATAAACTACTTGTTTGGTTTTGTTGTCTTGGAGAGTTAATTACTCTCCTACTCCAAGACACTAGCCTGATCTAAATTGGTGTTTCAGAGCCCTAGTAAATAAAAGTTACTACGTTGATTTTACTTTAAGCGTTAATTTTATGGTTTTTCTTAAAGACAAAAAGGTGATGGAGATGAAAATGATGGTGTGTAGACTCGACTCGCAACCACTACAAAGATGCACCTAAGATGATTTACGCTACTTTTCTTTTTCAATGAATCTCCTAACTAAGAGAGTTGGAAAATGCAAATTTTATAGAAAACAACTTTCTTAGTAAAGACAATCAAAGAAACAATTCTCTTTTTCTTTTCAAAACACACAACTCATGACCACTGATTACTCTACGAAATTTCCTTTTTCTCCCAAAAGTCTACAAATGCTACGAAAGCAAAATTTTTCCAAAAGAATTTTTGTATTTTTTCTATGTTAATAAAGCTTGTAAAACTATTTTATCAAATCAAATTTCACAAATCTAATACAATCAAATCAAATTCATTCAAAAGCAAATTTACCTAAGAGTAAAAATAATGAGGACAAAAGCCTACAAGGATGATTCCCGGATGTTTTACTTAGTCAAAATGCAACTAAGGATCAGTTCATGCAGAATCATAAACTAACCGAAAAACAAAATCGAAATCTTTTTGTTCTTTTTCTCAAGAATGGAATTCAAGGCTTTAACAAACAAACTTTTCGAGATTTGCAAAGAGAAGACACAAAGGTAGGTCTCTCACTAGGGTGACTTCTATTGACAGGTCCGACTCCTAAGAGGACTAATCAAAACCAGGGAGATCCAAAGTTTGACAACCCCTAACGCCAAAGTCACTACAGGACCAGTTAAAAATCAAACCCTAAGGGAAAAACCCTATGAATTCCACCAAAACCCTCGACACTAACGGGACAAGTTCAGGTGAAGATCTTTGACAGTAAACTGATGGATCTGGGCAGTAAAAACAAAGTAAAAGCAAAATCTAAAAGAGCAAAAAGAAAAAATTGAAATTTTCTCAAATTTGACAGGGGTATGCAGGTCATCTGTTTACACAGGCGCGGGTACGCACTGTGCACAAAAACGCAGTGCGTACAAGTACGCACTGTGTTAAACGCAGAGACTGCGTACTGCTGGCAAGACTAAGAAAAATAAAAAACTAAATTGACTCTAAGCTAACCCACCCAAATACACAGCTAGACAACCAAAAATCAGAAAACAAGCAATTTTTCTCAGACCAAAATATCAAATCAAAAAGAACTCAAACACATTAATGGAGTCCCCAGTATGGTCGCCATTTTGTCACGCGGAAAGAGTCGTTAGTGCAGACACAACCGACCTTCCTAGAAAGCCTAAGACTCTCTAATGACAAATAAGACAAATAAGAGCAATCCTTCCCTAAATATGCTTTTACAACATGAGAAATCAAGTGTTTAGATCCTACCTGTAATCCAACGCTGTTGTAGTAGTCCAGCTCCGTTGATCCGGATGAGCTCCTCCTTCACTTCGAAACCTGCATTCACCAACAATCAAACGATTAAATAGCACCTGAATATCACATAAAATAAAAAATATTTAACATGTAGACCAAGGAGTACACGAAACAACTCATTAATAACAAATTGTTGAGAAGAATGGACTAATTTGTATTAAAAGGTAACAAAAGGAACCATTACAACCTGAGCCTTGGTGTTGTGCAAGCTCCTCCCAAGGTCCACAAGAGTTCTCCCTTACTCTGATCAGCTCACCCACCTCCCAATGGAAACAAGTAAAGATGGTAATCTCTCCTCACAAGCTTCTACAAGGAAGTCCTAATTCCAGCAGCATCTACCCTTAGGAATGTTCAGCTTTCAACCTCCTCCCCCTTTGGCCCAATGCCTGTAATTATAGTGCTCTAGAGGAAGTTATTCAGGTCCACCATCAATGGGATAAGTCCCTCTTTGGATGGGATAGCTCCCTTATTGATGGGATAAGTTCCTCTTTGGTAGGGATACATGAACCATCTGGAGGCGCTTCATACACGTCAAACATACTTCTAGAAACCTCTAGAAATGACCACAAGTAATGTTTTTGGAGTGAAACTTGCACCTTTTGACCTTTACAGGAGTACGCACCCATCCCTTTACATACAGAGCGTACAAGTACGCAGGTATTGTGAACTTGGGTTGCGTACCCGCAGGTAAGGCTGAGAGAAACTACGTACCAGAGATAACTTGACTTTAAATGACTTTTCTCTCTTTTTTTGAGTTTGACATGGAAAGCAGAGGCATGAGACTTGCCAAGGAGGATAGTATGACAGTGGATGGAGCGCCTCCAGATGGTTCATGTATCCCTACCAAAGAGGAAATTATCCCATCAATAAGGGAGCTATCCCATCCAAAGAGGGACTTATCCCATTGATGGTGGACCTGAATAACTTCCTCTAGAGCACTATAAATACAGGCATTGGGCCAAAGGGGGAGGAGGTTGAAAGCTGAACATTCCTAAGGGTAGATGCTGCTGGAATTAGGACTTCCTTGTAGAAGCTTGTGAGGAGAGATTACCATCTTTACTTGTTTCCATTGGGAGGTGGGTGAGCTGATCAGAGTAAGGGAGAACTCTTGTGGACCCTGGGAGGAGCTTGCACAACACCAAGGCTCAGGGTGTAATGGTTCCTTTTGTTACCTTTTAATACAAATTAGTCCATTCTTCTCAACAATTTGTTATTAATGAGTTGTTTCATGTACTCCTTGGTCTACATGTTAAATATGTTTTATTTTATGTGATATTCAGGTGCTATTTAATCGTTTGATTGTTGGTGAATGCAGGTTTCGAAGTGAAGGAGGAGCTCATCCGGATCAACGGAGCTGGACTACTACAATAGCGTTGGATTACAGGTAGGATCTAAACACTTGATTTATCATGTTGTAAAAGCATATTTAGGGAAGGATTGCTCTTATTTGTCTTGTTTGTCATTAGAGAGTCTTAAGCTTTCTAGGAAGGTCGGTTGTGTCCACACTAACGACTCTTTCCGCGTGACAAAATGGAGCCATACTAACTGCAAATAGTCATGGTGACATTTTTTAGTGTAACACCTCCACTTACAACCATCACTTGACATTATGGTGATGGATATAGGAAGCAATTCAATTCCTTGGCTATCTTACAATGAATAAAATTATGGGTACTTCCTGAATCAATCAACACTATCACCTTTTTCTTCTTGATATGTCCTTCTATCTTGATAGTTTGAGGAGTGGTAATTCCAGCCAATGCATTACAAGATATGGTTGGATTCATTTCTTCTTTATCTAGGGTTTGTTCCTGGAGTATATCCTCTTCTTTTGAAATTTATTGTTCCTTTTATTCCTCCTCTACACAATCTATGTAGAATAATTTCTTCTCATCACACTTATGACCTTTAGTGTATTTTCTATCACAACTATAACAAAGCCCTATTTGTCTTTTTTCTTCGAATTGTTGTGGTGTCAACATTGTAGGTTGTGGAAGGCTAGGGGCAACAACACTTCCATCTTTATAGTTGTGAGTGGTAAGTTTCCTAGTTGCCATAATTTTGCTTTCTATTTTTCTTGCTAACCTAAATGCCTTCTCCAATAAATCAGGTTCCCAAAGGCAAACCTCATGTTGGATATTATCCTTTAAAGTCCCTATGAACACATCAATCCTATGATCCTTTCGAATATCTTTTACCCTTATGTTCAATTTTGGAATTCCTCAATGTGCTCCATCATTGAACCCTTTTGTTTGAGATTTATCAATTGGCTAAAAAAGGTGTTGCTTTTTGTATCCTCATAATGTGCTATCATTTTTTCCGTAAAAATTGTCCAAGTGACAATTTATTTACGAGAGCAAAGCCATCGATACCATACAAACTGATTTGGTTCCAAATATAAAGTTGCAATACATAACTTTTGTGTGTTTTGCACATTATGGAGATCGAAAAACTGCTCCATCTGTAGTATCCATGTTCCAAGATCCTTGCCATCAAACTTCCTCATATTGATTTTTGGAACATGGTGGGTCTTCAATCCAACATTAAAGTCTATGAAATCATGATTAACATTTCTTTTGTTCTCATCATGATTTTCCTTTACTACCCTTTCACCATTAGTAAGCATTTCTTGTAGAAACTTATTCAAATTTATCTTCAATTCTTCCATCTTAGTGTCCATGCCATTCATATTAACTTCCATTCCATCCATCTTAGCTTCCACTTCATCCATCTTAACTTGAACGCCATTCATATTAGCTTCCACGCCATTCATCTTGGCTTTAGTTACCTTTTGTGAGAGTGAAATTTGTTGTACTTGGTCTTGTAATTTTGATATATCATGTTTCATTTCTTCCTCTTCTTCACGAGTCATGCTAGATATTTCAAGTTTCTTACTAGGTGTTTCCATTTTCTTTCTTTTGGGCATCAATTAATGCTAATAATTCTTCACTATTCCCTTTGAATTCCTTCAAACTAATTTTTCAATCCAACCTTATGCAAAATTTAAAAAAAAACTACACACCTTTTTTTTCACTTTGTAAGAGCTCGATATTGAATTTGTTGTATCTCTGGAACTGAGGATCTCAAATATCTGAAATAATGTCCTGCAGTATCCCTTTCAGTCCTATTTCTAACCTCACAAGTCTGATCAAGATTGGATTCTCCAAGGAAGAGTTATACCAAATCTCCCATGGTGTCCTCATTATAGACTAGTTCAGTAGAGTGAACCTATACGAAGTTCCATGTGTCACTGTTTTGAGCTTAGTACCTGAAACTGATATACAAAAAACAACGGACCATTCTCTTTCTGAAACTTCTTACGAAATTTCAATCTGATGCTTCGAACGAAAGTTATGATGATTTTCCCCAGGTCACCTGTTTGGAATGTAATGCCGGAGTCTGCAAAAACCCTAACTTCCTTAGATCATATCTCCAAAAATATAGTGAGACAAGATCTGAAATTCGAACCCAAACATTCGAACGATTTCAGCTCAAATTGGTTTTGTTTTTAGCTTCTAAAACATCGCAAAAAAAAAAGTCATAGCAAAAATGCTATGATGACCTGTTTGGAGTAGCGAAACCCTAGAATCTAAAGCTCTGATATAAAATGTTATGAAACTAGCTGACAAAAATATAGTAAAGATAGATCAACGCCTTAGAATTCAGCCTCTTCAAGGGGGAAACCTCCTTTACATTACACAAATGAGTAATTCTTGGATGATGTAAAGGAGGTTGCCCCCTCGAAGAGGCTGAATTCTAAGGCGTTGATCTATCTTTTCTATCTTTTTGTGAGCTGGTTTCATAACATTTAGTATTAGAGCCTCTAGCATTTCTGCAACCATACGTTCAATTTCACTCTTTTGGGAATAGGGATATCTGTATGACCTGACCTTTGGAGGAACACTTCCTGGAATCAAATGAATAGAATGATCATGTTCAACATGTTCACAAGGTGCTCAAACTATTGGAAGAGAATCAAATATATGCAAAAAGATCCAAATGTTTCTTTGGAGTGCAAGAGGTGGAATATCTGGGTCATATTGTATCTCATGAAGGTGTTAAGGTAGACCCTAGAAAAATTAAATCCATTAAGGAATGGAAAATTCCCACATCCATAAAGCATCTGCGAGTATTTCTCGGGTTGACAGGGTACTATCGCAAGTTTGTTAAGAATTATGGGAGAATAACAGCACCTCTAACAACATTATTGAAGAAAGATGCCTTTTCATGGACTCCAGAAGCAACAAAGGTCTTTTAACATCTTAAAGAGGCAATGTGCCAAGCACCGGTCTTAGCTACGTCGAACTTCACAAAAACCTTTATTGTGGAATGTGATGGTTTAGGAAATGGAATTGGTGTTGTTTTAATACAAGATGAAAAACCCATTTCTTTTTAAAGTCATCCAATCAAAGGAAAGTATTTACACAAAGCTATTTATGAGAAGAAAATGTTGGAAATACTACATGCACTTAAGAAATGGTGACCCTACCTAATGGGAAGACACTTCAAGGTAAAATGGGATCATGATAGTCTTAAATATTTTTTAAAACAAAGATTATCCTCTGAAGAGCAACAGAAATGGGACACAAATATGTTGGGTTATGACTTTGAAATCATATACAAAAAAGGAAAGAAAAATGTTGTGATAGATGCACTCTCAAGAAAGGATGAGGATGTGGAAGCATTGTTGTGCACCATTTTTATTATCCAACCAAATTGGATAAACGAAGCAAGGGATGAATGGAAGAATGATGAAGAAGTGTGGGAACTCATTCAAAAGTTACAACAAGATTCCAGTACATCTGATACATTTAACTGGAAAAATGATTTGTTATGGTACGAAGATCGCTTATACCTATGTAAGAATTCCCAACTCAAACAAAAGATTCTTATGGAATTGCGCACTTCTCCCTTAGGAGGGCACTCAAGATTTTTAAAAACTTACCACAGGGTTAAGAAGGAATTTTTTTGGGATGGCCTTTAATCATATATTCAAAAGTTTGTGGCGGAATGTTTGGTTTTCCAACAAAATAAAGTTGAAACAACTAAGACCCGGGTCTATTACAACCTTTATCCATTCCAAGCCAATGTTGGGAGGAGGTTTCAGTGGATTTTATCACAGGTTTACCCAAGTCCAAAGGAAAGAGTGTCATCATGGTGGTAGTTGACATACTTACCAAGTATGCACACTTTTGTGCATTATTGCATCCATTTAAAGCAAGCACAGTTTTTGTTGCATTTATGGAAACAATTCAAAAGCTACATGGAAACCCAAAGATTATTGTAAGCGACAGAGATCCCATTTTCATTGGAAAGTTTTGGACAGAATTATTTTCTTGTCTCGGTACTCAGTTAGCTCATAGCTCATCTTATCATCCTTAATCTGATGGGAAAACTGAGATAGTAAACAAATGTTTGGAAGGTATCTTTGTTGCTTTGTATCTGATAAATAGACACAATGGGTCAAATGGTTGCCTCTGATTGAATGGTGGTATAACACTTACTTCCATATGGCAGCAAAAATGACCCCATTTATGGAACTTTATGGATATCATCCACCATCCATCACATCATATTTAAGAGAAAATTCTAAGGTTCAAGAAGTTGAATATCACATCGAGCATCAACAACAAGTTCTCTGACTCTTAAAGGATAACCTCACGGTGGCGCAGAATAGAATGAAACAACAGGCATATCAGGATCATAGCAAAAGAAGTTTTGATGTAGGTGACTGGGTATTCCTACGGCTACAACCATATAAAAAAAATGTCCCTCAAGCAAGCTAAGAAGGATAATAAATTATCACCAAAGTATTATGGTTCGTACAAGGTGTTGCAAAAGATTGGTACTATGGCATACAAATTGGAGCTTTCTGCAGCTTCCCGAGTGCACCCAGTTTTCCATGTTTCATGTTTAAAGAAGGTTATAGGTGAAAATTTCCCAGTTCAAACAATATTGCCAGAACTTGACGAGAAAGGAAAAATCATATTGGAACCAGAAGCAGTCATAGAAACAAGAACTCGACAGCTATGAAATCGATCAATTTCGGAGTATCTCATCAAGTGGAAGAACTTATCCGTTGAATATTCCACATGGGAGGATGATAATTTTATATATAAGCATCCATAACTACTCAAGCGTTGAGGACAATGCTTTTTGGAAGGAGAGGGGCATGTTAGGCCCCTATAATACTAGTGATTCCCCCATTACTATTGTCATTGTAGCCCTTATTGTTATTATTGTGCCCCTATTTTCCCCATATTGTTATTAGTGTGCCCCATAGAAACCCACTATTGTTGTTGTTGTGCCCTTATGTTATTACTGTTATGTCAGCTTGATTATATTGTGATCCCTTAGACTCCTATATATAGAAGGGAGGTTTAGTCATTTGTATCAACCAAGAATTGTTCATTTGTGTAATGTAAAGGAAGTTTCCCCCTCGAAGAGGCTGAATTCTAAGGCGTTGATCTATCTTTTCTATCTTTTTTTGAGTTGGTTTCATAATGATCTCCATCTCCTTAAATAGTATAAGCCTTATTCAATACCCTAGGCCAATCCTTTAGTAATGATGATGGTATTCTTTGACGGATCAAATATCCATTTTCGTGCTCATTACTATGGGCCAATACCATGGTAAGAACCCCTGATATTCATAATACCATGGCCGCATGGAAACTATACATGACTTCTCTTCATCATACCTGCATATGTACATGACTTTTATTCACAGGACCCACATATGCTTTCCTAAACTTCACCTTTATCATATTTTTTCCTCTGAACTAATATTCCTTTATCTATCTCACCTGTAGCATTTGCATAGCCATCATGTTGACATATTTATCAAGTAAGTTTCCATCAAGGAAAACGCATTAGTCATATTTCCAATAATAACCCCCTTTGGACTCGATGACAACCACTTTGGTGTTTGGTCACCATTACCTGTAGATACTTGTAAACACATTTTTAGACATACCAAGCTTCTCTCCGAGCATTCTTCTTTGAACACCAAGCTAATATCCCCCTTTCACATCAAGGGAAAAGTGTTGATCAATGCTAAATAAATACTTCTTACCCCCTTTGTAGAGAGAATCATTGTAGGTTTGATATACTGAATATGAACATTGACCATTCTCCCCCCTGAGCATATGTTGAATCTTCTAGAATATCTTCAAGGAAGTACATCACCCTATGACTCAACCATATATGACCTTTCCTATCATCAAAGAATCAATATTACACTAATCATCCAACACAACGGGGTTACATATTTAATTCAACATTACATAATATGCACAAAATAATGGGATTACATACATAATTGACTTGACCCCAATAGTCCAAACATGACTAAGTATTACAATGATTACATCATGGGTCTTTACATGACCTTTACATCAAGAGACAGATATGACATTTATGATCAAAACCAAGGACCTCAACCATGCGGTAGCAAGACCATAATAGTCATCATAGGATTTTGCAACATAGATAACAATAAAATGAACAACAACATGCACATACTCGTCATCAATACACACGATAAGACAATGTAGCTTTAGTATCATCAACCTGTGACCAAGTATGTAACATCATAAGATTATTCTGTAGATATATGTTATCAAATCATCCCCTTGACCTCATCAAGGTCAAGTTTCTCTTTCCCTTTGTAGGAGGAGCCTCAATCCACATACATCAAGGACATAAATATATTTTGTAGTAGCACAACAACATATCTCTTCACGAATCAACAACATATGTGAGAACCAAGAATATCATCATAAGGTAAGATATGACAATGTAGAACCAATCCTCATCAACATCACCATGTGACCAAATCTATCAATATGTGACTAAATATTTAATGCCTCCAAGCATCACCCAACAATTGTAGCAATAGTATATCAATAACCATCCTCTTAATGTCATCATATGCATCTACCAAAGATAAGGAAAACCTTCAACATCAATCAAGTGTATCAAGAAGAATAATCACACTATAGGAGACTCAAGTGATCATCCATAAGATTCCTATCATGTGTATCATATCATGTATATCTATCATAACCATGTAATATATGCGAGAACCAAGAACATCACTATAGGCATCATCCATAACTACACCATATGCAACTTATGAATCATTGAAGACATAATGACAACAACATATAAGTAGTGAATGAAACTCATCATCATCAACTAATGTCAATAAGTACCATGGAATGCATATCCTCTTCATGTAGAATTAACTCCACTAAGTGAAACTTTATCCAAGGCTTTATCATCACTAATGACAAAATAACAACATCATATGTGTCTTTAGCAACAACAACTACACATAATCAATGATATATCCAACAACAAGGAATTATCAAGAAATCATAATGCAAATAATGCACCATTAGAAGCATAACAAATGTCCCCCCTGAACCTATTCCAACTATTCATTGTCAGGTCTAATCATATCCGTCTTCATCAAATAGTAAAGCCATAAAAATAACCAAAGAAACAATTCCATATTGTAACAATTCATAAACCATCATAAGCCAATACTACTTCTAAGTACTTTTTTGGCATCAATAGACTGTAACCAGCCAATGTTAGAACCAGAAAGCCAAATAATAACTAATTGAAGCATATCAAAACCTCTCCCTGAGTCTATCCAATTGTTTCTTCATCTCAGAGAAACATACACAACTATCTAGATCAAAACTCATGTATATACATGACAATCCTTCATTAAATCCACGTATAGAAAGTAAGATGTTGAATTTTCATAGCCACATATTCCCCTAAGCCTATATTGTATGTTCATGTTCACTGATACTTCATCATGATGCACTGTTAATAAGAAACATGAATATCAAATCAATATGGTAAGCATCGTCAAATTATATGTATAGCTCCCCCTGAGATCATACATCACTGATCTTGAGGACTTGCTAATCATCTACTGCTCTTCATGGGGTTATGTACCTCACATCACTTCTATAGTCACTATGAGAATATTATTTTAAGAATAATGTACTTCATTAGAGACCATCTTATTTTACTCCGAGTCTGAATCCTCCTCATTTCCGCAAGAATTTAGTTCTTTAAACACGTATAATTTGTATGTAATTTTGTATCCTCTTTCTACTAATTTTCAAGTTTCTTCATCCATGACCTTGCATTTGGTTGACGTAAACACAATTATATTTCCTTTATCCACCATTTGACCTACACTTATAATATTTTGCTTTAGCCCTTGAACTAATAAAGTATCAACTTCTCTTCTATGTTTATTAATTTCAGCTCTACCTTTTCTGAGAACTTTTGCTGGAGCACTATTTCCAATAATAACCTTACCATATTGGTTTTTCCTAAGATACTTCATCTTCCTCTTATCTCCAGTCATGTGATGTGAGCATTTGTTGTCTATGTACCATTCATCTTCATCTTCAAACGAGTAGAGAGAAATGCCACACCTTATTTGTTCTTCTTCTTTCTGCATATTATGAGAAATGTTGGTGGATCCATCTTTCTTGGGTCTTTTGACATTATATGATTTCTTGCCATGTTGCCTTTGGCGATTCATTGATTTGTTCCTACATTATTTTGCTACATGGCCAAATTTGTTACAAGCATAACATGTTATATGACTAGAAAAGGGAGCAAAGGAATCATAATCTTTTTGTCTCATAATCCTTCTATTGCAATCAATATCTTTGTGACCAAATATGTTGCAAGGAAAACAATATCCCTTAAAGAAACCTGAGTACCTCAGAGATGATGATCTTCCAGTGAATTGGATATTTTCTTGAGATCGAAATAGTTTGTTGTAATTGGCTACAACATGTCCATGATTATGACATATAAAACATTCAACATTATTGATCAGAGGATAGAATTGATTAAAGTCTCTATTATTGGGAGAAAATGATTCCTTTTGAAAATTCATCTTCTTTGGATGTTGATCTAGTTGACTTCTTATCTCTTTGATAGAAATTTCATATTTCATAATGTTATCTTTCAAGATCCTTGTACAAGCCTGAGAAGTAGATTCTCCTTTTACAATTTCATGAAAACCAAGACCATATTTAATGGCAAAAGACCTCTGAATGTTAAGAATATTATCCAAAATCTTAGTACTATCTTCAAATCTCAAATGTTTATCCTTTTCTTCTAATTTACCTTTTAAAATGTTTACCTCAACTCTATTATGTGGTATTTCTCTTACTTTTCTAGATACTGCTTCTTCATTTCTTCTTCAAAATTTCTTCTTTCTTCCACTTTCTCCTTTAATTTTAGAATCTCTTCCTTTAGCCCCGTTATCAGCCCAAGAAACTCTCCCAGGTTGTATCTTAGAGATGCTCGGGAACATTAAAAAATCAACAAAAAATGTTGGAAAATGGTGGATGAATGAGAGAAAAGATGCATATTCAAGCCAGATAACCACTTCTACTGTGCTTAACCCCAGACATGGGTGAACACCCCTAGACTACAAGGATTTAGACCACCAATTACTCACAGTTTAAGGAAAATGTGATGATGGAGAATACTGATCACACCAGCAGATGCACAGGACCCTGTGATGGCCAGCTGCAACCAGTTAAAAGGTCTGTAATTCTATTTCCTAATGCTCAGACAGGATGACAGCTCTCTGGAATTAAAATAACAGAAACCTTCATACAAATTCGATGATACAAGCTAGATTCTAACACAGAGGTGGGATGACAGCCCCTCTAATGCTAAACATCAACATCACATGAATAAATGCATAACAGGCACAACTTGGAACAAAGAAGAAGTGGAAAGTGATCAATTAACAGCAAAAGAAGATTGTATTAGCTGAAAATGAAGACCAGAAGCTGCAGGTATCACAGTAGTTACAGTCTCCAGAAGTTGAACCTTACATCAGAATAACATTCATCAACCCTCAATACATCTTCTTTCTGGGTATATATGGAGGTTGATTACAAAAAATATCTGCTAACCTATGCGTGGAGGTGTCATAATTGACCACCAACCACATTTACAATCAGATATGATATTTGATACAATTTGATTGTTTTAACGGACAAAATGACCTTTCTGCTGCTCTGTTATACTTCACGAACAGGTGAAACGTCGTGTTTATCTGCTCAAGGCTGTCCTTCTCGTCCTTGGCCGTGCTGCTCTTTGAATGTGGTTGCTGAGGATTCAATGCGCAGTGTACCCGATGATGGCTTCCTTCCTCCTTCGCGTGCACATGACAGGCCCAAAACATGGAAAATGGACGATGGCCTGTGAATGAATATTAACTGTTGGATGGCTCAGATGGACGATCGAGATTTGATGGTGGGAGGTGATAAGAAGGCACGAGGCAAAATGACTACAAACTGTCGGATCATGTAATCTAACGGTGGAGAACAGCGTACGGAGGCTATCGGGAGGGAATGCGAATGGAGGAACGTGGACCGTCGAATCATGGTCGGGCAAATCCGACGGTTGATGGGCTCTACTATGTTCTTCGACATTTGATGGATTAAAATAGGTGTTGGGCTGTGCTGGTTTTGGTTGTATAAGGCTCACAGAAGTTTTTCCCGCTTCCTCCTTCATTCTCCCTATAACTCCATAAAACCCCGTTATCACCGTTTTACACCCACATTTGGCTTTAAAGCCTTGTTTCCTTAACTCCCAGGTGTTGGGTTTAAATGTCATAAAACCCCGATAATGTGACCGTGCACCATAACTCTCTCTTTCCTTATCACTCCGCTTACACTCGTTAACTCGCCATTTCTCCATTTTCCGCTAAAGTTCTCCATAAACCCTGTTTATATCCTTTTCTTTCAGGTCCCAAGTGCAAAGTTAACCACAAGACTATGGTCATTTAACACCGCATATAGCAAATACTATTAGCGGGCCCTTCCAGGTCACATCACGCTCGTTAACCTTTATTCCTTTTACACCGTTCGATCACAACTCCCACTCAATCCAACGAAATACGCTCCCCCTTCCACCGAAAGCCGCACGCCCATTAGCCTGTGGGAAAAGTGGTTTCCCCGCCGTAGTTTCTGCCACGTGTTGCAAATCTATTGGATCGTGTCGCACGGTACAATTACCACCTTTTCCCAGGAGCGATGCGGGGAAACCACTTACTGCCATCCAGTATGGTCCCCGCTCGCTAACACTCTCACATCTCTGCCGCCCGTCAACCGTCGGATCTACCCAACCATGATCCGACGGTCCACGTTTCTCCATTCGCATTCCCTCCCGATAGCCTCCGTACGTTGTTCTCCACCGTTAGATTACACGATCTGACGGTTTGTAGTCGTTTTGCCTCGCGCCTTCTCATCACCTCCTGCCATCAAATCTCGGCCGTCCATCTGAGCCATCCAATGGTTAATATTCATTCGTAGGCCATCATCCATTTTCCATGCATTTTCCGTGTTTTGGGCATGTCTTGTGCATGCGAAGGAGGAAGGAAGCCATCATTCAGTACGCTGTGCATTGAATCCTCAGCAACCACATCCAAAGAGTAGCACGGGCAAGGACGAGAAGGATAGCCTTGAGAAAATAAACACGGCGTTTCACCTATTCGTGAAGTACAGCAGAGCAGCTGAAAGGTCATTTTGTCCATTAAAACAATCAAATTGTATCAAAGATCATATATGATTGTAAATGCGGTTGGTGGTCAATTATGACACCTCCATGCATAGGTTAGCAGAGATTTTTTGTAATCAACCTCCACATATACCCAGAAAGAAGATGTATTGAGGGTTGATGAATGTTATTCTGATGTAAGGTTCAACTTCTGAAGACTGTAACTACTGTGATACCTGCAGCTTTTGGTCTTCATTTTTAGCTAATACAAGCTTCTTTTGCTGTTAATTGCTCACTTTCCACTTCTTCTTTGTTCCAGGTTGTGCCTGTTATGCATTTATTCATGTGTTGTTGATGTTTAGCATTAGAGGGGCTATCATCCCACCTCTATGTTAGAATCTATCTTGTATCATTGAATTTGTATGCAGGTTTCTGTTATTTTAATGCCAGAGAGTTGTCATTCTATTTGAGCATTAGGAAATAGAATTACAAACCTTTTAACTAGTTGCAGCTGGGCATCACAGGGTCCTGTGCATCTGCTGGTGTGATCAGTATTCTCCATCATCACATTTTCCTTAAACTATGAGTAATTGGTGGTCTAAAGCCTTGTAGTCTGGGGGTGTTCACCCATGTCTGGGGTTAAGCATAGTAGAATTGGTTATCTGGCTTGAATATGCATCTTTTCTCTCATTCATCTACCATTTATCAACATTTTTTGTTGAGTTTGTAATGTTCCCAAGCATCTCTGAGATAAAACCTAGGAGAGTTTCTTGGGGTGATAACATTAATTGGCGCCGTTTCCAGGGAGAAGAGAATCAAAGCTCAGCTTCCCTGGGAGAACGACACAGTTCTAGATATTGATGATAGACAAGGTCTGGGCACATATTCTGGTTGGAATCATCTATCTGGGACTCCACTAGAGGAAGACCATCATTTGGCGACTCCACATTGAAGTTTTGGTTCAATTTGTGAGACATACTCGAAGAAATCCTCATAAATCACCAGTTGAACCAGTGCCTAACCCTGAGAGGACTGTCAAATCGAAGAAAGCATCAAAGAAAGGGGCATCAGGATCAGGTAAGCCTAAGAAATCTCATTCATCTCTGAAAGATAAAGTTATAGCTGAAGATATACAGATTGAGGATTTAGAAATCATCATTGTTAATAAGGAAATTCCTTCAAAGATTAGTACAGCCCCTTATTCAGTTAGTTCCCCTTCGAATCTCAGTCCAAAGAAAGCTTCCCATATAGTCCAAAACATCCCTTTGTCTCTGCCATCCATCACATTATTTCCTACCATTCAATCTTCCACTATTCTTCCACATATCCCAATCATGGCAGGCCAGCAAGCACCCACGAAGATAGAAAGAATTGTTGTTGCTAGATATGGACCCTTAGTCTTGCCTGTTCCTTTAAATCCTATGCCTGTGGGAGAATATCAGAAATATATGCCTAAATTCACTGGAACAGAAGGAGTAACAATAGAAGAACACCTAGAATCTTTTTACAGTTATGCTGATAATTTAAATATAAGTGAAAATGATGTGTGGATGAGAGTCTTTGTCCAGAGCCTTGATGGAGAGGCCAGGAAGTGGTTCAGAGAATTACCCCAGAGATATATAACAGATATAGAAGCCTTAGATGATGCATTTTTGAAGCATTAGGGAGATAAGAAAGACCTATTGCATTACCACACTGAGTTTGGTAACCTGAAGAGGTAAAATGGTGAATCTTTACCTAATTTTAATAAAAGATTCAACCGTATGTATAGTAAGATACTAGCTGAAGTAAAACCTACCCCCACCTCTGCCAAACTCACTTATGCCAATGCTTTTGACTCTGATTTCTACCTATTGTTGAGAGAAAGGAGATGTGCTACGCTGGCAGACATGCAGGATGCAGCCCTAGAAGTAGAGTCTAATATCATGGCTGCAGAAAAGCTAAAAAGTCAAGCTGACAGAAGGAGGTAGAGAGGTCAGGCTTCTACTTCTTTTGCATCATCTTCAGAGCCTAAATTAGATAAAATGACTAAGATGATAGAATCATTGGCTGCTGAAATTTCTAAGCTAAAGGTTGAGCAAAATTTAGGAAAAACAAGGCAGCAGAACACATTTGCTCCAAGAAATCCCAATCCATTCAGAAGAGCAAATGAGCAGTTACAAATTATTCAAAGGGGTGAAGAATCAAAAGAAGAACAGAAAGTTAAAGCTCCTTTTCAAAATGTAGTCATGGAGGAGGAAAAATTTGAAGATGAGGATGAAATTCACTGCATGGAAGATAAAGGCAGTGCTGCATTTTTTACATTGGCTGCTTATGAAGAATCATTGCTGCAGGACCAAATAAGTCAAGAATGGGATAGAGAAGCTAGCCTACAAACTGAGGAGAAACGAAGATATAATCTGAGGTCCAATGCAAAAAATGTCAAAGAGAAACCTACCCAAAGAGCTACTATCCAAACAGAGTCACAGAATATCAGGCAGAGGAGATCAGTAGTTGATCCAGTTATCCTCAAAGCTCCAGTTCAAGAGGTAAAAGGTTCTGATAAGTTATCTTCTTCTTTCAGCTTTGAGTCAGAGGTCCAAAAATTAAAAATGTTTGTGCCCCTGATAGAGTTGGTAAAGAGTGAAGTATTTAGAAAGCCTATCCTTGAAGCCCTTGAGCTAGAAACCACACAAACCTCCACTGACTCTATCAATTTGCAAGATGACGAACCTACCATTGTGCTTAGCCCATGATTGAACCTACTGATAATAATTCTCCATCTTTTTATGTCTCCTTGACCATTCATGACAAAATCCTTCACAACTGCCTGCTAGATATAGGGTCCAGCCACAATCTAATGCCTAATGCTGTCATGGAGGAGTTAGGCCTTGAAATCACCAGACCATATCATGATTTATTCTCTTTTGATTCAAGGAAAGTGAAATGTCTGGGATTAATCAAAGACCTGGCCATTACCCTAACTCAGCTGCCCATGAAAAGTATGATGATGGATATTGTGGTAGTAGATTTCCCTCCTAAGTTTGGCATGCTACTATCTAGAGGATGGATTAAGAGACTAGGTGGGAGATTACAGAATGATCTAAGAGGTTATATAGAGAAGCACAGTTGGCATATATCATCAGTGATGAGAAGAATCCTACAAATCATCCCATATATGCAGTGGACACTGATTTTGGAGCATGTATTCTCCAAATAGAAGAATCTCAGAAGGCCTCAATGCAGATCAGGAAACTAGTGAATCAGGCCGAGAAAGAGCAAGGAAGTCAGGTTTGGGAGATGTTCTTTGATGGAGCATGTTCTAGGGAGACTGTAGGAGCAGGGGTGGTGCTAATATCTCCACAACAAGAAAGCATTCAGCTGTCTTTTAAGCTAGTTTTTCAAGTCACAAACAACATAGCAGAGTATGAGGCTTTGCTATTGGGCCTTAATGCAACAAAAGACAGAGGAATCAAGAATATGAAGGTATTTGGAGATGCTGATTTGATCATTCAACAAGTAAATAAAACTTTTCAGCAAAGCACCCAAGGCTGAAAGCATACAGAGATGAGGTATGGAGAATTAGAGATTCTTTTGATTATTTATATATTTCATATATCCCTAGAGCCAAAAATCAGCTTGTTGATTCACTTGTTGTGTCTGTTAGTCTATTTATCCCTCCCATGCCTCCCAGACTAGTTTATGAAGTCCAAATGAAGTATAGACCATCCTTGCCTGATAATGTCCAACATTGGAAATTTTTTGATGATGATGATGAGATAAATAGGTTTCTGCAATTCATTGATGAGTTTTCTGAAATGCAAATTTACCAAGAGAATGAAGCCTTGGAAGAGAGCCCCCAAACCCAGCTTAGAAATAAAATTGGTAAAAATAGCATTGTCCAGCTTCCTAGTAATCATATTCCTAAGGATCTAATTCCTCGTGAAAGAATGTTTGACCAGAATGATGTGCCTTACAAGGCTACCCAAAAAGAAGATCAATCTGCAGTTTGTAAGCATGATATAGGAAGTTCAGGTCAGCCTAGATATGTAAATTTGTCCACTTATTTGTCAGCTAATCAAAGTGTTGAATACTGCAATTTAATGAGGCAATTTGATGATGTGTTTGCCTAGGAGTATAGTGATCTGAAAACTTATGATAAGAAGATCATTTAGCATAAAATCCCTCTGGAGAAAGACACCCTCCCTTTCAAGTAGAAGCTGAGACCAATAAATCCTATGCTTCTTCCACTGATTGAAAAGAAATTAAAAAATTGTTGGCTGCCAAGATCATAGTTCCTCTTAGATATTCCAAATGGGTAGCCAATCTAGTGGTGGTAAGGAAGAAGAGTGGAGAAATCAGACTGTGTGTTGATTTCAAAAATCTAAACAAATGTTCCAAGAAAGACAACTATCCTCTACCCAAGATGGAGCATTTGCTACAGAAGATCTCAGGCAAAAGTAATGTCTTTCTTGGATGGATTTTTCAGGTTTCAATCAGATTGTTGTGCACCTAGATGAGCAAGAAAAGACTGCATTTACCACTCCTTGGGGCACTTTCATGTATGCCAAGATGCCTTTTGGACTGATGAATGCTGGAGCAACCTTTCAGAGAGCTATGGATATAGAATTTGTAGGAGAGAAGGACAAATTTGTCCTTATCTACCTTGATGACATAATAGTATATTCCAGCAGCCATCAAGATCATTTGCAGCATTTGAAAAAAGTGTTTCTGAAGTGCAGGAGGTTTGGAATTTCAGTCAATCCTAAGAAATCACAATTTGCTTTAGATGAAGGCAAGTTGTTAGGACATATTGTTTCTACTATAGGTGTTCGGATTGACCCAGAAAGAGTAGAATCAATACAGACTTTGTTTGTCCTGAGATCAAAGAAGGATATTAAGTCCTTTCTAGGAAAAATTAATTTTGTGAGGAGGTTTATACCAAATTTTGCAAAACTAGTGAAGCATATTACCTCCATGTTGAAGAAAGGAGCAAAGGTTAGGTGGACTGATGCAACAAGAAAATCATTTGAGTCTATAAAAAAATCTATTATGGAGGCTCCCACATTAATAAGTCCAGACTACAGCAAGGAGTTCCATATATTCTCATTTGCCTCTAAAGATACCATTGCAGCAGTTTTATTGCAAGCAGATGAAGAAGGTTCAAAACATCCAGTAGCATTTTTCAATAAGAATTTTAGGGATGTTGAATTGAGGTATGATATTATTGAAAAACAAGCATATGCCCTTATCAAATCTTTGAAAGCTTTTAGAGTCTATATCCTGCATTCCAAGATAATTGCATATGTACCCTCTGCTGCAATAAAAGATGTCTTGACACAACCTGATGTTGATGGAAGAAGGGCAAAATGGATTGCAAAATTGATTAAATTTAATATAGAGCTGAAGCCCACCAAACTTGTCAGAGGTCAGGGTCTTGCCAAATTATTGGCTAGAGAAAATTACAGATCTTTAGATATTGATTTCCTGTGCACAATTGCAGAAAATGGTCAGGCAGAAGAAGAGGAAGCAGCTAAACTAGACAGAGAGCAGTCAGTGGCCAAGAATATAGCTTCTTGTGATTGGTATTCTACAATAATTCATTTCTTGCTGAAGCTAGAAATCCCTTCAAAACTTAATCAAAGTCAAGACAGAACAATAAAGCTTAGGGTAGTTAAATATTGCATCAATGAAAATATGCTCTATTGGAGGGATCCATCTGGAGTGCTTTTAAGGTGTCTGGACAAAGAACAGTCAAAATAAGTTATGCAGCAGTTTCATTCCAGAATGTGTGGATGGCACCACTATTGGAAAACCACAGCCCATAAGATTCTCAGAGCTGGGAACTACTGGCCCTCTTTATTTTCTGATGTATTTTCTTTTGTTAAATATTGTGACAGGTGCCAAAGATTTGAAGGAAAATAGCAGTTGAAGTCCTACCCTTAAAACCAATACATGCAAAAGGACCTTTTTAGCAATGGGGCTTGGATTTCATTGGAGAAATCAATCCACATTCCAGTGGCCAGCACAAATGCATATTAGTAGCCACTGATTATTTCACTAAGTGGATTGAAGCAGTTCCTACCAGGAAGGTTGATCATAATGTGGTCATGAAGTTTGTGACAGAGAATATCTTCAGCAGATTTGGTTGTCCACACAAACTAGTCACAGATAATGCGGCAGCCTTCAGGGCAAAAGAACTAGTAGAAATGTGTGATTCAATGGGGATTAAACTGGTTCATTCCACCTCTTACTATCCTCAAGGAAATGGTCTAGTAGAATCCTCTAATAAAAGTTTGATCAAGATAATTAAAAAGTTGTTAGAGGACAATAAAAAGAATTGGGATTCAAAGCTCAAGTATGCACTGTGGGCTGACAAAGTGACCATTAAGAAATCCACAGGCAATTCTCCTTTCAAGCTGGTATAAGGCACTGAGGCTGTATTCCCAGTTCAGTTAACTCTCCCTGTGGCAAAATTCCTTCAAACAAAAAAGAATGAGGAAGAAGAAATGGCAAAGAGGATCACTGATTTGGTAGAGTTGCATCAGATTAGAGAACAGCTGGTTGAAAAGGCTACAGCACATCAGAAAAAGATCAAGGAAGCCTTTGACAAGAAGGCAAAAATAGATGATTTTCAGGTTGGAGATTTGGTTTTGAAGTGGGATGCACTAAAGGAAAAGAAAGGAAATCATGGGAAATTTGATACTTTCTGGACAGGGCCTTTCATCATTTCATAGGTTCAAGGGAACAACACCTTCATACTGAAAAGTATGGGAGAAGAGGTAGTTTTTGATGGCCTAGTTAATGGGTGTTTTCTGAAAAATTATGTTGTTTAAGGTCTTTTGGCCTTAAAAGTTGTAAATATTGTGTTTTTATCAGTTTTAGTATAGATGCAGTAGACTCCATGCCCAATGGAACACTAGGAATTTTCGCTAATTTGTTTTCATCAGGAAGGCATTGATCTGCAGGTTCTTGAGACCTCATAGGGAGGATCTCATCCCCAGAAGGAGCCAGTGTTAGCTCTGCTATGTTCTTCGACATTTGATGGATTAAAATAGGTGTTGGGTAGTGCTGGTTTTGGTTGTATAAGGCTCACAGAAGTTTTTCCCGCTTCCTCCTTCATTCTCCCTATAACTCCATAAAACCCCGTTATCACTATTTTACACCCACATTTAGCTTTAAAGCCTTGTTTCCTTAGCTCCCGGGTGCTGGGTTTAAATGTCATAAAACCCCGATAATGTGACCACGCACCTTAACTCTCTCTTTCCTTATCACTCCACTTACACTCGTTAACTCCCATTCCTCCGTTTTCCGCTAAAGTTCTCCATAAACCCTGTTTATATCCTTTTCTTTCGGGTCCCAAGTGAAAAGTTAACCATAAGACTGTGGTCATTTAACACCGCGTGCATATAACAAATACTATTGGCGGGCCCTTCCCGGTCACATCACGCCCGTTAACCTTTATTCTTTTTACACCGTTCGATCGCAACTCCCGCTCAATCCAACGAAATACGCTCCCCCTGCCACTGAAAGCCGCACACCCGTTAGCCTGCAAGAAAAGCGGTTTCCCCACCATAGTGTCTGCCACGCGTCGCAAATCTATTGGATCGTGCCCCACGGTACAATTACCACCTTTTCCTGGGAGCGGTGCGGGGAAACCGCTTACCTCCATCCAGTACGGTCCCCGCTCGCTAACACTCTCGCATCTCTATCACCCGTCAACCATCAGATCTACCCGACCATGATCCGACGGTCCACGTTCCTCCATTCACATTCCTTCCCGATAGCCTCCGTATGTTGTTCTCCACCATTAGATTACATGATCCGACGATTTGTAGTCGTTTTGCCTCGCGCCTTCTCATCACCTCCCGCCATCAGATCTCAGCCGTCCATCTGAGCCATCCAATGGTTAATATTCATTCGCAGGCCATCGTCCATTTTCCATGCATTTTCCGTGTTTTGGGCCTGTCCTATGCACACGAAGGAGGAAGGAAGCCATCATCCGGTACGCTGCGCATTGAATCCTCAGCAACCACATTCAAAGAGTAGCACAACCAAGGACGAGAAGGACAACCTTGAGCAGATGAACACAATGTTTCAACTGTTCGTGAAGTATAGCAGAGCAGCAGAAAGTTCATTTTGTCCATTAAAACAATCAAATTGTATCAAAGATCATATCTGATTGTAAATGCGGTTGATGGTCAGTTATGACACCTCCACACATAGGTTAGCAGAGATTTTTTGTAATAAACCTCCATATATACCCAGAAAGAAGATGTATTGAGGGTTGATGAATGTTATTCTGATGTAAGGTTCAACTTCTAGAGACTGTAACTACTGTGATACCTGCAGCTTCTGGTCTTTATTTTCAGCTAATACAAGCTTCTTTTGCTGTTAATTTCTCACTTTCCACTTCTTCTTTGTTCCAGGTTGTGCCTGTTTTGCATTTATTCATGTGATGTTGATGTTTAGCATTAGAAGGGCTATCATCCCACCTCTGTGTTAGAATCTAGCTTGTATCATCGAATTTGTATGCAGGTTTTTGTTATTTTAATGCCAAAGAGCTGTCATCCTGTCTGAGCATTAGGAAATAGAATTACAAACCTTTTAACTGGTTGCAGTTGGCCATCACAGGGTCCTGTGCATCTACTGGCGTGATCAGTATTCTCCATCATCACATTTTCCTTAAACTGTGAGTAATTGGTGGTCTAAAGCCTTGTAGTCTGGGGGTGTTCACCCATGTCTAGGGTTAAGCATAGTAGAAGTGGTTATCTGGCTTGAATATGCATCTTTTCTCTCATTCATCCACCAAGACCTTCAAGATCTGATTTTTCAAGATCTCCCCTTAGAGAGACGATCTCAGCTTCAAGACCTTCACAATATTGTTTAGATTCTACAACACAATTTATTGATTTAATATAATCCCTGTTATAATATGTTTGCAACTTATCTTTAAGAATAATAATATTTTTCAAAGCAAGATCAAGTTTTCCTTTAAGATCAAAAATTTCTTCTGAAATGTGTTCTTCTGAATCACTAACTCCATATTAAATAATAAAGGTTTTTTTCATAATCATGTTCATATTTGACACAATAGAAATAAGATTACCCAATAGTTCTTTTTTATTAACAACCTTCCTTTGGTTTTTCTTCATGGATTGTCTGTAGCTTATCCCGTGCTTACTTTGTAGTTGCATAATGCATAACCCTATTTAATGTTGAATCAGGTATGCTACTAATGATGTCACGTAATGGCTTACTTTTCTTTTGCAAGTCTTCGAATTATGGTGGAATTTTTGTGAAATCATTGCATACTAAATACCAAACATCAAGGTTCATTAGATTAGACTTCATCTTTTCTTTCCATTATTGATAATTATCATTGCTTAGCATAGGTACACCTTCATTGTCCATTGCTTATAACTTTCCTTGTTCTTCTGCTTCTAGGGCCATCATTTTTTAATTTTTTTTCTCTTTAGACTGCTTACTTTCACTTTTACCCATCAGTGTAAGTTCAATTAATTCATTGTCTTCTTCACTATCAACATTATTACATAGACAAGGAAATGGAGCACAATTAGAACAAAAACACATAACTAATAATTCTTTACAAATGCTAAATATGTTCAATCCATCAAGGAATATCTACCTTATTGATCAGGTGCTCAGTATTTAGCTCAAAATTAAAAGTTCTTAGATTGGCTCGAAAACTATATGGCTATGTCCGTCTCATCAAGATGATCACACCACAATTTGTTTCATAAAAAACGGAGCCCGGATGAAGGAGAAAAGGCCCGTTGTTTGTTTTCCTAAACAACTAAAAATTTGCAGAATGGGACAGAATGATGACATGGCAGTCTTCTTTGTTACCATCTTCTTCATACTTAATCAATATAAAGTGGGGTGCTCTAGAAATTGAATATTTGTTGAAATCTATAACTGTCACTGAATATGATATATCACTGTCACTACCACATTTTTTTGACTCCTTCCTTTGAGCTATATTCTTATTTCCCATCATCCTTGATCCACTCTAGGTGGTTAAGCTTCAACACAGGTGAACTACTATGATACCAATTGTTGGGAAAAATACTTTGGGGGGGGGAAGAAGGGTGGGTGAATCAATATTTTAAAACTCACTTAAACCTTTCAATTTCTTATTCAAATTTATGTATGCCACTATCATTAAATAAACCAATGTATGTACATGATTATGATGAAGGAAAACATCGTATATTCAGTTAACTATCTTTTCATACATTTCATCATTTAACAAGTGTATCTTTACTTCATTAATGTTTAGGTAAATAGTAATCATCAGCAGTAAGAACAAAATAAACTATCACACATAAGAAACACAACAACACATGAGGACACCATGATTTTGGGGTGGAAACCCAATGCAAGAGAAAACCATTTTTGTCATTGTCTCTATCTTTATCTTATTATAAAGGAAAACATATTACAATATTGTACTGGAGTAGACTCATACCAGTACGCAGGAACCCACCTGCAGAAGGCCACAACCTTCCTTCTCTCATTCTCTAGCACCCACTAGAAGGGAGCTTCAACCCCCTGATCTCATTTACCGACACTCACTAGAAGGGAGCTTTAACCCCCTGACCTAATTCACCAACTAGCACAAGAAGGAAGCTTCGACTTCCTCGTGGAAATATACAATCATCATCACCTCTGTGAATCACGTTTCATAATATTTCATACTAGATCCACCCGATCCAAAATATCAAACCTGTAGGTCATTTTTCATCATATTTTCATACTTGACCCACTATCATCGTTTAAGCCTAATACCAAATAAAAATAATGAAACCAATCATTGTATCAAATTACTTAATCACTAAACCAATCAAAAAAATTATTCTCTACCATTTCTTACAACTAAATCAAACCAATCCATAACAAATATAAACCATTAGACCAAATATACCTTCATGAATATACCAAGCCAAACATTGTTACCCATCACAGAAACCAACTGCTGCTACTACAAACCTTGATCAACCATACATCAGATTTTATAAGTTATTGTTCTCAATCATACCTACGTATGTACGAGCTTCTCCTGAAGTATACCCACGTATAGATCTCAAAACATGGATACATGAATCTAAATCATTGTCACACTGAATCAATCACTAAAACACATGCTAAACCCATCAAAGATCACTGAACCAAATACAAATCATCACACAATAGCATCATCCCTAGTCAACATATCATTCCATAAACAAGTCAACCCGACCAACACTATCAAACACAAATTATCATAAGAGAGACTTCATCAAGAGACAACAACAAAAATAATAGAAATGATTAGACATCATTAACAACTTACTGCAAAACCCTAGCAGATGTATGTGACTCTTATAAAGCACTTCCACGTATGTACGTGCTTCTCATTCACCACACCTATGTACAAATCTATCCATACTACAGAATATATACGCAACTAGTTAATAAGTCCTTCCAATGACAAACTAGCGTACAGATTTGTAATATGTTAATCATACCCTCATTGCACAACACAACATCTGTCAAACCCAAATATCGGCATACAAATTGTTACAAACACACATCATAATATCATCATCACAAATCTATCAAACCCTAAGAAAATTATAGAATATGTGGTCATTTCAGATCTATTAGATTTGATCCATCTCCATACTCCCTGGTGCACACCTATTTCAAATCAAGTTATTCATAAATAATCCATCACATGCACACCTAACACTTGATCTCCATCTCCTTAAATAGTATAAGGCTTAGCCAATACCTTAGGCCAATCCTTTAGTAATGTTGATGGTATTATTTGACAAGATCAAATATCCATTGTTGCGCTCATTACTATGGGCCAATAACATGGTAAATACCCTTGGTATTCATAATACCATGGTGTGGAAACTGTACGCGGCTTCTCTTCATCGTACCTAGATATGTATGTGGCTTTTCTTCATAGGACACGCGCATAAGTTCCTAAAATTCACCTTTATCATCTTTCTATCTCTGAACTGATATTCCTTTGTTTATCTCACCTGTAGCATCTGTGTAGCCATAATGTTGACATATTTTTCAAGTAGGTTGCCATCAAGGACAACACATTAGTCATAATGCCAACACACCTCTTATTATTTTATTTTTAACCAATTCAAAATGTTTATGTTTACATTACAACACATTTCCGCACTGGGTTGGAGAGCGCCTTTCGACACAATTATTTTTAGATTAATTTAAATAGATACTTTATTTGTGTGTTAGATATTAGGATTAGTTCCTTTATATAATAATTGAATTACATTATTTTTCTTTTAGTTTATTTAACTTAGTTAATTTGATTAATAGTTAACCATTTTTTCAAAAAAAAAATTGGTGAAGTAAAAGTTGTATTGCTTGCATTCAAAGGTTTGCATACATAGTTGTTGAAGTTTACGTTGGTCCACTGCTGGGGAAACCAAACCATACATGGAAATTCAATTTAATCAAAATGTCAAAATATAAGAGAAAGTTTAAATTTTTGAGAAGAAAAACTTAAATTCTAGGTATTTGACCACAAGGGCCTTTCTCATCCTGAAAACTATCATAATGAGACATAGAAAAACCTAAAAACAAAGGAGAAGATTAACATGCATGCATATTTATTTAAATCAGTTGCTTCAACAGGGATGGGCTCCTTGTTACTACTTGGGTATCAACCAGGTTCATGAGGAGTGACCATCTTCCTTTCTATTCTCGTGAACCTATGGTCCATTGCAAATAGAAGTTGTTGCATTTGGTTTAGAGTCAAGATAATATATTCCTTGATTTCATTCATATCTAAAATCACCCTTCCCAAGAGAAACTTGATATGCCAGTATACGTCCACAGTGTACATATATTTGTTTTATTGACCTTTGGAGTGAATTGCATCAAGAACCCAATTTGCCACTTCTGCAAGAACCTTTGTGTTCGTAAGAGTGTGTCTTTCATTGGATAGCTCCCTTTCCACTTGTGGGATCTCCTCTTGAACTAGTTGGGGGGTTAGCTCTTTATAGTGCATGGATAAGATTTTAGCTCAAGTTTGGGATTTGTAGTAGCATCTCTCTTGATAGTATGTTGCACCTCAGTATAATCGGGTCCTTTTCCTAGACATGGAGAAATACTAAAAGGAGGATAGAACTATGGAAGGAGTGAGATACTCTAAGGACATGGATGGGGCAGTGACTTAGCTTTGAGAGCCAACAAATATCACACAGAGTAGGAGTGACCCCAATAGTTGTAGAATTTGTAGTGGCAGTGTTTGGGACAAAAATAAAATCACTACATACCTAGGAACCCTTGAATCGTCAATATCTGGAGATAGATTTTCTAGAATGCTACAAATAAATTTAGGCTTTATTTGGTTGAAGAATATGTAGTAACACCTAATGGAATTGCATATATTCCACCTTGATAATGAGGATGTGAAGTAGGAATATGTTGACTACAGTATGGGTGAAGGAAACAACTACGCTGTGCTGAATTTTCCTACCTATTATTCGATATAAAAATATATCAATGCATATTAGAAGGCCATTGAACTAGGATGAATAAAGGGAGCCAATTGCTTGCATAAAAAATCCTAGTGTAAAGGATAACCAAGGATTTGAGAACCATAGATTGTTTATAGGAGAAATTGGACTATACTCCACTTTGAACTAGGTTGTGTGATGTATATCCTTCCTCAATTCGTGGAACCACCATGTAGTGTCCATTGAATTCCACATGGGTGAAGGGATATTTCTAGCTAGGAATACCCATGAGAGCAATACCATCCACTATGAAATCCCATTGAAAATCCACTAAAATATCCCATCATGCATGTGAAAAATATGAGAATTGAATTCCATGCAATCCCTATGGGAAGTGGATTGTGGTGGAACCTTGTGTGAGCCATATGTTTTAATGAGAACCAATAAGGGGCATGTGTCCACATCCTAGCAACGTATCTTATTTTTTTACTTTATTTTATTTTTGACCAAGTCAAAATGTTTATGTTGGCATTACAACATCGTTGCCATACTAAGATGGAGAGTTCCTCTCGACACAATTATTTTTAAATTAATTTTAATACATTCTTTATTTAGTTTATTTATATATTAGAATTAGTTCCTTTAGATAATCACATGTTTAAATTATTTTTCTGTTAGTTTATTTAACTTAGTTAATTTTATTAGTAATTAACCATTTTTCTTTTCAGTTTTTTTTTGTGAAGTAAAAGTTGTATTATTTGCATTCAAAGGTTTACATACATAGTTGTTGAAGTTTGTGTTGGTATGCTTCTAGGGAAACCAAACCATACATAGTACTTCAATTTATTCAAAATGTCAAAAGGTAAGAGAGTTTAAAGTTTTGAGAGGAAAAACATAAATTCTAACTATTTGACCACAAGGGCCTTTCTCATCCTCAAAACTATCGTAATGAAACATAGGAAAAACTAAAAACAAAGGAGGAGATTAACATGCATGCCTATTTCTCTAAATCAATTTATTTGACGGGGATGGGCTCCTTGTTGCTGCTTGGGGATCAACTAGGTTTAGGAGGAGTACCCATCTTCCTTTCCATTCTTATGAACCTACAATACATTATGATTAGATGTCACTACATTTGATTTAGAGTCAATATAATATCTTCCTTGATTTAATTCCTATCTACAAGAACTCTTCCCAAGGGAAACTTGAGATTCCAGTAGATGTCCACAATGTACATATATTGATTGTACCAGCCTCTGGTGTGACCTACATTAGGAACCCAATCATCCACTTCTACAAGAACCTCTATGTTTGTAAGAGTGTGTCTTTCATTAGATAACTCCCTTTCCACTTGTATGATCTCATCTTAAACTAGTTTGGGGATTAGGCATCTGTAGCACATGGATGAGATTTCAGTTTGAGTATGGGCTCTAGAGTAGCCTCTTTTGTGATAGTATGTTGCACCTCGATGCAATTGAGCCATTTTCTTGGACATGGAGAAAGACTAGAAGGAGGAAAGATTTGTGGAAGGAGTGAGAGACTCTAAGGATGTGGAGGGGTAATAACTCAGCCTTGAGAGTCGATGTATATCACATAGAGTATGAGTCACTCTAATAGATGTAGTTTGTTTAGTGGCAGTGTTTGGGATAAATATAAAGTTAGAAGTAAGGACAAACAACCATAAAGTCACTACATACCCAAGCGCCCTTGAATTGCTGAGATACGGAGATGTCTTTCCTGGAATGCTACAAATAGCTTCAGGATTTCTTTGGCTAAAAGGATGGAGAACACCTGATGGAATTGTGTATATTCCACCTTGAGAATGAGGATTCCAAGAGGGAATACATTGAATATAGTATGGGACAATGAATGGCTACGTTGTGCTGACTTTTCCTACCTATTTTTTGGGCCAAAAATATTCCGGTACCCATTAGAAGTCCATTGAACTAGGCTAAATAAAAGGATCCAATTGATTGCACTTGAAATCCTAGTGTAAATGATAACTAGGGATTTGAGAGACAAAGACCGTTTCTAGGAGAAATATAACTGTACTCCACTCTGAACCAGGTTGTGTGATGTATATCCTTCCCCGATGTGTGGAACTACCATGGATTGCCCATTGAATGCTAGGTGGATGAACGGATATTTCTAGCTAGTCATACCCATGCGAGCATTACCATCAACTATGAAATCCCATTGAAAATCCACAAAAATCTCCCATTGCGCATGTGCCAGAGCTAATAATTGAATGCCATGTGATCCCCCTGGGAAGTGGACTATGATAGCATCTTATGTGAGCTGCATGTTTTAATGAGAACCTTTAAGGGGCATGTTTCCACGTCCAACTAACATGTGGGCTAACAACAATGTGACCCCCCGCTTTGCTTATGTAGGCACCCAATCCAAGGTTTTTCTTTAAAATTTCCTTTAGTTAAATGTTTAATATTTGTTTTGTTAGCATTTAATTTAAATTACATATATTTTATAATTAAAATTTAGATTAGATTAAATATAGTAAAAAAACCATCACAGAAAAAGAGGGAAGAAGTAAAAGAAAAACACAAAACAAAAAATACAAAGGGGGTTTGAGGTTTCTCTTAATTCATTTTTTAGGTACATAAAAGCTTAATTCAAATCCATACCAAATAAGTTAGTTTACTTTTAACCAATATTGGGAACACATTAAAGTTTGGGCATGGAAATACAATTTGCACAGTGCTATTCAAATGACTCTTTTGTCTTTACATCAACATTTGAATAATAATCCTATAGCATCAACCATTTACACACACTTTTTCTTCTAGAACCAAATTTATAATTGTGTTTGGTTTTACGCTTAATAATTGGTGCATTGCAGTATTAAGCAAATGATTTAATTGTCACTTCAACTCATCTTCTAAAGGGACGACAAATTATTTGTTCAACATTTTTTTTCACAATTTGGACACTTGAATATGTAATCAATTTACTTATAAATGATGATTTTAAAACTAAATCATTATGTATGACCTCTCGTTAGCATATAATTTATCTTGAAAAATGTGGTTGATTCAATATTTATTGGTACCAAAGATGAATTGAGATGCAATGACATTTTTCTACAGTAAATGGCACTTATTTAAATCACTTGTTATGTGGTTTGAATATGGTTGAACAAATGCAAGAATGCTTAACATGGTCAGTAAACTTTGTGCATAAGTGAATGTGAATTATCCTAAATTGACATAATTGATTTATGTTGATATGTTATGGATATTTATGAATTGTCTCAATTACATATAATTTGCACACCTCTAGATGATTGAAAGATAATTGGATCATTCACTTGAAATATTGATTTATCATTTGATTCAAGTCATTATACTTCTCAATGAAATGAGTGATGATAATGATATTTTTAAAGGACACAATTGCATATTCTCACACACACTTATGAGTAAGAAGTACCCTTAGAGAGTTACGCTAGAAACATGTTCTAACATCTATACATAATAATATGATCTTCCATTAGGCAAGTAAAATTGCGGCTTAGGAATTATACATGTAGGGAAACTATGTGACTTCCAGAGGCTACTCATTGGGCTTCAGGCTCACCTTGTTGGAAGTCCATGTTACTGCTGTTGGTACCCATTTGAGTAGTATTGCATGAGACATAACTTAATGTGAACATTACTTCCATGTACCTTGAGTATATTGGAAATACTCCTAGGTCTCTTTGAACCAACCATTTTCCAATATGACTATTATAGTGCACCGAAAACAACATTCATGAAGATTTTTGTCTCATATTTGCCCCACATAAATATATTTGAGGGCTATAGCACTAGGCACACCCATTCTACAGGCCATTTATTACTCATAATTCCTTATTTAATTTGTAATTGTGTAGTTGGATTAAATTTTCATGAATTCTTCTTTTATCTTGTTAGATGTGCATTTGATTAAGTTATGTGGTTGATGTTCATTGGTCAGTTCATTAATATGATTAATATCTAGTCAAACAATAATTTCACCTGATCATTTCTAGCAAAGACAACATCTATTCCTAGTCATACTCTCACTCAGACTAAAAAACAAACTTAAGATTAGATTCAAACATAAGGAATCCCACTTTAGAACAAGATACCACACCTAAACGTAGAAGTGAGAGGTAGGGTTATTGAGGTGATAGTGGGTACCTTACCTTTATAGTTTTCTTAAATTAGCCCCCCTCATGAAATTAACAAATTTTATCTAGGTATAATTTCAGTGGAAACAAGAACAAGAGTTTGGTTATTATTGAGATCGTGGGATCCTTAGCAAGCACATAGAGAGAAATAGATTAATGGGTGAGGCCACAACTTCTCCTACAAATTTCAAGTAGTCAATTCTTGGAGAGTGAGACCATATGGGTTGGATATGTATTTTGGATGTTATGTAATTTGTTGTAGTTTCATCACCTTTGGTTTTTCATTGAATGATGCATGTAGACAACACTTGGGCCATTCACCATTTGGAATTAACCTTTGCTAATGTGGGCTCACAAATCATCAAATCATTGGGCTATGCAATGGGTTATAACAATGCCCAACCAAAGTGTTTATCAAATAATTGTATGACAATGGCTTGGTTACATAGTCCTCGATTAATGTCACTTATATTTAATGGAGCAATGTGTTGGTAAATTCATTATAATATTTATTTGAAATAGAGATATAAGCTTACTTTGTTTATTAGTTTATTCCTCAAATAAGCATTTAGAGGCATTATACCTAATTATTTTTTGTATCTTAGATAGTGAATAATTCCAACACAAGATTACCACTGCACAAACCATCCACTTGATCATGTAGTGCACATCAATCCATAGAAAGTTAAGAGGCATTCTCTCAGGCTTAGTATTTGACCATTTGGATACCACCATTATTGTGTTTATTTGGGCCCTATATTTCACCTCACACCTAAAGTGATTCCATATTGAATCAATATAGCTATTATGGTACCTAAGATAATGAATGAGTACATAAACATATTGATAGTTATTGAGTAGTTGGTGTTTACTTTTCTATTGCAAAGTTAACAACAAAACCATCCTTACCTATGGTTGGATAAAAACTACTAGATAATATTGAATGAGAAGTTTCACCTAGATTTGCATTCCATCCTACATAGATGTTTGGATAGATAGATTCAATGGTAGTGTTGGGTTTTGTTATATTCTTTCTACGATTAGCCCACGTAGTTAATCGGGGGGGTGGAGCCCCCCTTTCATTGTGTCGATTGCATAGAGGGAGGGTCACAGGGGGTTTGAGGAGTGCAGGTAACCCCCCTCTATGGGGTCCAGGGAAACACCCCAGAAAATTTTGTTTTTTTGACCCTATATTAGGTTGGGTAGACCTACCTATGGTTTTGTGCATGATTTTCGCACATGGTTTTGGACGCGATGGTTCTCGGTCCATCGTTTTGTATGCGATGGTTTTTGGTCCATGGTATTGGATGCTTCGGCATGTATAAATATGTATTGTAACACTGAAAGTAACATAATGAAAAATCAAGCTGGTAGTCCCAGTTTTGGGATCCAGGGGAAAATCTCTGTGTATATGTGTTTTATGTGTTATGCTCTCGCATTGTTTATTTCTATGTTTTAGAATTCGTATGCAGGTAATTTATGTATGGGGTTAAAACCTACATTTGGTATCGGCGTTGTTTTGGCTTCAAGGGAATGCCTTTTTTGCTAAGGGTTTTTGCTCGGGCCTGTGGTAGACCCTGTTCAATGGGAGATCTGCGGGATCGATTCTAGTGGTGAAAGAAGATGGCGAGCAGTGGAAAGATAGAGATCGACAAATTTAATGGTCAGAGTTTTGAGTTGTGGAAACTCAATATGGAGTGTTGAAAAGTGTGCAACAAGAAATGCTTGTTGAGAGTGCAACAAGATGATGGAGCTTAGTGAAAAGAGTCGCCTTCACTAAGTGGGCCCGCAGGCTATTTTTGGCGCAAGTCTATTTTTAGACTATGTCTATTTTTAGACATATGGATCATGTCTATGGATGATTGATCAAGTTGGGAAAAATAGATGGACTTCTATTTTTGATGAAAGTGTGAGTGATCACAGTGTGAGTGATTACAGTGTGAGTGATCACAGTGTGAGTGATCAAAGTCAAAAATAGAAAAGTCAAATATTATTATCTCACAATAATATTTGGACTATAAACTTAATCTTATTCTCTTGGAGCACTTCAGTTTGAGCTACGGAAGTGGCACATGCAGCTGTCAGAAGGAAATTCGTTTTTCTTATGAGTCAGTTGAGTTGTTGCATGCATGACTTCAGTTAGAACTCAAGTGAGTTGAGTTTAGTGGACTGGAGGTACAGTTGATGGAGTTGTGTTCAGTTTAGCTTTGTTAAACTGGTTGTATTTAGTCTAACTGATCAATAGACTAAAGATGAGTTGGGTGAATTAGTTATTAATTAATTCACAAGTTATTAACTCATAATGCAACTATAGAATACATCGGTTAACTCAGTTGCATGTCAGTGCATGTTCAGTTCAGCAGGGACAGGTGTTAGAGGATCAGATTGCTATCAGTTGTGACTATAGCTGTGCATGATGATTTGCACAATCAAAGGATTGAGTATGCCAATGAGTTTGCTCACGTATCTTCATGATATTATAGCTGTTGCTCACGTCCAACATAGTGTGGGTGACTATTTTGCAGTGTAAAATCGAGTTTGGGAAGCTATTCTCATCAGTTCTCGAGCAGGTTTGAGCAGTGGAGGCAGGCAAGCAGCGGGAGAGATTTGGAGATCAAATCTAAGCTGTATTGTGTGTAACAGGTGGAGATACTTGTGAGAAGTATTATGCTTTGTATTGTTACATGATTCAATCAATATAATATACAGATAGTGTGGGGTTTTTAGCGAGATGCTTTCCCCGGGATACATACTGTGTTTATGAGTTTTTGATGCTTCTATGTGTGCCTGTGAATGTTTCTGCTTCTGTAAATTGATGATCAACGTAGAGGAGATTATGTATTATACATGTTCTGCTTAAATTGTATGATCGGGATAATCTCTGTTGAATATGTGTCATATTATTCAAAATTTCTACAGATCTGTTGGTGGATAAAGATCAGTGGATTGCGGTAGATCCGGGTACTAAACCAACGAGAGTGTCCGATGAAGAATGGAAGAAGTTGGATCGGAAGGCAAAGAGCATAATACGATTGTGTGTCTCAGATTCAGTATTGTTGAATGTATCAGGGGAAGCTACAATGAAGGCTTTGTGGGACAAGTTAGGGACTTTGTACCAATCTAAGTCTCTGATGAATAAACTGTTCCTATGGAAAAATATGTATAACCTGAGGATGAAAGCTGGAGACTCGATGACAAAGTATCTGAACACATTTAATATTGTGGTATGTCAGTTATTATCTGTTGATATTAAAATTTCATAGGAATATAAGTGCATCAGTTTGTTGTGTTCTCTACCAGATTCATGGGATAGTCTGGTTATTGCAATAGGTAGTAATGAAACTGCCTTGCAGTTTGATGAAATAGTCTCATCCTTGCTGACGGAGGAAATGAGACGAAAAAATATGGAGAGCTAGAATGGTGATGCCTTGTCTGTACGAGGATTGTCCTAGAATAGAAACAAAAATAAGTCATTGAGTGGGAGGTATAAATCTAGATGGAGATCTAAATATCCAGGAAAACCTATAAAGGTGGTGTGCTGGAAATGTGGAAAGGAAGGGCACTACAAAAGGGACTGTAAATCTAAAGCTCTTGATAAAGGAAAGGGATTTGATGATGCTCCTTCTGCGGAGGTGAAAACCACCTCAAATGAAGGTGGGGATGTGTACGTGGCTTCTTCAAGTACACATGTAGATCATGAGGCATGGTTGATTGACTGAGGTGCATCCTTTCACTTCACTCCCTATAGAGAGTGGTTCTATGAGTATGAGAAATATGATGGTGGTGATGTCTTCTTGGGGGATGACAGGAAGGCTAGAATCGCTGGTCACGGAAAAGTAAAGTTGAAGTTGCAAGGTGGAAGGGCTAGAACACTTCCGAGTGTTCTGCATATTCCTGCATTGGCCAGAAATCTAATTTCCGTAAGAAAGTTGGATGATGCAGGTGTAAAAATAGTGTTCGATAAGGATACCTGCAAGATGGTTCGGGGAGCACTGGTATTGATGTGGGGAGTTCGGATTGGTATTCTGTACAAGCTGCAAGGTAGCACTGTTGTTGATGGGTGCAACAGTTTTGTGGTTCTTGAAAGAGGAGCAGAAAATATAGTGATCTCTGGAGAAAAGACCATGTTGTGGCATCAAAAGCTTGGACATATTAGAGAGAAGGGCCTTTGAATACTTCATGGTAAAGGTATGGTAGAAGGTATGAGTAATAGCTCTCTGGATTTTGATTTTTGTGAAAATTATGTATACGGGAAGCAGAATCGGGTGAGTTTTCCCTCTGGTGGTAAGAGGGTGAAACAGATAATAGAGCTTGTGCACAGTGATGTGTTTGGACCTGTGAAGGTTCCATCACTGGGTAAGTCTGTGTACTATGTATCATTTATAGATGACTTCTCAAGGAATACATGGATATATTTCCTTAAGAAGAAATCTGAAGTCTTTGACAAGTTTAAAGAATTTAAGACTCTGGTGGAAAACCAGATAGAGAAGAAGATAAAGGTGTTGAGGACAGATAATGGTGGAGAGTTTTGCAATAATGAATTTGAATAATTCTGTAAGAAGTGTGGTATATCATGGCAGAAGACTACTCCATACACACCTGAGCAAAATGGAGTTGCAGAAAGAATGAACAAGACGTTGATGGAAAGGGAAGGAAGCATGCTCAGTGGTGTCAGGTTAGGACAGGAATTCTGGGAAGAGGTGGTGGAGACAACATGTTACCTGGTCAACAGATCACCTTCATCAACATTGGAGGATAAGACTCCACAAGAGGTATGGACTAGTAAGAAACCCTCTCTTTCACATCTGAAGGTATTTGGATGTGATGCATATGTACATGTTCCAAAGGAGAAAATAAGCAAGTTGGATAGTAAATCTGAAAAGTGCATCTTTATTGGGTATAAGGATGGTTTAAAGTGTTATAAGCTTTGGAACCCAGTAACAAGGAAGGTTGTGTACAACCAAGATGTGGTGTTTAGAGAGGTGAAAGATGTTATTAAACATGAATTACAACCAGAGGAACCTGAGAAGATAGAGTTTGAGATTAAGGAGGAAGAATCAGACTCTACAACAAAAGAGGAATCAGAAGATGAGGAGCCACAAACTCCGAGTGTGAGAAGATTAGTTCGAGAAAGAAGGTAGCCAGAAAGGTATATTCCATCTGCTTTCTGTTCAAATTTTGCTTTATCTATTACTGACGATGATCCCAGAACTGTGAAGGAATCAGTAGATTCACAGGATGGCAAACTCTAGAAAGAGGCCATGGTTGATGAAATGGCATCTTTGCACAAAAATGAGGCTTGGGATCTGGAGGAATTGCCGGTTGGAAGGAAACCCATTGGCAGCAAATTGGTGTTCAAGAAGAAGACAAATGCAGAAGGAAAAGGTGGAGAAATACAAAGCTCGGTTGGTAGCAAAATGTTATTCCCAAGTGCCGGGAATTGATTTTGGTGATATTTTTTCTCTTGTTGCCAAGGTAACTTCTATTAGATTACCTTTATCTATTGTTGTTGATTTTGATTTTGAGGTAGAACAGATGGATGTGAAGACAACATTTCTTCACGGGGATCTGGAAGAGGAAATCTACATGAAGCAACCTAAAGGCTTTGTGGTGAAGGGTAAGAAAGAACTGGTATGCAAGTTAAAGAAGTCTCTATATGGGTTAAAACAGTCACCAAGGATGTGGTATCAGAAATTTGATACATTTATATTGGGAATTGGCTTCACCAGAAGAAAAGCAGATCACTGTGTGTATTTTAAATTAATTGGTGACCGTGTTATTTATCTGGTCTTGTATGTGGATGATATGTTGCTGGTTGGAAATGACAAATAAATTATCCAGGATTTGAAGACCCAATTTTCCTCCAAATTTTACATGAAAGATCTTGGTGTTGCAAACTATATTTTGGGCATGGAAATTAAAAGTGGTCGGGAAAAGAGGAAGCTATCGTTAAACCATAGGGAGTATGTCGAGACAATACTGCAGAGGTTAAATATGCAGGATAGTAAACTGGTGAAGGTTCCTATTCCTGTAGGTGTGAAGTTATCTGCTGAACAGTGTCCCAAGACACAAGAAGTGGAACAGGACATGTCCCATGTTCCATATGCAAGTGCAGTAGGTAGCTTGATGTATGCAATGGTTTGTACTAGACCAGACATTGCACATGTAGTGGGAGTATTGAGCAGGTTTATGTCAAAACCAGGGAAGGAGCACTGGACAGCAGTGAAGTGAGTTTTCAGGTATTTGCGTGGCACTAGTGATTATGGCTTGTGCTAGCAAGGAAGACCAGGATTGGACAGACTGTTGGATATTCGTGGCTTTGTTGATGCAGACTGGGCTGGAGATCTGGATCAGAGAAGATATAAAAGTGGGTATGTGTTTAACCTATTTGGAGGTGCAATTAGTTGGATGAGTAAGAAACAATCTGTAGTGGCACTATCAACTATAGAGGCAGAATACATGGTAGCCACTCGTGCAAGAAAGGAAGCAGTTTGGTTGCAGAGATTGTGTTCAAGTATGGGGTTAGTATAGGGAGCTATAACGATAGACTGTGACAGCCAAAGTGTAATTTTCTTGGCAAAGAACCCTGCATATCATTCAAAGACAAAGCACATTTATGTTCAATATCACTTTGTGAGGGATATGATAGAAGACAAAAAGATGTTGCTGGTAAAGGTGGACACTTTGAAGAATACTGCAAATGCATTGACAAAATCTGTGAGCTCTGAGAAGTTCTCTTGGTGTATAGAAACAATGGGCATTGGGCATTGTAGGGCTGGATAAATGACTAAGCTCTCTTGTGGCCCCCAGTGGAATAAAACAACAAGTGGGATAATGTTGGGTTGTGTTATATTCTTTCCATGACTAGCCAACGTAGTTAACCGGGGGGTTAGAGGGGAGCAGATCCCCCCCCTTCATTGCACCGATTATGTAGCGGGGGGGGTCACAGGGGGTTTGAGGGGTGCAGGTAACCCCCCCCTATGGGGTCTGGGGAAGTGCCCCAAATTTTTTTGTTTTTTGGACCCTATATTAGGTCGGGCGGACCTACCTATGGTTTTGTGCATGATTTTCGCACATGGTTTTGAACGCATGGTTTTCGGTCCATGGTTTTGGACGCGATGGTTTTTGGTCCATGATTTTGTATGTGATCGTTTTCGGTCCATGGTATTGGATGCTTCGGGATGTATAAATATGTATTGTAACATTGAAAGGAACATAATGGAAAATCAAGCTGGTAGTCCCGGTTTTGGGATCCAGGGAAAAATCTCTATGTATATGTGTTTCATGTGTTATTCTCTTGCATTGTTTATTTTCTGTGTTTTAGAATTCATATGAAGGTAATTTATGTATGGGGTTAAAACCTACAGGTAGATTGTTTATTGTAGGTTTCATTGAAGATAGAGAAACATGGTATAAAATATTACATATTTGTTTTTATGTATTTCAAACTTAGAACTATTCCACAAGCAGAGGTATTGTAGCTATCATTGATCGTAAATATCTTTGTATGACATGGAGAATAGAGACTAGATGTAAATTCGATAGAGGATACATGCTAGTGAAGTGAGTGGGCCATAGGACCCTCTTCTATGTATAGTAAGATATTATAGCTAAGTTGGACCCTTGACTAATATGTAACTACTACTAATCTGAAGGGAAAGGAGACTTATTATGGGTAAAGAAAACAAAGAAATGTTAGAAGACTTGTAAGCCATCAATTCTCAACTTCAAGAAGAGAACATGCACTTGAAGGATAAGGTCTACACATATGAGAAGTGAAGGCTCACTTGGCCAGCTTGTCTAGGGTTTTGGCCAAGGAATAATGGAATTCCTTTGGCTAGGTTATTCCCCAAAGTTGAGGTTTTCCTAGGGTAAATATTGTGTTCATTGTATTTATGTTTCATGTATTTTGTTGTTGGTTATTATTACTTATCTCAATAATTTTTATTATCTCTGCGGTAACTTTAAAAAGAATTTATAAAGAATCAAATTGATGAATGGTGAGACTCCCTTATTGTAGCCATATGTAGGTTTTAACCCTATACAAAAATTACCTGCATAGGAATTCTAAAACACAGAAAATAAACAACGCAAGAGCATAACACAGAAAACACATATACACAGAGATTTTCCCCTGGATCCCAAAACCGAGACTACTAGCTTGATTTTTCATTATGTTCCTTTCAATGTTACAATGCATATTTATACATGTCGAAGCATCCAATACCATGGACCGAAAACCATCACGTCCAAAAAACATGTGCAAAAGTCATGCACAAAACCATAGGTAGGTCCGCCCAACCTAATATAGGGTCCAAAAAACAAAATTTTCTAGGGCGCTGCCCCAGACCCCATAAAGGGGGGTTACCTACACCCCTCAAACCCCCTGTGACCCCCTCGCTACGCAATCAGCAGAATGAAGGGGGGGCTCTGCCCCCCCCCCCCCCCCTCTAACCCCCCCGGTTAACTACGTGGGATAGTCGTGGAAAGAATATAACACAACCCAACATTCTCCCACTTGTTGTTTTCTTTCCATATGGGGCCACAAGAGAGCTTAGTCATTTATCTAGCCCTACAATGTCCATTTTCTCTCTACACCAAGAGAAATTCTCAGATCTCACAGATTTTGTCAATGCATCTGCAGTATTCTTCAAAGTGTCCACCTTTACCAGCAATGACTTTTTGTCTTCTATCATATCGCTCACAAAGTGATACTGAACATCAATGTGCTTTGTCTTTGAATGATATGCAGGGTTCTTTCCCAAGAAAATTTCACTTTGGCTGTCATAGTCTATTCTTATAGCTCCCTATACTAACCCCATACTTGAACACAATCTCTGCAACCAAACTGCTTCCTTGCTTGCATGAGTGGCTGCCATGTATTCTGCCTCTGTAGTTGATAGTGCCACTACAGATTGTTTCTTACTCATCCAACTAACTGAACCTCCAAATAGGTTAAACACATACCCACTTGTAGATCTTCTCTGATCTAGATCTCCAGCCCAGTCTTCATCAACAAAGCCATGAATATCCAACACTCTATCCAATCCTGGTATTCCTTGGTAACACAAACCATAATCACTAGTGCCATGCAAATACCTGAAAACCCGCTTCACTGATGTCCAGTGCTCCTTCCCTGGTTTTGACATAAACCCGATCAATAATCCCACTGCATGTGCAATTTCTGGTCTAGTATAGACCATTGCATACATCAGGTTACTGACTGCACTTGCATATGGAACACGGGACATGTCCTCTTCCTATTTTTGTGTCTTGGGACATTGTTCAATAGATAACCTCACACCTACAGGAGTAGGAACCTTCACAGGTTTACTATCATGCATATTAAACCTCTGCAGTATTGTCTCGACATACTTCCTCTGGTTTAACCATAGCTTCCTCTTTTTCCAGTCTCTTTTAATTTCCATGCCCAAAATATAATTTACAGCAACAAGATCTTTCATGTCGAATTTGGAGGACATTTGGGTCTTCAAATCCTGGATAATTTCTTTGTCATTTCCAACCAACAACATATCATCCACATATAAGACCAGATAAATAATATGGTCACCAATTAATTTAAAATACACACAGTGATCTGCTTTGCTTCTGGTGAAGCCAAGTCCCCGTATAAATGTATCAAATTTATGATACCATATCCTTGGTGATTGTTTTAACCCATACAGAGACTTCTTTAACTTGCATACCATTTCTTTCTTACCTTTCACCACAAAACCTTCAGGTTGCTTCATGTAGATCTTCTCTTCTATATCCCCGTGAATAAATGTTGTCTCCACATCCATCTGTTCTACCTCAAAATCAAAAGTAGTAGCAACAGATAAAAGTAATCTAATAGAAGCTACCTTGGCAATAGGAGAAAAAATATCACCAAAATCAATTCCCGGCACCTGGGAATAACCTTTTTCTACCAACCGAGATTTGTATTTCTCCACCTTTCCTTCTGCATTTGTCTTCTTCTTGAACACCCATTTGCTGCCAATTGGTTTCCTTCCGGCCGGCAACTCCACCAGATCCCAAGCCTCATTTTTGTGCAAAGATGCCATTTTATCAACGATGGCCTCCTTCCAGAGTTTGTCATCCTCTGAATCTACTGCTTCCTTCACAGTTCTAGGATCATCATCAGAAATAGATAAAGAAAAATTTGAATAGAAAGTAGATGGACTATACCCTTTGGGCTGCCTTCTTTCTCGAGCTGATCTTCTCACACCCAGAGTTTGTGGCTCTTCATCTTCTGATTCCTCCTCTGCTGTAGAGTCTGATTCTTCCTCCTTAAGTTCAAACTCTATCTTCTAAGGTTCCTTTGGTTGGACTTCATGTTTAATAACATCTTTTACCTCTCAGAACACCACATCTCAGCTGCACACAACCTTCCTTGTTACTGGATTCCAAAGCTTATTACCCTTTAAACCATCCTTATACCCAATAAAGATGCACTTTTCAGATTTACTATCCAACTTGGTTTGTTTCTCCTTTGGAACATGTACATATGCATCACATCCAAATACCCTCAGATGTGAAAGAGAGGGTTTCTTACCAGTCCATACCTCTTGTGGAGTCTTATCCTCCAACGCTGATGAAGGTGATATGTTGACCAAGTAACATGTTGTCTCCATCGCCTCTGCGTAGAATTCTTGTCCTAACTTGGCACCAGTGAGCATGCTTCTTTCCCTTTCCATCAATGTCTTGTTCATTCTTTCTACAACTCCATTTTTCTCAGGTGTGTATGGAGTAGTCTTCTGTCGATCTATACCACACTTCTTACATAATTCTTCAAATTCCTTACTGTAAAACTCTCCACCATTATCTGTCCTCAACTCCTTTATCTTCTTCCCTGTCTAGTTTTCCACCAGAGCCTTAAATTGTTTAAACCTGTCAAAGACTTCATATTTCTTCTTAAGGAAATATATCCATGTATTCCTTGAGAAGTCATCTATAAATGATACATAATACATAGACTTACCCAGTGATGGAACTTTCACAGGTCCAAACACATCACTGTGCACAAGTTCTAATATATGTTTCTCCCTCTTACCACCAAAGGGGAAACTCACCCGATCCTGCTTCCCATGTACACAATTTTCACAGAAATCAAAATCCAAAGAGCTATTACTCATATCTTCTACCATACCTTTACCATGAAGTATTCGAAGGTACTTCTCTCCAATATGTCCAAGCCTTTGATGCCACAGCATGGTCTTCTCTCCATAGACCACTAGATTTTCTGCTCCACTTTTAGGAACCACAGACCTATTGCACCCATCAACAACAGTGCTACCTTGCAGCTTGTATAGAGTTCCAATCTGAACTCCCCACATCAATACCAGTGCTCCTCGAACCATCTTGCAGGTATCATTCTCGAACACTATTTTTACACCTGTGTCACCAACTTGCTTACAGAAATCAGATTTTTGGCTAATGCAGGAATATGCAGAACACCTAGAAGTGTTTTAACCCTTCCACGTTGCAACTTCAACTTTACTTTTCTACGACCAAGGATTCTAGCCTTCCTATCATCCCCTAAGAAGGCATCACCACCATCATATTTCTCATACTCGCAGAACCACTCTCTATGGGGAGTGAAGTGAAAGGATGCACCTCAGTTAATCAACCATGGCTCATGATATAAATGTGTACTTGAAGAAGCCAAGTACACATCTCCACCTTCATCTGAGGTGGTTGTCACCTCTGCAGAAGGAGCATCATCATATCCCTTTCCTTTATCAGGAGCTTTAGATTTACAGTCCCTTTTGTAGTACCCTTCCTTTCCACATTTCCAGCACACCACCTTTACAGGTTTTCCTGGAGATTTAGATCTCCCACTCGATGACTTATTTTTGTTTCTATCCTGGGACTGTCCTTGTACAGACAAGGCATCACCATTCTGGCTCTCCATATTTTTTCATCTCATCTCCTCCGTCGGCAAGGATGAGACTATTTCATCAAACTGCAAGGCAATAATATTGCTACCTATTGCAATAACCATACTATCCCACAAATCTGGTAGAGAACACAATAAACTGATGCACTTATCTTCATCTGAAATTTTAATATCAACAGATAATAACTGACTTGCCACAGTATTACATGCATTCAGATGCTCTGTCACCAAGTCTCCATCTTTCATCCTCAGGTTATACATCCTTTTCTGTAGGAACAGTTTATTCACCAGAGACTTAGATTGGTACAAAGTCCCTAGCTTGTCCCACAAAGCCTTCGTCGTAGCTTCCCCTGATACATTCAACAATGTTGAATCTGAGACGCACAATCGTATTGTGCTCTTTGCCTTCTGATCCAACTTCTTCCATTCTTCATCAGACACTCCTGTTGGTTTAGTACCCGGATCTACTGTGATCCACTAATCTTTATCCACCAATAGATCCTCCATCTTGAGTTTCCACAACTCAAAACTCTGACCATTAAATTTCTCGATCTCTATCTTTCCACTGCTCGTCATCTTCTTTCACCACCAGAATCGATCTCGCAGATCTCCCACTGAATAGGGTCTACCACAGGCTTGAGCGAAACCCCTCAGTAATAAAGGCATCCCCTTGAAGCCAAAATAGCTCTAATACCAAGTGTAGGTTTTAACCCTATACAGAAATTACTTGCATACAAATTCTAAAAAATAGAAAATGAACAATGCGAGAGCATAACACATAAAACACATATACACAGAGATTTTCCCCTAGATCCCAAAACTGGGACTACCAGCTTGACTTTTCATTATGTTCCTTTCAATGTTGCAATACATATTTATACATTCTGAAGCATCCAATACCATGGACCGAAAACCATCGCGTCCAAAACCATGGACCAAAAACCATCGCGTCCAAAACCATGGACCAAAAACCATCGCGTCCAAAACCATGGACCAAAAACCATCGCGTCCAAAAAACATGTGCGAAAGTCATGCACAAAACCATAGGTAGGTCTGCCTAACCTAATATAGGGTCCAAAAAACAAAATTTTCCGAAGCACTACCCTGGACCCCATAGAGGGTGGTTATCTACACCCCTCAAACCCCCTGTGTCTCCCCCCCTCGCTACACAATCGACGCAACGAAGCGGGTGCTCCGCCCCCCCTCTAACCCCCTTGGTTAACTACGTGGGCTAGTTGTGGAAAGAATATAACGCAACCCAACACCATAGTAGATTGGGACAAGAATAGAGCTCAACTTGTACAACTAGGAGAAAAATTCATTCATTTAAATGAATTGCAAGAGGATAGAATCACTTAGATGATGAATCAACTATAATAAAAATTGGTAGAGAAGGAAGAAGTATCAACAAAACTACATTAAGCTACCCAAGTTCATTGGGAATACCTACCAACTTCCATTTCCATTGTCAAAACCAATGCCACAATACAAATATAAAAATCTTAGCTTCCTTAAAAATTTCTCAAGAACATTTTGGTGAATTTGAGAATTATTCTAAAGGAATTCCTTCCAAGCTACTAAGGTAGATGGGTTATAGTGTAAAAGGGATAATAAAGAGGATATGAAGCATTCTACGATCCACTGTCACTAAATTGAGGGCCAAACATGAAGGCCTAGGTTTTGATGATAAAAATGAAATGACCATGAACAACAAGACCACGTCTATGTAGGCAAAGGTCATGGCATAATTGGCCTACTCATAAAAAAAAAGCAACAAAAAATGAAGGTGGAAACAAACTACCACTCCATCCATCTTATGGTAGATTATAGAAGGTAATCAATTAAGAAATATAAAAGACTTATCCCACACCAGCACTTACAAGAAGTGGCAAGCCAATTGACTAGGGGAAGTAGGAGAAGAAGACCAAGAATCTTACATCAAGCATGGAATTTCTCATTTGTTACTTTTATAGGAAGAAAGGACATATCAAAACCCTTTTTTTGTATTTAGAGATATCTTTATTTTGTGGAAAGAAAGGCCATCATGTGTTATCTTGTTAGGAGAAGTAGGCCACATGCCAGAATAAAAAGATTACTCCCCTAAACCAACAATAATATCAAAGGCAAGGATAGAAAATGAGTATGATAGGAAATCCATAAAGAAGAACTAAGATATTTTGACACTATTGAAAGTTTATTTGGCATTGGGGAAAAAATATTGGTGACTTCAATCAGAAGCTTCACTGCAAGAACTATACAACTAGGAGACGAGTATGGAAAGTAAATGCTAACATAGATAAATTACTCACTACATCTCCAACTCAAGGAGTAGAAGTTTTCTAAGGAGTGATATTAGCACATGATGTTTGTATCGACATAAGAGACGATAATAGGTTGATTCCAGAAACCAAGTTCAACCCATTCCAATTACTCCATGTAATGTTCTAGAATAAGTTTACCTTCTTGGAGATGTATTAGAGATTGATTTATGGAGTTCAATGTTAGTTCCTTGTCCTTGTATTGCCCAAATATTGAGGCATTCCCTCCTCCTCAAGGACTGAATATGCACAACATTTATTGAATGCTTTGGGAACAATAAGGTTATATGATTCCACACTAAAGAGGTCATTCAAGTGAAACATTTGCAGAGATAAAGTGTTGGTAAACACTTGTAGTGGCAGAAAATATTTCCATGATGGGAAACAATTTGTCCTAGAAGAAGAAGGAAACCATACATATTTATATGGAATTTCTATGTTGTGACACAACTTGTTGGGATCACAGTAATAAAGAAAACTAGAACTTGATTTGGCTTCATTCACTAGCAAGATAAACAATCTTTCAATTTGAGAATGTAAGAGACTTTCATGCTAAATATGGTAATTATTTTTATGAAGTTTTATATCTAAAGACTGCTTAGAGCTAAAATATAGTGAGTAGAATTCTACAATGAGGGAGAAAGTGAGCTAGGAATCAGAGATAGACCCATAGTTAGAACCAAATCTAGTAGCTACAAATGTGATCCAGAGCTAGCGTTGTAGCTAAGATATAGACTTGGAGCCGTGTTTTAGAGAAGTATACATAAGGAACATTGATCTATATTGGTCCTAAGATTTTGAAGACCAAAAAACCTCTCAATGTGAAGATGTGATTGGAAATGAATCCTAACAAGTGAATTCTTATGAGACAATTCAAAACTTAAAAAAGGTTAGATAAAATGTGAAGGATAAGGCAAGTCTAGAAAAAAAGATAAATAAAACAAAGAGAGTTAAAATTAAAAAATTAAATATAATATAAAAGGAATGAGAGAGAGAGAGGAATGGGAACCAAAATTTCAGTTTCTTATCCTTCCCGTTACTATCATTCTTAATTTCCAATAAGAAAGTAAGGGTACAGTGAGTCTAAAACACCATCTCCTAAAATTTAAGCATATTCACATGTATAACATATGTATCATATAAAAATCAAACAATATAAAAGGGAACACTGTATCAATTATGTGCATAATCCATTTAACATACCAAGTAATGATTACTCATCATAATCCATCAACGATATCGTCATATGGTCACACATATGAGTGTCACTACAAGTAAATACTGAATGAAGGATCATATAAGAAGGACGAGATTAAATACCAATATAGAATACACAATGACTAGAATGTAGAAATTAGGTTGTAGATTTGCAATTGTTCATGAAGTTTTAATCAACATCACAAGACACAAACCTACTCTACTACTCTGCGGACATTAATTCACAATTTAGAACAAAAATCTCAGACACGCAAGAAGAAATAACACACTTGCAGAAAGTGTTTTGTCTGCAGAAAGCAATTTGATAAAAACCCTAATGCCTACTTGCATTAATCAAATGGATAGAGATGTTTTACAATTTCTTTTCTCAATTGAGCTCACCCAACAAGTGCAAAACCTATATCTCTACTCACTGAAGGCCTTTGACCTAGACTTAGTCAAATTTTCCCTCTTCTTGAGATCCTATTTCCTTGAGTTGTTCCTTGAGGAATTAGCCTCTATTATTTAGGAAATTCCTCAAATTGAATTGCACAATTCCTTAGGTTGATCATCTAACTGCGTGCAACACCTATACACTCAAGACTATTCTACAACTGATGTTACATTACCTTGGAATCTCCACCTTGACTTGGTTACTCGAATTCTTTGCATGCACTACCTATTTTGAGCTGATTGACCAGTTAACTAGATGATCATTGAGTTTTCCTAAAGTCCCACTACTTAACTGACCTTCCACTAGTTCCTCCAAAAGTTGGAACTAGTTTAACTGAAAACAGCCTGAGATAAATGACCTTGATTGCTACAAATTAGCATTCGCACATGAAAAACTGAACTCTAACTCCTCCAACTTGAATTTACTGAGTAAACTAGGTGACAAGCCATGTCACACAATTTAACATCATCCAAATTGTCTACTAATGTGGAAATTAAAATTTTCTTAAATTAATCAATGAAAAATCAAATTGAGAATTTATTGCCGTGTTTTTCAACACTCCCTCTCAGTAAGAAAGGGATTATCAACCACCCCTATCCTACACCTATGGAACTCGAACCTCCCTCTTGACAAGGCCTTTGTCAAAATGTCAACATCTTGTTCCTTTGTGGTTATGTACTGCAACAACATTATCCACCTCTGTACACAATCTCATAAATGGTGATGCCAGATGTCTATATGCTTGCATCGATCATGAAAAATGAGATTTTTAGAGAGCTTGATGCAACTCTGATTATCATAGTATATCACAATTAGATCCATAATATGACCAAACAATCCGACAAGTATCTTTCTCATCTAGATTGCCTCACATGTTGCTTGACTGGCAGCCATGTATTCTACTTTTGTCAAGATGAGTGCCATAAATCTTTTCTTCCTGTTTTACGAAGAAATCATTGTAGACCCAACAATGAAAATTCCACCTAATGTACTATTTCAGTTTGATGGACTCCCCACCCAATCTGCATTTGTGAAGCCACACAACTTCACTCTCTCTATCTGTTTGTACCATAGTCCAAACTGGGTAGTGCCTTTGAGTTACTGTAGAACATGCTTAGCTACCCTCCAAAATAATTTGGTTGGCCTAACCATAACTTGGCTCAACTGGTTGATTGCATATCACACATATGGTCGTGTGTTCACAAGAAACATTAGTGAACCCACCAACTGTCAGTAAACAATAGCATCCACTTCCTCACCTGAAGTGGCATCCTATTTCCTCCATACTTTCCTTGAGAGACAAACAATTCCCCATCAACTTGCCATACTTCCAATCTGAGGAAGTAGTGCATGAGACCCATGTCCTTCATTTCAACCTATCTTGCAAGGTACTCCTTGCAAGATTTGATCAGTTGCTCATCGCTAGTTAAAATCAAATCATCAACATATAAGTCAATAAGCAACAATTTACCTTCTACCAATATATAATAGAGGTTTTCATCTGCTTCACTATTGGTGAAGCTCAAACCAGTGAGAGAGCTATTGATCCTGGTGTACCAACCATGAGGTGATTGCTTGAGACTGTACAATGCTCACTTGAGTTTTCACACATGAGACTCCCAATCAAAAGTCTCGAAGCTTTTTGGTGCTCAATATACACCTCCTCCTCAATAAATACATTGAGGAATGTTGTTTTCTTCATCCATCTAGTGGATCTTCCACCCCATATGTGCAGCCAGAGCAAGAATTGATCTAATAGATGAGTACCTTACTATAGGAGTAAAGGTATCCTTATATTAAATCCCCACAACTCGAGAGTACCCCTTGGCCAAAAATTCATCCTTGTACTTTCCTATGCTTCCTTCTGTTGCATGCTTTACCTTGAAGATCCATCTCAAACCCACAACTGATTTATCTACTGGTCTTGGGACTGCTTCCCAAACACTATTCTTTACAATGGATTCATATTCCTCCACCATTTCACCCACCCATATAGGTTTCTCTACTACTTCCTCGAAAGAGGATGGCTCAATCTCTACAAGCTCAATCATTAGACCAATGTAGCTAGTGTACCAATCTAGTGACCTTCTCTGCCTGCGCTAATTTGAAGTAGCACCCACATTCTCACTCGCATCTTGGACAAGTCTCTCAACTTCCTTATTCCTTTTTCTGTCGTCTCTGGATGGTTTTGTTTGAGTGGTTGTTTCCACTCTATTCTCCTCAACTTGTGGTTGCTCCATAAATTCTTGAGGTTCCTCCTTTGGAGATAAAAGCACCTCTTCTAGTGGAATTTGAAGCTCCCTCTGAAGAGAGCACCACATGGATTTATCTTCATCAAAGTTTACATCCCTTCGCACAACTGTCATTCTAAGGGATGGAAAGTACATACGGTAGTTGTGGGGAGTTTTTGTGTAACCCACAAATACACCTAATTCTGCGATTAGCTCTATCTTCTTCCTTGATTCTTTGGAGACATGACAGTAAGTAGAGGCTCTAAAAAATCTTGAAGTTTGACAGATCTGGCCTTCTCCACGAGAAATCATCCTCCGGTGTAATCATGCCCAGAATCCGATGAAGACTCTAGTTCGGAAAATAGATTGTTGTGTTGCATGCTGCAGCCTACAAATGCAGAGGTAGACCTTGGTCATGCAACATTGCCCTCGTTGCTCCCACAATGCTAAGGTTCTTTCTCTCAGCCACCCCATTCTCCTATGGGTTGTGGGGTGCTATCAACTCTCGTCAAATGCATTCTTTTGCACATAAAATTTTAAATTCATTTGACGTGTACTCACCTCCATTATCGCTTCTGATAGCCTTCACCTTCTTTTCCGTTTCTTTCTCAACTAGTGCCATGAATTTTATAAAATTGGAGGATCTCTCATCCTTCTTCCGCATGAAGAAGATCCAAAACTTTTGTGAGAAGTCATCAATAAAAGTGAAAAAATATGTGTGCCTGACAGTGGAGGTTGTCGAGAAAGGTCCACAAACATCAGAGTGGATCCTTTCAAGGAATGCATGTGCTTTGTTGTCCCGATCATGGAATATGGATTTTGTGTACTTCCCCAAAGTACATCCTTTTCATACATCATGTTGAACAAGTGCTCCTTTGGGGAGGCTTTTGGGTACTTGTTGCATGATCTTCAAAGCGCCATGATGCAAATGTCCAAGTATTTTATGCCAAAGTTCACCAACATCGTGGCTCTGCACCTTCTCTGCCTTTGTGCTCAATGCAACATAATCCTACACATCTATCTTATACAAGTTCTCCACACGAACCCCGATTTGCTTCACCTGTCCCGTGGCTATGTGTCTCAAGAATGTCTTTCCTTTGTTGATAATCAAGGTCTTCCAAAACTGCAACAGAGATGATATTTTTCTTTAGGCCCAAAACGAACATAACATCCTTGACCCTGAGGGGAGCCCGACTCCCTTTTAAAGGTGACTATACCAATCTCGGTCATGCTATACCTTTCGCCGCCCCCCATCTCGATGTGCATCTACAAATATTTTTCTTCCAAGACACTGAAAAAGTCTTTATTCCTCGTTGTGTGGAACAATGCACCTAAGTCCAAGTACCACACGCTCCTAATGATTGTGTTGGTCATGCACGCCATGAGGGTAAAGTCAAACTCAAACTATTGTTGTCTCCAATTTAAACCCAATTAGATCTTGCCTCCTTCTTTCAATTTCACCTTATACTTCCTCTCATACTCTCATGATAAAAAATTGTTTCCTTAAATTTTCTTGTTCACCCTATGTTAAGTTAGTTGTTATAATAATCATTATAAATTATAGAAATTATGGTATTAAATAAAGATTTGAATTCTAATCTTAAATTAATTTTTTTACATAACTATAAATTATAATTATTATTATAATAATCATTACTATTAAAAAAATAAAATAAAAAATAAAAAATTAAAAGACAAATCAAATAAAATATAATTAAATAAAAATTAAACATTAATTAAATAAAATATTATTTTTTAATTAAACGAAAACATAATGCACATGAACTATATTAATTAATTAATTAAAAAAAAAAATCAAATAATAACAAAATTGAAAAATCTTTAACTTACCCTACCTACCTCCGAGTCCTCACTTAAACATTAAAGAGGCTCCTCGTGAGCTCTCCACCGTAACATTGAAGAGGCACGCGGAACCCCAAGGCATCGGGCCTGAATACATTCAATTTCTTCTTTCCTGCGCAGACCCGACAAGGGGGTAATAAACTACGTTTAAAAGAACTTTATATATATATATATATATATATATATTTTTGAAACTTAAATTTTATATATATATATATATATATATATATATATATATAATTTATTTATTTGAAACTTAAATTTATATATTATTGATCTTTTATATAAAATTATAATGTTTAAATTGTTTAAAAATTTAATTAAATCTTAGAGCAAAATAAAAATTTGGAATTTATAATTAAGTAAGTAAAAGAGAGTAAGTTAAATTTATATATTATATATTATTGAGATTTTATACAAGATTAAATATATATATATATATATATATATATATATATTATGAAAGTTTTATTTCTAATGGTTGGGTGAAGAAATTGGGTAAGCATCAATTTAGCATGGGAGGAGAATTGAGATTTCATGGCAGCTTTTAAAAAATGCAAGCAATCAATATTTAAAAGGGAAAGTCACATCAAATTTATTAATTTTATTAATTTGGATTTTATCTTGAGTTTCTAGAAAATTAAATACATCATTTATGACCTAATATTTTATATAGTGGGAAAATTCTATTGGGTCTCACCTAAGGTAAAAAATAATTTTCATTAATAATGTACATGAGATAATGGGGAGAACATTATGAAATGTAAGTTTATGGTCTAATTTCATTTATTATAATATTTTATATTAGAGAAATCATCTATAGCTTTTCTTTTGATGCAGGAAATATTATTTAAAGGATTTTTAACGTGGAGGATTTGAGCGGGGATTTATTTAAATAATGGAATATGTATTACATTTACTCAAAATAATTATCATTAATGTAATTTCATTCGGGAAGTTATGAGAACTAAAAATGAAATGAACTTCCAGACATTTAAAAAAAAAGATGTAGAAGATTGTTGTAGAGAGCTTTTTGGGCAAAGATCTTTTTGGCAGGTTAGAGGATGGTAGCTCTGAGGAAGAAGACTTTAACTATTACAACCATCTTGTACATGCTGCAAATAGTCTCCTTCAGTGTGACATGGAGATTTTATTAATAATATTATAATTCACTTCTTTTATCTTCTTCCCTTGTGTTCTTTTTAATTTCGATGCACTAGTTCATTGTTCTAGAAGGGTGGCTTAACTTGATTATGCATTATTCTTGAACACATTAAATGATTTTAAATATTTTGGAATACTTGATATTTGGGGATTTAGAATCATATTTTGAGTTTATTGATTGCAGCTTTAATCTCATGAATACATGATATTGAGGGTTATGTGCACTACAAATTAAAAAGATAAAAAACCCAGTTCTTTAAATTTTATTTCTTTTTTAATTTTATTCTGGTTTTTACTATTTTCCCCTCACTAGAAAACATAAAATTATTAGCCATTATTTGACTTGTTCACATTTTCTAATGTTTCACACATTACATTTAATATAATTTTTCTCTAATATTTATTATTAGAAATTATTAAATTAAATTATTCTAATTGTTATGCAGGTTAAATAATAATAATACTTCATGTTATGTTATTTAAACCACATAGTTCAATTAGATGTATTTAACACTATTGTGCTTTGATTCCTTTATTTTCTTTAATTTTATAGTCTTTGTGAATTATGATATATGTTAATTTACCTCATTTGTCATTAAGGAAGTGATAAGTTTTCATGAGTTATGTACCTACTATTTATTTTTCCCAAAAAACAATATTTTATTTAAAACATTCTTTATTCAATAATTTGGTCTATTTATTTCTTTAATTAGAAAATTTATTTAATTCACATTATTTTACAACGACTATTTAATTTTGATTATCACAAGGGAATACCCCTTGTGGTGAAAGGGAGGCCAACCCGTGTCACCTAGAGTGGGAGGATCTTGGATCCTTAGTGATGTGGTCTTAGGCTATCTTGAGTTACTGGGACAATTTGAGCACCAACAACTATGAAGCCAAAGCTTCACCTGTTGCTCCTCTTGAGATCTTCTTACTTGTCTTCTTGTGTGGACACTTCGTGGCATAGTGCCTGAATTCATGACAATAGAAGCATTTAATTTTTGACAAATCTTTCTTCTTGCCCCCTTAACTGGATTCTGGTTTGGATTGGGATTTATTTCCTTTCACCTTCTTTACCTTTCCATCCAATGCAAAGTTTTCTTCATCCTCGCCCTTGGATGAAGTCCCATCTCCGGAATTCCTCTTTATTTCCTCCTGTACAAAATCATACCATAAGAGCTCCCAATTTTGTAGTTTCTCCCTCTTGTTCACTGAATCTTGTTAGTTATGCCAACTCTTGGGAAGGCGCATAAAGGCTAAGCTTACCAAGTTTTCTTCAGGGACATTAACACCAATGATGTAGGTGTATATTGGTGGCCACCCACCTACTCCATTTGGACTCTGACCATTATTTCTTTTAGTTTTTCGGTTTCCTTAATTGTAGCACAATTTACTATTTTTGGCAATTTTTCGGGTCCTGAACTTCTGGAGCCATTTTGAGGCCCTAAACAATGTTTCTTTGGAAAATAAGCAACTGTAAGACTTTATTTGACATTTGTAGTCGAAAGTTATAGAACTCGGATAGATTTTTCTAACAGGTATCGTATGCATCAAACAGAGATCGTATGCCAAAGTTATGACCCCGGAAAGTTGATGTACCAATTTACTCCAACAGGGCCCATAGTTTTGGCGCTTCATCCCCTAGGGTTAGGTTTTTTGATGTTTCGGGTTCTCCACTATTTCTCAACATTAAATAGGACTTTGAGCCTCATTGTTACACAGTTAAGAGGCATGTAGCAGCCACATCTATTCTGAGAGATAAGCTACCATCACCCGAACAAGTTTATTTCCATTCTGTATGTAATCATATTTCAGTTCTTTGACATCAATGAAGTGAAGTTTTATTTCTACTGCATCTCTGTGGTTATGTTTATATATGTATTATGTTGTGTTCCAGCATAAGTCTATATCAGTGGTATTAGAGTGGTTTTCTCTTTCTCTATTTTTCTTTGCATGTCCCCAACGATGTCAGGATATAAGGATTTAGGGATCAAATTGGTTGAACCTTTGCAAGACCAGCCTCGCAAACCCTGACGTCTTTCCATGGCGGAAAAAAAGAAAGACGAGGGAGTAGGATATCCATTCAAAATATTGCTCGAAGAAGCCCTCAAGCCACAGAGGAACACGATGATGGAAAACTTTTCCCAGATCCTTCAGAGGATGCCCACGTGTGACACATCTTCATCTAGAAGCCACTTTGGAGGCACTATTCCCTTCAAGATACAAGTAAACTTTGATATTACCATATTTGAATGCTAGATAGTTGGAGACGCCGTATATAGATGGTTAAATCTGTTGGAAGGGTATTTTTTGGTTCATGGTTTTTCCAATAGGGAAAATATTACCTTTTTAGTCCTTTAAGCCACCCCCCACATCAAGGAATGGTGTGAAACCTAGTGTGAGCATAAGGACGAGAGGGAACCCTCACTGTTTTCAGCTGCACCCACTTGGATCTCTTTTTAAGACGCCATCAAGGAGAGGTATTTCCTTGTCAGGAGCTATAAAGATAAGTACATAAAGTGGACCACATTACTACAAGAAAGGGACCAAGACTTGCCAGAGTTCATAGATATTTTTCAAACCCTTCACACGAAGTTGGGTATCAAGTATTCTGAGCAGCATTTGGTACTCAAGTACCACGATTTCTTGTACAAATACATCCAAGACGAGATGGAGTTATTAGATATCTCCTAACTTGGTGTCGCCTACCAATACGTTGTCAAGGTCGAGCATACGTTTAAACAAAAGAAGTGAAAATTTGGATCTGTGAATCTCAAGCAAGGGAAAGGTGCCCCCAAATAGAAGAACAAAGGACAAAGCCAAGACAGGGTGACCCAGGACAACCCGTCGAAGATGCAAGAAAAGAAAAAAAACCATGAAGACAAAGAAGGACACAGGAAAGTGTTGTGAGTTCCATAATAGCCCCACTCACAACACAAGTGAGTGTCGAGCCAAGCAATCACTGGTGGCAGAGCGAAAGGCTTCAAACTTAGATGCATGTTCTGACTCTGAGTCAGAACCTAAAAAGGGGAATGACAAAGGGAAGCATATTATTGATGTGGAACCCAATGCCATTGTTGCCACCACCAAGATCTAGAAGATTGAGCCCGAAGATCCAAAGGAGGGGGAGCGTTGGTTCCACTCATAGATGTGGGTGAAGGGTTCGCTACTACACTTCATTGTCGAAAGTGGGAGCCAAAATAACCTCATTTCAATAGATTTCGTGAAGTGATTGGGCTTATCAACCACACCAGACCTGTAGTTGTACACCATTAGGTGTCTTCACCAAGGACGATTTCTTTATGTCAGCCAACAGTGACACCTTCCTTATAACTTCAAGCCCTTCAAGGATGAGGTATTGTGTGATGTTGCTCCTCTTGAAGTTTGTGATGTATTATTACGCCAACCATATTTGTGGAAGTGTCATGTTGTATATGAGTTGAGGCCTCACATTTTTATTATTTAATAGGGAAATAAGTTATACAGGATACCGGAGGTAGCCCCACCTACCGCCATCTCTTTGATCTCTGCTAATCAATGCAATTAGATCATCTCCCATATTGGGAATTTTTTTTTCTTTTTGATTCACTCTTAAAGTAAGGGGAAGATTGTGGCCACATCCATAGCCCCTGGGAATGGTTCCTCCACGTAGTAGAAGTATATGGATAAGGTCATGGAAGAATACATGGACATCTTCTCCTCACCCACAGAGGTACCCTTACATTGTCAAGTCAAGCATTCGATCGATCTGACTCTTGGAGAACCTCTACCCAACGGACTGATATATTGTCACTTCCTTCTAGAAAATAAAGAGATCAAGCAACAAATACAGGATTTTCTACAAAAAGGGCACATCTGACCAAGTTCCTCACCTTGTGGGAACCAGATTGTACTTGTATAGAAGAAGGATGGGACCTGAAGGCTCTACATTGATTATCGGTCACTAAACAAAATCAATGTCAGGAAAAGGTATCAAATCCCATGGATTGATGACATTTTGGGCCAACTCAAATCGGCCAAGTATTTCCAAAAGATCAATCTGAAGTCTGGTTATCACTAGGTTCCAATAGAGCCCATAGATGTATGGAGAACCACCTTCAAATCCTAGGATGGCATTTTTGAATGGTTGGTTATGCCCTTCGGGTTGAAAAATTCCCTTGCTACTTTAATGAGGCTAATGTATGACATATTGCAACCCTTCACCAACTCATTAGTGGTTATTTATCTACAAGAAATCCTCATCTTTAGCAAGAGTTGGAAAGAAAACTTGCAACACATTTGGTGGGTCCTTCAAACCCTGCAGAAGCACAAAACTATGTGCCAACATGGAGAAATGTACGTTTGGCATGAGCTAGGTCTAATATCTAGGTTACATCACAGACGAGTGAGGCATTCATGTGGATTCAACTAAGATCCTAGTAATTTGGGATTGGTCAGCCTTGACCACTCTAACCGAGCTTTGCAAATTTTCAGGCCTTAAATTTTTTATCACAGGTTTGTGTTGAGATTCTCCTCTATCGCTTGGCCTTTGAGTTAGATTACCAAGGATGGAGCGAAATAATTTTTTCCTAGTCCGAGCCCCAACAAAAGGCATTCATTGAGTTGAAAAGATGCCTTTTCTCTGCACCGGTACTCACATTTCCATACCTGCAACAACCATTTTAAATTGAGACAGATGCGTTCGACTATGCTATTAGTGTATTCCTCACATTGCACAGGCATCCAATGACCTATCATAGTGAGATACTTTCTGACACAATTTGGAAGTACTATTGGAAATAATACTGAGGGGGGGGGGGGTGGGGGGTGAATCAATATTTACAGTTCAATAATATTTCATTTCCCAAACAGATTTATATACGCTACTTTGGTGAAGTGAACTTGCATGTACGCGCTACTGTGATTAGAGAAACCATCATGTATCCAGAGAAATTAGGATTTAGTCAATTTATCATGTGTAGATATTTAATTAGTGCATAAGTAACTTATTATACATTAACTATGTGTAGTAAAGATATAATAAACCATAACACATAAGCAACACACATGAACACCAATATTTAAGGTGGAAACCCAATGCGGGAGAAAAGCCACCTACTGCTGTCATCTCTGTCTTCTTTTAATATAAGAAAATTTGTTTACAATCTTGTACTGGTGTAGACTCATACCAGTATGAAGGCACCCACGTACAGAAGGCTACAACCTTCTCTCATTTTCTAGCTTCTACTGGAAGGGAGCTACAACCCCCTAGCTCTTGCACTAGTCGATGTGTTTACTAGTACATAGGCGCCGACCTACAGAAGGCTACGACCTTCTCTCTTCCTCCAGGGACCACGTTTCATTAATTTTCAGACTGGATGCTCCTGGTACACAATAATACAAATGAAGGCATCGTTTCATCAAATTTTCATACTGGATCCATCAGAAACTTTGGAAGTCAAACTACATCAACCAACAATCAGTTAATCTGAACAATTAGATCACTTTCACCAGAACACTATGCTGAACCCAGAAACCTGCATCATCATTCAGAACCAACTGCAACCTCAAAAATCATATATCAAAATGCAGATTCTACTTTACTGAACCCAACCTGCGTGTATACGCTACTTCCTTTATCCAAACTTGGATATACGTTCAAAACTACTGAAACATAAAACTTTCTGAATCAAGTTTGTACCAACCAGCAATATATTGAACATCTACTGTCAATTTACAGAGCTCTAGACAGACAGTAGCAGAGATAACCCTTCTGTTGTTGGGAAAAGTATCCATTCGGAATGCCCCTATCCCACTCTAAGGTGTGATAGTGCCTTAGCAACAAACAAGGAAAACTAATTGAGTATTTCTTCTTTATGAAATGTAAATGAGGAGAAAGGATGTAACTAACCTGTGTCTTCCGCTAGTTTGTTGATCCAATCACTCCTCTCTTCAGTGGCTCCCAGCTCCTTGCTCCTTCACCGGCCCAGCTTCACCGAATTCCTGCAACATCACAAGAGAGAGAAACTACACGAAGATATAGATATACATTCATAAAAAGCTCAAGATCAGATTAAGCTAAACATGTAAGCATAACAAAACATCATTGGTACACAGCATGTAGGAGAAACTCAAATAGTTTATTGATAGAATAAGAAAGTCCAAGAGGAGATACAACCAAGTGAGTTCCGATCCAGCATCTACCTCCCAGCAAAGGAATCCCTTCCTCTCCTCCAACAAAGCATAAACCACCCAATGTACTAATCTCAATCTCAAACCAACAGCAATTCTCTGCAAAGTACAAAATTCCAGCCTCTGGATCTCTGGGATGAGGGATCCATATATAGATGTAAGCAGAGAGGATGAGTCAGCTTATGTTTTGACTTGTGGCTTCTCTCTATCAGTTCTTGCTTCCACTTGGAGGTTGAGAGCCTCTTACTCATCACTAGTCGAATTCATTGAGGCAAGTGTCATTGGAGAAGATTCTGGAAGCTTCCATGGTTTCTCCACCTCATTGAATGACTCTGCCACTTGTCATTTCCCACTCAGCGCACCTGGGTAGTGTATCCAAGTGCGTTGCAATGCACCTAGCCAGTGCATTTGGGTGCTTTGCAACGCAGGCAGCTAATGGAGCTTCTGAATTGATCCTGAATTGACTGTTTCTGAGTGGTTTTTGGTGGAGAACTTCTGGGAGAAGCTGTCATTGGTTGACCTTGTTCCTTTAGGAGTTGTAACAACATCTTTAGGGACTTTGGATCCCTTGGATTATGGACATTTCATGCTTATAGCTGTAAGGCACAAAAATGTCTATAACAGTTGCCCCCTAAAGTATGAGGCCGTTTATCGGGTGAAATGCTTTATTAGGAGGATCCGAAGTTCATTCAATGCTAGGAGGAGACCTGTAATAAGATACAATACAATACATTATTTTTCATATTGTTTTCATGATCTAGCTGAGGTGGGCATTCCCATGCTCAGCTTTATAAATTCATTTTTTATGTACATAGGACAGACAATTGTCTGATGGTAGACTGATGATCTTGCTGAAATCATCATCCTTTGGTAGGATGATTGTCTGTGCTGCAATGCTGTACATGTCAATGTCTTTATTTTCCTGAATATATATCGCAGCTCGGATGGATGAAACTAGATCCGGGGTCTTCAATCTCGTCCGATCTTCACTCTAAGTACAAGTCGATCCATGTGAGAAATGTTTTTGAAGTCGAACATGGAAAGACATCGCTTGATTACCAGTCAATGATGTAAGCTGTTAACAAGCGCGAGAGGAATCACCGATAATGATAATGACCCTCAAGGTACTGTAGTACAATTCACGTGGTGTGAATAAAGGACTTGGCGTCAAACACCACGCAAAATCTTTCGGTCGAAGGTCATTGATGTATACCTGTCGCCGGAAGTGAGAAACTTGCCATTGAGGCATGCAAGCTTCAAAGTACTGAAGGGGGTGTTCCTAGATCAACTTCTTGGATAATGAGCTGATGTCGACAAGAAGCGATCCATCAAAGGAGGGCCTTGATGTATCCCACATCAGTGACACGGAACGGAGCAAATGATTTTGATGGAGGTGAAAACGATCTGATGATATATGGTTCAGGGTGGCGGTCATGAAAGAATGAAGGATAATGTATGGTAGTGGATGGGACACAGTTGACTTCTCTGGATGAATTCTCTTGAACATATCGGCGACACTTGTGTGATGGATCGGTAGCATTTACCCCAAAGGTGGATGGTATGGCGAGACCATGGTGATGTGACCGGTGAGTGAAACAACCCAACCCGACTCAGGCATGGAGTGGAAGTGTCATGTTCAAGAGCGACTTGCTACCAATAAAGGTTCTTTGAGTTTCTTCCCAATTTTTCCCCAGTCATTGCTGACCAGTACCTCTTTATTTTTGTCAAGCTTGAGGAGGATAACATATGCTTGTTCTATAATTTGCCCTTCGGGCAAACCCATCGCTATGTTTTAACGAGCCTAGCGATAGTGAAACTCGTTCTTGTCTAAAGACAAGTTTGTCGCTATTAATGTTTTTTAACGAGTCTAACGACAAAGATAACTCGGTCCTTTTCATTTTTAGAGAGTCTGAAAAGGTACGTAAAGTTAACTTTGGAAGTCCTTTTTCGTCATCTAATCCCTTAAGTCCGAAAAAGTATAAAACAATACAGAAGGGATGAATTTTCGATAATTTTAACGAGCTGAACAAAACAAGCGCTCAATCTTTTTGTGCAATAATCCCTCAGGTCCAAAAAGATTAAAATCTACAGGAGGGATAGCTCTTCCGGTCGCTTTAACGAGCTGGGAGGCCAAAACTCGGCAATCTTTTCATATTTTACGAGTCAGATGAAAAGAGCTTAAAGAAGACTCGTCTTTTGAGGAATGAGTGATAAAATGGGTAGCAGCTGATTCCAGGTAAGGGTTGGAATTTTCCAAGCACGGCAGTGTCACAAGGATGGCTAGTGAAATCACTCTTCGCAGCTGTTCCTCAAAATGGGTAAACAATCAAGTGGAGGTGAATGATCGGCCAATGGAAAAGTGGAGGTGACGGTGCAAACACGACCAAGGCTTTAATGGATGATAATGTTACATTCATGGTGGTTATTTACCGGAGGATAGTTCATTTTTTAACGAGCTTAAACGCGGGTTGAAACACTTGCTCGATCTTATGTTTATTTTTTAACGAGCATGAACTATGCGCTAAAACTGCTCGATAATCCAGTCATATGATAAGAATGTCTCATGTAAGATTCCATTTTTTATGGAGCTTGTGCCTTACAAAGCTATGCCCCGCATCCTTTCGTTATGCAAGTTTGGAAATGACTAATCCTATGAGTTTAAAGGGTTAGACCTACAAGTTTAAAGGGAGGACCTAAAAATTTAAAAAATAAATAGCCGCCCCTTGCTTGCACTCCAAAAGGTTCGCATGCCTCCAGGTATAAAGTAGAGTTTCAAGGTTACCCCTCAATTTGCAGGAAAAACATTTATTTAACCGGGAGAGGCCTACCTCTTTAAGGTTACCAAAGATTGTTTTGTTAATCTTTCAAACAAAACATTTCTTCAGCGATGTCTACCGAGATAGACAAAGGTGAGTGACAACGAGCGCCAAACACATAACTTTGACAAAAGAATCTTATTCTGGAATAACCCCTCTTCCAAGACGGACGGGGTACAGACTAGTCATATTCTCCTGCGGAAACCTACCCTATACTCGAAGTTTTCCTGTCGAAGCAGACCAGGATGCATGCTCCCTAGGTTCCAGTCATATCCTTCCGAATCACTCGCGCTCATCGGGAGGACGGACCGTGGGTTGAGACATTTCTTGCGTGAAGATACCATTTAGGGACGGTATATGACTATTTGCGATGCGTGATCCAGGAAATGAAAGCTGGTCCACGAGCTTGACCACTCTTCCTTCGTGCGGAAAACACATTACTCTAAAGAGTGAGGAGACGATGGCTCCCATGCAATACATATAGTCTCGTCCAAGGAGTAGGTTGTAATCCAAGGGTCCTTGAACGACCATCACGTTCATTTGAACGATCTTCCCTTTCAATGTGATAGGCACATTGGGGAGGATCCCTAAAGGTCGACTGGTTCCTTTATCAAAGCCTGTCAGATTTCTCATTTCAGGCAAAAGCGCTGGTGAACCAAGCACTTTCCAAGCAATAGAGGAAAGGATACTCACAGATGCCCCCTCATCAATGATGGTGCCAGCCATGACCATTCTGTATATTTGGACGATAATTATGAATGGTATGCTTGCTGGCAAACGGGGTCTGCCTAGTTGGTTCCAGTCCAAGGAGACAACTAGGTTGCTTGGAGGTGGGACTGAGTAGACGGTCGGGTATCGCTCTGACGAAATTCCTTCCTGCGATAAAGGAATGGGTGGATTGCCCCCGTGCTCGTCGGAGTCCGTGTTGATGAAGAGAATTTGGATGGTGTCATTTTTATCCTCTTCAGTGACTGTGTCATTCGAAGATAAATCCTCTGAAGGCAAGACCGGGTCAACTGCCGCCTCGACCTTTTGACTTTCGTCGGGTATGGATTCAGCTGGTTCATCTTCAATGACCGGCGCTTCAGCTGACCACTTGAGCGGGCCAGATGGATTCTCAACTAACGAAGGACTCGACAAGAGTTTTTTATATCCAGGAGGAAGTCGTAACGGTGAAACCGAACGATCATCCAAAACTCTTTTCGCTTCGTCTAAGAAGGGACAACGGTGGATGGCGTGGTTGCCTTCGCACAGTCTACAGGGAAATCTAGCTCTCCCTTTTTGTCCAGGGACTTCACTTTCGCTAGTTGACGGTGTGCATTCAACATGGCTATCAGAGGTTGATGCCACCAGATTGTGCAAACGGGGAGACCAGTCCCTTAGTATCCGAGGGATGTAGGGACAATTTCTGTGGAAGTGGTCTCCCTTGCATATGACACATGGCGATTTAGGTCTAGTCAGTGCTGTGTGTGGATTTTTGTTAGACGACACTTGTTTGCCCCCAGTCGCTTTTGGCTCCTTCTTCTTCTTCTCTTTCTTCTTCTTTTCCTTCTTCTCCTTAGGAACTTGGTTTTTATCTTTACCAGTCCTGTCAAGCGAAGAGGAAGGAGGAGAGGAAGAATTAGAGGAAGTAGAAGGCTGGTGGGTAACTCTGGACTGGTCTAATTGCTGATTCGACTGTTCAGGAATAGTGGTGTTCTGAACGACATTGGTCGAGAAGAGCCAGACCGACAAGCCAATTGTCAGTCCTGGAAGCGACAATGTGGCCATATGGGGCGCACCAATATCTCCCCAAGAGGAGAAGGGACTAGGATTTCCACCAAGGGGAATTCCTTGGTTGGTAGGCTCCATTTTCTCAACCTAAAGATCAACGCAGGAAAAAGGGTATGAATATTCCGTTTAAAATAAATTTTAACGACGCTTGGACACAACTTGCTTTTTCAATTTTAAAGAGTCGAGAAAAAGAAAAAGATGACTCTAGTCGCCTTTGATGTTTTAACGAGCCCGAAGTGACAAATGCTCGGATGGACTTTTTCCGTTATAGAGTCTGAAAAAGGCCAAAAGGAACTGCTCTGGAGATCTAGGTAGAGGGTGTGCCAAACTTTTCGCAAAACCGCAGAATACTTTTTAAGGTACGGGCGGTCAATCTTCCCGAATGCTGTGTTCAGTGCATTGCGATCAGTAGGGCGGCCGACACGGCTTCCTATGGATAAAGGTTTTATGCCTATAGGGGTCTCCCAATATATACTCGACGGTACGTGGGAGCACAATCCGTACTGGCGCTTATCGTCTCTCAGGAGGAATCACCCAACCATCAGCGAGATCGACAGTCACCAGGTTTTACGACGCCGGAACACGTCTCTAGTCTAGACCTCTATGTTGTGCGTTAAGTAACAAAGCGTTGTTAAGTTCATTCAATTTATTTTAGGTTGATCTTTCTTAGAAGTTTGCCTTTTTGGATCACCACAAGATGTATGATACAATTCCTAAATGCAGTCTAAAGATGATAAGCAAGCATTTATCTCTTTTCAACAATGAAAATCCTAGCTACAAGGGGAAAAGAAAGACACAATCTTTTCTCAAAGAGCAAAGAGCACACTGTAAATGCAATTTTCCTAAATCAACATACAAACTGTCAAAATGCAAATGCACATATGCATGTATTTGTTTTCTCTTTCTTAATATTGATGCCTAAAAAGAAAGCTGTTGTACAAATTTGAATTCGATTTCAAGTGAAAACACAAACAAGTTTCTTTTTGAACTCAAAAAGACGATTACGACACTTTATGATTTTGAAGTAAACACTTGTTTCAACACTAGAAATGCATAAATTCAAACCAAAAGACAAAAGTAAAAGCGTAATCAACTGTGAACAGCAAACAAACTTACTCCTAAGATCAAAACGACACTTACGACAGGTCTAGATCTAAGGGTGACAGTATGACTAGTTTACTTTTGTAATGGGAAACTGCAGATGATGTAACAAATACACAAAGAACAAATACAGTTTCTTTATACAACTGAGGTGGAATTAAGGCAAAGAAAAGGGGTTTTAGATAGGTACACACACTGATAACAGGCTGCAAAAAACAGAGATAAAACTGAACACAAGGATGCAAAGAACCACAGCTGCACAAGGCAAAGGCTGATCAGCGCACCCTCAGCACAGAGAAACTGAACTTCAGCGCAGGTAGCCCACTCGGGACCTGCGTTGAAATGCAGAGTCTCTTCACAGAGCCTGCGCTGAAGCAGAAACGAGAATTGTCTCTGGGTTCTGGGTCACGGTTTGCAGTTTAATCTACAGTTTTTGGCCGGATAAAAGCTATCAATTAGGTACAATTAGGAGGATGATTTAAAGGAGGACTAAGATCTATCACAAAGGGCTGTTAGAGCACTTGTGGATCAGCTGTTCAGATCATAAAAACAGGCCCAGTGAGTGGACTAGAGTGGCAGATCTCTACTTTGCATTTGTAAATGGCAAATGCATTTCGATTCGACGCTCCTGAGTTTATGAGAAGAACAACAATAGAAACACAAATAAAATAACAAGATACGGTCCCCAGCGGAGTCGCCAATTTGTTGTTGGGAAAAGTATCCATTCGGAATGCCCCTATCCCACTCTAAGGTGTGATAGTGCCTTAGCAACAAACAAGGAAAACTAATTGAGTATTTCTTCTTTATGAAATGTAAATGAGGAGAAAGGATGTAACTAACCTGTGTCTTCCGCTAGTTTTTTGATCCAATCACTCCTCTCTTCAGTGGCTCCCAGCTCCTTGCTCCTTCACCGGCCCAGCTTCACCGAATTCCTGCAAGATCACAAGAGAGAGAAACTACACAAAGATATAGATATACATTCATAAAAAGCCCAAGATCAGATTAAGCTAAACATGTAAGCATAACAAAACATCATTAGTACACAGCATGTAGGAGAAACTCAAATAGTTTATTGATAGAATAAGAAAGTCCAAGAGGAGATAAAACCAAGTGAGTTCCGATCCAGCATCTACCTCCCAGCAAAGGAATCCCTTCCTCTCCTCCAACAAAGCATAAATCACCCAATGTACTAATCTCAATCTCAAACCAACAGCAATTCTCTGCAAAGTACAAAATTCCAGCCTCTAGATCTCTGGGATGAGGGATCCATATATAGATGTAAGCAGAGAGGATGAGTCAACTTATGTTTTGACTTGTGGCTTCTCTCTGTCAGTTCTTGCTTCCACTTGGAGGTTGAGAGCCTCTTACTCATCACTAGTCGAATTCATTGAGGCAAGTGTCATTGGAGAAGATTCTAGAAGCTTCCATGGTCTCTCCACCTCGTTGAATGACTCTGCCACTTGTCATTTCCCGCTCAGCGCACCTGGGTAGTGTATCCAAGTGCGTTGCAATGCACCTAGCCAGTGCATTTGGGTGCTTTGCAACACAGGCAGCTAGTGGAGCTTCTGAATTGATCCTGAATTGACTGTTTCTGAGTGGTTTTTGGTGGAGAACTTCTGGGAGAAGCTGTCATTGGTTGACCTTGTTCCTTTAGGAGTTGTAACAACATCTTTAGGGACTTTGGATCCCTTGGATTATGGACATTTCATGCTTATAGCTGTAAGGCACAAAAATGTCTATAACACCTTCTCATTTAAACAATTAATCAATCAGACACCAAAATCCTTATGCATTTAGATTCACATTCAGATCTAAGAAGACTTCATTGACATACAATAGTGAAAAAGAATAATTGATCAGATAGATCAATCATTTCTGAAGAATAGGCTTTTATTTTGTATATGCTACTTGGAAGAGTTGAACCTGCGTGTATATGCACCTTTACCGAGGTGAACCAACGTATAGATCTACAAATATTAACTCACAACTTCGCTGCTATTCCAAACTTCAGACATACCCAGATCATGACATTTAAAGAATAAAACAGGTGTATGCAATTAGATTAGCCCAACTAAAATTAGATCATTCAATGATAAGTCATTTCAGGTCTCATGATCTTGATCCAACATTAAATACAAGGTGCACAAAATATTTCAGATCATATCACAAACATAGCCCCTACAACATAAAATATACTTCAGATAGAAGTATTCCTGAGAAACTATTTCACTTGCACACATTGGCCCTTTGATCTCCTCCTCCTTATATATTTTTTGGCCTATCTCAATACCTCGGACCAAAACCACACTTAGGACTAGTGGTATTCTTGGATGTGATCAAATATTCTTTACTCTACTCAATATTGTGGGCTAATACCATGGTATTGACCCTTGGTATTATTTACTCTTTAATTTCCTTGATTTTCCAACCTATATGTGCTTTTCCTCTTGTGAAAGTGTGTGCATACGTATACACTCTTTTTGTTATGTGAACCTGCGTGTATACGCTCCTTTGACAAAGTGGACCTACGTATACATCTTAGACTACTTTACACCATCCATTTCCTTCAACTTCTTCATTTTGATTAGTGGACCTTAGTTCCATCTTCCTGTTCTTCTATACTAATGCCTTGTTACCTCTGAAATGATCTGTTACACTGTGAGTTTCCTTTCAAAAACTGAACTAACCTGTGAGTGAGTTACCATCAAGAACAACACTTGTATCATAATGCCAACAATCTCCCCCTTTGGACTTGATGGAAACCATGTTGGTGTCGATTACAGCAAGTTGTAGAAACTGTTAAAGATAAAAAGAAACACCAAAATACTCTCCCCCTTTGAAATCAAGGGCAAAGGGCGAACCAAGATACTCTCCCCCTTTGATATACATTATGCTATCCATGCTCCCCCTGAGTACATGTAGAGTCTACAGAGATATGTTTAAAAGTAATAACATGACTCTATAACTCAACTAAGTGAGTATGACCTCCCTATGACCAAAGACTCATACATACATCAATCTCCCAACCAAGTGGGGATACATCAAATTTAACTCATCCACCCAACCAAGTGGGGATATACCAATTGCTTATACATAACTGAAATATAGGAATTATTACATCATCCTTCCCATGCATAGCGGGGATACAAAATTACATCATATGTCTAATAGGAATCATTCAAAAATAGACTATGTCAGACAGAGACATATTACCCCCTAGATCTTTTACATGACCTATGCATCAATTGATATGAATATCTGAAACCAGAGTTGAATCAACAACCATAATGCCAATAATGAAAAATGTTTGTGAAGGCTAATGCTCCCCCTAAACCTGTGCTACCTATGCATTGTCAATAAAAAATTCATCAAGGCATCATCGTCAGTGAGATAAAAAACAATGAACAAAGCATATCGTTAGACTGTAATCATCAATATCAGACTGAGCACCCATATCAGAGTCTGACCCATTGTTTTTCTATCAGAAAAACATATACGCTTCTGCAGCCACAGAAACCCGCGTATATACACGATTATCCTTCATGAAACCTGTGTATATGAACCTTCCTCTGAAAAATTGGATTTAACATCAAGATGATGCAACAACTACTCCCAACTTTTGTATGAGATATTCAAATGTTTCTCTGGGAAGTAGTTTGGTGAATATATCAACAACCTGTTATTTGGTGGGAACATACTCCAATTTAACCTTTTGTTCAAGCACTTGTTCTCGTAGAAAATGGTACTTAATGGGTATGTGCTTTGTTTTAGAGTGCATGACAGGATATTTCGAAATACTGATGGCACTTGTATTATCACATAGAATGAAGATGGGTGGAGTACATGTGATATGAATGTTTTGTAATGTTTGCACCAACCAAAGTAGTTGTGTGCAACAAGATGCAACAACCCCATATTCTGCTTCAGTTGTAGATAAGGCAATCAAACTTTGTTTCTTGCTGAACCAAGACACTAACTGTGAACCCATATAGAATGCACCTCCACTAGTTCTCTTTCAATCATCAACATTTCCTGCCCAATCTGCATTTGTATATGCATGAAGAGTAAGATCTGTATCTTTAGGATACCATAGACCAAAGTCTTGATTTCCTTGAAGATATTTGAATATTCTTTTTACAGCCTGAAGATGTGATTCCTTTGGATTTGCTTGGAACATTCTAACTATTCCTACTGCATGCATGATATCAGGTCTGGTACCTATTAGATAAAGCAAACTTCCAATCATAGATTTGTAAGTTGGTTGGTTTACTCTTGGTGATTCATCGTTAGAACTGAGACTACATCCTATTACTATTGGAGTACATACTAGTTTAGAAACTTCCATTCCATACTTCTTCAAGATCTATTTGAGATATTTGGCTTGTGAAAGAAAAATACCATCTTTTGTTTGTTGTACTTGTATACCAAGAAAATAAGTAAGTTCACCAAGTAAGGAAATTTCAAATTCTTGCTGCATAACCGAAGAAAGTTCTGACTCATAGATTCTTCATTGCTACCAAAGATGATATCATCAACATAAACAACAATAATTAATAATTTATCATTTTCAATCTTTACATATAAGTTATTGTTTGTAGAACCTTTTATGAAACCTTGTTGTTGTAGATATTTGTCAAGGCAATAATACCAAGCCCTTAGAGCCTCTTTCAGACCATAAAGAGCCTTTTTGAGCTTGCATACAAGTTTTGCATCATTTCCTAGAATGAATCCTTCTGGTTGCTCAATATAAACTTCTTCTAAATATCCATTAAGAAAAACTAATTTTACATCCATTTGATATAATTTAAATTTTCAAAAACTAGAAAGAGCAAGAAACATTCTTATGGCTTCAAGTCTAGCAACAAGTGCAAAAGTTTCTTCAAAGTCTATACCTTCTTTTTGAGCATATCCTTTACAAACAAGTCTTGCATTGTTTCTAATAACCTCTCCATTTTCATTCAACTTATTCTTAAATATCCACTTTGTTCCTATAACATTTCTATCATGAGGTCTAGTAACTAATTCTCAAGTATCATTATTTTCAATTTGGTCAAGTTCTTCATCCATGGTCTTAACCCAACATTTGTCTTTGCTAGTTTCATTTAAATTCTTTGGTTTTATGGAGGATAGTAATGCAAGATAACTTGAGGTCCCTATAGGAGTTCTTCTTGTCTGTACTCCAGACCCTTTTTCTCCCAGTATTTGAGATTCTGGATGATTCTTTTGAACATACCTAGATGAAGTTTTTTCCCTGTCTGGTGTATCTTATTCTAGTGCTTCATTGGTTTCATCCTCTATATCATTTTGATTTGATACAAGAAAGCATTCACCATCTTCCTCATTGTCATAATCCTCTGTTGATTTCATGTGTTCCAGATTTCTGCATGCTTCATCAATTACAACGTCAATGCATTCAACAATTTTTAGAAGTCTTTTATTATAACATTTGTATCCTTTACTCTTGGATGAATAACCAAGAAGAATTCCTTCATCTGCTCTGGGTTCAAACTTACCAAGTTTTTCATTAGTCCTTTTGATGAAGCATTTGCTTCCAAAAAGTCTAAAGTGTTTTACAGTAGGAGGCTTACCATACCAAAGTTTAGATGCAGTTTGATTGCTATTTACTCGAACATTCAATTTGTTGAGAATAGTCACAGCATCAAATGCAGCTTCACCCTAGAAGGTTGCAAGAGTTCCAGATTCATCAAGCATAGCTCGAGCCAATTGTTGAACTTTTCTGTTCATTCTTTCCACTACGCCATTTTGTTGAGGAGTTCTAATGACCAAGAACTGCCTTTTTATTCCATGTTGTTCACAAAAATCAAAGAATTCATCTAATATGAATTCTCCCCCTTGATCATATTTGAGACATTTGATTTTTCAATCTGATTCATTTTCAACTAAAGCTTTGAAGGCTTTAAAATTTTCAAATGCATCATGACGCAGGAGCATTTAGACCTAGTCAACAATGTGATGGAATGATCACATGTTGTGACTAACAAGGGGTTGGAAGATAAGAGATTAGTTAATTTTATTTATTTAAATGTGTGAGAGTGTTTATTTATTGTGCAATATGAGAAAAGAGCATAGTGGTTGATTGATCCGCCCTGTGTGGAGATCAAGCCAAGTAGTCAGATTTATTTGGTTTTGAATAGGATATGAGGGATTTGAAAGCTTAATTTAGCATTTGTTTTAGAAAGGAGTGGAGTTGAAGAGATTCCTTAGGAGAGAGTGAGATATTTCTAGATCTAAACCAAAATTAGTTCATGAATCCACTTTTGTATAAATATAGCCTTTTTGTATAATTCAGAGGTTAACTAGGTTAGTTGAAGAGATCAACTAAAGTTTAGGAGAAAGAGGTTAGCTAGATTGGAGTTGAGTAAGAGAGAGCGATGATTTCAAGACAGACACAAGGGTTTTTTTATTGTTGTAATCAAGCCAAAGGGCCGAGGCCCTGTAGCTTTATTATATTGAATAAATAATTGTATGTGCATAAATGTGTTATTCTTTTGAAACCCTTCGCTTGTCTCTGTATATTTGCCCGAGGAACAATTCGAGCATTCTTCTCTATTTTTATTTCTTAAGTTATAAATCACAACGTTCAAATCATAATTGGGGTCCTTAGTGTTAATAGCATTGTTTGAATAGCTTTAAAACCCAATCGTCAATCAAAGATATCACAGAGAGTTTATATACAGAGTCATGGTTGTGAAATAGAGAATGGCAGAGAAACTGTGTTAAAGTGTAAATTCACCAAATACAATCGAGGTCAAGTCCAAGAGGCATAGACAGATCAATGCACAGTGACTGTTGGATCTTGGAGATCAACGGACGAGGTCAAAGGAATTAAGCAGCTAAGATTAAGTCGCATAGGACTGAGTTGAGAGATGAACGGTGGAGATAAGTTTAAGCTTTAGTAGAAGAGGAATCCGGAGGAGCCATTGATGGTAGGAGATCTACGGTCATCGCATGACATAGGAGTGCAAGCATTAATTGGTGGAAGGGGTTTCCATAAGCAGTAAGCGGATTATCGAGCAACCAAAAAATGGTATGTGGTATTTGGGTTAGTCACCTGATACCATTCATTGACCGACGTGTGGCAGGAGACTGGAGAGAAAAAACCGCTTTATTGGGCAGTTATTCCTCTTACAAGTTATCCACCCGATATCAACATCAACAGTTAGATCAATAGAGGTTGATTGAACGGTTGAGATCGAGTGAACTATTTGGCCAGATCAGGCTAAGCGACAACCGTCGAATCGAGCGCCAGATCAACGGTCAAGATTTAATTGCAAATCACATTAGACAAAGGTTAAGGGACGACGGAGATGGAATAGCGATATTGCATAGTGCGATGAAGCACTGGCCGATCAAAGATTGGAGATAACGAAGGATGGTGGAGAATAAAGCGGAAAGGTTTGGTATTAGTAGATCAGAGAGATTTGTATATGCGGTTTTAATGCATTTGAAGTCCGACTTATGTGTTCAAAGCGAGTTTCTTGTGTATTTCTTTGTATTCCGAGATTTTGTAAGGTCATGTTTTTATTAATCATTGATCGGGTGTATAGATAGAATTTCTAATGTTTTAGATTCTGATAGTTTGATGGGGTATTGTTATGGAAAGTTGGTTTTTAAAAGCACTTCCAATGCAAATGTGGCCTTAGCTCATAGGTTCACATGGGATTTTAAGGGATGTTAGTCAGCTAGCATCAATTTTTGGTATCAGAGCTAGATCAATGCTCTGTAGAGATTGGTTGAGAGACTGAATTTTAATTCCAACATATGTATAATTGCATTGAAGTGAATTTGATACATATGGGGATCAGACTACAAAGGACACTGAGATCATAATGGGGAAACAATGAATTTTCTGATGAAGGTCTGGTAAGAATGTTTATTTTGATAATTTTTCAAAGATGTGTTTTGAATGTCTAAAGAAAAACAAGGGATTGAAATTTCAAAGGAGATGTTTTCCTTTCAAGAAAATAAAATTTCCATGTAAGTTGATTGAATGATTGGTTTGATAAAAGGAAAATTGAAGTAGAAGGTTTAGAAGTTAAAACTAAATAGAAGAGTGGTTTTCTATGGCATTGAAGTCATTTAAATGATTTGAAGAATTTTATGAAAACTGAGAATGATTGAGGATTTCTTAAAGAATTGTTGAAGACAATGATATCGATAGATAAAGGAACAGTTAGACTGAAGGTTGGATTCAATAGATCTGGAAAGAGAGTCATTACAAGGAATGAATTTTGAAATTTGTAGAAGAAAAACAGGATTTGCTCATAAAAAGGTTATCAGAAGGAATTGATAGTGTCTGTCATGAATTGGTAAAAAATAATTGAAATTCGGATCTAATCTTACTTGATCGTGAAAGCCGAAGAGTCCATTATGAAAAGTAAAATGGGAAATAGTTGTTGGTTGTATGGAGTCTTTTGAATGGAAAGTATAAATGAAATAGTTAACAGATGAATCTTTTGGCAAAGATTTAACTGATGGAGTGGGAATTGGTTTTAAGAAATATTTGAAGGAAAAGTTGCAGGTTTAAAAGGTTACTTTGATGTATCTTGAGATAATATTGTACAGGTCAATAGAAGTAGTGGAATTGCTGAAAGGTAGAATGAGTTGTACCCACATCATAGCATATGAGCTATGTTAAAGAAGATAGAGCAAGAAGAACTCTCAGATGAGTAAAGGTGATAGTACCCAACAGTAAATGAAATTACTGAATGAAAGAAGGAAGTGAGCAATTGAAGATGCAGAGCCTAGAGTAAGGAGTGTTCAAGAGGAGATGAGAACAACTTCCAATTGTGGTTGGGTAGAAGTTGTTGAGGCAGCTCCAAAATTGTGATTATGGGTAGAGTTGTCTTAAAGATGACAATTCCAGCAAGAGGAGTGCTGGGTAGAATTGTTAATCAGTGAAAGGTTCAAGGAAAGAACCAATAGGTGCCAAAAGGCTGAACTTAAAAAAGTTTGGTGAGGCATAAAGGAGACTTGTTATTGATGAAAAAGGCTAGTTGCAGCTAACTAGTGAACAAGGAAAGTTCACCAAAGGAAGAAATGGAACTGACTGTTGGTAGTTATGATAGGGGTATAGAGGAAAGTTAGAAGCAGAGGAAAAAGAATGCTGAAGCAGTTGGACTCAAAGGAATGAGTAAAGAAGAAAGGAAAATAGAGTTGGCTGAGATGAATATAGAACTCAGTTGTTTGAAGAAGTTGGTATTGAAAGGAATTAGAGAAAAATGGAAAAAAGGATTTTATGTGGGAAAAAAAGTTAAATGGCCTATTAGAGAATTGTTTGTTGAGAAATTAATACTCCGAACAGTTGAGGATGAAGGAGTAGAATACATCTGTGAACCAGAGAAAGGATCTCTCCTTGGGGAAGGAGATAGTGATGGCAGTGACGAAGAACTGATCTATGCAGATCAAAATGAGAGGAATGTGTTGGTAACATCTTCATATACAAGAGAATCCCATATTTTTTGGACTAATTATTTCTGTGAATGTAAAATTGCAGGTATGCAGCCTAATGAATTTGAACCTGTGTATGAAAAGGTGAAAGAGGCAAAGGCAAGAAAACCACAAAAGGAGATGCATAAAGACTTTCAAGACTTCAATTGGTGAACGAAATTAAAAGGTATGGCTGAATAGTTGTGTCTTCTCTTAGTGAAAACTTATTGGATCATGTTAGAAGGAATTTTAGTAGGGATAGAAGACCAAGGGGAAATGGAAAAAGGAAAGGAAATAAATGCATTTCAGATTTGTGAAATGAAGAGTAGAAAAACTGACACAGAGAACTCAGCTGAAGAAGTTAAGTCAAGGAAATCTTTGAAAGATCAAAGTCTTATCATAGAAGAGGATGAGACATTGTTATCTTATTTGGATAAACTGACCATTGGAAGAAATTGTGTAGAACAGGAAGGTATTCTACAAACTTATGATGAAATTTCCAAGCATAGTCAAGAAGTTGCAGTCCCAAAAGTTTTCTTTGATGAGGAAGAAATCAGAGATGTTGAGGAAGAATTTCTCAATAACTTAGTGAACTATCAGAATAGTTCAGAGAAACATGAGGAACTGATCACTGAGGCTTCAAATGAAGAGTCTTGTATTTTTGAAATTGACATGTTGTGTATGTTTTCAGGTTTGACAGGTAATGAACAACAATTGGACAATGTGCTTATGCATGTTGGTGAAGAAGTGAGATTACTGAAAGGAATGGCTGAAACAGAAAGATATTTTGAGCATGTATTTAATAATTTTGAGAATGATGGTATTGACAAGGAAATTGTCATGATTAAAGAAGCTGAAGATAACAAAATGAAAGTTTGTGATGATAACCAGAATGAAGTATTTTCAGTCGAGAATCAAAATGAAAGTACTATGGAAATTATGAAGGAATATATGATGATGTTGACAGATATAGAAGTTTAGGAATTCTGTGATTTTAAAGTGGATTATTTTTATGAATCTGTAAACCATGAAGAAGTCTTAAAAAACCAAACTTTTGTTTCTGATGTAGGAGAAGATGAAACAACATCATTTTGTTGCAATAGTATAAGTATAGAAGATGAAAGGATACTTCATAATGATATGCTCCAAGAAATTCTAGCTATTGAATTGTTGAATGATAGCCTTGTGTCAGAACAAGGAACACTGTGTAATGTAGAGGAAAGTATTGGAATGAGAATTGATGACAGTTTCATAACTTTTGTAGAAGGATAGTATAAAGATTTGATGGCAGAATTATCTATGAAGATTGAAAACCATAGCTATTTTGAAACTGACAATTGTGATGGAAATTCTATTTTATACAAGAAGGAGAAGTCATATGTAAATGACATGCTTATTGAATATGAAGGAATTGGCATTTTACTGGAAAATTTATTAGATGAACCTGATAACATAGAGGAAAAGATTATCTTTAATGATAGTGGAAGAGGAGCTGTAGAGTACAAACAACAGTTTGTAAATGGCAGAGGTGAAGAAGAATTGGACAGAAATTTCATAATTTCTATGGTGAGGAGAAATGTACAATAGGTAGATGTCAGTGGAGTTCAGTTGAGAACAAATTGTAAAGAGGAAGTTGAAAAATTGTGGAAGATGAAGACGGTTAAAAAGAGGGACAACAAAGAAGAGAAATTAACAAAAGGAATTTGTATCAGTAAGGAAAGAGGACAACAACAAAATAAGATTTGGAAATCTGGAGGAACGGAAGCGAAGGTGGCAGAAGAATTGATTCAACAACATGATGAAAGTGATGACCAGTTACAAAGTAAAGTTTGGGATACTGGATGATTAGCAGAAGAAACACATGACTAGGAGGTCATGAAAACTTTCAACTTTGAGAGTCTGATGCAGGAGCATTTAGACCTAGTCAGCAATGTGATGGAATGATCACATGTTGTGACTAACAAGGGGTTGGAAGATAAAAGACTAGTTAATTTTATTTATTTAAATGTGTGAGAGTGTTTATTTATTGTCAAATATGAGAAAAGGGCATAGTGGCTGATTGATCCTCCCTGTGTGGAGATCAGGCCAAGTAGTTAGATTTATTTGATTTTGAATAGGATATGAGGGATTTGAAAGCTTAATTTAGCATTTGTTTTAGAAAAGAGTGGAGTTGAAGAGAATCCTTAGGAGAGAGAGAGAGATTTCTGGATCTAAACCAAAATTGGTTCATGAATCCACTTTTGTATAAATATAGTCTTTTTGTATAATTCAGAGGTTAGCTAGGTTAGTTGAAGAGATCAGTTAAAGGTTAGGAGAAAGAGGTTAGCTAGATTGGAGTCGAGTAAGAGAGAGCGAGGATTTAAAGATAGACACAAGGGTTTTTTTATTGTTGTAATCGAGCTAGATGGTCGAGACCCTATAGCTTTATTGTATTGAATAAATAATTCTTTGAGCATAAATGTGTTATTCTCTTGAAACCCTTCGCTTGTCTCTATATATTTTCCTGAGGAAAAATTTGAGCATTCTTCTATGTTTTTATGTCCTAAGTTATAAATCGCAGTGTTCGAACCATAATTGGGGTCCTTAGTGTTAATAACAGTGTTTGAACTACTTTAAAACCCAGTCATCGATCAAAGATATCACAGAGAGTTTATATACGGAGTCGTGGTTGCAAAATAGAGAATGGCAGAGAAACTATGTTATAATGTAAATGCACCAAATACAAGCGAGGTCAAGTCCAAGAGGCATTCAATGCATAGTGACCGTTGGATCTTGGAGATCAATGGACGAGGTTGAAGGAATTGAGTGGCTAAGATTAAGTTGCATAGGATTGAGTTGAGAGATGAACGGTGGAGATGAGTTTAAGATTTAGCGGAAGAGGAATCCAGAGGAGCTGTCAATGGTAGGATATCTACTGTCATTGCATGAAATAGTAGTGTAGGTGTTAATCGGAAGAAGGGGTTTCTATAAGCAGTAAGCATATTATCGGGCAGCCAAAAAATGGTAAGTGGTATTTAGGGCTGGTCACCTGATACCATTCATTGATCGACACATGGTAGGAGACTGGAGAGAGAAAACCATTTTATCGGGAGGTTATTCCTCTTGCAAGTTATCCACCCAATATCAATATCAATCGTCAGATCAAGCAAGGTTGATTGAACGGTTGAGATCGAGTGAACTGTTAGTCAGATTAGGCTAAGCGACAACCATCGGATTGAGTGCCAGATCAACGGTCAAGATTTAATCACAAATTGCATTAGATGAAGGTCAAGGGATGACGGAGATGGAATAATGATATTGTGATAGTGCGATGAAGCACTGGCCGATCGGAGATCGGAGATAACGAAGGACGGTGGAGAATAAAGCATAAAGGTTTGGTATTAGTGGACCCGAGAGATTTGTATATGCGGTTTTAAAGCATTTGAAGTCAAGCTTATGTGTTCAAAGCGGGTTTCTCATGTATTCTTTTGTGTTCCGAGTTTTTGTAAGATCATGTATTTATTAATCATTGATCGGGTGTATAAACGGATCTTCTAATGTTTTGTATTCCGATAGTTTGATGGGGTATTGTTATGGAAAGTTGATTTTTAAAAGTTCTTCCAATGCAAATGTGGCCTTAGCTGATAGGTCCACATGGGATTTTAAGGGATGCTAGTTAGCTGGCATCACATCATCTTTATGCTTTAGTATACCTATCCAACACATTCTAGAAAAATAATCAATGAATAAAATAAAGTATTCTTCTCCACGAAGTGAATTTTTCCTTGTTGGTCCACATAAATCAGTATGGATGAGTTCAAGAGGCTTACATGTTGATCTTTCTTTTTCAATGAAATGAACTCTAGTTTGCTTAGCGACTTGACATGGTCTGGATATGGTATTTTACGGAACGTTGATATCTGGAAGATCACAGACTGCCTTGAGATTGCATGCTTTTCTTATTTGAGAAAAGCTTAGATGCCCCAATCTTCTGTGCCATAACCAATTTTCATTTGTTTTGCTTAGATCACATTGTTGTTGTCCTCCTTTGAGTATGCATAAATTGTTTGGAGTTCTTGTACCTTTGATTACGGTCTTTCCTATATCAAGCTCATGAACCACACATCCATTTGATCGAAACACAACTTCATTTCCTTGATCACACATTTGACTGACACTCAACAAGTTATGCTTTAAACCATCTACATAGATGACATTTCCAGCTTTAACCTTTTATTTCAAGAAAACAAATCTTTTACCTTTAATGACAAATGGTGTGTCATTTCCAAATGAGACATTCTTTTCCTTTTCTAAAGCATTATATGAATGAAGTTTATCTTTATCACCTATCATGTGTTTGGAGCATCCATTGTCGATGTACCACTGATTCTCTTGTCCTTCTGCATACAGAGCTATGCCACATCTTTCTGATTGAGATTCCTTCGTTCTCCATATCTTGGAATTTGATGATGTTTTCACCTTTTGAAGTGTTGGTCAAAATTTGCTCTTGCATTCAGATTCTTCATGACCAAATTTGTTACAAAATAAACATTCTATTTCATCTTCAAGAGGAGAAAAGTTATTATAGGAACTTTTCTTGATTCATGTTACACTCCTTTGATTTTGTGCTTCTCTGGTCATGATGGTTTGTAAGCAACACATTGAGCAACCTTATGTCCAAAGTTATGGCATGAAAAACATTGTCCATTAAAGAAGTTTCTACGGTCATAGAATATTTTGGAATTGTTTACCTGTTGGTTGATGCTTCTATCGATGTTCATCCTTGGAGTAAATTGAGCATGATTTACCTGATGAGTACTTTGAGGCTTTTTCTGATGATTGACATACTGTTCACTAGTCTTTGCTACATCAAGATAGCTTCTGGTGGAGGTTGATGACTTTTGAGATTGGGATGATTCTTCAATGTATCCAATACCTGTCCTTATAAGAGCAGAATGTTGAACTTTGATGATTTCATTTAAAGTTTCCGATCCTTTAGCAAATCTAAGATTAAGAGATTTTGTCTTGTCAAGTTCTTTTCTTAGACCCACAACTTCACATTCTAGTTTTTCATTGTTCTTTTCTCTTTCAGTGAGTTGATGTGTCAATGTATCTATGATCATATTCTTTTCTACTAAATAGATTTTGAGTTTTGTGATTTCTTCAAGAAAGTCTTCCTCTTCTAAGGCATCCAAAAAATCATCATTGTCATAAGCCATGAGTAGTTTATAATCTTGTTTAGTTTCATCTTCATCACTATTAAATAAACCATCACTATCTTCATGAGTATAGTAACTCCTTCTATTAACAACCTGTTTTATATCGCCTTTTGCATATTCCTTTCCCTTTTGATATGTATATTTATGAGGAAATTTGGTAGCATAATGGCCAATTCTACCACAAGCAAAGCATTTGAATGGTAGCTTACCTCTGAATCTTCTGGAACCCCATTGAAGCTTCTTGACAAAATTTACCTCATCTTCTTCTTCTTAAATGTATCATGGTTCATTGTGCATTTACTTTTCTTTTCCCTTTGTTGAAGCTTTAAAAGGGACTTCTCTCATATCTGATGGACCTCCTTTCCTCATTTCAAAGGAAGTTAGAATTCCATTGAGTTGAACCACAGTAATAGTTTGAAGATCTTGTTTTTCTTCTATGGTAGATACTTTTGAATCAAATTTAGAAGACAAAGATCTCAAAATTTTCTCTATTAAAGTAGATTCCTTTATTTCTTCACCCAGATTCTTCATATAATTAGCAATCTCATCTACATGTAAAAAATAACTAGCAATACTCTCATCACTATGCATCTTAAGAGTTTCATACTGAATTGTGAGAGTTTGAAGCTTAGCACGTTTTACCTCGGAGCCTCCTTCCTAGCTCTGAATGATTTTTTCCCATATCTCTTTGGTTGTCTTGAGCTACATGACTTTGACAAATTATGATTCTGATAGACTTTCCAATAAGGTATTGACTGCTTTGGAACTGGTTTCGTATAACTTCTTACCTGCTGAATCTGTAGGTATTGTTGTTGGAAATTGATATCCTCCTTCCACAATTTCCCAAACATTGGCTCCAAGTGATTGAAGATAGGCTCTGGTTCTTATTTTCCAATATACCAAGTTGTTCCCATTCAATATTGGTGGTCTGATAGATCCCATGCCTTTGTAATTGTTCATCTTGAAAGATCTTCCTTCAAGCGATCAAGCTTCTTCCGAAGGACCCGCTCTGATACCAATTGTTGGAAATAATACTGAGAAGGGTGGGGGGGGGGGTGAATCAATATTTATAATTCAATAATATCTCATTTCCCAGACATATTTATATATGCTACTTCGGTGAAGTGAACTTGCGTGTACACGCTACTGTGATTAGAGAAACCAATGTATATCCAGAGAACTTAGGATTTAGTCAATTTATAATGTGTAGATATTTAATCAGTGCATCAGTAACTTATTATACAGTAACTATGTGTAGTAAATACATAATAAACCATCACACATAAGCAACACACAAGAACACCAAGATTTAAGGTGGAAACCCAATGCGGTAGAAAAATCACCTACTACTGTCATCTCTGTCTTCTTTTAATATAAAGAAAATTTGTTTACAATCTTGTACTGGTGCAAACTCATACCAGTATGTAGAAACCCGCCTGTAGAAGGCTACAACCTTTTCTTGTTTTCTAGCTTCTACTGGAAGGGAGCTACAACCCCCTAGATCTTACACTAGCTGATGTGTTTACTAGTATGTAGGCGCTGGCCTATAGAAGGCTACGACCTTCTCTCTTCCTCCAGGGACCACGTTTCATTAATTTTCAGACTGGATGATCCTGGTACTCAACAATACAAATGGAGGCCTCGTTTCATCAAATTTTCAAACTGGACCCATCAAAACTTTGAAACTAAAACTGCATCAACCAATAATTAATTAATCTGAACAATTAGATCACTATCACCAGAACACTGTACTGAACCCAGAAACCTGCATCATCTTTCAGAACCAACTGCAACCTCAAAAATCATACATCATAATGCATACACTACTTTACTGAACCCAACCTACGTGTATACACTACTTCCTTTATCCAAACCTACGTATACCTTCAAAACTACGGAAACATAAAACTTTCTGAATCAAACCTGTACCAACCAACAATATATTGAACATCTACTGTCAATTTACAGATCTCTAGACAGGCGGTAGCAGAGATAACCCTTCTCATTTAAATAATCAATCAATCAGACACCAAACTCCTTATGCATTCAGATTTAAGAAGACTTCATTGGCAAACAACAGTAAAACAACATAACTAATCAGATAGATCAGTCATTTTTGAAGAATATGATTTTATTTTGTATACACTACTTGGAAGAGTCGAACCTACATGTATACATGCCTTTACTGAGTGAACCAACTTATAGATATGAAAATATTAACTCACAACTTCGTTGCTATTATAGATTTTAGACATACACAGATCATGAAATTTAAAGAATAAAACAGGTGTACTCATTGAGATCTACCCCAACCAAAATCAGATCATTTAATGATAAGTCATTTCAGGTCTCATGATCCTGATCCAACATTGAATACAAGGTGCACAAAATATTTCATATCATATCACAAACATAGTCCCTACAACATAAAATATACTTCTAAAGTATTCCTGAGAAGCTCTTTCACTTGCACACGTTTTCCCTTTGATCTTCTCCTCCTTATATAGTTTTTGGCCTATCTCAATACCTCGGACCAAAACCACACTTAGGACCTGTGGTATTCTTGGACGGGATCAAATAGTCATTACTCTGCTCAATATTGTGGGCTAATACCATGGTATTGACCCCTGGTATTCTTTACTCTTGAATTTCCTTGATTTTCCAACCTATACGCACTTTTCCTCTTATGAAAGTGTGTGCATACATATACGCTACTTTTGTTCTATGAACCTGCATGTATACACTCCTTTGACAAAGTGGACTTGCGTATACATCTTAAATTGCTTTACACCATCTTTTTCCTTCAACTTCTTCATTTTGATTAGTGGACCTTAGTTCCATCTTCCTGTTCTTCTGTACCAATGCCCTGTTACCTCTGAAATGGTTTGTTACGCTGTGAGTTGCCTTTTATCAAAAATTGAACTAACATGTGATTGAGTTTCCATCAAGGACAACACTTGTATCATAATGCCAACAAGTACCCCACCTATGATAAAGAGATGTATTCCATCGTGTAGGCTTGCCAACAATGGAAGAATTAAATTCTATGGAAGGAGACGGTCATCCACACTGATCACTGACATCTTCAGTTTATATAGACACAAGGGAAATTGTTGAACGATCGCCATCAGAAGTCATCTACATATCTACAAAAATTCCACTTGAACATTAAATACAAAAAGGGCAGCACCAATCATATTGTAGACTGCCTCAATCGTCCCCCAGTTGCAGCACTGACTACTATTCTCAACTCTTGTGGCCATGAGACCTCTTGATGGTTGCAACTATAAAAAAATGATCCAGAGTTCACCTCCACATACCAGATGCTAGTAGATGGATAGAAAGATCTTGATTTCCATCTCCAGGATGCATTATTAAGCTACTTGGGGCACCTTTGGGTTCCTTCAGGTGAGCGTGCCAATCTGATTTGGGAGGCACACTATAGTCGGGTCACAGAACACTTTGGTGTGGAGAAAACTGTGGTTGTACTACAAAAGTACTTTTATTGGCCAAAACTCAGATAGGATGTTGGGAAATATATCAGATCTTGCACTGCCTGTGCCAACGCCAAGCCAACCATCAAGAAGCAAGGCCTGTACAATCCTTTGCCTACTCCCAGCTAACCTTGGGAATCCATCTCCATGGACTGTATGTTTAGCCTCCCTTCTACCAAGCATGGTAATGACTGTGTATTTGTGGCCGTGGACAAATTTTCTAAGATGGATATATTTGTGGCATGCAAGAAGAGTATCATAGCAGAGGACCCTGCAAAACTTTTCTTTAAAAGAGTGTGGGTATATTTTGGGATCTCGCAAACCATTATATCAGATCGGGATAGCAGGTTCCTGAGAACATTTTGGTCAAGCCTACGGAAAATATTGGACACCAAACTCACTAAGTCGATTGCATTCCATCCCTATAATGATGACCAGATAGAGGTTGTCTGTTATGCAACCAGCTCACAAAATAGAAGAAAAGATAGATCAACGAATTCAAAATCAACCTCTTCGAGGGGGAAACCTCCTTTACATTACACAAATGAGCAATTCTTGGATAATACAAATGACAATACCTCCTTTCTATACATAGGAGCCTAGGGGGTCATAATATAATGAAAGTCGACATAACAATAATAATTTAAGGGCACAACAATAACAATAGTGGGCTTCTATGGGGCACAATAATAACAATATGGAGACAACATGGGTACAACAATAACAATAAGGGGCTACAATGACAATAATAATAAGGGAATACACTAGTATTATAGGGACCTAACATGCTCCTCTCCTTCAAAAAAGTGTTTTCTTCAACGCTTGAGTAGTTATGGATGCTTTTGTATAAAATTATCATCCTCCCATGTGGAATATTAAGCAGGTAAGTTCTTCCACTTGATGAGATACTCTGAAATTGATCGATTTCGTAGCTGTCGAGTTCTTGTTTTAGTGATTGCTTCAGGTTTCAATATGATTTTTCCTTCCTCCCCAAGTTCTAGAAATATTATTCGAAGTGGGAGATTGTCACCTATAACCTTATTTAAGCATGAAACATGGAAAACTGGGTGCACTCGGGATGATGCAGGAAGTTCCAATCTGTATGCCATAGTACCAATATTTTGCAACACCTTGTATGAACCATAATACTATGGTGATAATTTATTATCCTTCTTAGCTTTCTTGAGGGACATTTGTTTGTATGGTTGTAGTCGTAGAAGTACCCAGTCACCTACATCAAAACTTCTTTTGTTGCGATGTTGATCTTCTTGTTGTTTCATTCTATTATGCACCAAAGTCAAGTTATCCTTTAAGAGTTGGAGAACTTTTTGTTGATGCTCGATGTGATATTCCACTTCTTGAACCTTATATTTTTCTCTTAAATATGATGTGATGGATGGTGGATGATATCCATAAAGTGCCATAAATGGGGTCATTTTTACTGCAGTATGGAAGGAAGTGTTATACCACCATTCAACCAGAGGCAACCACTTGACCCATTGTGTCTGTTTATCAGATACAAAGAAACAAAGATATCCTTCCAAACATTTGTTCACTATATCAATTTTCCCATCAAATTAAGGATGATAAGATGAGTTGTGAGCTAACTGAGTACCGAGACAAGAAAATAATTCTATCCAAAAATTTCTAGTGAAAATAGGATCTTTGTCGCTTACAATAATCTTTGGGTTTCCATGTAGCTTTTGAATTATTTCCATAAATGCAGTGGCCACTGTACTGGCTTTAAATGGATGAGATAATGCACAAAATTGTGCATACTTGGTAAGTCTATCAACTACCACCATGATGACACTTTTTCCTTCGGACTTGGGTAAACATGTGATAAAATCCATTGAAACCTCCTCCCAATGTTGACTTGGAATGGATAAAGGTTGTAATATAATTGGGGTCTTAATTGTCTCAACTTTATTTTGTTGGCAAACCAAAAATTCTACCACAAACTTTTGAATATCAGATTTAAGGCCATCCCAAAAAAAATCCTTCTTAACCCTGTGGTAAGTTTTTAAAAATCCTGAATGCCCCCCTAAGGGGTAGGTTTGCAATTCCATAAGGATCCTTTGTTTGAGTTGGGAATTCTTACAGAGGTATAAGCAATCTTTTTACCATAACGAATCATTTTTCCAGCTAAATGTATCAGATGCACTGGGATCTTGCTGCAACTTTTAAATGCGTTCCCACAATTCTTCGTCATTCTTCCATTCATCCATTGCTTTATTTATCCAATCTGGTTGGATAATAGAAATGGCAAAAATCAATGCTTCCACATCCTCATCCTTTCTTGAGAGTGCATCTACAACAACATTTTGCTTCCCTTTTTTTGTAGAGGATTTCAAAGTCATAACCCAACATCTTTGTGACCCATTTTTGTTGTTCTTCTGAAGATAATATTTGTTCTAAAAATTATTTAAGATGATCATGATTCGTTTTCACCCTGAAATGTCTTCCCATTAGGTAAGGTCGCCATTTCTTAAGTGCATGTAGTATTCCCAACATTTCCTTCTCATAAATAGATTTGTGTAAATACTTTCCTTTGATTGGACGACTTTTAAAAGAAATGGGTCTTTCTTCTTGCATCAAAACAACACCAATTCCATTTCCTAAGGCATCACATTCCACAATAAAGGTTTTTGTGGAGTCTGGCATAGCACCGGTGCTTGGCACATTGCCTCTTTAAGATGTTCAAAGGCTTTCGCTGCTTCTGGAGTCCAAGAAAATGCATCTTTCTTTAGTAATGTTGTTAGAGGTGATGCTATTCTCCCATAATTCTTAACAAACTTGCGATAATACCCCGTCAAACAGAGAAATCCTCACAGATGCTTTGTGGATGTGGGGATTTTCCATTCCTTAATGTCTTTAATTTTTCTGGGGTCTATCTTAACACCTTCATGAGATACAATATTACTCAAATATTCCACCTCTTGTACTCCAAAGAAACATTTGAAGGTTTTTTCATCTAATTGTTTCTCCTCCAATAGTTTGAGCACTATATCAACATGTTGAACTTGATCCTTCCAAGACTTGTTGTAGATTAGTATATCATCAAAAAATACTCACAATTTTTCTAAGGAAGGGTTTGAAAATGGAATTCATAAAACCTTGAAATGTAGAAGGTGCATTGGTAAGGCCAAAAGGAATTACCAAAAATTCATAATGACCCTCATGAGTTCTAAATATTGTTTTTAGAATGTCTTCAGTCTTCATTTTGATTTGATGATATCCTGAACGAAGTTCCAACTTGGTGAAGTAAATTTCTCCATGCAATTCATCCGATAATTCATCAATGAATGGAATGGGAAATTTATCTTTAATAATGAGCCTGTTGAGCTCCCTATTATCCAGACACATGCGCCATGATCCATCCTTCTTGTGCACCAATACTACTAGAGCAGAGAAAGAAATCTGATTAGGTTGAATTATACCCGCCTCTAGCATTTCTGTAACCATACATTCAATTTCACTATTTTGGGTATAGGGATATCTGGAAGTCCTGATGTTTTGAGGAACACTTCCCAGAATCAAATGAATAGCATTATCATGATCATGAATAGGTGGGAGGCCTTTGGGAGTCTCAAATACCTTGGAATGATTTTCCAAGACTTTTTGGACATCTAGAGAAATAAATGATTTCGATGTGGGAACCTCTAGCGAACATAATTGTGCAATTATGCCACGGTGTTCTTTCTTCAGAATATTTTTCATGCTATTAGAGCTAGTTATCTTTCCTATTTTCCCTATGATGCCCCTTAATTCAACTTCCTTTCCTTCTGAATTTTTTTTCAAGAAACGTTCTTGAAAATTAAAATCTATTGTACCCAAATATTGTAGCCATTGGACTCCTAGTACAACATCAGCACCACCAATTGGAATGGAAAGAATTTGACTATTCAACACATATTCTCCCATGGATAGCTTGATATTATGGCACTTTCCAGAGTAATTTATGGTTCCTCCATTTGCAACCATCACTTGACACTCTAGTGCTGGATATAGGAAGAAATTCAATTCCTTACAATGAATAAAATTATGGGTACTTCCCGAATCAATCAGCACTATTACCTTTTTCTTCTTGATATGTCCTTTTATCTTAATAGTTTGAGGAGTGGTAATTATGGCCAATGCATTACAAGAGATGGTCAAATTCATTTATTCTTTCTCTAGGGTTTGTTCCTGGTTGTATCCTCTTCTTTTGATGTTTCTTGTTCCTTTTCTTCTTCCTCTTCACAATCTATGTAAAATAATTTCTTCCCAAACACACTTATGACCTTTGTGTATTTTCTATCACAACTGTAAAAAATCCCTTTTTCTCTTTTTTCTTTCAATTATTGTGGTGTCAACCTTGTAGGTTGTGGAAGGCTAGGGGAAACAAAACTTCCATATTTATAGTTGTGATTGGTAGGCTTCTTTGTTGCCATAATTGTGCTTTCAATTTTTCTTGCCAACCTGAATGCCTTCTCCAATGAATCGGGTTCCCAAAGGCGAACTTCATGTTGGATGTTATCCTTTAAAGTCCCTATGAACACATCAATCCTATGCTCCTATAGAATATCTTTTTCCCTTATATTGAATTTTTTGAAGTCCTTAATGTGCTCCACCATTGAACCCTTTTGTTTGAGATTTATCAATTGGCTAAAAAAGGTGTTGCTTTTTGTATCCTCATAACGTGCTATCATTTATGCGGTAAAAATTGACCAAGTGAAAATTTGTTTATGAGAGAAAATCCATCAATACCATACAAACTGATTGGATTCTAAATATAAAGTCACAATGCGTACCTTTTGTGTGTTTTTCACATTATGGAGATTGAAATATTGCTCCATCTGTAGCATCCATGTTATGAGATCTTTACCATCAAACTTCCTCATATCGATATTTGGAAGATGGTGGATCTTCAATCCAATGTTAGAATCTATTAAATCATGACTAACATTTCTTTTTTTCTCATTATGAGTTTCCTCTACTACCTTTTCGCCATTAGGAAGCATTTCTTGTAGCATCTTTACCAAACCTCCTTTCAAACCTTCCATGTCCTTCTTCAAATCTTCAATGTTTACTTCTAAACCATCCATCTTAGCTTCCATGCCATCCATATTAGCTTCCACACCACTCATATTAGCTTCCACGCCTTTCTCTAAACCATCCATCTTAGCTTCTGTTACTTTTTTTGAGAGTGAAATTTGTTGCACTTGGTCTCGTAATTTTGATATATCGTGTTGCATTTATTCCTCTTCTTCATGAGTTATGCTAGAGATTTTAGGTTTCTTACTAGGTTTTTCCATTTTATTTCTTCAGGGCATCAATTAATGATAATTATGGTTCACTATGCCCTTTGAATTCCTTCAAACTAATTTTTCAAACCAAACTTATGCAAAATTTTAAAAAGACTACACAAATTTTTTCGCTTTGTAGGCGCTCGATATTGAATCTATTGTATATTTGTAATTTTGGATCTTTAAGGTCTGAATTTTCATCTTGAGGTAACCCTCTAAGCCATATTTCCAACCCCACAAGTCTGATCAATATTGGATTCTCTAAGAAAGAGTTAGTCCAATTCTCCCACGATGACCTGAGTATAGACTGGTTCAGTAGAGAAAACTTGTATGAAGTACCACGTGTCACTGTTTCGACCTTCAGATCTAGAAACAACATACAGCAAAATGCAATCTGTCTTCTTTCTGTACCTTTTTACAAAATTTTAATCTGATGCTCAGAGAGAAAGTTATTATGATTTTCCCTAGGTCACCGGTTTGCGATATAATTTAGGAGCATGAAAAAAACCTAACTTCCTTGGATCATATCTCCGAAAATATAGTGATTAAATATTTGAAATTCATACCCGATATTCATCAAGATTTCGGCTCAAATGGGTTTTAAGTTCAGCTTCTTAAACTTCATCGAAAAAATGTTACATCGAAAATTCCATGATGACCTATTTGAAGCAGCAAAACTCTAGAATCCAAAGCTCTGATACCAAATGTTATGCAACCAGCTCACAAAATAGAAGAAATGATAGATCAATGACTTCAAAAGAAGACTCTTCAAGGGGGAAACCTCCTTTACATTACACAAATGAATAATTCTTTGATGATACAAATGACATGACCTCCTTTCCATATATAGGAGTCTAAGGGGTTACAATATAATCGAAGCTGACATAACAATAATAATGTAAGGGAACAACAATAACAATAGTGAGATTCTATGGGGAACAATAATAAAAATATGGGGAAAACATGGGCACAACAATAACAATAAGGGGCTGCAATGAAAATAATAATAAGGGAATACACTAGTATTATAGGGACCTAATATCGTCAATCAGATAGTGCACATACTCCGCTTGTACAACTCCAAGCATCCACGAACTTGGGATGACAGTCTTACCTATGTGCAACATAGTTATAATAGATATCTCCATAGATCGATTGGTCACAGTCCCTTTCAAATGGGTCTAGGATTTCAACCATTGTGTTTGATTAATGTTTCCATGCCTCATGCAACTACACAGACAAAATCCACACATGTATTGGTTGAGGCTGATAAAGGAACTAGATTTATTGAATGAATCCAATGCGTCCGATAGTAGGTTCACGACATCTTGGAGAAGTCCAATGCTAGGTACAAGTAGTGACATGATCAACATCGGGTGCCACACAAGTTTTAGGTGGGTGACAACGTTTAAATACATTTGCAGAAATAACGCCTTACTGGAGCCCATCAGGAGCACAAACCACTCTGATATGGGCCTTACACTATTAATAAGGTTATGGGATACAATTCTTTTGAGCTCAATATTCCTCGATTCCTTGTTTTGCACCCAATATTCAATGTGGACCTCCTTTGACCATACTTTCCACCATTACTGGACACATCAGACATTGCAGAACAACTCACACCAACAAAGTTAAACCCAGACTGCATGGAACATGCCACATTAGATCAGATCATGGACAAACATATCAAGAACACTCGCTAGCAAAAGATCCAACTGTATTGTGTTGTCAAAGCTGGCCAACACGTTCACCAAGGGAAGTGGCTCACCACAGACCAAGTTCAGTAGAAGCTTCTCCATTTTATGGAGGCACTCAATGTAATGGGGACCATTGCTTCCTAAGGGTGGAGGACTGATCTAGGTGGGTATTGGTGTTCACCCACCTATTCCACTTGGCCCTCACCATTGGTTCTTTTATTTTTTTAGTTTCCTTAATTGTAGCACAATTTACTATTTTTGGCAATTTTTCAGGTCCTGAACTTTCAGAGCTGTTTTGAGGCCCTAAACGACATTTTTTGGAAAATGAGGAAACATATGTCTTTCATTAATGTTTGCAATTGAAAGTTATAGTCCTTGGATATATATTTCTAATGAGGTATCATACACATCGAACAAAGATCGTATGCCAAAGTTATGACCCCGGGAAGTTGATGTACCAATTTACACCAATTGGGCACATAGTTTTGGCGGTTCATCTCCTAGGGTTAGGTTTTTGGATGTTTAGGGTTTTCCATTGATTCTCAACAATAAATAGGCCTTTGATATATTTCCATTTTGTATGTAAGCATATCCTAGTTCTTTGATATTATTAGATGTAAGACTTTTGTGATCCATAATGTAGAAATAAGTCTTTCGGATTAATCACATTGTTAGGATTTGGTCGACATTTCAAACCAACTAATGTGGTTCATCCTAATGAAATGAAGTTTTATTTATTTTTCATCTCTGTATTTATGTTTATATTTGTATTTTATTATGTTCCTGCATAAGTCTGGATCAACCGACCTTGCTAATTTCATCACGACAGTGTGTAAAATTGCTCAGATATTGTGGAATTGTGGCATTCTTTTGCATATTGATACTTCAAAGTTTATCCTTGAGTGCCAAATTCTTGTGGTCACTAATATTCTCAAAAGATTATGTCAGTGATTTTCACATCGCGAACAAAGTTTCTTTTCCATGGAGATTTGAGACAATATGATCCCCTCTTCCTCCAATATTATTCTCCTCACCTTGGCTACATCTTTCTTCCACTAAGAAAGGTTTTGGCATCATATGCTTGGGGTTTTGCAACATCTATCTTGATGTATTCTAGCAACCCATTGTCATCCAATGTCGCCTCCATGCGATCCTTCCATGCAACAAAATTAGAGGTGCCTTCCAAGGGATACTCTAGCCTTATTCCATTGAAGGCCATCTTCTTAGCTCTAAAGAAATCCTGCTAAACTAATCTTCAAATTCGAACCTCTGAGAAACAACTTTGAATTTCCCGACCTAATGTGAATCCAACTTCTATACCATGTAGAAATTAGGTTGTAGATTTACTAGTCATAAAGTCTTAATCAAAATCATAAGACACAAACCTACTCTACTACTCTGCGTGCATTAATTCACAAGTTAGAACAAAAATCTCAGACACGCAAGAAGAAATATAACACACACAACAAGTATTTTTATCTAGAGAATTTTTTTTTCTAAAAACCCCAATTGTTGGGTGTGGAGCCTGATTATCTTCTTTATTCAGCGGTATCACCGCATTGGACTCCAGTTTGTAATGGGGCGGCAATGCCATCCATTATTTGTGCTACAAGGGAGATCCAGGGGGGGTGGCAACCCCTCACTATATATGAGGGAATTGTATTGCGTCTATGTAGATGTTTATTTTGAGTGAGAAAGGGAGAGGAGATTGTGTGGACTGAAGAGATAATTACAATGGATCTGCTATAGGTTGTATCTCTTCATTTTGCTGGATAATATAAAAGGAAGGATTGTATGTTTCTCCGTGGACATAACCCAAATTGGGTGAACCACATATATCTGTGTCTCTATTGTTTTATGCGCTTTCTATGTTTATATTTCTGCAATATTTTATGTGTTCCATTTCTCTGTAATATATAATTTTCTAACAACCCAATGCCTACTTGGATTAATCAAATAAATAGGGATGTATTACAATTTATTTTCTCAACTGAGGTCAACCAATAAGTGCACAACCTATCTCTCTGCTCACTAAAGGCCTCTGACCTAGATTTAGTCGAAGTTTTCCTCGGCTTGAGATCTTATTTCCTTGTGTTATTCCTTGAGGAATTATCCCATATTATTTAGCAAAATTCCTCAAATTGAATTGTGCAATTCCTTAGGTTGATTATCTGACTGCATGCAACACATGTACACTCAATACTAGTCTACAACTGATGTTAAACTACCTTGGAATATCCACCTAAGCTAGGTAACTCAAATTCTCTGCATGCATTAACTATTTTTGGATGATTGATCAATTAAATGGATGATCACTAAGTTTGACTGAAGTCCCACTATTTAACTGACCTTCCACTAGTTCCTCCAAAAGTTGGAACTAGTTGGACTAAAAACAACCTGAGATAACTTACCTTGATTGCTACAAATTAGAAATAACACATGAAAAATTGAACTCTAACTCCTCCAACTTGAATTTACTGAGTAAAATAGGTGACACAAGCCATGTCACACAAGTTAACATCATCCAAGTTTTATGTTGATGTGAAAATTCGAATTTTATTAATTTAATCAAGGCAGAATCAAATTGAGAATCTCTTGCGTCATTTTTCAACATAGACAAGGTCAATTAAGATAAAGGGTATCAGTGTCAACCAAATCACATGCTTGATAATAACAATGGGGGATAACTCATCACACACTAATACGCATGGGTGGAAAATATGACGACAAAATTCGACAGTACAGATACAATTGGAAAAAATGGCGGAAGTTAAATGTATTTTTTTTAAATCTTGACTGTCATTGGATATCCAACATAATTTCCTTTACCATCAAATATTCAACATTAGTTTGATGATGTCGAATATCCGATGAATGTTAGGTTATCATTTAATACTGACGAATTTCACCATTTGTTAATTTGGCAGCTCGGTGATAAATTGCAACTATGGGACAAGATTCCTCTTTTCGAGAGGACCAATTTTGACTATTGAAGTTCTCAATTTGGAAAAGGGAAAATGTATTTTTGAATTAAATCCCACATGTACATATTTGATTAGGTTCCTAAAAGAAATTGGACACCCTTGGAAGCCTATAAATATAAGTGACATCAAAATAATTTGGACATGATCATGAGTCATTGTTATTTCTACATAATTGCATATGTTGTGGAATAATGATGTAAATATGAATAATGATATGAAGATATGGGGTGAATTTAAATATGGAAATAATGAAACAAAATTATTAGAGGAAAGAATAGTATAGCCCCAGAAAAATTAACATGGATTCAGAGCTGGGCTAAAGAAAAGACATTGAGATCAGCCTTAAGAAGACACCATTGATGGAATCAAGAGAAGATGGTGGAGACCTAAAATAATGTTAGGGTTTGAAGGTAACCCTAGGCTATTTTTGCATTAGGGTTTGATGGATATTATGAGGTTACGGTTTGGAAGAAACTGTTGGGTCCCTATAATACTAGTGATTACCCCATTACTATTGTAGTTATACCCCTTATTTATATTGTTGTGCCCCTATTACCCCCATATTGTTATTTCTGTGCCCCATAGAATCCCTCTATTGTTATTTTTGTGGCTTTATATTATTATTGTTAGGTCGACTGGATTATATTGTGACTCCTTAGACTCCTATATATAGAAAGGAGGTTTTGTCATTTGTATCATCCAAGAATTTCTCATTTATGTAATGTAAAGGAGGTTGCCACCTCGAAGAGGCTGAATTCTAAGGCGTGGATCTCTCTTTTCTATCTTTTTGTGAGCTGGTTCCATAACATTTGGTATCAGAGCTTTGGATTCTAGGGTTTCGCTGCTCCAAACAGGTCATCGTGGAATTTTCACTATAACTTTTTTTCTGTGACATTTCAGAAGTCGCAAAAAAAATCCGTTTGAGAAGAAATCGCGCTGAACCCTGGGTCCAAATTTCAGAGCTTTTTACGCGATATTTGCGGAGATATGATCTGAGGAAGTTGGTCTTTTTGTAGACTCCTGAATTACATTCAAAACAGGTGACCTGGGGAAAATCGTCATAACTTTCTCTCTGGGGATCGGATTGAAATTTCGTAAGAAGGTACAGGAAGAAGACGAACTGTAGTTTCTTATGTGTGTGTTTCAGATTCAAAGGTTGAAACAGTGACTCGTGGCATGTCGTACAAGTTCGCTCTACTGAACCAGTCTAAAAGCAAGTCACTGTGGGAGATTTCACATAACTCTTTCTTGGAGAATCCAATTTGGCTCAGACTTGTGGCATTTGAAAGAGGACGTAGAAGGCTACTACAGGGAGCAATTTCAAAACTGGATGATCTGAAATTACAGAGATACATCAGATTCAATATCAGGCTTCTATAAAGTGAAAAAAGGTGTGTAGTTTTTTTTTTAAATTTTTGTGTAAGCTTGGTTTAACGGAATTCAAAGGGAATAGTAAAGCATTATTATCAGTAACTGATGCCCCGAGGAAATAAAATGAAAACACCTAGTAAGGAACCTGAAAGCTCTAGCATGACTCATGAAGAAGAGGAAGAAATGCTACATGATATATCAAAATTACAAGAACAAGTGCAAAAAATGTCACGCTCACAAAAGCTAACATAAGCTAAGATAAGTGGCATGGAATCTAAGATAAATGGCGTGGAATCTAAGATAAAGGGCATGGAAGCTAAGATGGAGGATTCGATGGTAGATTTGAAGATATATTTGAAGACAGACATGGAAGAATTGAAGAAGTTGCTACAAGAAAGGGTCACTAATGGTGAAAAGGTAGTAAAGGAAACTCATGATGAGAACAAAAGAAATGTTAATCATGATTCCATAGACGCTAATGTTGGATCGAAGAATCACCATATTCCAAAAATCGATATGAGGAAGTTTGATGGCAAGGATCCCGCCACATGGATATTACAGATGGAGCAATTCTTCCATCTCAATAATGTGCAAAACGCACAAAAGGTACGTATGGCAACTGTATATTTGGAACCAAATCAGTTTGTATGGTATCAATGGCTTTGCTCTCGTAAACAATTTATCACTTGGGCAATTTTTACGGAAGAATTGATAGCACATTATGAAGATACAAAAAGAAACACTTTTTTTAGCCAATTGATAAGTCTCAAACAAAAGGGTTCAGTAATGGAGCACATTGAGGAGTTCCAAAAATTGAACATAAGGGTAAAAGATATTCCAGAAGAGCATAGGATTGATGTGTTCATAGGGTCTTTAAAGGATAATATCCAACATGATGTTTGCCTTTGGGAACCTGATTCATTAGAGAAGGCATTCAGGTTAGCAAGAAAAATGGAAAGCAAAATTATGGCAACCAGGAAGCATACCACTCACAACTATAAAGACGGAAGTTTTGTTGCCCCTAGTCTTCCACAACCTATAAGGTTGACACCACAACAATTGGAAGAAAAAAGAGCAAAAGGGCTTTGTTACAGTTGTGATAGCAAATACACTAAAGGTCATAAGTGTGCTGAGAAGAAATTATTCTACATAGATTGTGAAGAGGAAGAAGAAAAGGAGCAAGAAAGGTCAAAAGAAGAAGATATACTCCAGGAACAAAGCCTAAATGAAGAAAAAATAAATCCGACCATATCTTGTAATGCATTGGCGGGAATTACCACTCCTCAAACCATCAAGATAGAAGGACAAATCAAGAAGAAAAAGGTAATAGTGTTGATTGATTCAGGAAGCACCCACAATTTTATTCATTGTAGGGTAGCAAAAGAATTGAATTGCTTCCTATATCCAGCACCAGAGTGTCAAGTGATGATTGCAAATGGAGGAACAATAAATTGCTCTGGAAAGTGCCATAATATCAAGCTATCCATGGGAGAATATGTATTGACTAGCCCAATGCTTTCCATTCCAATGGGAGGTGCTGATGTTGTACTAGGAGTCCAATGGCTACAATCCTTGGGTACAATAGCTTTTAATTTTCAAGAACTTTTCATCAAATTTTCTACTGAAGGAAAGGAAGTTGAATTAAGGGGTATTGCAGGGAAACCAGGAAAGATAATCAGCTCTAATGGCATGACTAAGCTTCTTAAAAAGGAGCAAAGAGGTGTAATTGCACAATTATGTTCGTTAGATGTTTCCACATTGGAATCATCTATTTCTCCAGATCTCCAAAATGTCTTGGACAATCATTCCAAGGTATTTGAGACTCCCAAAGGTCTCCCACCTATGCGTGATCATGATCATGCTATTCATCTGATTCCAGGAAGTGTTCCTCCAAACATCAGGCCGTACAGATATCCCTATGCCCAAAAAAGTGAAATTGAACGTATGGTTGCAGAAATGCTAGAGGCTGGTATAATTCAACCAAGTCAAAGTTCTTTCTCAGCTCCAGTAGTATTGGTGCACAAGAAGGATGGATCATGGCGCATGTGTTCGGATTATAGGGAGCTCAACAAGCTCACTATTAAAGATAAGTTCCCCATTCCTATTATTGATGAATTATTGGATGAATTGCATGGATCAATTTACTTCACCAAGTTGGATCTTCGTTCGGGATATCATCAAATCAGAATGAAGATTGAAGACATTCCGAAAACGGCATTTAGAACTCATGAGGGTCATTATGAATTTTTGGTCATGCCTTTTGGCCTTACCAATGCACCTTCAACATTTCAAGGTTTGATGAATTCAATTTTCAAACCATTCCTTAGAAAATTTGTGTTAGTATTTTTTGATGATATACTAATCTACAGCAAGTCTTGGAAGGATCATGTTGAACATGTTGACAGGGTGCTACAACTATTGGAGGAGAAACAATTATATGCAAAAGGATCCAAATGTTTCTTTGGAGTCCAGGAGGTGGAATATTTGGGTCATATTGTATCTCATGAAGGAGTTAAGGTAGACCCTAGCAAAATTAAAGCCATTAAGGAATGGAAAATCCCCACATCCATAAAGCATCTGCGAGGATTTCTTGGGTTGACAGGGTATTATCGCAAGTTTGTTAAGAATTATGGGAGAATAGCAGCACCTCTAACAACATTATTGAAGAAAGATTCATTTTCATGGACTCTGGAAGCAACAAAGGCCTTTGAACATCTTAAAGAGGAAATGTGCCAAGCACCGGTCTTAGCTATGCCGGACTTCACAAAAACCTTTATTGTGGAATGTGATGCTTCAGGAAATGGAATTGGTGCTGTTCTAAAGCAAGATGAAAGACCCATTGCTTTTGAAAGTCGTCCAATCAAGGGAAAGTTTTTAAGAAAAGCTATTTATGAGAAGGAAATGTTGGCAATACTCCATGCACTTAAGAAATGGCGACCCTACCTAATGGGAAGACACTTCAAGGTAAAAACGGATCATGATAGCCTTAAATACTTTTTAGAACAAAGATTATCCTCTAAAGAGCAACAAAAATGGGTCACAAAGATGTTGGGTTATGACTTTGAAATCATCTACAAAAAAGGGAAGCAAAATGTGGTGGCAGATGCACTCTCAAGAAAGGATGAGGATGTGGAAGCATTGTTGTGTGCCATTTCTATTATCCAACCAGATTGGATAAACGAAGCAAGGGAGGAATGGAAAAACGACGAAGAAGTGTGGGCACTTATTCGAAAGCTACAACAAGATTCCAGTACTTATGATACATTTAGCTGGAAAAATGATTCGTTATGGTACAAAGATCGCTTATACCTCTGTAAGAATTCCCAGCTAAAACAAAAGATTCTTATGGAATTGCACACTTCTCCCTTAGGAGGGCACTCAAGATTTTTAAAAACTTACCACAGGGTTAAGAAGGAATTTTTTTGGGATGGCCTTAAATCAGATATTCAAAAGTTTGTGGCGGAATGTTTGGTTTGCCAGCAAAATAAAGTTGAAACAATTAAGACACCGGGTCTATTACAACCTTTATCCATTCCAAGCCAATGTTGGGAGGAGGTTTCAATGGATTTTATCACAGGTTTACCCAAGTCTGAGGGAAAGAGTGTCATCATGGTGGTAGTTGACAGACTTACCAAGTATGCACACTTTTGTGCATTATCACATCCATTTAAAGCCAATACAGTTTCTACTGCATTTATGGAAACAGTTCAAAAGCTACATGGAAACCCAAAGATTATTGTAAGTGATAGAGATCCCATTTTCACTGGAAATTTTTGGACAGAATTATTTTCTTGTCTTGGTACTCAGTTAGCTCATAGCTCATCTTATCATCCTCAATCTGATGGGCAAACTGAGATAGTAAACAAATGTTTGGAAGGATATCTTCGTTGCTTTGTATCTGATAAACATACACAATGGGTCAAATGGTTGCCTCTGGCTGAATGGTGGTATAACACTTCCTTCCATACAGCAACAAAAATGACCCCATTTATGGCACTTTATGGGTATCAACCACCATCCATCACATCATATTTAAGAGAAAATTCTAAGGTTCAGGCAGTGGAACATCACATCGAACATCAACAACAAGTCCTCCAACTCTTAAAGGATAACCTCGTGTTGGCACAAAATAGAATGAAACAACAGGCAGATCAACATCGCAGTGAAAGAAGTTTTGATGTAGGTGATTGGGTATTCCTACGGCTACAACCATATAAGCAAATATCCCTAAAGCAAGCTAAGAAGGATAATAAATTATCACCAAAGTATTATGGTCTGTACAAGGTGTTGCAAAAGATTGGTACTATGGCATACAAATTGGAGCTTCCTGCAGCTTCTCGATTGCACCCAGTTTTCCATGTTTCATGTTTAAAGAAGGTTATAGGTGACAAGCTCCCAATTCAAACAATATTGCCAGAACTTGACGAGGAAGGAAAAATTATATTGGAACCGGAAGAAGTCACAGAAACAAGAACTCGACAGCTACGAAATCGATCAATTTCAGAGTATCTTATCAAGTGGAAGAACTTATCCGCTGAAGATTCCACATGGGAGGATGAGAATTTTATGCAGAAGTATCCAGAACTACTCAAGCGTTGAGGACAACACTTTTTTGAAGGAGAGGGGCATGTTGGGTCCCTATAATACTAGTGATTACCCCATTACTATTGTAGTTATACCCCTTATTTATATTGTTGTGCCCCTATTACCCCCATATTGTTATTTCTGTGCCCCATAGAATCCCTCTATTGTTATTTTTGTGGCTTTATATAATTATTGTTAGGTCGGCTGGATTATATTGTGACTCCTTAGACTCCTATATATAGAAAGGAGGTTTTGTCATTTGTATCATCCAAGAATTGTTCATTTAAGTAATGTAAAGGAGGTTGCCCCCTCGAAGAGGCTGAATTCTAAGGCGTGGATCTCTCTTTTCTATCTTTTTGTGAGCTGGTTTCATAACAGAAACCCTAGTTTATGAAAAGATTTGAGATATGAAATCTAGAAACCCTAGCATGATCAATATGAATATGTTCAAGCACTTGTGACAAATTTGATGAATCCCTAGATGTGATAGTTTCTATTACGCTTGATTGTTCATGTAGTTGATGAATATGGTCAATGGATAGTCATGAATCTTGAAGGTTGGTTCAAGAGGGAGATGGTCACCTCTCGTTGAAGATAAGTACTCTTTCAAGTTATGTTACTTCTTTATGTCTTTAATTTTGTTTAAGATTTGTTGATTTGGTTATTACTTATACTTCTTGCATGTATACGTGAGTATTTGGATATTTCTAACTCCTTGATGAGATGAGAAAAGTGCATCCTTATTGAGGATCATGGCTAGTGCAGGAAGACAAGAGCTAGCACTGGAAAAGGAGAAGAGGCACTTGATGAAAGGTTGACAAAGTGCTCCAAGCTTCCAATGTCAAGGTGCACAAGTATCTAAATACTACAAGGTATATATGATGTATTGTTTCAATGTTATGTTTCAGATACAAATACTGGATGGAAAGATAAGCCCTAAGCTACGATGAATGACTCATATTACATATGAAACTAGTTTTGATTCATGGCACTTATGATGAGATAGTGCACTTGGTATTGAACAAGTATCTTACATGATGAATTTCTAGATTTTGTGAAGCAAGCTAGATACATTGCTTTTGATAAGATGATTTGATATTATTATTAATGTTTGTGACAAGCACGATAACCATGTTGATAGAAGTGTAACAATAAGATTGTTGCTCAAGATCCCCTTGTTAACCTCAGCTTAGTAATTTTAACAATATAGTAAATTTGGATGCCCTGACTTGATAAAGCTATGTAATTGATATTGTATTCATGATCTTTGATGATACACTTGTTAGCTATCCTAGTCATATGACTGTAACCCTTCATGAAATTTTGATGTCATGATGAAATATTTGGTGCTAACATGTTATGGCCATGATGGATATATGTTTTGGAACTTGATATAGTTTTATTTGATGATATAACAGTTCTATTGATGCATGACAATATTATGATAGATAGGTTGATAATGATCAATTCTAAAGTGGCTTCTCATTGAGAGGGAGATTCCTCATAACACCCCTACACCTATTATCATTTGCATTAAATATATGGAAGGTTCTTTAGTGTTGAAATAATTTATATGTACATAAATAGACAAATATATGACATTGTTGGTTTGCAGCAAGTTCTAGTCTGAGAAGAGAGGGTTTCCCTTAGTCTAAGCCACAACCGTACGGAAGAAATCCTATGGGTGTGGTTATGCATGTAGGTCACAAAACTGAAGCTTTATGCATAAAATTAGGAATGCACCAGAAGTATGACAACCCCACATATATGTAGCATACATTAGAATGCTCCATGAGCAGCGAAGTTTGAATGTTTGACTTACTATAGAGAATGTAAATGTGTTGACTAAACTTGTGTTTGTAGGGGACCAAAATATGCATATTAGTATGTTATTTTGATTTGATCATTGAAGATAGTTTGTGAAAATATTTGATAATAATTGCAAGGGTTTGACAAGATTTGGCTTATTGATGTAACTTAGTTGTCTTGGATAATTGATAATTCCTTAGAACTTTGACACGATGCTTGATGGTTCATAGACATATTTTGGCTTATGCATTGTTTGAATTCACAGTGATAACAAGTTAGAGTTTTGATATGATTTTGTATTTGATCACTAATGATTTTCCTTGATGAAATTTCTATATGGGCATAGTGACTTTCAATGATTGATTTTGACATTGATTTTGTATTGGTTTCATCGGCTTCGGCACATAGGTTGAAGTATAAAAAATTGTGACTTATCCTTGGTATATTCATTCACATCTAGTGAATAGTTCATATTATGATTATGTGAATGACTTGATGTAATTTGATATTGGTTAATTTTGTTGACATGAAAATTAATGAATTCATGACTTGGTATTTGGATATGATCTCTACCTTTCATCTAGTCCAAACAATTTATTACAATGACATTGGTAGAATTTTTTTATGATTTTGATATTAGTTTTGATCTGTCATCTAAGGCTTGATAAGATAAATTGGTTGATTTGATTGCACAATACTGATTTGTGTAAGGCTAAGAATAGTGGTTTGGTCTTGTGTTATATTTTCATAAATCATTATATAAAGCAATCTCCCCGAGCCTGGTATGTTCACAATGGTAGTTACCTTGTGAAGCTAGGAAGATGTGTAAACCAAAACCTCTACTTAGAAAGAGTTCTAAGTTATGAATTTCACTTTAGTTTTATATACTAATAGTCTATTCTTGGTAGGTAATGAGCCCCTGGTTATGAAAGTAAGATGGAGTTGGCATCTAAATATTGAAATGATGAATTACTTTCTAAAGACTGGAAAATAAAATATATATCGTGAACCTATTGAATTTTTTTTTTTGGAAAATAAAAATGAAAATACTTGGACACTCTGATGGAATGGAATTTCAAGAAATTATGCAGAGATATTTTTGAACCTTCCTTTGTAACCACCAGTTGATTGAAGCATTGATATTCCATGCGAGCACCCGTCTGTATAGATATGTGTTAGAACAACCTGAGTGAATTCATGATTGAGCCTCTTCATACACATTGTGCTGTCATCGAGCACACTTTGAGATATTTGCATGGGATGATCGATTTTTGGTGTAAGACATTCTTCTTGTGATATGTGACTGCATGTATATTCAGATGCTTCTTGGGATCGTTATTGATGAGATGAGAACATTTGGGTGCTACCTTAGTATGAGATATTCCAGGATATTTTTGATGACAAGTTTGTAGCTTTAAGCGCGACTAAGGTTGAATATGATGTTGTTGGCATAACTAGTTGCGAGGCAGGTTGAAGAAGCTCGTTGGAGTTCTATTTGAGCAGGTTCTAGATATGAGAAGGATACATTATGATAATATTGAGTGGGATTTGATTGGCAGAGAATCCCTTATATAGCTAGGAGTAATATCTCTTCATATATTGAGGCAACATTATCATACGAGATAAGATTAGGCCCGTGGTTGTTTCCTTCATGAGAGGGAGGATGAATAAAATATCTTTTTTGTTATATGTATATATATATATATATATATTGATTTGATTGTGACATGATGATTAAGTAGGTACCATATATGAGCACGATGATAAGTTTCTCATCTACATAGAGAGGAACTGATCAAGAATACTAAGCATATGTAGCTCTTCCCCTTTGGTTGAGCTCCCAAGGGGCGAATGGAGCATTTAGGGATCCTGGGGTTGAGGGAAATCTAGACAATAGGCGTGTGTGATCCCTAGTCATATAGTATGTCGGGTATATCCCCTATTGTTACCCATAGGGTGTATGTGATCCTTGTCCATTTTGACAAGTTAGGTATCTTCCCCTATCTTGGTCTTTGCAGAGTATGCCCTAGTTGGAATCTTACCCACAAGTTGGGCTTGTTGGGATTATCCCTCCCTGTCTAGAAAATAGGTTGAGGAGACTTGGGGGTGTGTGATCCTTACCTCTAATAAGTCAGGTATCTCACCCAAGCTCAAATTATGATGCAAGTGTTCTACCACATGACTCTTGAGGGTCATTTTTGGGAAGATCAGTGGGAAATAGTATGGGTTTATATGTGCTCCATATATCACCTATTGCTTGATATGGGGTTGAACCCCCACGAGATTCCAGGTTGATATGTTCTCCTTGATGTTGCTCTGGATTGAGATAGGCTCTTTAATGTTGATGTGGGTCATAGAATTGGCTCCTCGTTGATGTTTTCTAAGTAGTAACAATGGGCTCCTTGCAGGAAGTGATTATAGTGGCAGCAATGGCTCCTCGATGAATAGAGGGTGGTTGCTTAGGCTCCCCTCCGATATCATATTCTTATTCTTTTATATGCGACATTAATGTTCAACATATGAGCAGATACAATCAAGAGATAAGAATGAAGAAGCAAACATGAACTGAGATGGATAGTAACGACATTTGATGATGATATGCTTGAGATTAGATATGATTTGATGACAGGATACTTGCGATGATTACATGATGAAATTGGAATTTACCCCTAGATGAGAGGGAGTGTTAATTTGGTAGCTCATTGTCAAATTCCAACCATGGGATGGGATTCCTCTTTTCGAGAGGACCAATTTTGACTATTGAACTACTCAATTTGGACAAGGGGAAGTTTATTTTTGAATTAAATCCCACATGTGCATATTTGATCAGATCAACCCTAAAACAAATTGGATAGCCTTGGAAGGCTATAAATACAACTGACCTCAACCTAATTTTGGAATGAGCATGATAAATTATTCTATTCTCTTATTTGGTTTCACTCGCACAAGGCTGAGGCAAGTTCGTGGAGATTCGTTGGCACGAGTCCAAAATTTCCAGGTCTGAAGCTTGCATCTCTATTTTTATGGTTTTGGGTCCCAGCCACAGGCATGTCATGGGGAAATTTCAACTGCAGCCATAGGCATGTCATGGAGAAATTTCAACTAAAGCCTTTTAGTCGAATGCATACATATCTTCCCTACGACTAGAACCTAAAGGTTGAATTTTTCAGTTGACTGAAGTTTTTCCCATTGACCACAAAGTTCAACAATTGACTACAAACAATGAAATTTGACTACAAGTTTTTAAATTGGGGTTTTTTGATTATTAGCATGGTTGGGTTCATCTTATGGATATTGTTTAGTTGATTTTGATGGATATTTGTATGGATGAAGATATGGATCATGTACTCTCTTTTGTTGAATCATTTAGTGATAATCTAATAAGAAGAAGAATTTGAAAGGGTTTTCCCCATAGTCTCCGACCAATCCTGGTGTCTCTATGTGTCAATGATTTTCTATTATTGTTCATTCATGTTCTGTTGCATTGATGATGATATTGTTTTTTCTGTGTAGTTGAATATGTTGCTGAATAATGATGTAAACTTGAATAATGATATGATGCTATGGGGGCAAATTTAAATATGAAAATAATGAAATGTAATTATCAAAGCAAAGAGCAATATAGCCATAAGAAAAATTAACGCCATTAATGCATTTTTTTCAATGAATATCATATAACTTCGACATAGTTTCTATACTTGCGGTGATTTTGAAAAGTTATAGCGATATTTTGAGGTTAATTTTCAAAGAAAATCATCTTTGAAAGTGGATTCACATTAATATCCATAGTTCATTGATATCTTGATTGTGAATGGAATCTATAAAATATGTGGAAAACAAATATATTGAAAGTGGATAATTATTAAAACTATTTTCCCATTTATTATAAGGCTGTTTGAATTTGTTTTAAAATAATATATTTTCAATATTTCGAAAATAATTAAGATTATAATGTTTGAGTTTATATTGTAATTATTTAATTAATTTTAGTTATAATGTATAGTTTGTTTATAATTAAATGTTTTATCTTTAATATTGGTTAAGTGTTATGAATTGCAAGGAAAAAAAATTGGAATTAAGTCTCTAGGGTGTTTACTTAATATTTGATATTATAGACCTAGCTAAATATTACAGATTTAGGAATTAAGTCTCTAGAGTGTTTACTTAATATTTGATAATATAGACCTAACTAAATATTTAAAGAAAAGAGAGTTAAAAGCACATTGATTTTTTGACCATTATGAAAAAAGAGAGAAAACAAGAAGATGTAATGGCTCTTATACTCCCAGAATATGGTTAGGAATTTATTTTTCTGAAGCCAACGAGGGTTAAAACTAACTAGCAAAATAATTTTTTTAGGTATGAAAAAAATGTTAAAAATTCTAATTGAACCTACAATATATTAATTTCCTATAGCTGATTGATGTGGACAATAAATGAAAACGGTAAACAAGAAGTAGTTATCACCTAGTTCAACCTAGGAAACACTTAATCATAACTTAGAAAGCAATTTGGGAAGACTATAAATAATTTGGGTAAAGCATGTAATATTTCCATCTAAAATTTGAGAAGAAAAAGGATGTTACCACCAACATAAAATGAGTTTCCTATATTAAAATTATCCTAAAAATTTAAATTTACATTTCACTTTTGATTTTCTTCGATTTAGCGATCATTTATGGCAGGGGATATAAATTTATGTGTCGTGATTTTTTATAATGCAATGACTATGGGTTTTATATTTTATAAAATGTTGAAGGACGTAGTCAACTGCAACTGCATCATCCAAATTTTTTCAAAAATAATAGTATGAAAGTCTAGAAAGAAAGCTTTAACAATTTCCCATAGTTTAGAATTCCACAAGAGAACCAAATTTAGTACCTTAAAACTGTAAATTCTTCAAAAAACTCCTAGAACCATCATAGTTGTAATCATCATAGTCCTACTTTCCCTTTACAATAACTTTGTCGTATTTGTTGGATAACTTTGAGTGAGTCACCAACAATTGTTACCTTTTGCATCTTTTCGTTTGCTAGTAATCTAAGTCCATGTCATAGAGCCTAGAAATCGACTTGGTTGTTGGTGGCTTCCCCTAAACCCTAGGAAAATTTTAACTTTTTTTGTTGTTGGGGTAGTGGATAACACCTACCACTCTTTCCACCCTAAATTCACTCCCACTTCTACCACCATAAATTTAAGAGTGATGTTATGTTCCTAACAACAATGTATTTCACTCATAAAAGAGATTCTTTCTCATTTTTTAAGGAAAAAAGTATGGGACACAAGCCTTGCACTTTCCATTTTAAAATGTTTTAGGTGACAATGAACTTTTTAAGCCCAAGTAATATAGAGTGAATAATTCTCTATATAAAGTCTATTTTTTTTATATGTAAAAGGTCTCATTTGTTGTATATTTTGAGAAAACTTGAAGTAATATTAAAGCTATAATAATTCCAGGAAAAGGGTAGATTAATGAAATGTTTGATAAATAATTTATAGTTATTTTTTCCAAATTTATCTTACTTATTATCACTCATGCAAGGTAGAACATTCCATTTTGAATTTCATTTGAAATAGGCACAATTTTTTTATTCTATAACATTCACTTAACGTTAAGTACAAAGGAGTGAGTTTTTGATATTTTGGTCAAATCAACCAAGTAATCAAAAAGAAAGAATACCCCATTTTATGTAGAAGGAAAGATTGACCCCATGCCTTAGTAAAAAATCTTTTCCTATAAAAATGTCTTTAGTAGGTTCCCTACAACTCGCCTACAGAAAAAAAGGGGATTCTATTTAATTTTCTTACATAGGTTATTGATTGCAAAGTATATAAGTGAAACGTATGATGAAAATACAAAATAAAACGCAACTAATAAGTTACATCAACAAACACATTGTTTCCTTGATTTTGATAAGCTAACCTAGACAATATGAGACCAACCTATTTAAGAGAAATGAAGAAAAAAATATAAAATTAGGCATAAAAGGGCATAGAAATAATAATTAGAGACAAAACAAGACCAAACAAAAAATAATAAGAAAGACTTATCTTCCTCCTGTACATTCCTAGACCCATCTAGACACCAACTAATTTTAGTAATAACTTTCATTGTGAGAATACCTTTCATATACGATTAAAAGTTCACATCCTTTTTAGAAATATTTTATTATTATTAAAAAATGATTAAAAACTATAAATGATAAGATCCACCCTCCACTTGTCATAATTGAATATTTGAGAGGAGTTGGGATAAAATACATTTTGTGTCCTTTCCCCTCTCATTTTCTTGTCTTATTGAAGCCATTATGAAAATTATTGTAGTATTTAGCTTGAGGTTTTCTTGCTTGAACTTAATTGGTATTGCTTGGATTCACTCGTATTATTGCTTGAGTTTTGTAATTTAAGTACATTTGTAAATGTGATTGAATGAAAAGGGTTTGATGATTGTTCCTAATTTTTTTCAACATAATCTCAAACATATTGCTAAATTGCATAATCTTCATGATCACATTGATTTGTTGTACTTTTTTCTTTCTCTCACCCAAGCTCATGGTTTCTCGATATATAATACCAACTCCTAAGTACACCCAGCCCTTGGATGGCCAATAATCTATTAACCCCTAATGCCTTAGCCCTTAAGCCCTTATAAACCCCTAAACCATTAAGTACCCCTATCCTTTACCCCTAATTATCCCATCTTAAACCCTAATCCCTAATGCTTGCACCATTGACACATTATCCCTTAACCCCTTGTAAATTTAACTGTGATTCCTAAGCGGGGTCGGGGAAAGTTGACATCCTCTTAAAACTTTTGGTCTCCAAGTGAAATCAAGAAAGAATATGACATTATAATGATGAATGAAAAATAAAATCAATTTTTTTTTTATTATGGTTGTAACTATATATCTCAAAAAGTGTTTCTTTTCCTACATGTTAGGAAAAGAAACATATTTCCTAGATATTTTCAACATATTCTTAAATATCTTGATAAATTTCACAATCATCATCATTGATTTGTTGTCTTTGTTTCTCGCTCTCACCTAAGTTGTCTTTGTCTTTGTCTTTCTCGTCTTTTTTTCCTATATTATATTTGTAAACGTTTATATCATTTAAATATTTTCTATATATAATATTATTACTTTATTGATTGTAATTGTATAGTATGTACCTCCTAGGGCATTTAAGGACAAGGAAGAGGTTGATGTAGTATAAGCGCCCATTCAAGAACATGGAGCGAATATTAAGTATCAAGATAATGATCCTATGGAAGAAGATAATGATGTTGATAACACAATTGAAAAGAAAGGGACAAATAGATTGATTTAGGAGACATTTAATAATGTTTGAATGAATGATGATGGAAACCAGTATAATAGTTCTTATGATATACCTATACTTGAGAGGGAAAGCCAACCTATTTATGAAGGCTCAAAAGCATCTCTTCTCTATGTTGTATTTTTGCCAGTCAACTTAAAGGTGGTGAATGGTTTGTCAAACACATGTGTGAAACAAATCCTAAGGTATGTAATATATTTTGTGACATTTATGTTGGGTGTGGAGCCTGATTATCTTCTTTATTCAGAAGTATCATCGCATTAGACCCTAGTTTTGTAATGTGGCAGCAATGTCGCTCGTAATATTTGCGCTGCAAGGAGGGTCCAGGGGGGGGAAACTGCGATCTTTGGGAGCCCCCCTCTGACAGGGGATTGGGGGCAGCACCCCCAAAGCTAAAAATAGATGTAAAATTTCCTTGTAAAATGTTATAATTTCGTAGTCAATCTGGGTTGTTCATTAGGCAGAGATATGATGGTAGAAGTTATGTTTAATTTAGGGTTTTTTTCCCTAGAAGGCAACCCCTCGCTATATATGAGGGAATTGTATTGAGTCTATGTAGATCTATATTATGATTGAGAAAGAGAGAGGAGATTAAGCGAGAGAGAAGAGGGAATTACAACAGATCTGCTGTAGATTGTATCTCTTAAGTTTGTTGGATAACATAAAAGGAAGGACTGGCTGTTTCTCCATGGATGTAGCCCAAATTGGGTGAACCACGTATATCTGTGTCTCTATTGTTTTATGTGTTTTTTGTGTTTATATTTTTGCAATATATTTTATGTGTTCCATTTCTCTGTAATATATAATTTTCTAACAATGTAGTACAACACGGTAAATCAATTATGTTTTCCTTTGTTTTTAATGTTAGTGCGTTGATCATCATTTAATTTGTAACATTTGGTTGCAATATTTACGATTAATATTGCTTACATTAACCTGTATTACTGATTTTTTATGTTGTAGATTGTTAGGTGAATTTATGTTACCACCATCAAATGTTTTACCTGATACATACCAAGATTTACATTCCATTATGAAAGATATTGGAATGCAGTATCAAGTTATTCATGCATGTCCTAATGATCATATTCTCTATTAAAAAGAACATGCATTGAAAGATAAACACCCAAAATGTGATGAGAGTAGACAAAAAACTAATAAAGTAACAAAAAGAGTGCCTCACAAGGTTCTTCATTATATTCCCATAATTTCACATCTACGAAAATTGTTCACGTGAAAAAGCATAGCACAATTTATGGATTACCATGCAATGAAAATAATGAAGATGGTGTTCTTCAAATGTCTGCAGATGGATCTACATTTAGGAATATTGAGGAAAGTTGGCCAAAATTTAAAGAAGAGCCTTGTAATCTTAGGCTTTCATTAGCAACTGATGGTGTCAATCCATTTGGAGACATCATATCTACTGACTCGCTCTGGCTCGTTTTTGTTATCAACAATAAAATTCCTTTGTGGATGTCAATAAAGAGGGTGCACATAATGTTGACAATGATTGTTCCAAGTATTAATTTGTTTAGAATAATTTTTTTAACACAATAACATCTCATTGTCTCGTTTGTTTCATAATATGTCTTATAATTTTTTGTTTACTCATAAATGTTCAATTATGTCTTATAATTATGTATTATTATTTTTTATTTACTCATACATGTAGTAATTACATATTGTATGTTCAATCAATTAGGTAAGTACTAGGTCAAAGACATGAATGTATATATCATGCCTCTTATCAATGATTTAGTGGAATTATGGAATGATGCCACTATGTATGATATCTCTAGACTAGTAGATGTACAAAGGGAAATTGAATTCCATGCAATGCTAGGATGGAAAATTCAAGATACCCCAGGGCTAACACATATTTGTGGTATGTTATGACATTACCCTGCACATTAATAGTGTTAATTTTATGAAGTTTGTTTCATGTATGCTTTTTAAATAGGCCCTTCATTGTACATACTTAAAATAATTGATATAAAAATTATTCCATATCTTGCAGGTCTTCAAACAAAGGGTAAATTTTATTGTCTAGTTTGTGGTCCTAAGATGAAATCTCATCATTCAATAAGCTTAGGAAAGGAGGTGTTTTATGAGTATAGGCACTTCCTTTCTAAGAGCATAGGTACCGAAGTACTAGAAAACATATTTTCAACGGGAAATAAGAGATTAGAGACCATGGAGAATGACACCTCATGCATGGAAGTTACAATATAATAGAGTCTCTTAAGGTATGGATCAAATCATCTATGTATCAATATACATGATATGTTTGGATTATTTTATATCTTTATTATATTTTCTTAAATGTACTAATTGATAGGTATTGTTTATATAATATCTTTAACTGTGATTCACCTTGTAGGTCATCAAGGCATTGATAATAGGGCACTTCCACGGGGAATGAAAAGTTATCCTAAGCAATTCAATAGACTCCCCTAATATGAGCACCTAGAAATTGTTCATTTGTTTGATACATTGCAAATCAAGAAGAATGTAACAGAGGCATTATGATGAATCTTAGATGGAAGGAGAGATAACAACAAAAATGGAGTCGTCTAACGAGGCGGAGGAATTGTCTAGACGGCTAAAAATGGTCGGAATCCGGGGAAAAAAATTAAAAAATCTTGTAGAGGCAGTGCTTGAATCGTGTTTTTGATGGTGGAAATGGATTCAGGACCATCAAAAACGTCTAGGACACCTAAAATTTTCAAGTTTAACAACTATAACTTGGATTTACAAAAATCCTTGCCGGATTTTCTCTAGATATGACCAGAATTTCCATAACTTTCTGGGTAACTCCTCCGCCTCATTTGACTACGCGAATAAAAATTGTCAAGATTTGCAATGACATTAAAGAGGCCAATCATGCAATGCAAATTTGACTCATTCAAATACCAATGAATACAACCAAAATATATGCGTCCTTCCATGATTATTGATAGAGCAATAAAGCAAGGATGTTAAAGAGGTTATTGAAAAAAATTAAATTTCCAACTGAATTTTCTTCAAACATAAAGAATATCCTAATAAATAAATGTGAATTAGGTGGGGTAAAAACTCATGATTGACATACGTTAATTAAGGTAATTATTTTGGTGTATATATTTGTACAAAGGTGAAACATATTGTTAGTGTTTTTTTTCTACTAATTTGGGAATAAATAATAACTGATAATTATTTTTAGTTACAATATTTTCTAGCTTTATCTCTCCCAAATAACTTTGACAAAAATGGAAAACAAGTTATATATGTTCTTGTAAAATACATGAGGTAAGTGGAGATTTATGTGCAAAGTGTAATTTGTTCAATAATTTCTCGTACTACTTATATTTGACTACATGTGTTTTACTTCTCATGTACTATATACTTTTTGGTTGAAACTTGTGATTTGCTTGCTTCATTTGTAGATGGTTGTCATCTAAAGAAATCAATAAATAAGATATAAAGTATTGGAGGAAACAAATTCCTTTTCTAATGTGTGAAATGCAAAAGTATCTACCTACGAAATTTTTCAATGCACAAGAACACTAACTCATACACCAAGTCAAGGAGATTGAAAAGTGTGGGTATTTACACACAAGATCAATGTGTATGGTTGAGAGGCACTTTAAATCATTGGAGGCTTTGGTTAGACAAAGAACATGTTCTAAGGGTTCTATGGTAGAGCGATATATGGTATATCAAACCATGGTTTATATTAGTCAATATAGTCCTGCAATAGGAAAAAGTATTAATGTATTGGATCACATTTGGGACGTCAATTCCATGAACAAATTAGAAGGGGAGAACCTATTAGGGAAGGGTGGAATGAGGAAAGTGAGATGTAAGTAGATAGTGGAGATTTATAGTACATTTCACTTTTTTGTTTCTATGTATATCATTATTATATAATTTTTACTCTTCCTACATAATCCATTATTATGAAGGTATAACATGGTAACTAATTATATATATGTGAATTTTTTTATTTTAATATAGCCGGTTGAGAGTGGGATGTAATACATTTATACATTGCAAACAATCTTGATTGGATGAATGTATGGATTTGTTGGCTTAATGGGGACTGACCCAGGTTCAGAAATGTTTAGCCAAATAAATCCCGACACTACCAGCGCTTTCGGCAATAGTCTGTGGAGCGTGGACTGAAGTCTCACCCAAGGTAGTATGGGAGGGTGTTGGAACCAGGTTTCTGCATCCTAGGGATGTCTTGATGTGGTCTAGGTTTTTGCAGAGTGATTCTACACATTGTGTTGCTTCTGCGCAGCTGTCTTTTCGGGGCAACTACCTTAGTCAGGTGCGAATACAATTTACCCTTTTCTGTGCTTAATATTATTATAGATCTTTGGTTACTTATGAAGGTACAACACTTTTAGTTACTATTCAACATAAACAGACATGCGCGTAAACATAAATCAGGAATAGATGCATAAACCAGAATCAAGAACAGATACATGATATTTCAGAATCAAATTATCTTTATTAATTCCCTTTATCCGATTACAATCAACATCCTGCCCTACGCACACAGCTGCAGGGGTTTGCGCACACAGCTATGGACTCTACCAGGCCTCCGTGCACGAATCTGCGGAGCCTCTATCTCCTATTACAACCCAAACTTGCACTTACTAACTCAGATCTACTATCACGTTCAGACACCCATATTACTTCTATTACCAAAAAGCTACCTTACACTTAGAGCCTTGCTCTTATTTATACATTCCCATGGTCCACAGACCATGGGCAGGCCAACACATTGTAGATTAACTTATAATATTTTAGGGCAGACTACCCTTGGACTCGACCCATTACAATTCATGCTCTGCGCACTTCACGGAGCTTTTACAATACAATACCCAAAAATGTGGGCTTCAAACCCCAAAACTATTACGCGGGGGATTCGCTACCCAACAGGCCCCCAACACAATCATCGTGACTCACCTCGAGTCACCTGGCTGGTGTAGTAATCTTCACACGAAGTTCATCCAGTAATCTTTGCACTTCACGTACCTCCGCAATACATTCCTCTGCAGTCTACTGTATTCATTGTACATGCCTCTCTGATGTTTCGTCAGCAGGCACAAATCCTTGCTTGAGTGCATATACAACATGCATGCGTGCCAACTTTCCCTCGATCTTGGCAATGATTGTGAATGCTTCTTCGAGCCAAGGCTAGATGTGTTCTTTAAGCACTGCTTCCTTCTAGCGTGGCGCGTCCACCTGGGCTTTTAGAGCTTGGTCCTCCTTCATCTTAGCCAACTGTTGAGTAAGGGCGACCATCTGCGCTATCCCCTTGATGCTGTCATAAGCCTGCTGCAACTCCAGTGCTTCTCTCTCTATCCGTTGGAGTGTCGGGTCTTCCTGTAGTGAACTAAGAGTGATAAGTGACTCATCTAGCAAGCCAATGAATTCCTGTAAGGTGCCTTCTATTGTTTCCAACCCTTCTTGAATGGCCTGGCGTCGCTGCTCGCGAACCTCCGGTGGTGTAGAGGGATGTGCCTTCAACTTTAGTTTCACGATCTGTAATTCAAGGTCCAATTGGATCCTCGTAGCTTCCTCCTTTGCCTCACGGAATCTGGTGTCCAATTTATGAATCCAGATGCCTACGAGTAAGTCCGGTGCAATATCGAGCTCGGGAGCATGGCGACATGCTTCCTTGATGGTGTGTTCCAATTGTTGGATCTGTGCTACTGCTTCGTCACATTGTAGGCTTAGTTGCTCGATGTTGATCGCTATTTGTTGAGCATTTGTACTACACGTCCTTCCCTAGCGCGGAGCTCTATCATCTCTCCATCTTGCAACTGATATAGCGTTTCTCGTGGGAGAACAGGCAAGCTTAATCCAAGTCCCTTGAGTTGATCTATTGCGGCTCTGTCCTTTGCATTGTCTGCCATCAGTGCTCCTTCTAGTAGCGCGAAAGTGTTAGCCATTTTAGCCTGTAGCAACTATTCAGTTGCTGATGTACCTGTAGCCCCATAAGAGGCTACCCTTCCCTGCTGTGGAGGTCGTACCTGAAGTTCTTGCAGTTTTGATCTGAGTGCCCCCAACATAGTCTGTTGCTCTGTCATTGCCTCTTGGAGCACCTCTTCACGAACTGTATCACCAATGTCACATAGGTCACCTTCAGTCAGTGTGATAGGCTCCCCATCCAATTTGGATGCCTTGATCTTCTTCCGAGGCCTTGCCCGTTCTGTTATGCGCGACCATTTTAAGGGTGTATAGGTGGTGCTCGGGTTTGCTCCTTTTGTCGAATTATCTGCCCTCTACCCCACAGTCAAGTTTGTGTCCCTTTTGTCTTGTGTCGAGGCACCCTACTGCAGCCATCTTTTCCACGAAGGCCTTTACTGCCTCCCAAGACGCCCGTACTGCCTCGACTTGTTGTTCATTGCGCTTCTGCTATGCCATACTCTTGACAACAGCCTTCTGTTTTTGGATCTCCGCCAGATCACGTACCACCAAATCTGGTGCATACCATTCTGGTGGCCACATATCGAGTACTGCAAACACAGTGTCATCTACTATGATGAAGGGGAGTGTGGTCCACTTCTGCTCTAGATCCTTCCGAGCCCTGATATACACATTGTGCATATCTGCTTTAAATTCTGTGAAACTCTTTACACTGTCATAGACTTCAGCGGACAGGCGTGGCCATTTAGTGATCCACACCCGGATGCTTGCCTCCATCAGTATCCAAAAGATCTTGGTTTCACAGATTCGCGCAGCATCCCTTGTTGTCCATAGCGATGTGTATTTCGCTACCTCTGGCCAGTCCTAGTCAACGAGAGGAAACTTACTATCTTCCGGCAATTCACCTGTAACCAATAGTATGGATAAGAGCAACTAGGCATAGTGGAATGTGTTACCCTATTCTTGGGCCTCCCTGTAGTTTGTTAGGAACTCATCGGGAAGAAACTGTGCCCAGTTGAACTGTACCCCTTCTACACATTGCTCGGCTAACGTAATGATCGTTGTTGGTACCTCGTTGCTCCTACATTTTCGCATCACCTTTCCTGCCAACAATTGGGTGGCGACGCGGACCCCCTTGTCTTGAATACTAGTAATAACGTACCTCCTCTGCTTTTCTCCAACTTGTATTTCTTTTTCATGGCCTCCGCAAGCATCAAGTCTCCACTCATGCCATCTATTTCCGCGGGGTCCCTTCCTGCACAGGGAAGCCGAGAAATCTAATGAATGAGCTCCGCCATGATAGGAACGGGCTCTTCCAGCCATAAATACCCATCATGCACTAAGCAAAGCAGTTTCCTGATGACAAATATGGTGATCAGTGCGCGATGAAAGTGCGGAATCGATAGGAGGTGGAGTAGCCCAACCTTCTCCATCTCGTGCAACCATGTTCCTTGTTGTAGTGTCGTAATAGCCCCTTCCATGCTTAGTTGCATCAGCTCGCCAGTTTCTAAATGGGGAAACTTCTCGCTATCCACAAGGTCCCAGTCTTCAAATTTCATGGAGGGAATGCGGCCCATAGCCGTTCCTTCAAACAAAACCCCTTCGGGGAGGGATGGAGTGTTAAACCTGCTATTAATGGTGTCCAAGTCTTTAGGTACCTTTACCCTCCCTTTCCAGGGAGGGACATACTTGGGTAGTTTTGTTGTGGCCCATACTGGCTAGATATCTTTGTCTGTCTCTTCTTCTGGTTCCATTTCTTCGACAAAGGTTGGAGGATCCTCCTCCTCATCGTTGCTCTCAATATTAACTGTTTTTCCATTTTCTTCCATCGACAATTTACCAAAATGTAGGTTTCGTGGAGACATACGGACTAGTCCTCATACCTGCGGGTCCTTCTTGCTCCTTGGTGTTCGTGGTGATTTAGAGATTTATGGTGCATCCCCTCCAGGTGGCATAGGATTCTGCGGGACTCCCTTTGGTAGTTGACATAAGTTTGATTAGGAACTCCTGTGTATCCTTTGGCAAAGCATCAAACCACATACTCATTCTTACAACCTTCTCATTCATCAGATGCCTTCTTGCTCATTGACGCAATAACTGTATGCCAAGTGTTTTTGGATAGAGGGTTATTCGTGATTTATAGGTCCGTTGTACTTCCAACTCAACCCTCTCCTCATTGATTGGCTCATTAATGCTATACTGGCGGCAGATCATGTTAGGTCCCTATAATACTAGTGATTACCCCATTACTATTGTAGTTGTATCCCTTATTAATATTGTTGTGCCCCTATTGTCCCCATATTGTTATTATTGTGCCTCGTAGAACCCCTCTATTGTTAGTTTTGTGCCTTTATATTATTATTGTTAGGTCGGCTGGGTTATATTGTGACTCCTTAGACTCCTATATATAGAAAGGAGGTTTTGTCATTTGAATCATCAAAGAATCATTCATTTGTGTAATGTAAAGGAGGTTGCCCCCTTGAAGAGGCTAAATTCTAAGGCGTTGATCTATCTTTTCTATCTTTTTGTGAGCTGTTTTCATAACATTTGGTATTAGAGCTTTGAATTCTAGGGTTTCGCTGCTCCAAACAGGTCATCGTGGCATTTGTGCTATAATTTTTTTCTGCAACGTTTCAGATGCTAAAAGAAAAACCCATTTGGGCAAAAATCATTCTAAACCGCAGGTCCGAATTTCAGAGCTTTTCGCACTATATTGTGGAGATATGATCTGAGGAAGTTGGCATTTTTGCAGACTCCCGAATTACATTCCAAAAAGGTGACCTGGGGAAAATAGTCATAACTTTTGTTTTGAGCATCAGATTGAAATTTCGTAAGAATTTACAGAAGGAGGATGGACTCTATTTTCCTGTGGATATTTTTCAGATCCTAAGGTCGAAACAGTGACACGTGGCACTTCCTACAAGTTAGCTCTTCTGAAAAGGTCTATAATCAAGTCATCTTGGGAGATTGTGCATAACTCTGCCTTGGAGAATCTAAATTCGATCAGACTGGTGGCATTGGAAAGAGAACACAGAGGACTACTTCAGGTCGCAATTTCAGAACTAGGTGATTCGAAATTACAGAGATACATCAGAGGCAATATCGATCTCCTACAAAGTGAAAAAAGGTGTGTAGATTTTTTTAAATTTTTGCTTAAGCTTGGTTTGAAAAATTATTTTGAAGGAATTCAAAGGGCATAGTAGAGCATTATTATCAGTAACTAATGCCCCAAGGAAAGAAAATGTAAACACCTAGTAAGCAACCTGAAAGCTCTAGCATGACTTATGAAGAAGAGGAAGAAATGCAACATGATATATCAAAATTACGAGACCAAGTGCAACAAATTTCACTCGCACAAAAAGTAACAGAATCTAAGATGGATGGTTTAAAGAAAGATGTAGAAGCTATGATGAGTGATGTGGAAGCTAAGATGGATGATTTGAAGATAGATTTGAAGACAGGTTTGAAGACAGGCATGGCAGACTTGAAGACACATTTGACAAATTTTCTACAAGAAATACTTATTAATGGTGAAAAGGTGGTAAAGGAAACTCACGATGAGAACAAAAGAAATGTTAATCATGATTTCATAGACTCTAATGTTGGATCTAAGACCCACCATATTCCAAGAAACGATATGAGGAAGTTTGATGGCAAGGATACCCCAACATGGATATTACAGATGGAGCAATTTTTCGATCTCAATAATGTGCAAACCACACAAAAGGTACGTATTGCAACTTTATATTTGGAACCAAATTAGTTTGTATGGTATCAGTGGCTTTTCTCTCGTAAACAAATTATCACTTGGGAAATTTTTACAGAAGAATTGACAGCACATTATGAGGATACAAAAAGCAACACTTTTTTTAGCCAATTGATAAGTCTCAAACAAAAGGGTTCAATAATGGAGCACATTGAGGAGTTCCAAAAATTGAACATAAGGGTAAAAAATATTCCAGAGGAGCATAGGATTGATGTGTTCATAGGGACTTTAAAGGATAATATCCAACATGATGTTCGCCTTTGGGAACCTGATTCATTAGATAAGGCATTCAGGTTAGCAAGAAAAATGGAAAGCAAAATTATGGCAACTAGGAAGCATACCACACACAACTATAAAGATGGAAGTGTTGTTGCCCCTAGCCTTCCACAACCTATAAGGTTGACACCACAACAATTGGAAGAAAAAAGAGAAAAAGGGCTTTGTTACAGTTCTGATAGCAAATACACTAAAGGTCGTAAGTGTGTTGAGAAGAAATTATTCTACATAGATTGTGAAGAGGAAGAAGAAAAGGAGCAAGAAAGGTCAAAAGAAGAGGATATACTCTAGGAACAAAGCCTAGATAAAGAAGAAATGAATACGACCATATCTTGTAATGCATTGGCTGGAATTACCACTTCTCAAACCATCAAGATAGAAGGACAAATCAAGAAGAAAAAGCTAATAGTGTTGATTGATTCAGGAAGTACCCAGAATTTTATTCATTGTAAGATAGAAAAAGAATTGAATTGCTTCCTATATCTAGCACAAGAGTGTCAAGTGATGGTTGCAAATGGAGGAAAGAAAAATTTCTCTAGAAAGTGCCATAATATCAAGCTATCCATGGGAGAATATGTATTGACTAGCCCAATGCTTTCCATTCCAATGGGAGGTGCTGATGTTGTACTAGGAGTCCAATGGCTACAATCCTTGGGTGCAATAGCTTTTAATTTTCATGAAATTTTCATGAAATTTTATACGGAAGGAAAGGAAGTTGAATTAAGGGGTATTGCAGGGAAATCGGGAAAGATAATCAGCTCTAACAGTATGAAAAAGCTTCTAAAAAAGGAACAAAGAGTTGTAACTGCACAATTATGTTCGCTAGATGTTTCCACATCGAAATCATCTATTTCTTCAGATCTCCAAAAAGTCTTGGACAATAATTCCAAGGTATTTGAGACTCCCAAAGGTCTCCCACCTAGTCGTGATCATTATCATGCTATTCATCTGATTCCAGGAAGTGTTCCTCCAAACATCAAGCCATATAGATATCCCTATGCCCAAAAGAGTGAAATTGAATGTATGGTTGCAGAAATGCTAGAGGCGGGTATAATTCAACCTAGTCAAAGCTCTTTCTCTGCCCCAATAGTATGGGTGCACAAGAAGGATGGATCATGGCGCATGTGTTCGGATTATAGGGAGCTCAACAAGCTCATTATTAAAGATAAGTTTCCCATTCCTGTCATTGACGAATTACTAGATGAATTGCATGGATCAATTTACTTCACCAAGTTGGATCTTTGTTCAGGATATCATCAAATCAGAATGAAGACTAAAGACATTTTGAAAACAACATTTAGAACTCATGAGGGTCATTATGAATTTTTGGTCATGCCTTTTGGCCTTACCAATGCACCTTCTACATTTCAAGGTTTGATGAATTCCATTTTCAAACCCTTAGAAAAATTGTGTTAGTATTTTTTGATGATATACTAATCTATAGCAAGTCTTGGAAGGATCATGTTGAACATGTTGACAGGGTGTTACAACTATTGGAGGAGAAACAATTATATGCAAAAGATGCAAATGTTTCTTTGGAGTACAAGAGGTGGAATATCTGGGTCATATTGTATCTCATGAAGGAGTTAAGGTAGACCTTAGCTAAATTAAAGCCATTAAGGAATGGAAAATCCCCACATCCATAAAGCATCTGCGAGGATTTCTCAGGTTGATAGGGTATTATCGCAAGTTTGTTAAGAATTATGGGAGAATAGCAGCAACTTTAACAACATTATTGAAGAAAGATGCATTTTCATGGACTCTAGAAGCAACAAAGGCCTTCGAACATCTTAAAGAGGCAATGTGCCAAGCACTTGTCTTAGCTACACCGAACTTCACAAAAGCCTTTATTGTGGAATTTGATGCTTCAAGAAATGGAATTGGTGATGTTTTAATGCAAGATGAAAGACCCATTGCTTTTGAAATTCGTCCAATCAAGGGAAAGTTTTTACACAAAGCTATTTATGAGAAGGAAATGTTGGCAATACTACATGCAGTTAAGAAATGGCTATCGTACCTAATGGGAAGACACTTCAAGGTAAAAACGGATCATGATAGCCTTAAATACTTTTTAGAACAAAGATTATCCTCTGAAGAGCAACAAAAGTGGGTCACAAAGATGTTGGGTTATGACTTTGAAATCATCTACAAAAAAGGGAAGCAAAATGTGGTGGCAGATGCACTCTCAAGAAAGGATGAGGATGTGGAAGCATTGTTGTGCGCCATTTCTATTATCCAACCAGATTCGATAAACGAAGCAAGGGAGGAATGGAAGAATGATGAAGAAGTGTGGGCACTTATTCGAAAGTTACAATGAGATTCCAGTGCATCTGATACATTTAGCTGGCAAAATGATTTGTTATGGTACAAAGATCGCTTATACCTCTGTAAGAATTCCCAACTCAAACAAAAGATTCTTATGGAATTGCACACTTCTCCCTTATGAGGGCACTCAGGATTTTTAAAAACATACCACAGGGCTAAGAAGGAATTTTTTTGGGATGGCCTTAAATCGGATATTCAAAAGTTTGTGGCAGAATGTTTGGTTTTCCAACAAAATAAAGTTGAAACAATTAAGACCCCGAGTCTATTACAACCTTTATCCATTCCAAGCCAATGTTGGGAGGAGGTTTCAATGGATTTTATCACATGTGTACCCAAGTCTGAGGGAAAGAGTGTCATCATGGTGGTAGTTGACAGACTTACCAAGTATGCACACTTTTCTGCATTATCACATCCATTTAAAGCCAGTATAGTTTCTACTGCATTTATGGAAACAATTCAAAAGCTACATGGAAACCAAAAGATTATTGTAAGTGACAAAGATCCCATTTTCACTTGAAATTTTTGGACAGAATTATTTTCTTGTCTTGGTACTCAGTTAGCTCATAGCTCATCTTATCATTCTCAATCTGATGGGCAAATTGAGATAGTAAACAAATGTTTGGAAGGATATCTTCGTTACTTTGTATCTGATAAACAGACACAATGGGTCAAATGGTTGCCTTTAGCTGAATGGTGGTATAACACTTCCTTCCATACAACAACAAAAATGACTCGATTTATGGCACTTTATGGATATCAGCCACCATCCATCACATCATATTTAAGAGAAAATTCTAAGGTTCAAGTAGTGGAACATCACATCGAGCATCAACAACAAGGCCTCCAACACTTAAAGGATAACCTCGTGTTGGCGTAGAATAGAATGAAACAATAGGGAGATCAACATTGCAGCGAAAGAAGTTTTGATGTAGGTGATTGGGTATTCTTACGGCTACAACCATATAAACAAATGTCCCTCAAGTAAGCTAAGAAGGATAATAAATTATCACCAAAGTATTATGGTTTGTACAAGGTGTTGCAAAAGATTGGTACTATGACATACAAATTGGAGCTTCCTGCAGCTTCTCGAGTGCACCCAGTTTTCCATGTTTCATGTTTAAAGAAGGTTATAGGCAACAAGCTCCCAGTTCAAACAATATTGCCAGAACTTGACGAGGAAGGCAAAATTATATTGGAACTGGAAGCAGTCACAGAAAAAAGAACTCGATAGCTACGAAATCGATCAATTTTGGAGTATCTCATCAAGTGGAAGAACTTATCCGCTGAAGATTCCACATGGGAGGATGAGAATTTTATATAGAAGCATCCAGAACTACTCAAGCGTTGAGGACAACACTTTTTTGAAGGAGAGGGGCATGTTAGGTCCCTATAATACTAGTGATTACCCAATTACTATTGTATTTGTATCCCTTATTAATACTGTTGTGCCCCTATTGTCCCCATATTGTTATTATTGTGCCCCATAGAATCCCTCTATTGTTATTTTTGTGCCTTTATATTATTATTATTAGGTCGGTTGGGTTATATTGTGACCCCTTAGACTCCTATATATAGAAAGGAGGTTTTTTCATTTGAATCATCAAAGAATCATTCATTTGTTTAATGTAAAGGAGGTTCCCCCTGAAAGAGGCTGAATTCTAAGGCGTTGATCTATCTTTTCTATCTTTTTGTGAGCTAGTTTCATAACAGATCATTTTGAATCGATTTTTGACCGTATGTCTTAAATGTCCATCGCCTACTTCTTTTTGTCTTAACTCATACGTCTTGTCATGAGCAGTGACACCAATAGTCACTTCCTTATTTATCCACGTAGTAGTGTAGCCCATTTTGCGCAATCGCGATATGTGGGACATACGGACCCCACGCGTATTTTCGTTGTCGTGCAGCATCCTAACAGACTGGTTTATAGTCCTGCACTCTTTTTCAACTATTTGGAGCACTAAGACTATCCCCGCTTCGGTTAGTCAGGTGGTCACACCCCCTTTGTGCACTGCCAGCGCGTTCTCGTAAACATCCCTCGCCATGGTTTCTGTCGTCACCGCTTTACACGTTGTTGGATGCAGTGCGTTTTCCTGATTTCTCCTGAGGGTGAGGCATGACCTTAACCACAATATTCGACTAATTACCTTGCATTCGCATTCCTTTGATCCATCCTTCTGCTTGCATGTATCTAACTACAACTTTTCAGGTTTGTTCAGAAAGTCCTCCTTTAGTTCTTTTTCTCATTGCTTAATCTCTACATCCATCATCATATTCTGCCTTCTGAGAAGTACCCTGTTTTTTTCCAATTCATGCAGTTGCTCATTTCCTTGCCGAATGGCTTCTTGAATCCATTCATACTCCTATTCATCTATTTGTATGAGCCCTCCAGCCCAGACTTTGCGCACTGTAGTCTTCTTTGATATTATGACATCCACGGTCTTCTGCAGAGGTGCTTCAGAGTCCTCAGTGCTGGTACCATTATGTAGTCTCGGCTTCATGGCCATGTTTGTGCAGGGCGCAGGACGTGCCCATCTAACCTGTGGGACGTGAAAAGTCCCCTTTTTGTATTGTATATGCTGACCCTTATTCGTGACTTCACGAATTTTGACGAACACTCCCTTCACACTTGGTACTGCGAGCCGCCATTGCATCCTTCTGCACCAAGTCTGAATTATCTGTTTTGATATGGTACTCTCAATTTTGTCTAAGGCCTCATCCAATCTCATTATCCCCTCATCTGTTAGCTTTTCCCATGCTTCGGTTGTCACATGTCGTAGTGAGTGAATCATCAGGTTGCAATTCAATGTGGTTACTTCATGCAACCTGTTCTGCCAACGTTCAATTTCTTCATTGAAGTCCGACATACAGGAACTGTCGCGCTCACACGAGATTCTCCCATATTTGATTGGGTTTACCCTATCTTGATATTGCACTATTATCTATTAAACCGAGTCCATCTCATCATCGGTGTCATCTTCACGCACAGGTTCAGTGTAGGACTTTCCTTCGGCTGGATCCAGCAGAACTATCACACGTAAGGACTTTTTCTCAAAAATAATTTTCCCCTTCTTTAGATTGATGACTCCATTCATATCCATTGCCTAGTCTATTCCGAGTAATGCGGGGTAAGGGTTACTATCATTGACAATCTCTATTACCTCAAAATCTATCTGGGTGCTCGGACCATCGATATCCACTATTACTACTATCAATCTTCCCATGGGCAAGTACTTTTGTTGGTTCACCATCTGCAATTGAATGGGAGACCACTGTAGTGCGAGCTTGCCCATGCGTTCCCAAGTCTGCTTTGGTAATACGTTCGCGTCCAAACCCAGGTCTAAGATTACTTGATCCATCTCATATTCACCAATTTGCGCTGTCAACCGCATTTCCTATCTGGTGCATAGAGCATGCTTCCCCATTTTTCGAACTACGTGCGGCTCCCTTGACCCTGCGCACCTAGAAATCAACTCTTGTAGTCCTTTAACTACCTTATTATCACGCAACAGTTTCATACATGTCTCTAAAAAGGTAGTTAGCATCGAGGGATCCAGGCCCGTCTTTGGTTTATCCCTATTACCTGAGGTAGAGACCTCCGCGAAGCTCTTCTTAGCTTCCATAAATGTTTCTTTTGCACGGTCCAAGTCAAATTCAGGTTCCTTTGCAGGAGCCTTACGTACCCAAGTATCCTCTTCAGGCTTCTTCCCATTATCTCCCCCCGTGGTCGCGCCACTTCTCAGCATCATGTTTACAATGGGGTCCTCTTCGCGTGGTTCGGACCTCATCATTTGAATATGTTACATCGAAGTGGGCTGCAACACCCATTTTTTGCGCATTTGTGCGATCAACACCAGACAATATATCATTTCATGATCAAAATATTCACAATACGGGCAAGATAGTCTCGTCGGGTTGGTACAGTCATGAGCGTAGGGCCCAGGGTTTCCGCAGTTGTAAAAAATTAGCTATCTGCGGCCCCTCCTAGGCCCTATTCCCCCGCAACATCGACCTTGCCCTTGGAAGCCACCCCACGCTATTGCTGCAGTTGGATCGAGGCCTCGCGTTTCTGTTTGCATTTGATAAGCTGGAGTCCTATCCATCATTAGTTCATAGCTTTGACATGTTCACTCATCATGACCCATTGGTCTATAGAAATTACAGTACCATTGTTGCGAAGTCTGGGTATATTTCTACAACAGGTGATAGTTGTTCGTTGTGTGCTTTCCTCCCACCTGACAAATCGCGCACCAGAGAGCGGTGGACACACTTGGTCATACTTTTGCCTCTGGTCTCAACAGCATCAGTCTCCCTCCTGTCAAATAGTTCGTAAATACAGGACAGTTATCCTTATTGTGACCCTAGCCTTTACATTTTATACACCACACTTCTTTGCACGCCTATGGCCGGGGTGCCCTATCCTGCTTCAAGCTCTGCATCTCTGAGCACAAGTTTTGTAGTTGTGCGTGGATTTCTTGGACTCCCAACCCCGAATCCTGTATCGGTGTTTCGTGCAACCTCATCACCATTTCCAATGCCTCTACCTGGGTTGAGAGCTTCTGTTGTGACAGTGTCGTCCTCAGGTGCAGTGTCAAAGATGCCACAAACTACGCATGGTACTATGCGTCCGTCAGTGTCATATTAGCTTCGCGGATTGTACTTTTCAGCCTTTGATCTAGATCCTAGGGGGTTTCACCTAGAAGCATCATGATCTCCTTGAATCTTATAATCGACTGCGTCTCCGATTTCGATCGACTAAACTCTATGTTCAATGCAATCTGAATTTATTCTATTCCGGTATTCAAGGGATCATTTGAATGCTTGATATACCAAGTCAGTGTGTGATCCTATAGCGCACTTACCAAGGTGGCCTTCTTAATGTTATCATCCGTAACCCCGTGTGCTTCCCACACTACTCTTACTACGAACCAAAACTGATTAGGATCTTCGTTTCCTACTCCTCTGAATACAGGCAACTTGATCACACTTACCATGCTAAACTGCTGGTTTGGTGGAGGCAGAGTGGGTGAAGTTGGAGGTGAAGAAGGTGATGGGAGTGGTGGCATTAGTGGAGATGATAACTGCGGAATGCGCTACTCGATCAAACTGACTGCACTCCTTGGAGAAACCCAAGCGTGCTCTTCCTCACTTGCTCATGGCGGTGAAATTAAAGGACTGTTTCCTAACCCTTCAATCCATTTGAAGCTCCTTCCGCTTCGCATAGTTCTGCTCATTAATGTATGTGCATCACCCGTTTTTCACATAACAACATCTTAATCCAGGTATTCAAAGACTTGATGTACTTACCTCGTGGTCCTTTGAGAAAATGTCTTTCGGCTTCATTGTAGCTAACAGTTGTGTCTATCGCAAATTCAGTGATAAACACTCCTATTATTCGATCTAACCAATGATCTACGGCCCGTGTGATCTTATCTTCAGATGCCTCTAGCTTGCGCACTAACTCCAGAGTCCAAACTATCGACTGATCAATCTTGCACCTTCCCGTGCTATCTGCTAGCCTCACGATCCAAGCATATACTTCCGAAGAGAATGTCGAGAAGAAGACCTCATGGATTTTGGTATATATGAAGTGATCCAACCACCTTCTCTCAGATGTCTGTTGATTTTTGCTTTCCTGTATTACAAACTTGTGCAGCTTCTGATCCAACCAATCTTCAAGTTCTTTCTTTGTAGGGTTACAACGTCCTGACATCAGACATCCCTTAGGCAGATCTCGGTCCCTGCAACAGAACCATTTGTTGGCTTAATGGGGCCTGACCCACGTTCAAAAATGTTTATCCAAACAAATCCTGACACTACCGGCCCTTTCGGCAACAGTCCACGGAGCGCGGGCTGAAGTATCACCCAAGGTAGTATGGGAGGGTGCTGGAACCAGGTTTCCACACCCTAGGGATGTCTTGATGTGGTCTAGGTTTTCGCAGAGCGATTCTATGCGCTGTGTTGCTTCTGCGCAACTGTCTTTTCGAGGCAACTACCTTAGTCAGGCGCGAATACAATTTACCCTTTTCTGTGCTTAATATTATTATAGATCTTTGGTTACTTACAAAGGTACAACACTTTTAGTTACTATTCAACATAAACAAATATGCGCGTAAACATAAATCAAGAACAGATGCATAAACCAGAATCAAGAATAGATACACGATATTTCAGAATCAACTTATCTTTGTTAATGCCCTTTATCCAATTATAATCAACTTCCTTCCTTGTGCACACAGTTGCAGGGGTCCGCACACACAGCTGCAGACTCTACCAGGCCTTTGCGCACACAGCTATAGAGCCTCTATCTCCTATTACAACCCAAAATTGCACTTACTGACTCAGATCTACTATCATGTTCAGACACTCATATTACTTCTATTACCAACAAGCTACCTTACACTTAGAGCCTTTCTCTTATTTATACATTCCCATGGTCTGCGAACCATGGGAAGGCTGACACATTCTAGATTAACTGATAATATTTTAGGGTGGACTACCCTTGGACTTGACCCATTACAATTCACACTCTGCACACTTCGAGGAGCTTTTACAATACAATATCCAAAAATGTGGGCTTCAAGCCCCAAAACCATTACGCGGGGGATCCGCTGCCCAACAGGATTGAATGATACAAACAAGCTAACAATGGTATGTTATGATGGTATGGTGTGTCTATATTGGTCAAATAAGTTGAACGTAGTGGAGATACCAATCTTACATAAAGGGAAATTTATTTAGCATATGGTTTAAAAGATTATCAGGTAAGCATATTCACCCATATTAAGTTTTTTTTTACAATTATATCGATGCATAGGGCATGTATTTTTCTTAATTGTCAAAATTTCTAAGTATAAATATGTTAATGAATTGAAAACACATTTTTTAAGTGTTTGGCATATTTCAGTTGAAACACCACAAGAAAATGTGGTGCAATGGCCACAAATTTCATATCCAAAGGTTGGATGAAAAGATGAAAACTTCTAATATTGGGATAACTGTAGTATTTCAGGTTATTAATGTTGCCTCTAAAGTTGATAGACATCCAAAAGTCTTTGATAATTGATACTATGGGTATCTAGATTATATACTTGATTGTGACTTTAAATCCTTCAAATTAGTTCTTTATTGAGCATGCTAAAGGATTTATCATGGTTAATACAGGGAATGTTGAGCGAAGATCAGAGCCCTATGTTCTTCCAGGCCAATGTGAATAAGTATTTTGCATATAGGTTCCATGTAAAGAGGGCAGTCATATGTTGTTACATATGATCCAAGAGGAAGGTTGTTAAAGTATAATGTAGTGGAAGAATATGGAATTGAAGAAGAAGATGATGTAGAGAAGCAGGGGTTCATGTGTCAAGTGAATATGTTGAAGAAGTTCAAGGATATGTTAGTCGAGATAATGTTCAACAATGTGTTGAACAAAGAACTTGTAGAAGTCAAACTGTAGTGTCCCACCTTGGCAAGGTTAATTTTGTGACACTTAGAGAGGGTGATTTTGAAGAAGTAATATAAGATTATGCATGTCAGACTTATGTATATGCTTATATGTTATAGACCTAGGTTGGGTCACCTGGTTTCAATGTGCTCATGATAATATCTATGGTTGTGTGTATAAGAATGATTTGGTTTACGTGCATAGGTGTATGGCATGGATGGTGATCCAAGATTGAGACACATAGATCCATGAATGATCATCGTTATGTGGAACATATGGTTAATTATGATTCATGGATGATACATGATTTATATGATTATATATGCATAATCTTGCATTGAGAAGGATGTGGCATGGGACCAGATCAATTGCCAACAAGGATTCTCAAATTATAAATGACTATGGAAGTCATTTCTAAAAAACCAAAATGATTGTGGAAGTCATCCACAATTCCTGGTAAAATGTAAATAAGTTAATTATGAAATTCATTTGATTCCTTTGATCTATGAGATTATGATGTGTGAAAGTTGTGGAACAATATCTTACCAATGAGCCATCATAAGGGTATGAGATCACAATCAGTACCTTAAGGTGAAGCGTGGAGTTTCAAAGTAGAGTAGATGAGAAGCCATGGAAATTAGGGCGTAGAGTCCTAAATCTGTGAAAGATAAATATGTGGAGTTTTGGATATATAATAAGAGGATTAGAGCATAGAGTCCTAAATCCATGAAAGATAAAGACGTGGAGTCTTGTATCTATAATAAAAGGATTATGATGCATATTCCTAAGTATATAAAAGATCAAGGTGTGGAACCTTGGATCTTTGGAGTAGATTAGGCCACAAAGTCCTCAATCTACTAAGGAATAGAGATGCATGCAATGTAGATGAAAAATTCCTATTCTCCAAAAGAAAAATACCACTTATGGGTAGCTCAGGGATGAATTTACTTAATAAAATCTAATTTCTGATAATTCTGGAGTGACTTTCTAAAACTAGTAAATCACCTTGCATCAATTGGTAATCAAGTATAGTTGAAGGAAAAACACTTAACCTATCACTAATCAATCCTAATAGTTCAATCTTGACTTAATAATCAATGTTATTATTATTATTATCCTCTGTGAGACTATGATATTATTAAAAGGAATTGCAAGTCACCTCAATCACTTCACACCTCTCTCCTTGATGAATCCCATGGCTCTTCATAACGCTCTCTCTCTCAATGATACATTAAACTCTCTCTTAAGCACTCATCAAATACATGACATATTCCTCTTACACTCATTAAAAACATGTCATATAAGATTCATCTTACGCTCACTTTAATGCATATGTTACACTCTTCTTAACGAAAGCATGCATACCTCTCGTTAATGGAATGAGTTACACTTCTCTAAATGAAATATGTTAATTTTCATCAAGGAATGCATATTACCCCTCCTTTATGAAAATAATTTGTTGCTCCTTCTATATATGTGTCTCATGTCTTCTCACTTGGGAGGTAGGTGCACAGTGATACCAAGAGTTAGAGATATTTGAAGAAGATTGTGCGAGGGGGAGATTTGGAGAGTAGAAAAATGCAAACCTAAATTACTAAGTAGCTCTATCCAATGCAGTTGAAGATGAGTGGTATTGAGAGGAAGTGAAAATTATCTTCCTCAACTTTCCTTTTGTATCTCTCTACTGCTATATTTTGGTATTGCTTGTGAGCTCTTATAGATCAGGCGTTTCATGGGGAGAAATTCCCCCTAGATATCATTAGCTGGAAAACCAGATGTTCAAATGAGTTGGTTAAGGAATAAGAGTGGTATTTATGTATGGATGTTTAGATCTCAAGTTGTAATTATTATTGCTGTAGTTTATTGTATTGCCTTTGGTATTGTAGCGTTTGAGAAAGGAAAGCCAAAGATTACTAAAGGTAATTATAGTAAATAATTGCCAAAAGAGTTGGGTAAGAGTTTCATGAGTTATGGTTTTGTTTCATTTTAATTGAAATAGGTAATTATAAGCATGTTTTATAAAGGGTTTCAGGTTATGTTGCCAATTGTTTGAAAAAATTCATGAATGGGCAATACTATTCTTTTTTTATATGAAAATAATTATGCATGAACAAGTGCTAACTTGTAGCCTACCAGATAAGTAAGGAAATGGGCACATATCCAAAATATACTGAAGGAATCAATGGATCAACCCTTAAAATAAAAATGCAAAAATAATAGCAACTAAGATGTGGTTTGGAATATCAAAGGCTTGAGGTAAGTTTGAGGTAATTTTCAGTTATGGCATATGTTTAATATTCTTATTAATAATTCAATGTTTTGTGATTCAAGTTTATTGTTAGAATTTTGATAGAAATACTTAATGGTTGTAACATTCAAGGCTTCCATGTGTTTTTCAAAATTTAGTAGTGGCTGCAATAAGCTTGTAAATGTCAAAATGTAGTAGTGGATGCAATAATCTTGTAAAATTATGTCAAAGGAAGAAGCTTGCAGGTTGTAAAATGTTTCAAGAACTCATATGGTGGATTTAGAAATGTGTAAATTTAATGAACATATATTAATAGCATAATTTTGGGTTTTATTTCCTCATGTAAATTTGTAGATGAAGTTTTCATTCCATGTATTTTAGAAAATTGGTAAATGAAATAGTAGGGATCCTTTTTTTGTTGTTTTAAAGAATCGAAACCCTAGGTGTTTTTGATGCGATTCGGCTCAAAATCATAGGGTATCCATACCTTAATACCATGTAACCCCCACTTTTATTCCATCGAAAAGGTTTTCAGACTCTGATTCTCTAAGCTAGTCGATTTTTGAAATTTTTAGATGCCTTGTATAGATTTCCTATTGTTTGGTTTTGCAAAAGTTTTTCCATCTTGGATTTACCTATTGATTTATATTGATGACACTAATTTGGTTCATGCACTTTGAAATTGTTGATTTAATGTCTCAATGGTTGATACTCTAATAGTTTAAACATCTTTATGGCAATTTATTTCATGACCACTAACTATTTGTCAAAATTCTCCAATGGATGCAGCATGCATGGATGAAAGCTATTTCTAAAATTCCAAAATGTTTATGGTCATTCATGTTCCTTAAGTGTTTGTAGAAATGCATCAATGAAGATGGCTGGTAGTTTTACTTGTATGTTAAGTTCAATTCAAAAATTATTGGCATTACTGTGAGACAATGAAAAAAGAGGTTATGTAATAATATACATGTTGATAATCATTGAAGACATGTTAAAATATTAGATTAATGTTAGATAATTGTTGTGAAATTTCCTTAAGGGATTATGGTTGTCAAGTGTTTGAAAAAATGGCTCAATGGTTGCACATTGCATGCTTGCAAACTATTTTTTAAAATGCCCCAATGGTTGTAGATTGTATGCTTGCAAATTATTTGTTAAAATGTCTCAATCGTTGTACATTGCATGCTTATAAATTGTTTGTCAAAATTCCATTTAGGATTCGCAACCAAGTTTTTTATGGAAATGTGTCAATGAATGTGCGTGATAATTCTATTTAGTTAAAATTCATGCTCATTAAGTCAAATTTGGGTAAGCGAATTGTTGTAATGTTAGCTTACATATGAATTCCAAATTATTGGATACCACTCCTATAGAAGTTGAATTCTCCCTTTAAGAAAAGAATTCATATGCATTTTATTTAGAATAAAATCAAATTAGTTTCTCTTGAACACATTTAATTGAAACATAATTAACAATTAGCTTGTTGGAAATTATGGTTTGTAAAGTTTGATATTTGTTCACCCCTCTAAAGAATATTTCTTTTAAATGTGATTTCTGAGCTTGAGAAGCAAGTATTATGGTTATAAATTTTGGACCTTGATGAAATGAGTATCCTTGTAGCTTTAATGAGAAGACTAAAATTACCATGGGTGGTGTTAGCCTCCTATACCAATAGGTTTCATTTTTCATGATTGGCAGGGGAAATTCCAAATATGTTCTACTTTGATGATGCAAAGATCCCATATTTTTGTGAAAGAACATGTCTGTACATAGTTTCGATGGTGTCCTACTTTTGGATGGGTGATCCAACAGTCTAATCTGGATCATGCCATGTTTAAATTGATGTTGTAGAATAGAGAAAGAGAATCTGTCCAAACTGTTTAATCTTGGCAGATTAGTAGTTAGGTAGAGAATAAAGGTTCCCGACTGCTTAATCTGGGGCCTTGGAAGTGATAAGGGTAGTTTTAGATAGAAACTCAAAAGGAAAAGAAAAAGAAAAAGAAAGAGAGCAATTGAGAGTTTGCAAGTATAAGTGCACCCTCCTTGAAGTAATAAAAAATTCTAGGCACTAACATGGGTAGGTAGAAAGGGGTTGCAGAAGCTTGTCTTCCTTCATATTGCTGGCCTTGACAGATAAAGCATATATTGGCAAGAGCAGGTCCACCTATTCAGCATTTTGGTAACAACACAGTGAAGCATGTCTAACTCCCCAATAATTCCCCACAAAACTTTTTTCTAACATTCCTTAAAGGTCCAATGGGATTTCCTCATTGAGTCCTAGCATCACCTTTTGATTATAGCAACATCAAGCCAAGGTGTTGATTCCTATTACACAAGAAAGCTACAGTTCCTGTGCAAAATCCTTGATCATTTTCATCTGTCTCTGCACCTAAGTTTTCTCATTAAACTTAGTATTCAGTTCCTCTCTCCCATCTCAAATCCATATTAACCCCTAATTTTACTATTTAGCTCCCCAATTTTCCCCTTTTCCCTATTATTATACCATTTTTGTGCAAAAAATCTCAGAAATATATATATCCCCCCCCCCCCCCCCCCCAAGGAAATATAGCCTTAATACTCTAAAGGGTGAAGGCATGATAAAGTTGGGCGCTAATGCAAATGTGCGTTCATATTTTACTTTTGGGGGATTAAATCAACAGCTGGTTGATTTAATAGCCCTAGCGCACCTTATAAATTTGTATATTGTTTACCCGCTGATTCCTAAAACCTCATAAAACCCACAAATTCAGCTTGTCCAAAGTTTATCCCGGCGCGATTTACCAGAAATAATAATTGTTTATTGGATGGGCCCCGCCGTATCGCTCTGTCATCTTCGCGTCCCGTCGTCTGTCGGATCCGGGCCCTCCCATCCGACGGTCCTCGGCGATTTCGGACTGCCCCCGATCGCCGTCCTTTAGCGCCTGATATTGTCAGAATGTTGACGTCTGTCCATGGACGCGTGTCGGCGTTTGATTGTATCGGGCGGCTTCCGACGCAAACCGGGCCCGTACCAAAAGTGGTTCGATAAAACCGCTTGCCGTCATTGCCTTTCCACCTCACATCATCCTCGCATCATCGCCACATCATTGCCACATCAACGTCGTGTCAGCTCCCGTTTTGCCATGGTTCCGACAGCTCCACCACGTCGTTCGTCCAGGTCAGCCCACTCACCGGTTGACACGTCATCCCGCCATACTTGACCCCACCAATGACATCATGCTGACGTCATCCGTAAAAAAGGCGCCAAAAACTATTTTTTCCATATTTCGCCCAAAAATCATGTTTTTTCTTATTTTTCATAAGTCGAGCACTGTGTCGCTTGCATGCGTTTTACGACATTCTTTCCGCCAACCCCCAGAAATTCATCCTTGAGCTGTTGCCGCCCCGAATTCCGCACGGTCAGCTCCCCCCCTCGCTCGACAACCAGGTATTTACCCGTTTCTTCTACAAACTGGTTTTTTCAGTCTTCCTCTGTTAAAAACACAAAATAACCAGTTTCCGGCACTCTGAGCTCCTGTACCTTCAAAACCAAACTAGTATCCACTAGAGGGACCAAATTCATCTAATTCCCTCACTCGCTGCATTGTGCCCAACTCAGACCCTTTGCAAAGTTTTTCCATGTTGCAGGGCGCGCCACAGCAAGATAATTCATCCTGTTTCGCCCCTTTGGCAGCATTTCACCTCAATTTTTCCAAAGCTACCCTGTTTCTCTCTGTAAATCTCTTTCTCTATCGAAATTCACCACATTCATCCACAATTCAAGTATAATCTAGTTCAAAGGACAAGTGAAGCATGGAGACCCCTGTGGCCTTGAATATCACGCCCCTAAATGCTCCACATAAGAGTCTAGAGTGGTTAGCCCTTGCTGACAGAGACTACCAAATGGTAGAGGTAATTGAAGGGTCTAGCAAGTACCACATTCCAGTGATCAATGAGTTAAAATCCAAACACATGAATGGAACTGACATCCTAAGAATTTGGGACTCCCACTTGCCTATCTTTTATCTTCCTCAGGTCAATGTTTTCCCTGATTTGATCCATCAGTGCTGTACAAATTATGACCCTAATCAAAGGGCTGTCCTCGGTCCTTCAGGCTCTGTTTTATTCTATGTCACCCCTGAAGCTATCAATCAAATGCTTCACTTTCAGTCAGCAAAGTCATTGACTCCTCTGTCTATGCAACACCTAATAGACCGAGGTACCAAACTCTCCAGTGCCCAAATTACAAGAATTACCCAATTGTTCTTGCAGCCAGATTCTCAACCTGAGAGGCCTCCTCCTTTCCTGCATGTACATCTCAATGAAGTAGGCAAAATCCTTATAGATATGATCACCTATATCCTGGGGTACAATACAACTGAATATGTGGATGAAACTATCTTGGTTATGCTGTCTATGTTCACCCTAGGAAGGCCTCCTAGTGTTCAATATGATTATGCCACATTCATTGCTAATAAGATTCATGAGCAATTCATGAATATAGAGAGGGAGAGGGTGTTCAAGTACACTTCCTACATCTATCACTTGTTAGTATTCAATCAGCCTAACAGCTTTCCTTTTGCCCTCAAGAAGTTGGATGCACAAGGAAACAGAAGATCTGTAGTATTCTGGTCATCAGTATTTCATCATGTCTCCTATTCGCCATACAGTTACTGTGAATTCATTGACTTATTCATCCATCCAGCCATGTCCTTGTTGCTGAGTTCTCCTCCTCCTAGACTCACAGATGAGATGCAGAAGATCCTCCAGCTTTCAAAAAACTATAGCATTGGGGATTGGTACTTCTACCAAGACCATACAGTGAACAGAATATATGGCTATGAACTAGCCCCATACAGGCTGCCAAAATATGTCCCCATGAGACTTTTTGCCTTAGAATACTTCAGGCAGTTTGGAAATGCAGACATGCTCCACTTTCATAGAAAAAAAAAGAAGGCACAACTGAAAATCAGGCACCAATTAGGCCCATTCGTTTTCAACAAAAGAGAAGAAGCCTGGGAGGAAGCAGATAAAATTCTAAAGAGCTTCCAGCTACAAACAAGCTTCCTTTGGTCACCCTATGACCCCAATCATTTTATAAGTCTTAGAAGAGTTAGATACAGACTTGCCAGCTATGACCATGTCATAATTCCACACATTGAAAAATATGCAAATCAGTTAGAGTGGAAAGAGGACACCCTAGTGGAGGCAAGTACTAAGGAAGAAATGGCACAAAAAACAATGAAGCAGTTAGAAAAAGCAGTTGGCTTAGAATTTTTTGGACAGGTTTGCTCCCCAGTACTCAAGCATCTTGGAGTAGTTGCTTCCTCTTCTACTACTCCCCAGCAATCTGCCCAAGCCACTACTCAAGCAGCAACTACAGCTAAAGGAAAAGAGATGCAACAAGAGGAGCCATTTCCTAATGTAGAGCAGCAAGCAGAACAACAAGAAGAGATGGTTGAGGCACCTGCAAATACAGAGCAGCAAACTCAGGAACAAGTCCTTCCTAGGCAGGAGGTAACAGTGGAAACCTCGGTGCTACAAACTCCAGCTAATGAAGAGAGAACCAGGAAGAGAGATAGGCAGGAGGAAACTCCTCTCACTACCTCAACAAATCAGCAAGGGGAGAAAAGACAAAGACTCAACCCTTTCTCGGAGGAGGAAATGCCTACTAGACCAGCCGTGGCTATGGGCCCTCCTAGCACAGAGGCATCAACCAGTTCCTTTCAGCAGGAACAAGAGATACAGCATGGAGGAGAAGTTAGTTCATCAGGACAGCAGACAAGATCCGAGCCTAGCATCAAGAAGCAGTTTATGGAGATAAAAGCAAGAAATGAGCCAATCAGATTCCAACTCTATAACCAGCTGCTCAAGATGGCGCCAACGAATCAACAAAGGCTCATGGCAGCCTATGATATTTCAGAAGGAAAAATGACTCTAAGTCATTTTAGGCCCACCATGCTGCAGCCCCAGTCAGCTGCTGACTATATCAGGACTAACCTAGAGGTATTTGCCAAGGACATCCATCCCATGGATTAGATAGAGCTGCAAAAACAAACAGGGGAGATGGTTTATTCCACATTGGCTGATAAGACTCTATTGGCGCATAGGTTGCAAAACTCCCTGCATAACACTACTGCTCAATTGGAGCTAGAGAAAGCTTCCTCTCAAACCAAGGACAACAGAATCAAGTCCTTGGAAGAAATTATCATAGAACTGGGGCATGATCCAAATGACCCTAAGGGAGTGCAAGCATTAATGAAGAAGAATGATGAGGACATAGTTGCTTTGAAGAAGCTGGTTAAACTACCACCAACCCTTCACCCTCAGACTGAAGGTGTTGCCCAGCAAAGAAAAGATCAGGATGTGATGGCCATGTTGTTGGCCTTGCATAAAAGGTTGGTAGAGACAGAGGGTGCCTTGGAGGCAGCCCTAAAGCAAAATGAAGGAGAACAAGTGTCCCAGCCACCTCAGCTAGTTATAAATATTGAGGATGCTCCTCAAGTAATAATTCCTCCCCCGGAAAAGACATCAGAAGCGGGCCCTTCAGCGCCAGCACCAGATGTGGCAGCACAAGTGGCAGCACCAGAGCAGGCACCCAGCCTCAGTATGCAGAACATGATGAAGGAGCTAGAGGTGCTAGAAGCACAGATGGTTGAGTTAAAGGATGCCAAGGAAAAATTATCCAAACTGGAAGAGAAATATGACAAATCAAAACAGCATGTGGCTGAGAGGACAAGAGAAATAAGAACCCTAGAAAAGAAGATAAAGGAGCTGGAAAAGGAATTGACCATGAACAAGACTATAGCTGATGTGAAGAAAATTCTATGGGCTAAAATTGGCCAATCCATTACAGACCAATGGCAGTCCATTGAAACAGTTCACGAGGAAATGGATCTACTGAGCAAAGCTCAAGCTGAAAATCAAAGAGCCAAGGCATCTTTAGGGAGTATGCCTGAAATAGCCAACAGAATGATAAATGTCCTTAACAATCGGATTGGCCTTCAGCTGGCAGGAATGGGCATTCGAGACAGGACTGATACTATTCTGCTGATAAAAAGGGTGCTTACCCTGAGAAATTATGTCCAGACACTGGAGAGAAAGTGTCAAGAAATACAAGCAGAAGTGAATGGGTTTATTGCAAAAATCACAGTTTTACATAACAGGGGCCTCCCCAGTTTGGTGACCAGTGCAGGAAGATTGTTATCACATGAACATTATGCCAAAAGGGTCAATAACTTTGCAACAAACCAAATAATAGCATCTGCAAGTGCTCCTGAGGAAGCTGGGCCCCCATCTGGGCAGGATCTTTATGATAAGCTGGAAAATCTATTCTTTATTGAGCATGAGATCAAGCACCTTTTTGCAGTCCCTCCCAATTATTACAAATACACTAAAGCTGATGAAACTCTAATTAAGATATAGAGGCACCAATTGCCCACTGAAGAATGGTGGAGGAGTATGATAGAAACTTTACTTTGATGAAGTAATTTTGGCCTAAAGTCTTTGATCAACCGCGAGTCAGCATTTTCAAATGACTCATGTATTAAATCTACCTGGAGCAACCGTGGGAGACAGCTAGATGAAAAGGACAGTGTCAGGGTACAGCTGGATAATGTAATTGATGTGTCCAGTACAGCTACATCATGACAGGGCAGCGTAAAGGCAAGAATTCTCAAAATCAATGCAAAGGTGCTCAGTCATCCCAATGCGCTCCAAAAGTCAAAGATCTCTGATAGGAATGAACAGCTGTAATCAATCTGCTTTGATAGCAATAACTATTGTATCCACTATTTTGAGAGTTGGTAGAGAAAGTTATGAGTCAATGACTCATTTTTGAGATATTTTGTAAGATAATTTTGTATATATGCGCCCCGCCTAGCTTATTTGGGGGTTGTTGTTTATTTTGTTCGGAAGAACTCGGCTGTATATTTTGAGAAGTATAATACAAGAAGCTGCTGGTTTTCTCAACCTGTCTATGCTTGGACGCGTTGTGATGGGATTGTTGGGTGTTGCAGGACTCTCGTGTTATCTCATGATGCAATAAGTGTTTTCCTAACTGTGTCTATGTTTTATCTGTTTACATAACTCATCTATGCTATATGTTTGATAATCTTAGTAGGAAGGAAAATGAATAGTTCAGGATTTGTCCATTAAGACACCCTAAACTCAATCTTTCCTGCTAACTATGTTTTCTTCAGGATTAGCTGTAGATGTGGAATTCTTAAATGCTCCTGTTTACTCTAATTTTATAGTGAACTCTATTCGGGAATTATCTTTTGCTCTTGAATAGGATTCAGCCCTTTATTTTCTGTATCACCGAGAAAGAAATCTTTGTTGCATTTCATGGTGTGATCCCATACTGTTTCTTCTTAAATCAAAAGTTTGTATCATGAATACCTATCTGGCTCTGCAGTAACACTCTCTTTATCACAGGTACTAAGTAATATTCAGTCATGGACTCCAATTGCCCAATGGAATGAACCCTCTTTGAACATTGCAAACCCTTCTTCAGACAATAGTTGACAACCAAAATTCAAACAAAATTTTATACTTCATAGCTAGCCTAAAATCCCGAAAAACAAAGCTAAATCAAAAAGAGAGAGCCCTCTCTGATTGCAGGTAGGCTAGAACCTGTAATCCAAAGTTGGTTTGTGGTTACCTCGGCCGTATTCCCTTAGGAGTCAAAGGGAACAACCTGAGTGTTAACATAATTGGCGACTCCGCTGGGGAACTGAACTAATTTCCCAGCCATTGCCCGATTCACAATATTTCCTACAAAATTTCAAAGAGGTCAGGAAACATAGAAGCTGGCTCCTAAGAAGAAGACACGTTACACCAGATCTAATCCAGATCCAAATCCATCACCTGTATTTGAAAATCCAAACCTGATTTCGAGGACTCTTAGGAAACAAGAAAAGGAAGAAATTAGTCCAGATTCAAGCCCTGAAGCAGGATTTCATAGTAACATTCCTACCCCTGCTAAAGTTTCCTTTCATCCTCATATCACAACTTCACAGTCTCCCAGTTCTACATCCACTTCACATAGCGCTTGTTCAACTCCCCCATTAACTACACACACCCCTCTCATCCATTTCCCTCCACTTGTTCCGTTTGTTCCTGTTGTTCCAGTTATCTCAGCAAACATGGCTAATAGGTATGCCCCTTTACAGTTACCAGCAAATCTAGGGGCTATGCCTCAGGATTACCAGACCAAGATCTCATATTTTGATGGTACTAGTTCCTATTCAGCCCTGCAACATACCAAAAAGATGCAGGACTACTTTGAGAATTATGAGATAGATGATGAGGGGGTTAGAATGAAGATTTTTTTTCAAAGCTTGTCAGGAGATGTAAGGTCCTGGTTCAGATCTCTTCCAGCAAATTCTATTGCTAGTCCAGAAGCCCTCTACCAAACTTTCCTAAATAGATGGGAAAATAAGAAAGACCCGCTTCACATATTGTCTGAGTACAATTCTATTAAAAGAGGCCCTCAAGAAACTGTCCTGGACTATTGTGCTAGATTTAATAATGTATACAATGCCATCCCCCAGAATCTGAGGCCTCCACCTAATCTGGCCTTATACACCTTTCCTGATGGGTTTGATTCAGACGTGGCATACCAATTGAGAGAAAGAGCCCCCCAAACTTTAGCTGAGATGCAAGATATAGCAGTCAATGTGGAAGCCAACCTGATAGCCAAGAGAAATAGGGCAAGGACTAAGAGAAAGACTACCTTCAAAGAAGAGCCTTCAGGCTGGGATCAGAAACTAGATGCAATAATCACCGGTATGCATAGGCTTGGAGGTAGAGTAGAATCAGTTGAAAGGAAATCATCATGGGAAGGACCACAAAATAATGCTGTCAGAAATCCTGGCTTTAGAAGAAATCAAAACCCAAATGCTGGAAGGGCCAGCCCAGAACAAGACATAAGACCCCCTTTCCAAGAAAACTATTCTGAAGCATCCACCTCTAGTGAATAGATAGATGATACTCACATTAATTTGATGGGTCTAAATAATGAACAACAGGTTTTTCTAAGTCAAGAAGATCAGGAAGATGATGATGTTGAGCAGTTCCAAACCAAATCTGGTGAGTCATTTGACTTCAAGAAGGGCTATGACACAGCTGTTTTTGAAGTTCATAAACAATACAAGCTGAGAAGAAGGACCATAAATGTGCCACAACCTGTAAAAATAAAAGATAACCAACCGCCCAAGATGTTAAAGGAGAAGGTCACTTTTATAGAACCAATTGACAAAACTAACTCTATTTCAAACGAAGTAGCAGTCGAGGATGTAACTGAAATACACCCCCCAAGTCAACAGCAACTGGTAACATCTACTTCAGAGCATAATCAAAGTAACATTCCTCAAAAGATTAGCAAAAAAGATAAACCCCAAGATAAAACTGAAATCCAAGAGGGTGCCTCTGAAAAATCAGTTGAGAAAGAAAAAGCTGCTAACCATAATGCCAAGACCCAATCTAAAAAACCTTTTGACCTAGAAGCTGAAATTGGTAAGTTGAAGATAGCCATCCCTCTTTCAGAGCTGGCTAAGCATGACATTTACAAGCAGCAAATCAAAAATTCCCTCCAATTAACTCAGAATAAAGATGATGTCAATGTACTGGATGATACACGAGAATTACTTTTTGGCCCAGAAGTTGATGGAAAAACAATAAGCACAGGAGTTTTACCCTTTTATGTTAGCTTGCACATTCATGACAAGATACTACACAATGCAATGTTTGACTCGGGCGCCTCACATAATCTTATGCCTAAATCTGTAATGGAGAGACTAAACCTAGACATCACAAGGCCATATAAGGACCTATTCTCATTTGATTCCAGCCAAGTCAAATGCCTGGGCCTGATCAAAGATTTGTGTGTTTCTCTTGTCCAGTATCCAAATAAAACTATTCTAATGGATGTGGTGGTAGCTGATATCCCACATAAATATGGAATGTTGTTATCAAGATCATGGGGAGCCAAGCTCCAAGGGTCCCTACAATTAGATATGTCTTATGCCACTATCTCTCTCTTTGGGCAACCAAAGAGGCTATATAGAGAGACACTCATGAAATATATGGTGAGCAGTGAAGAAAAACCTCAAAATTTTCCCATTTGTGCAGTCCATTCTGATATGGATTCCTTCATTCTGTTCAATGATGACACATGTCCTACAACTGATAACAAATCTTTCACTCTTGAACAAAATATGCATACAAATGAGCAATCAGCTGCCTAAGGTCTTCAAATTATGCAATTAATTGATCAAACTGTTCTAGAAAACAAATCAGATGAAAAACAAGACCTCCAACTCCCTATTCCAAGTCCTAATCAGTCTCCTAATTCTGCCCTAAATCAAGAAATCCTTCGGTTTCTTGAGTTCGATGGATCAGTTAACAGGTTAGGGGCAGGAGCAGGAGTGTGGATCCACAATAAACAAAACAATCATGCAGAGGGTCGAGCCTATAGGCTAAATTTCAGATGTACTAATAATATGGCAGAGTATGAAGCTCTCTTACTAGGCCTCAAACTGATCAAATCCTTACAGGCAACAAAAGTGTCAATCTTGGGAGATTCAGACCTCATTATCCAACAAATGAAAGGCAATTTTGTCACCAATGACAAAAGACTAAGATCTTACAGATCTGCTGCTATTGAAATACTCAATGCCTTTACTGAATTTCAACTGACCAAAATATCTAGAAGCCACAACCTTCATGCACACAGTCTAGCTACCTTTGCTAGTACTTGCAAGTTACCCTTTGAACCCAACCATTGTTTTACAGCTGAGATAAAACACAGACCTTCCATCCCAAACAATGTCAAAGACTGGCAAGTATTTGAAGATGACACACAGATAAATAACTTTTTAACTTTGCAACAAGAGTTTTCGGGTTTAAATGTTGATACTGATGCTGTAAAAGACTCCCAACAACAAAGCAACCAAGGTCAAAGAACTATATCAGTCAAAACAACAAATCAAATACTTCACCCAACAACCTTTGATAACAAGAATGTACAAGAGCTTAAACAAATCAATCTTGATGAAATAGCTGGAGCAGAGGCTGAAGTCATACAACTAAAGGACAATTTTTTACCCACAGGCATGACCCCTTTGGAAGACATTTTTGATTCAAACGATATTCCTAGGAAACCAAAGATGCAGCCCCTAAATGCTGTCATTGAAGAATGCAACATTGGAACAATTGAAAAACCCAAGATAATAAAACTATCAAAGTCTTTGCCCCCTGATCAGAAGCCCAAGTATGTTGACCTCTTTAAAGAGTTCCAAGATGTGTTTGCATGGAGTTATGAGGATCTAAAATCCTCTGATACTTCAGTTATTCAACACACTATTCCTCTCAAACCAAATCAACAGCCTTTCAAGCAGAAATTAAGGAGAATTAATCCTATACTTCTCCCTTCAATTGAGAAAGAGGTACAAAAAATGTTTGAAGCAGGTATTATAGCACCCATCAGATTTTCAGAATGGATTTCCAATCTTGTTCCTACAAGGAAGAAGACTGGTGAGATTAGGCTTTGTGTTGACCTTAGAAACTTGAATCAAGTTTCCCTCAAGGACAATTATCCCTTACCCAAAATGGATCACATTCTCCAAAGAGTGGTGGGGGCTTCAAGAATCTCATTACTTGATGGATTTTCAAGTTTTAATCAAATCTTGGTCCACCCTGATGATCAGGATAAAACAACATTCACAACCCCATGGGGAATGTTTAAATATGTCAAAATGCCTTTTGGACTAAAAAATGCAGGAGCTACTTTTCAAAGAGCAATGGATATTGCCTTTGCCAAGGAGATTCATGACTTCTTAGTTGTTTATCTTGATGACCTCACTCCTTTTTCTAAATCTGATCAAGAACACCTTAGACACCTAAGGCAAATATTTATGACATGTAGGAAATATGGTATTTCCTTAAATCCCAAGAAGTCTCTGTTTGGCCTGGAAGAGGGTAAGTTGCTAGGTCATATCATTTCTAAAGAGGGAATTAGAATTGACCCTGACAGAATTCGAGCTATTCTAGAAGTCCCACAACCGAGAAACATAAAGGAATTACAAGCCTTTTTGGGAAAAATCAACTTTCTAAGAAGATTTATACCAAATCTAGTAGAATTGATAAGGCTATTGAACCACATGTTGAAAAAAGATTCCAAAGTAAAATGCACATTAGAGGCCAAACAAGCCTTTGAGGGCATCAAGGCTTCTTTGACTCAAACACCCGTTCTTACAAGTCCTCAATTTGATAGAGATTTCATTATCTTCTCTTTTGCCTCCCAACATACTATTGCTGCAGTTTTACTACAGAAGGATGATCAAGGAAGTGAGAAACCTATTGCCTTCTTTAGTAGAGCCCTTAGAGATGCACCCCTGAAATATCAGATTATGGAAAAGTAGGCTTATGCCCTGGTTAAGGCCATCAAAGATTTTAGGATTTATATCCTATATTCTCATGTTATTGCTTATGTGCCAAATGCCATTGTGAAAGACATATTGACTCAAGAAGGATTGGAGGGCAAAAGAGGAAAATGGATTGCTAGTATTTTGGAGTATGACATTGAAATAAGACCTACAAAACTGATAAAGGGACAAGGTTTGGCTAAACTTATGTCTGAAGCAAAATTTCAAGCCTTGGATATTAATCAACTGGACAATGAACCGGTGCTGGCGACTCCACAGATCAATATAGCATTGAACAATCCCCCTGGTATGCTGATATCTGTTATGTATTGCAAAACCTGTGTGCTCCCCCAGGATTGTCCAGAAACAAAAGCAAATTTTTAAAAATGAAAGCTTCAAGATTTTGTGTTATGGATGGTAATTTACTGTGGAAAAATCATAAGGGTATATTGTTGAATTGTTTAACAATCAATGAAACTCACAATGTTATGAAAGATTTTCATGCAAGTGACTGTGGTGGACATCTATATTAGAAGTCCACTGTGGATAAGATATTAAGGGCGGGTTAATATTGACCTACTCTATTTGCAGATGTCAAGAGATTTGTTACTTCATGTCATAAGTGTCAGATGTCTGAGGGAAAAAGAAAATTACTGCCCTTACCTCTGAAGCCATTTCAACAGAAAGGCCCTTTCAGCAATGGGGCTTAGATTTCATTGGCGAAATTCATCCTTCATCTTCAGGTCAACACAAATGGATCCTAACAGCCACAGATTATTTTACCAAGTGGATTGAGGCTGTTCCATGCAGACAAGCGAATGATTCCAGTATCATTCAGTTCCTTGAAACTAATATTTTATCCAGATTTGGTTGTCCTGAAAAGATCATTACAGATAATGCTACTGCTTTCAGATCGAAGAAAATGGTCAATTTTTGCCATAAGTTCCATATCACTTTGGGTCATTCCACAGCATACTACCCTCAAGGCAATGGTTTAGCTGAATCATCTAATAAGAGCCTTATTAACATCATCAAAAAGATGTTGGAGGAAAATAAGAAAAATTGGCATAAAAAGCTTGCAAATGCCTTGTGGGAAGATAGACTAACAACCAAGAGATCTATTGGGATCAGCCCATATGAGTTGGTTTATGGAATGGAGGCCAAATTTCCTTCATCACTAGGGGTTCCTGTCATCAAGTTGCTTCAAGAAACCCAAGCTGAACCCAATGATATGCAAAGAAGGATCAACCAAACAATCTGTTTGCAGCAAACTAGAGACCAGGTATACAACAGAGTTCAAGTTTTACAAGAGAAGCTAAAGAAAATCTTTGACAGAAGAACAAAAGCAGAAGACTTTTTCATTGGTGATAAAGTGCTTAAATGGGATTCAAGAAGAGAAGATAAGGGAAAACATGGCAAATTTGATTCCCTTTGGAAAGGACCCTTTGTTATTCAAGCAGTACAAGGAAATAACACATATTTCTTGAAAAATTTGGATGACACTGAAGTTGAAGAGGGCCCTATAAATGGCCGGATGTTAAAGCACTATTTTGACTATTTTCCATGTATATAACCTGACATTGCCTTGTACATTATTACTTATTTGTAGTAGTTTGTTTTCAGCAGATAAAAGGTGTTACAGCTTCACAAATTTTGGAAAGAAAGCAAGGAAAGGCCATTATTTCAAGATCTCTCATTTTATTTTGAAAAGCCTCAGTGTTGATCATCAAAAAGCAAAGTTCCCAGTTTTGGCAAGAAATCAAGGACCAAGGCATTCTGACCTGCTGTTCTTGGTCTTTCATATGGAAAAACCATCCCCAAGTGGAGCCACTGTTAGCCTCCTATACCAATAGGTTTCATTTTTCATGATTGGCAGGGGAAATTCCAAATATGTTCTACTTTGATGATGCAAAGATCCCATATTTTTGTGAAAGAACATGTCTGTACATAGTTTCGATGGTGTCCTACTTTTGGATGGGTGATCCAACAGTCTAATCTGGATCATGCCATGTTTAAATTGATGTTGTAGAATAGAGAAAGAGAATCTGTCCAAACTGCTTCATCTTAGTAGATTAGTAGTTATGTAGAGAATAAAGGTTCCCAACTGCTTAATCTGGGGCCTTGGAAGTGATAAGGGTAGTTTTAGATAGAAACTCAAAAGGAAAAGAAAAAGAAAAAGAAAGAGAGCAATTGAGGGTTTGCAAGTCTAAGTGCACCCTCCTTGAAGTAATAAAAAATTCTAGGCACTAAGATGGGTAGGTAGAAAGGGGTTGCAGAAGCTTGTCTTCCTTCATATTGCTGGCCTTGACAGATAAAGCATATATTGGCAAGAGCAGGTCCACCTATTCAGCATTTTGGTAACAACACAGTGAAGCATGTCTAACTCCCCAATCATTCCCCACAAAACTTCTTTCTAACATTCCCTAAAGGTCCAATGGGATTTCCTCATTGAGTCCTAGCATCACCTTTTGATTATAGCAACATCAAGCCAAGGTGTTGATTCCTATTACACAAGAAAGCTACATTTCCTGTGCAAAATCCTTGATCATTTTCATCTGTCTCTGCACCTAAGTTTACTCATTAAACTTAGTATTCAGTTCCTCTCTCCCATCTCAAATCCATATTAACCCCTAATTTTACTATTTAGCTCCCCAATTTTCCCCTTTTCCCTATTATTATAACATTTTTGTGCAAAAAATCTCAGAAATATATATATTTCCCCCCCTCAGGCAATATAGCCTTAATACTCTAAAGGGTGAAGGCATGATAAAGTTGGGCGCTAATGCAAATGTGCGTTCATATTTTGTTTTTGGGGGATTAAATCAACAGCTGGTTGATTTAATAGCCCTAGCGCACCTTATAAATCTGTATATTGTTTACCTGCTGATTCCTAAAACCTCATAAAACCCACAAATTCAGCTTGTCCAAAGTTTATCCCGGTGTGATTTATCAAAAATAATAATTGTTTATTGGACGGGCCCCGCCGTATCGCTCTGTCATCTTCGCGTCCCGTTGTCCGTCGGATCTGGGACCTCCCATCCGACGGTCCTCGGCAATTTCGGACTACCCCCGATCGCCGTCCTTTAGCGCCCGATATTATCAGAATGCTGACGTCTGTCCGTGGACGCGTGTCGCCGTTTGATTTTATCGGGCGGCTTCCGACACAAACCGGGCCCGTACCAAAAGCGGTCCGATAAAACTGCTTACTGTCATTGCATTTCCACCTCACATCATCCTCACATCATCACCACGTCATTGCCACATCAACGTCGTGTCAGCTCCCGTTTTGCCATGGTTCCGACAGCTCCGCCACGTCGCTTGTCCAGCTCATCCCACTCACTGGTTGACACGTCATCCTGCTGTATTCGACCCCACCAATGACATCATGCTGACGTCATCCGTCAAAAAGGTGCCAAAAACTAATTTTTCCATATTTCGCCCAAAAATCATGTTTTTTCTTATTTTTCATAAGTCGAGCACTGTGTCGCTTGCATGCGTTTTACGACGTTTTTTCCGCCAACCTCCAGAAATTCATCCTTGAGCTGCTGCCGCCCCGAATTCCGCACGGTCAGCTCCCCCCCTCGCGCGACAACCAGGTATTTACCCGTTTCTTCTACAAACTGGTTTTTTCAGTCTTCCTCTGTTAAAAACACAAAATAACCAGTTTCCGGCATTCTGAACTCCTGTACCTTCAAAACCAAACTAGTATCCACTAGAGGGCCCAAATTCATCCAATTCCCTCACTCACTGCATTGTGCCCAACTCAAACCCTTTGCAAAGTTTTTCCATGTCGCAGGGCATGCCACAGCAAGATAATTCATCCTGTTTTGCCCCTTTGGCAGCATTTCACCTCAATTTTGCCAAAGCTACCCTGTTTCTCTCTGTAAATCTCTTTCTCTATCGAAATTCACCACATTCATCCACAATTCAAGTATAATCTAGTTCAAAGGACAAGTGAAGCATGGAGACCCCTGTGGCCTTGAATATCGCGCCCCTAAATGCTCCACATAAGAGTCTAGAGTGGTTAGCCCTTGCTGACAGAGACTACCAAATGGCAGAGGTAATTGAAGGGTCTAGCAAGTACCACATTCCAGTGATCAATGAGTTAAAAGCCAAACACATGAATGGAACTGACATCCTAAGAATTTGGGACTCCCACTTGCCTATCTTTTATCTTCCTCAGGTCAATGTTTTCCCTGATTTGATCCATCAGTGCTGTACAAATTATGACCCTAATCAAAGAGCTTTCCTGAGTACTTCAGGATCTATTTTATTCTATGTCACCCCTGAAGCTATCAATCAAATGCTTCACTTCCAGTCAGCAAAGTCATTGACTCCTTTGTTTATGCAACACCTAATAGACCGAGGTACCAAACTCTCCAGTGCACAAATCACAAGAATTGCCCAATTGTTCTTGCAGCCAGATTCTCAACCTGAGAGGCCTCCTCCTTTCTTGCATGTACATCTCAATGAAGTAGGCAAAATCCTTATAGATATGATCACCTATATCCTGGGGTACAATACAACTGAATATGTGGATGAAACTATCTTGGTTATGCTGTCTATGTTCACCCCAGGAAGGCCTCCTAGTGTTCAATATGATTATGCCACATTCATTGCTAATAAGATTCATGAGAAATTCATGAATTTGGAGAGGGAGAGGGTGTTCAAGTACACTTCCTACATCTATCACTTGTTAGTATTCAATCAGCCTAACAACTTTCCTTTTGCCCTCAAGAAGTTGGATGCACAAGGAAACAAAAGATCTGTAGTATTCTGGTCATCAGTCTTTCATCATGTCTCATATTCGCCATACAGTTACTGTGAATTCATTGACTTATTCATCCATCCAGCCATGTCCTTGTTGCTGAGTTCTCCTCCTCCTAGACTCATAGATGAGATGTAGAAGATCCTCCAGCTTTCAAAAAACTATAGCATTGGGGATTGGTACTTCTACCAAGACCATACAGTGATCAGAATATATGGCTGTGAACTAGCCCCATACAGGCTGCCAAAATATGTCCCCATGAGACTTTTTGCCTTAGAATACTTCAGGCAGTTTGGAAATGCAGACATGCTCCACTTTCATAGCAAAAACAAGAAGGCACAGCTGAAAATCAGGCACCAATTAGGCCCATTCATTTTCAACAAAAGAGAAGAAGCCTGGGAAGAAGCAGATAAAATTCTAAAGAGCTTCCAGCTACAAACAAGCTTCCTTTGGTCACCCTATGACCCCAATCATTTTATAAGTCTTAGAAGAGTCAGATACAGACTTGCCAGCTATGACCATGTCAGAATTCCACACATTGAAAAATATGCAAATCAGTTAGAGTGGAAAGAGGGCACCCTAGTGGAGGCAAGTGCTAAGGAAGAAATGGCACAAAAAACAATGAAGCAGTTAGAAAAAGCAGTTGACTTAGAATTTTTTGGACAGGTTTGCTCCCCAATACTCAAGCATCTTGGAGTAGCTGCTTCCTCTTCTACTGCTCCCCAGCAATCTGCCCAAGCCACTACTCAAGCAGCAACTACAACTAAAGGAAAAGAGATGCAACAAGAGGAGCCACTTCCTAATGTAGAGCAGCAAGCAGAACAACAAGAAGAGATGGCTGAGGCACCTGCAAATACAGAGCAGCAAACTCAGGAACAAGTCCTTCCTAGGCAGGAGGTAACAGTGGAAACCTTGGTGCTACAAAATCCAACTAATGAAGAGAGAACCAGGAAGAGAGATATGCAGGAGGAAACGCCTCTCACTACCTCAACAAATCAGCAAGGGGAGAAAAGACAAAGACTCAACCCTTTCTCGGAGGAGGAAATGCCTACTAGACCAGCTGTGGCTATGGGCCCTCCTAGCACAGAGGCATCAGCCAGTTCCTTTCAGCAGGAACAAGAGATACAGCATGGAGGAGAAGTTAGTTCACCAGGACAGCAGACAAGATCCGAGCCTAGCATCAAGAAGCAGTTTATGGAGATAAAAGCAAGAAATGAGGCAATCAAATTCCAACTCTATAACCAGCTGCTCAAGATGAAGCCAACGAATCAACAAAGGCTCATGGCAACCTGTGATATTTCAGAAGGAAAAATGACTCTAAGTCATTTTAGGCCCACCATGCTGCAGCCCCAGTCAGCTGCTGACTATATCAGGACTAACCTAGAGGTATTTGCCAAGGACATCCATCCCATGGATCAGATAGAGCTGCACAAACAAACAGGGGAGATGGTTTATTCCACATTGGCTGATAAGACTCTATTGGCGCATAGGTTGCAAAACTCCCTGCATAACACTACTGCTCAATTGGAGCTAGAGAAAGCTTCCTCTCAAGCCAAGGACAACAGAATCAAGTCCTTGGAAGAAATTATCATAGAACTGGGGCATGATCCAAATGACCCTAAGGGAGTGCAAGCATTAATGAAGAAGAAAGATGAGGACATAGCAGCTTTGAAGAAGCTGGTTAAACTACCACCAACCCTTCACCCTCAGACTGAAGGTGTTGCCCAGCAAAGAAAAGATCAGGATGTGATGGCCATGCTGTTGGCCTTGCATAAAAGGTTGGTAGAGACAGAGGGTGCCTTGGAGGCAGCCCTAAAGCAAAAGGAAGGAGAACAGGTGTCCCAACCACCTCAGCCAGTTATAAATATTGAGGATGCTCCTCAAGTAATAATTCCTCCTCCGGAAAAGACATCAGAAACGGACCCTTCAGCGCCAGCACCAGATGTGGCATCACAAGTGGCAGCACCAGAGCAGGCACCCAGCCTCAGTATGCAGAACATGATGAAGGAGCTGGAGGCGCTAGAAGCACAGATGGTTGAGTTAAAGGATGCCAAGGAAAAATTATCCAAACTGGAAGAGAAATATGACAAATCAAAACAGCATGTGGCTAAGAGGACAAGAGAAATAAGAACCCTGGAAAAGAAGATAAAGGAGCTGGAAAAGGAATTGACCATGAACAAGACTATAGCTGATGTGAAGAAAATTCTATGGGCTAAAATTGGCCAATCCATTACAGACCAATGGCAGTCCATTGAAATAGTTCACGAGGAAATGGATCTACTGAGCAGAGCTCAAGCTGAAAATCAAAGAGCCAGGGCATCTTTAGGGAGTATGCCTGAAATAGCCAACAGAATGATAAATGTCGTTAACAATCGGATTGGCCTTCAGTTGGCAGGAATGGGCATTCGAGACAGGACTGATACTATTCTGTTGATAAAAAGGGTGCTTACGCTGAGGAATTATGTCCAGACACTGGAGAGAAAGTGTCAAGAAATACAAGCAGAAGTGAATGGGTTTATTGCAAAAATCACAGTTTTACATAACAGGGGCCTCCCCAGTTTGGTGACCAGTGCAGGAAGATTGTTATCACATGAACATTATGCCAAAAGGGTCAATAACTTTGCAACAAACCAAATAATAACATCTGCAAGTGCTCCTAAGGAAGCTGGGCCCCCATCTGGGCAGGATCTTTATGATAAGCTGGAAAATCTATTCTTTATTGAGCATGAGATCAAGCACCTTTTTGCAGTCCCTCCCAATTATTACAAATACACTGAAGCTGTTGAAACTCTAATTAAGATACAGAGGCACCAATTGCCCACTGAAGAATGGTGGAGGAGTATGATAGAAACTTTACTTTGATGAAGTAATTTTGGCCTAAAGTCTTTGATCAACCGTGAGTCAGCATTTTCAAATGACTCATGTATTAAATCTACCTGGAGCAACCGTGGGAGACAGCTAGATGAAAAGGACAGTGTCGGGGTACAGCTGGATAATGCAATTGATGTGTCCAGTACAACTACATCATGACAGGGCAGCGTAAAGGCAAGAATTCTCAAAATCAATGCAAAGGTGCTCAACCGTCCCAATGCGCTCCAAAAGTCAAAGATCTCTGACAGGAATGAACAACTGTAATCAATCTGCTTTGATAGCAATAACTATTGTATCCACTATTTTGAGAGTTGGTAGAGAAAGTTATGAGTCAATGACTCATTTTTGAGATATTTTGTAAGATAATTTTGTATATATGCGCCCCGCCTAGCTTATTTGGGGGTTGTTGTTTATTTTGTTTGGAAGAACTCGACTGTATATTCTGAGAAGTATAATACAAGAAGCTGCTGGTTTTCTCAACCTGGCTATGCTTGGACGCGTTGTTATGGGATTGTTGGCTATTGCAGGACTCTCGTGTTATCTCATGATGCAATAAGTGTTTTCCTAACTGTGTCTATGTTTTATCTGTTTACATAACTCATCTATGCTGTATGTTTGATAATCTTAGTAGGAAGGAAAATGAATAGTTCAGTATTTGTCCATTAAGACACCCTAAACTCAATCTTTCCTGCTAACTATGTTTTCTTTAGGATTAGCTGTAAATGTGGAATTCTTAAATGCTCCTGTTTACTCTAATTTTATGGTGAACTCTATTCGGGAATTCTCTTTTGCTCTTGAATAGGATTCAGCCCTTTATTTTCTGTATCACCGAGAAAGAAATCTTTGTTGCCTTTCATGGTGTGATCCCATACTGTTTCTTCTTAAATCAAAAGTTTGTATCATGAATACCTATCTGGCTCTGCAGTAACACTCTCTTTATCTCAGATACTAAGTAATATTCAGTCACGGACTCCAATTGCCCAATGGAATGAACCCTCTTTGAACATTGCAAACCCTTCTTCAGACAATAGTTGACAACCACAATTCAAACAAAATTTTATACTTCATAGCTAGCCTAAAATCCCGAAAAACAAAGCTAAATAAAAAAGAGAGAGCCCTCTCTGATTGCAGGTAGGCTAGAACATGTAATCCAAAGTTGGTTTGTGGTTACCTCGACCGTATTCCCTTAGGATTCAAAGGGAACAACCTGAGTGTTAACAGGTGGGTTAATAGAATTTGGTGTTTAGGGTAAATGATACCAATGAGGAAAGATGGCCCTACATTAACTTTTACGTCTTGAAAAAGAAAAACATTGTATTTTGAGTTTTAGCGTTCAATATTTCTCTGTAATGTTGATGGATCGTAAAATGGGACCTTACATGAACCAAATGTAGTAGAGCATGTTCTGAATCATGATATAGACAATGATGATGATGTTGATATTTCAAATCCTTTGAACATGAATTCTGACATAGATGATACAGATGATGAGTTGGACGAGGAATAATATTAATGATATCAAAATGTTTAAATGTACAAGGTATGTATTTATATGTTTTTATTTGGTTTGTTCTCTTTTGTTCACCTTATAGTTTTATTTTCCTAGTTTTAATCATCGTCATCATCATCATTGTCAATACCCTCATGAATATCATCTTTGGCTTCATCATTGTCATTAATTCCATCATCATTTGAATCATCATCATCATCAACAACAACAACATCATATAGATCAATGTTATGCTATAATTCCATGGCCATTCCATATTTAAAACCCTTAATCCCTAAGGGATTATGATCAAGGATAGGTGTGGGAGGGTATATAAGTTAATAGGTAGATAGGTTAGAGATTAACAAACTACATTGAACTAAGAAATATATTTTTAGATGAAAATACTTATGGAACAACTATTCCTCTTAGGAATCATGGTAGTGACTTAATCCCTTTAAACCAAATTATTATTTTTTATAATATGCTACTTATCAAGGATATTCTATTCAATATTGTAATTGCATTGGATCATTTTAGTTAAATATATTCCAAATTAAATGACTAAACTATATATTATACAAATACCATCAACATATCCAACTATAAAACAACTACATATCTTCCTTCAAAAAATAAGAGGGAAGAGACAATACTTGAACATAACTATGTTGGGAGTCTATTTTCTCTAGATGTTGTAGGGAACTCACATGAGGAGGGGTTGGTATTCTAAAAGGAGAACTTGGTGGACCATGAAAATGTGTTCATTTAATTGCATGATTATCAAATTGTGCACTTAATGGTAGTGTCTCCCCTTGTCTTCTTAGGTTCACACCACATTTAAGAGATGATAAACTAAGGATTATCAACAAGAATACTAAATCCTTGACTTGTATTGTAATTTATCAACCCAGGGATTATAAAATTAAGAGGCACTAAGAACAGTATATGCACCTACAAAAATACTTCCCATGTTAAAATGGTGTAGGTCACACTAGTTAGTAACAACAATTAGTAAGGGTAAAAATAAAAATAATTGAAAGAAGAAAAATGTTGTTGGTAAAGGGACCATTCAAAACATGATTATTGCTACTACACAACTTCCATTTTCCACTCATGGATGACATACACAAGTACTTAGCTCAACTCAGCCACTCATGTGGCTTCCTAAATTAGTCATTGACATTCCTTGGTCAGTCATTAGCATTCCATTTTCCTCCACACAACTTCCATTTTCTACTCATGGATGACATATACAAGTACTTACCTCAACGAGGTTCCACATCACATGAATCTATTATTCTAACAAATTTGTTTCCTCCATGGTAGCAACAACTTGTGGTGGCTAATCCCCCACCCCCGCAAGGGGGAAATGTGGAAATATCTCAAAATGGGGGTTCTACCTCAAGTGCATTTGTTTATTTATGTGACAAAGACATTAATTCACAAACTCAAGATTGCAATTATGATGCATTAGGAAATATTCCTATTATGACTAATCCATTGACTTCACAAACTAGTTCCCTTTGCACATAGAGAAGCCACATGTTGACCATATTTCATGTTTCCCACATGTATTTTGAAGAAGACGTCCAAAATTTCCTTTTACAAAGGAAGGCATTGCTGAATGAAATTAGCGATGTCAACATATCTGACACATTTCCTTCGACTTGGACCGAAAAAGACCTAGGATTCCTCATCAAGTGCCTTTTCAAATTCAAGTTAAGTTGCATGGAATAAACATTTATTATTGTGTGGATGATGAAGGAGACTCTATTTGTGTTATGTCTTCATCTTATTCGAAATCTTTGTGCTCTCCCTCTTTGGATTCCTCATGCACCATCTTGCAGGCATTTGATAACCATTCATTTTGGCCAAAGGGAGTCATACCATCATTTTTGTTCAAGTTAGGAGGTAAATCTATCAATATATAAGTAGAGGTTGTGTATTCACCTTTGGATTACAAGATTCTATTGAGAGGAAATTGGACCTATTCCATAATTCAGTAGTCTCATCATGCGGAAAAACCAAACTTTCTGGGAAAGTTTGATGCTTCATTACACTACGTCTTAGCTAAATTAAATATAAAAAATTAAAATAAATAAATATAAATTATTATTATTATTTTAGTTACTATTAAAATTCAATTATTATTAAATTTTAAATCATTATTAAAATTTCATTAATATTAATATTATTATTATTATTTTTGTTAGGTGGTCTGATTTTATCATAGATTACATCACGCTAGACCTGTGGTTGATAAATTGTGACATAGGAGCATCTAAGCCATCAAAATCACTTGTGGATTGCACCCAGCCTGGGCCACACTAGCCCTTAACATGACTAAATTTTTTCCCATGGAGTTTCGAACCGGTGACCTTCACATCACAAAATGACTTAACAATACACCCCATCATCGTTTGTTCTACACCCCGTGGGCTAAAATTATATTAAAATTTAATTATTATTAAAATGATTAATAATTAAAATAATTTAAAAAAATTAGAAATACAAATTATAAACAAAAAATAAAATGCAAATGCCTCATCTCCCTCCTACATTGTGCACCTTCTCCCACCTCATCTCCCTCCTGTGACGCGTGCTTTTACCCGCCTCATATACCTCCTATGTTGTGCACCTCTGCCCGCCTCATCTCCTTAGGGCACAAGCATAAATATTATCCTCCTCGCATCTAGAGCGAAAATCCTTGGAGGGTTTCCACAAAATCAAAATTTTAAGATAAATTCAAGTTGGATTTTGAGAGGCTTCATTGGGGTTTTAAAATTTTTTTGGATCTAAATTCTTGAGGAGGCCACATACTGTTTTCATCCTTTTTCTCTTGAACACAAGCCTAGAGAGGTATGCCTTCTTTTTTGGTGCGGAAATATTTCCTTGCTTGGACATTTTGCAACTGCATCATTAAATTTTGAGGGTCTTCAAGCTTGAATTGGGAGGTTGCAATCTAAAATTTACTTCCATCACCTTGTTGTAGGTCATCTCTGAAATTTGTATCTAGCATGGATATTATTTCAAACCCCATTGAGGTAATATAATTTGGGTCAACATTTTGCATCAAGCTCAGAGTTTAATTTGAGGGTTTTCTTTATATTCATTTTTTCTATTAACTTTTGTAGGAGGCTACACAAGATTTCCCTTGCCCTATTTTAGCTAAAAAATTAAAAGGGTTTCCCTTGTAATCTCCAATCTCCACCCCTTAGGCTCTACGTTGCTAGTAAACATATTAACCTAACTTTAAGCTTTATTGTAGGCATAGGAGGCAATGGTGACTTAGGCACCTCTTTTCGAGTAGAGAAATCGATCCCAAATGCAAATTCATGTAAGGATAAATCAACATTGTGAAGGAGTGATCAACTGAGTCATCTAGAAAGTGTGTAAAGGAGAAGTGAATCAACCCCACTTGCAAATATATCCAAGGATAAGCTGACACCACTTGCACAGTGAAGGAGTGATTAACATACCCAAAATGGTAAGTTTAAGTGATTTCCTTCCATTTTTTAAATTTGAATTTCAATTATTATTTGGATGCTTCTAAACATCAGCTTATTTTACTTCATTAAGAGATCAATAGGGTGATAAAAAATGGCATTTACTAAAAGTATATATTTCACTTAAAATATTCTCTATCTTCCTGCCACATATAGCATAACCACTAAGGAATTTAAAGGATTCGTTGGGCCCATGTAAATACATGACATTTTTGTTGGCCCTTCAAGTGCTCATGCAAGTTAAACTCTTCAAAATTTTCCCCAAGGTTTGAAGTAATTTTTCCTCCAATCTATGCCAACTCTACCCTAGATTAACTTATTTCATATGGATTCCCTTATATTACTTATATTTTCCAAAAGAATATAATCATCCTGTTGTTCTCAATAGTCACATGGATCTAGTTAAATATGCTCCAAATGTTAATTACCTTCTCATGTTTAACTATTTTTTAGAACTTGCAATAACTCTCTTATTTGGCTATGAAAAACCTTTCTTCCAATGCTCACACCAAGGCCTTCATCACCAAAATTTTCAATTCGTGCAAAATTTCAATAGGTCTTGATTTTTGCAGTCAACAATATCCATCTTAGTATTCTCCTCAATCAAAAAATTAACAATCTTTCTTTTCATATATAGGTTCATGTAGTAAATAACATTATTGGTGTCATTTTGGGTGGACTATATAGTCCCCATCTAATTCTTTGAACTTAAAGAGGTGGAGTTCCTCTTACAAATATTATATCAAATAAATATTTTAGAGCTACCTAAAATTCCTCTTTAAGAAGAACCAGATCCATTGTATTGCATTTAGGATCCATGTATTCCCTGGTATATTTCAAAATTATTACAAAACCTAGATTTCATGTATATGGACATCCCTACTTGTAGATACCAACTCTTCAAGGGCTCATGGAAAAAACATTGGACCTTGATGATGACGTAGAACTTATCGAAGGAATATTAGTTTCACAAGTGACATACAAGACTAATTATAATGTTTTGTGCACCCATAGTGTATCAATGATTGGTCTTGTGGGCCAAGGAATCATCAAGGGGTAAAAACTACTAGTTTAGGCCTTAAACATGACTTTTAAGTTTTTTTAATCCACATATTAGGCCTTAAACAATAACGTAAGGTATCTAGGAGGAATAATTGCCTCATGAGTTTGATCTGGATTGATTCTAATATATGACACACTAAGGATAGTTTTTCTCATCAAATGCATTGCCCAACTGAATTATCACCACCATCAGCATTATGCACTAATCTTGTGGTCCATGCATAAGTCCCCCGATTAATACAAAGACCTCTATAAAGAGTATTTATCCCATAGGTTGAATATTCACATTGGTATGGCACTAGTAATATTGGGGATCTGTCTCCTTATCTAATTTGTATTTAAGGGATGAAACCTAGGGTCATAGGCCCTATACAATGCATTTAATTTTCATGGTAAAGTTTTATATCCTCGAACATAACATAGGAACTCCATAAGAAATATTTATCACTCAAGTGCACATAAGATGAATTATAAGGTTTGGTGCACCAAGGGTGGGATTTTGGCCCATGGAATCATTCATGGCTAGAAACTAAGGTCTTTATCCCTAAACTATATTATTAGGTTGTATAGGGCATGCACCAGTTCTCAAAAAATGACACATGGTCCAAAGATAATATTTGGGAATTTAGTGTGACACTAGCCCCATTATAATATTTGTCACATCAGGGAAAAGTATTCTAACTAAATAAATTCTTCAAGTATGGAAAGAAGGGCCTTATGTGATAAATTCTTAGGAGTGGTTTACAATATGGATTCAGTATTTTGATGCACCAAGTATTTTGGTTCTATTATTTATTTTCAAGGAAATAATCCCACCTTACCCTCATAGACTTAGAAAAGAATAAGGGTATTGGTTCCATTCTAACCTTCATGAAGTTCTCCCCATTAAAATTTCCATATGGAAGGCGTATTAACAACCAATTGCATAGATGTTTGGCAGCCCCAAAGGTTATCAATGAGATTTAATCTTAAGACTTTTGTGGACTTAGCGCAAGAGGATTTGTTTATAGAGCTAACCCTTGGAGCTAGGGTTTGATTGCATGATGTAGCACATTGTTTTTTCCTTATATGTTTAAACATATAGGGGTTAATTCCTTACTACACATAATAACTATGACATAGGATGTCATTGTTGTAGGAAGATTAGTATTGTGAAGAACTATTTTAGGATTTTAGCAACGATATGAAAAAGTGGTTAAATCATCTTAGGCAATAAGTGTTGCACAATTAGAAGTTTTACTGAATCTATGTGGAAATAAGTCTTTCAATGGAGACAGGAAAAATCTTGATGATTCATATCAAAGTAATAGGTGTAATATCCTAGTTTTGTCCCCTTGCTTATATTACTGAAGTGTGTCAAAGTTTTTGTATATCAAAGTATGTGGGTCTTTTTTTGTACTTGAAGATTAAATACTACTAGATCATGTTGATTTCTCAAGTTATTGAGTTATTTCATTGGTTAGGATGAATAGGTTCTCAAGTTCTAAAGTTTTTAGATGTTACTTGAATACTTTAAACAAAGGGAACTTCCTTGTAAGTCACTTATATTATTATAATGTTCTTTTGGTTTCATCAAGACATTTCTCAACATACCTTATGACACTCGCTAACAATTTATATCATTTTATGGAGTGTTATAGGGTATTCAACCAAACACTTAATTGTCAAATCTATCTTCGTCGAGTGACAAAAGTTCAAGTAGGATAGAAGAAATTGACCAAGCATCTGGCACGTTGTCTAGCAAGTGAAGATCAACTAGAGGTGAAAATATTAGAAGAAAATTCCATAGACAAATGGAATTTTTTCTCGCTAAGGGGGGTCATGTTATTATGATAATGAGAGCATAGATGACATCGAGGTGCCTTTGTACAAACATATAGTGAAACGATGGCTACCCAAGGATCTCCCAAAAATAAACACTCATTTTTCTGTCAATGAAAGGATATACCAAATTTCCCCATTGTCATTACATGGTTTGGGGCTATTTTCCATGGATGTCATAAAGGTATGTTATGACAAATTAACTGAATTGATGGAGTATGTCATACCCTATTACGTCTACAATGATTGGGTACGGCTAGTCCAATATACCAAAAGTATGTGAAGATATGGTATAGATGAAAATTGTATACAACTAAAAGAAAATGATCAAAATAAAGGAACAATTATGTATATTGATGGAAGGCCAAAAGAAACAGGGAATATTACAGGGTTTATAAATAGGACACGAGTTGCAACCACAAATAAGCAACCCAATTTCATATTCGAGTGGTGTGAGGGAAACCATGTATTCACATGTGACATAAAATAAATAGCTGTAGGGGAAGAGTTGTTCATTGATTACAATTTGAATTGAATAGATACAATTGTTACTATTATGGGGGAGATATTTATTTTGTTTTACCCAAGTCGTAAGCAATGTCTATTATATGTTATGATTGTCATTTACTACAATATATTTTCATGCATCTTGTAAGATAAGGAAACATTTTAATACATCATGCTTATGATATTATGGTAGGTTGATTAAGGTCAAAGGGCACCAACCTTGCAGCGGGTAAACGTTAACGTAATTGTACATAAAACAATATAACCACAAGATTCACTTGAAAATTCTCATTCCCTTGCTTTAAGAATATTCTAGTTTGTATTTAAATAACAAAGTTATTGAATTGCTCTTCATTTGAATTTATCATCATCACTTTTTGTTCTGAATATAATTAGTTAAATCATGTTCTTTGTTTGGATTAAATGAGGTTTATATAACTTTCAACACTTCTTTGTATATTATGAGTGGTCCATATATTAATATAATGATATGAAATGAAGTTTTTATAAATTTAGAACCTTTTATATTGGCCATGATATAACATGAAGTTTCTATATAAATTTAGACATATGTTAGTAATGGTTTTCTTATTAATATAATGATGATTAATTGTGGATGAATTTCTTGATATTTTTTAATGTGCCATAATGAACTTTCAAGATATCATAATATTTACGAGAAAGTATTTTACTAGCTAAACTTCCCCTCTTATGTAAAACATGGAAATTTTTATTTATCTAAAATGTTTCATCAAATTCAAATCTTTGAATGTTTATAGTTGAGGATGGTGAAAAAAATTACGAATTACGCTTATTTGATCAATAGGGTGACAAGGGGAAGGCACCAATCTCAAAACAATTGGTAGATGCTACTGAGGAAGTGCTTAATGAAGAAGAAATTTGTTTGTCAACCAATCAGATCCAAATAATGAGGAATATTCTCATAAAATTAAAAAGAAACTCAGTTCTTTAATATGATTCAACCATGGAAGGAAGAGATAAGAGGCTAAATAAATACCATGATAGACCAAATTTATCACTATGGGTTATGTAACTTAATTAATTATCCCATTTATTTATTTATGATTTTAATTATCTCATCCTTTATTAAAAAACTCTTTATTTTACAGGAGTATGATCCTCATGGTGCAACTATGGGGGCTAGAGTTGGTAGTAACACCATTTCTCTGCCTATGAGTGACACACCAGTGACTGGGATCATTACACCCCTTAAAAAACATACACCAATATCTACACCCATTGAAAAAAATACGTAAGGATCTGCACATGATGATGTGGATGTAAAGCACAATCCCATTGCACATTTTGAAGCAAGCTTTCTTGGATCTTTTTGAGTTACTAGAATGGGAACACTATTGATTGTGAACTTGGTAGATGATGACCATGTCCACATGAAATTAGAGAAGACTTCAGGCATTTAATAAGTGTTTTAAATATTAATTACAATCTAATTTAAATTTATGTATAGTCTATGATCATTTTAAACTAATGATATTATCATTTTGCAGGAAACAATGTATTCTATAGGTGCATGAATGACCTAACCTTGGAACTCTTTGGGCCCACAATTCACACAGGGTGGAATTCAAAATGTTCCAAGTTGAAAGATTAACTTATGAACAAGATGGTTGGTCCATTCGGTGAGGGTACCTTTAGAAAAAATGGAGTTAGCTCGAAGGTAGTCTTACATTTAAGATATTCGTGGGACCAGTATAGGGTTCATTTGTAAAATAACCCTAAGTATGGGTGCCCTCTAGCGATTCCAAAGAGCGAGTGGAAGTCCCTTGTGGAATATGCAAAGGAGAAGGCACTTTGAAAAGAAGGGAAGACATCACCCAGACCAGGAAGGTATGAGTCACTTTTAATAATTTAATTATGATGCTTTATCATCATTGTGACATATAATTAAGTTTTTCAATATTTTCAATATAGGATCCCATATACATCCAAATCCACAAAGGGTAGAATAGCTAAACATGTGCAACATCATCTTGGATTGGGTGGTTACACAAAACTGGCTACAAAAATTGTAAGTATAAAAAAAAAAAAAAAAAAAAAAAATTGCTTCCAAATTATAAATTCATAAAAATTTTAATTTAATATCACAAAACAAGAAAAAATCATGTTGTCTTATAAAATTCTAGGGGTCAAAATTCAAAGAGGCTCCCATGGAGGAATACGTCAATCTTTTTTACAAGCACGACTATCAAGTTGTGGTTGAACGTAGGACAAGCTTGGGGTCTACATAGCCCTCTGACACCCAACTTGACACTCATGTAAATAAAAGCAACAAAGAACATTTATAAATTATTACTTGTACAATCTATTGGTTATTACTTTTGGTCATAAAATAATGTTCTTGATTGTAAAAAGTAGGCAAGAAATTCAGATACAAATGTCCCAAGTAATAATGGAACACATGAGCCTAGTGATGGCAGAGTGCCTCTTGAAACCGATGTTCAACTCAGTATCGAAGGTATTTCATATGTTATAAAAAAATTGTAGTATCAAATGCAATTAAAAATATTTAAATTCAAATGATGTATTAATTATAATCTTTATTGTTTCTACTCCAGAGCATGTACATGATGAGGCTAGACAAAAGGAGGAACATATGGCCACATCTGAAAGCACTCCAATTCCCTCCATTATCGAAGCAGGTAAATAACACTCTACTACTCTTTTTAATAATAAAACACTTGTAATAATAATAACTATAAATATGAATTTAACATTTCTTTCTTATTACAGTGGATGATCTGCCCCCTTGTAACAACATAGATGTATCACCAAGTTAGGAGTAAGACATACATAGCCCATAACAACTGAAGGGGAAGAATACGTCCTTGCTAAATTCATAAAAAATAGATAAACACACTTTCCAATGCTAAAATGTATTGACATGAAATATTTCATGGATCTACGGATGAATGAATGAAAGGATGTTTTCTATTTGTTTCTTTATGTATCTTAATATATTGCTTACAACTATTTCTTCGTAGATAGATTGGGTATTGTGGAATTGAGTGTGATTTGAGGGGGGAGGGGCCATGATAGCTCCCACCTTCACATGGTTGGCCATGTTTAGTGGAGAATAAATTAGGGTTTGGATAATCTTGGATAAAAACACCCTCGATCCAACAAAGCAACAACAAAGTCAATGTTGAATTCATTGTTGCTTCGTTGTGTGGAGGGAGATTTGATCCAAGATTAAACTACTCCAATAATTTATTCTCGAAACTGAGAGGATCTCATTCAGGTATTCATGCACTCAAGTCTTTTTAATTAATGATTTATTCATGCAATTAAATTTAATATTTGGTCAAATTTAATCAAGTTTGCTTCATTGGTCTCATGAATATGTGTAGGACAACTAGTATTAATTCAGACGTTGAAGGGGAACAACTATCAAAAGAAAATAGCTCAAAATGGTAACATTACATTTAGTATTCAATTTTTGGTTATTGTTATTAAGCATTTGTTTTATTACCAAATATTGAAAATATCTCCATTTATTCACTTTGTCATTGCACTTGCTTGAACCTGTTCTCTTATTTCATATACTATTACATAGCTAAGATTTAAATATGAAAAGATTGGTATTAAACATGTAGTTTTTCCTCCAAATGTGACATCCCTAAGTCAACTTGATTTCCATCCTTTTATAGTCCATCTACTTTCGTATTTAACTCTCTAAAAATTTGCAAACTAAATCACCCTCATTATTAATCTTTGTCATAACCAAACTTTATAGATTTATTATTTCATTATTTGTGTAGCTTTAAAGTTTCTATTTAAATTCACTACAATATTTATTAAGTTAGAAAAAAAAAATGTGAGACTGGAAGTTATAGTTGGTATATATGTTAGATCTAAGACTTTTGTGATCCATAATTTAGAAAATAGTCTTTCAGATTAATCACATTGTAAGGATTGGGTCGTCGTTTCGAACCAAATAATGTGGTTCATCCTTAGGACAAGGTGAGAAATCAATCGATCTGCGAGAATAAATATCATGGATGCATCATTGTTCAATGTTAGCAATTTAGAATTAGCCGCTGGTGAAATAAAATTAATTAGGAGTAATCAACTAATATTTAGTTAGAAACTAGTTGTTATGTAATAATCAAATATTTAATATCGAAATTGTCAAAATTTATTAATATAAATAATAATATAATCTAATAAAAATAATATTATAAGCTAAGGTTGACCCAGTCAATGTGAATTAGGAAGAAAACTAGTTGTTATCATGATATAAATAATAATATTAATGATATTATAGGAACAAAACTAGTCGTTATCCTTGCAATGTGATTCATCTGAAAGACTGTTTTCTATGTTTGTATATAGTTTGCATGTGATTTTTGAAACAACTAGATGATTCTCAAGTTGACAATTGATATTGGCATTTAGTTGTTTTCAATAAGCAATTAAATAAACCAACATGTGGATTAAGTGAATTTTGAGTTGGTTTGAGGTGTAAATGTAGATAAAGGTTCTATAGCCCTCCCAATAAATCAAGCTATTATTCTTGGAGACTTTTCTCTCTCCTTTTGTCTCTTATTATATGTTGTTATGTGGGTGAATATTTCTCTCAAATATATTGCTTCACTTTAGATCTAGGGTTTATATTGTTGATGAGATTGAGTTCTCATCAGTTTCTATCAAAGAAATGGTCCAAGCCTTCTCTTCTCTTTCTAATTCCTTTGTCTATAGTGCCCCACCTAGAAATATTTGCAACAATGACAAGAAACATAGATTTGGTTTCTTGGCCAATGCCCTACCCAGGCGACAAGTCACACCTTCAAATTCATTGTGGGGTTATTGAGGGCATCCTCCCACCCCCACACAATAGTTTCAAGTTCTTGCAATGTGTCTAGGGTTACCTTAAGGCTTCCCTCCTACCCCACATGAAACACAACCTATCCATGGCTCACATCTTAGACTTTTGATAAAAAACATTCTCCAATGTGTATTCAATTGGATACACTAGGGAAAGCACTAGCCTTAGCAAGTTGAAAAAACAACTTATCTTTGAAGATATGATAGAGTAAAATAGGGAATTAGAATAAATTCCTAGATCCAGAGTATGAGGGTCTATTTAAAATCATGCCTTGATATATTGGAACCTAAACATATGTTGATTATATAACTACATTTGGTCCATAGCTCTCAAGCACGGTGTATTTTTCAGATAACCTCTCATCCAAAAGCCCCATCAATACATGGGATTCACTGTGTACAACCATACAAAAAAATTCTACCCAACATGATATAGACAATGTCCATGTGTTAAGGACTAAAGATGCACTAGAATTGAGGAAAAATAATTTATGAGTACATATCCCTATTAAAAAAAACTTAGTATTCATCTTCAGATCAAAGAATTAGAAAAGGTACTAATCTTAAAATTTAAATATGGATTGTTACTAGTTTTTTTGCTCACTAGATAAATATAAATGAGGCCCTAGATTGTCATATCATAATACCAAGGCACTTAATTTTGTTTGAGGATGTATTAAACGATAAGGAGGCTAATCCAAACAGTTTGTCACTGATTTATCAGTTTAAGGAGGATGTTATTAACGTATATTATTTTTATCGTGGCATATTCCAGTGATAATTAACATTTTTCTTTGAACTTGCTTATCACTTCATTGGCTACAATATAAGTTTACCTAAAATGGTTGTTTTCATAATGGGGTAAAACATAGTTGAAACTGAGCTTCAGTGGCTCCAAAAACATTGATTGCACATTAAATACACAAAAGGATGCCACTAATGGACTGCAGAGTAATCAAAGTTCCATACCTTCCATAGGAGATTGACAAGTCGAGTATTTTTCTTTGCAAAATAATTGACAAGTCAATTATGCAAGACATTATTATTACAATATATATATATATATATATATATATATATATATATTCCACCTTATTGGCAAGTGTGGATTTGTCTTGGACCTAATTTTTCAGAGAAATAAATTTTATCCTTATTTTTAATGTATGTTGGCAAGGAAAGTATCCCTGTCAATGAGAACTTCAGCACAATCATCCCATGATGAAGAACGAGTAGGGAAATATTCAAGACAAGGATATTGAGAGCATATAGGAATAAATTTACCTACCCTAGATAAGGGTGTGAACTCTCACAAAATTCTAGATCTCTTTTACAGATATCAAGGAATAACTAGAAATTCAACTTCCCTAGCTCTTATTACCTTCTTGATCATTAGGAAGTGCATTACCATAATGCCTATCATCAACTAACATTGACCATAAATCACGAATGCATGATCAATGGATACAAGATAAAAGGCTCATGTTCATCTATCCCATAACAATTGAACATGGACCCTCACCCCACCTTCCAAGTAAATGGCCACCATAAGGCTCCTTAACCTTACCCAACAAACCAAGCATTAAGCATCCTCTCTATCCATCATTGGAAACAATTATAACCAAATAACCACACAACATGAGAAAGAGCCTTTAATTTTAAATGATTCTAAACAGGAAAGGACAATAAACCATCCATCCCCAAGGTGCCCTAGTCAATCTTTAAAAGTGGTTGTTTAGTTGGGAGTCTAGGCACAATCAACTGGATGAGGATATTTGTTTGAGTTAAATATATGCTTACACAGACATTTTTATACTTATAATGAGTAGTGTTTTATGGGCAAGTGCATCCACAGTGAAGAAACTCCTCCCTGACTATGCAAATGGTGATCTTGCTTCTCTTTGTTCATGGGATGATCAAATGTGATTCCACTATCCCTGGTCAATTCCATTACACTTCATTGACACACAAGACAATAAGTGTTCTTATGTTTATTCCAGTAAGTTATTCTATCTAATATAAACTTCATCCCACAATTAATTACTTTAATTTGGGTTTTCATTTTTGTTTTTAGGCATTTTTCCCATCAACTTTGTACTTTTATGTATCTATGTGTTTACGATCATAATATGGGTATAACATGAATTGCTCAAGAGAATTATCTCATCTTCATGATAAACTAAAGGATGTTAACTTATAAGAAATATCTAAGTAACAACCTTATTAGAGATCTTAGAATTTTTTGTTTGTTTGCAAACAAGGGACTACCATAATTTCCAAGGAGAAATAGGCATGTTCCTTGAAGGTGCCATACAAAAATACATTTCTCATCTTCAAAATTATGACAGCAGAGCCGACAGAGAAAAATGTATGTTTATCCTGTATTGACATCAACTTACAATGAGTTTTCTATCTATGACATGTATTTTACATCTCGAGTGCTTTCACATAGAATTATATTTGAATGTGGTCTAATTCAAATACCAATGGAGGCTAATACCCGTTTGTATAACTTGCAAATAATTTAACCGAAATCTTACTATTTCTCTTTCATTTTATGGGAGATGTCCATTAGGTCATATCCTGTCTATTTATACATTTTCCATATGGATAATTTATTGGGAAATTATTCATTTGATACATATTAATGAAAAATACATTTGTAGTGTTATATGTGGTATTCATTACAGATGAAGGTTGAAATATAATCATATTACACTGGTACAGACAAAAGAGTAATTTGCATCGTGTAAGTAAATACAATATCCTCTACCCAGTAATTGGATTAAAAGTATGGTGTTATTTTCATCCTTTACCTTAAAGGAACATTGGTTATTTCAATTTTGTATTTTTAGGAGGGGAATTAAGCAAGAAAGGTAAGAGGAGTGGGAAGAAAATTTTTAGACTTTAGAATGAAAAATAATTCAACAAAATTTCCTTGCCTTTGTCCTATTTGTGTGTCTCGCATAAATGTAAAAGAAAACTTTTCTCACCCATGTTTTTTTCATATATTGAGAGTATACTTTCCACCTATTAGCTATTGTTCTTTGACAACTTCAAACATTAGTGGGCCATCTTATGAATTGACTTGACTGCATGTATTAGAATTAAAATGTGTTGACATTGGGTGATGTATCCATTTTGGTCAATATGAGAACTAGACATATTTTGAAACCACCAAAAGTATGAAATGTCTTATATGCATACCATTTTCCCGTGACTTGAGCAAAAACAAGTATTTTTACCCTTGTACATTCACCATTTTTCTAGCATCAACACTTGTTATCTATGTTTCTTCAAATAATTATTCTATTATTTTGTTAGAAATTGTTTCCCATGTAATTAAGTATGGTCCCTGTCAAGTGTCTGGGAAATAGGTTATTAAATTAAATGTTTTTCTACTCTTAACAAGGAAGACATATTGTCAAAAAAAAAAACAATAGTAAACAACGATGAAAGGAATAATAAACATCTAACAGGTGGAATCCATGCAATTCAAGTGTCATTTATAAGATCTTAGGCACTCATTGCTAAAGCCAACTGCCTCTTCCCAAAATCCAATGAGAAAACTATATAAAGGACTTAATGTTTTAAGATATTGTTTGTTTTATTTTTCTCAACTTCGTATCCCTACACATGTTTTTATATGGATATAATATAATCCCAAAAGTGTAAACCATTGCCACAAACAACTTTTTATAATAGTTAATAATCAAACTTTCATGAGATTATATGTGGAACTAGGTGCAATCTAGTATGCTCTATGAATTGTAGTTATTGGCAACTTCCAACTTCTAGAGTTCCATATTTTAGAGCATAGGTCTTACAAGGGACTACACACAACACCAGAGGCCTCAAAACCTTGATATGTACAGGGAGTCGGGAAAAATTGGTTCCCATGAGGTGACTTCAATCTCATGTGTTATTTGTTGCATACTCAAGGTTCCCAGTTCCTCTAGAACACATTCATTCGTTTCCTTAGAATTTTTACAATTCTTTGGTTTTATTAAAGCTAATAAAAAATGTTTCTAGATTCACTCAATTCTTGCTGAAATTTTTCTTATATTTTTCCTTTGAGTCTACCATGTTTTCCTTATAGTTTATCCTATTTATTAGACCAAATATATATATATATATATATATATATATATATATATATATATATATATATATATATATATATATATATATATATACACACACACAAACACACAAATATTGATGAGATCTACATTCTAGAGGCAGTCCATTCCATTTGTTTTCCTTATTTTTGTCATTAGAGAAAAAAAATCTATTTGGAAAATTATGCCTTTGATATTGTCTTAAAAAAATGATTTTTTCACTGATATCATGACTTTTTCTATAAATTTTAAGATAACTGTCAAAAATGTATGGTTGTGTGATGTAGGAGCATGAGACTTGGAGGGAAAATCTTCAAACTTATTCCAAAAATCCAAAAAAATCTACAGTTAAAGGAGTGGGGTCCTTTAGCCAGCAATTTCCATGCTTTTTTAGTTTAAGATAAGGATAGAATTAAGAATAAATCATGCTGTAATAATTGCTTATGGATAAGATGTAACAATCTTTACGCATAATTTCTTTAAATCGATCTATGTAAAAGGCATGCTTTTGTATGGATAAGGACTAAGAGGGCTTATCTATTAATTATAAATGAAATAACGGGACACTCTAGAGGAGTGTGCCCGGAAGCATTATCATCTGTAAAAAAACCTCTCTTTTTGCATCTGATTTTATGGTTCTCTGTTGAATGGTAATTGGATGCGTGTATCAATTTTAAGGCTTTCTTCTGAGTCTGAATATCAATGAATTAACCTTATTTCCAGTTAATATTTTGGTTAAAGCCTTTAGATTGTGTTTTTCATTCATATCAGCGAGCCTGGTTCTTTAATTGCTTTAGTTGGGTTCTGCAGGTAAAAATCTTTTTTACATAGGGAAATAGTGAAATACTTAGCAGATCAGAGTCTTGACTTGAAGTTTTATTGCTTAAGGATTATAACCTCGTCGGGTCCGAATCCTTTATCGCATCGTTGATTGGGAGCGGAACAGAGCTGAACCGTTGGAACGCTGAACTCGGATAGCACGAAACTACTGGAGCCGAAACATTATAGGGAGGCTTTAATAGCATATCGGGTCTGTGATTGTTATCGCATCACCATATCAGAGTGGGAGGAGCAAGCCTTTAGACTATTGGAGTTGTTGATCGTGATCTCCAATAATCCTGTGTATTATTGCATCGGGGAAAGGAGCTTGGAAGGGCCGATAATAAACTGTCGATAGTGTAATTCTTTTGAATTAACACTATAGTTGAACTTAAAGCATTGATAGTGTATTTTCGTTCCTTTGGAATGAAAGCCCTCCGCCTGTGTGTATAGCATTTTTAACGCATTTCCTTTGTTTTAAAAAAACGATAGTCTATCACCATAATTCTTATGGGATTATAGTTCTAATAGAGGAAAAACAGGCCTATTATATGATTAGTGCCCGATAACAAGGGTTGGGGTGATAAGAGGAAAACCTCATGAGATAGTCAGCCTAACATTAGATGACTGATACAACTCTTGAAGCAAAAAGAAGAATTCAGCCAGAAATTGAAAAAATAATATCAGGCTTCGGCTTCTTGTCCATATCGCTTGCACCCAGGCCACCATTAGTGGTATTAGAGCAACCAGCTGACATTGAATTGAATCTCAGAAGCAGGAGAAGGAAAGTTACTATGGCTTTCAAAGTTGGAAGAGGACGAGGACGCGGTGGAAGAGGACAGTATGTTGCAAAAGTTGAAGTAATGGAAGCTGTGCAACAAATGCAAGCTATATTGGATGCATTAACAATAGGCAGAAATATAGATGATGGATATGTTAGTGAACTTGAGGGTGAAGCTATAGAGGAGGAAGCTGTAGCAGTTACCCCTGAGATGATATTCTTCTACTCAGTGTTGAGATCCATAGCTAGGCCAAAGATTGAGCTTTCAATATATGAAGGAGGACTGAATCTAGAAGAATTGATAGACTGGATTAATGGCATGGAGAAATTCTTCGACTATGAAGAAACAGAAGATGAGAAGAAAGTTAAGTTTGTTGTCACCAAGCTAAAAGGACATGCAGTGCTTTGGTGGGATGGTGTGCAAGAAGAAAGAAAGACTATGAAGAAACAGAAGATGAGAAGAAAGTTAAGTTTGTTGTCACCAAGCTAAAAGGACATGCAGCGCTTTGGTGGGATGGTGTGCAAGAAGAAAGAAAGAGACTTGGCAAGCAACCTATCAAGAATTGGAGCAGGATGGTAACAAAGCTAAGAGGTAAGTTTTTACCAAGTAATTATCAGAAAGCCTTGTTCAGACAGATGCAGAATCTTAGACAGAGGGCTTTGATAGTGAAAGAATACACAGAGGAATTCTACAAGGTAAGCATAAGATTTGGAAAAACCCAGGATACAAATGAAAAGGTGGCTAGGTATATAATGGCCTTAGGATGGACATTCAAGTTGAGATAAGTATATTGTCTCCTAAAACAATAGAGGAAGCTTATCAGATAGCACTGAAAGCTGAAGAAAAACTCATGAGGAAGCAGTCTGCCAAAGGGAGAGGTACATTCCGAGGAAGGAGAAGTCAAGGTGGTAGAGGGTGATCTACAACACCTAAAGATGGAGCTAGCAGTAGCTCAACCCAGCATGCACCCACAAGAGGTGATGCAAGAGGTAGAGGGAGTTTTTCTAGAGGGAGAGGAGGCAGAGGAAGAGGAAGAGAAATAAGATGTTACAGATGTGACAAGCTGGGACATAGAGTTGTTGAATGCCCAGAGAATGCGGGAACAAGCCAGAGGAATGCAGTTGTTGCTCCAGTTGAGGGAGAAGCACCAGCAATAGCAGTGGTAGAAGAAGAAAATATACCAGAGAGAGGAGACTCTTTGGTAGTTAATAAAGTTTTGCTCAAGCCAACAAAAGAGATAGTTGAACCATCACAAAGAAAGACTTTATTCAGAACAGTGTGTAAAGTTCAAGGGAAATGTTATCAGATGATCATTGATAGTGGCAGCACTGATAATTTGGTCTCTATAGAAGTGGTGGAAAAATTGAAGCTGAAGACAATGAAACATCCAAAACCTTACAAGGTGTCATGGTTACAAAAGGGACATCAATTGTTAGTGAATGAACAGTGTGAAGTGGAATTTCAGGTGGGCAAGTATAAAGATAAAATTGTATGTGATGTGATGCCAATGGATGTGTGTCACATATTACTTGGAAGACCTTAGCAATATGATAGAGAAGCCATGCATGATGGGAAAAGAAACACCTACAAGTTTGGAAAGGATGGTGTGAATCATACATTGCTGCCTCTGCAAGAAGAAGATGTACCAGGAAAGAAGACTGATCCAAAAACTATGTAACTAGGAGGAAAGGAATACTTGAAGCAGATTGAAGAGAATGAGGTAAATTTTGTTTAATTTACAAGCGCAAGGTAATAGTGACTTTTACTAAAGTTTCTGATTTACCCATTGAAATTCAAGAAATGTTGGAGAAATATTGTGATATTATTGTTGATGATTTTCCAAATGAGTTGCCACCCATTAGAAGAATTAGCCATCATATAGATTTGATTCCTCGAGCAAGTCTACCTAACAAAGAAGCTTATAGAATGACTCCTACAGAAAATGAACAGGTTAGGAAGCAGGTGCAAGAATTGCTTGACAAAGGGTTGATCAAAGAAAGCTTGAGTCCTTGCGCAGTACCAACAGTGTTGAGTCCAAAGAAAGATGGAGGTTGGAGAATGTGTACATATTCAAGAGCCATCAATAAGATCACAATCATGTACAAATTTCCTTTACCTAGAATTGAAAATTTAATGGAATGATTGAGTGGAGAAAAGTATTTTTCAAAACTAGATCTTAAAAGTGGGTATCATCAGATAAGGATAAGAGAAGGGGATGAGTGGAAAACTGCTTTTAAGACAAATGAGGGATTGTATGAGTGGAGAGTAATGCCTTTTGGGTTTTCAAATGCACCAAGTATGTTTATGAGACTCATGAATGAAGTTTTTAAAGATTTTATTTGTAAATTTGTAATAGTATATCTACACGATATATTAGTTTACAGCAGGTCTAAGGAGGAGCACATGAGGCATCTGAATTATGTCTTACAAAGGCTACAATAGGAGAAATTATTGCTGAATTTGAAGAAGTTTTCATTCATGAAAGAAGAGCTAGTGTACTTGGGTTTTGTTATTTCTGCTGAAGGGCTGAAAATGGATCCAGAGAAGATCAAGGCAATCATGGAGTGGCCTTCACCTAAAAGTGTTTTTAAGGTAAGAAGTTTCCATGGTCTTGCTAGCTTTTATAGAAAATTCATCAAGAATTTTAGTAAGATCAATACACCTATTATTGAGACCATAAAGAAGGAAAAACAACCATTTAGATGGACTGCTGAAGCAGAAGAAAAAATTCAGTTGTTAAAGAAGAAAAACACTGAAAAGCCTATTTTGGTTTTACCTGATTTTAGTAAGCCTTTCCAAGTGAAGTCTGATGCCAGCAGAGAAGCAATTGGAGGTGTTTTAAGCCAGGAAGATAGACCTATAGCCTATTTTACTGAAAAGCTAAATGATTGCAAAAAGAAGTATTCTTCTTATGATAAGGAGTTCTATGCAATTGTGCAGTCATTGAAGAAATGGAGGTATTATCTAATGTCAAAAGAATTTATTCTTTACTCAGATAACCATGCACTACAATATATTATGTAGCAACCAAAGCCTAGCCAGAAACATGCCAAATGGGTAGAGTATATTCAAGGTTTCCATTTTGTTTTGAAGCATATAAACGGCCAATCAAACAAAGTTGCAGATGCCTTAAGTAGGAGGAATGTATTATTTCAAGAGAGTCAAATCCAAGTGTTGGGCTTTCATTTTCTGACGCAGACCCAGGCCACGCCCAGGCCACACCCACCAGGATCTCTCTTCTAACCAAACATATAAAAGCTTGATTCATCGCTTACAATTTCATGATTGAACAAAAACCGAGCTTGTTTGTCATACAATGCTACAAAACCCATATTTCAACTCACGGTGCTATAAAACCACACATGGTTCACCAATGAACTCTTAAAAGAGACCGTGTCATGCGCATACCATAGACTTACCATAGATAGCTCTTTAACATATATTTTTCCACGCTATATATATGTATACGCGAAGGCATACAGCGTTACTCCTCCCTGCGCAACCGTGGGCCACGCGCTGGATGTTCTTTCCTCCCCTCTAATATCGTCGGTTGGCTGTTACTTACCCCAAAGGCTCATACATATATAGCGCAGATATAATGCAAAACGACTTCCGCTGTCAATGATTGCTCAGACCACGACTTACGCTGCCAACGATGGCGCAAACCACGACTTCCGCTCCTCCAGAACTTTGTTACACTGTATTGGAATTAAAATAATTTCCTCTGACTGTGCCATCGTTCATTTCGATTAGACCAACATCGGAGAAGAATGCCGGGTAGCTCGATACAATAACTGTATAACACCTTGCAATTCTCCAAACGCTGACGAGATGGAGCAATATCGATATTCTGCAAATGTCCGCTAGCGCTTCCGAGCCGTCCTTAAAATACTTAGCTCCTAAATTGCTTCGGTCCTTGGTACGCTCCCAACGTTTTAATTACTGGACTATACGATATAGATGTGCGGTTTATAGGGTTGCTCTCAATCCGGAACCGCAGGTTACTCTGCTACCGCTCGTTTCTAAAAGAACCTTTGTAAAGGGAACGCCGTCCAGAGATTTAAAAGATCTTTCAACGCCAATACAACATCCGTCGGATTCATAACTCAAGATACACATAACTGCAGTCGCCAACAATATCCAGCAGCGCTCCAAGGATTAACTCGCTCCTCAAATTCTGGTACTCAACACCTGTTATCAAATTAAACTCGAACAACAGATTGTTATTAAAATCGAACAACAGTTATTTCGCTTTTAATGCATATACAAGCGGTCCTCCTGAACTGATACTTCTCAAATACACTGGTTAGTGTCTCCCCGGTTCAGCTATGAACTCTTCACCCGCGTGACAGGTCTATCGGCTAATTTGTCACTGTTTATATGTGGTCCCACTATTCGTCGATTGGTGTAACTAACCACAGCTCCACCTCTGGCGATCCATATGCATTACAATTTAAATCGTTTTCAATTTACAGAGCTTGCCTGCCACACATCCGCAGTCTATCTGCGTGTTTATTTTAATATGGCGCAACTCTTCAAGGGCTGTTTACCACACATATACTCTGCATTAATTAATAAAGCTACACGGTCTCAGACATTCTACAGCAACTTAATGAGAGCCATTAACACTTGAATTCAGTTTCAAAATCTCGCGCCGGATAATCCCAACTAAGAATGATAACCCATGATATCCGCCATATAAAAGAATTACAATCTAAACCCTGTCCGCCACAGAGTTGACATATATATCAAAGGAAATTCCATAACAAAGGCGCATCGAGAAAATTAGAACCACTGCATAACTGTAACTCAAAGCAGTTTACCACTATACAAGGGCAGCGGATTTCATTATGAACACACATCAGTTCTGCCTTGAATAAGGCTACTCATTAAATCAATAATATATATATACCTCTGAAACGTTATTTACATAAAACAAAAGGACACTACTTACAACTTATCTTTGGCCAGATATTCGATACTGATGGCCTTTTACAACTGCCCGAAGGCTCCCAAGGAGAACCTCACACTCACTCCTTCACGCTCTCCTCCCCTATTCTATCTAATTTTCTCTCCAAATCCCTTCCTATTTAAAATCATTAAATTAAATGCTCAATCCCTTAAAATCTTCAACAACCCCTAAATCTCTCAACATCCCTAAAGGATAAGTTTTTATCCCTAAAATCCTTCAATTCATTAAATTTCCTCATATCCTTTTATTAATAAAAGGATATTTACATAAATCCTCACCTTCTCCTATTGAATTCAAATTAATTAATAAAATATTAAAAATCATCACACCCCATATTTACAGATGGAGAAAAAGGTCTTGATGCTCCTGCATCAGACTCCCCATGAAAAAAAATTTACAGATGGAGAAAAAGGTCTTGATGCTCCTGCATCAGACTCCCCATGAAAAAAAATTCATGACCACCTGGTCATAAGTCTCCTCCTGGATCCCAAATTTTATTTTGTAATCCTTTCGTGCTTGTCGATTGCTTCACTGCTGTTGTCATCTGCTGTTGTCTTCCAGGTTTCCATATTTTGTGTTGTAGTGCTCCACCTGCTCTGCTCTTGCAATCCTTCATTGTCATTCTCTTGTTGTCGTTCCTTTTCTTTCTTTCGGCTGTCTTTCTCTGGGATGGTTTTACCATTAACCTCCTTATCAATTCAATTTATTTGTCCAGTATGTCCTCTGTTTGCTGATTGTTTCCACCATCTTCAATAAAACATGTTGCTCTTGTTGTCACTATGGATGTTGCCTCACATGTTTCTCTAGCTGTTAATATGAATGTTGCGGCCTCCCAATCTTCCTTTCCCTCTGCAACATTCCTTTGCTCATCACCTGCAACTTCTTCCAAACCTGCAATCACACACAAATCATTAGTTTTAAAATCACAAGACCTGACGGTCTTGTTTGATGCTTCAGTCATCAAATCTTCGGGCTGCTTTGAATCATTCATATGATTCAACTCCTCTAGCTCTTCATCACTTTCAAAAAGTAATGGTCCACTCTCTGGGTAACATATTGAAACTTCAACATCTTCTTCAGCATCTTCCTTTTGCTCTAGCTCAACTGTTTCAAGCTTCTCTTTCTTCTGTCTGGCATCAAGAACTTGTTCAAGTTCCCTTATTTCCTTTATCAACTGCAAATTTACCTGATGATTCCACTTCTCTTGTAGTCTCTGCCACCTCAACTTCTTTCTCATGACATAACCACGCTTCTGGTTTTCCTCATTTCTTTGCAACATCTCCATTAACACCTCAAGCTAAACTGCTATCTCAGCCTTCTCCCTCTCATATTCCTCTTTGCTTAACTGTCTCTGTATGCCAACTGCTTTGGCATCCTTCTCCTTTTGTCCTCTGCTGTGGTTTATTTCAGAACCTTTGTGACGACTGTCACTAGTCATCATCCTTTCCATCTCTATGAGTTCCTCACTCACTTGCTATGAGTTGTACTAAAGCCTCTCCAGCAGCAAGTCCTATCTTGCTGCCACTTACCTCACCAAGCCCTCCTCACTTGGTCTTTTGGCAAGCAATTGGTTCTCTATCTCCAGAACCTCCTTTGAGCACTTTTCTTTGCTCTTCCTGGCTTCAACTCATCTGCCTGTTCACAATTGTCTTCCTTATCCAATCTCTATTGGATTTCCTCAAGGTTCTGCCACACCTATGCTTTCACCAGTTTTCTGTTAGCAATTTTAAACATGTCTTCTATGGATTTTCCTTTTTGCAAAAATACTTCTGCTTTAATGCAAAGACTACAATCTTCAAATTCAAATAAACCCAGATCACCTTACCTTCAAGATCTCAGTCTGATCTTGTCTTTTCGTTTGCCTGTACTTTTAAATGGATCGTTCTTCCCACTAGCTGTCAGCTTGTGTCTTCAAACTCTTCAACTACCTTCAGAATCTCACACTCCTGCAACTTTTGTTTCAGCAAATCTGCTACTTACACATTCAAAAATATATTCCAATTCAACAAAAACCTTCTTGACATCATTCAGACAATAAACATTTCAACAGAGCATTCCAGCTCTGATACCATTTGATGCAGGGCTCAGCTAGCCTGCAATCCAGGATCTTTCTTCTCGCTCATGCATGTAAAGCATGCGCCTCAAATCAACAACCTCAGTCAAATTCCCCCATCATATCAGAATACAATTTAATCATTTCATTCAGGATTCGGTCCATGGCTTTACTGCCCCCTTCAATCTTTAACAATCTGGCAGCTCAGCTAAAACTGGAGCGCACAGGAACCACGCTTTCCACACAATTTATAACACTGCCTTCTCTCCATCTTTGGAATGCACAATTCAATGCTCAGAAATTCTTTGCTATGGCAATTGTATTAGAATCAACGCCAAGCCAATTATACGTGATGCATCAACACGCTCTTTGACAAAATAGGGTAGAGATACTCATTACAGCGATGGTAAGGCCCTCGGCCTCCTAATTTCCCTGCGCACAGGTGCTGATCTACTGTTATATACACCTCATTTCAACCTTCTCACACACAGGATTGTAACCAACAGCATCCACGCGCATATAGCTCTGCCCCTATCCGCCTGAAGAATCCCAACTCACAATTTAATGGTGCAGTCCTGTATTCAATTGAATAAAAAAAAAATGCCACATATATATATTTCGTCCTCAGCGCAAAAACGCATTCACAATCTGGAACTATATGGCGCGGGTTGGTTTTGGTAACGCACAGTGAACTAGAAGCTAATCGTTGTTATAAACTCCCATGTCCGGAACAATTCCATAAGATGGAATTGAAATTGAAAGACAGCGCTTCGGAAGGCCGTTGATAAACCCGCTGACAAGCAATTTCAATATATAGGCTTATTAAAGCAACCCCACAGCGATAGTTCCGCTGTCATACAATAAACCTCACTGCGTTTTCCCCAATTTGTGCCTGATAACAAGGGTTGGGTTGATAAGAGGAAAACCTCATGAGACAGACAGCCTAACATTAGATGACTGATACACCTCTTGAAGCAGAAAGAGGAATGCAGCCAGAAATTGAAGAAATTATATCAGGGTTCGGTCATTTGTCAATATCGCCTGCACCCAGGCCACCATCTTGACTCTCAATTGTTTGAAACTCACTGTAGTTTAAAACTAAATGACCTTTATGCTTAAATAATACTTTCAACTCCCTTTCCCTACTCATGTTTTTATAGGGATGTAATCCCTATTCAAAAGTGTAAACTATTTCCCGAAACATGTCATAAAATTCAAAGATCAAACTCTCATGATAGAATATATGTGGATGAAGTTTCAATATAGCATGCTCATATATTACAGTTGCTTGTGACTTCCAACTTCTAGAATCACCAATTTTTCAGTGTAGAAGTTACAAGGGACCTCCTACAACAGTGGCAACCTCAAAACCTTGAGATGTACAAGTAGACAAAAAATTGGGTTCCCATGAAGTGAATTTTTTCTACTCAAGGTTCTCAGTTTTACTAGAGAACCTTCATTTTCTTTCTTCCAATAAATTTTACAATGCTTGGTTATATTAAGCTAATGAATTATGTCTATATTGTCTCCCTAGTTTCTAATTTCTAGATCCAATTTATTCTTGCTGCCATTTTCCTTATATGTTTCCTTGGAGTCTACCATGTTTTTCTTCTAATTTTTACTATCCACTAGACCATACATACACACACACACACACACACACACACACACATATATATATATATATATATATATATATATATAGTGAGAGAGAGAGAGAGAGAGACTCTTTAGAGGTAGTTTGTGTGGATTTTTTCTTTATTTCCAATTGTGAAAAGAATGAACTTTTTCTAACTAGAAACTTATACCTATGATGTTGTCTTAACAAGTTGATTCTATTACTAATAGAAATACTTGTTCTTTAAGTTTTAAAATAATGTCAAAAACTTATAATTGGGAATTACAAATTGTTTGACTCCCAAACGAGTTGAAAAAACATTTTATTTCATGCTCAAATAATACTTTCAACTCCCTATCACTAGTGTTTTGTAGGGGCATTATCTCCTTGAAAATTATAAACTATTATTCACACCTTTTCATAATAGTCAACAATCAAACTCTCACAAGAAATATTTGTGGACCTAGGTGCAATCAAGCATGCTCCATGTATTACAGTTGTTGACAACTGAAAACTTCTAAAATCACATATTTTGTAGTGTAAGAGTTACAAGGGACCACATACAACAACATAAGCCTTGAAACCCTGATATGTACAAGGAGACTAGAACCTTAGTGTTCCCATGAAGTGACTTCAATATCATGTGTTTTTTGTTGCATACTCATGGCGCCCAATTTCTTAAACCCTTCCAGTTTCTTTCTTCCTATAAGTTTTACCATGCTTTGGTTATAGTAAGTTAATGAAACAAAATTATTTTGTCTCTCCAATTCTAGATTCACTCTATTCTTGTTGGTATTTTCCTTATGTCTATTATGATTTTCCCAAAGCATATCATCCTCCAATGGTCAACCATTATGTCAAGAGACAAAGGGATGGCAAGGCATAGCAACTCATGTCAGAATGTTCTTTTTAGTTATTACTAATATTTTTAATGTGTTTGTTTAGACCTTATTTCAAAAATTTCAGTTGGCCCTTTGATTGACATTTTTGTGTGCCTTCGTTTATTTTATTGTCAACAAATATGGGATATGATGATAATTGAGACAACCATGAAAGATTTTATGATGGTGATCTTGATGTTATAGTCACAACAATTCATAGAAATATTATTGTATGTGCCTTCCTCTCTCATTTCAAAAATGAAGTTGACTTAGTAGACTACTTATTTACTTTATCATAAGGTGGTTATGGGATAACACAATGAGCTATCAAATTGTTTTCTTGCAAAATAAAAAAATATAGTTTATGTCTATATATTGTGAACTTAACCAAGAATAAAATGTATATATTGTTTCAAAAACATGATAGCTAGTCTGATGAAGTACCTACACGGGAGAAACACAATGGGCCTCATCTAGCTTGCCCCAAATTGTGAGTCTTAAAACTCAAGAAGTCTACCATTGTCTTTGGACTCCAATATATGAAGTGATTTCTTTTTATGAAATTTGTTAACATTTAACCAACATAAGGTTCTTGATGAATTAGGTGAAACATATTTTATTTCTTTCAATTTTTTCTATAAAAGTGAAGTTAAAAGTTCTGAAAAATAAGAGAGTAATTATATTAAACTTTTGTAAGCTCATGTGTAGTGCACATACAATCTTCCTCATAGTTTATCTTTGTGAAGACACTAAACTAGACATTAAGTCATGGTTTAGAGTTGTTGTTTCTTATCACTTATGCCTAGTTTTCTGTAACAAAGGAAATGCCAATTTTCCTTTTGAGTGAACAATCGAGAGTTGCATTCTAAGAAAATGTTCAATCAATTGTGTTCCATTGAATATGGTTATGTATTCTTTGAAGGTAATAGTTGTATCTCTTGGCACACTTAGTTATGACAACATCAGATTTCTAAAGTGGAATTTGTTGTTGTAGAGTGCTATATTTTTAAGACACTGATTTGTATAATGACTAGTCATCCTATTTTCAACTACAAACCTCCAACTACTAAGATGCATAAACTTTTTATTATGAGCTATAAAATATCAGGCCTCAAACATAATTGAATAAAGAGGCAGAACTTGTGACAAGAACCTGTCACCTTTGATGATTTTTTCATTTGATAGAACATATTGTAGTATAGGGCAATGGTGTTTTGACTTCAACTAATATCAACTATAGTAATACATGTATATTTCATAAAAAAAGTGCACAAAAATGTAAAGTTTATCTGTTGTTAAGTGTAGATGAATATAGAAGATTATTTGTATCTACAATCTCCTTCCAGGTAAAAATTCTTTTTATAAAATGAAATGTCGCATAGTTAGACCCCTCAACACATTGGACTTTTGAAGAGATTGCCAACCTTCGAGCTTGTTTCGACCAACCAACCTCCAAGCCCATTCGGTCATTTGATCCCTGACCTCTAGCAAAAATTAGAAACCCTTATATATATATGAATGGTATAAAAAGCCCAAAACACTATCGATGAGCACATTGCACCTCTTGATGCAAATGCTAGTTATGGGCCACTTCATTAGCCATAGGAATGGGGATTGAATTATATATATATATATATATATATATATATATATATATATATATATATATATATATATATATATATATATATATATATATATACATATATATATATATATATATATATATATATATATATATATATATATATATATATATACATATATATATATATATATATATATATATATATATATATATATATATATATATATATATATATATATATATATATATATACATATATATATATATATATATATATATATATATATATATATATATATATATATATATATATATATATATATATATATATATATATATATATATATATATATATATATATATATATATATATATATATATATATATATATATATATATATATATATATATATATATATATATATATATATATATATATATATATATATATATATATATATATATATATATATACATAATGCTCATACAATCGTTGGATATTCAAATTTCATTGGTCACTGTCTAATATCTGATGACCATGATAATAATCTATCACTGGATATCTTATTCCCGACCGATGAAACAAATCATCGGAGTCATGAAATTCTCTTCGTATGAGATATTATGACGTCGATTATCTGACACAAAATTTTATTGGATATCTGATGCAAATCAATGACGTTGACACCAGATATCTAACTATGTGTCATTGGAAAATACTCAATGATTAGATGCATTCTTGGCCATGTGGGTGTCAAATATCTGACATCATTCTTGTTGAATATCTTATGAGTAGTACAATGTCGAATATCTGACAAAATTTCACCAACAAAATTTATGACTTGAATGCATTGGATAACCGATGACAATGAGTCAAGGATCCGACGAACATACATCAGATCTTTTCCCCATTTGTACTACAGTATCTTGTAGCCTATTCTAAACATATAGGTTAGATTTATATAATGTAGTGCATTCATGCTCAAGATCACATGCATTCTCAAAGGAAACAAAGTCTACTTGTACCATTTCTCTTCATTATACTTCCTCTCACATGGTAGTAGGCTTTATTTGTAGCTACAGTTCCTCAAATTTTGTCTTCAAGCCTTGTATTGTTTCTTCAATCTTTAACAATTCTACTCTACATGAGTGTCGATTGTTGGTTCTTTAAAATGTCATCCTTTTCACCCTCTTTCTTTTCATTTTCCTTTAGTTTTTACCATATTCCGCGACTTCATAACCTTGTATAAAGACCATTTTCATGATCATATATTGGTTTAAATGTATTATTTTCCAAAACATTTATTTTCATATTTTGAGTGAATTTATGGTTAAATATTAGAAAAATAACATGCATTCACTTATATATAAAATTTGGATGAGTTTTATAATGTTTGTATGCATAATTGAATATTCCAGCAAAGTCAAAGATGGTGCGAGTTTCCTGGGAGTGCTAGGGTTAGCAGGCATTTGCGGGAGTTTCCATGGAAGTGCACAGAGGAGGGAGCTCCACTTCCTCCTATAGGTAGGTAGTGGCTAGTCATGGAAAGAAACCATTAGAGAGTGTCAGAGGTCCTTCAGGTGAAGGGATAAGGAATTTAGAAGAGGAACACGATTCAAACAAGACAAAGGAGAATAACAACAACAAGGAAAATGAGGAAGAAGACAAGGAATAGGGAGTGAATAACAAAGCAAAAAAAGGGCCATGTAAACCTAAAGCTAAGGTCACTCCCAGAGTAATTTTAAATGATCCTGTTTTGCAGGCGGACAGGGACCACATGCCGACATATGCTATCATTTGTAAATTCATGGGATTATGGCGTACTGAAAAAGCTTTACAGACTTGGATTAAATATAACTGGAAATCAAAAGGAAGCATTGACCTACATCTTGGGTCTAAGGGTTTCTTTACGGTAGTCTTCACAAATATTGAGGACAAAGACAGGGTGTTTGAAGGAGGGCCCTACTTCTATGCAGCAGTAGGCCTTTACATGCAACTGTGGATGATGAATTTTGTCCCTAAGAGAGAAACATTCACTTCTGTCCCGGTTTGGGTAAGACTCTACTCGCTACCCCTTGATTACTGGCAAACGGAATCGTTATCTACTATAGGAAACAAATTAGGGCATTTTGTCAAAGCTTCTAAGGCCACCAAAAGGGGTAAGTACACATCCTTCACAAGAATATGTGTGGAGATGGATCTCTCTCGAGCTCTACCAGATGAGGTCATTTTAGGAGTTTTTGATGAGGAATGGGTACAAACAATAGACTATGAACATATTCCTCTCAGGTGCTGGAAATGCCATGAGCATGGGAACCTATTTAGAGACTACCCTCTCAGTAAAATAGAGAACTGAAGTAAAATGAACACAATGAAAGATACTGAAGGCTTTCATAAAGTGGTACATAGAGGAAAAGGGGGCAAGAGGGGACCAAAGAAATATCAAACAGAAGGACCACAGAATAATCTGAATAGGTTCCAAGTTCTCGAAGAAGAAGAAGAAGAGATAAAAAAGGATGATCAGGTAATGGAAGGAAGCCCAGAGGAGAAGGAGAAAGAGGAAGACACAGTACAAACATAGGATAATAACAAACAGAAATAGATTATGCTGAGCAATGTAGAACCGAAGATGGACCAAGAAATGACCCAGAGTGAGATGGAAATGGAGGATCACAAATTGCAGGAGATTCTTGACAGGGAACACCTAGATTTGGAAGGATTCTTGAAACAGGGGACCATGAGTCGGGTAGACTCATTACCACCAGAAGAGTTTAATAGGGTACAACAGTTGTTCTTATGGAAAACTCAGGCTAAAGGGTTGGACAAACAAAGAAATAATGGAAGGCAAGGCAATGAAGGTGTGAAAACCATGAAGAACACACTAGGATTAGCACCCAGAAATCTCGGAAGGAAAAGAGGCATGAAAAAGCAAAACGAGTTATTGATGGAATGTGGAAAGCTAATGATAGATACAGGTAAGATGAAAGAACTAACCAGCTACTCCTTTACAAATCTTTAATAATGAAGTTTACATCTTGGAATATCAGAGGTCTAGATAGTAAAAGGAAACAAAGAATTATTAGCAATAAAATGAAACAAGAAGCTTCGGATATGATCTTCATCCAGGAAACTAAATGTTCCATTCAAAAAGTAAGAGAGATTCACAACAAATGGCTCAATCGATTTGATTTTCTAGAAGTTAAAGTAGATAACACAGCAAGGGGCATACTCACTCTTTGGAACCCCCAAAAGATTAGTATAATAGATGCTGAGGCATCTAGAAACTATTTATCAGTGGTTATACAGCTGGTGAGAGATAGGGCGACCTATATGGTCACAAATGTATATGGCCCTCAAAGAATGGATGACAAAATCAGGTTTCTAGATACTCTTACGGAGCTCAGAGACAGACACATTGAGATACCATGGATCTTGTGTGGGGACTTCAACATGATCAAATCACTTTCAGAGAAAAAAGGGGGTACCAGAACTTTAGGTAGAGACTCTACAACTTTTCAAAATTTTATAGATAACATGAAGCTGGTTGACACTGATATGAGTAATGGTCGCTTTACTTGGAATAATAAAAGAGGTGGAGAGTCTCAAGTAGCCTCAAAGTTAGACAAATTCATAATCTCATAGGATCTTATGCTCACCAATAAGGAAATGATAGCGAGAATTCTACCCTTTGGAGGCTTAGACCATTGGCCTGTACAACTGGAGGTTCAGGGCATTGGTACCCCCAAGAATAGACCTTTTAGATTTGAGAATATCTGGCTCACCCACCTAGACTTCATCAGCAACATCTTAAAATGGTGGACAGAAGACCTGCATATTCAAGGTACAAATGTGTTCCTACTACACAAAAGACTTTGGCATATTAAGCTCAGACTTAAAGATTGGAACAAGAATGAATTTGGTGATATATTTACAGCAAAAAAAGCTATGGAGGATAAAATGCGGGAACTCAATCAAATACTTATCTCAGATGGCTTTGATAAAGAGAGAAATGAACAAGTCACCAAAAACCATCAAGAATGGGAGCATTTATGTCAACAAGAGGAGATATTTTGGAGACAAAAATCCAGAGTTCAATGGTTGAAAGAAGGGGAGCGCAACACCATATTTTTCCACAGATCTACCATAGCGAACAGATCTCATAATAGAATCTCCTCGATCAAGGATGAAGGCGGTAATCTTCATAATTCCCATGAAGAAATAGAAGAAGTGCTAGTTCAACACTTTCATGGTATAGCACAGGAATCTATTTCCGATAGAGAGCATTCTATCAGGGATTTAATAGGGAATATTCTTAGACTGGTTACAAGAGAGGATAATTTTAATCTCAATAGGCTAGTGACAGAAGAGGATGTTAGTGAGGTCATCAAAGAGATGCAGAATGGTAAAGCGCCAAGCCCTGATGGTTTCAATGTGGATTTATTTAAAGCTTGCTGGAATATAGTTAAACAAGATATTCTAAACTTTGTGGAAGACTCCAGGTTGAATATAACTATTTTGAAGGTACTCAATACTTCCTTCATCACCCTGATCCCCAAATAGGATAATGCTCAGACTCCAGACAGATATAGACCCATAGCCTTGTGCAATGTGGTTTATAAGATAATATCCAAGGTTGTTGCCAACAGACTCAAACCACTTCTTCCTTCTCTTGTTTCTGTGGAGCAATTTGGATATGTGGAGGGCAGGCAAATTCTCAATAACATCATTCAAGCGCATGAGGTGGTACACTCCTTGACCGACAATAGGAAGGTTGGTATGATTATGCAATTGGACCTAGCCAAAGCTTATGATAAGCTGAATTGGACCTATATTAGGAAGGTCCTCATTGCTTTTGGGTTTGATCATAAATGGGTTAGATGGGTCATGGCCTTGGTAACTTCTTCTAGCTTCTCAATTCTGGTTAATGGTTCTCCATCCAAGACCTTCACTCCTTCCAGAGGCCTCAGGCAGGGTGACCCACTCTCTCCCTTTCTCTTCATACTCATGATGGAAGGACTAGGTTAGTATATCAAGCATGCCAAAGAAGTTGGTAATATCAAAGGCCTCCAACTTTTAGAGAATGGTCAGGCTTTGGCCCATCAACAATTTGTTGATGATACTATGCTGCAAGGTATCCCCATGGTCAAAGAAGCTTTGGTGTATAAGCATATCCTGTCTGACCTTGCCATGGCTACAGGTATGGATGTTAATCTCTCCAAATCTAAGATATTTTTCTTTAATAAGAAAAATATCTCCAGGATTCTAGGCTTTCAAAGGGATGTCCTACCCTCCAAATATTTGGGAGTTCCTCTCACTAATAAGCCTTTGCACAAGGGCATCTGGGAGCCGGTGATCAATAAGATGCAGGATAAAATTAGGAAATGGACCTTTAGATCTTTAAACTTGGCTGGTCGATTAGTGCTTACAAAAGCTGTTCTCCAATCAATTCATGTCTTCATGCTATCTACCCTTCCAGCTCCAAAAGGAGTTCTGCATCATTTTAGAACCATTCAAAGAGATTTTCTTTGGGGCAAGGGGAGGAAAGAAAGAAGTGGGCCTTGGTTTCCTGGGAGAAGATCTGCATACCTAAAAATTTTGGGGGTCTTGGATTGGATGATCCGGAAGCACTGAGTAAAATTTTAGGGGCGAAATTATGGTGGCGCTAGGTAAAAGAACCAGAGGCACAGTGGGCTAGAATATGGAAAGAAAAATATCCAAGCAATTGGAAATATATTGATCTAATTAGAATGACTGGCATCATTAAGGGTTCACATATCTAGAACAAGGCCTAGGGAAATAGAGGTTTAGTACAAAAAACAGCTTCTGGGAAATCAGAGATGGTGATCTTGCTTTGTTTTGGGAGGACAAATGGCAACAAGAACCTACACTATTAAGAGAGAACCTTATGGACCTCAAGAAAGATACAGATACCAAAAGATTAATTAAGGTAAGAGATTTCTGGGATCAAACCAACAGTGAAGGAAAATGGAGAACCTGGAAAAAGTTGGACTACAGGGAAGATAGCCCACTGAAAGCCAAAGCTGAGGCACTTCTGACAATGTTGGAACAAAGGAAAATTTTAGTGATAGGAGGGCAAGACCTACTCAGATGGGGAAACAATTCTACTGGCACCTTCAATCTCAAGGAGGCAAAACACATACTCCTTGAGTTGGATTCCAATGAACAGGATAGGGTTTGGCAAAACATATGGAGACATCAAGGCTGGATGAAGATTAAACTCTTCATGTGGTTGGTGCATCATAGGAAAATTCTGACTTGGGATAACATTCGGAAGAGGGGTGTTTTGGGCCCTTCCAAATGCCAACTTTGTGAAACCCAAGAGGAAACAATGGAGCACCTTATCAACAATTGTATTTTCACCTCTTGGTTGTGGGACACTTTTGCCATAATCTTCCAGCAGATAGACAGGGACAAAGGAAGCATTATCAATACCCTAATCAATTGGAGACGCAACTTCTCTGATGTGGAACTTCTAAGCTCTACCTGGGCTTTAACGCCAGGTTTCATAATATGGACGGTCTGGAAAGAAAGGAACAATAGAATCTTTAAGAATGTAAAAAATTCCTCCCAACGCCTTCTCGAACAAATCTTAAGACAACTTAAGGAGAGGGTAAGCACCATTGTGCGAAATGTTCCTAAGAATCCACCTTCTAAAGCTGAATTGCAGTTACTTCTTAAGTTAGGTATGCAGGGGCTTATTACACAAGGACTAGACAGGAAGGTTTGGAGGATGGATTCTAAATAAGATCATTGGCATCCTCCTCCTCATGGTTTTCTGAAATTCAACATTGATGGGGCTTCCAAAGATAACCCGGGTATTGTTGGCTGTGGCGGGGTGCTCAGGGATGAAAACGGCAGACCCCTTTTCATTTTTCAGTGCCATTTGGGAAAAGCCACTAACAATATGGCGGAACTAATGGCTCTTGAGCAATGTTTAGAGTTTCAGAAGCAGGATAATCTCTAGAATGTTGTTATAGTTGAAGCTGACTCTGATTTAATCATAAACTCGGTCAAAAGAATAAGCTATGGCACAGAGCCAGAAAAAGTTTCTAAACAATGGAGATTGCTCTAGGTCTTTCAAAGAATCTAGCTCCATCTCCGAGGATTACGCACGGTGCGTTTTAACCATGTGAGAAGAATAACTAACAAATTGGCAGACATATTGGCAAATTAAGGAGTACTCAGTGCTAAAAGTAGGGTTGCACTGAGGTGGCCTGAGATGCCTCTATCTAGATTGAAGACGCAATGTCACAACCAGGCAGACGAGGACATAATGGTGTTCCAATACAAAGACACGGGGGCGATGTCTTGTTGATGTGGCTTCTTCATGTAGTATTTTCTCCGAAATAAGAGAATTCTAGGGATGCAGGTTACTGTCAGCCTCCCCAGCCCTCGACAGTACATTCACAGAAGAGTTAGATGGGAGTTGTTATGCAGTTGCAGTTTTGCGGGTGGTAGGCTGACTAGATGGGTTCCCATTAGTCATGGGTCTATTCGACCACGAAGAAGGGTTGTTGAAAGGGACTAGATTTCCAGCTTTCCCGATAGCCTGATTCCCCTCGTTTTCCATTCAACAACGTCAATACAGCTCGGGAGGTGGTTTGGTGTTCATCGAACGATCTTAATGTAGGAAGTGGTTTTGTGGAGTTGGGTGCGATTCCATTCACCACGCAACATGTGGCATGGTACGGGGTTGGAATACCACCCTCATCGTGCACTATTCTTCAACGAGTTAGGCCCGTGCGATATGATCCTGGGATGTCAGATCATGTAGGTCAGATCTACGGTTAGGAGCAAGCGGGCTAGTTTGTGGGTCCAGGTTGGCTATCATGTGAGTATCCAGCGGGCTACTTGGCAGTGCAATATTATCCTCCGCCATAGGATCTGGCAAGGAGAATCAACGGTCAAGGTTAGTTGTGCGGATCGGGAAAAAGTATTTTCCGAGCAGGTTACGTGTCTGGATGGAAATCGGTGGCATTCGCACGCTCCATATGCTCGAGAGTTATTCACCTCTTTCGAACCTGAAATCCGTTTAGGGGTTTCCCTTTTTCATCACCGGCTCCATCTCCAAATTTTATGGGTTGATTTGTTTACTTTTTATGGACTTAGCAGTCTCGGGGCCATAGGCTATTAATGATTGATTATTCTGTGGCCCTAATTTCCTTAGGGAATGATGTATATAATGTAAGTTGTTTTAAGATTTAATGAAATAGAAGGTCCGACTTTTGCTTCAACAAAAAAAAAAGAATATTCTAGCAAAGTCATATTTGGTCTCTAAGTCTCAAATTTGAATTTCCTCTTCAAATTCTTTAAGATTTGAGATCATCATTCTAGCACATTTCTTGGAGAAGAATCATGGGAGTTTTGATGTGTGTCTCTTATCAAGGCTATGAGATATTTTTGAGAGGATTTGTAGAGATAATGATCTCCTATTTTTACCAAATCAGTTGTAACCACATAAGACATTTATGAATCTAGGAGAGAAATGTGGATCTGCATTTATTAATTAGTTATCTTAGTTTTTGTATAAATAAGAGTTCCTTCTCCATTCAAAGAAGAGGGAAGAGAGACGATGTAATGTAATTTTGAACAACTTATGAATACACAATTTCTAGTTTAATATAAAAATTTTGTTTGTATTGTCATTGAGTTTTGATGAGTAGATTATGACATTTATAGAAAATCTTTCTGCAAGTTCTTAATCTCATGCATCACTCGAAGGCCCCCCTTGTGGAGTGCAAGACATGTACTATAATCCTTTTTACGTTTGCTTGGTTTTAGTTTGTTTCTTTCACATTTTTTGTTTCTTTTTATAATTAGTTTCATAGTCTTGCTCATTGTTTTCTTTCTCTTACATGATTGCATCAAGCACTTGAATTACATTTAAAATACCAAAAATATTTACTTCTTTTATGAACTCATTTCATTTTCATTGGTAGGCATATCATAGATGGTTTCATCACATAATTTCTTGCAAAACATTCATGAGCATATCATAGTTTTTCAATAATGAAATCTAAGCTTTGAACACACATTGAATTTCTGGATTTCTCTATAGTCTTCAATCATTTAAGATAGGTTTAACTTTGATTCATAATTAATTTACTTTCAAATATAAATTTTCATCTCTCTTCTAGTTAGTTTGTTTTCCTTTCATATAATAGCAATTCTTTCTTTCATAGAATAATCCTTCTTTGCTTCCACAGTATAAAATCGTTATTTTCTTTCATTGGATTAAAAGTTCTTTGCTTTCCTAGAATATATTATCTTTGCTATCGTTAGATTATAAGTTCATTATAATAGATTTTCCTTGCTTTCACTAGATTAGAATAGTTGCATTTTCTTTTATTTCCTTCAAGAATAGTAATTTCATTTCTTTTTATCAAAACTAAGTGGGTATGCATGTGTGCGTGTGTGCGTGCTTTGACTAGATTTCATCTCATAGATTTTCCTTTCATTTGCAGTCCTTAAAATTCGATTTCTTTTTAGATTAAGATTTCATTTTCACTCTATTGCATTATTTTGATTCATTTTCATATGTTTACCATTCATTTTTTTGTTATTGATAAATTAGAAATATTCTTTTAGAATTAACACTGAAAGTTGATTTCCTAGCACACTGTAGTGTAGTGCATTTCACAAGTATAGGAAACTGGATTCATAATTTAATGCTAAAACATTTAACTCACAATTAAATTACCCAAAAATTTTGGCGTTGTTGCAGGGGAAGTATACATAGGAATTAACTTTCAATTTAGAATGTAACTTTATTTACACGACTTTGGCTAGGAAGAGCAATAAGACGAGAGGTATGAAGTTGTGCATCATGATTGTGGGGTTTTTCCTAACCATAGTTATTGAATTGGATCTCTTTTTTAGGTGCATATGTAAAGCATGATAAATAGGATGCACAAATTTCAACCAATTTTGGGGACTATAAGATCCCCCATATACTAATGCATGTGCTAGACACGGATTATCAACAAATAAGAAGAATTCAAGCATGTTCAAGAAATTGTTAAGTAAAGAAGAATGCTACTCCAATAAATCCCTCAATCTTAGCAATAGTTGGAAACATCTCCACATATTAGGAGTGACAAATATTGTCAACGATTAGGAACATTCCTAAGCTCTTGGAACAAATAGAAGAGAAAAAAATCCATGAGCAACATCCAGAAGAAGAATATTCAGAGGAGAATAAAGAAGTATCGACCACATTTTATGGAGAGAAACCATTAGAACCTAAGATTGAGGAATTTCTACTATGCCTATCATCATATCCTTTATGTATTCAAGATATTGATCATCCCATAGCAGATAATCTAAATGACATTGCAGAAGAAGATGTCCATAATGATCTAGATGAGCAAGTGAGACAAGGGCATCATAGCTATTTTGAACTTTAGTTCCAAACAATTATTAAGTTGAAGAACCACTCTATTCTTGACAATTCCTTACATCATCTCAATAAAATTAGTTGGTCTCTCATATTCTGGTATATATCAAATCATACCTTTCAAACCTGCATATGAGTTTATTTATCATCCTATTATGCACATGACTCCATTGGAAGTATTTATATACTTGACAAAAACTTCTTTTTTTCAAAGCAGAGTAGGATAGAATAAACAAAATTACATTTTTGAGTTTTTATTTTTTATTTTTTGAAGTTTGATTTAATTTATTTCTTGGAAATTTTCATTTGGTGGTACAGTAAGAGCCACGTTGTTCACTAACCACTGCCAAGAAGATCTACAAGAGAAGAAACATTTTTGAAGAAGGATAACAAATAGATTTTCAGCAGCTAATAATTTGAGGTCTAAGATAAATTCTTCTTATTATGTTTTTCAAATTTTAGATTTCAAATGTATAAAGAATTGTGATATTCTTGAGTATGCTCTTTTCCCGTGCCTTGTTGCAACCTAGAAAATTAAAAAGGAAAACAAGATATAAGTTAGCTTTGAAATATCTACTTTGATCTACAAGTTTTGCAATTGTTAGATCTAAAAATGACTAGGAGATCTAAATTTACTATTCATTCTAATTTTTGTTTTTGATCTCGAACTTTCTTTTGTCTCAAAATTTGCTAAAATAAGTTATTTTCTAAAAAAAACCTAAATAGTTGTTTCTCAAAAAATTCTAAAATAAGTTCTTTATTTAAAAAAAAAAAATTTAAAAAAAATAAAGATAAAACATTCAAACAAAAATTCATTTAAAATTTTAATAAAACTAAATACTAAAAAAAACTAAACATTAAAAACAAAACATATAAAAATAAAAATAAAACATAATAAAAACAAAACATAAAAGATGAAATAATGAAAAAAAACATATAATAAAAAAAAAACGATAATTAAAAATAAAATGAAACATAAAATAAAACAAACGAACAAAACATAAAGCACAAAATAATAAAACATTAAAAAAACCTTGTGCATAAGCCACAAAGGTTAAACATGTTGCATACAATAAAAATGGCGATCGAATTTTGAAATCAATGAAGTGTTGTACAAAAAAACAATGCATGATGGCGTTGATGAAATTAGTGGATCACAATCTCAGATCTGATGTTCTTTTCCACCACTTGGGCTTTGACCTCCTGCACAAGATTTTTTTTTTTCCCTATGACCAACCTTTCAACAATTAAATCGATGGTCGAACTTGAAAGGCAAGAGCAAAAGTTTTTTTTTGAAATCCAAATCTCCATGTGGCGTATTACAAGACACATGTATGGCTCAATTGACGAGTGATCCAATTTGCTGGTTAAAAAAATTGGGTTCAACCCAAAAAACTTTTGTTTTTTTAAATTCAATTACAAATTATTAATATTTGAAAAAAATCAATTTCATATCATAAATTTCATCTGTGATGTTGGGTAAGGTGTTGCATTTGTAACCAAGAGGTCATGAGTTCAAATATTGCGCGGTTCATTGCATTGAGGCTAAATAATTTTATCCTAAACAAGACTACCACATGACGACCTTCGATTAGCCCTCTGTCACCACATATTCCATGTGGAACTCCTTTATGTTTCCACGTGGCACTCTCAGTGCTGCCACATGGCACCCTTGCACAACATTGTCCCTACGTGGCACTCTCAGTGCTGCCACATGGCACCCTTGCACAACATTGTCCCTGTTACCCAAAAACTTCATGTATGCATAACTTTCTCATACGACATCAATTTGAGGCAACATGTGTCATTAGAAAGATCTCAACGATATCTACATCATGGAGTCAATTTCATCAGAATTTGAGACAATAAAAAATGTTTTTTTTTTATATTTTGTAGAAATTATACTTCTAAAACATCATCATATAATTAAAACATGTTTATAATATGAATTTGATTTAACTCGGTTTTTGAATCACTCAAGTCAGATATCAAATGAAGAAGTTATCAACAAAACATTGACGGGTAGTCCAAGGTGCACCACTTCTTGATGGGTAAAAAATGCATTTCATTTTTATGTATTTTCCTTGGATTTTTTTTATCGGTACTATTTGTGATTTTTTTTATTTTGCGTATATATCAATGAAGAGAGATTGATCACTGCACTCCTTTGATGATACATTTTATTTCATATTAGTGCTAAGTTTTTGTAGATTCCAAGATGATAAAAGAAGATCAATTTATGCACAAGTGGTTTTCAAAGACTAAATTCCTTTTAAAAGAGAATGTCTCAATGAAATCATGAAGAAGTCAAGTCCATTCCAATTCACATCAAATCTATCATGTCATTGCTACTCATTCGGTGTCCTCTCTCTAAGTTTAACAATCCATTCATGTTGAAGTCCAAATATCCTTCTCCCTACTACTAGATCATGAATTCAAAATCATGTTTCCCTTTGCAAGTTTCATACTTTCCTACGTCACCTACATTTCATCCCTAACCCATGAATAAATTCATTCAAATCACTTACAATGTTGGATTACTCTTCCCTTTTCCAAGTAAATCATGCTTAATAGTGCAAATCTTTCATATATGTTCCTCTACATCATTATTTTATGCTCACGTTAGATGATGGGGGATTCATTAAGGCCTCCCTTATAACAAGTCTTGAACCATTGACTTCAACACATTATCTAGACTTGAAAGTAGAGATATTTTAGTACCTTGAAGCTTGCATGCCCTAATGGCAAGTTCTCTTCCCAATAAACAATGGGAATACATCAATGTCCCTTGTTTTTTGGATCTTTTACGTGACTTAACTACAACTCATTCATTTGTACCTAGTAATATGTACTTGGGCATCTTGAATCTTACTAAAATTAATAGTGAGTAGTATTGTGTTGGTTAGCGACATTCATTAGTGATTAGTAATGCAACAATTCCTTTCTATGTTCAACATTAGCAAAATGTATTCACATAGAAAAGAATTATGCCACGACGCAGATATGAATGAATACTATATGATTTCAATAGCTTGCAACAATGTTCCAATAAATCAATATTTATTTTCATATTTCAGTAGCAATAACTTAGTTCCAGCAATAAAAGGGTACAAAATCTTCAATTTCATATTTCATCCTTTATTCATACATCCAAGAGAAAAAAATAAGTAGATCATATTCTTTCAATTCACATTCCATGATCTAGTAGTAATAACCAAGATCTCTCACATACATAGCTTATTGAATTTTCAAGTAGGTGAAGGTATGTTGTTTTCTAATATTTAATCATTATTTGGAAAATTTCCCATGTGGCATTGCTTTCCTCATTTTCAAATATAGAAAACACCTTCAATTTTTTTTTTTGGGGGGGGGAGAAGAAAGATAGTCATTACCATATTTCAATTCCATATTCCATAGCCTCATATATTGCTAACCAACATGCTTCTCCCAATTGATTATTGTTTCTCTTTGATTCCAACATAGATATTCTTTGAAAGGAATCAAATTATGAGCAAGGATCGCTTGATATGTGTATGAATGTGTCTTCATTTTGAATGCATGTTCAAGTATTCTTTGTTGCAGCAAGAAGAAGAGTAAGAGAAAAGTGTTGCCACATAAGAATCGATGCTTAAAACACTTATGGTTTCCACACAAGAACCAACCATAAGAGTTTCCACTTAGATATCTTTTAGAAAAATAATTCTATCCACAATAGCAAGCTCTTGAGAAAAATAAAATTTGAAGACAACTTTGTATGTCTTGTAGAGTTCTCAAAGTCAATGCAAAGTTGCATGAGGACATGAAACATCTTCCGTTAGGAGAAACTTTTGGGTCTCCAAAACGTCATCCTTTTCACCCTCTTTCCCTTCATTTTCCTTCATTTTTTACCATATTCCTTAGCTCCATAACATTGCATAAAGACCAATTTCATGATCATAAATGGGTTTAACCTTCAAATTTTCCAAAGAATTTATTTTAGTATTTTGACTGATTTTACGGTTAAATATTAGAAAAATAACATGTATTCACTTATATCTAAAGTTGGATCAGTTTTGTGATGTTTGTAGGCATATTTGAAGATTCTTGCAAAGTCATATTTGGCCTCTAAGTCTCAAATTCGAATTTCCTCTTCAAACTATTGAAGATTTGAGGAAGATTTGAGATCATCATTCAAGCACATTTCTTGGAGAAGAATCATGGGAGTTTTGATATGTGTTTCATATCAACGCTACGAGATATTTGTGAGAGGATTTTTATAGATAATGATCTCCTATTTTTACCATATCAGTTGTAACCGCATGAGACATTTGTGTATCTAGGAGAGAAATGTGGATCTACATTTACTAATTAGTTATCTTAATTTTTGTATGAATAAGAGAGCCTCATCCATTCAAAGAGGAGGGAAGAGAGAAGATGTTATGTAATTTTGAACAAGCTATGTACAAACCATTTCTGGTTTAATATAAAAAAATTCCTTCTGTTTTCATTAAGTTTTGATGAGTAGATTGTGACATTTATAGAAAAGTTTTCTACAAGTTCATAATCTTGTGCATCACTTTGAGGGTCCCCTTGTGACGTGCAATATCTGTAGTATAATCCTTTTTACCTTTGCTATGTTTTACTTTGTTTCTTTCGCATGTTTTGTTTCTTTTTATAATTAGTTTCATAGTCTTGCTCCTTGTTTTCTTTCTCTTACAGGATTGCATCAAGTGCTTGAATTACATTTAAAATACCAAAAATATTTACTTCTTTAGCTTCTTCTTTTTCACACTCATTTCATTTTCATCTGTAGGCATATCGTAGATTGTTTGATCGCATAGTTTCTCGCACAACATTCATAAGCATATCCTAGCTTTTCAAGAATGAACTCTAAGCTTTGAACATACACTGAATTTCCAAATTCCTCTATAGTCTTCAATCATTTAGATAGGTTTCCCTTTATTTCATAGATAAATTGTTATCTCCCTTTTAGTTAGTTTCTTTTCCTTTCATAGAATAACAACTCTTTCTTTCATAGAATAATCATTATTTACTTCCATAGTATAAAACTGTTCTTTTCTTCCATTAGATTAAAAGCTCATTATAATAGAATGTCCTTTCTTTCACTAGATTAGAATAGTTTCCTTTACTTTTATTGCCTTCAAGAATAGTCATTTCATTGCTTTCATCAAAATTAAGTGTGTGAGTCTGCGTGTGTGTGTGCTTTGGCTATATTTCATCTCATAGATTTTCCTTGCATTTGCAATCTTTAAAATTTGATTGATTTTTAGGTTAAGATTTCATTTTCACTCAAACACATTTTTTTTATTCATTTGCATAGGTTTACCATTAATTTATTGTTTTTGATAAATTAGAAATTGCTTTTTAGAATTAAAATTGAAAGTTGATTTCCTAGCACATATAGTGTATTGTACTTCACAACTATATGAACCAGGATTAATAATTTAATGAATAGTAATTTAACCCATAATTAAATTACTCAACATCGATATCCATGGGAACACCTAGAAGTTTGATGTACACCTCCTAAACTTCACATCCTAGTTTCTCTTCTCTTCCTTCATTTTATTGTCATGCTCCCACTAGCTATGCATGTTCAATGTGCAAAGCCTTGTACTCATTGATGAGGTTATTTAGTTATTTTAATGTTTCCTATGAATATAATTGAACCTGCTGTGTAATAATTTGTTGCAACTGATGTAAAATATTGAATGACAATTGTGACAAAATAAGGTTTACCTATGGAAAATCCTAGGCATATTTTTGAATGTTAATGTTTGGAAGGTACATTGTAATGGGTGGAATGGATAGCGTGCAATGTTCTGTTAAGGTTTGTAAGAATGCGATTGTTTTGGATAAAAATTTTGTGAAAGTGGTGCACTGATCTCCTCCATTGTATTAGTGTGCTCTGTTGCACTCAGTGGAGTTATCATCATGGATTTTTCAAACAAGAGATAAAGTTATTCTAATTATTGATGCAACTTATTTTTCAAGCCCGTATGTTCCTATGTCACTTTTTGAATAGTAGTGACAAGAGGGGCAGTTTCATTCTCAATCACCTCTTTTATATGTTCAACAATTTTCTTAAATACTACATTGAAAAGGAAAGTGTTTATGGGATAGTCAACTTATAAACCCTTGGCTTCTTCCTTTCCCCTTATTTTTGATATTTTAAAAGTCTCTTTCAACCCACTAATGTTGTTTCTTCTTCTTTATAGTATCGTTGTGGCATTTTTGGATGCTCTTCTTTGTTCTCCTATTTTTTTCCCTGGGACATTCCTCCTGTTATGGGGTAGGTTGTTATTTTCGTTGTGGATCTTGGCGCTCCTCCTCCTTGTAGGCTTTAACCCTACACATAAATTACCTACAAATGAATTCTTTAAAGACAGAAGAATATATAATGGCAAGAACATAAACAATATATGCAAATATTTTATCTTGGAACCCAAAATTGGGAAAACTAGATTTATTTTTCATTATATTCCTTTCAATGTTAAATTACATCATATACATGTCGAAGCATTCACAAACCCCAATCCATTAACCCTAGATTAGAACATAACCATAGTTCCCTTGAATGGATCTACAAAATACCATGGGAAAAACCATCATGCCCAACTATGCACAAAAAACAATGCAAAAAATAGTGAGTAGGTCTTCCCACCATCTTTCGGTCCGCATAAAAAAATAAATTCCTAGGGCGCTGCCCTAGACCCCATGCAAGGGGGCCACCACCCCCCTATTGTTCCCAACACAATGTAACAATGCCTGTGACTAGTCATGGAAACAATATAACACATACGCAACATTCTCCCACTTGTTGTTTTCTTTCCACATAAGGGGCCACATGAGTGTATAATTATTGATCCAGGGTTGCAATATCCATTATTTCTCTACACCAAGAAAAATTCTTAGTGCTCACAAACTTTGTCAATGCATTTGCAACATTGTTCAAAGTTTCCACCTTTACCAGCAACACCATTTTGTCTTCAACCATATCCCTCAGAAAATGATACTAAATATAAATATGATTTTTCTTTGAATGATAAGCAGGGTTTTTTGCCAAGAAAATTTCACTTTGGTTGTCCCAGTCTATTCTTATAGCTCGTTGTACCAACCCCATACCTAAACACAACCTCTGTAACCAAACGTCTTCCTTGCTTGCATGAGTGGCTGGCATGTATTAAACCTCTATAGTTGAAAGTGCCACTACACACTAGCAACACTATAGACTAGCGCCACTACATACTATCTCTTGCTCATCCAACTGATTGGTCTTCCAAATAGGTTAAACACATAACTCGTTATAGATATTCTACGATCTAGATCTCTAGCCCAGTCTGAATCAGCAAATCCATGTACATTCAACAATCTGTCCAATTCTAGTCTTCCTGGTGGTGGAAACCATAATCACTAGTGCCATGCAAATACCTAAAAACCTGCTTCACTACTATTCAATGTTCCTTCCCAAGTTTTGACATAAACCTGCTCAATACTCCCACTGCATGTGCAATGTTTGGTTTGGTACATACCATTTCATACATCAGGATACCAATTGCTCTCACATATGGAATATAAGACATGTCCTCTTCCTCATCCTGTGTTCTGGGGCTTTTTTCAAAAGATAACTTTGCAATTACAAGAATAGGAACCTTCACTAGTTTATTATCATGCATATTAAACCTGTGTAACATTTTCTCAACATACTTCCCTTGGTTTAAAAAAATCTTCTGATTTTCCCAAAATCATTTAATTTCCATGCCCAAATTATAGTTTGTACCACCAATATCCTTCATGTTGAATTTACAGGATAACTAGGTCTTCAAATCCTGGATAATTTCTTTGTCATTTCCAATCAGCAACATATCATCCACATACAAGACCAAATAAATAACATAATCACCAATTAATTTAAAATAAACAATATTATTTTCTTTTCTTCTTATGAAGCCATGTCCCCGTATATATTTATCCAATTTTTGATACCACATCCTTGGTGACGATTTTAACCCATACAAGGACTTTTTTAACTTGCATACTAGCTCTTTCTTACCCTTCACTACAAGGCCTTCTTGTTGTTTCATGTATATTTATTCTTCCATATTCCCATGAAGAAATTTTGTCTTCACATCCATCTTTTCTACGTCAAAATCAAAAGAAACAACAACAAATAAAATTAATCTAATAGAAGCTAACTTGGAAACAAGAGAAAAAATATCACCAAAATCAATTCTCAACACTTGGGAATAACCTTTTTTTACCAATATAGCTTTGTATTTCTCCACCTTAACTTTTGAATTCATCTTCTTCTTCAATGCCCATTTACTTCAAATGGGTTTCCTTCTAGTCGGAAACTCCACCAGATCCCAAGCCTCATTTTTGTCCAAGGATGCCATTTCTTCAACCATGGATTTTTTCTAGAGTTTTCCATCCTCTAAACCCACTTCCTCCTTGAAAATTATAGGATCATAATTAGTAATATATACCTCTCTATCTATACCTCTCTTTCTTCCTTCTCTCTGAATCGATCTCCTCAAATCCGGAGTGTGTGGTTCCTCCTCTTCTGATACACAGTCTTCTGTAGAGTCTTCTTCTTCCTTCCTTAGTTCAAACTCAATCTTCTTTGGTTCCTTCCCCTTTGGTATGAATTCATTTTTAATAACATATTTTACTTCTCTAAACACCACATCTCAACTGTACACAACCTTCCTTGTTTTTGGGTTCCAAAGCTTGTAAACATTTAAACCACCCTTATACCCAATAAATATGCACCTTCTGTAGAATTTCCCACTGTAGATCACCTAATAATGCAATATACTAAATCAAAATACTTGATCTACTTCTACAAACAAACTTGCAGAAGCTTAATCGATTATGAGCAAGATCAAATAGAACACATATAACAAAGAATGAGAAATCAATCACACATGAACATAGAAGAATACTCTGGGGAAAGCCTCAGCTAAAAATCCTGATCTCTATATTATCATACAAGTAGAAATATGTCCTGATTACACAAAGCATTAGCTCACAAGCTATCCTTCTCTCAGTACAATCCCTCAATATAGCTCACAGACTGAATAGACACAACATATGCCTTCCCTCAACCCTTCAAGCCTCCTATTTCCTTATGCAATTTCTCTTGGGGTCCAATGCTACCACCTGTGTGAATTGGCCTCATCACACACTAATCAAACTCAAAAGTAACTGCGCAATATCCAAGGAATTAATTCCTTCTACATGCAAGAGATATCCTCCATGGAATATTCGTGCAATTGATAGTACACTGTCCCATCATCTGATCTCAACTGGGTCTTTGACTGAACTGACATGCATGAGTTATTTATGAAAGAATATTCAGTTATCTGAAGTGCAACAGTTACATGCATGCATGCATCAACTAACTGAACTCACAATTAGTTCAATAAATTGTTTGAACTAATCTAACTGGACTTAACTCAAATAACTGAACTAACTAATTACAACTCAAAGTACAACTCATCCTAATCTCCTTTAATCAAGGGATAACTTCCTCAATCACTGGAGAAACTGTTGCATGTCTTCACATAGACTTCATGTTTGATTTCCTACAACTAATTAACTCAAGATGAATTAATTAATTATTTTACAAACAGCTACTAAGATCAAATTCGAATTTTAATTCTCAATTTTAGTTTAGGCACTAACTAAAATTGGAATGTATCCCAAAATGCTATTTATAGCAGTGTTATTTTTAGCACTTTTATTTTTAGCATTTCTTGTTGCTATTTTCAACACTCCCTCTCAACAAGAAAGGGATTATCAGTCACCCCAATCATGTCTCTGTGGAACTCGAACTTGCATTTTTACAATGCCTTAGTCAAAATATCTACATCATGTTCCTCGATCGAAACATACAGCAACAACATGATCATCTTCACCACATAGTCTCAAAGATGATGGTACCGGATATCGATGTGCTTGGACCTGTCATGAAATACTAGATTCTCAGAGAGTTTGATACAACTCTGATTATCGCAGTAGATCACAGTTGGATCCATCCTCTGACCAAACAATCCCACTAGAATCTTCCGCATCCAAATGGCCTCGCATGCTGCCTGACTAGCAGCCATGTATTCAACCTCTGCTGAGCTAAGTGCAACTGACCTCTGTTTCCTGTTGTACCAGGAAACTGCAGCTGAACCAAGGTTGAAGATTCCTCCAGAAGTGCTCTTCCAGTCTGATGGACTCCTTGCCCAATCTGCATCTGTGAAGCCCTGAAGCTTCACTCCCTTTGTCCATTTGTACCACAATCCATACTGAGATGTGCCTCTAACGTATCTCAGCACATGCTTCGTTGCCTTCCAAAATAGCTTGGTAGGCTGAACCATAGCTTGACTCAGCTGGTTCACCACAAAGCATAATTTTGGTCGTGTGTTCACTAGATACATAAGTGAACCCATAAGCTGTCGATAAATAGTAGCAGCTACTACCTCACCTGAAGTAGCATCCTCCTTCCTCCAGTTACTAGCTAGAGGAGTCTGCATGGGCTTGCACTTCTCCATGTGGAATCAGCTAAGTATCTCATTGGAATACTTGCCTTGAGACACAAATACTTCCCCATCTTTCTGCCACACTTCCATGCCTAGAAAGTAGTGCATAAGACCCATGTCTTTCATCTCGAACTCTCTTGCAAGGTCCTCCATGCAAGACTTGATAAACTGATCATCACCTATCAAAATCAAATCATCCACATAAATAACAAAGATCAATGGCTTACCTTCTACCATGATGTCGTAAAGGTTTGCATCTGCTTCACTCTTGGTGAAGCCCAACCCGGTGAAATAGTTGTCGATCCCGGTGTACCAAGCATGAGATCCTTTCTTCAGCCCATACAAATCCCTCTTCATTTGCCACACATGCGACTCACGATTCCGGCTGCTCAATGTACACCTCTTCCTCAATATTCCTATTGAGGAATGCTATCTTCACATCCATCTGATGGATCTTCCAACCCATCTGAGCTGATAGTCCCAACATCGATCTGATAGATGAGTACCTTGCTACAGGAGCAAAGGTCTCATCGTAGTCAATCCCCTCGACCTTTGAGAAACCACGGGCAACAAACCTTGCCTTATGTTTCTCAAAATTGCCATCAGCTGCCTGCTTTACTTTTTAAAGCCATCGGGAACTCACCACTGACTTGTCCTAAGGTTTTGGGACAGCATCCCACACACAGTTCTGAATGATAGAATCGTATTCCTCTACCATTGCATCAACCCAAATTGGTTGTTGCACTGCTTCCTCGAATGAAGAAGGTTCGGTCTCTACACACTCCCCAACCAGGGCCATGTAACCAGTGTACCGCTCGAGTGACCTCCTCTGTCTGCGTTAAGAAGATGGTTGTCCTTCATTCTCTCACGCATCCAGCATCAACCTGTTAGCTTCCCTTGAACATTTCCGCCCATCTTTGGAAGACTTAGCATGAGTTTATGTCTCCAATCCTAGATCCTCTGCATGCAGCTGCTCCGCATCAATCTGAGGCTCCTCCTCCTTAGGAACTAAAAGTTCCTCCCCTACATGCAACTTGATCTCCCTCTCAAGTGATACTCACATGGATTTCTGCTTGTCGAACTTCAGATCTCTGCGTCCCACTGTCCTCTGACTGGTAGGTAGGAACACTTGATAGTTGTGGGGTGTATCAGTGTACCCCACAAGTATCCCCAACTCAGCTGTTGGATCTAGCTTCTTCCAGGCATATTTGGTCACATGGCAATAAACCGATGATCCAAAGATCCTAAAGTGACTCACAGCTAGTTGCTTCCCAGAAAAATCCTCCATAGGTGTCTTCATTCCTAGTATACGGTATGGGCTTCTGTTCTGCAAGTATGCTGTTGTATTGCATGCCTCAGCCCACAAATGAAGTGGTAGGCTTTGGTCATGTAACATCGCTTGAGTTTCTCCCACAATCAATCTATTCTTCCTTTCGACCACCCCATTCTGCTGTGGGTTATGGGGTGCCGTCAACTCCTGTTTAATTCCTTCTGCTGTGCAGAAGTCCTTAAACTATTGGGAGATATACTATCCACCATTGTCGTTATGCAAGGCTTTTATTTTCTTTCCAAATTCTTTCTCTGCCATGGCTTTAAAATCACAAAACCACTATAAGGTCTGATCCTTGTTTTGCATAAAGTAGATCCAACATCTACGAGAAAAATCATCAAAAAAACTAACATAGTACATTTTTTTAGCAGTGGAGGTTGTATAGAATGGTCCACACACATCTATGTGAACTCGCTCCAGGATTGCTCGAGCTCTACTGTCTTGATCCAGAAAGGAAGATTTCACATACTTACCTAAGGTACAACCTTTGCATGTATTCGTCTACTCTAGTTTTTGCTTGGGAAGTCCAGTAGAAATATGTTGCATGATATTCAAGGCCCCATGGTGCATGTGGCCCAATCTTTTATGCCATAGCTCGCCAACATCTTGGCTCTGCACCAACTCTACTTTGGAACTCAATGCAGCACAGTCGTCTACCTCTATCTTGTAGAGATTCCTTACTCGAATCCAAATCCTCTTGGTCTGTCCAGTACTGATATGCCTCAGCAATACCTTTCCTTTACTAAAGACTACATCATATCCTTTGTCTTCTAGCATAGCGACAGAAATAAGATTATCGTTCAGACCCAGTACATACTTTACATTAGTCAGGGTGAGAGGAGATCCATGCTCCCACTAAAACACAACTGTACCTTCACCTGAAACACAGTACTTTCCATCATCACCCATCTCGATCCGCATCTAGAGATCCTTCTCCTCCAAGGTACTGAAAATATTCTTGTCGTCAGAAATGTGGAAAGAGGCTCCACTATCCAGGTACCAAACACATCCCACCATGGATGAAACCATGCATGCGATGAGAGATAAATCCAATTCGAAATTTGAGGCCAGTGCCTCACCATCTGATCCCTTTGAGGATCCCTTCTTGGATTTCTTCTATGGACAATTTGTAGCATAATGGCCCACCTCATGACAATGAAAGCATCACACTTTTGATTTGTCAAACTTCTTCCCACTATGGGAAGAACTGGATTTGGGATGGGATGCCTTCCCTTTCCCTTTCCTCGCCTTACTCACTAAGGGTAGATTTTCTGTTGGCATTATGGCTAAAGTGTTGTCCTTGATGGCAACTCATACAGGTGGTGGATCACTGTACAACAGGTCAGTAGCAGAGATTGATGATTAGCTCAGAAATAATGAAGAAAATTAATAGGTCCGCATGTGCTCAGTGAAAAGAATGCGTACCTGCAGGTACGCCGTGCAGGAAATGTGGTCATACCCGAAGGTTACCCGTTTAGAAGGTGCGGTCCCCCAGTGCACTCACTTCAAGGCAGAGAAGCGCGCTCATATGGGGTTTCTTATGTATGGCCCGTGGTATTTAGCCCGTCGTTCATGATCCTATGGTTTTGGCCCATGGTATAGGATCTAATTTAGCCCCGGTTTGGATCCCTTGTTTTGGTTATTTGATGGTTTTGTCCCATGGTGTGAATGAGGGTTTGACTATAAATAGGGAAGGAGATCACTTGGCCAATGTATCTTTTGCAAATTGAATATCTTAAGATCTGAAATATTAGGTTATCGGTTTAAAAGATTGATCTATATAAAAGTGAAGTTGAAAGTGAATCTATAAAGTGTGATCTCTTGGGCGCATGATCAGATCTGGGCATCTGACTATCTGTGGCACACTGGTGGACCGCCAATTTGGCCCTAATTAGAGGTTCGCAGGTGATTAACGGTGCAAGTGCGAGGGTACGCATAGTAGAAGAAGGCGCAGAGCGTGGGTACGCAGCGCGACAGAAGTCCAAGTGCGGTGGTTCGCAGTGAAGAGAAAGCAGAAGCGCGGAGGTATGCTGTGTGACAGAAGCCGCAGGTGCGGGGACACAGTGAAAGTACGCGGCACGATAGAAAAAGTAACTGTGGAGGCACGTGGCGCGATAGAAGCAGTGACTGCGAAGGCACAGTGAAAGTACGCAGACCCAGAAGCACTGAAGGTGCGGAGGATCGCAGGCCCAGAATTGCAGAAGGTGCGGAGGTGCGCAGGAAGTCTATTACACACAGTGCGGAGGTGCGCAGGCAGTCTGCAAGGCATAGTGCGGGGATGGGCAGGTGAGCAGTAGGAAGACGTGCGGATGTACGCAGGTGTACTATGGGTGAAGCTGCGGACTTTTGATGAAATCTATTTAGCTGCCCATGTTTATCATTGCTGTGTTCTGGGTTTTGAAGTGATGTCTGGTTACTAGTATTAAGTTCTGATAGCAGTAGTCTGAGAAGTGATAGATTATGTTTTGATAGATGAATGGATCAGGTTCATAATGACTTATCCTTATATGATCTGATTGTTGACACACATGCTATACTTGTATATGGTGATTGGGTGGTTCAGAAGATTGATTGATTATGAGCTTCAATGTTATTTATGGGTCCAGTATGAAAATAGGATGAAACGTGGCCTCTTTAGATTATGTGTTATGCTTCAGGTGTATCCAGTCTGAAAATTGATGAAACGTGGTACCTGGAGGAGAGAAGATTGTAGGCTGGCACCTACGTACTAGTATCTAAGCTAGTACAAGAGCAAAGGGGGTTGTAGCTCTCGTACTGGTATAGGACTGCACCAGTACTAATATTGTAAAAGGATTTTCTTATTAAGAAGAAGATTGAGATGACTTGTAGCAGGTGGTTTTCTCCCACATTGGGTTTCCACCTTATATCATGGTGTTCATGTTTGTGACTTATGTGTGATGATCTGTTCTATTTTACTACACCAGTTTACTGTTAATATGGTTGATAATGTTCTAATGCACTCATTAAGGATCAACTAACTGAATCATAAGAAGTTGTGGAAGTAGCATATATGAATCTGAATATGGAAATGAAAAAGTTTTATTAATGTGATAATACTGATTCACCCCGCCCTCTCAGTATTATTTCCAACAATTGGTATCAGAGCAAGTCCTTTGGTAGAAGCTTGATCGCTTGAAGGAGATCCGTGGAACAATGGGAAAGAAGCTTAAGAAGAAAGCTCATAAGAAGAAGAAGACATCTCAGAAGAACTATGACAGTGGGAGAATCGATTGGGGATTAGGTATAAGAAGCTCTTCAGATTCAGATTCAGATTCAGAATCATTTCAGAATGAAGATGAACTATCAGGTATGAATTTGCTATCCTCTGATGTTCCAGCTATCTATCCATTTGGAAAAGGATGGAGGTGATAACGAGACAACTGAATGTGCTCTTATGGGTGAGGAAGAAGGATATCAAATAGAAGCAGAATTTAACAGGCTGACAAACAAAATTAGTGAACAAGAAAGACTTTTGAATATAAAGAGTGGTGCCCTCAAAGAAGCCGTTACTAGACAAAAGGCTCAACGAGAGTTATTCAAGGAGAAATATCAAAAGTTGCAAGTTGAAGCAACATCTCTAAGAGATGAAGTCAATGAAATGAACACATCCATCAAGAATCTCAGAGATAGATCCAGTTACTATGAAAGTCTTGAAGCCACGATCCGCACTCTAAAGGAAGACCTTGAAGAATCAAAGAAGCAGAATAAATATCTAGTCCAAGATATTGAAAAACAGGGAAACAAAGTTATCAGCTTAAAATCTCAGCTAGAATGTGCCTTCAGAATTCGTCAAATGCAACAGGATCTGAATGAAGAACAAGAAAAGGAGATTCTCAAGCTAAAGCATCAGTTGGAAGAAGAAAGGAAAGCTGAAGAAGACATGAAGAAGCAATATCTAGAAAAAGAAGAACAACTTCAGGTTGAGGTAAATATCTTGAAAAGTAAATTAGAAGAAAAGGATAAGCTCTTACGTTTTCAAGATAGTACTAAAGTCTTGGATGATATTCTTAATAGTCAAAGATCTCCTGCTATCAAAACTGGTCTTGGATTTTATGAATCTGTTGAAGGTGAATCTAGTTCACAAGGTGAGGCAAGGAACTTTAAAGAGAAATCTAAAATGATCAACAAGGAGATAAGAGAGATGAAAGGTCAATCTCATCATCAACCAAGGAAAGAAATTCTTCAAAGAAAATCTTTTACTCCTCCTATGAATAATGTTGAATGTTATGTATGTCATAACCTTGGACATGTTGCAGCCAGATGTAGAAGAAGAAGGGTTCAAGATCATCAAACAAATAGATCATCTCAGTCAAGGTACTTTAATGGATATTGCTTTGCTTGCAATATGTTTGGTCACAAATCTGCTGATTGCTACAAAACGAATATGAAACATGTAATATGTTATGCATGTAACAAGCTTGGACATATAGCAAAAGAATGCAGGAACAAAGCACGAACATCACACCAAAAGGAGAAAACATCATCACACTTGAAGATATGGAAGAAAAAGGAAGTTCAGTCAGAAGGTGGCGGCACAACACATCATACAGACATAACAGAGGGAGCCGGAAGTGTAAAACTTCAATCTCCTATGCAAGCTTGATAAAGGGAAGTTGCATATATACGCAAATTTGTTACTGCACAGTCGCGTATATGATTGTTTGAAGAAAGGCAGTAGGGACAGATTCAAGAAAAGGATCAGTTTTGCTCTAATTGATAATGGTTGCATTTTGCTAATGATGTGTGGATATGATGGTCAGAAGTATTTTGGTTCTAACTTGATACTGATGATGTCTTGATACTTCTTATTGATATGCATGATCAGATCTGACAGATGGCACAGGTTTAGGGGGAGCATATGCTCTTAATGCATTGTTGGCATTATGGTTAATAGTCCTTGGTGATGATGCTTATATGGATAAATGATTCATCTTGCTATGATTATGAGTTGTTCACATGGTTCTTGGATCAGATTTGTGGTTGATTCTCTAATGGTGCTTGCATGGTAATCTTCATAAGGATAAGGAGAAGCACTTAGCTTGAATTCACATCTTCTTGATGATGGGTCACTCATATGCTGCTATCGTCATATGCATAAAGATCATATATTACAGTTATGATGCAGGATTCCTATTATTCTTGGCACATATGGATGAGGATTGTTGGCTGGATACATGGATGATTATTCAAAGCTGCATTGTTGGAGACATGATGATAATGAACTCTTATCTATATGATGATAGGAGTGTTTCATTCATATGTTGATTGATGCAGATATTCCCAATTGATGATACTTGGTTCATGAAGATCTAGATGGCTATGGTGTTTCTCTCATAGAATGTAAAATTTTGTTGATACAAACATACCTTGATGATTCATGCACTAACGGAAGTTGCTGATCTAGTTGCTGTTGACAAATACTATGGAGCAGATCATACAATGTTGTTGCTGATGTTTATCTTATTTAGGTGATTGGTCTCTATTATAAATGTCATGTAAATGTCATATCAAGACTCATGATGTAATAGTGTGTCTCTATCTATTGTAGTCATCTCTTCAGGTCATGTAACGGCCTATGTTGGTTTCCCCACTATGCCTGGGATGAAGATGTAATGTATTTGGTTTTCATATTTCTGATGTAACCCCACTTGGTTGGGTGATGGATGTATGTATTGAGTCTTTTGGTGATAGGAAGGTCATTTATGATGTATAGAGTCATGTTCTTCTTGTAGAACTTTTTTTTTTGCAGACCTTTCTTACAGTCAGGGGGAGCTTGAGCATGATCAGCACTATATAGCAGAGCAGACATTTCAGCATGTTCCCAGAAAGAGCATGATCAGATTGGTGCACCATGGCATATACAAAGGGGGAGCTCATTCAAAGATTTCAGTAGATCTGTTTATACTCAGGGGGAGCATAACCCCTTTGCCCTTGATGTCAAAGGGGGAGAGTGATTCGGTGTTGTTGCCATCAAGTCCAAAGGGGGAGATTGTTGGCATTATGATGCATGTATTGTACTTGATGGCAACCCACTCATAGAAGAACATCTCACTTATATACATTCAGATGAATCTACAGAAGAGATATCAGATGTGACATAATTCATGGACGCAGGACAGTTCAAAGGAATCAAATGACAAGTTCTTAGTATGACAAGTAAGCTTTGCCATCAAGTCCAAAGGGGGAGATTGTTGGCATTATGGCTAAAGTGTTGTCCTTGATGGCAACTCATACAGGTGGTGGATCACTGTACAATAGGTCAGTAGCAGAGATTGATGATTAGCTCACAAATAATGAAGAAAATTAAGAGGTCCGCATGTGCTCAGTGAAAAGCATGCGTACCCGCATGTACGCCATGCAGGAAATGCGGTCATACCCGCAGGTTACCCGTTCAGAAGGTGCGGTCCCCCAGTGCACTCACTTCAAGGCAGAGAAGCGCGCTCATATGGGGTTTCTTATGTATGGCCCGTGGTATTTAGCCAGTCGTTCATGATCCTATGGTTTTGGCCCGTGGTATAGGATCTAATTTAGCCCCGATTTGGATCCCTTGTTTTGGTTATTTGATGGTTTTGTCCCATGGTGTGAATGAGGGTTTGACTATAAATAGGGAAGGAGATCACTTGGCCAATGTATCTTTTGCAAATTGAATATCTTAAGATCTGAAATATTAGGTTATCGGTTTAAAAGCTTGATCTATATAAAAGTGAAGTTGAAAGTGAATCTATAAAGTGTGATCTCTCAGGCGCATGATCAGATCTGGGCATCTGACTATCTGTGGCACACTGGTGGACTGCCAATTTGGCCCTAATCAGAGGTTCGCAGGTGATTAACGGTGCAAGTGCGGGGGTACGCATAGCAGAAGAAGGCACAGTGCGTGGGTACGCAGCGCGACAGAAGTCCAAGTGCGGTGGTTCGCAGTGAAGAGAAAGCAGAAGCGCGGAGGTACGCTGTGCGACTGAGCCGCAGGTGCGGGGACACAGTGAAAGTACGCGGCACGATAGAAAAATTAACTGCGGAGGCACGCGGCGCGATAGAAGCAGTGACTGCGGAGGCACAGTGAAAGTACGCAGACCCAGAAGCGCTGAAGGTGCGGAGGATCGCAGGCCAAGAAGTGCAGAAGGTGCGGAGGTGCGCAGGAAGTCTATTACACACAGTGCGGAGGTGTGCAGGCAGTCTGCAAGGCATAGTGCGGGGATGCGCAGGTGAGCAGTAGGAAGACGTGCGGATGTACGCAGGTGTACTATGGGTGAAGCTGCGGTCTTTTGATGAAATCTATTTAGCTGCCCATGTTTATCATTGTTGTGTTCTGGGTTTTAAAGTGATGTCTAGTTACTGGTATTAAGTTCTGATAATAGTAGTCTGAGAAGTGATAGATTATGTTTTGATAGATGAATGGATCGGGTTCATAATGACTTATCCTTATATGATCTGATTGTTGGCACACATGCTATACTTGTATATGGTGATTGGGTGGTTCAGAAGATTGATTGATTATGAGCTTCAATGTTATTTATGGGTCCAGTATGAAAATTGGATGAAACGTGGCCTCTTCAGATTATGTGTTGTGCTTCAGTGTATCCAGTATGAAAATTGATGAAACGTGGTACCTGGAGGAGAGAAGATTGTAGGCTGGCACCTACGTACTAGTATCTAAGCTAGTACAAGAGCAAAGGGGGTTGTAGCTCCCGTACTGGTATAAGACTGCACCAGTACTAATATTGTAAAAGGATTTTCTTATTAAGAAGAAGATTGAGATGACTTGCAGCAGGTGGTTTTCTCCCACATTGGGTTTCCACCTTATATCATGGTGTTCATGTTTGTGACTTATGTGTGATGATCTGTTCTATTTTACTACACCAGTTTACTGTTAATATGGTTGATAATGTTCTAATGCACTCATTAAGGATCAACTAACTGAATCATAAGAAGTTGTGGAAGTAGCATATATGAATCTGAATATGGAAATGAAAAAGTTTTATTAATGTGATAATACTGATTCACCCCCCCCCCTCTCAGTATTATTTCCAACATTTTCTTCATCATCTTGCTTTGATGAAGATCCATCTCTGGTGCTTCTTCTTATCTCCTCCTACATCAGATCCAACCAAGGTTGTTCCCAATCTGGTAGTTTCTGTCTTCCATTAACCAAGTCTTGGTAGCTATGCCAGCTCTTAGGAAGACCGAGGAGAGCAAGACTCACCATGTCATCATTGGCTATCATGATCCCTACACTTCCAAGCTCATCCTTGCAGGTGGTGAGCTTGTTCAGATATGTAGAGATCATGTCGCCCTTTTCACACTTGATTTTCCAAATCTTGTCTTTTAGTGCTAGCTTCCTCTGATCACTGCTATTCTGATATAGATCTTTCAATGTTTTCCACATTGAAAACGGTGTCTCCTTCCCATGGAGGCTCGAGACAATGTGGTCTTGAACTCCCTCTAGGAGGATTCTCCTCACTCTAGCCACACATTTCTTCCATTCCACCAATTCTATAGCATTAGCCACTGCTACCTTGGGGACTTCTTGATCAATGAAGTCCCTTAGACCGTTGTCCTCTAATACTGATTCCATGTGATCCTTCCAGGCTATATAATTCGAGCTGCCATCAAGGGCATACTCGAGCCTTAAATCGTTGAATGCCATTAGTGAAATTTGAGATGTGATAAGAATTTGAATTCTATAATCAGGAACTTGAAACTTCGAACTTCTCCCTTCTTTATATATTGTTCTTCGCTTTGATCACCTTTGCTCTGATACCATTTATAATTTCCCACTGTAGATCACCTGATAATGTAATATACTAAAGCAAAATACTTGATCTACTTCTACAAACAAACTTGCGGAAGCTTAATCAATTATGAGCAAGATCAAATAGAACACATATAATAGAGAATGAGAAATAAATCACACATGAACACATAAGAATACTTTGGGGAAAGCCTTAGCTAAAAACCCTGATCTCTGTATTATCATACAAGTGGAAATATGTCAGGATTACACAAAGAATTAGCTCACAAGCTATCTTGCTCTCAGTACAATCCCTCAATATAGCTCACAGACTGAACAGACACAACATATGTCTTCCCTCAACCCTCCAAGCCTCCTATTTCCTTACGCAGTTTCTCTTGGGGTCCAATGTTGCCACCTATGTGAATTGGCCTCATCACACACTCATCAAACTCAAAAGTACTTTCATAATCTCCAAGGAATGAATTCCTTTTGCATGCAAGAGATATCCTCCATGGAATATTCCTGCAATTGATAATACATTGTCCCATCATCTGATCTCAATTGGGTCTTTGACTGAACTAACATGCATGAGTTATTTATGAGAGAATATTCAGTTATCTGAAGTGCAGCAGTTACATGCATGCATGCATTAACTAACTGAACTCACAATCAGTTCAACAAACAATTTGAACTAATCTAACTTGACTTAACTCAGATAACTGAGCTAACTAATTACAACTCAAAGTACAACTCATCCTGATCTCCTTTAATTAAGGGATAACTTCCTCAATCAATGGAGAAACTGTTGCATGTCTTCACATAGACTTCATGTTTGATTTCCTACAACTAATTAACTCAAGATGAATTAATTAATTATTTTACAAACAGCTCCTAAGATCAAATTTTAATTTTAATTCTCAATTTTAGTTTAGGGACTAACTAAAATTTGAATGTATCCCGAAATGCTATTTATACAGTGCTATTTTTAGCATTTCTTGTTGCTATTTTCAACGCCTTCCATATTTACTATCCAACTTAGTTGTCTTCTCCTTTAGAACATGTACATATGCATCGCAACCAAATACCATGAGATGTGAGAGAGCACTTCTTACCGGACCATGCCTCATGTGGAGTCTTATCCTCCAACGTTGATGAAGGTGATCTATTAAACAGGCAACATGTAGTATCCATTGCCTTTGGCCATAATTCCTGACCTAATCCAGTGCCACTAAGCATGCTTCTTGCCTTTTCCATCAACATATATTCATTCTTTCTGCAACTCCATTTTTCTTATGTGTGTATGGAGTAGCCATGCTATACCACACTTATTAAAAAACTCTTCGAATTCCTTCTTGTAGAACTCCCCACCATTATCTATCATCAACACCTTAATATTTTTCTCTATTTGATTTTCCATTAGAGCCTTTAATTCATTAAACCTATCATAACTTTCATATTTCTTCTTGAGGAAATATATCTACGTATTCCTCGAAAATTAATTTATAAATAATACATAGTACACAAACTTACCCAATGATGGAACCAACATAGGTCCAAACACATCAATGTGAATATGGTCTAATATCCCTTTCACCCTCTTAGCACCAGAAGGGAAACTCACCTGATTCTTTTTTTTCATATACAGAATGTTCACAATAATTGAAATATAGAGAACAATTAGACAAACCTTCTACCATACCACTACCATGGAGTATTCAAATTCCCTTCTCTCCAATGTGTCCCAGTTTTTCATGCCACAACATAGTCTTTCCACCAGAAACTACAACATATTTTGCTCCACTTTCAGGAACCATAAAATTGGTGCACTCATCAATAATGGTACTTCCCAACAACTTGTACAAAGTTCTGATCTAAACTCCCCCCTTCAATACTAGTGCTCCTCAAACCATTTTGCATATATCATTCTTAAACATTGTTTTAACACCTGTACTATCCATTTTTCTCATAGAAATCAAAATTATGGCCAATGAAGGAATGTGCAAAACACCAAGAAGTGTTCTAATCCTTCCACCTTACAAATTTGGTTTGAATTTTCAGTGTCTTATGATTCTACGCTTCTTTTCATCCCCTAGGAAAATATCACCACCATCATATTTCTCGTTCTAACATAACCACTCCCTATGGGGATCCATATGAAAGGATGCACCTAAGTCAATAAACCATGCCTCAAGATCTACGTGGGAACTTGAAGAAGAATCCAAGTACACATCCCCACCTTCATCTGAGGTAGTTTTCACCTCTATAGAAGGAGCATCATCAGATCCCTTTCCTTTCTTCAGAGTTTTAGATCTACAATCCTTTTTGTAGTGACCTTCTTTGCTACATTTCAGCATACCTTTACATATTTTCCTGGAGATTTAGATCTCCCTCTAGATTCATATCTCCCACTCAAGGACTTATTTCTATTTATGTTATGGGATCGTCCTCTTACAAACAAGGTATCCCCATTCTATTTCTCCATATTTTTCTATCTCATCTCCCCCGACAACAATGATGAGACTATTTCATAAAACTTCAACGTAATTATATTGCTACCTATAGCAACAAACAAACTATCCCGTGAGTCTCGTAGATAACAAAACAAATTGATTCACTTATCTTCATCTGAAATTTTAATATCAATAGATAACAACTCACTTACCAGAATATTGAAGGTGTTTAGATGCTCTGTTACGAGTCTACATCCTTCATCCCCAGGTTATACAACTTTTTCTATAGGAACAATTTGTTCACCAGGGACATAGATTGATATAAAGTCCATAAATTATCCCACAAAGCCTTTGTCATAGTTTCCCTTCATACATTCAACAATACTTAACCTTAGAGACACAATTGTATTGTGCTCTTTGCCTTTTGATCTAATTTCGCCCTGTTTTATGTCGATATTCCTATTGGTGTCGCACTTGGATCTACAATGATCCACTGATCTCTGTCCACTAACGGATCCTCCATCTTGAGCTTCCACAGCTCAAAACTATGTCTATTGAATTTATTGATCTCTATCTTTCCACAAGAATTAATCTCATAGATCTCCCACTATAACACGATTTACCATAGGCCCGAGCAATAAATCCCTCAACTATAAAGGAAACCCCTTGAAGCATATACAAATATGATTCCATAGGTAGGTTTTAACCTTGCACATAAATTATCAGCAAACGAATTCTTAAAAAATAAAAGAATATGCAATAGCAAAAACATAAAAGATATACACAAAGATTTTCTCTTAGAATCCAAAATTGGGAAAACCATATTGATTTTTCATTATATTCCTTTCAACGTTACAATACATTACATATATGTTGAACCATTCATAAACCATAATATATTAACCATGGATTAGAACATAATCATAGTTCCTTTAACTAGATCTACAAAATACCGAGGGAAATACCATCATGCACAATAACCATGCACAAATCCATTAGTAAGTCTTCCCAGCTATTATTGGGTCTGCATAAAAAGAATGTTCACAAGGTGTTACCTCAGACTCTGTGTGGGGGGGCTATCACCCCTTTGCAAACCCCTCGCTACACCTAGTGCAATGTAATAGTGCCTACAATTAGTCGTGGAAATAATATAACATATATCCAACATTCCTCACCACCATCAATGTTTTGTTCCCTGACCGCTATATTCAATAGGTAATCTATGCCATTCGTTGATAATCTTTGACACTGTTTTCTCATTGAGCTCATATGTACACTTCAATCATTTCTTTATCATGTCCACATGGAATCATATATACATATGGTGCAACATGGTGTGGAACTTCTCCACTACCTTGTAAGCTTCGAAAACTTGTATCAAAATATGCAGTACCTTCAGTATAGAAAGATTGGTGACCCATTTCCAAATGTAAAACTTAACATTGGTATTTGTTTGGAATTTCTTATCTAAGGTATGCCAAAGTGACACAAATATTGGTGTGAAAAAATCTTGCTTTTCTAGTGGTGGAAAGTAGTATCCTTAGGAAACTACCATGTTGTCAAAGATATGAGGATAATTAGCCATGCATAGTGGAACTTTGTGTTTCTCTCTTGGGCTTCCAAGCAGTCATGCATAAACTACTTTGGGAGGAAGGTCACCCATTTCATTTTTATTCCGTTTATGCACTTCATTGTTGTGGCTACTAGTCCCATAGGGCACTAATTTTTTTACATTTTTGGAGAAGTTTACACACCATTAGTTGCATAGTTATCAATTGCACATGTTCATTGTTTATGGACAAGACTAAGACTCCCCTCTATCCTTGACTCATGCATACTTCTTTTCCATATCCTTAGTGAGTTCCTTTACATTTTTCTTATCAAATAGAGGCTTTGGGTCCTATCCAGCCATGGGAATCCTTGTAATTGTGGATATGAGGTAAGAATAAATTTCAATCGGCCCATTCAGTCATAGAAATCCACCATGTAAACAAATTAACAACATTTTGACACAAAAATTGACTTCAAGACTTCAACCATTATGTGGTGTGTCTAGTAAGTTTAAAATACTTGATTTCTCCCAAACCATGGTTCATTTTTGTGTCTCACAAACTTGTGGATTCCCTGGTTGTGCTATAATGTTAAGGTATTTATCTTGTGAAAAATGAGAAAACCTAGTGCAATCCATGACATCATGGTCATTATTCTTTAATTTTTCTGCCATACTGAGCATATATCCTTCCTTGAGGAACCTTAGTGGAATTGGAGTTATTTGCAATTTTTACTTTGACTCCTTTGACAGTTGGGTTACAGGTCTTGTATCCAGTGATGGGGTTGGTGCAACACCAATGCTCTTTTTTATGGGTTTCTTTAGTACTTAGGAATAATCCATGGTGTTTGTATATAGTAGCTAGATGTTCTCATCCAACACTTACTCTTCTGATCTCTGGTCTCTTTGGTATGCTCTTAAACTTTGGTTCAACAATTTCAATTACAAACAAGAATATTGTTTAACTTAATAAAGCAATAGCTATTTATTTTCCTTACATTCCTTCCCAAATACAGTAACTTTGGAAATCATATCATAATCTTGTAATAACCTTTTGAATATTGGATGGGAGGGTTTTTTAGGTGGGAACTATGTTTTGTTCACCTGGCCAAGCTAGAGTTCATGTTAGCAGCCTTTTAATCAAAGTCATCGATATGGAGCATGTTTTTCCTTTAATAGATTTAATAGTCCTTTCAATAAGTTTCATAGTGTTTAGTCCATATGGGTAGCATATGATTTTTCATGTGACTTCTTCTATGCTTTTCCTTTTCCCATTGTCATCCCCAATTTCTAGTTGTATTCCACCTTCTTAGTCATTTCTAGGATTGTGGCTCCATTTGGTTGTCTATTCACATGACCATGTGATGCTCTTAGTTCATGATGTGTTAGGTATTCACCACAAAATGGAAACTCTAAATTTTAGGCCTAGTGTTCTATTCTCTATGGCCACGAAGTCTTCGTGGTTTTCTCCTTCTCAGATTCTATGTGCAAACACAAAGAAAATAGTTTTTTTTTCTTTTTTTCCTTCCACCAAAAGAAAATCAACTTTGAAAGGTGGGTCAGTTGTATCTATAATACTTCATTTGAATCCCACTGACAATTCCCTTTGAGGAGATCCCCATTCAATTTATCTACTTGGACATCCCATGCATTTGCGACATGCTTAATAATATATGGTCCCAACAAATGCATTTTAAATTTAACGAGCTGCTTTAGAAACTTATTGTCATATAGTAGCACAAGATCGCTAGTATAGAACTATTTCTGCTTAATATGACAATTGTGCCATGCCTTTTCCCCAGGTTTTTGCATGTTTTGTTAGAAACCTTCTATGAACCTATCTTCTTCCATTTGTAATAATTTTATTAGTCTCTATTCTACCACGTTGGAATCTGTCAAGTTTGTAATGACAACAATATGAAGATTAGGGACTATGAATTACATGGAAATTATTGCCTCCTGCCCATATATTAATTGAAATAGTGTTTTTCCTACAAGCTTCTTCGACATAGTTTCGTATTCCTAGAGCACTGTGAGAATTTTTAGGTCCCAAGATCCCTATTCACATTACATATCTTTTTCAATGAGTTCTCCAAAATTTTATTGAAGGCATCTGTTATACCATTCTCCTATGGATGGTATGGAGTGATTTTCTAATGGTGCATCTATAACTCCTTCGCCAATGCTTCGATGGTTCTATTTAGAAAGTGAGTTCCCTGGTCACTCATAAAAATATTTGGACAACCAAAATAGGTAACAAATTTTTCAAATAATAACTATGCTACAGTCTCCACACTACAATATTTAATGGGTGTTTCCTCATCCCATTAGGTCAGATAACCTGTCATGGTTATAATATAGTGTATGTCAATGCTTTTCATCATTGGTTTAATCGACCCAAAGAAATTCACTTCCCACTTTTCAAATGGTTGTAGCTTTACCTGCAAATGTAGTGGAATTTCATACTTACACTATGTTTTTCCCACTCTCTGAAAAATTTCACAACTATGATGAAACTCTTTCACATTGCGGTGAAATGTCAGCCACCAAAGACTCATGCACAATATCTTCTATGATGTAGCTTTCCCTGCATTGTCGCCTCTGGCCACCCCTTCATGTGCCTCCATCAAGATAGTTGATCTTTCATGTTCTAATACACAATGAAAAAGTATACCATCCACACCCAACTTATACAAACAACCTGCAATCAACTAATAATCTACCTTAACTACTAGTTGTTTCTTCTGTGTGACTGTGTTGTCTTGTGGTGATGTTCTTATGCTAAGGAATTGAAGATCTCTACAAATTGAGCATCCATCATATTGATGTTGAATAATTATGCATCAAGTAAGCTATCGTCCATGTTCCCTTCATCTTCACTAGAAATTATCCCATATAAGTCGTTCGACCTTCCCTTCAACCTACCTAACTTCACTATTACCTCAAAGTCATATTTATAAAATATAAAAATCCACCTGCATATTCTCTCCCAAACATTGGTTTGTTGATGAGGTAGCGCAATGTAGAATAATCAGTGTATAACTTGAAATGTGATCCCAAAAAGTAGTGTCTTAATTTCTATAGAGCATACAACATTGCTAGATCTTCGCACTCTGTTGTGGTGTAATTTCACTTTTCCAAGGATAAATTCTTGCTAGCAAAAGCTCTTGGATTATTCATCTTGTCCTCTCCTAGTTGTGATAATATTTCTCCTAACCCAATTGATGATGCATTCACATGGACATGATATTCTTTCTTCTAGTCAAGGAAAACTAGAATTGGCACAATTACTAGTTCCTTATTTAATGTTTCTAGCACCTGTTGACATTCTTCAATCCACTCGAATTTCATGTCCTTCTTCATCAATTTTTCTAGTGGCATGGTAAATAGTGTTTAATTTTTTAGCTATGTTTGGTCTTGTTATTTATATTTTATCCCTTGTAATGTATAAATAATTTGTAAGACATGTTCTTCGTGACATTTTGATTATTTAACCCTTGAAATAATTATTGTAAGACATGTTATTCATGTCAGAATTTAAAGTGAAAAATTTTAATTTTTAACTTTTAATTTTTAATTTTTAATTTTTGGCTCCTAAATAGTCAAGTTGACCCTCCATCATGTCAATTCGGCCCCAGTTAAGAGACACACCCATTTATGAAGGAAGAACATTATATAAATGAATTGAACCTCCTCTAGAAAGGGACCATTCGAACTCACACACAATATAAAGAAGTTTATGGGCATACAATAAAAGGAAAAGAAGGACAAGAAGGATGAATATATCTATCTCTTTAGCTCAAATTTATCTCTGTAAACCTCACACGTGTGATTTTTTGGGTTGTAATTTCTGGGCAGGACAAAATTCTAGACAATTTCATGTCCAAAGTTGCAGGGTCGAGTTGTAGGTCCAAAGTTTTAGGGCCGATATTCTGAGCATCTTATGGGAAACATATTCTGGGTAGGTTGGAATTATGGGCAGAAGTTTGAAGGGTAGAAGCTTGGCATGACTTGACTTGAGGATATTGGACCAGGTTTGACCATATCTTGTTGATCACTTAGTTTACTAGCCACAATAGATGTATCTCTTATTGAACTGAATAATTTCTCTAAGGAAAAGGTTGCTAGGTTTTTCCCCCAAGTGGGATTTCCCAAGGTAAATCTTGTGTCCTCTTTATGCATTGTGATCTCTACCACCTTTATGGTTTATGGTTGAATTTATGAACTGTAATTACTTAATAATAAACTGGAACTAATAAAATAATATATATATCATTAGAAGTAATTACTAGTATTTCAAAAATATTGTGCGTGTATCTATTTCACTTGAAAAATAAACATGGCACTAGAGGTTTGGTGACAAAAAGAGCATTGAGATCACTCTTGACGAAGTTTTGGTAAAGTTATAACTCTTGAAGAATATCTAAATCTACAATCTACTCACTTATTTGTGATCATGGGTTCCTCTATGAAGTCTAAGAACACAATAGAAGGAGATACAAACTTTAGGGATTGGAAAACAAGGATTGGTCTTCTTCTTCCAAAATAAGAGTCTCTTGGGTATTGTTAAAGGAAAGGCCACTGAATCGGAAAAAGATGAAGATAAATCCAAGTTTGAGAAAGATGACATCACAGTTATGAGCTTGTGGTGTTTATCAAAGATCACTTAATTCCTTATGTTTCAAGTCTTCAATCTTCAAAGAATATGTATGGTGACTTAATTGGTTTGTCCACTATCAACAATATTGGCTAAGCTATGATTTTGAAGAATGAAATTCATGATGTTTGAATGACAAGGAACGATACTATAGCCTCATATTTCATGAGGATATCTCAACTACGAGATCAACTTAAGGCAATTGATGAAGTAATTTTTGAGAAGGAATTAGTGACTACAACACTTAATGGCCTATCTGATTCATGGGACTCATTTGCGTAGGTATATGTGCTAGAAATTAGATTCCAAAGTTTTAAGAACTATGGACAAATTGTACTCAAGAATAACCAAGGCTCATATCAAAATGAAAGATTCAAAGATTAGATGAAGGGGATTCTCAAGCATATGAAACACATTTCAGGAAAGGTGGAGGAAGAAAGAAGTTTGGTTTCCAAAGAAGACATGAAGGAAGAAGACCTTAATGTAGAAGACCCCCTTCTCAAGGGAAGAGAGACATGTCAAATGTTCAATGCTATAAATATCACAAATTTGGTCATTTTAGACATGATTGTCCTAAAAGATTGAATGACAAAAAAATAAAGGGAAAGTAGCATGCTACCATGACAGACTTGGATGAACTTCCAAAGAATCCTAAGAATGAAGATCCAAGTAATAACGATTTTTTTTATTTCTCTGCTCTTACTAGTTTTGTTGTAGATAGTGAAGACTTGTACCTAGTATATAGTGGTTCCTCAAGAAACATGATGGGATATTGAGACAACCTCATAAATCTTGTGGAATGAAGATTATCACGAAAGGTGGAACTTGGAGACAACAACAATCATGTAGTCAAAGGCATTTGGAAGACATCCATTTTGTTAGAGTTAGGTTACAATGTTCATCTAAGAAAAATATTACATGTACCAAGTTTGAAGAAGAATTTTGTTTATATTTCCTTGGAAGACAATAGAGGTATAGTAGCATTTTTTGATGTCAAAGTTTTTGTTTGGACCAAATGCTCTAGTATATATTCTTCTAGAGTAATTGGAGTCTGTGAACGAAGGTTGTATATACTTTTGAAACAACCCACTCAAGCACTTGTACATAATGATATTAATCCATGTGAACTTTGGCATAGAAGATATGCTCATCTCCACTATAAAATTTTTCTGGCCTTGAAGAAGATGTGTTTAGGTGTTCCATATTTACAAGAAGAATATGAAGAACTATGTAAAGTATATGCACTTGGAAAGAATGTAAAGAATCCTTTTCCAAGCAGTGAAAGTAGATACAAGGAAGTTTTGGACCTAGTCCATTCTGATGTATGTGGTCCAATGCCGATGAAGTCCCTTGGAGGCTATTTATACTATGTAACATTCACTAATGATTTCTCTTGTAAGATGTGGATCTACTTCACGAAGACAAAAGATGAATTCTTTGACAAGTTCCAAGAATTCAAACTTGAAGTAGAAAACTTGAAGGGAAAGAAGATCAAGATCCTGATATCTAAAAATGGAGGATAATATACCTCTAAGGAGCTTGTTTCCCTTTGCAAAGAAGTTTGGATTAAGAGGGATATGATAATCCCTTATAATCTACACAAAATGGATTTGTTAAAATAAATAATAGAACCATCGAAGAATCCATCAAGGTGATGATTCACGATCAAGACCTACATATGTTTCTATGGAGTGAAGCATCCATGAAAGTTGTCTACATTCAAAATATAAGTCCTCGTCGAATTTTGGAAGACATGCCACCTGAATAAGCATTCACCGGAAAAAAACCCTAGTCTGGTCATTTAAGAATATTTGGTTGTCCTGTCTATATTCATGTACCTAAAGATAAGAGAAGAAAGTTAGAACGTTCTGGAAAGAAAGGAATATTTTTTGGTTATATTGAGTCATCAAAGGCCTATATATATATATATATATATATATATATATATATATATATATATATATATATATATATATATATATTCCAGGATATAATTAGGTTAAAGTTAGTGTTGTACCACCAAGAGACAACCCCTGGGTTGAGGAGAGACCAGTGCCTAGGACATCTTGATGAGTGTTTGCAGGATTTTCTGGAATTATTCACTTACACTCAATATTAAACATATTTTAAAACAAAATCGGTTCAGAATCTTCTTTAAGAAGAGAAATGAAAATATGGTAGCAAAGTAAAACTCATAGAAGAATTAAGGTCTGGCTTCGGTGATGAACATTACTTAAGTGTGTATTTCATCAGCCATTGTAGCATATTGAAGAGAAGAATTATAAAGAAATGAAACCAAACACACAAGGCTTCATTCAAAGTCCAGTACATTAGACTTCATCATGAAATGGGTGAAAATAACACTAATTGATATGCTAGATTACATGGAGCGCATATTAAGGATGTTAAATTTTAGTAGTCATAGGAATCTTAGATCAACATTAGACATAGATGAATCTATGATTTCATAAAAAACACATCCAACAGCAATTATTACATGTAATATAAAAATAAGAATGAATATAAATGGAATAAATATAAAGGGGAATACATACTACTACCTCATTTGAGACAGAATCACTAAAATTTTTCATTAATCTTCAAACATGGAATATGTTTTCATTCACAATTGTAGAACTTCCCTCTTGAATCAAAATTTGGAACCCTTCATAGCGCATTATAAACTGTTTTTATAGGGCCTTGGGATGAGACTTGCTTACAAAATATTCTTTCTTGATCTTCCAATGGTTCATCATAACAAAAATATGTGAGTGTGCTAGTAGCAAAATTGTACTGACTAAATACTAACTAATTCGAGTTCATTTCTTGAAAATAAAAATATTTACAGAAAACATCAAATAGTAAGGTGTCATGATTGACATGATCAGAAATATCTTCAGTCATGGTAGATCGATTCAGGAGGAAGATTTGTTGGATCAATGATCTAGAGTAGTGGAGGGTTGATGAACTGATCACATCTCTACCATAGTGTTGGACTTGGTAAAAGAGAATGAAAGAACACCTGATAGGGAATCTTAAGATTTGTAAGTCCTGCATAGTTTAGCTTGGGATGAAATCAAGTCTTCACCAACCCTAGCAGTCGGAAATATCTCCTTAAATAATTGACCATAGTTTTACCCTTCAAGGGAGTAGTATTCTCGTGGGATGAATCAATCCTACTCTTGGTCTCTACCAACATCTAACTGTATTTCTCCCACGGGATTAGCACCCCTACAAGGTCCCAATAGTTGGGTAATCTTGCTGAGACCCTCTGCTCAAATTCTGAATTAAAGGCAACTACATCCTTTTATACTATCTCCAGGCATTCTTTAGCTTTAGCTCTGACCTCTTCTTTCTAGAATACTTTAGAGATATCCATGATTGCAGACACTTGATCCACCACATATATAGTAATCAACTCATTAAGTGGATTTTCATTGACATATTGGATGAATCTCTTAACAATATGAGCATTCTTTTCACCCTCTTCCTTGGCAGATAAGATGAAGAACTCATAGTCTTTGATTACAATTTTTTTCTCAACCATCAGAGTTATGTACTCCCATTTTTTCTTCATCTCTGCTATCACTTCATCCCATATCAGTTGTTTAGCATGGAGGAGAGACATGTTTCCTTTCAGTTTGTCTATGACATGAGTTATCTCTTGATTAGATGCCTACAAATTCTGGTTAACCAGTTCTGCATTGGTCTTAGCAGTATCGAGTTATTTCTCATTTTTTGCAAGGGCTCACTAGGAATTGTATAAATCCATCTGTACCTTCTTGAGTTCCCCTTCTGATATTTGTAGCTTGGTGAGGGTCTTAGTAAGTTGTTCTGTATGATTTTTAGAATTCTCTAGCACGAGCACTGTACAAATATAGGATTCTATCCTCTACTGAAGCTCTGTTACATGCTTCTTGAGAGTCGCCACCTCATTGTTCCTGTCTATTATCTCTTTGGCCAGAATCTCTTTCTCTTCCTCCACCTGTGCTATTTCTTTAGATTTCACATGTTCACTAGTAGGCATCTTTAGTTTATGCCTCAACTCCTGAATCAAAAATTCTGAACTCTGGAGAAGGGTCTCGAAATTAGCTTTGTCTTCTGGGTCCATTGCTAGCTTCACAATCAATTCCTTGAAGTTCGTGTTCTGCATATGCAAAGCTCTATAATTACTTCTCTCTTGCTTCATCTTTGTTGTAGCCTTCTCCAACAACTTCTCAACTTTTCTTATGGTCATGGTATTCTTGTTTAACGCATTGTATAGTTGTTCTCCCACCTACCTACAAAAGTTGATCTTGTCGGGAAAAGGGAGACTTGTCAAGTCTACAGACACATCCAAATCCCTGAACTGTGAGCCTTATGGTAGTGACTGTGCCAAGGGGAAGTGCAACAAGAGTTTCATCTAGTTCCTCTCCAGGCCCATAGCAGTTAGGAGTCTAGTCTAATATGAGACCAAAGGTGATGCCATTTGATGTTGCATCTCTTCCTTAATCTTCTTATTTCTTTCTTCAATTGTTTTCCCTGTAGACCAATTGGGGTCTGTCATAATTGCACTCCCCCCAGAACTCATAATGGCTACATCTAAAGATGATGAGGCAAAAGCTTGCAGCGGATCTTCTAAAGTCACCTAGAAGCTTGGATTGTTTGGTTTTATCTCCACCAACCTAGTTTCAATTTCCTCTTCCTATGCTTCTTGGGTCTTGGCTTTCTTGTTGGTGTGAACGTCATCCATCTCCATGTCCCCGGTTTCATCCACAATCCTTTTTTGTGCCTTATCTTTTGTTGTTGGAGTCTCAATCTCCATTTCTATGTTAATGGGCCATGAATCAAACTTAGCCTTCCATTCAATCTCAGGCCTAGATTCATCATCATAAGCTGAAGCATTAATTATTTTTCTCTTCTTTACAATGACACCATCAGGGTCATAATGCCAAATATCCCCTAATTCAAAACTAATTTTTTTCAGTAACTCCTTAGTTTCCTAAAAGGCATGTCTGGTGTTAACAATGAAAGGGCCTACATGCTTACCCAACTTGAACATATACCCATTTTTAGTAGGGACAAAATGGACTAGGTCCACATTCAGGCTCTGTTTAATAAACTCTAGGGAAAATATCCTCATTGGCATGAAAACAGGGAGACGATAAGGAGGAATATCACATCCATAAACCCTAATATTTGTTTATTCCTCAAACAAATACTAGTCACCCACCCTGGTGTCCTTAATGAGCTAGAGGATATCTTTTTGTTGGGACAAGATCCTTGGGGGGGAGACATTATGAATGATTTTTTAAGTAATGGCCATGTGAGAGGATATAAATTGGAAGTGTCCCTCGGTGTTTGTTTTTTCCCAACAACAACATCCCAATCAAAGACAAACTTCCTCTACTTGTTTCAGGCCATCAGACTGAGACTTAGGCACTCAAATTCATCAAGATGAGTGTATCAGAATAAGTAAAACACTAGGGAATAGTATCTAAAGAACGAGGTGGTAGAAAAGTGGTGCAATTATAATTTAATGGACTCAGTCAGGAAATAAGGTATAGCAAATACATTATAGGGGGCGAGATCAAGCTGAGACCTCCCATAATCAATTTGGGTTGTCGATTGATAGATCCTGGCCCGCTGACTTTTCCATCCTTGGGGGTGGCGCCGGTTTATTTACCGCACAAGTTACCCCCTAAAAGTGTCTCTTGGGGCTGGCTGGGTAGAGATGGATGATGATCTTCCCTAAAAATTGCTCGAATTTTAACCAAAACTTCATTCCTTTGTTATTTTATTTTGTTACAATTTTGTGCCCACTTGGTGAAGGATTATATTGATGCGAACTATGGAACTAAAGGATCCTTGTGTACCACCAGGGCCCAAAATTGCCCACATGTTCAATTCATCTATTTTTGAACTAGCGATGTTCACTGCAACCCTCTTGACACACATACAAAAGTAGGGTAGACAACAACATCGACTCCAATTGGGTATAGTTTAGTGCACACAATGCATTGAGAACTTGTAGATTAGTGCCTTACCCATTGGGCATGGAGTCATTTTATTCAAACATTCATAAAACAAAAACAGAAGCATGAAGAAAAAAAAACATTATTGGTATTTACAATGGCTCACTAGTATATACAGTGGGTGAAAACGGGCCCCCTTAATGATGAAAATAGGGCTTGAGAAACTACTGATTTACAGATGGTCCAAGAACTTTACCATCTATATTTTATTGCAAGTATTGTACCCCTTTGCTTTAGAAATATTTAATGGTCCAAAACATAAAGGATCAAACTTCCCATGCTTTCCCTTATCTTCTCTTCTGACATCCCACCTAAGTACCAAATCTCTTGGTTGTAAGGAGTTGTCCCTTGCTTTTCTGTCAAAGAGAGATTTCATCTTTTCCTGATAATTAATTAGATTCTAATTTACTTGTTCTCTATTTCTTGAAGTTCTACCAGCTAATTTATTCTTCTGGTCAGAAAATTTGGCTCCTCCTCAACATCTTGCATAATTTTAGCTATAGGCATTACTAATTGGATAGGGAAAGTTGCAACCTTCCCATACACCAATTCAAAAGGATAATTCCCAGTTGACCTATTGGTAGTAACCTTGTTAGCCCATAAAGCGAACTTTAGTTGTGAGTTCCAGTTCTTAAGATTTTTTGATATAGACTTTTTCATAATCCTTACTAAAGTTTTGTTGGAGGATTAATCCAATCCATTTCCTTGTGGATAATAAGTGGTGGAGTGGCCTACAATGATGTTATACTTTTGGTAGAAATTAATAAACTTAGCTAACTTGAATACATGGGCATTATCCATGATGATCTTCCTTGGACAATCAAATATGGCAAGGACATTCTCCTCCATAAACTTAATGACCACTACATCAGTTGCATTTCTGGTTGAGAAAGCCTCCACCCTTTTTGTGAAATAATAAGTGGTTGTGAGTATACATTTGCGTTGACCACTGGATGGTGGGTGTATTTATCCAATGAAGTGTAACCCCCACTGCTTGAAGGGTTCTTCCACAAACACAGGTATTAAGAGAAGGGTGCCAACCTCTGTTTTTATGAAAACATCTGACATTTCTCACGGGCCTGAACATATGTATGCACCTCATCAAACAAATTGGGAAAATAGAAACATGCTTTGAGAATTTTATGGGTTGTATATCTTCAGCTATAATATCCTCGACAAACACAGTTATGAAACTCATCAATCACCCCTATAAATTTCTTCTTTGACTGTGCATAAAATTAAAATCCCCACTGGTTCCTTCCAATACAGTTGTCCATTTGAAATAAAAAACTTATGGGCATGCAGTCTCAAAGCCCTATGTTTAACTTTGCCAAAATTTACTAGACACTTCAGAAAAAGTAAATAATTGACAATATGTTTATACCAATGTTAAGCAAGATACTTCATCTGAATTTTTTGTGTTGAGGCCTTGATTTTTTGTTGTTCCTCTACTTTTCCACTTTCTCCATCCTTCCCTACCATCAATTTTATACCCAAGGCTTGGCAGTTGGCTTCAGACAATATTTTAGCTAATCCCTACCCCTTGATAAACTTGGTGGGCTTGATATCCCTGTCATATTCATGTAACTTGGTGTTGATGTCTCGAAATTCACTGCACCAACATGGGGGAAAACTACCCAGTTTGGACCTTAAAGCAGCTCCTTTTTCATTTGGGGTAGTGGCTCCAACTAGTTAAATTAGGTCTAGTTACCTTTTCCCACTCACTATCAGCCTTAAATCTACCTTTAATTACTAATAGCTAAGGACATCAGATCGATCCTTCTCGTTGATTAGGCAAGAAGAATGACCCTTAAGTTGTTTCTGTGGAACAACCAAACCAATCTAAAGCATTGCCTCAAAAAGAGGACTTCTATGGATATCATGTGCAAGATTTAACTAGCGTGCAATTATTCTACCCTATAATGCAAACATAATCTATCTTGGCTAAGGTAACAATAGTCTTATTCTTAACCAAGAGAAAAACTATTAATGAGAAAGGGAAGAGAATGTATTTGAATTTGGATTTAAAACATTTGCAAGATACTAAAATAGTCAATGTCTTACAAATGATGAAGCCAAATACGCAATGAAAAGATGTTAACAAATAGTTGTATAAAATATTTTATACAAATAGTTGTATAGTTGTATATTTGTATATCCAAATTCTTAACTTAGCATGAATTCATTATATGATTTATATCAAGTGAGGGAAATAGTTATCCAAAGTCAAGATAAGTTAAATCAAGACAGATTTGTAAACAATTAATAAATAATTATTTATTATTGCAGATAAATCTCCATGAATTCTCCATAATCTTGTTTAAATCAGTGAGATTCCTGCAAAGATAGCTTCACAAAAATAAAAAATTTAGCATAAATGGAGTAAAATTAACAAAAGTGCTAACAATACTCATTCATACCAATTGTATTAATTAAAAAACAGATTAAGTAAAACAAATAATAAATCTGTAAAATGATTACAATAGTGCAATTGAAAAACAAACTTATCATTTATTGAAATTTCTTTTATAGTCCTTGATGCCTAGAATTTCTTTGAAGAGAAAACTTCTACAATAGTGTAAGAAAATCTCCCCCGTAAAGAATCTTTGACTCTCGGCTATTTTTTAGGGCTCTCCTCCTTCCTCCTCCTTTTCTTCATCTCAAAGCTCTCCATATGTGTAGAAGTGCTACTATTTGAAGCCTCTTTAAGTAAAAGAAAAAGAATTCAGATCCTATCATTCTATTAAAAAGACTAAGAGGTACAATAGTGCAAGCCTCAAAGGCTTTCTTTTTCGAATTCTGGACCCCTTTATTCATTATAGTAAAAGGGTTTTTATAACAAGTTGAAAATGCAAAAAATAGAACATTGTGCTCAATGCTGGGGAAGTTTATCAAATCCCTTACAATAATGCAAAAAATCATAATAGTTTTGATATCCATCTCTGGGTAATCCGCTATCTCTTTGCCTTTGTTGTTTTGTTCCGAAATATCGTAACACTGGCTGATTTCGTGACACCGTTCTCTTTTTTGAGTGCAGTTGTCCTCCCTCTTGTTTGCCTGAAAATGAGAAAATAGTGAATCAATAAGCAAATCGAATACATTTTGAACAATAGAAAATAAATTAATCAATCGTGTTTTAATAAACATAAGACATCTGGGCTTTTTTTAAAATTGAAATCGCATTTGGGATAAGGCCGATTTAAACAAAATGCAATTTCTTTCGGGGCCTTTCTATTAAATCTCAGCCTCATTCAGGATAGGGTCGTTTCAAAATAAATTGCAATCGCATTTCATAGCAGGGCTTTTGGCATAAGTCCCGTGACTTTTGTGATTGCGATATCGTAGTCACAATGAAGTGGGATGGGCCGAACACATCGAGAGTTATGGAGTGGTGGATAACAAGCATTACTATAAATATTTGCAATTGCAATGTCTCAGGGATGACATGGAAGGTGACGTGGTAGGTGACATCATGGATGACATCACAGATGACATGGCATTAGACTACATGGTAGAGGAATGAGTCCCGTCGCAGATCACAATCACATTTGAGAGGGGCCTTTGGAATGGGTGGCATGGCTAATAGAATTGCGTTAACACCACCATCTGGTCCATTCTTAAAATTGCAATCGCAATGGAGTTAGAGGAGGGGTCTGGACTCAAGCCTGCAGATGACGGATGTGATATTTTATGAATTACAATTGATTATAATGTTGGGTCTGGGTCATATTGTATGTCACAATCACTGATGCGGCTTGATAATGGGATCAAACCCTCAGATTTTGTGATGCGATTGATGCAACATATTATAAAATGGAGTTAATAGTTTTGTTGGTTCCAGCATATTGCAATCGGCTTGGTGTCAAAGGCTGGGACCTAAGCTTATGGATGTTGATATCTTCTAGACACGACGGTTTATATATTATCATTGATGTTCTCGTAAGGTCCGAGCCATATATTGCAATCACAGTCGGCTAGGCCTTCAGGGATTTTAACCATTATTCTATGTAATTTGTGACGTGGGGGTATTGGTCGGGTTTTAGTTCTGAAAGTTGGGAAAATAAAACTCTGATTTATTATTTCTTATTTTAAATAACCCATATGTGTTTAATATTTAAGGCTTTTAAAGCCTAAGTATGATCTTGGTTTCGGGGGCTACTAAAATTTGGTTTTTTATGAAATAAATTAAAATTGTTTTATTCAAAACAGAAAAATAAAATAAAATAAATAAATAAATAAATAAATATTTTTTGCATTATACAAATTTAAAAAGGGTCCCCTATTTTTATATAATAATTTCATAGGAAATTTATATATATAAATGGGGGATTGTTTAACGACACAACAATTGGCGATTCACTTGAAGAACCAATTATCTCTAATAAATGATAATGAAATTTCAAAAATTCAATAAAAATAATTTAGGAAGGGGAAACTACTTATTGAAATATTTAGATAAATAAAATTACTTTGATCGTAAAAAAAACTCATTTAAATTGCAATCTATTAAAAACATTTTCTTAGATGAAAATATTTATTTATCCATATCAGTCATTAATTGGTTATAAAGATAAAATAAGAGGCCTTTTACAACTTAAGTTTTTGATGTACTAATTTGTCACAGCTAGAGCCACTACTACCAACAAGCGTTCATAGCTTCGACAAGGTTACCTTTTAACCAACAATAATTCAGTATCCCATCCATTTAATAGTGCAGTAGTTAGAGATAAATTCATTTTTATTTTTCTTTGCTTTTTTCTTTTTTCTTTTTTAACTAGTACCTAAAAGTCATTGTCCTAGTTTGGTGACTAGATAGTGACAATGCCATTCACTGGTAGTAATCAAACTGAACAAGTTGGCTCGTGATGAGACCCCTTGTCTTATAATTGAAACAATCATAAGCCATTACCCTGATTTGGTGTTCAGTATTGGTAATGTCAGTTTTATTATTTCCCTATGATAATGGTAAGCAGGCTCGTGATGAGACCTCTTATCTTTTAAATTTATTATATTTTTGAATTACAATCTGAAAATTACATTTTAATGGATGAGGAGAATCATTGACTCCTTAAGAGTTTTGGATGACAATTTAGAGTTGAAGATGCTTAGTCGTCAAATAGTCTTTACTTTTTTAAAGATAACCTTTCTTAATTGATAATATAGTAAAAGGAATCTTATAATTTTGAGGTTTAAAAGATTATACGACTTAATGGAAAAAATTACAGAGTTCTATAACTTTTATCTAATTTCCAATTTTCATAACCATTTTCTTAAAAATTTATACTTTCAAATTGAAAAATCATAAAAATAGTTTTAAGAGATGTTTGTGAAAAGCCAAATGTATGATATTAACATTATTATCTAATAGAAAAATGGAAATGTGATATGTGATATGACAACATAATTTTCTCAAGATATGACCATTCAGAAGTATGGTAGTAAAATCACCCAACACCAAATCTAAAAGGAAAACCCTAACAAGATTGTTTATATAAATTTCTTAACAAAAGAAGAAAAAGATAATCAAGTAAATACTCCTTCTTATGTTGAAATTTAGATTAACTTTAACTTGTAAAGTTATAAGCATTAAAGTGCAGTTCGAATGAGGAAATCTTTGTTTGCTATGTATTATCTTTTAAAAGCAAAACTTGTAAAAAGCATTTTAACCATTTTCAAATCAAAGTAATGTTTTTTAAAGAAAAAGATTAAGGTTTAGAAAATCCCCCATTTTGGTTGATTCGATGAAACTCGTTACTGCTTCCTTTTGAAATTTGAGCTCAAAGTTTACTCTGGTGAAGGTGTGAAAATGCTTGTGAAGAGCTGCAAAAGAAAGTTACATATCAGCAGAAACCCAGAAAACAAAATTGAATCTAAAAAGTAAAGAAATGAATGAAAGTGAGTGTATGAGACTTACCATTGAAGAATTTTAGTTGATATTACCGGAAAGATATGACTTTCTTCAATGCAAGGTAACTAACCCATAATCATTATTTATTAAATCTAATCTAAAGCGAGTAGTAAACTTAAGAAAATAATCTCATGTTAAAGAGAATCATATTAAACTAAATTTATCCAAAAATGAAAATTAAGATTCACTTCTTTATCATTTGCAGTGATGCATGTTCTCTTTCCTTTCTGAATTTATATCAGCCCCTAAATATAGAAAATGATTCAAACTCAAATGATGCATCAATTAAGTATATGATGAAACTTTGAATTTCTAAGCATGCAGTGATATATCAAATAATTGAAATAAAAGAGAACTCAAAATAAATTAATCATAATCTATTACATTTACCTGTTCCATTTCCATATTTACGAAGCAAATTATAAGAATTGGAACAAGCATATATAAAATAATGAATAAGATCATTTGTTGCAAGATTCAAAAGAAAGCATTTGACTAAAATTTGCTTTAAGATAAAAATCCCTTTAATAATTTAATTAATTATTGAGAGTTTCGATCAGAAAAAGATGTTATAGGAACTTTCTAATGAGGAAAGTTACAAAATATAATAATCTGATATGAATCTTTTGATAACATATTAAATTATTATCATGATTTTAATTAATGAAAGCAACATTAGAAATTCTCAAATTTTGATCAAACAAAAATATTTCCCTGAACATATTGCAGATTTATAAAAAGTGAAGTGCTTGTTTATTTTAAGTTTTCAAATAAAACAAGGAAAACCTATAAAAGAAACAATGATGAAAAGAAAAACTAATGATAGATGAAAATGAACACTTGGAAGAATTTTAACTGTAAGTTACCTCATAGATCTTGAAGTTCTTCCATGTATTTATCAAATTCTCCTATGTTCAATATCATCTATTTATTTAATCTAAAATGTTAAGTAACAAATTTTAGGATTACATTCATCTAAAATTTACATAGGATGACAATAATAGTGACTATAACCTTCCCAGAAGTACTTATGAATCAAATATTGTCAAGCTATAGCAACGTTATTATTAGTGTGACAAAGTTTCTTGCTAAATCTAGACAACCACGCGATTTATAGGTTTCTGATATGTTCTGAATTACTCTGTCATAAAATGAAAAATAGATGTCGGAAATATTTGATTCATTACTTGCTTATTGAAATCTACAACAATAAATGAGAACAGAAAAGAATCTAATCTAACCTAATCTATTCCTAATTCTAACTTAATGGAGGAAAAATGACTAAGTATAGTCATACTTCCAATGTAACTATTTAAGCATTTTAATTCCTGCATGTATGTACAGATTAAACATTAGTAATAAAAATATAAATGTAATTAAACTAAACAAGTTAAATCTAAATGCAGAATATAAAGCTATTACTAAAATATTTACAGGAAAAAACTTATTTACAATTACCTTCTCTTGGAACATCCTTTCCAATTGAATTTTGATTGGATCATAGAAATCTTGATGAATTTCTATTAATGATTGGAGGTGATTCAAAATAGAAGATAATAGACCAGGTTGTAGAAACAAAATATTTGAGTCAAAGGCTTGTATAAAATCATTAGTGCTATGTGTAAGTGTTAAACTATTAACAATCTTCCATGAAGGAAAATTTTCCAAATATCTTTCAAATGGATTTATGAAAGATGAGTGGAAATTTGTTAGATACAATGGAATATTATTAATCAAATTAGATTGCTGGTCACATTCTGAAAATTCACTCTCTTGTTGACACTCCTTTCGAAAAGAAAGAAGTAATTGATAAGAGATGAGCATCAATTGGATTTGGGAAAGAAATGACTCTTGATGTTCATGATTAGAATGTAAAACTTCATTTTTCCATTTAGGAAAAGCATCAATTGAGTATTTAATGTTAGATTGCTTGATATCCCAGCACAAAGTATCTAAAAATTGAAAACTGAAAACATAAAAGAAATCTAAAATCAATTCGTAGTTTACACTGGAGTTACAATTATTGTTACAGCGCAATTGGGATTGATTTAAAACAATTTCCTTTTCACAAGGGTTGGATTTTGAATGAATAACAACTTGCGAATTAGAAAGAGAATTATGACTATGAATAGGAATGAGAGCTTGATCATCATATAAATCATAGATTGGAATGGTTTCTTGAATGTTGAAATCATCAATATCATTAGTTGTTTGAAAATGAGAACCTTTTGAAACAATTTTGAATTAAAGTTTTCTTCATTTTCATCTGTGATCCAACTTTGATCATGAGGATTTAATCATCAAGAAGACAAATCAACATCCTCAATGTCAAAGTAATTATCATAAATGACTTTATCACATTCATTAGAATTCTCTTTGATCTTATCTAGTACATCATAACAAGTAGAAATATGAAGCACATGTTCATTAATACGAGAAGAATGATCAATAATCAATTCTATATTTTGATAAAATCTAATTGGAAATTCATTAAGATAAACCTCCTTATTTTCTGAAATGTCATTAATTTTAAGAGGGGATGATTTCTATCAGTAAAAGCATCAGGATAAAGTGAAAAATAAGAATCATAAATGGATTTTAAAATGTCTCTATTTGAGAATTCTTGCAAATTTTCTTCATCACAAATTCCAGATTTGAGATCATTTACTTGGTTAATTGTGTTTTCTTGAAGAATGTTGCTTATATCTTCTTGTGGTTTATTTGTGAAATTTTGCAATCTTTGAAATTGTGGTTTATGAACATGATTATCATGAGAGGTTTGCACTAAATTTAAGAATTTATCATACATGGTTGAAGACACTTCATCATGTTTTGTATGTACCTCTATGTTGGAATTCTCAATTGTGTTAATAGAATTTGAAGGGGATTGATCAAAGCTTGTAATAATTCCACATCGATAAATGGGAGGAAGAGAACAGATATGTTTAAATCAATCTAATAATTCTTCTTCTGAAGGTTTATCTTCAATTTTAAATTTCAAACAATTTAAATGAAATTGAATGGTAAAATCAATCACTCAAATCTTCGTAAATCTTCACTTTCATCACATACCTTTTCATAGTAATAACCATCAAATTTACAAAGGAACGTTGTAACAAATTGATCCCAATTGTGAATTGAGACAACTGGAAGTGATTGACACCAACTTCTGCCTTTTGCCAAGAATTTAAGAGTAAAACTCCTACATAAATACCTTCGTCAATTCCTTGAAAAGGCGATTTTGAAAATTTTTGAATGAATTGTACAACATGGTTAAATGAAAAAGTATTTTTCTTACCATTAAAATTTACCCAAGACAAAAGTCTTACCACTTCTGGTGGAGTATTGGAAGATGCACTTCCAGAAATACAACTCCAAAATGGAAGTTTAGGAGGAGCCATTGTGAAAAATGAAAATGTTAGAAAACAAAGACTCCAAAAGAAAACAAGTTTCAAGCCAGGCCCTCCTTCTAGCACCAAAATGTTGATGCCTCAAAATTCACTGTACCAACATGAGGGAAAACCACCTGGTCCGGACCTTAAAGCATCTCCTTTTCTGTTTGGGGTAGTGGCTCCGACTGGTTAAATTAGGTCCAGTTACCTTTTCCCAATCGCTATCAGCTTTAAATCTACCTTTAATTACTAATAGCTAGGGACATCAGATCGATTCTTCTAGCTGATCAGGCAAGAAGAATGACCCTTAAGTTGTTTTTGTGGAACAACCAAACCAATCTAAAGCATTGCCTCAAAAAGAGGACTTTTACGGATATCATGTGCAAGATTTAACTAGTGTGCAATTATTCAAACCTATAATGCAAACATAATCTATTTTGGCCAAGGTAAGAATAGTCTTATTCTTAACCAAGAGAAAAACTATTAAGGAGAAAGGGAAGAGAATATTTTTGGATTTGGATTTAAAATATTTGCAAGATACTAAAATAGTTCAATGTCTTACAAATGATGAAGACAAATACGCAATGAAAATATGTTAACAAATAGTTGTATAAAATATTTTATGCATATATCCAAATTCTTAACTTAGCATGAATTCATTATGTGATTTATATCGAGTGAGGGAAATAGTTCTCCAAACTCAAGATAAGTTAATTCAAGACAGATTTGTAAACAATTAATAAATAGTTATTTATTGTTATAAATAAATCTCCATGAATTCTCCATAATATTGTTTAAACCATTGAGATTCCTGCAAAGATAACTTCACAAAAAAAAAAAAATTAGCATAAATTGTTATGAAACCAACTCACAAAAAGATAGAAAAGATAGATCAATGCCTTAGAATTCAGCCTCTTTGAGGGGGCAGCCTCCTTTACATTACACAAATGAAAAATTCTTGGATGATTCAAATGACAAAACCTCCTTTCAATATATAGGAGTCTAAGGGGTCACAATATAACCCAGGCCGACCTAACAATAATAATATAAAGGCACAAAATAATAATAGTGGGATTCTATAGGGCACAATAATAACAATATGAGGACAATAGGGGCACAACAATAACAATAAGGGATACAACAACAATAGTAATGGGGGAATTACTAGTATTATAGGGACCTAACATGCCCCTCTCCTTCAAAAAAGTGTTGTCCTCAACGCTTGAGTAGCTGTATAAAATTCTCATCCTCTCATGTGGAATCTTCAATGGGTAAGTTCTTCAACTTGATGAGATACTCTGAAATTAATCGATTTCGTAGCTGTTGAGTTCTTGTTTCTTTGATTGCTTCAAATTCCAATATGATTTTTCCTTTCTCAGCAAGTTCTGGAAATATTGTTTGAAATGGAAACTTGTCACCTATAACCTTCTTTAAGCATGAAACATGGAAAATTGGGTGCACTCAGGAAGCTCCAATTTGTATGTCATAGTACCTATCTTTTGCAATGCCTTGTACAGACCATAATACTTTGGTGATAATTTATTATCCTTCTTAGCTTGCTTGAGGGACATTTGTTTATATGGTTGTAGCCGTAGGAATACCCAATCACCTACATCAAAACTTCTTTCGTTGCGATGTTGATCTGCCTGTTATTTCATTCTATTCCGCGCCAAGGTGAGGTTATCCTTTAAGAGTTGGAGAACTTGTTGTTGATGCTAGATGTGATCTTCAACTGCTTGAACCTTAGAATTTTCTCTTAAATATGATGTGATGGATGGTGGATGATATCCATAAAGTGCATAAATGGGGTCATTTTTGTTGCAGTATGGAAGGAAGTGTTATGCCCATCAGATTGAGGATGATAAGATGAGCTATGAGCTAACTGAGTACCAAGTCAAGAAAATAATTTTGTCCAAAAATTTCCAGTGAAAATGGTATCTCTGTCGCTTACAATAATCTTTGGGTTTCCATGTATATTTTGAATTGTTTCCATAAATGCAGTAGAAACTGTACTCGCTTTAAATGGATGAGAAAATGCACAAAAGTGTGCATACTTGGTAAATCTGTCAACTACCACCGTGATAACACTCTTTCCTTCGGACTTGAGTAAACCTGTGATAAAATCCATTAAAACCTCCTCCCAACGTTGGCTTGGAATGGATAAAGGTTGTAATAGTCCTGGGGTCTTAATTGTTTCAACTTTATTTTTTTGTAAAACCAAACATTCCACCACAAACTTTTGAATATCTGAATTAAGGCCATCCCAAAAAAAATCCTTCCTAACCCTGTGGTAGGTTTTTAGAAATCCTGAGTGCCCTCCTAAGGGAGAGGTGTGCAACTCCCTAAGAATATTTTGTTTGAGTTGGGAATTCTTACATAGGTATAGCTGATCCTTGTACCATAACGAATCATTTTTCCAGCTAAATGTATCAGATGTACTGGGATTTTGCTGTATCTTTTGAATGAGTGCCCACAGTTCCTCTTCATTCTTCCATTCATCTGTTGCTTCATTTATCCAATATGGTTGGATAATATAAATGGCGCAAATAAATGGTTCCACATCCTCATCCTTTCTTGAGAGTGCATCTGCCACAACATTTTACTTCCCTTTTTCGTAGATGATTTCAAAGTCATAACCGAACATCTTTGTGACCCATTTTTGTTGCTACTCTGAAGATAATATTTGTTCTAAAAAGTATTTAAGACTATCATGATCTATTTTTACCTTGAAGTGTCTTCCCATTAGGTAGGGTTTCCATTTCTTAAGTGCATGTGGTATTGCCAACATTTCCTTCTCATAAATAGCTATGTGTAAATACTTTCCTTTGATTGGACGACTTTCGAAAGTAATGGTTCTTTCTTCTTACATTAAAATAGCACCAATTCCATTTCTTGAGGCATCACATTCCATAATAAATGTTTTTGTGAAGTCTGGTATAGCTAAGACTGGTGCTTGGCACACTGCCTCTTTAAGATGTTCAAAGGCCTTCGTTTCTTCTGAAGTCAATGAAAATGCATCTTTCTTCAATAATGTTGTTAGAGGTGTTGCTATTCTCCCATAATTTTTAACAAACTTGCGATAATACTGTGTCAACCCGAGAAATCCTCATAGATGTTGTATGGATCTGGGGATTTTCCATTCCTTAATGGTTTTAATTTTGCTAGACCTTAACACCTTCATGAGATACAATATGACCCAGATATTCCACCTCTTGTACTCCAAAGAAACTTTTGGAGACGTTTTCATATAATTTTTTCTCCTCTAATAGTTTGAGCACCATGTCAACATTTTGGACATGATCCTTCCAAGACTTGTTGTCGATTAGTATATCATCAAAAAATACTAACACAATTTTTCTACGAAAGGCTTTGAAAATGGAATTCTTCAAACCTTGAAATGTAGAATGTGCATTAGTAAGGCCAAAAGGCATGACCAAAAACTCATAATGACCCTCATGAGTTCTAAATGTTGTTTTTGGAATGTCTTAAGTCTTCATTCTGATTTGATGATATCCTGAACAAAGATCCAACTTGGTGAAGTAATTTGATCCATGCAATTCATCCAATAATTCATCAATGACAGGAATGGAAAATTTATCTTTAATAGTGAGCTTGTTGAGATCCCTATAATCTGGACACATGCGCCATGATCCATCCTTCTTGTGAACCAATACTACTGGAGCAGAGAAAGAAATTTGACTAGGTTGAATTATACCAGCCTCTAGCATTTCTACAACCATACGTTCAATTTCACTCTTTTGGACATAAGGATATCTGTAAGGCCTGATGTTTGGAGGAACACTTCCTAGAACCAAATTAATAGCATGATCATGATCACGAATAGGTGGGAGGCCTTTGGGAGTCTCAAATACCTTGGAATGATTGTCCAAGACTTTTTGGAGATCTGGAGAAATAGATGAGTTCGATGTGGGAACCTCTAGTGAACATAGTTGTGCAATTGTGCCTCATTGTTCTTTATTTAGAAGCTTTTCATTTCGTTAGAGATGATTATATTTCCTGGTTTCCCTGTTATACTCCTTAATTGAACTTCCTTTCCTTCTGAAGAGAATTTCATGAAAAGTTCTTGAAAATTAAAAGCTATTGTGCCCAAGGATTATAGCCATTGGACTCCTAGTACAACATCAGCACCACCCATTGGAATGGAAAGATTTGGGCTATTCAATACATATTCTCCCATGGATAGCTTGATATTATGCCACTTTCCTAAGAAATTTATGGTTCCTCCACTTGCAACCATCACTTGACACTTTGGTGCTGGATATAGGAAGAAATTCAATTCCTTGGCTATCTTATAATGAATAAAATTATGGGTACTTCCCGAATCAATCAACACTATTACCTTTTTATTCTTGATATGCCCTTCTATCTTGATAGTTTGAGGAGTGGTAATTCTAGCCAATGCATTACAAGATATGGTCAGATTCATTTCTTCTTTTTCTAAGGTTTGTTCCTAGTGTATATCCTCTTCTTTTGACGTTTCTTGTTCCTTTTCTTCCTCCTCTTCACAATCTATGTAAAATAATTTCTTCTCAGCACACTTATGACCTTTAGTGTATTTTCTATCATAACTCTAACAAAGCCCGTTTGCTCTTTCTTCTTCCAATTGTTTTGGTGTCAACCTTGTAGGTTGTGGATGGATAGGGGAAGCAACGCTTCCATCTTTATGATTGTTAATGGTAGGCTTCCTTGTTGCCATAATTTTGCTTTCCATTTTTCTTGCCAACCTGAATGCCTTCTCCAATGAATCTTGTTCCCAAAGGTGAACCTCATGTTGGATGTTATCTTTTAAAGTCCCTATGAACACATCAATCCTATGCTCCTCTGGAATATCTTTTACCCTTATATTCAGTTTTTGGAAGTCCTCAATGTGCTCCATCATTGAACCCTTTGGTTTGAGATTTATTAATTAGCTAAAAAAAGTGTTTCTTTTTGTATCCTCATAATGTGTTATCATTTCATCCATGAAAATAGCCCAAGTGACAATTTGTTTACGAGAGCAAAGGCATCGATACCATACAAACTAATTTGGTTCCAAATATAAAGTTGGAATGTGTACATTTTGTGTGTTTTTCACATCATGGAGATCAAAAATTGCTCCATTTGTAGTATCCATGTTCTGGGATCCTTGCCATCAAACTTCCTCATATCGATCTTTGGAACATGGTGGTTCTTCGATCCAATGTTAGAGTCTATGAAATAATGATTAACATTTATTTTGTTCTCATCATGAGTTTCCTTTACTACCCTTTCACCATTAGTAAGAATTTCTTGTAGAAATTTTGTCAAATATATCTTCAAATCTGTCTTCAAATCTTCCATGTCTTTCTTTAAATCATCCATCTTAGCTTCCATGTCATCCATCTTAGCTTCCACGCCGTCCATCTTAGCTTCCACGTCATTCATCTTAGCTTCTACGCCTTTGTTCAAACCATCCATCTTAGCTTCCATGCCATACATCTTAGCTTCTATGTCTTTATTTAAACCATTCATCTTAGCTTCTGTTACTTTTTGTGCGAGTGAAATTTCTTGCACTTGGTCTCATAGTTTGATATATCATGTTGCATTTCTTCCTCTTCTTCATGAGTCATGCTAGAGCTTTCAGTTTGCTTACTACATGTTTCCATTTTATTTCTTTGGGGCATCAATTAATGCTAATAATTCTTCGCTATTGCCTTTGAATTCCTTCAAACTATATTTTCAAACCAATCTTATGCAAAATTTTAAAAACTACACACCTTTTTTTCACTTTGTAAAAGCTCGATATTGAATCTATTGTATCTTTGTAACTTCGAATCTCGAATATCTGAAATCACATCCTACAGTAGCCCTTTGATTCCTATTTCTAACCCCCCAAGTCTGATCAAGATTGGATTCTCCAAGGAAGAGTTATGCCAAATCTCTCATGGTGACCTGATTATAGACTAGTTCAGTAGAGAGAATTTGTACGGAGTGCCACGTGTCAATTTTTGAACCTTAGTACATAAAATGGATATATAGAAAACTAGAGGCCGTCCTCTTTCTTAAAATTCTTATGAAATTTAAATCTGATTCTCAGAACAAAAGTTATGATGATTTGCCCCAGGTCACCTATTTGGAATGTAATTTGGGAGTCTGCAAAAACCCTAACTTCCTCAGATCATATCTCTGAAAATATAGCGAGACAAGATCTGAAATTCGGACCCGAACTTTAGAACGAGTTCAGCTCAAATCAGTTTTTGTTTTAGCTTCTACAATGTCTCAGAATAAAAGTTATAGTGAAGATTCCACGATGACCTGTTTGGAGCAGTGAAACCCTAGAATCCAAAGCTCTGATACCAAATGTTATGATACCAGCTCACGAAAAGATAGAAAAGATAGATCAACGCCTTATAATTCAGCCTCTTCAAGGGGGAAACCTCATTTACATTACACAAATGAACAATTCTTGGATGATTCAAATGACAAAACCTCCTTTCTATATATAGGAGTCTAAGGGGTCACAATATAGCCAAAACCAACCTAACAATAATAATATAAAGGCACAAAATAACAATAGTGGGATTCTATGGAGCACAATAATAACGATATGGGGACAATAGGGGCACAACAATAACAATAAGGGATACAATGACAATAGTAATGGGGGAATCAATAGTATTATAGGGACTTAACAAAATCCAGTAAGATTAACAAAAGTGCTAACAATACTCATTCATACCAATTGTACTAATTAAAAACAGATTAAGTAAAACAAATAATAAATCTGTAAAACGATTACAATAGCGCAATTGAAAAACAAACTTATCATTTATTGACATTTCTTTTACATTCCTTGATGCCTAGAATTTGTTTTAAGAGAAAACTTCTACAATAGTGTAAGAAAATGTCCCCCGTAAATAATCTTTGATTCTCACCTATTCTTTAGGGATCTCCTCATTCCTCCCCCTTTTATTCATCTCAAAGCTCTCCATATGTGCAAAAGTACTACTATTTGAAGCCTCTTTAAGTAAAAGAAAAATAATTCAGATCCTATCATTCTATGAAAAAGACTAAAAGTATTTTTATAACAAGTTGAAAATGCAGAAAATAGAACATTGTGCTCAGTGTTGGGGAAGTTTATCAAATCCCTTACAATAATGCAAAAAATCGAAACAATATCCATCTCTAGGGAATATGTTGTCTCTTTGCCTTTGTAGTTTTATTCCAAACTATCCTAACGTTGGTTGATTTCTTGAAACCATTCTCTTTTTTTAGCACAATTGTCCTTCCCCTTGTTTTTGTGAAAATGAGAAAACAGTGAATCGATAAAAAAATCAAATATATTTCGAACAGTAGAAAATAAATTAATCAGCTGTGTTTTGATAAACATGAGACATCTAGGATTTTTTTAAATCACAATCGCATTTGGGATAGGGCCAATTTAAACAAATTGCAATTTCTTTAAATCTTTTTTAAATCACAATTGCATTTGGGATAGGGTCTTTCTATTACATCTCAGCCTCACTCGGGATAGGGTCATTTCAAAATAAATTGAAATCGCATTTCAGAGAAGGTATTTTGGCAAAAGTCCCATGACTTTTACGATTTTGATATCGTAGTCACAATGAAGTGGGATGGGCCAAATGCATCAAGAGTGATGGAGCAGTGAATAACAAGCAGTGCTCTAAATATTTGCAATTGCAATGTCCCAGGGGTGACATGGCAGGTGACATGGTAGGTGACATCATGGATGACATCACAAATGACATAACATCGGACTACGTGGCGGAGGAATGAGTTCCATCACATATTGCAATCGACTTTGACAAGGGCCTTTGGAATGGGCGGCATGGCTAATAGAACTGTGATAGCTGTAGATGCAGGGTTTTATGAATTATGGTTGATGACCTCATCAGGTCCGGGCCATATATTGCAAAGGGGATGAGGCCACGGGAATTTGTTTATTGGTTTTGCGATCTCTGCGGATGCGATATTTTTATGAAGTGGAGTTTACGATCCTGTTATCAAGAAGCACACTATAAGTGGTGGCATAAAGGATGTTCGATTGCGATGGCCCGAGTGTGATGTAGGAATGACATCATGAGTCATGTAATGGTGATGTCATGTAGCGACGTGGAGGGTGATGTGGCAAGTGATGTGGATGATGACATCACGTATGACTTCATGGACTACGTGGCAAAGAAATGGATCCCACCAGAGCTTTTATCACAGATCACAATCGTTGACATAGAGGAATATGGGATTAAGCCTGTGGATTATACGATGTGATGGACGTGATGATTTATACAATGGAATTTATTATCCGTTAGGGTTCAGCTTATCGTAATCACAATGGAGTCAAGGCCTTCAGGACTTAGGCTGCAGATATTGCAATCTGAAGATGCGATGGCTTATAGAATTGCGTTAACACCACCATCGGGTCCATTCTTAAAATCACAATCGCAATGGAGTTACCGGAGGGGTCTAAACTCAAGCCTGCATATGATGGATGCGATATTTTATGAATTACAATTGATTATCATGTCGAGTCTAGGTCGTATCGTATATCATTCGCTGATGCGGAGTGATAATGGGATCAAACTCGTGGATTTTACGAGGTGATGGACGTGACAGATTATAAAATGGAGTTAATATTTTTGTCAGCTATGGCATATTGCAAACGGCTTGGTGTCAAGTCTAGTACTTAAGCTTTGGATGTTGCAATCTTCTCGACACGATGGTTTATATATTATCATTGATGTTCTCGTCAAGTTGGAGCCATATATTGCAATAACAAATGGCTAGGTCTCTGGGGCTTTTAACCATGATTCTATGCAATTTGCGATGTGGGGGGTATTGTTCGGGTTTTAGTTCTGAAAGTTGGGAAAATAAAACTCCGATTTATTATTTCTTATTTTAAATAACTCATATGTGTTTAATAATTCAAGGCTTTTAAAGCCTAAGTATGATCTTGGTTTTGGGGGATATTAAAATTTCCTTTTTTTATGAAATAAATTAAGATTGTTTTATTCAATACAAAAAAAAAAAAAAAAAATAAAAAATAAAAAAAAATAAAAAAAAAAAAAAAATTATTTTGTGTTATAAAAATTTAAAAAGGGTCCCCTAATTTTATATATAATATATTTCATATATATATATATATATATATATATATATATATATATATATATATATATATATAAATTGTGGGTTTTTGAACAACACAACACTTGGCAATCCACTTGCCTCTTTTGCCTTCACTATCACCTTGCACAAGGATATCTTTCACAACAGTTGTAGGAACATAAGTTATTATATTTGACTGCAAAACATAAATTCGGAAAGCCTTCAGGGCTTTGACCAAGGCATAGGCTTGTTTCTCTAAAATATTGTATTTTAGCTCAACATATCGTAATACCTGGATGAAAAATTAAATTGGTTTCTCTGGTCCTTCATTATTTTTTTGCAATAAAATATCTACCATTTTGTAAGGAGAAGAAAAAGAAAAAATGAAAAATGGATTTTGATAATCTGGGCTAGCTAAGACTAGGGCCTCTATAAAAGCATTTTTAATTTTGGAGAAGGATCCCTCGGCTTCTATAGTCCACTTTACTTCCTTGTCCTTGTTCAACATTTATGTGACCTCTTTGACAATTTCAACATAATTGGGTATAAACCTTCTCAAAAAGTTGATTATGCCCAAGAAGACCTGAATTTCTTTCCTATTCCCTAGTAATGGAATAATTTTAACGGATTCCACCCTTTTGGGATCAATCTTTACCCTTTCCTTTGCCACAATGTGGCCCAATAGCTTTCCCTCACTTAAAGCGAACTGATATTTCTTGGGGTTTAAGGACAAACCATACTTTCTGCATTTCTCAAAAGTAAGCTACAAATGTTTAATGTTCTCTTCATCTACTTTTTAGAAGACTGTGATGTCATCCAAGTAAATCACTACAAACTTATCTTGTTCTACAACAAATGTTATATCCACATCCCTTTGAAAAGTAGCTCCCGCATTTATGAGGCCAAAAGGCATTCTGACATACATAAACGTTCCCCAAGGCATACTAAAAGTTGTTTTTTTTTATCCTCAGGGTGTACATCGACTTTGTCATATCCTGAGTATCCATCCAGCATGAAAATTTAGGAAAGCCCTACTACTTTTTGCATAATGTAGGCCATTTTAGGAAGAGGGTAATTATCTTTCAGTGAGGCCTCATTCAAATTTATGAAATCAACACATAGCCTTATTTCTCCATTCTTCTTCTTAGAAGGGATTAAATTTTCTACCAAATCTGAGTAACTCAAAGGCACAATAATTTTAGCCTGCACTAAAATTTTCACCTCTTTTTCAATTGATGGAAGTAACAGAGAGTTAATTTGCTTGAGCTTTTGTTTATACGACTTCACTCCCATTTTTAAAGGAATTTTGTGCTTAATAACATTGGTGTCAAAAGTTTTCAAATCATCATATGACCAAGCAAGCACATCCATATATTTATTAAAAAGGTCCAGGTACCTTCTTTTTGTATTCTTTAGGAACTACAGGTTCACTGCTAATATTATAGTCCTCCACCTTCTCCTCAAGCTCTTATTTTGTTGGCTTGGCAGCCACATCTTTTGGGTTAAACAACCTTTCCAATGGGACCAATCCACGGGGGATGGTATTATCCTTTAATTATAAGATTGTGTGCCCAACAATGGTTACCTCCCAGTCAGCTTGGTGTTCATTTGTCATCTTCTAATCCTCTTGGTCGTTCACTGAGTTTGAAAAATCTCCAATAACCTCCATGAAATGTTTGATGTGTTCCTCATATTCAAACACATGCAAGTACTTCACATTGCCCGTACTAAAGGTTTGTACCTGAACTCTACTTCATATCTGAGAAAGGGGCTTTGAGGAGGCTTAAAATTTCTAGCAGTAATTGCCAAAGAGTTAGCCATTCAATTTATTTTGTCTAGGAAAAAAATGAATATTTAAGGCTAAGAAAACGTTTTCAATCATATCCCACACCTCATTTCAGTCAGCCTTCAGTCTTGGATGCTTGGGTTGACATTTATTTTTAATATTCTTTACCACCAGCTATGAGTCCCTAAATACTGCCAAGCACCCAATGTTGATGTTTTTGGCAGCTTGCAGTCCTAACAAAAAAGCTTCATATTCAACAAAATTATTGGTAGCTTCAAACTCTAGCTTGAAAGAGAAATGGAAAGGCTACCTTCTGGAGGTATAAACAACACACCTGCCCCATTCCCTTCTCTGGAATAATCACCATCAAAATATAATTTCCATATTATGTTACACTCCAATGATTGTTTACTCAGCTAGACCAAACATTCCACCTGTGTTTCATCCAATATTTGATCATCATCTTTTATTAATAGTGAGCAAGAAATTCCTTCTCTTTACAATACAGAGGAGAATTATTTGAACAATTGACCTTTGTAAATATCTTCACGAATGTATATTCTCTGTATAATCAATGTTCATCTTCACCGAGCATAGGAATGGTAGCATATGGAAAATACAGCTTGATTGATTCTCCAATTCTTGATCCCCGTGACCTGGAAAAATCACACCAAACTTTGCAGGGATGTCAACAACTACAATGTCCATTACTACACTTTTTACGGGGATTTGATCCATATTGACCATTAAGTATTTAATCATCCATAGACACTTTACCCTCTTGGAGTCAAAGGAGTACATATCTTTGTATGATTTTTTATTTGCAGTCCTAATTGTTCCATGACAAACAATGGCATCAAGTTATGAGACACTCCTTAATCAGGCATACAATTATGCAGTAGGAGATCATGAATCACCAAGGTGACATAGAAAGGGGTAGTGGAAGAATCATGCTCCTCAACATGGGGTCCAAACACAACCATGGGCCTCTCTTCTTGAAGGTTAAGGCTATCTTGCAGTGGGGCTATGGTGGGTGGACACATGAACTGAGATACTTGAGCTTTATAATTATGTTTTTTCAACAATTTAGTTAAAGGAACAAATATTTTGACCTTTTCCAATTCTTTTTTAAGATTGAAAACAGAGGGGTTCCTATTAGTTTTGACAATCTCAGTAGGTTCTTTGTCCTCATTACAAACTGGCTTTACTTGTGGTGGAAAATGCTCTGCTTTGGGGACTTCAGGATTATTAAGAATAGGATTGGAGGACTCCTTTTTGTTTGGTGGGACCTAGTCAAGAGGCTTCTTCCCTTTATTTGTTGACTTAGGAGGACTTGGGTGAAGAGGTTCCTCATTTTGATCTTGCATCCTAGACCTCTTCCCAGATGACCTAAGATCATATTTTCTATGTAACTAAGCTTGCATGAAATTAACAAACTGTCTACAATAATTATCAATCTCACCATCATCCAGTGGGGCATCCAGGTCATCCCCTTCTTCTTCATGTGCTTCTATCTCATTTTATTCCTTGAAAAGAGAAGAAAATTTGTTTTCTTGAACCTCTATAGTCTCTTTAACGTTCTCCTTGAGGTCATCTCCTAGATACAAAGTGGGTTGAATATGGTCCTATTTATCCTTTCTCTCCCTTTGCAAAAGCTTCAAGGGTGGCCTCCTATATTGGGAGTTACAATTTCGGTTAGGAGTTGGTTGATTTTGTCGAGGAGGTTTTTTTCCCCACTCCATTTTTACAAGATTATTAGACAAATTCCTTGTCATCTTGCTCATCTCCTCTAGTTTTTTCTCTTGGGTTTCCTTTCCATGGCCTGAAGAGCTGGCTACTTCCTTTCTTCTCTTCCTATTTCCATACTCAATTTTTCCTTCCACTTCCCAGTGGAGGTGCAATTTTCTTCAACTTCCATGGAATCTATTTGAATCTAGTCCAGGGTAAGGGACTTCCTTTCCCTAAGGGTAAACTCAATTTTTTGTTTAAAGGCTCCAACAAAAACCACTTTGGCAACAACCTATGGAAGTTTAATTTTAGAAGGAAGGCTATTATATAACTTATTAAATCTCTTTATAAATTCATAAACATCTTCATTTTGTTTTTTCTACATTGCATTAAATTATGTGAGGATGTACCCATGGTCCCTTTCTCTCCCCACTTTTGCAGAAAAGAGTTTTCCATCTCCTCCCAGGTAGTGATTGAAGAATTTGGTAGAGATTTATATAATTTCCTAGCCTCCCCATCCAGATAATGAACAAAGAGTCTTAACACTACATCTAGATGTTCTACATTCAGGTTTTTGGAAAATGCATAGAATATTTCTGTTAGCCTTTGAGCTGAGATATCATCCTCTCTAGAGAATCTTGGTAGGAGTTTAATACAATATTGTGGCATCCCATTCAGGGGATGTTGCAAGTCGAGTGGAGCATATTTATTTAGGAGAAACCTAGGGACAACCATGTTTTGCAAGGGAGGTGGTAGAGGGTTTATTACAAGACCTTGTTGAGAAGTTGTATGAATTGTAGCTAGCTAGAGCTGAGATGGGAAGCTAGTGATTCTTTGAGTTGGACTATTTATGAGGATATCCTTGAATTGTTTGGGTTCTAGGAAGGTATGAAAAATAAAGGGAGGTGAACTGACATAAACTTCTTTGATTTTGACTTTTGAGGAAAATGAGCTAAACATCGTACATCGTTCTTTGGAGTATTTAAAGGCTTTGGAAGAAGGCTCAGAGTAGTTTATCACAACCTTATGAGAGTTGGAGGTTGACACTTCAAGAAAGAAGATCATAGGCTCTAGAGTGATAGGATTTATTTCTTTCCAAACCCTCCTGGATCTGATTTTATGAGGTTCAAATATAGGAGGAGTTTTGTGTTGTGAAGTGCCAGAGCAAGTATGGGGCCTTTTGAAAGCCGGGATGATAAAAATAAGATTTAAATGGTGGAGTCACTAAGGTGATAGATCTTCAACCCACACCCATTTCTTCTCACCTAACCAAAGGGTGTACAAGTGTGGTACCCAGGGAAAATATTATGATTTGTTTCCTGACAACAGTGCCAGAAGATGTTGTAGCTCCTACAGACAACCCATGGGTTCAGGAGAGACCAATGCCTATGACATCTTGATGAGTGTTTGAAGGATTTGTTGGAATTTTTCACTTACACTAAATATCAAACATATTTTAAAACATAATCAGTTCATAATCTTCTTTAAGAAGAGAAATACAAATATGAAATCAAAGTAAATATCATAGAAGAATTAAGGTCCAGCTAAGGTGAGAAACATTACTTGAGCATGTAGTTCACCAACGATTGTAGCATATTGACGAGAACAATTATAAAGAAATGAAACCAAGCACATAGGGCTTAGTTCACAATCTCGTGCATCAGAATTCAGCATGAAATAGATGAAAATAACGCTAAATGATATGCTAGATGACATGGAGCGCATATTAAGGATGTTAAATTTTACTAGTCATAGGCATCTTAGATCAGCATTAAACATATATGAATCTATGATTTCATAAAAAAACACATCCAGAAACTACTATTGCATGTAATCTAAAAAGAAGAATGAAGATAATGGAATAAACACAAAGGAGAATATATACTACAGTCTCATGTGAGCAAGAATCACCAAACAATTTCATTCAGAGCCCTTCATAATTCATTATAAACTATTATTATAGGGCCTCAGGACAAGAGACCCTTACAAAATATTCTTTCTTGACATTCCAGTGATTCATCATAAAAAAAATATGTGAGTGTGCTAGTAACACAACTACACTGACGAAATCCTAACTAACTAGAGTTCGTTTCTTGAAAATAAAAATATTTATATAAAACATCGAACAATAAGATGTCATGATTGACATGATTACAAATATCGCCAGTCGTGGTACATCAGTTCAGGAGGAAGAGTAGTTGGATCAATGCTTTAGATTAGTGGAGGGTTGATGGACTGGTCACATCTATGCCATAGTGTTGGACTTGATAGAGGAGCACGAAATAACACCTGATAAGAAATATTAAGATTTGTAAGTCCTACGTAGTTCATCCTGGGGAAAAAATAAAGTCTTCACCAACCCCAGCAGCTGGAAATATGTTCGTAAATAATTAACCACAATTTTACCTTCAAGGTAGTAGTCTTCTTGTGGGATGAATCAACCCAACTCCTAGTCTCTACCAGCATTGAACTATATTGATCCTGCGGGATTAGAACTCCTATGAGGTCCCAATAGCTGGGAAATCATGCTCGGACCCTCTGCTCGAATTTTGAATTAAAGTCAACTACATCCTTATGTACTATCTCCATGCATTCTTCATCTTTAGCTCAGGCCTCTTCTTTCTAGACTACTTTAGAGATCTCCATGATTGCAGAAACCCAATCCACCACATCTTTAGTCCTCAAAACACTGAGTGGCTTTTCATTAACATATTGGATGAATCTCTTAGTAGTATGAGCATTCTTTTCACACTCTTCCTTGGCAGATAAGATGAATAACTCATAGTATTTGATTACAATTTTTTGCTTAGCCATCAGAGTTATGTACTCATAGTTGTTTTTTATCTATGCTATCACTTCATCCCATATCAGTTGTTTATCCCAGAGGAGATACATGTTTCCTTTCAGTATTTCTTTGAGCTCAATGATCTCTTGATTAGCTTCCTATAAATTCTAGTTGATAAGTTCTGCATTTTTCTTTTTAGTCTCAAGTTGTTTCTCTTTTTGTGCAAGGGCTTGCTGGGAATTGTCTAAATCCATTTATACCTTCTTGAGTTCCCCTTCTGAGAGTTGTAGCTCGGTGAGGGTCTTAGGAAGATGTTCTCTAGGATTTTGATGATTCCATGGAATGAGCACTACACAAATGTTGGATTATATCTTCTATTGAAGCTCTACCTGTTGCTTGAGAGCCACCACCTCATTGTTCCTATCTATTATCTCTTTGGCCAAGATATCTTTCTCTTCCTCCACATGTGCTAGTTATTTGGACTTCACATGTTCACTAGCAGACATCTTTAGCTTATGCGTCAACCCCTTAATCTAAACTTGTGAACCCTTGAGAAGCGTATCGAAAGTGGATTTGTCTTCTAGGTTCACTCCTAGCTTCACAATTAGTCCCTTGAGGTTCTTGTTCTGCATATGCAAAGCTCTATAATTAGCTCTCTCTTGCTTCAACATTGTTACAACCTTCTCCAACAGCTTCTCGACTTTACTTATGGTCATGGAATTCTTATTTAACACACTGTATAGCGTTTCTCCCACCTACCTATGGAATTTGATCTTGTCGGGTAGAGGACACTTGTAAGGTCCAGAGACACATAAAAACATTTGAATTGTGAGCTTGATGGTATTGACTATGTCAAGAGGTGGTGCAGCAATAATTTTATCTGGTTCCTCTCCAGGTCCATAAAAGCCAGGAATTTGGCTTAATATGAGACTGAATGTGATGCCATTTGTTGTTTCATCTCTTCCCTAATCTTCTTATTTCTTTCTTCAAAATATTTCCCTACAGGCCAACTAGGCTTTGTCATAGTTGCACTCTTTGCAAAACTCAGAATGGCTACCTCTGAAGATGATGAGGTAGAAACTTGTAGTGGATCTTCTAAAGTCACCTGGAAGCCTGGATGGTCTGGTTTTATCTCCACCAACCTAATTTCAATTTCCTCTTCCTCTACTTCTTGGGTCTTGGATTTCTTGTTGATGTGAACACCATCCATCTCCACATCCTCAGTTTCATCCGTAATCCCTTTTTATGCCTTGTCTTTTGCTGCTCGAGTCTCAATCTCCATTTATGTGTTAATGGGCCATGAATCAAAGTTAGCCTTCCATTCAATCTTAGGCTAGATTCGTGATCATATTTGAAGCATTAATGTTTTTTCTCTTCTTTGAAATGACACCATGAGGGTCATAATTCAAAATATCCCCCATTTCAAAATTCATTTCTTTCAGTAACTCCTCAGTTTCCTGAAAGGCTTGTCTGGTGTTAATAATGAAAGGGCCTATAGGCTTACCCAACTTGAACATGGACCCCTCTTTAGTAGGGACACAATAGACTAGTTCCACATTTAGGCTCTGTCTAATAAACTCTAGGGAAAATATCCTCATTGGCATGAAAATAGGCAGACAATAAGGAGGAAGCTCACATCCATAAACCCTAATATTTGTATATTCCTCAAACAAATACTAGCCACCCACTGTGGTGTCGTTGATGAGTTGGAGGATCTCTTTTTGTGGGACAGGATCCTTGGGGGGGAGACATTATGAATGATTCTGGAAGCAATGGCCATGTAAGAGGATATAAATTGGGAGTATCCCTCATTGTTTGGTTTTTTCCTAACAACAACATCCCAATCAAAGACAAACTTCCTCTACTTGTTTGGGGCCATCATACTGAGACCTAGGCACTCAAATTCATCAATATGAGTGTATAGGAACAAGTAAACATTAGGTAATAGTATTTGAATAACGAGGTGGAAGAAAAGTGGTGCAAATGGAATTTGATGGACTCAGTTAGGAAAGAAGGTATATCAAATACATGGTCTTAGAAACCCTATGGTGGCTTTAGCCGCAATAGTGGCATCATCTTCTCCAAACATAAGGAAAACTAAGGTATATCATATACTTGGTCTCAGAAACCCTATAGTGGCTTTATATGCAATATTGGCATCATCTTCTCCAAACATAAGGGAAACTACAGTGAGGATGGGTTGCACTGCCTTTGTAAATGTATATATTTGGAAGGTTTTAGTAACAGGAAAGGATTGGTATCCAGGGGAAAGAATCATTTGCAAGAAGGCATGTTGTTCCCTAGCTGAGAGGGCAGCGTAACTGTGAAATAATTTGGTTTCAGTAAATTTATGGGGCTTAGGAGAAGTTGGGTATATCAAATCTTTCTGAATAAGCTCATGGGTCACCACCAAGATTTTGGCTCTAGTAGAAGATATGAAACAGTTTTTCTTCTCAACATATGATGTAACTAGCCAAGAAATAAATTCATGGAAATAATAAACAGAGGGCGCAATTTGATAATATAGCCCTGAATCAACTACTCAGAATGGGTTTTCTCCCGTGGCGTGATGGCCATACATGTCGAATCGGAGGTCTGATATGGGTAAGGATAGGGTGGGTCTGAAATCTATGCCTCTGTGTCCATCAGTAGCTCGATGTTGGAGGAGGGTTTAATTCCTGGGATTTGGGGGTCTTGGGATTAATTTCTTCATTTTTAACATAGATAGAAACAAGTTGCAGGTGGGGAGACTGGAAGGTTATCTGGTTGACCGGGTGAGAGCTAGAGAATGACGTTTGTGGGAGCCTTGGATCAATTGAGTGTCTGAATGTTGATGCAGACCAGCTCAGATGATAGGTGTGATTTGCAACAAGAAATGTGATTTAAATTCAAATGGTTGCATTGAGAAGGATTTTTATAGGCAGAGGGGAAATTTTCATCTAATGCCAGATGATCTCACATGGTGGACATGTGGTAGAGGATAATTGGCAAGGTGATAGGTGGACAATAGCATGGGGGACTTTATTGTTTACCTTCGGCGCTCGCTTGGTGACGATATCAGTGAGTCCATGGAAATGTGGGTGGTCCCCACCTTTCTCTAGTGGGTGAATGAACGGTGGGAAAGATCAAGCTGAGACCCCCTGGAATCAGTCTTGGTCGTCGATCGGAAAATTCTACCCCACTGACTTTTCCACTCCGGGGGGTAGCATCGGTTTATTTACCGTGCAAGTTACCCCCCCCCCCCCCCCAAAGTGTCTTCAGGGGCCTTTTGGGCAGATATGGATGAAAATTTTCCCTAAAACTTTCTCGAATGTTAACCAAAATGTCATTCATTTGTTATTTTCTTTTGTTGTGTTGTTGCGCCCACTTGGTGAAGGATTATATTGATGCAAACTCTAGCACTAGAGGCTCCTAGTGTACCACCATGGCTTAAAATTGCCCACATGGGAAATTCATCTATTTCTAAACCAGAGATGTTCAATGCATCCCTCTTAACACAAACATACAAAAGTAGGGTAGACAACAATAGTTAGGAGGTATGTGACCTTTGATTAAAATGTGGCTTATTCGAAATCTAAGGAAGTTTTTGTGGATTCTTATGAGGAAAAAGAACATGAAGCTTTAGAGGAAGAAGGTGGGTATGGTCCATAAAACCCTTTTGAGCATATCGTTAATCATCAAGAAGAGACAAAAGGCCAAGAAAAACAATGGACCTAGTTGTGGTTACTCAAATCAAGAAAATACCAACTTGGTTGAGATCCACTTTGCCGGAAGCCAAAGGACTTGCAACACCACATGGCACCTTCAGGAAAAATAAGAGACCAAAGAGGTATTGTGGTTATCCAACATTAATGACTAATATTATTGATTTTGACCCTTTCACTTATCAAGAAGTAGTTAGCCAACAAGTTTGGAAGGATGTGATGTTGGAAGAATACCAATCAATAATGAAGAATGATGTATGGGAGATTGTTTTGAGACGTAAAGGAAAGTCAGTGATAACCTCCAAATGGGTATACAATATGAAGCATGTAGTGGATGGTAGTATTAATAAATGCAAGGAAAGATTTGTGGCTAGAGGGTTCTCCTAGAAAGAAGGAGAAGACTATGATGAGACTTTTGCTTCAGTTACCAGATACATTAGCATTAGATCAATTATTTCTATTACTTATTCTATGGGTTGGAATTTACATCAAATGGATGTAAACATTGCTTTTATTATGTGTGTGATTGAGGAAGAAGTGTACTTAGAGCAACCTAGAGGTTTTGAGGTCCATGGAAGAGAGTCTCATGTTTGTAGATTGAAGAAAACATTGTATGGACTTAAGGAAGCACTGAGAGCCTGTATTACTTGACTTGACAGTTATCTGAAAAGACTACGATTCTCCAAGAGCAATGTCAATCAAGGCATGTACTTTAGGGTTGACAAGAATGAACTTGTGATTCTATTATTGTATGTTAATGACTTATTTTTGATAGGTTTGGAGCATCTAATTATTCAGTGCAAGAGGGAGCTAGCTTCTGAATTTGATAGAAGGATTTTGGGTTGATGTGTTACAATTTGGGTCTGAAAGCATGGTAGAAGCCCCATGAAATATTTCTTGGTCAAGGAGAATACATTATCAATATCCTGCAAAAGTTTGGAATGATGGATTGCAAGTTGATGTCAACTCCCATGCTTACAAATCTTAGAATGTTTAGAGACTTTGAGTTTAATTTGGTAGATCCATCCATGTACCAGAAGTTTATTGGCCCATTGATTTATTTGGTTAATATCAGTTTGAACATTTATTTTGGAGTGAACACACTAAGCCAATTCTAGGTGGAACTAAGACATGATCATTGGATTACGACAAAGCACATATTGAGGTACTTGCATGCTACAATTGATTTTGGTTTGAGATATTTATCAAAAAATGGTATACAATTGTAGGGCTATACAAATGTAGATTGGGAAAGTGTTTTGAAGACAGAAAGAGTACATCCAGAGATTGCTTTAGTTTAGGCTCTGCTATGATTTTATGGATGAGCAGAAATCAGACATTTTTCACACTCAGTATTGTTGAGGTGGAATATATTACAACTAGTTTGGCAAGTTGTGAAGAAGTGTGGCTTTGGAAGTTACTTGTGATGTTGTTTGATCATGTGCTTGAGTCGACCATGATATATTGTGATAATCGAAGTTGTGTGAAGCTGGTAGAGAATCCAATGTTCCATGATAGGTTGAATCACATCGAGATCAAGTACCACTTCATATAATACATGGTACACAAGGGAGAAGTGAAAATATAGTATGTCTCCACTAATGAGAATATTCTTGATATTCTTACAAAGCCTCTATCCCAAGCGAGGTTTGTATACTTCAGATACAAGCTTGGACTTGTGGAGAATTCCTTTCTTATTAAGAAGGATTGTTGATGAGATAACATCATGGGCTGACATTCTCCCTGTATCAAGTATTGTGAACCACATTAAGGTGATTATCCTAGTGTTAATTACTTTGACTCGAATTAGAGAGAATGGTTTGATAGGGGACTGACATTCTTCCTGTGTCATATATGACCCAAATTAGGAAGAATGGTCTTGAAGCATCATACTCACATAGAATCAAGCCCCAAATTACTCTGATAAGAGTGTGGCCTTTGGAATTCACCATCTGTATAGACATTGACCTGAATGATGTTGAACCAAGACTAGTTTGGATGTCATGTGTCAAGTATTAATCCAAATTATGGCGACTAGTTGATGCTAAATGATGTACCATGTTTCTAAAGTATTGACCCATATTATGGGGAGGATATACCGTAGGTATGAGGTACTAAACTAGATAATGGTATCATAATGATTTTATTGATTTACCATGTTTCAAATATGTTTGAACCAATTATGGCAAATTATTGATGTTATTGGTTTACCATGTGTCACAATTGTGACTCAATTATGGTGATGATTTGTTATAAAATTTTATTAAAGAAATTTTTCACAAGGAGAACTTTTATCTCATCATTATGAATACCTCCCTAGCTAAAAGAGAGTGTTGAATTTTGTAGCTATGCTCAGTCTTCATAATTTATATTTTAGCCCTTATAATGTATAAAGAGTTTGCAAGACATGTTCTTAATGTCATTTTGATTATTTATCCCTTGAAATAATTATTGTAAGGCATGTTCTTCATGTCGTATTTAAAATAGAAATTTTTTAAACTTTTATTTTTGAAATTTTGGCTCCTAAATAGTTAATTCGGCCCTCCCTCAAGTCAATTTAGCCCCAGTGAAGACACACACCCATTCGAGAACGTAGAACACTACACAAAGGCGTTCAACATCACACACAAGAGAAAGAAGTTTTTGGACATCCAAGAAAAGGAGAAGAAGGACAAGAAGGACGAAGATATAACTCTCTCTAGCTCACATTTCTCTCTCTAGACATCACACGTGTGATTTTTTGGGATGCGATTTCTGGAAAGGACAATATTTTCGACAATTGTAGGGCTAAAGTTGTAGGGTCGAAAGTCTAGGAAAAAGTTTGAAGGGAAAGAAATTGACTTGACTTGACTTGAGGGTTTTGGACCAATTTTCACCATATCTTATTGATCAATTATTTGATTAGTTGCATGAGATGTATCTCTTGTTAAACTGAAGAATTTCTTGAAGGAAAAGGTTGCTGGATTTTTCCCCCAATTTTGGGTGTGGAGACCGATTATCTTCCTGATTCATAGGTTTTAATTTAGTCATGGTTGGATTTCAGTCCCCAATAGGGGACTCCCCCCCCCCCCCCCCACTAGTTTCGTCGGGGCTGGAGGGTACGGTAGGCCTTAGCCACCCCCGACGGGGGATCAGGGGTAATGCCCACGAACCAAAAACTAGAGAAAATTTGCCTTGTAAAATATTGTAATTTCATAGTTAATATAGGTCATTCATTAGGTGGATGATTTTATGGTAGAAGTTATGTAAATTTAGGTTTTTCTCCTAGAATATAACCTTTGATTTATATGAGGGAATTGTATTGTGGCTGTGTATTATTATGTGTGAGAAAATGAGAGGAAATTGTGTGAGAACGAAGAGGACGTTACATTGGATTTACTGTAGGTTGTATCCATTCATTTTGTTGGATAATATAAAAGGAAGTACTAGTTATTTCTTTATGGACATAGCCCAAATTGGGTGAATCACATATATATGTATCTCTCTTGTTTTATTCTTTTTTGTGTTTTGTTACCACAATATTTTATGTGTTCCATTGATCTATTATTTAAGTTCTAACACCCAAGTGCGTTTTCCTAGGGTAAATATTGTGTTCTCTTTATGCATTGTGATCTATATTGTAATTATGGTTTATGGTTGAATTTATGAAGTGTAATTACTTAATGATAAACTGGAATTGTTAAAAAAATGATATATATAATTAGAATTCATTACTAATATTTCAGGTTGTATTGTGCTTGTATCTATTGCACTTGAAAAATAAAAAAAAAATTGTGCATAACCATGAATAAACCTCATATAGAACCTAGTGTGTCCCAATGTACTATGCAATTATAGAACTAAACTAGGAGGTGGAATATTTAAAATCACTGCAATATTTGTTGGATCCACAAACAATCCTTGCTTCCATATGATATGTCCTAGAAAAACCCCCATTAATGAACAAAAAATTCACTTCTTTAAATTTAAGGAAATCTAGAACTATATACACATATCTAACATAAGCCACAACACATCGATGTCTTTCTTCAGTAGACTCAAAACAGTCCAATCATCTAAATAAACCTCTAAATATTTATGTATGAAGTCCTTAAACACTACGACAACCACTCGAGAGAATTATATTAGAGAATTCTTCAACCCAAAAGGTATGGAAATGTATTGAAATGAACCCCACTCAATGGAAAATGTCATCTTGTGGCAATCCTCCTTGGAAATTTTAATCTGGTGATACCCTGAGAAACCATCTATAAAGAAGCCTCCTATCCACCGATATTTTCCAAAATCTCATCTATGAAAGGTGTAGGAAAAGGGTCATGCATAGAGGAATCATTCAACATTATCAAATCCATGCAAATATGAATCTCTCATATTTTATTATGTTATATGACTGTCGAACTAATCCACTCAGACTTCTTGACATGTTTTATTATGCCATCCTCCAAATTTTGTCAAGCTCTTCCTTGATCTTTTGCTTATATATCGGATTTAGTCAATATGGTCTCTATCATATTGTTTTGGCATCCAGTTTCATTGGAATCTTAATTTCCCCTACCTCGCCAATTGTGCCTTTTATTTTCGAGAAATAGTTGGGGAACAAATCCTGATATTCACATAGTTATATGTCTAACAATTTCCTCATCCCAATAATCACTAATTATTGTGAACTTCAATTTTTCCTCTATTCTTATAATCACCTTGCATGTCCTGATTGGCTTAATATAATCAGGCATAGTGCATTCCAACTATGTTCCAACTACCTCGTGTTATCCCTTAGACTCTGAAATGTTTAGATCCCTAGTATCCTCATCATCATCAAATTCTTCTTCCATAGTATACCACTCCACCAATTTCTTTGTAGTTTGACAATGTTGGTGAAACATTCAAAGTAGTACCTCCTTTTGTGCAATTCCTAGTCCATGTGCAAATATATTTTCTTTCAAGTTGTGCCATGCTTCATCTATTGACAAGTGATTGGCCTCAAACCCAAAAGATAGTAGGAATTTTTATGACATTGTTTTCTAATTTGTTGTACCCTATCATAAATCCAACTATGTATACCAATTTTCGGACACAATATCTAAAGTATGTACAAAATGATGGACCCACTCAATCTCCAAAATAATCTCTTCTCTCCATACTGCAATACAATTATCTAGGTGAGTAGTTGGATATTCTTTACCAGTATATCTTTCATTGCAATATCCAACATTGGAACCAAATCGATTCTACAACAAGTTCTTACACTACTACCAAGACTTTATATGCTCCCTATGTGTTTCCCACCTGTGCATTACAATGGATTTCAGGACGATGTCTAATTATAGCACCCTAAGATGATATGGAACTTGTGTCTCAAAACCATTAAAAATTTTTTTTACATCAGCTAGTCCATCAAATATAGGAGGTTTAGAAATCTCTGTTCCAATCCATTGCACTACGCAAGTTACAAGAACACATCTTCGTGTGGAAACCTCATGAAGGCACTACTACTAGTCCTCCAATGCCTTATCCAAGTCTGACGAACAAGAATTGATACTATTCGATTTTAGAGTTTCATCCAATGTAGGATTGACATAGTCATCATGTTGATTTGTTACATTGTAGATATTGTCGAGGCCCACTATTTTGATATCCTCTCACCGGTTCGACCTAGAATTCCCCCTCTTTAGTATCCAGGGTCATGACTACTTGGATATCTCGAGCTTCAAATATCATTTTTCTTTTCTTCAAATTGATAACAACATAATTATCAAGGGCCCAATTAATGCTAATAACCACTAGATAATGATTTGTATCATCCATGATCTCAATTACTTTGAAGTCATCCAAGCTCTCAACTATGTTGATGTTGACTTTGACATCTCCTAGTCTCCTGATAATGAATATCTTACATCGATTGGAAATTCATAGCAGAATTGGTGACCATACTAATTTTAGCTTACACATGAATTCCATATCTTCTTCATAAACATATTCATGTCAGAGCCTAGATCCAATATGATTTTATCCATGTCATAATATGAAACATACACATTAGATGAAATTTTTTGTTTGTGTTCTTCCTACGTGACACCTGCTTCACCTTTCTCTCGTGTACTTGCATGGGAACAACTTCCTTTTCCTATGTGCAGTAGTAACCTCTTCCTTGTGCACAGTGTTCAATCATTTTGTGTAGTTTCTCTAGTGTTTACTAATATTTCATTGTATCCAAACAACTCTTAAGAAAATTGTAAATGGGGCCTACTTCCCTTGGAGTCACTTCTAGTGGAATTTTGTCATAGATAGTTGGAAGTCGATCATAAACTCGTGCCCTTTGTGGCTACATTGTTAAACTCAACATACCCCATTAAGTTATAATATCCTTCCTTTCATCCTGATATGTTTACTTCTATCTAATAGGATCAAACTTCGGGGGAGGTTCTGTAACATTCTCAAACCATTGATGAGGTTTCTTAGGTGGATTCACATCCATACTTGTTCTTGTCCCTCCTCTCATTACTATGCATGCCTAAGGGTGATCGTGTCAAGCTTCATTTGTGACCATATGCACCTTCAACCCCCATTTCTCCCACCACTTCACTAATTGGTTTTTGACAGGGGGATATTCCCAGCTACAACGATTTGAGTATTGGTCTGATCAGGGTCCCAATTAGACCCCTTTTCGTTGAAATGGTTGTATACTCTCTAGAGCCAAGGATCGATTGCCTATTTAAATTAAAAATAAATTGAACTAATTCTTAAAATTAAACTATATTAGGGAAAATATATGACATAAGTCAATATTTACAAATAACTATAAAAAATATACAAACAGGTGTATGTGTGAATGGGCTTTGGATTGAAATATCCAAAAACAATGAGGGTGGGGAGATGGAGAATTCATTAAAACATCATTAAGAGAAAACATCATGTTAGCCTGAATTCAGATGGAATTTGTGTCCACCTAACCACACATAATAATTTTTTAAGGCTTTCTTTCAAACACTTGGCAATAATTAATATATCTCTCTCTCAATTCCACCTAACCACACATAATAATTTTTTAAGGCTTTCTTTCTCTCTCTCTCTCTCTCTCTCTCTCTCTCTCTCTCTCTCTCTCTCTCTCTCATTTGCATGCAATTGTACTGAAATAAATAAATGGAAAGGAAATCTATCTCGATAGTGAGAGGAAACTAACATACTATTGTTGGAATATAAGTATTCACCATCAAACATACAACATGAACAAATAACAGATTTGTTATATTTGAATAGTTTTTTATATAAAAATTATAAGATATTGTAACATATCACAAGAAATATTAACCAAAATATTATAATATTCACCAGAAATAAACATGTAGATAAGTTAGAGGATGAGTGTTAGAAACATCAATCAAATAAGTATCAAACGCATAACTCAAAAACACATTTAACTCTGAAATGTGGTCTTCAAAAAACCAAAAGTCAAAATATGATTATAAAATGTAAGTCTTGAGTTTGAATAGTTTTCCGACACTTAAACCAATGTAATGGGTCATATAAATAAGAAAAAATAACATAAGATAAGATTTTTCCTTAGCTAAATATAGAAAATCTTCCTAGATTTTCTCAACTAAATATATTCCTAAAATACAAATATTATCTAACCAATAAATTCATTCTTTGGATTGGGTAGATCATTTCAATATTCTTCTTGGATTTGAGAAGTAGAGGTTGTCTCTGTTGGCATCTTCTTCAGAGCATTCTTCTAGATATATGCACCCATACCAAATATTTCTTTGTAATCTATTGAAGATGAAGTGGTACAAAGTGATAAATATTGAATTGATAGGTGGACAACAAATTTTCAATGTACCTTTTCTTGCGGTTATATCTTGTTGAGAAATTAGAAATTAGTTTCATTTGTTCAATTGGAAGCTGCAGGAAATTCTAAAAACTATACTCATACCATGTACCAATTTCTTTAATTTTACTTTCATGTGTTTTTCTTTGATCTTCGACTACTTGTTGATTGAGTGTTAATGGAATTGGTTCTATAAGGGACTTTTGAATAGGCATATCGAACTCATTTGTTACATCTAAACCTTTGTCCTATATTGAGTCACAAAGTTGATTTCTTTACAATTTATCTCTTTGATTTAATGAAGCAACCATAAATTTTTTATCTTTCTTTGAGAATTTAACAATATTTTCAGGACTAAATTGTTTCTCCCAATCAACAATATATCCAAATTCAGTATTAATAATTTTATCATCTTCTATTATTGATTCAATTTTCTCTGTAACGGATAATAGCTCGATAAAAAACCTGTAAATTTTATTCATCTCCTTGTATAACTTTAGTTGAATCTTCTTTAAGATTTGATTTATTTGCAAAGTTTTCCCTGTGAAGAAAATGACATTTTTAGCTTGCTCTTGGCTCTGTTTCAACTGTTGTTGTAAGGAGGCATATTCACTTTTGAAAATTAAATTCTGATTCTCTTGAGCTATTTTCAAATCTTTTATTTTTGTGGCATGTTGAGTAATAATTTCATTTAACTTAGTTTGGAAGGATTGTTCTAATTTTGTCTTGTCATAATTCTATCTATACTCGATGCATTGAAGAGTGATAGAAAATACTTTTCTAAGTGTAGTGGAATGCTTATGTCATTCTTCTTCATGAAATATTTTCTTCTTTCAAGTTTTGCTTCAAGTTCTTTAATCTTTTCTAAACTTTGAACATATCTATTAGAAATATTGTCCACTTAGCTCTGGGTATAATTTATAAAAGCTCCTAAGAATCAGGTTGATTTTTTGGCCTTTCCATGACGGTCCCCTAAGGCCTTCCGACTAAATTTTATAATTTCCACATAATCATCATGCTTCCTCTTCTTTGTTTTCTTGACCATTGATTTATTTTGTGAATTGAAATAATATTCACTGATAGAAGCAACAGTTTTTGTAACTCGCTCAACCTTGGATAGAGGTATGAAAAGAGAAGAGAAAATAAGAATGTTTATAAAAATGGGAGTTACAGTAATTTCAGGAGAACAATATTTAGAGAGTTGTATTGAGGGCTCTGGGGTCTTTGTAGTGTTTTGAACTGTTTATAGAATGTTTTCCATCAAACTTCTCTAAATTTCTTTAGCAATATCTCTGAGAATTGACTGAATGGTTTCTTATATTTCACTTAATTTGTGAACATTTATTTCCTCTTAAACATCCATATCCATAGTAGTTTTTGATTGATTAATCTGTTCAAGTGATTAGACATAATTAATCACTTTTTCTTTCATATGAACATGTTTTTCTTTTTCTGCCATTGATTGTGTTTTTGGAATTTGATATGCTTCTGCTTGTATTTGGACACTTCTTTCTATTCCTTTTTCGGTTATTCCAAATAAAACATAATATGACAATAATGAAGGAAAATCAGCTGAAATGGAGCCCTCTGATACTTTAACATTTTGTTCTGGTGGGAATATAGAAGAAGTTTCTGCAGGAACATCAACGAATCATATCATCAAATTTTCAGATAATTTTAAATTTCCTAATGGAATAGAAGTATTGAAACTTATTTGTTTAAGATAAAAATCATAAGTGTCTTCCTTGAACTTATGAACCTTTTCCTTCTCATCATCATCCATAAATTTTTCTCTTTCAATCACTTGATCAAAATTATTAGCATGAATGAAAACATAATCATATAAAGTTTGTTGATGCTGAAATGTTTTTGATAAAGAAATTGATTTGTAATGATTGATAATAACATGCTTAGGGTCATAATTATAATGAGGTAGGGAATGCAGCCATATTTTTTACAATTGTTCAACTTCAACCACAACATATCCTCTATCCTTAAGACACATTTGACTAGTCTTAATAGGAAAACTAGGACATACTTTCTTTTGCATTCTATGCAAAATTTTGGCCTAGACATGGAATGTTGTTTGGTTGGAAATTTCTTTGATGGCTAGTTTTTCAGGGATGTATCTTGGAAATACATGATGTCCTACCTCACTTCCAAAAATTCTAATGAAAAAAAAAAATCTCTCCTATAAACTAATCTCCTATTTCTGACAATGCTTATTGGAAATATTTACTAACCCTGGGATGGTTTCACCGAAAAGAAATTCATGTAAAGGAATCATGATATAATTGAAAATATAATAAATATGTTTCTTACAATTTCTTTCCCATAAAATGTAGGTAGAATATTGTATGTTTTCTTGAGAATTAAAGGAATACCTTAATTATAATAAAGGAAAATGAACTAAGGCCATGACAACATCAAGGAAAATTTTAAGGAGGGAAACTTATCTTAAATTTAGATACTTTGTCCGCTTGGGGTAGCTCAATTGGTAATGGTCATGGAAATGAAGTCTCACTGAACCAGAAATCTTGGGTTCAAATCTTGTGCTATGTCGCCCCACCCAATCAGGGTGAGATGATGGACATGATGAAGATGTAGTCCTACCAAGCTTACAAAAAAGATTAGAAACTTTGGAAAATATTAATAGTCCTCAATATGCAAACTACAAAATGTTTAGTCTCTGTAATTTTTTGGCAATTTTTAATGTAAATATATCATATATATATATATATATATATATATATATATATATATATATATATATATATATATATATATATATATATATATATATATATATATATATATATATATATATATATACCATAAAATTTGGGCGAATAACATTTAGGAAAAATGGAAATTGGTGAATCTTTTTTTTGGAAAAATCATTAAAAATTAGCCCTCTTACGAATATTAGCCCCTAAAAATTTCCATAGACAACATCAATGAGGAAGGTAGACATATAAAATTTGCATTCACATCCAGGAGGAGCAACTTTAGATAATTTAATATCCTATGAAATATTCTGAGACATAATATCTACCAAAATGAATCTTTTTTACCTTTTATAGATGCCATGAATAAGAGGGATCCATTCAATTTTGCAATGTTCTCGTTTAGCCTCTCCATATAATCTAGACAGCATATGGACTATATACCTAAAATGGTTTTTTAGGACTGCTATTGGGTGATCTTTCCTTGTTTTCAATTCACAATTTTCGGGATCATGTAACCATCCTTTAATCACGAAATTATAATCCTTTTTCTTCTTCAACACATCATTGTTGAATCCATCTAAGAACTCCCTGTTTAGAATAATTTCTAGGGGATTTAACTTATAAATGTTGTTAAGCACTTCAGGCTTGAGAGAGGCAATCACATTTCAGTTGTGATAAAAATAGAGCAGGTCGAAACATGAGAATCCGACAAAATCCAGTTTATCATGTCAAAATAGGGACAAATTTTGGTCTTGCTACAATTTTATCTAATTTTATTTTTCTAATAGCCTCAAAATTGAACGATTAATTATCATTTGAACTTCTTGATCCTATCCATTGTTTTTCTTCAAAGAAAGTAAATATTTATTTCCAATAATGCTTACCTAGTATCTAAGATGAATGATGGATTGAAATTTGTATCTTCAACCTCTGAGGCATCTGCAACTTCAACTTCATTTTAACTTCTTGAATTGCTTGTTTGATAGCTTGCATTTTTGCTTTTTTACCCATTTTCAAACCACTTGTAAAAAGAGAGGATTTGGAAAAAAGAGATTTTTTTTTTTGATATTGAGCTAAATGCTAACCACTAACCAAGAAATCTATAATAATCTAAATACTAACCAGGAATCAGAAAATTTCAATGGAGTTTCATAATCGCTTTCGCAGAAAATGAGAAAATTTATTCATAAAAGTTGGGAAATTTTAACATACAAATTTATTTTTTTGGTTTCCGAACAACTTTTGGGTAGGAATAATGATGAATTAATAACAAATCATGAATATTTAATAAAACCAAAAAATTCATATTGGTTCATTAATAAGTGTTTGAACCAGAAATGACAGCCAACCATTTAAACAACTAGCAGAACGAGGCTTTATTTAGTCAGAGATCGGAGGTTTGAGATTTCTGGACTTAATTCATATCCTTACTTGTTCATTTCCAGACCTCCAGTTTTAATATTTTTAAAACAAAGAGAAATGGGAAAATAATACAATATATATAAAAAATGCTTATGGCAGTTAGGGGGTCAAGAGTCAGAATTTAAAAAAAAAAAAAATTGAACAAAATGCACTGACCTCGACTATAATATAGTTGGATGAGTCAAGGAGTCGGAAGTTGGGAACTATAAACAAAAGTATTTCGAAAAAAATGCCTCGACCTAGACTATCAGATAGTCGGAGGTCAGGAAATCAGAATGAGAACTTCAAATAAAATGCTCTATCTCCTAACCTCCCTATATATTTTAATTTGTTTTTTCAATATTTTTATGTTTTAATTAAAGATAGAGGAAAAACAATATTTACAAAATAAAAGAATAAAATGTGTATAGGGTCCTCATTTTCTTTTCTTTCTTTTAAACAAAAAAACAATAAAATGAGGAGCTTATTGTAGTCGTAACAACATAGCTACAGGAAATCTTATGTGGTATGGACTAATTGTCTGCAATATGTGCAAGTAGTGTAGGGGTTTAGATAATCTTAGGCCATATGTTCTAGTTTTCCACAATTGTAACAAATAATATGTCATCTTCCACACCCATAACCTCCTTGTCCTCTTGTAGGTGGGCCTTATCCTCTTGCAGGTGAACCTTTTCCTCTAGCTAATGCATTATAATATCTAGTTTGATAAGTTTGCATAACCCCATCACCTCCTTTTGTTTCCTACACATGATAAGCATCAAAGGTTCTTTCGTGCATCAACTCTAGTATAGCATGAGTGAATATCATGTTTCATGTACGTATTTCAGCATCATGGGGCACACTATAGGAAAGTGACCCCATATTCGATAAATTTCACACCATAGTCCTCTCCCTTGGGCTAATGGATTTGTTTCTCTCGTAGCCATGTAGTCTATCATTGTTGAGCACTCATTCTGATGGTGACCTTATTTTCTACATATGGTGCACCATACCTTCTCATGCTTCTCCTTCCCCTTCACCAAATCCTATGGTTAGAAGGTCAAAGCAACCAGTTGTGACTGCACCTGTGCCATACCTACGTTGATTTATCCACCTACAAGTGTAGCTGCCAATTTCATTGTTATTTCTAATCTTTTGGTTTGTGAGGTTACCTTTTTCTATGTGAGTGGAATTCTAATTTGTCGCAACAATAATTCTATAAACCATTCTTAGATTTTTGTGTCAAGAATCGATAATTTTAATCTCTCCATCAATACCTTCAAGCGTTGGTCATAGTCCCAAATAGATTCACTAGTATTCTGCTTTATCTCCTTAATTCATGTTATGCTTTGTGACTCATATTTTGGCTTCTAAAACTCCTTCAGCAATGCATGATTACTATCTGTCAGATTCCTCATATTTGTTGGGGGTTTCATAGAATTATATTTCATATACCACGCTAGTGCGCAGTCTTAAAAGTTTGTCTCTAACTATGTAATATTTTTCCGCTTGTTTGGAATATACTTAACTATCCAAACTGCCTCACATACAACCCAGTGCTTCTCGGGATTGTCTGCCCGGATTCCATGGAAAATAGGAAACCTCATTGTAGTACCAAAAGCATCTATTGTATTTTCTCCTATGTTTTTCTCTGTTCAAAGTAGGGTAACTTCTAGAGCTTCTCCTAACAATACTCTATGTTCTCCTCCCATAATCTCTTCTTCTTCTTCAGTACTTTCAATCCCACTATCTAAGTGTCTTCAATGAACTGACTCTAGTGACTAAGAAAATATGATAAATAACAAAGAATTTATCTCTTATCTTAAAGGTATGCATGGGGCCATGGGTTCGATCCAATGGATGGCACAGGCTTGGAAAAAAGGATATATTGGGTCTTTTATGTCAAACTAGTACTCTTCATCTTATTTCTCATCTTTGTCAATACTTTGATTGTGTGCTTCCTTGCTATCTCCTTCACATTGTATCATCCTCCTTTGGTTTAGGTGGAGAGACCTCTCCATGGCACGATGCTCCACTTCTGGTGCAGAAACTTATTTTCTCTCTTCTTTGCACCACTCTTTTCTCTCTCTCTCTCCTTCTTGGTCCTCCTAGTGACCTAGATCTTCCCTATTATGCATACTCTGATATTTTGTGACATACTTCTTTTTGCGTCTTCTGTCATAAACAGACTACATCACAATTCATTTTCCTCTACCCAAACTCCATACATATCTCATCCCACGATGCAAGGTACCAACTTTTGCTCACCTTGCTCCCTGTGAGTGAAAATGTGCACATCTCCACCATTTTTGCACTGGCTGTTGATTTCCAAAACTACCTTTCCCTTAAGCAACTTTCTCATCCTTCTTTCTTTGCTTTTCCATGAAAAATGCATCCTTAATCATCAAAAGACCATCACACATTGTTTCAAGGATTATATTTTAGTGATTTACAAGTTATATTGTTACATTTGCTATTTAAATAGGTTTTTGTCTTTTAGTTACGGAACGCAGCCACATTCCACAGCTAATCGGCTATTCTGCAACCATCTCCACACTTTTGTAGGTTACAGGTATCAAGAGAGGAAAAGGACCACATGGGTAGCCTAGAAAACCTCAGAGCATGGATCATATCCTATCCATCTGGCCTAGATCGATGAGGAGGACCCCGGTCAAAGGGAAGTCAACTATAGAAACCTATGGCAAACAGGACTCTGTTTTGCACACGTTTCTCAGTGATGGGAACCGAAGCAGTCCCCTGAGGCCACAGACTTCATATGCCACCTGCGCAAATGGAATCTAACAAGCCACTACCATAGATTTATGTTTCCAAGCAACCAGGGACAAGAATTCCACATACTAGCCTATCTATGTGTTTTGTTGTAGTTGATTTCTCTCTTCAAAATAGTTGTATATTTTTCTATAAATACCAGTGTGTGGAATGCAAAACAAGTTCAAGTTTTTTCTTATGTAATTGTTCAGATTTCTGCTTTGTAGTTTGAAGAACTTAGTTCTCTGTTTTAATATAAAGACTCTATTTTCAATGGATACCTGAAGCGTTGTTGGTGTATTGATTGAGTGCTTATAATCCGAGACCTTTACAGAGGGCCCCTGCGTGGTCAAGGGTACATTTTATTTCTGTTTTGTCTTTCATAGTTCAATTGTAAATTCACTTTGTTTTTCCATTATGTTTATAATCGTTTTCTAACTCTGTTTATAATGCATCTTGTGTCATCTTTTCACTAACTCGGTGTAGTTTTATTTCAACGCAGAATAGTTCTTTGGTTATTCACTGCTCTCTAGTTTCTTACCAATAGCTTTAAGTTGATGTCAGTAGCATAAATTGGTTCATTTCATTGTTGTTCATTAGTTTTTAGATTTTGAATTAAGCTGTTCAATGCCATTTTTTAACTCATGTTACAAATGAATATTTCCAAAAGCCCTTTCAATTGATGGTTAATCTTAAAACTAAGTGGTGAAATGTTTCATTTATGAATGAATCTTTCTTTGCATTTTTATGTTTACTTTTCTTAGAATAATGAAGAATGAAATCTCTCAAAATGTTATCACAAGGAGGTAGTTCTCCCCAAATTGTGTAGCAGGGTGACAAAAATACTTCATTTAGCCTTGCTTTCATTTTAGAATAGTTGCAACTTCATTTTCAATCTTCAGTTGTTCATTAAGTTTTGATTCTACAATAGATTAGATAGTAGTGGTAATCTTACGTCCAGTATTTCATTTTTGGTTTATCATAGATAGCTGCAATCTCATTTTCTCATTTAAGATTTGGTTTTGTAATTGAGTAGATAGTAGTTTTAAGTCCTTTCAGTTCATGTTTTGGAAACAATCATAATAGCAAGAAGAGAAGCTCTATTTTCATTTTCTTGTTTAAAACTTTACTTCCAAATTTGGCTTAAATCACTTTTAGCTCTCATTTCATTTCTCTAGATTCCTAGCAGCAGTAGATTAAGATTTTGTAGATTACATTGCTGAACATTAGGAATCAAAAGAACAAAACCCAAAAACAAACACGAAACTCAAAAACAGTGAGGTAAGAGGGTCATCTAGCACATATAGTGCACTACACTTCATCAGTTTACGATACCTGGATTGATAATTTATGTAGCAATTTAGGACACTAAATTGACTAAACATTTTGGCACCATTGTCGAGGAAGTGTAACTAGGTAGCCTTATCTCTTACATTCATAAAAAAAAATAACAACAACAAAAACAACAAAACAAAACAATGACATGCATAGAGAAAGAGACTCTAGGGGTAGATTTATAGCTAGGGGCAGAAGTTTGATTTCCACAACTCCACCTACTCCACCAAGAGTTAGAAAAGACACACCTCCATCCCAGACTCATACTCCCAGCCATAGGATCCTTGGAATTCAAGGGGCAGCAACTCAGTTAGAATATTTTTCCACTTCATCTACCAAAACAAACCTAGGAGAGAAGACCTTTTTCACCTCTACAGGGGAGCCTATTGTAGTTGAGGAAGTAGGAATACCTAGTGAAGAAGAAGAAGTAGAAACTCTCTCCCATAATCCATTAATAGAAGAACCAAAGGACTCTGAAGAAACTATAATGGCAGAAGAAGAACAAGATGGAGAATTCTCACTATTTGGAGGAGGGGTAGATGGAGAGGTAGAGGAAATAATGGAGGAGGTAGAGATAACAATGGAGAAGGTAGAGGTAATAATGGAGGAGGCAGAGGAAATAGGGAAATAGATAACTCATTTGCATTCCCTATAGTAGATGAGGAAACACATACCACAATGAAAAAAATCTCACCATCTGTCCTCCCAAACTTTTATGGGTTGAGAAGTGAGGACCCTGAAACATTTTTGTTTGAGTTTGAAGTCTTGTGCAGAACCTATGACTATCTAGAAGACTCTCAAAAACTCAAATTGTTCCCTTCAACACTAAAAGGGGCTGCTTTGAAATGGTTTATGGGGTTAGTCACTCAATCCATTAGAACATGGAATGACATGAAACGGGCATTTTTGGATAGATACTTGGATTATTGTATGCCTACTAGTCATAAGGATGAAGTGTTCAAAATGATGCAAAAGGAAGATGAAAACTTAGAGGATTTTCTTGAAAAATTCAACTACAATTTGAAAAGAACAAAAATGAACAATTTAAATGAAGAAACTTTGAAAGCTGTTAAAGGCCATTAGAGATGAATGGATAGATATCCTTAACATGATGGGGAAGGAAGACATCTCTCAACTTCCATTGAATGACATAGTAGAACTATGTGTTCATCTCTCAAGAGGGAAATCTAAAACCTGGAAAGGATCGAGAGATCCTTCTCTTGTTAGAGCAAACAAATATGCAATCGGATCTGTAAGTAGGGCAGAAATTGGCATTATGCTTGATGAGTTTAAAAATTGATATTTTAGGGAGCCTTAGTGAGCAACTAGACACCCTCAAAATCCAAAACAAGTAGAAAATAGAGGCTGATGCTTTAGCCATCTTTTGTCCAAAATGCCAAAAGAAAGATTCTCTAAGGGAATGCCCTTTAGATGCAAAAATTGTAGAAACTTGTATGATTTGTTCAGAAAGTCTTGAGACCAAGGGTTGTCCTTCAATCCCAGGTCTTAAGGCTATCTTTCAAGAGGAAATAGTCCCAAATTCTGTAGAACCTCTTTGTTTTATTGCAAGAAGACCTTGGCAGGGGAAACAAAATCAAGGATTTAACAATCCAACATATTTTCAGCCCCCACCAAACTAGAATTCTTGGCAGTAACCTTGGCCTCAACCTCAAAGTCAGTATCAATCTCAACCATGGGCACAAGGGGTACAAAATACTTATGGGATATTTGCTCAATATTATCAATATCCTCCACCTTATCAGAGCTATCCTCCCTCACAAAATCAGCAGCAAAATCAGCAACCACAACTTCCAAATCAAAGCCCTCACCTTTCATTGTCGTTTCCACAACAAAGTCAAAATCCTCAACTCTTACTTCCATTTCAAAAAAAACCAAATCAACTACCATCCCAACCATTGCCAAACCCCAATAATAAAAGCTGTCAGAATGCTTACATGGTAGAAGGACACCAATTTCCTACTTACACTAGATCTTAATGATGTTCAACTTAGATCTGGTAGGATATTAGAAAAGGAAAAACCTTCTATAGTCATTCAAGAACAAGATGCTTCTGAGGATGATTCTATAAAAGTCAATAAAATTTTTGAGGGAACATCCCTCCAAACCAAACCATTGAAAAAGGAAAACAAAAAGAGTTAATAAATACAACTCCTATCATTGAGCAACCAGCATCTACTTACACCTCCTTTTCCTGAGAGATTACAAATTGATAGAGGAGTAGAAAAATAGATCTTTTTGCCCAATTATGACTTCCTAGATGAATTGAAGAATGTTTATATCAAAATTCCTTTGTTGCAAGCCATTAGAGAAATTCCAATTCTAGCTAAGACAATAAAGAAGTTGAGCATCAAAAGACCAGGAAGAAAACCAAGAGAAACAAAAAGAATTCACCTGGTAGGAAAGATAACAGATATCATGATGGAAAAGATTGCCATGCAGAAATATGTGGATCCAGGAAGTCCAATTGTCAAGACACATATAAATGGGATTGAAATTCCAAACACATTGATTGACTTAGTGGCAGCAATAAACATTATGAGTAGACAAACTATGGAGCAGATTAAACTTCCTAACCTTCTTTACACACCTACCTTACTTCAACTTGCAGATAGATCAGTAATTAAACCAGATGGTGTGCTAGAAGACATTTTAGTCTCCTTATATTCTTGGGAATATCCTATTGATTTCATGATTTTAAATCCCAAGAATAATCTAGGAGGACACCCACTCATATTAGGAAGACCTTGGCTAGCCACAACTGATGATTTTATTAGTTGTAGATCTAGTGATATGTACATTTCTAATGGTAATTCAACAAAGAAATTTACTTTGTGTCCTCCAGCAAAGGCAATCACAGAAATAGATGACAAGGAATGGATTGATGATGAAGATGTTATTCAGCCTATCTTTACTATATCAGAAATTAGTGAAGATAGTCAAATCTTGAACACATTGGAAAATTTTGAAACATCTTCAGAATATGATCATGCACAATTCCAAGAAAAATCTAATATTGAATACTTTTCATCTAGGCACATGTCTCTCTATTCTATGAAAGAGTTTGGTATCTCTACAATTGAAATTTTTCCAAGTAGGACATTGAACATAAACAAAAATTTGGAGAAACTACAACAAGAAGAGCTAACCAAAATATTACAAAAGCATTATGTTGCATTTGCATGGGAGTATATCGACATGAAAGGTATTGATCCTAAGACTTGTATCCATCATATCTATATTGAGGAAAATAGTAGACCAATCAGACAACCTCAAAGAAGAATGAATCCAAATCTGAGGGAGATTGTGAAAGAAGAGCTCCAAAAATTACTCAATGTAAACTTCATTTACCAAATCTCAGATAGCCAATGGGTTTCTCCTTTGGTAATTGTGCCTAAAAAAATGGTAAATGGAGGGTGTGCATTGATTACTGAGAATTGAATAAAGCAACCTTGAAAGATCACTTTCCTTTGCCCTTTATAGATCATGTATTAGATACATTAGCAAGTAAAGAGTATTTTTCATTCTTAGATGGTTTCAGTGGTTATAATCAAATTCAGGTATCAGTTAAGGATCAAGATAAAACCACATTTACTTGTCCATGGGGAACTTTTGCCTACCGAGTGCTTCCTTTTGGGCTATGTAATGCACCAGCAACATTCCAAAGAGCAGTACTAGGAATTTTTTCTGATCTAATACATGATTGTGTAGAGGTATATATGGATGATTTTACAATCTATGGTAACACATTTGAAGAAGCTTTGGAAAATTTGGAAAAAGTCCTTAAAAGATGTAAAGAAACAAACCTTTCACTAAGCCATGAAAAATGCTTTATGATGTTTATAGAAGGTATTGTTTTAGGACATCACATTTCAGGAGATGGGATTAAAGTGGACAAATCAAAAGTTGAAGTCATCTCTAAGTTACCAATTCCAAATTGCCAAAAAGATGTTAGAAGTTTTCTAGGATTTACAGGATATTATAGAAGGTTTATAGAAAACTTTACCAAAGTAGCATCTCCACTCTTCAAATTGCTTACAAAAGATTGTGAATTCAAGTGGAATCCTGATTGCCAATTAGCATTTGAAACCTTGAAAGCAAAAATATCTGAAGCACCTATCTTGAGAGGACCAAATTGGAAACTTCCTTTCCATATTTCTACAGATGCTTCAGATACAGCTCTAGGAGCTGTATTAGGACAAAAATATTTGATTCCTTATGCCATTTACTACACAAGTAAAAATTTGACTCCCACTGAATTGAATTATATTGTGATTGAAAAAGAATTCTTAGCTGTTGTTCATGCAATTAACAAGTTCAAACACTATATAATAGGCTATGAAACTTTTGTTCATACAGATCACTCTGCAATTAGATATTTGATGAATAAACCTATTACTAATGGCAGAGTTACAAGATGGCTTTTAATTTTGCAAGAATTCAACATTATTGTGCTAGATAGACCTGGAAAACAAAATACAGTTGTTGATTTCTTGTCCAGGATTCAGAATATCAAAGAAGACTCTCCAGTTGAAGATAAGTTTCCTGATGAATATCTATTTGCAGTAACTACTCAAACTCCTTGGTTTGTAGATGTTGCTAACTACTTGGTTACAGGGAAGTTACCTTCACATTTATTTCCTAGAGATGAAAGAAATATTATTCAAGATAGTGCAAGATATTCATGGATCACTAACGAATTGTATAAAACAGGGCCAGATCTTATTATCAGAAGGCGTGTCAGGGAAGATGAAATGTCTGATATTCTCAAGGCATGTCATGATGAGCCGTGTGGTGGAAACTTTGCTGACAAGAGGACACCCTATAAAGTCCTTTCTTTAGGTTATTATTGGCCATCCATCTTCAAAGATGCCAAAGAATATGTCAGAAGGTGCGACAGCTGCCAAAGGGTAGGAAAACCTGCTCCCTCAAATGAAATGCCATTACAACGTCAGGTACTTATTGAACCCTTTGAAAAATGGTCTTTAGAATTTATTGGACCTATTAATCCTCCATCCAAGTAGAAAAAGTATATATTGGTATGCATTGATTATGTCACCAAATGGGTAGAAGCGAAAGAATTACTTTTTGCTAACGAAAAATCTGTAGTTAGTTTTCTTTTTTAGGATATTTTTACTCGCTTTGGTGTTCCAAGAGAAATTGTGACAGATCAGGGAGCTCAATTCACATCCAACATGATGGAGAGGCTTATGGAAGATTTCAAGATCAAGCATAGGAAATCCACTCCTTATCATCCACAAGAAAATGGTCAAGTGGAGTCTACAAATAAAGTAATTGAAGGAATCCTCACCAAAATTGTGCATCTACATAGAAGAGATTCATCAGAAAGGCTTCCTAAAGCCTTGTGGGCCTATAGAACTACATGGAGGAACACAACAGGACATACACCCTATGAACTTGTTTATGGAAAGCAAGTCCTGTTCCCCATAGAGTTCCAAGTCAAAACTTTCAAGATGGCAGTCCAGTTGGGGATGGATTTATCAGAAGCTCAAAAGCATAGACTGGAGCAGTTGAATGAACTTGATGAAATCAGACAAGAGGTTGTTCAAAGAACTGGTCTAGTTCAGCAACAGAGGGCTAAGTGGCATGACAAATACATCAAGGACAAAAGGTTTCAAGAGGGAGATTGGGCATTGTTATTTGATTCAAAGTTTAAGGATTTTCAAGGGAAGTTTCAAACTCATTGGCTTGGGCCATATGAGATTGAAAAAGTTTTCAGTAATGGAGCAGTAAGAATCAGAACAATAGATGAGAATCAAACTCCTCTCCTTGTGAATGGTCATAGGTTGAAAATTTATCAAAAACCAATCTCAAAGGAGGAGTTCATCAAGATCTTTCAAAATAATTCTAAAATGAAGTTGGTGAAGAAGAATCCTTCTTCTCCACCAACTTAGTCTTTGTTCTTTTCATTATATCTAAAAAAAAAATGTATAAGGTTGAAAACCAATCAATAATTGCCATGCTACTACAGAAAATACAGGGTGAAAATTAGAAGACTCTGACACCTTATATTTTCCAAAAAAAAAATTGGTGACTCATTATGCATTTTGAAAAATTCATTGTTTTATTTAATTTCATTTTGTTTTACTTCTGCAAGTTTCACTTCACTCCACTACCATATTCCACCAATAAATTTTTCTTCTCCAGCATTTCTTCCATCTCCATTTTTCATTTTTTCCATTTTGTCATATTTTCACCCACACAGCCATCTCCATTTCATTCATTCATAAAGTCACATTTTATTCTCTATTTTGCATTCCGCAGTTGTTCTCACGTTCTGCAGTTATTCCAGTTCCGTAGCTAGTCCTGTTCTGCAGCCAATCTGACTCTTCAGTAACAGTTTGATCATTAGTTCAAGAATAAATAGGCCAGTTCATAATAAATTTCATATGAAGGTAATGGAGGAGAAAACAACTTTTGAAGACATATCAACATCTAAACACCTGAAGAAGCAAACAACAAAAGATTAGCAAGCGAAAGGTATGGTTCTAGAGGTAAGAACAAAAACTTATTTCAAATAGCAATACAAAACATAAGTTGTATAACTCGTATATGTTGGAAATAATACTGAGAGGGGGGGGGGTGAATCAGTATTATCAGATCAGATAAAACTTTTCAATTTCATACTCATATTCATACACGCAGCTTCAGTTAAGGATATTAGCGTATATACGCGACTTCGTTAAGGGCAACTAGCGTACATGCAGTAATCTTATGATTCAGTTAGCTTATCTTCAGTAAATGCATCATAACATTATTAACCATATTAACAGTAAACAGGTGCAGTATAACAGAACAGATCATCACACATACGGCACACACATGAACACCATGATATAAGGTGGAAACCCAATGTGGGTGAAAAACCACCTGCTGCAATTTGTTTCTATCTTCCTTTAATAAGAAACTTCTTTTACAATGTACTGGTGCAGTCCTTTACCAGCACGCAGGCTACAACCTGCAGAGGGCTACAACCCTCTTAGCTCTTGTACTAGCCGATCCATTTACTAGTACGTAGGTGCCTGCCTACTGAACTCTACGATCTTCCCGGGACCACGTTTCATACATTTTCATACTGGATCCATAAAACAACCTGCATCATCAATCTCTGAATCACCCAATACTGAATCACTGAAACCCTGTCAAAAACATAGACAACATAACAATAACCAGATCCAACTTCATCTTCAAATATCATACATCACATTGTATACGCTACTTGGACAAACCAAACCTGCGTGTATACGCTCTTTTGCCAAAGAAAACCTGCGTACAGATCTGCAAATCCTAACTTATAATTCTGCAGTTATATCAGACATCAAAACATACCCAGATCATAACAATAAACATGCGTAAATAGATCTAGTCTATCCACAGTCAAACCACATGAAGATAATCATTCCAAGCCTTGAGATCTCGTTCCATAGTTCATCATCCTCCACATGAGTGAAACCATGGTTCAGATCACCAACCCATAACCAGCATTTGGATCTCACACTTCATCAGATATTCATTACTCACTCACACACCTTTGGCCTAATGATCTTCTCCTTATATAGGTTTAGGCCTTTCATAATACCACGGTCCAAAACCATAGTAAAACAATACCATCAACTCAATACTAGGGATCAACACGTCTGTCGAGATACTTTGGTCCAAAAACATAGGCTCAAGTACCGAGGACTAACTACCACGGACCAAAAGTAAGCTTTCCGACACATACGCTCTTTTCCATTCATGAACCTGCGTGTATACCCTACTTGGTATATAGCGAACCTTCGTATACGCGACTTGGTATATAGCGAACCTGCGTGTATACGCGACTTGGGCTTAATGAACCTGCGTATATGAATTTTCTCTTCTTCTTATGGTCTGATCATCAATTCCTTGTTGCTATCCTTCTGCACTATGATTTGTCATCAGTGTGATTTGCCATCAAGGACAACACTTGTCTCATAATGCCAACAATCTCCCCCTTTGGACTTGATGGCAAAGCTAACTTGTCACACTTAGAACTTGATCTTCTTGTTCCTTTGAGCTGTCCTGCATCCCATGCATTTAGTCACATCTGTAGATTGATCTAGTTATATGTAATTGAGATGTTCTTCTATGAGAGGGGTGCCATCAAGTACAACACTTGTCTCATAATGCCAACAGTATAATCACACTATTCCTTGATTTATCATTATGAGATTTGATTTCCATGATGATTCCACCACACCTTCCAACTTTAATGCCTAACGATCTAATGATGCAATCTTGTTTTTGACTCGTACTTAACTGTACTTCTCCAGCACACCTGTTAAATGGTCAGATTCATGACATAACCATTTGAATACGACTCTTCAAAACCCTATTGTTCATTTATTACACCGAGTTCTCTCTTATGCCTCCACAGCCTTCCTGTGCATACAAACACGTTGTTACATTGAGCACACAGTCATTCTATTTTCGTATTCTCTGTGTATAGTAGTCACTCTATTTTTCACACAATTTACGTGTGTAACCACTCCATTTCATATATCTTCTACACACTCTTTTTCTACATATTTCATACATATAGCTTCTCTGTTTTCGTATACCCTGAATGAACAATCGTTTTATTTCATGCTCATAGTCTCTGTCATTTCACCCCTCTATCCATAGCTATCCTTGCTTCCATACACCAGTTGTTCCACTACCGTATACATAGTATTCTTTACACAGTCACTTCATTTCAGACAGTGAAGGGAATTTTGAAGATAGCAGAGAACAAAAGTGATGGGTCTCATTGTCAAAACAGAACCTATAGGAGTGAAGTACATGAAAGGTTATCCTCAGTTGAAAGGAATGTTGAAGAACTCTGGTTGGCTGAGTTTCATTGAAAAATTCAATGGTCACCATAAAGAAATCACCAAATCATTTGCTAGATCGTTTGATGGGATGGACATGGAGATTGGTGACATAAAGTTTACCGTGACTGAGTCTTTTATTGCTAAAGCAATTGAGCTACCAAGAGTAGGAGAAAGGTGGTTCAAGAATAAATAATTCCATGATGAAACTTGGAAATTCATTCTCCAAAATCCAGGTATGGAAACTTCAGTTTTTAGGAGGGGAATTCCCATCTCTACACTTAAGGATAAATGGAGTAGAATGTTATTAATTTTACAAAAATTTATTACATGCGAGGGAAGATTTGGTTCCATGTATGTATATCACATAAGACTATTGATGAATTTTCTTGAAAATGGAACCATCAATCTCCCATTTTTTCTGTTGAATAGTTTGAGGAGAATGGCCACTACTGTTCAGAAGAAAATGGAAGCCATAGAAACCAATATTTATCACCATGGTCTAGTAAAAATTTTAGTTGAATATCACTTAAAGAGTGTAGGAGACACATGGGAGAACTTTTTGATCAGAAACTTTTTCCAAGATGCACCAGAATTGCTTGAGGGAAGTTCTGTGAAAAGAAGTAGGAGAAGGAAAACCAATCTCACCATTCAAAATACTCCTGAAACTTCAGCTCAGAAAAATAGTGAAGAAGAGCCCATCTCAGAAACATTAACAGAGATTAGAAAGTAGACAAAATAGAGGAGAAAGATGAAAGAAAAATTTGAGTAAATTCACAAAAATACTCCTGAACCTTCATCAGAGGATGAACAATTACTTTCTGAGAGATTAGTCAATATCAGGGATCAGTGCAAGAAAGATAAGGAGAAGGGGAAACAAAGACAGGTTATAGAGGAAGAAATCATAGGCTCGCAAAGTTCGTGGAGAAGTTCTAGACTCAAGGGAAAAGTGAAGAAAGCAAACTCAAAAGAGACCCAATTCGTAGATTTGGGGGAAGAAACTCCAACTCAGTCACAAGACAATATCTCATATAAGCATAGCCCATAGCACTCTCCTCAACAAAATTTTGAAAGCAGCCCAAAGAGAACCTCTCCAGGAATTGATCCAATCCAATAGCAAATTTATGATTACATTGAGTCACTGGAGCAAAAGAATACATCAGTGGATCAAGGGACTTCATCCAACCCTGAGTAGCCAGCCACATCACAAGAGATTTTGATTAGCTCACTTAAGCAGGAAATCTATGAGCTAGAGGTTCTAAATAGGTACATCAAGAGGGAAAAGGAAGCCTTAAAATAACAAAACAAGTTGGATAAGATTATCCATGATAACACTATGCTTAATTTGGGTCTATGGCACAAGAAGAACAGAAAACTAAAAAGGAAAAACAAGAAGCTAAACAGGGCTCTCATTAACCTCAAGTATATATTTCTCATGAGGAAGCCTAGGATGGCAATTGCAACAAACAAAAGCAAGAAGAGGTTGGATGTTTTAGCCGAAGTCTCAGAGAAAATGGAATAGGAAGAGGGAGTTCGCAATTTTGATTGCATGAGGATATGCAATGGTCTCGCAGTGGGGGTATGTTGAGTTCCAAAACTACCTTTCCCTTAAGCAACTTTCTCATCCTTCTTTCTTTTCTTTTCCATGAAAAATGCATCCTTAATCATCAAAAAACCATCACACATTGCCTCAAGGAGTATATTTCAGTGATTTACAAGTTATACTATTATGTTTTCTATTTAAATAGGTTTTTGTCTTTCAGCTACAGAACACAACCACATTCCGCAGCTAATTAGCTGTTCCACAGCCATCTCCATGCTTTTGTAGGTTACAGGTGTCAAGAGAGGAAAAGGACCACATGGGTAGCTTGGAAAACATCAGAGGATGGATCATATCCTATCCATCTGGCCTAGATCGATGAGGAGGACTCTGGTCAAAGGGAAGTCAACTATGGAAACCTATGGCAAACAGGACTCTGTTTTGCACACGTTTCTCAGTGATGGGAATCGAAGCAGTCTCCTGAGGCCACAGACTTCATATGCCACCTGCACAAATGGAATCTAACAAGCCACTACCATAGATTTATGTTTCCAAGCTTCCAAGGACAAGAATTACACACACTGGCCTATCTACATGTTTTGTTGTAGCTGATTTCTCTCTTCGAAACAATTGTGTATTTTTCTATAAATACTAGCGTGTAGAACGCAGAACAAGTTCAAATTTTTGCTTATGTAATAGTTCATATTTCTGCTTTGTAGTTTGAAGAAATCAGTTCTCTGTTTTAATATAAAGACTCTATTTTCAATGGATACCTAAAGCGTTGTTGGTGTATTGATTGAGTGCTTATAATCTGAGACCTTTGCAGAGGGCCCCTGCGTGGTCAAGGGTACATTTTATTTATGTTTTGTCTTTCATAGTTCTATTGCAAATTGACTGTGTTTTTCCATTATGTTTATAATCATTTTCTAACTTGGTTTATAATGCAGCTTGTGTCATCTTTTCACTAACTCAGTGTAGTTTTATTTCAACACAGAATAGTTCTTTGGTTATTCACTGCTCTCTAGTTTCTTACCAATAGCTTTAAGTTGATGTCAGTAGCATAAATTGGTTCATTTCATTTGCTGTTAATTAGTTTTTAGATTTTGAATTAAGTTGTTCAATGCCATTTTCTTATTAGTTTAAGTAACTCATATTATAAATGAATATTTCCAAAAGCCCTTTCAGTTGATGGTTAATCTTAAAACTAAGTGGTGAAATGTTTCATTTATGAATGAATCTTTCTTTGCATTTTTATGTTTACTTTTCTTAGAATAATGAAGAATGAAATCTCTCAAAATGTTATCGCAAGGAGGTCGTTCTCCCTAAATTGTGTAGCAGAGTGACAAAAATACTTCATTTAGCCTTGCTTTCATAATAGAATAGTTGCAACTTCATTTTCAATCTTCAGTTGTTTATTAAGTTTTGATTTTGCAATAGATTAGACAGTAGTGGTAATCTTACTTCCAGTATTTCATTTTTGGTTTATCATAGATAGTTGCAATCTCATTTTCTCACTTAAGCTTTGGTTTTGTAATTGAGTGGATAGCAGTTTTAAGTCCTTTCAGTTCATGTTTTGGAAACAATCATAATAGCAAGAAGAGAAGCTATGTTTTCATTTTCTTGTTTAAAACTTTACTTCCAATTCTAGCTTAAAGCACTTTTAGCTCTCATTTCATTTCTCTAGATTCCTAGCAGCAGTAGATTAAGATTTGGTAGATTAAATTGTCGAACATTAGGAATCAAAAGAACAAAACCCCAAAACAAACATAAAACTCAAAAACAGTGAGGTAAGAGGGTCATCTAGCACATATAGTGCACTACACTTGATCAGTTTATGATACCCGGATTGATAATTTATGTAGCAATTTAGGACACTAAATTGACTAAACATTGGCTACACCATTGACACCCCAACATCTCTTGGGATATCTCTCCCCCCTCTACAAATCATTTTCTTATACCAAATTGACTACATCTCCCATCGTGTGTCTTTTACTCAACATCTTTCCTTATCTTTCGTCTGAAAATTCAACTCTTCTATAGTGCATAACTCTCTTTTGCAGCCTCTCGTTACATCCCTTGTTGATCTAGGTGGATATTGGGGGCCACCCACCTATTCCACCTAGACACCCCATTCAGTTTCATCTATTTCCTTCATTGTAGCACAATTTATTATTTTTGGTAGTTTTTCAGGTCCTGAGCTTCTAAAGCCGTTTTGAGGCCCTAAAGACATTTTTTTGGCAAAATCGTTTGGTGTTTGCCAGGGAAATCACATTAGTAGTTGTATTCCTTGGAGAGATCTTTCTGACGAGGTATCATATGTGTCAAACATAGATAATATGACCAAGTTACGACCCCGAGAAGTTGGCTGCCCAACTAACACCAATGGGGCCCATAAACTCTTGGTTTTACATCTCCTTGGGTTAGGTTTTTGGTTGTTTAGGGTTTTCTCTTATTTTTCAATAATAAAAAGGTGCTTGAGCCTCATTGTAAATTAGTTCAGAGGCATGTAGTCACCACAACTCTTCTCAAAGATAAGCTACCATCGCCTGAGCTATCTTATTTCCATTCTGTTTGTAAGCATAGCTCAATATTTTTCTATTAATGAAATGAAGTGTTTCTTTGTTGCATCTCTGTGTTTATAATTATATATGTAATTTCTTGCATTCCTATTTAAGTTCAAATCAGTGGTAACAGAGCAGTCTTCTCTTTCTCTATTTTTCTTTGCATGTCCCCAACGAGGTCAAGGTATAAGGAGTTAGGGCTCGATTTGGTTTAACCATTGCAGGATCAGCCTCACAAAACCCGACAACCTCCCATGGCGGAAGAAAAGAAAGATGAGGGGGCAGGAGATCCTTTTAAAATGTTTCTTGAGGAAGCCCTCAAGCAACAGAGGGACAAGATGATGGATAACTTTGTCTTTGAGGTTTCTGCGAGTTTCATGATTGTGTAGCATATCTTCCGGATACATCGCATTAGGTTTGTTTATAATCGACGTTTCGAACCATCAACGGTGGTTCATCTTCAGGATGCGAAAATTGTTGAAGGACTGATCTCCTTTTTTAATTATATATAGAGATGTGTGAGATGTTTAGCCGACAGGTATTGGGATTTTTGAATTTTAGGTTTTTTTTTAATTAAATTGTGACCGAATTAATTTATTCTTTTTAAAAATTATTATTATTTTTATTATGGTTATGGTTATATTAAATTGTATTTGTATTATCACTTTGTATTTTAATTATAATTATTTTGATTAATTTTGTAATTTAATTAATTATTTATTTTGATTTTTTTTGTTATTTAATTTCCTTAATTATTTATTTTAATTATATTTTTTTAATTAATTCTTAATTTTAATTATTCTAATTCTATTTTTTTTAATTTATTTATTAATTATTTGTTTATTATAATTACTTATTATAGTTAATCCATTTATAGTTAAATGGATTAACTATAACAAGTAATTATAATAAACAAATAATTAATAAATAAATTAAAACAAATAGAATTAGAATAATTAAAATTAAGAATTAATTAAAATAAATATAATTAAAATAAATAATTAAGGAAATTAAATAACTAAAAATAATCAAAATAATTATAATTAAAATACAAAGTGATAATACAAATACAATTTAATATAACCATAACCCTAATAAAAATAATAATAATTTTTAAAAAAATAAATTAATTCAGTCACAATTTAAAAAAAAAAAAAACCCTAAAATTCACAAATCCCAATACCTGTTGGTTAAACATCTCACACATCTCTATATATAATTAAAAAAGGAGATCAGTCTTTCAACAATTTTCACATCCTGAAGATGAACCACCGTTGATGGTTCAAAACGTCGATTATAAACAAACCTAATCTGATGTATCCGGAAGATATGCTACACAATGATGGATAACTTTGCCCAGATCCTTCAATGGCTACCCACAGGCGATGCATCTTCATCCAGCAGCCACTTTGGAGGCACCACTCCTTTTAAGGTACAATTTAACTTTGATATTCCCATATTCAAAGGCCTGATAGATGCAGACACCGTAGATAAATGGTTAAGTCGATTAGAAGGACATTTTTCAGTTCATGACTTTTCCAATCAGTAAAATATTACGTTTACACTTTTCAAATCCACCCCACACATCAAGGACTAGTTGGAAACCTACTATGAACAAAATGATGAGAGTGAACCCTCATTATTTTCAGTTGCACCCACTCGGAATTCTTTCCAAGATGCCATCAAGGAACAGTATTACCCTGTCAAGATATATGAAGATAAATACATAAATTGAACCATGCTATGGCACGGAAGGGACCAAGATGTGCCAGAGTTCACAAATAACTTCCATACCCTTTGCACGAAGCGAGGTATCAAGGATACTGAATGGCATTTGGTGCTCAAGTATCATGGCTTGTGGTGAAGTAAAATTATAAGTGCGAACACAAACAAATTCCTCTAGCCCAATGATGGGTCTAGCCACAACAAATACATTCTATGGAATATTTCCTTAGGTTAGAACCAATTAAGAGGGCCTACCTCTTAGTATGCTTATCCCGTTTGACGATGTCCTTGCTTGCTTGCTCCAGCTATCTCTCGCTTCCTTCTTCAAGAACCTGAAACAAGTAAACAACAATCGTGATAATAGACAAATTGTAATTCAACCTACTTAACAAGTCAATAAACATAAAGCCATGAATATGTAAGATGACAGAACATGTAGGAAATCAATTGATAGTTGCATATATATCGATATCAAAGAGAGATTACAACCATTGTCTTGACGTTGCAGTTCTCCTCTTACAATACTAGGTTCCCACACACTTCTGTTAGCATTCCATGATGGCCTCAATCAACAATAGTTCCAAGACTCTTCCCTTTAGGCTTCACTCCAAACCAAATCACACTTCTCCCTCACACAACTAGATAGCTACAATTATGAATAGCTTGTTGTTTACTCCAAACCAAAATAGCACTAGCACACCAACATTAACACTAGATTGTGCTTGGGAAGAAATGAGGTTTATATAGGATGAATGGATGGGAGATGGATCCTCTTCTCATGGGAGAAGGTCTAATCCCTTGAGATAGTTCCATCATTATAGAGGAAAGGAGCCCAAACTGACATCCTCAATCCCATCTGGCGAAACCATTTACCAGACTTCTGTTACGAAGCTTCTAGAGCTGGAAGCTTCAGCTCCTAATTTAAAAACTTTCCATAATGGGAACGGCGTAACTGTAACACAACTTAGTTGCTCTGGTCAGCGCTAGGGATAGTTCTAATCTTTTCACATCGGTGTGGGGGAGACAAAGTTCATTAGCGTCGGTCTTGTAAACTAGGAAAAATAGAAGTTTCAGGGAAATGGTGCAAAAGGGAATTGATCTACTCATGAAGAGGGACACAATGGGAGTTTCTTCATGAAGGTAAAGCATGTGGGGTTCACTGAAGAGGTCCTCCAGGATCAAGGAACGGGGACTATAGGGAGAGTGACAAAATGTTGTGTAACAGATGCCCCTTAAAGCATGAAGGCCAAACTAGAGTGAGAGATGAAATGTTTTATGAATTAGTGCAAGGAACAATAGTCTATTGTCGGAAAACCTACAAGCAAGTACATATACATATACATAACTGAGAACTCTATCAAATGATACATGAATCATGGCATGGACGCAGCCATCTAGAGAATGATCATCTAAATGGATTCAGGTATGGGTGCAGCCATCTGTCAATGAGGATCATAATGAAACCAAGGTATGGTCGTGGCCATCCAATAATGAGAAGGATCACATATGACAACTCATGGTATGGTTGCAGCCATCCATCTAAAAGAGACATGCATATCAATGTAATCATGTCACATCACTTCGCAACCTGGAATTTTGTGATCTGAGCCCAGGGTATTGCGTTCTAACACAACCTGATCAAAGTACAAATTCTCAAATGTGAATAGATGTGTTGACGTCAAACATGCCAGAAAGTCACTTGATTACGAGTCAATGATGTAAAGTGTTAACAAGCGTGAGAGAAACCACCCATAATGAAAATGGTCCTCAAGGTACTATCAACACAATTCACTGAATGTGAATAGAGGAATTGAAGTAGAACACTCGTGAAATCACTTGATCGAAAGCCAATGATGTGAACTTGTCATTGAGTGTGAAGGACTTGCCATTAGGGCATGCAAGCTCTAAGGTACTGGAAGGGAGTCCCTCGGTCGACTTCTCGAATAATGAGTTGAAGCCGACAGAAACTTATTGTGTCGAAGGAGGGCCATAATGTTTCCCACGTCATCGACACGAGACGAAAGGATGCAAAATGATTTTGGATGATACAGAGAATCAGAAGCAAATGTAACTACAGAAGGAATACTCTTGAACATATCGGCGACACATCTTGGAAGTTTGGCAGCTTTTGGATCCATAGGATTGGTGGTCATGATGACATGGCAGAGATCAAATGGAAGACAAAAATGAATGGCCCAACCCAAGAAAGTCAATGATACAGAGGAGGATATCCCAACCCGACACGAAGCAGAAAGTGTCATGTTCAAGAGTGAGCTGCTGACGCAACTGATAGATTTTCAAATTTTCCCCCATCATTCCTGGCAAGTACCCCAATTATTTTTTATTCGCAAGCTTGAAGGGGATAGCATATGCTTGCACTGTAAATTCATCCTTCGGACGAATCCGACTTAGCAAGTTTAACGAGCCCTAGGAAGGAGAATCTCATGTTCATCATGGCGATGAATCCGATGTCGTTTAATATTTTAACGAGTTCGACAAAGGTGTAACTCAATATATTTTTCATGTTTAGAGAGTTTGAAAAAGACATGTAAAAGAAAACTCCACATGGTCCCTTTTCATACATTTGTGTCTCTCGAGCCCGAGAAGGTAGAAAACGATACTTGAGAGAGCCACTTGACCACTTCAGTCAAGGAGTACCTTTTTCGTAAATAGTGCCTCCCAGCCCGAAAAAGGGGTAAATTTATACTGGGTGAACGACACTTTGCATCCATTAACAAGTTCAAAACAACAAGGGATCAACCATCTTTACATTTTTAAAGGGTCAGAAAAGAGATTAAAAGCGGACCCCCCATTTTATTTTCTTTTACGAGTTAAAAGGGAAAAACACTCGGTAATCTTTTCATATGAGCTTAACGAGTCAAGAAAAGAGCTGAAATGTTACTCCTCATCATCGTCGAACATCCATCACCTGTCGCTACATAAAAAGGTAAAGTGTATTATCTAGTGAGGCAAAATAGGTTAAAGTATTTACAAAAACCTAATATTTTCATGAAAAAATGAATAAAAAGGAGAAAAGTATATATATTTTTACCATTTACCATTTTACCTTGTTGTGAAATTTTTTTACTCACTTTATTCCTAATTGTTTCAGAGTAGATTATGGGAGATGCAGGAGTTCAATCATCGAGCTGCCAGTTACAGGTAAAAGCCAAAGCCCTAAGCTCCATTTCCATGTCCTTTACTTCTATTTTTAACCATTTTTTTAGTTTTTTGAGGGGGTTTTTAAAAAAAAAATCTCCCTCGGTCAGCGTGACTTCAGGGAATGGAATCACGCCGAACGAGGGTGATTAACAAATCCAGTCGTGCCGCTCAGTGCAACTATTTCTAAAACAGGCGCGCTAGCATCGTGAATAAGGAAAAACCCTATTTCCTAAAAGAATAACCTTTTAAACTCAAATTTTATGGGCCAAGCATGATTGTTGACTTAAATTAATGGATTTTGCAGGAAATAATCGTTGAAAATGGTGGACTGGAAAGAATGGGAATGAGAACATGAGGATGTTGACACCCATGAAATGAATGACCCAAATTACTTGGAAGCTTTGAGGGCTTGAGAGCTTTTTTGGCTGGATAAATCGATCTTACAGACAAGGTCGATCTCCCCAGTATCAAAAGATATCTAGCAACAAGCAGGACAAGAAAATCTATCTTTCTCTAAACATATTGCGATTCATTAATAAAAACTATAGAGGTGTTTAGACCCTACCTTAAGTCCAACACTAGTTTGTAGTATCCATCCTTCAACCGTCTGAAAGCGTTTCCTTTTGAGAACCTGCAATCACAAACAAGCACACATCAAATAACACCTGCATAGCTAATATCATAAATCATGTTCATTATGGTCATCAAGGAATCCATAAAATAAACCATAAAACACAGCTTATTGAGAAAAATAAACTTATTTGTATTAACTTTGAAATAGAAGAACCTTACAACCTTTGGTGCCTTGATGTTGTACAAGCTCTTCCCAGGGTCCAAAACAGGAATCTCCTTTACTTTGACAAGCCTCAAACTCTTCCAAATGAGATCAAAGAGGTATGTAATCTCTCCTCACAAAAGCTCAATTAGGAAGACTAAGTTCCAGCGGCATTTCACCTCAAAAATATTTAGCTTTCAACCTCCCAAGTAACTAGCCCAATGCTTCATTTTATATTGCAGAGGAAGGAGGTTACAAGTCCACCTATGAAGGGATAGAGTCCTCCTTCAAAGGGATAAGCTCCTCACATCAAGGGGTTAGCTCCTTAAGGTATGGGATGCATGAACCTTAAGGGAGCGAACATGCCACCTCAAGATTCCTTCCAGAAGCTTCTAGAAATGACTCAAAGTGAGTTTTTAAGAATATACTTGCGCCTTTTACTTTTATAGGGGTCCGCACCCATAACACAGAGACAGAGTGGTCAGGTGCGGAGGGGACATGACCTTTAGGTGTGGGACCATAGGTAATGCTAAGGGAAAGTGCAGAACCAGAGTTTTATAGACTTTTGAGGGCTTTCTCTTATTTTCAAGGCTTGATATGAGGAACTGAGGCTTAAGACTTGCAAAGGAGGAAAGTATGAGTGGTAATGGACTCACACAGATTGTAGAATGTCAAGGTGACAATTTTTTGTGCAACATGCTCCTCAAATTCATTCTCACACCAAGGATGCGGGCCCAACCCGAGTTGCTTCGATACATGATTAGTCTTTGGGACATTAATCAGGAGATATTTTTCATTGATGACCAGGAGCTAGAGTTGGAAACTTCAGATATATACTTCATCACTGGACTGTCCTGCTGAGGGGAACCACTGAACTTGTATGGGTCACGACCGATTGGGGTAAGAATATCTTCATTGCTTGTTAAACACTTCCCTGAGGCCCTTAAAGCCAAAAGTGGGAAGATAGATATTTCCACTGTTCGGGATCTGACACTGAGAGTGCTTCTGTTGACCATCAACAAAGTGGCGGGGTCCTAGGCAGAACATGAGACTAACAAGTCGAATTTCCTTTATGCTATCGACTATATAGCTCCTACGATTGTCAACTGGGCCGAGGCCATGAAGATCAACATCAAGCACCAACTGTCCAAAGCCAAGGCAGGGAATCTGAAGCAATTTTGCTTCAGATCAGTGCTTGTGACCTTCTTCTTGGAACGGGTACCACTGTTCTAGTATCAGCTAATTGAGGTAGATCCTCCTATGCCATGCGATCCACGAATGGCTCGCTAGATTTGTTTGATGCTCAAGATCACTGGGGATCAGCACATGTCATACTGACCTACATTCTTTTCATGGCTACGATGATAGAAAATCGTCGTGGAGGATTGGCCATACAGTGGCACAAACTTTCGTGGAGATCCAGATATGCCCTTACCAGATGGAGAGGACTTTGATGATGAAGGTAAAAATCAAATTTTTAATTTTGAGATTTTTTTAATTGTTTTTGGTATATATGTGCTTATAAAATTTCTCTTGTTAATGCAGACGTTGGACCAGAGCGGCCTACTAGGATGTCCCCAATAGTCAGGCACGCACCTCACCCTATCGATGTTGTTGCTCCTTATCAGGAAGGGAGTGACAACGAGGAGGAGATCGTGAGGAACCTTGAGGGGTTGACCTCTAGTATCCCAGAGTATGCTCGGGTAGGAGACATTCCTCGTCAGTACCAGAGACACATGGTGGGAGTCTTAGATCGGATCTGTTGATTACTGACTCGTGTTGCACGAGTTGTATCATGCTACCATGATCACCATGCTAATTAGTTCCTAGGTCCAGCACTTACATTTTTTTAGGCCTGCATGCCATGGATATATGAGGCCTGCGAGCTGTCAATGTTATTTTAGACACACATATTATTTTTTGGGGTTCTAATGTATCAAACATTATCACCATATATATATATATATATATATATATATATATATATATAGATATATATATATATATATATATATATATATTTCCTTGTCTACTATGGTACAAATGGTTTGTTTTATCTTTTCACATGTTTCGTAAATGTCTATCCAACACATGATTATCTAATGCATCTGTCAATCTATTCATCCATCTAGGAATATGATTATATGTAATGTAATAAAAATGTATTTCCAATAGACGGATACAAAGATACATTCTCAATATTTGAGGATTTCTGATGGAATATTTCCCGTTGAGTTGAAGGACAACAAGCTGTGAATCCAGGTTGACAACCAACTCTCTGATGCCCAGAGTGATGGCTTCTGACAATAGTTCGATGACCGCACTTTATTTAGCAATGTTGTTGGTTGTGCAACCTAGACAAATACCTTGAAGGTTAATCAACTCACCGTTAGGGTCATAAATAGCCCATGTTGCGTATGATAGGTTTCGGGTACTACAACAAGCACCATCAGCGAAACCAAAGTGGGGAGTTGCAAACATCTGCAAAGTAAGAAAAGCATAGTAATCAGGAAAGTTGTTTGAAAACTACCACACAAAACCACACTACACAAAAATGAATGACACACTAATGTACACAAGTAACCATGTAAGATGACCTAAGCATAATACTTCTTGAGGTAGGAGTCCATGCTAGGACTTGGGTATTCGATCAACACAGGAGGACATCGAAGTTTAACCGTTGCCATGACAAGTAAGCATCAACTCAGCCAAATAATTGAGTAGAACTCATATAAGTATTTGCCCCCATGCCCCCTGGGCGAGGGAGGGTTATGAGTCAGATGGTAACCCCATTGTAAGAATGGGAAATCAGTAAAATCTCGGGGGGAAAGAAAATTTCTGGATCCATGAAGGGATAAAGGTGCCCTCAATTGAAAGATCTTGATTATGTCAAGATAAATTGACACATCAATAGACACCGGAGAAGAGAACTCTTCGATTTTGGTAGATGTGACCGCTGGGTGAGGCAGGAACAAGGAGCAATGATGAGTATCAGTCCAAGGTGGTTCCTCGAGATACATGACTTCCATGATACCTTCATCAGCAAGGAAGGTCTCGGCTAAGGGATCAGGTGATTCCAAAGTGCCAAGCCACGGATTGAGAATATGTATCGAGAGAGGTCTTCAAAACAAAAGAATTAGAGGATGTAGAACTTGAATCCGAAACAATTTCCATGTAATTGACTTCGGCGAGACTAAGCGGCATAACCTCACCCCAGGCATTAACAAGATCTGGTGAAGGTATGACCCAGGGATTAGATTTGATTGAGATCATGTTGATAGAGGCAACATGAGGAGGTGGGAGTGTAAAAATTCCCATTAAGGAAGAATCTTTGAAAAGACCTGCCCTCACGCTCTCATAGGGAGCACTAGTGTGCTTAACGTATGGAACATTTCCATCTGAGGAGGAAGAGGCAAAGAAAGACAGTTGGTCGACAGTGACAATATTCCCTTGATGGGGAAAATGAATCACGCAAAATAAAGAGGAGGCCATGGCATGCATGGCATGGGTCCAACTTTGGCCGAGTAGAAGACTATAATTGAGATTGGTGTCAACAATTTCTACCTCGACTTGCACTGTCTTGCCTTCCAGATTGATGGAAAGGTTAGGTAAGACATCGAAGGTTTGTGAATCACGCCCATCGAAAGCTTCCAAAGTGTTCAGAGATTGGCTCAAAGAAGGAGAACCAAGAGCCTTCCAACATACGGTTGACATGATGCAAGTGGAGGCACCTTCATTGATGACAGTTTGGTGGATGGTCTTCTCATTGATGATTACCTGAATAAGAAAGGCAATCTGATGAGGAAGATGGGGAACATGGTTCTATAGATCAAAACATATCAAATTGGAATCGGTGGGATTGATGCCCTCGATAGCTGACAACAAATATTTCCACTGTGATGGGCAGCTTTGGAACACCTCGATGGCTGACATAGCTGACGGTGCCTGATCCAAATCCTCAATAATATTATAGTGCCGAGCAGCTTAGGCATTGGGATTATATGAGGATTTCCGTAGAACACCTCGAGAGGGTGGTCATCTATCGGAGTTAGGGTTAGGGCACTCAATATGAAGAGGGATAGAACTCGGGGCAGAAGAAGAAGGTGCGACTTCTTTCTCCTTCCCAACTATTGAAGCAAGAGTTTGATAATATTTCGATCTAGTAGCCACGTTAATAGGCGTTCTCATCATGAACACTTGAGAACCAGAGGAATCAGATTGGGGTTGGTCTGCCATTTGGGTTTGCTGAGACGGAAATGGCTCTTTGAGGACAGCGGGGGTCCCTTTGAGAAAGTGACTAACTTTGGATCATCGCAGACAATCCTTAGTGTGTTGATCTTCCTCGCAAATGAGGCAAGGATACTTAGGTTTCCGTTGTGAAGATTCGCCAGCAGATGATTTGGGAGGACCCTGTTTCGGGGCATCGGCTTTACCCTTGCCTTTGCCTTTCTTATTTCCTTTCAAGGATTTGTCTGTTGTGGTAGACCAGATAGCGTGGACCTATGAGGTTTTACCAAGGCCAGATGGATTCTGGGATGAACTATTAGGAATAGTATTTGAGACCGACTTCTATTTCGAAGAAGTTTTAGTAGGGGTCTGGGATACTGAACCAATAACTCCATCAATGGGAGGTACATCTTGTGACTTTGACACCACAGGATCGGATGATGGCCGCAGAGCATTGGGTAATAACTCATACAAAGTTCCAGACTAAGAGTAAATTAGATCTAAGTACTGGGCATGAGCAATGGCTTGCTCTTCAGTGATGCATCCACCCATAGCTATATCACGAGAAATTGGGGCTACGAATGATTTGGTGAACCATTCAGTGAGCAGCTGATCAACAATCTCAAATTTGATCAGGTGATGTCTACGTCTCCATTCATGGATGTGATCAGATATGTGTGTCCCAGTGTCTTGCTTAAGCGATGTGAGAAAATAGGTGTCAGTTTCATAGTGAACCGGCAACTCAAAATGCATGAGGAAAGCCATGGCTAAAGAATTAAAGTCATAGTAAGTACTTCGAGGCAACTCGATGTACCACTTAGCTGCAGCACCTGTGAGGGTTCGTTGGAAAAGACAAAGACGAACGGAATCATCAACATATGAGTTCGACAAGCACTAGAGGTGATATGTCATCACATGGGCCTGAGGATCTTCTTTAGCTTTCTCATCGAACTTTGGACAATCGCTTGGTATCTTGGACGGCACCGGAGGCTAGTATGGCGAATGAAGGATTGGATCATTTGTAAGGCGAGATACATCTAACAACTCAAGTGTAGCCAAGAATGGAAATTAAGTGTTAAAAGGCATGGGAGGTCGATAAGCGGGTCCGAATAGAGGAGCCCATCCCTGCTGGTAAGTATTTTGGCCCCATAGTGGGGGATTTTTGCCATATGGCATTTGAGGTTGCTCCCATTGTGGATGGAGTTTGACCTAGAATACCTTGGAACTATCCAGCCATAGGTTGTTGATAAGTAATGTACGGGTTAAAAGGTTGTTGAGCCTATTGACCTTGGACATATGGATATTGCACCTGTTGTCCTTGAACATATGGGTGATGAGCTTATTGCCCCTGAACAAGAGGATTTTGGACCTGTTGTCCTTGGGCATATGGTTGATACACTTGTTGCCCTTAGACATAGGGATTTTGTACCTGCTGCCCTTGACCAAAAGGATTTTGAACCTGGTGACCTAAGCATTAGGTTTTTGTACCTAATTCCCTTGGCTGGCAGAATTCTAGACCATTGACCCAAGACATTGAGATTTTGAGCTTGCTACTGCACTACTTGACCTTGACCCTGCCCTTGCAAGGGTTGACTCCGTTGATATGTATACAAGGGTTGTTGTTGCCCTGGTTGGTTTTGTTGTTGCAAGGGTTGACCTTACGGTTGCAAATTTGTCCCTAAGGCTGCAGAGGTTGGCCCTGTGATGACATGGGTTGGGAGGTGTGCGGAGCATATTGCATCTGTTGTTGCATGGTTTGCTGCAACTGTTGCAAGGGTCATGGAAAATTTTAGGGGCGAATATTCGCCCTTTGGTGAAATTAAGGGGTTTTAAATTTTTAGTGGGAAAATATTTTGTATCATAGTACATTTTTACAAATCGCCTCAAATAGCCCACCTCAATTTAAGGGAGAGGGTAAAAAAGGTAAATTTAGCCCTTGAAATTAGGAGTTACAACCTTCCATTCACCCTAATTTTCAAGAATAGGTTTTATTTAAGTGAATCCTATGGGCCAAATACCATATTTATAAAAGAGGTATGGTAAATTAATAAAAATATAAATAAATGAGAGGTATGGTAAATAAATAAAACATTTTTTATATTTACTCCATAAGTCACCTTATATACATGCAAGGGTGTAAACAAATAAAAATATAAATAAAGTGGAGGTATGGTAAATAAATAAAACCTCTTTTTATACTTACTCAAAAGGTATGGTAAATAAATAAAAATATAAATAAACTAGACTTATGGTAAATAAATAAAACCTATTTTTATATTTAGTCCATAACCCTCTTTCTATTTATGAAGGCTCAAAAAAGAGGTTTTATTTAAGTGAATCCTATGGGCCAAATACCATATTTGTAAAAGAGGTCTGGTAAATTAATAAAAATATAATTAAACGAGAGATATGGTAAACAAATAAAACATTTTTTTATATTTACTCCACAAGTCACCTTATATTCACGAACACTCAAAAAATGTGTTATATTTAGGTGAAACCTATGGGCAAAATACTATGGGCCAAATACCATGGGCTAGATTATTATTAATACCATGCAAAAAAACATTATTAACCCTAATATTAATATTAATAAAAATAAAAATGGCACATGGTATTGACCCATGGTATTCACATGGAATGTAGCCTATTTAAATGGGGGAATTAAACCATCATAGATCCATCTTTACTGTGGATCTACTAAGCCGGAGAGGGATCAAATATCGTGATATGCAAACTAGCATAGAGTGAAAAAATATTTGATCCCTCTCGGGGCTTGGTGGATCAAGAGTAAAAACGGATGTTGTAATTTAATGTATGTTAAACATGTTAACTTGGTTAAAATAAAAAATAAAATAAAAATCAATTATTAATTTTATTAATTTTTATAGACTACTAATAGTAATTTTTAAGCTCCAGGTTTATGATAACCCATGGTATTCATGTGAGCATAGACTATTTAAAGGGGAAATTCTATCATCTTAGGTCCATCTTAATTCTGGGTCTACCAAGTGCCTAGAGGGATAAATAGATTTCATCCCCCTAAGAGTGGTAGATGTGGAGTTAAGATGGATATAGGTTGGTTTTTATGATAATGAAGATATTAAATAGACTTAGGAAATTATATTGTAAAAACATCTTAAGGTGAATGGTTAAAGCTACATTTAGTCACTTCACAAAATTTAGTAAAAAATACCAATATCTCCATTAATATTGGTTTTTAACTTTTTCTGATTTAACAAAAAAAATTCAAAACAATGAAACCTTATCACTCTTTCCGCATCACCCTCGCAGAAGATTTCTCACCATTTTTCAAACATTCTTAATATGATATCTTCATGAAAAAGTTTAGGTACTAATGTTGGATTAGTTGTTTGAAAAATAAGCTGGTTTGCACAACTTTTCATCTTCTGTGCTATTCTTAGTTTGTCCTAATGATCTGTAGGGGTTAGAGCCATTGCACCATATTTTCCTAAAAGGTGGAGATTGTTCACCAAAAAGGAAATTAATCTACATTTTACAACGCTGTTAAAAAATGTGAGACATAAGAGGGTAGTGAATTATGCTAATAAGCAATTTAGATTGGGAGAGATGTAATTAAATTTTATTATTTAATTGAAGATTTCCAATTAAGATAATAATAAATGTACATTTATATATTCATATATTGATTAGAAGGATTCTCACAATGATCACTTCTTTCAATTAGATCCCCTTCAAGCCTTTGGGATACCTAATATTTTCTTATATAATATAGTTGGGGCTTGCTACTTGTTGGCGTGTTGGGGTAAACAAACTTGATGTGTTTTTTTTTATCTAGCAGTTGGAGTCTATGGAATAAGAAAGAAATTTGATAACTTGAAAAAAGTGGTAGGTTGACAAAAGTTGTAGAGAAAAGATTAATCTCTCCTACCTTGACAGAACTCGTTGTCAATATCAACACCTACAAGAACTTTGTTGTGGAATATTATCAAAACTAATACAAGGATATGAAAGAGTGTATTGTAAGAACCTTGACAAACACGACCACTGAAACTTGGAACATTGTTTGTAGGAAGAGAAAATTATGTTTCTTTTTTCCAAACATGTATGTTAGTATATTATAGTTTAATGAATATGTTTTCTTATTATCATATATGGTTTCATACTTTAACAAAACATTCGCCAAGACTTCACAATGTTTTATTATTCAGTAAAATATTTGCCAAGATCTTACAAGATTTTATAATTCAGTGAAAGATTCTCCATCACTGTACAAGATAATATAATCTGGTGAGAGATTCACCAAAAAAAAATTATATACATATTATATTACTGATAAAATCGCCTCCCATTTTTCCTATGTATCATGGGGATTAGCCCATTTATTATACATATAAATTTAGGGTGGTTCTTAAAATTTTCCCTAGCAAGGGTTGACCTTGCAGTTGTTGCAGTTGACCTTGCTGTGAGATCATTTGCCCTTGTGGTTGCACAGAGAGCCCTTGCTGCAACAAAGGTTTCCCTTGTGGTAACGAAGGCTACCTTTGTTGTTGTAGAGGTTGTCCTTGTTGTTGCAAGGGTACTTGAACAGTGCCCAGGAAATTTCCCAACTGAATCTAGCCATAGCCAGGCTGAATGTACTACCCATATTGGAGGGTGTAAGGTTGATTAACCATTCTTTAAGAACCATATAGAATTTAAGGAGTTTGGTATTGGACCGGAGCCCCATAGGGTTGCTGATACTGAACATTGCTTGATCCATAAAGACCAATGATATTCTGAACTTGTTGGTACTAGACATTGCTTGATCTAGTAGGGTCAACAGGTTTGTGAATAATACAGGATGACAACTGGTTCATACCAAGTGTTAGAGTCGGTCTTGTCAGTCCTCCTCAAAGATCATAACTCTTTTTGCATTTCATTTTTAGGTGTCCCATTCTGCTCGATCACCTGCATTCCATTTAGGGGGCATGCCAAAATCTGACGAAAGGGTCTTGTCAGTCATTACCCCTCATGCTTTGTACCTTCTGGCTCAGCCCTGTTCATCAAAGTTCATTAAATGACAGTCAATATTTGGTATTTTAATGGGCAAAAAATCATATCAATCATAGGTCTATGGTTGCATAAGTCGTGTTTTCAGAGTACCCAAACACGCCAGCAGGCCAGAGGGAGGTTCAACAAGTTTTATCTCCAGATTTTCATCATCCATAATGCTCAAGGGTGATTCCTCTTCAAAACTCTGTTTTGAAGAGGAAATCGTCAAATTAATGTTTATGATAAATATGTAAAGTTCTCCAACATGAAGCACTTGAAAAGTTGGTTCTGGTCATCCTGTGCCAAATGCCATGACAGCTACTCTTGCAAAAAATTGCCAGAAATTTCATCATTTTAGTTAAAAATCCAAAAAGGGAATGTAAAATACAGAGTTGTATTAAGTTGTGGAAAAAGCGCCAAAATGAAACATTGCAAAGTGGGTTTTGAAGAAACAAAAATCAAAACCATGACTCCATTGCCTTTATATAGATTTTCTCATGAGAAACAAAGTCATTTTACATGCCAAGGTCAGAGAGAAAGCATTTCAAAGGAATTTGGTGAGCCAGCGCTCGTTTTGGGTGAGGTTGAAGGTGTCTTGACAAGCGCGGCGCATACAGTAGGTGGCGCGGCGCACTGGGCCAGCGCAGCGCATTGGGCACGTTCCTCCAATGCTAATTCCAATGGGCACGACGCACTGGTAGCATCCGGTGAATAGAAAGAGCGACGCGACGCATACAATATAACACATAAAAAACACCCGAAATTCCTCCAAATCACCATTGAATTGTTTGGACGTGCCAGGTAGGGTCGGCATCTCTGTGGTTCATACATTTTGTGTGTTGTGTGATGGCGGTTTAAGGTTCCAAATATTGAAACAAAATTTCCAACCCTACCTCTAAAAATCATTATGTCAATTGATATTTAGGGTTGCAAATTCATCATTGTGTTACCAAGATTCCTCTTCCATCCCATCTGTCCCTTTGTCCTCCATTCCCTTTTTCCTTATACCATATCCCTTTGAATTTCATTACTCCCCATCCCCTAAATTGACTAAACCCTTATCCCCATTCCCTTTCACCCATTTCCCAATATAAAACCCCAAACCCTACCTTATGCCAAGTTCCCAAACCCTCCTACACTGCCCTAAATAAAATCTACCCTAATACTCCTAATCCCTTCATATTTTCCCTCCCTAACAGTCCCTTGTTACATTGCTCCCTTGGTGACAGATTTCAACATATCACAATAGCAGTCTAACACAGTCTTGCGACCAGCATTCATTTCTCCAAGCAGTTTTCACAGCATCAATTATGTCATCTGATTATTCATCCGACTATGAGGTGGAAACTTATAGTGACTCACCCACGGAAGAACGTGTAACCCAAAGGCCTCACAAAAGTGGTAGACATGTTAGAGAAGAACTGACTACCTCACAAAATTGCAGGCCTGCCCTTTTGCCGTCTCTTGTTTTTGGTTTCAGTCATGCTATGAGTTTTGTGAAAAGGTTGCAAATATTCAATTCCACCATGAGTTGGCTCGCCTATTTGTTTTACATTTACAGGGTGCTCAAGTTACTTTGGCAGGGGTTACTTTCACACTTACACCGGACTCTATCTCATTAGCTACTGGAATGCCTAATATTGGAGAGCCATGGAATAAGAGACAAAAAGTTGACCGACAGCATTATGAGCCATATGTTAAATATGCTTTCTTGAGGCAGCTTAAGAGGGTATTTCCCTTCTGATATCTTAAAGACGAATATGCCCCTCTAATGAAGTTAATTATGAAGTATTTCAGTTGTGAAGGCCATTTCTCCCGGTTATATGCTTATCACATCAGGTTGCTCATGCATTTCACCCGGGTACGCATGATGAACATCCCATATTTCATATGCTGAAACATAGAGAGGATGACCACCCTTGTGCAACACAAGACCCCTGAGCAGCAGTTCAACAGCATTTGTCACTTTGCTCTCATCAAGATTTTGGTGGTGCATCAGCTTGATTTACAAGACATCACTTGGGATGATTTCATCTCTCGTGACTTCTTCCGAGCTTCACAGGGACCTTCAGAGACTAGATTTGAGACAGGGGAACCTTCTCGTCAGTATGAGCACCATGAGACCGCCAGTGTGCCGATATTCGTCACATATCAGAGGGGCGCTAGACATTTGTTTGTAGCAGCAAAGCGAGTGTTATCTCCACCCGGGGTGGAAGGGACCTCACTTCCGACATCAGCATTACAGGTACAGGACAGAGGTAAGGAGCCAATGCATGATGAGGGGCTATCAGGTGAATGAGAGACCGACTTCGTTCTCCTTCATGATGATGATACAGATACAGATCAGCAAAGTGCACAGCTTAAAGAGATCATCCAGGAGCAGCAAACAGAGATTCAAGCCTTGTCCCTTGACTTGGGAAGAGCCAAATGGAATATGAAATATCTGGAGTAGAGGAAAAACAACTTGAGGATCGGCAAGCTGAGATAGAGTTGCAACTAATCAAGGAAAACCGGCAACACATCATGGCAGCACAAGGTAGACCTATGGAGCAAAGAGATGAGGACCGGGAGAATGTTTTAGAGAAAGTGAACGTTTACTTGGAGCAGCTGTTGGAGAAGGCTAATATGGAAAAAACAATGCTGAGGCACATGACTCACCATTACATGGCCCGAAACATGAGCTCCAAAGCAAGAATCAAGAGCCTAAAGACGAAATTGAGGAAGGTGACAAAAAGACAAAAGAGGCAAAAAGAGCAAGATCGGCTCTGAATCTTGGCCAAGGCTTTGTTGGTCCAGCATGACATGTGATAGAGAAGGTACAGACCAAATTTCAAGAAATTTGGAGCACATTTTTGCATTTCGAAATTTTGTGCACAAAACACAGGTTTTTTCTCCCTATGCACCGTGCCACCAGGTGCGCGCTTTCGCTAGGGAGCTCTAAATGAAAAAAAGTTTATATTTTTAGATTTTCCATGGAAAATTACAACTTCTGATGCATGGCCAAGAAGTTTGGGCCAATTTTGAGTCCTCAGGAGGTCAAAAACACCCAAAAAATGACCTCTCTGCCCCTATTTTGATACATAGGAAGCAGTCTTGGGAGATTGAAATTTTGGAGGGAAAAATAGCATCCAAATTCAGAAATTCCACTTGGGTTGGAAAGTAGACAGGTAGGGCTTTCCAACAAGCACACTTGGGCTCAATTTTGACTTCAGGAAGTGCCTCAAAACCCGCTCCAAAGTGGCACGACACATACATCTTTTGGCACGGCGCATAGAGACCCAAAGGCCAAAATCACTTCCGCTCCGCGAGAATTCGATTTGCAATTTTCTCCAAGTGAGCCCGTTCATTAAAAATACATTTTCCCGGCATCAAAGGAAAAGTTTAAAAAAAAATTCATTAAAGGTTGGCATCTATCCAAGTGGCAAAAGGAAGGCGAGCAGTCACCCAAAAAATCTACGCTACAGTTTTGTTTTTTTTGTAATACTGCACCTGTCACTAATGGTTGGCTTTTCATTTTCAGTTTGTAATGATTTAAAAAAATCCCCAAATTTGGGTCGATCCATTTCCTGATGGCAGAGTCTATTTATTTTATGAAAAACCATTTGTAAAGGGTTGGTGGGAATTTCTGGGAAACGGTGGGAGAGAAACTCAGTTACTCACTGTACATTTTGACAGAGAATTAATGAAAGGTTGCAGCTCTGGTTCATGAGATTCATGTGGCGTGAGTTTAGCAAATGTATTTTCTTTCTGTTTCATGTGTATTTTGTTATGTTTCACAGTTCATTCGTATTCATTTCCAATGAAATCTTCTAAGTAAGAAAAGGTAGAATTCATTTTACTGCTCTGCCTTGGGAAAGTTTTCACATTCTATGTTTTCTTCTGTTGAAAAGGATTCATGTATTTATGCCCTTTTCACCCTCTTAAACAATCTCTCCACTTCATATTATTTCAAATCTAATTGCTAGACTTTGCGCCTGTCTTGCCTCATGAAATAATCTGCATCTTTGAGTTAAATTCTCTACTCATGTTGTTCCTTGGTCCCATACATCCTAGAAAATTCAGTCATTCATCAAAATACCTCTTTCATATTTATTTACCTAGCCTAAAATCTGTATCCATTTGAAGTCATTCTCAGACCCTACTCGTTTAATTTTCACTAAGCGTGACCCGGAGAGAGCCCTCTCCTGTTCTGGTAGGGCTAGCTACCAGACTGAGCGTAGTTTGTGGTTACCCTGAATTTTGCCTTCTTTCAGCCTAAGGAAGATTTAGGCTCTAACACCAAGCATGTGATATTGTGAGCCACTCACATTGGTGGCACCTGGCACCATAGAAACATTTAGGTTTTTCCCCCCAGGCGGTGGCACATCCTGGCCACTGACTAAAGGGATGGAGGAACTAATAGAGACATTCTTCGAAACTACCAGTTGTGTCTGATGGGTAACTAGGATTGACGACACAAGGGTATTCAGAATAATTGGTTGCACCAGGACTGAGGTAACAGCCTGTTGGGAAGTCGTCTTTGCAATGAACAGACCTGACGTAGGCATGGCGCCTGATGCCCAAATAGGGTTATGGTAAAGTGATGAGGCACTAGGTGTACCTGAAACCAACTGTGCCAAAGACACATAGTTGGGTGGCAAACTGGCAGGAATACCCCCCAAATAGGGAAAACCCTCAGAGGAAAAGGCAGATTTTCCTCCTCAATAGTGTGTGGAGTAGAAACTTCAGAACCTTCTGAAGAGGTGACTGGAGCATCGCCTTCGGGTTCCATGTCTAGAAATAAACAACTACGAATGGTCAAATGAGTACGAGGGGATAGTTCCAATGGAACACCCGGTTGGTCGTACAGACTGTAAGGATGTTATGGTGATATCACAATATGGTCTAACAGAGGATTCAGAGGATAAATAACCAGTCCAGGCTGACCATCAATGGTCGGTGAATCCTCAGAAGTTTGAATGGGATTGTCTGGAGATTCTGGGCCAAGATCAGCAAATGACCTAGTATTGAAAGTAGGCGGAGGATGAGATGACAAAGGTTGAATACTCAGAACAATTCTAAGTTCAACACCTTGGTCCTCAAGTGATTCTGGTAACTTAGGAAATGGTTCCTCAAACAATCTTTCAAATGGAGGAGAGGAAGAGGAACTGGGTGAACCAGATGGTTCAGCCATGATGACCTTGTCTTAGTCGATTGAAAAATTAACTTCAAGGCTTTAAAATGTTCTTTAAGGGAAACTCACGATTTGGTCTCAAAAAAGACTAATAGGGTGTTTTCAGATCGTGGGCAATCAATTATTAAGACGCATAAAAGACTAGTGCTCTTTCATTTTTTAAGAGTCGAGAAAGAAACAAAGATGACTCTATCACTTTCGATTGGAAACAAGCTCGAAAGGACAAGTGCTCAAATGATCTTTTAAGTTTAATGAGTCAAAAAGATCAAATGACTGCTCTAGATGATTTAGGTAAACAGGATTACCAGGAAACCATGAACTGCAGAATACCTCCCGGAGGGCCGATAAGTACGAGCAGACAATATCCTTGAATGCTGTGTTGGGTGTATCACATTTGCAAGGCAGCCGACTCGGCTTCCTAAGGATAAAGGATTGTAGCCTATAGGGGTCTCCCATTATATACTCGATGGTACGGGGAGCACAAATCCATACTAGCATTGTCTAATGCCGAAGCTAACAACAACTGCTAGGTTTAAAGACGCTGGAACACGTCTCTAGCCTAGACCTTCTAGATATGATCGTTAAATGTCAAATGCACCTTAGGTTAATTGAATTCATTTTAAAGTTTATCTTGAGTTATGTTTCAGTTTTCAGGTCTTAGTGATGTGACTCGAAAAAACCTTAAATGCAACTAAATGAGACAAGACCCTTTCAATTCGATGAAATGTCTACACTAGAGAGGGTAGAAACTACTCAATCAAATGCAAACAAACAAGCAACTGAAAACGAAATGATCTTTCACTACCTTACTTTTCGAAAAATAAACTAATGAAAAATGCATTCCAATTCCTAATTTCCTAACAAGCACATATCTAACAGTCCTTTCAAAAGAAAAAATAGTTATTTTCCTTTTCCAAATTCCAATGCAATTCTAGTCTTTCAATGATGCAAGCTATCGTAGCACAATGACACAACAAACTAGAATTTCACACTTTTTCATGAAACAATGAAATAAACTTTTTGCATACAATTCTTCGATGAAAAAGTTTTCAAGACAATAATCTCTTCAAGCAGATGAAAACATGAAAAGAGAAGCTCATTCAGATCACTAAAACATCGACTTTACCAACAACAAGACAAGCAACGTAATCCATGCTGGAAAAGAATATTTTAGACAAGAAAACGGAAACTTTTCAAACTTGTGTAATAGAGTTCAAAGTTGTAAAAGGACCAAAAATGAAAATGCAAGAAGTATACCTATAACCCGACTTACTGAGTTCACAAATAGTTGAATGGATGACAAACTAGATGCCCTAGTGTTGCTGACCACCCAATGACTCGAGAAATCAAGTAGAAGGATGATAAGCCAACAAGAAAACAAAACCAAATGAAAGGCAGCTTTCTAGTCGGGGAGAAAATGGTCTAAAAGGCTTATCGAGTCAAAATCATAAGAGCAGAACACACTGGCCAAGATTAGGGTGAAACCCTAATCTTCACTTATGAGCATCCACGCAACTTCCTAACTGACAACAAGTGCCAGAGGCTGGTCGGCACAATTGTTCCTCGACATATCGCACTGATTGGCATGATTGTCGGCAGATTAAGCATGCTGATCGAGGAAGTTAAGAAAAAAAAATTAAAAGCAGGGACCAGATCTGCTACTATGAATTTCAAACTCAGGTTGGTAAGCAAGAGAAAAGAAATAAAACAAAAGGGAAAAAGTGGAACTAGAAAAATTCTCACAAAATCATGAAATCCAAGACAAACAAAAGGATTGGTTCCCCAACAGAGTCGCCAATTTGTGGTGAAGTAAAATTATAAGTGCGGACACAAACAAATTCCTCTAGCTTGATGATGGGTCTAGCCACAACAGATACATTTTATGGAAGATTTCCTTAGGTTAGAACCAATTAAGAGGGCCTACCTCTTAGTACGCTTATCCCATTTTATGATGACCTTGCTTGCTTGCTCCAACTATCTCTCGCTTCCTTCTTCAAGCATCTGAAATAAGTAAACGACAGCAAACAACAACTGTGATAATAAAAAAATTGTAATTCAACCTACTTAACAAGTCAAGAAACATTAAGCCATAAATATGTAAGATGACAAAACATGTAGGAAATCAATCGATAGTTGCATATACATTAATATCAAAGAGAGATTACAACCATTGTCTTGACATTGTGGTTCTCCTCTGACAAAACCAGGTTCCCACACACTTCTTAAGCATTCCATGATGGCCTCAATCAACAATAGTTTTAAGACTCTTCCCTTTAGGCTTCACTCCAAACCAAATCACACTTCTCCCTCATACAACTTGATAGCTACAATTATGAATAGCTTGTTGTTTACTCCAAACCAAAATAGCACTAGCACACCAACATTAACACTAACTTGTGCTTGGGAAGAAGGGAGGTTTATATAGGATGAATGGATGGGAGATGGATCATCTTCTCATGGGAGAAGGTCTTATTCCTTAAGATAGTTCCATCATTATAGAGGAAAGGATCCCAAACTGACATCCTCAACCCTATCCGACCAAACCATTTACCAAACTTCTGTTACGAAGCTTCTAGAGCTAGAAGCTTTGGTTCCTAATTTAAAAAACTTTCCATAACACCAGCGCAACTGGAACACAGATCAGTCGCTTTGTTCGGTGCTATGGATAGTGCTAATCTCTACACATTGGCATGGGGGGGACAAAGATCATTAGCACCGTTCTTGTAAACTAGGAAAAACAAAAGTTTCAGGGGAAATGGTGCAAAAGGGAATTGATCTGCTCATGAAGAGGGACACAACGAGAGTTTCTTCATGAAGGGAAAGCATGTGGGGTTCACTGTAGAGGTCCTCCAGGATCAAGGAATGGGGAGTACAAGGAAAGTGACAAAATTTTGTGTAACACGATTGTCTACACAAATACATCCAGGAAGAGATGGAGTTCCTGGACATTTCCTCTCTTGGTACGGCGTATCGGTACGGCAGAAGTTTAAACAGAAGAACCAATACTTTGGATCTACACATCCAAAGCAAGGAAAAGGCGCCTCAAAACCATAGAACAAGGGACCAACCCAAGGCGGGGATACCCAGGATAGCCCGTCGAAGCCGCAAGCAAAGAACAACACCATGAAGATGAAGAAGGACACGGGAAAATGGTGTGAGTTCCATAAGAGCTCCACTCACAATACAAGTGAATGTTGGGTCAAGCAATCACTGGTGGCTGAGATGAAGGCTTCTGAATTAGACGTAGGTTCTGACTCTGAATCACAACCTGATAAAGGGACTGAAAAAGGGAAGCTAATCGTTGATGCGGAGCCCAGTACCATCATGGCCACCACAAAGATCCAGAAAATTGAGCCTGGAGATCTAGAGGAGGGGGAACACCTCTTCCACTCACAAATGTGGGTGAAGGGTTCTCTACTGTAGTTCATTGTTGACAATGGGAGCTAAAAGAACCTCATTTCAGAACAAGTTGTGAAGCGTTGGGCCCAAATACTACAACACATCCATAGTCGTACACCATCGAGTGGATTCACCAAGGACGAGATCTTTGCATCAGCTAATAGTGTCGCCTTCCCTACAGCATCAAGCCCTTCACGGATGAGGTACTGTGTGGCATTTCTCCTCTTGAATTTTATGATGTATTGTTAGGAAAACCATACTTGTGGAAGCGACATGTTGTATATGAGTCTAGACCTCGCTCTATGATTCACCCCTAACGCAAGAAGAAGGTTGTGGCCACGGCTTCCAGGCAGGGCTCCTCTGCACAACAGTAGCATATGGACAAGGTCGTGGAGGAGTACAGGGATATTTTCGCCTCACCCCCAGGGGTACCTCTGCACTATCATGTCAAGGACTCCATCGATTCGACCCCGGGCATGTTGCTGCCCAATGGACTAATTTATCAACGCTTTGTTCTAGAGAATGATGAGATCAAGAGGAAGATTTAGGAAATACTATAGAAATGACACATCAAGCTAATATCATCACCCTGTGGGAGCCCAATTGTATTGGTACAGAAGAAGGATGGGACTTGGAGGCTCTGTATTGACTATCAAGTGTTGAACAAGATCACTGTCCTGAATAGGTACCCAATCTTGCAGATTTATGAACTTCTGGAGCAGCTCAAGGGGGCCAAATATTTCAGTAATATTGACATGAAGTCAGGTTATCACCGAGTGCTTATTAAACCCTCCAATTTGTGGAAGACTTCCTTCAAATCTAAGGAGGGCCTTTTCGAATGGTTGATCATGTCGTTCGGATTGACGAACGCCACTTCAACCTTCATGAGACTGATGGACATCATCTTGCAGCCATTGACCAATGCATTCATGGCAGTGTATTTAGATGACATCTTCATCTTCAGCCAGAGTTGGGAAGAGCACCTCCACCATACTCGATAGGTCCTTCAAACCCTTCAACAACACAAGTTGTGTGCTAACTTGGAGAAATGCACCTTTGGCTTGACCCAGGTTCAATATCTGGGGTACATAATTAATGAGTCGGGTGTACATGTGGACCCATCCAAGATACAAGTCATTCAGGATTGGCTAGCCCCAACCACTCCAACAGAGCTCCACAGATTTTTGGGTCTTGCTAATTTCTACCGTAAGTTTGTGTTGGGGTTCTCCCATATCACTTGGCCTTTAAGTCAAGTCACCAAGGGCAGAGCAAAAGAAAAGTTCTTTTGGTCAGAAACCTAATAGCGAGCATTCTCTGAGTTGAATAATCACCTATGTTCTACACCAATGCTCACATTACCAGACCTGCAACAACCATTTGAGATTGAGATAGATGCCTCAGACTATGTTGTTGGTGCAGTTCTTACTCAACATGGCCATCTAGTGGCTTACCACAGTGAGACACTTTCAGACATAGTCCGAAAGTACCCCACTTAAGACAAAGAAATGGATTCCATTGTGTAGACCTACCGTCAATGGAAGCATACACTCTGAGAAAGGAAACAGTCATCCACACAGACCACTAGCCTCTACAATTCATACAGACACAAGGGAAGTTGCAGAATGATCGCCATCAGAAATGGTCCACCTATCTGCAACAATTCCATTTGAACATTAAGTATAATAAGGGTAGCACCAATAATGTCATTGATTGCCTCAGTCAACCACCATTCATGGCACTAATCACTGTGCTCAAATCCTATGGGAACAAGACATTGGAGTGGTCACATCTTTACAAGAGCGATCCAGAATTCGGCAGAATATACCATACACTCCTGGAAGGGAATCAAGTTCCAAATTTTCACCTTCAAGATGCATTGTTATGTCACCTGGGACACATATGTGTTCCTTCAAGTGAGCATGCCAAGATGATTTGGGAGGCGCACTACAGTCGAGTTACTAGACATTTCAGAGTAGAGAAAACAGTGGCAGTATTTCAAAAGTAATTTTATTGGCCAAAACTTCGTCTGGATGTTGGGAAGGACATTAGATATTGCACCGCCTGCGCCATTGCCAAACCAACCATCAAAAAGAAAGGCTTGTATACTCCTCTACCTACTCCTAGTCAGCCTTGGGAATCTGTCTCCATGGATTATATGTTGGGCCTTCCTTCTACTAAGCACAGCAACAATTGTGTTTTCATGGCCGTCGACAGATTCCCTAAGATGGCCATCATGGCGGCCTACAAGAAGAGTATCATAGTAGAGGCCACTGCTAAGCTCTTCTTTGAGCAAGTGTGGGTACACTTTGGGATCCCACAATCCATTATCTCAGATTGGGACAGCAGATTCCTGATTGCATTTTGGTCAAGTCTCTGGTCAATCCTGGATACAAAACTTACCAAGTCCATGGCTCTCCATCCCGAAACTGATGGCCAAACAGAGGTTATCAACAGGATGATCGTACACATTTTGTGCATGTACATCTCAAAGCATCCATGCACATGGGATGAAAGTCTCCCCTATGTCCAACACAGCTACAACAGAGCTCTCTGCAGCTCAACAGGCCACAGCCCCTTTCAGGTAGGGCTGGGATTTCAGCTATTATGCCCCATTGATGTGGCCATACCATTTGCAGCCACTCAGGTAGATTTGACTCACATGCAGCCCGAAGCTGAAATGGCTAACAACTTCATTGAGTGCATTCACCACATCCGCCAACAGGTCCATGATATATTGGACAAGAGCCAATGCTAAGTACAAGCAGTGCCATGATCAGCATCAAGTGCCACACAAGTTCTAGGTAGGCAACAATGTTTGGCTTCATTTGCAAAAGGAGCGTCTTTCTGGACCCCACTGCAAGCTTCGCCTACTCTGATATGGGCCATACACCATCACCAAGGTTGTCGGTGAAAATTCCTTCAATCTCAGTATCCCATTGTTCCTTGGTTTGCACCAAGTGTTCAATGTAGATTGCCTTCAACCATACTTTCCACCATTGTTGGACACATCTGATATTGCAGAAAAGCTCACACCAACAGAGCTCAAATCGGATTTCATGGAATAGGCCACAATTGATTGGATTATGGACACACAAATCAAGAACACTCGATAATAGAGGATACATCTATATCGAGTTGTCAAAGCATGCCAAATCCTTCACCAGGGGAAGTGGTTCACCGGGGACCAAGTACAACAGAAATTTCCTCACCTCATGGAGGCTCTGCACGCAATGGGGACCATTGCTTCCTAAGTGGGGGCGGGAATGATCCAGGTGGATATTGGGGGCCACCCGCTTATTCCACCTAGACCCCCCAGTCAGTTTCATCTGTTTCCTCAATTGTAGCATAATTTACTATTTCTGGCAGTTTTTCTAGTCTTGAACTTTTGGAGCCATTTTGAGGCCCTAAACGACGTTTTTTGGGAAAAATTTATTAATGATTTCCAAGGAAATCACATCAGTAGTCATATTCCTCGGAGAGATATTTCTAACGAGGTATCATATGCGTCAAACAGAGATAATATGACCAAGTTACGACCCTGGGTAGTTGGCTATCCAACTAACCCTAACGGGGCACATAAAATCTTGGTGTTACATCGCCTCGGGTTATGGTTTTGGTTGTTTAGGGTTTTCTCTTATTGTTTAATAATAAAAAGGCCTTTGAGCCTCATTGTAACTTAATTTAGAGGCATGTAGCCGCCACATCTCTTCTCAGAGATAAGCTACCATCGCCCGAGCTTTCTTATTTCGATTATGTTTGTAAACATAGTTCAGTATATTTCTATTAATGAAATGAAGTGATTTTTTGTTGCATCTCTGTGTTTATGATTATCTCTGTAAGTTGTTGCGTTCCTGTTTAATTTCAGATCACTTGTTCCATAAAATTTAGCCACTCATCTTGTTGGACTACAGTGGCATCACATCTTTGTCAAAATGCAACATCTTGATGCATGTAGGCAATATTTTGAAATAATGACCACACAATTCTTAGAAGAAATTTTTTTCAGTTGCACTAAAATATTGAGTAGATTCCACTGCAAAATTACCTACATAACCTTCAAAAGCATTGGCTACCTAGAAATCAATAACTCAAAATACTATATTACTCACTGTATTCATGCTCTGCAACAGATCTTATTTCCAGTGGTACGGATTTGGAAGAATCCAAATTCCTCGCCTCTCTACATCTCTCTTCATCCACTCCCACAAAATAATTGGAAACATAGAAAATAAAATCTTGTGAAATTTAGCAAAAATATGCCTTTTTATCCATTCCTCCAAATTGAGACCAAGTTCCCTAACCATTATACCACAAAATAATTTTTTTTGTTTTCCAACCATTTTTCTATCTCTTCTTTCATCGATTTCCACATCCTCTCTTTTAAAGAGACATCAAAGTCGTGGCAAAAAAAAACCATTTGTTGGTGCACAGGGGTGACCTAGGGTTCATAGTTAATAAAATAAAACACCCTTAGACACCGACATTTTTCAACACCTACAAACAAGTGAGGTCTCACCTAAGGTATGTTGATGAGTTTGCAAGAACCTTGTAGGGGAAAGGGGAAACAAATCCAACTTCATTTCTAAACAATCTAGCTCAAACTATGGTATTCACCATACATCATAGATATAACCATTTAAAATGAATTACACTCAAAATCCTTCGTAGCGTGTGTTATAATATTCCTAGTGAACTACGATGCACATCGGTTAAGTGTAAAAACATTGTATAATCAAAGAAGTAACCATTCAATATAAGTTCAATATGCAAGCACAAAAATAACTATAACACAAAACAAGGGAACATAGGAGTCATACATGTGCCCCTCGAGTTAGTATAGAAAATGAACCCTTTATGTCATGTCCTCTCTTTATCCATTGTTATCTACTCTGTTATACTATGGAACAAAATGTACCATAATCGAATCAAACCCCTTTTCCTCATAATGGATCAGTTATAACATAGCTTGATATCCAATCAGGGGTTAAATTTGACCCATTCAATCCTTGATGTGAGTTACAAATCCAATATTCTAGAGTATTATTATTCATGGTCACATGGCTACCCCATTTTCCATGAGTAGTGGCGCTGATGTGGCATCCTCTCGAATCATGGTGGAAAAAACTAGAAGGTCAACCTCTTGGAGGCATAACTTTTGCATATAAACAATATATGAGGTATTTCTTGCACCATTTTAAAGGTATTTGAGTGCACAATATCTCCAAGGGGTTTAGAGCAATTGAAATTTTTTGGACCCCAAAATAATCCATTAAATGCTTGAAACTACCTTTCGAAGGTTTTAAAACCCGATTCACCAAACTAGGACCCACCAGTAACAATGGTTATGTGAGTTGATTTCTCCCATTTTTCCACTATGAAAGCATCAATATGGATGAAAAATAATATGATGAACTAATCCAAATCAGTTTTTTGTATAATCATAAGGCTATCATTGAAACATGGAAGTCTTGGAGAACAAAGTCTTCACTAAAACTTGTCCATAGTGACATGTGCTCCATAAATAAGCCATTGTTCATTAGTGTAAGGTATGTATTGACCTTCATAGTAAAAATTGGGTATACTTATTGAAAAATAAGAGTCATATTTAACAATTCAAGGAATTTAAAGAATTTGTTTAAAAGAAAGACACCCAACCTGTGAAATGTTTAGGATTAAAGAATGGACGAGAATATGTAGGAAAGGTTTTTGAAAGGTACTTGTCACATAATGGTATATCTTTATAGATATTTTTCACTTACACGCATGAATAGAATGATATTACTAAATAAAAATATCAAAATTTGGTAGAAATGGCACATTGTTTGATTTGGGTGAAAGTTATATAGACTAGGTTTTTACCAAAAGTTGTCAATTACTCATAATATTTATTAAATATGATATTTTCTTAAATTTGTAGGGAATATGACTCCAGTTAAGAAATGGAGTGGAATAAAATCCGCATTTAGACATCTTATAACTTTTTTATGCGTAGTATGAACTCACATTATTAATGATCGAAGGGAAAAAGTAGGGTGTGAAGAGTCATGCTTGTATTATCTTAGGCTACTCTAAAGTGTTAAAGTCCTATATACTATTTTAAATGATCAAATAGGACATCATCGCCAGAGAGTTTTTTTCCTTTATGAGAATACCTAAGGTATTATTTTATTGAAATATCTTCTATGTTATTGAGAAATCATATCATTTAGAAATTAGACTAGTGAATCTTGGATTAATTGACTACTTCAATGGACTGTCAAAATCTTTGCCTGAATTGACCTACTATTGACCTTCCATAATGGAGTTGACCACAAGCTTTGGAATTATTGTTCAATCTAAAAATGGCGATCTTGGTAGAAGAACAACTTCAACAAGGGGATTTTATTGCCATGTGTGTTAAACGAATGTGATGTGTGTGTGTGTGTGTGTGCACATGGTTGACCTGAAAAAAAGAATTCTATGGTTAATGGGTATCATTCCTTAATGGCGAATTACACATGGGATTTACTTCATTAACACAATAAATATTGTAGTGAATTGTCAATGGGCCCATAAGAAAAAAATCACATTTGAATGTAATGTTGAAAGACGTAAGGCTCATTTAGTAGGTAAAGGATTTCTCAACGGGTATCATTCCTTAATGACGAATTACACATGGGATTTACTTCATTAACGCAATAAATATTGTAGTGAATTGTCAATGGGCCCATAAGAAAAAAATCACATTTGAATGTAATGTTGAAAGATGTAAGGCTCATTTAGTAGGTAAAGTATTTCTCAACAAGAAGGCATCAACTACACTAAAACCTTTGTCATAATTGTAAATATGAAGTATATTTGACTGATTGTTTCACTTGCTACTCACTCTATATGGTAGGCACATCAAATGGATTTTAGAAGTGATTTCTACATGTTGATATTACTCAAGGGATTTATATGGAGTAACTTTCTAGTTATAAAAAATAATGTGAGTGTTATGTGCAAAGTAAACAAATCACAATATGTTTTGAAATAGGTCTCTAAGGCATGATATGAGAATATTCATCATTCATATTAATTTCAAACATTATAAATAAGATCATAGTATCTATGTATTGCATATATATAGTGAAACATTATTTGATTTTTTAATTAAAATATTTTATGTCTGGAATATTATAAATTTAATTTTCTTAAGCAATTGTTTGTATGTGTGTGGAGATAGGTATAAATACTTCTTATATTAAATGGATTTATATCTCTATAAATCCTTGATTGCTAAAAAAATATAACAAATTTACAATTAAATACATTTTAAATTAATAATGAAAAATAGCATAACTAAATAATTTAAAATAATAATAATAAAACAGATTATTAATTTAAGTTATTCTTCTTGTTGTAGATACACTTTTGGAGCTAAATTGTGAAAGCAGGTTGACAAGTCCCACATTTCGCGCAACACTTTGTCCATGCTCTCTAATATTCCTCTTCAATACAACACCCATTATGGTGAATTTTAAACGTTATAATATTATGAGAATTAGGTTATTATAAGGATTAGGTTAAGATGTCAATTGGTCAGATGCCCATTTATAATAAATTTAACTAAATATTGTTAGAGTGCCATTGCTAAAATTTCCCCATTATAAAAACCTTTTATTGTCACCGCTTATAGTTACATGTATCAAGATGCATCAAAAGTCTCAATCTTAAACTCCAATATCAATAATTGAGTCAAGTGCTCTGGTTTTTATTGTCACCGCTTATAGTTACATGTATCAAGATGCATCAAAAGTCTCAATCTTAAACTCCAATATCAATAATTGAGTCAAGTGCTCTACAAAGAGTATGGAGGTGACATTGTAGTGGTGTAAATGTTTGTTTGCAAACATTTACATGTCATCTCAATTAAAACATAATAAGAGATTAAAAGTAATATAGAAGTGATTATGGAGGAGATGTTGTAGTGTCCATAAATGAGTGTAAATATTTAAATGTTGGCTCAATTAATAATAAAAAGTTAAAAGTAATAAAAATAATAAAATATAGCTTGTTATATTTTAATTTTATTTTTATTAATAAAATTACAAACAAATTTTTTAGATAAATGAAAATCATAATATACATATCACATTCTAATATATAACATATAAATAGTAGCTATAAATTAAGATCCATTTTAACATATAAATTAAAATAATGATCTTGTAATCATATTTAAATCTAATTAATAAGTATATAAGAATTTAATACTTACCACAAACTTAACATATAACAATATTTTTAACCATGGATATTCACCCCCATTTTACCATGGATATTATTACTTTGTAAATGGGTTTTGTAGCAATATCATGGACCAATACCATGGCTTATCAATACCACATGCCCAAAAACCAAAACTGGTTTCAAAATCAAAATGTTTATATTGTATTTTAATTTTATTTTTTAATTAAATGTAAAAGCAGAAATGATATAATTACTTTTGAGATATATCTAAACCCTCATCCTCACTACTAAAAATGTTTGGTAGATATTCCATAGAGATTAAATGAAGGTTTAAATAAAAATAAAAATAAGAATACTTTTATAAATAGAGATGTGAAATTACTATAATATAAATAATATTGTTAAGAACAAGCATAGATCTATCTTAACTAAATATCTACCAAGGGATGAGAAGAACCAAATATCTTCAGGTGTAAACATTTCTGCAAGTTTTTCACTCAAAAAGAAGTTGCATCATGAGATATTTGATCCTTCTCATCTCTTGGTAGATTAGGAGTTAAGATGAATCTATGATGATTGGGCTTAGAGGTACTCTCCAGGCCAGTATGGTTGGTATAGATGTTGTAATTTAATGTCCTATAAACATTTGACTTGGTCAAAATAAAATAAAAATAACTCTATGTTAAGATAAAAATAACTTCAAACTAAAATAATAAAAATAAAATTCCATGTTTTTATTATGGCTTTTATTAATTATTCTTGGGTAGTTAAGATAAACTTGACTTGGTCAAGTTACAGGTAGTTTTTGAGCTCGAGGTTTATGAGAACTCATGGTATTCATATGGAATATATCTTATTTAGAGGGGGAAATTAAACCATCCTAGATTCATCTTAACTCCAGATCTACCAAGGGTGGAGAGGGATTGAATATTTTGAGATGTAAACCTCTTTTTGAGTGAAAAGAAATTCAATCCCTTTCCGTGCTTGATAAATCTAGAGTTAAGATAGATATAGGCCTATGGAAAATTGTAGCGAGTGAAGGTCTTCTAGCTTGTACCTTAGCCATAAAGACCATGAGTTTTTCCTTCACTTAACATGGTTTGAAATAATGAGATAGACTTATGTTCATGCATAGTATCGGGCGATCAGTTACATGGAGCCTTCTTCAGCTTAACTACAAGATTGGCTGGCAGTTACGATTTCAAATAGAATGAGTTGTGACTTCAGTTATTGATTAAAGGAAGGACGATTTATGACTCCAATGTTGATTGTAGAGAGAAAGTGTTCACTCTCAGTTAACTTGTCAATCAACCACTCAAGTTCTAAATTTTTACTAGCCTACTTTAGCATGGATTGAATATATAAAGGAGGGACGAAGGCACAAGGATTATTCATTGTTGTGTGCATAAGATTTTTTGAGATCTCTTTGATTGTGGTGCACGTAGCCTTTAGGAGAAAATGTGCGTGAGTTTTTTGAGGAGATTTCTGCTACAAAATAGGGGGCCAAGTGCACACAAAAATAGGATCTTAGTGCACTACAAAATAGGAGATTTTGTATGCAAGGAGATAGGTTTTTGCTCAAATAAATAGGGCCATGAAGTGTGTCAAGTTGGCAGGGAAAGTCCAAGCTATATCAACAAGAGAAAAAGTGTGTCTCAAAGTGAAAGATTGCTTTGTAATTGATTCAATTGCTCAAGATCAATAAAATACCACATCAATGAGACAAGTTTTTCCCTGTTGGGTTTCCTGAGAAATATAAGTATATCAATTTGTGTGATGTGATTTTATCTCTGTGTTTTATTTCGTTGCTTATAATTTGTTAAGAAATTATGTATCTTGGTGAAAGTAAACTAGATTCTGATTTTTAATTATTCATCTAAGTAGTTATAGAATTTCATGGAAAATGGTATTAGAGTAGAGATTAGTATAAAGACCAACACCAAGTTGATTAATTAGTGAAGAGCATAAATCATAGTTTTGAAGAGAAATCCTTTGGATACAAGTATGGCATTGCAAGGGTTGAGGGCAGATCATTGTTTAGATGGAGCCTTGAATTTATGTGGATGGAAGAAACAGGTATATGTGGTGTTGGAAGATAATGAGGTGATAGAGTTTGTGAAGCAACAAATAGTCCCACCTCAAGATCCCCAACATTTGTCCCAACATAACAATAATGACACCAAGGTGAGGAGGATCATTCTTGAGGGGATCAGAGACCATATTATACCTCATATCCATGAGAAGAAGACAACATATGAGATGTGTAAAGCCATCTTAGATTTGTACCAATGTTCCAATGATGCCAAGAAGCTTTCTCTCAAGGATAAGCTGAGAAGTATCCAGATGAGAGAAGGAGAGCCCATCATCACATATCTTTCAAAGTTCACTCAAATTTGGGATGAGCTAGTTGGTGTGGGTGAGATAGTAGTAGAAAAATACCTTGTGAGTCTTGTGCTTCTAGGACTCCATATGTCTTGGTATAGTTTTCAGGATGTAGTAAGTGGTAGAGAGAATATTCCCAGTTGGGAAAGCTTGTGGAATGGTCGTGTTTAAGAATATATTTGTAGAGGCATGAGAGTTGGTGGAGAAGCTCCAGTAGAGGATGAGGAGAACTTTTACCTAGAAGGTAAAGGTGGAAAAGCCAAGGGCAAGAAGGGAAAAAGCAAGGCCAAGACCAGTCAAAAGGGCAAGAAGAAGAAGAAGGATTTGAGCAAGATCAAGTTCTTCCATTGCCATGAGTTTGGGCACTATGCTACTAAGTGTCATAACATGAATAAGGGGTCTAGTAAGGATCATGTGGCTACATCAGCTGAGGTAGATGGATTTTCTTCTTAGTTAGAGAAATATTTCTCATTGATATCTTGCATGGAAATATTAGTAGGCACTAATGTATGGTAGATTAATTCAATGGCATCCTTCCATGTGACCGAGAACAAGGAGTATTTCAGCCAACTAGAGGAGAAGTACATGTACGTTCATATTGAGCTATGAGATAATGACAAGTATGCGGTTAGGGGAGTTGGTATTGTCATATTTGAGAGGGATTATGGGAGCTCTATCCATCTCATAGATGTTCTCTATGTTTCAGGCCTGAAGAAGAACCTTATTTCAATGGAAACCCTGGACGATAAGGGTTATGATGTCATCTTCAGCAGAACTAAGGCTTACCTCAAGCATATAGGTTTTGTATCAGTGAAGTAGTTATGTGTGAGGATGAAGAATCTATACAGGTTGTAGGTTGAGACATGTCCAACATTGAGCAGCAAGGAAGGAGGTGTGCAGAGCAGAGATGTAGGAGAACTTTGGCACATGTGCATGGGACACTTACATCATGGGGCATTGAAGATATTTTAGTATATAGTGTTGGAAAATGTAACTAGGTTCGGCCTTCATTTAATATATTTGAGTCATCTTGTAATGCACATGTCAAAAGAATAAAGAAAATAATTTTATTATTATTATTATTATGACTTATTAAAGCATGGGTTTCATGCTTGGGTCATCATGTTTTAGGTAAAAGTCTCCATTGAGGACTTCTAAGATTTATTCTGAGTCCATAGAGTCGTTGTAATTTTAAAGAGACCCTTCTTGGGCTTTTGAATGATGTAAAAAGGTTAAATATTGAGTCAAATATGAATTATGTTGTCTCCACACCAAGTCAGCCTTAAGATGATCAAGTTGGCCTCAAGGAGGGTTATTCGTCCTCACCAAAGGACTATAAATGAAGTAGTTCAAATTCCATTTGAATCACACTCTCACACAAGCAAGTTTGATATCTCTTGAAGCTGGAAAAGGTGTGAAATAGACGAAGAAGGGAAAGGAAGTGCAAGTTTGATCTAGGAGAAGGAAAAGAAGAAAAATGAAAGTTTAGCGCTTCTATCTGTCTCTCTAGTGTCTTGGTTTGGAAGATCGAAGTTCTCTTGTTGATGTCCTAGCCAGTTGTCATGTGTTGTTGCTGCCAAATCAAAGTATAGGTCGAAGTTTCTATTGTTGGATGTTATTGCCTCTTGAAGTTGTATTGGGCCAAGATCAAAGTTTCTAAGAGAAGATCAAAGTATTCCAGTGAATATCGAAGTCTCTAAGGTAAGATAGAAGTTGTTGAATTGAAGAAAGTGTTACCATTGTTGATGTTGCTTCCAGGTCAAGAAGGATCATCTGCAAGAGAAGAGGAAGGCTGACTTGGTGTGGAGAAAAGTTTGTGTCAAGGTCTAGAGTCTTGGAACATCTCTGGAAAACTATTGAAGGAAGAATTACTGACTTGGTTTTTCCCTAGAGAGGGGTATTCCCCTGGCTATGAGCCTATATCTGGTGTCCATTGTTTTATGTGTTTTTTCTCTGGTAATTGTTTGACAAACCGAAAGAAAGAAGGTATAAATAAAACTAATAAGAATTCAAGAACATCACAAGTAATTATCAAGTATAAGAAAATACTTATGCCTTTCTTATTTTCTAACATATAGCCATAGGGATGCCACAGTACAACCTTTACAATAATGGAGTTTGAAAGGGTGCATAATTAACAAGTATGTCAAGTCATCTTTCCAAGATAAAGACAATAGAGCCAAAGGTATTTTGGAGTTGGTGCATTCAGATAGATGTGGGCCCTTCTCTTCTCCATCGTTTATGAGACACATGTATTATGTTACTTTCATAAATGATTATTCTTAGCAGATGTGGATATTATTTATAAAGAAGAAGGAGGAGGTCTTCTCCAAGTTCATGGAGTTTAAGGCCTTTGTAGAAAATCATACTGGGAAGAAGATCAAAGCATTGAAGAGTGATAATAACGAGGAATATGTCCCCAATTACTTTAGGGATGAGTGTGCTAAGGAAGCCATTAGGAGAGATATGACAGCACCTCATAACCCTTAGCAGATTGGGGTGGCTGAGACGAAGAACTATAGCATAGTTGGAGCAGCGAATGCCATGTTGCATGATCAGGGACTACCTATGTTCTTGTGGGAAGAGGCATGTAAAACTAAAATATTTTTGTAGAATAGGAGTCCGCACAAGGTTTCTTAGATGAGTTACACTAAAGGAGGCTTTCACATGCAAAAAGCATGATGTTTCATACTTTTGCATCTTTGGCACAAAATTTTACCGCCATGTGTCCAAATATTGCAGGAAGAGGTTGGGGTCCACAACTAAAAAGGGAATTTTCGTGGGTTATAGTGAGACATCTTAGGCGTATAGGGTGTATATTCCATCACTCAAGAAGAAAATTATCATGCGGGATGTGAGGTTTGAGTATGATAAAGATTTGAGGGGGTCCTTGGAGTGATATTAGGTTGGAGTACCTGAGGAGGAGCTACTCGCTCCCAAGCAGGAGCCTCAGGCAGGATCTTAGTTTGAATCTCAGCTAACTGGTAAGAGGGGCGCTCAATAGGATGACCAGTAGCATGATGAGGAGGAGAGACTAGGACGAGAGAAGGAAACTACTCAGTTAGAGACTCATAGCATAGTGAGGAAATAGCCAAATGGGTTGACATATTGATTCAGAAGGCCCGGGAGCACGTTGAAGCTCCTAGCTCTATGTTTAGGAAAAGAAATTTTCCCTAGAGGCACACTGGGTATATCAAACTGATGACAGAGTTGTTGGAAATAGAGCCTTCTTGTTATGAGGAGGCAACCTCTTAGCAAGTTTGGCAAGATGCCATGGTGGAGGAATATTCATCCATCATGAATAACGATTTCTGGGAGATTGTCCCGTGACCAGAGGGAAAATAAGTGGTAGGCTCGCGTTTGGTGTACAAGGTGAAGCATAGAATAGATGGGAGTTTGGAAAAGTACAAGGTCAATTTTGTGTCCAAGGGCTTCTCATAGGTTGAGGGCATAGCCTATGATGAGACTTTTTCCATAGTAGCACAATATTATTCCATTAAGATGATTCTGGGACTTATAGAATAGATGGGATGGAAGATCCACTAGATGGATGTGAAGACAATATTCCTCAATGGAGTGGTTGAGGAGGAGATATATATGGAGCAGTCAAAGGGGTTTGATAATTTTAGCAGATACATACATGTGTGCAAGTTGAAGAGAGCTCTTTATGGGATCAAGCAAGCTCTGAGAGCATGGTACACTCGCATTGACAACTACCTTTGAGGATTGGGCTTCACTAAGAGTAAGGTAGATCCCAACTTGTACTACATCATGGTTGGAAGGATTCTTCTCATTCTATTTCTATATGTTGACAATCTTATACTTATTGGAGTAGATAGTTTGATTTAGGATTGCAAGGCAAGCCTTTCAAGGGAGTTTGAGATGAAGGATATAGGGATTATGCACTATTTCCTTGGATTGAAGGTTTAGCAGGGTGATTGTGAGATATTCATGGGAAAGGGAAAGTACATGAAGAAGATTCTTAGGACATTTCCTATGCAGGATTGCAAGCCCCTAGCAACACCTCTACTTACAAACTAGAGGAAGGTGAATGCTAGTAGAGCAGAGTGAATAGATGCTACATTATACATGATGCTCATCAGGTCGTTGATGTGCTTGGCCAACGCATGGGGTAATATTAGTTTTGCAGTAAACCAACTGAGTCATTTCATAAGGGAATCGAATAGAGTTCACTAGGTTATTGCTAAGCATGTTTTGAGGTATCTCATAGGAACAACAAATTATGGATTGTGGTATAGAAAAGTTGATGGAGTGAGGTTTGATGGCTTCACAGATGCAAATTGGGCAGGGTGCTTCGCAGATTGGAAGAGTACTTTAGGTTGTGTCTTCAACATTAGGTCAACAATTGTTTCTTGGTTTAGTAGGAAGTGAACATCAGTTGCACTTAGTTCAACAGAGGTTGATTACATGGCTGCCAATTTGGCATTGTGTGAATCTATCTGGAAAAGGAAGTTGCTTATGGAACTTTTCAGGTAAAGGATCGAGCCTACTATGATACATTGTGACAATTAGAGTTGCATTAAACTTTTGAATGACATTGTTTCATGATCGCTCCAAACATATCGAGATCAAGTATCATCATCTCAAGGATTGTGTGCAGAAAGGGATAGTGAAGCTATTGTACATTCCAATAGAGGAGCAAAGAACATATATCTTGACCAAGGCATTGGTAAGAGGTAATTCACCTCTTTCAAAATAAGTTGAGATTTGTACAAAATCCCTTCCTGGCTAAGAGGGAGTGTTGAAAATTGTATCGAGTGAAGGTTTTATGGCTTGTGCCTTAGCCAGAAAGTCCATGAGTTTTTCCTTCTCTTAACATGGTTCAAAATCATGAGATAGAATTTTTTTCATGTGTAGTGTTGGAGGATAGTTACATGGAGCCTTCTTAAGCTTAACTATAGGATTGGGTGGCAGTTACGAGCTCAGATAGAATGAGTTGGGACTTCAGTTATTGATTGAAGGAAGCATGATTTATGACTCCAATGTTGATTGGAGAGAGAGAAATTTCACTCTTGGTTAACTTGTCAATCAACCACTCGAGTTCAAAATTTATACTAGCTAATTTAGCATGGATCAAATCTATAAAGTAAGGATGAAGGCACTAGGATTATCCATTGTTGTGTGCACAAGTTTTTGTGAGATCTCTTTGTTTGTGGTGTGCATATCCTTAAGGAGAAAGATCACATGAGTTTGTTGAGGATATTTTTGCTACAAAATACAAGGCCAAGTGTGCACAAAAATAGGATCCTAGTCACTACAAAATAGGATATTTTGTGCGCAAGGAGGTAGGCTAGTGCACAAGGAAGTAGGACTAGGAAGTGCGTAAAGGATTAGGAACTGGGATCAAGGGTTGTCCAAGCAATTCCAGGCTAGATCAACAGGAGAAAAAATGTGTTCTCAAAGTGACAGATTTCTTTGTAAGTGATTCAATTGCTCAAGATCAATAAAATACGACATCAAGGAGAGAGGTTTCCCCTATTTGGTTTCTTGAGAAAAATAAGTGTATTAATTTGTGTTATGTGTTTTTATCATGTGTTTTTATTCTGCTACGTATAAGTTATTAAGAAATTTTTTATCTTAGTGAAAGTAAGTCGGATTCCAATTTTTAGTTATTAATCTAAGTAGTTGCAAAATTTCATGGAGAATTAGCAAGGTCAGTTATATCAATAGTAGTAGTTTGATTTCTCTTCATGTTGAACTCTATGTGTGTGTGTGTGTGTGTGTTTCAGGCAAAATAGAGAAATTTATAATTGATGTAAATGTTATTTTGTTTTGAATTAACACGCACCTTTTGATTTTGATACAACTTAGGGTATATAAATATTTCACGATGTGTTGTCTTATTCAATAACAAATGGGTCTTAGAGCAATCATGCGTTATAGTTGACCATCTATGGAATTTACCCTAAACTTTTGGAAAGGGGAAACTACACTAATAACATATTATGCCTTGACAATTCTTATCTAGTCATCAGATGTAACCATCCTTATATTAAAAAATCAAAGTAAAGCTTCTTTCTAGATTTGTTTTATATATAGCCATTCTCATTCCCATGTGTAAAACACATTAGTAAGTTTATGTTAATAATATTTTAAATAAAACTGTAATATATAAATTTGAAAAGTAAATGTATATTTAAAATTTTAAAGAAGAAAAATTTCAAGTAAAATATAATATACAAGGGAATAAATATAACGAGGTAGGAATTCCTCATGTGAGTAGATCACTAGCATAGGCCAATGAAATCGCTAGCCATATGTTACACCTTCTCCCTGATAGTCATTGACTATATTATATATGGAGGGAAACATGTTAAATATAGGTTAATCAACACAAGCTTTTCTTGTATCTTCACTCCCACCAACTATATGTCATGATCAATCCAACAACAATAATTTAATGCAAAATGGTAATTGATCATCCAACATTAAAGCTCCTCAAGTACCATAGCCCTTGGCATGTGATATGGTGTATGGATCCATTAAATCAACCCTCCCTCCAATAGAGATTAGGTGACTTTCACTTCCAATGGTGGCAAACACATTTTAATGGTTTGTTGTTTCCTATTGTTGGACTCCAACTTTTTTGCCTTGCACCCCTAGTCCTCTTGCTACCCTTCTACTCCTTCCCTTTGTTGGGTTGTGTTATATTCTTTCCATGACTAGCCCACGTAGTTAACCGGGGGGTTAGAGGGGGGGTGGAGCCCCCCTTTGTTGTGCCAATTGTGTAGCAGGGGGGGTCATAGGGGGTTTGAGGTGTACCCGTAACACCACTTTATGGGGTCCGGGGCAGCGCCCTGGAAAATTTTGGTTTTGGACCCTATGTTAGGTTGGGCGGACCCACCTATGGTTTTGTGCATGATTTTCGCACATGTTTTTTGGACGCGATGGTTTTCGGTCCATGGTATTGGATGCTTCGGCATGTATAAATATGTATTATAACATTGAAAGGAACATAATGAAAAATCAAGCTGGTAGTCTTGGTTTTGGGATCCAGGGGAAATCTCTATGTATATGTGTTTTATGTGTTATGCTCTCACATTGTTTATTTTCTGTGTTTTAGAATTCGTATGCAGGTAATTTCTGTACGGGGTTAAAACCTACACCCTTTTCCAAGCTACTAGAGCCTGAATTTCTCCTATCACCAAGCAACCTTTCCTTGTCTCTCCTCCTCATATTTTGGCATTGAAGAGACACCAACATTAGGATATTTGCTTCCTCTAAAATTTTCCCTATTGTCTCTTTAGTTGGTTGGAACTTTTCTCCTACTTTATGTTTTGTGTCTCCCCTAGCTCCTTTATATATCCGTCAATCTCTATCCTTTATCCTTCACTCTCCACCCTGCCTTCTAGGTCCTCTACTCAACCTTCTCCTATCATTGTCGCTCTATTCCCCTATCCCAATCCCTCATCAACCAGGTAGTCATGTATCGTAGATATTTTGATATATGTGGACCAAGTTGTAGTAGACGAGAGCCCCTTCCACAGAATTGTGCCCAAATGAATTTGAGGTTGTATCTTGCAAGTACAAGGAGCCCATGCCTTGCTTAGTGCAAGAAGAATTGGAGGTAGCAGAAAGTGAAACATGAATATAAAGAAGGTTTATGTCAAATATATAGGTGGAAGACTCTATTTGTAGTGGGTCCCCAACACATCCAACACCCCACCAAGCAAACCCAATGTATGTCAATAGTGGATATATTTTGGCAATTAAAAACAATAATTGGAAATGTGTTGGTCGAGAGGAATGAAGCCCATGAAGAAATCCTCCTCTGCATTGATTTCTTACAATGGCAAGTCAGTGAAATGGACAACAAGATAAGAGTGTTTGCCAAGAAATTGGAAAATCTATACTTTAATAATAGTGAAGAAAATGACCAAGTCCAAGTTCCTATCCAAGTGGACTCCCCTTACAATTATTAATGTTTTTAATTTTTATAATTTTGATTTTAGACCGTGAGTACAATATTTACGGAACTGCACATAGTTGCTACTAGTGTTTTTTTACTAAAGTTAATGTCAATATTAGACTTATTTATCTAGTTAAGTAGTGCTTTGACTTGTGTCCAGATTTTAAAACCTAAAACATGTTATTATACTTCTAGTCAAGTTGGTTAAGTTTCCCTTAGCAAACTAGAAGTATGGATTATGTAATTATTTTGACCGATAATATATGATAACCTAATTTACTATATATAAAGAGAAAGATAGTATGGGAATGTACATCTCCATAAATTAAATAGACAAATCTTTATAAGGGAACCCTTATCTTATAAATAAAATCTCATTATCAATTTAATGTCTAGCTAACTAGACTAAAATTATTACATTAAATTTTATTATATATTAATAACTTATTTTTAAAAAATAATATATATATATATATATATATTATTTTTTATTTATTCAAAAATCAACAATAAATAAATAAAAAATTTAAAAAATTATTTTATATTAATAATATATTAAAAATCAATAAATAAATTTTACATTATAATTATCTTATATATTATATTTCAATATTTTACTCATGATGTTAATTTAACCATAATTCAAAGTCTTTCTTTTAAACATTACCATTATATTTTTAAAATTTATATTTAAAAGAAGAAGAAAAAAATTATTTTAACATTTACAAGGCTAAAAATAATTTATAAAACAAATTGCTTCTCTAAAAAAGATAAAAATATAAACTTTACAAATATATATATATCTTATAAACAAATTTTAATTTTTTTTAAATCTTAACAAATGTAACACTTTGACACTCCATTCTCTATTCTCATGAAAAAGGAGTCAAATTAGATCACACTTTGACACTCCATCCTCTATTCTCATGAAAAATGGGTCAAATTAAGTCACATGCATCCTTATCAAATGCAAACATAGAAGCATCTTTACAGGTAAGCTCGTCCCCACTTTCGAAAAAAATGTATCACTTTGACACTCCTTTCTCTATTCTTATGAAAAAGGGATCAAATTAGGTCACACTTTGACACTCCATTCTCTATTCTCATGAAAAATGGGTCAAATTAGGTCACATGCATCCTTATCAAATGCAAACATGGAAGCATCATTACAAGTAAGCTCATCCCCACTTTCAAGAAATGCACAGTTTAATACTCCATCCCTATCCTTAAAAAAAAAATCAATTAAATGCATGCATTCGTATGTAATCAAATAACTTACTTTGGATCTAATAATAATAGTAAATATTAAACTATATCTTTTGAGCTGAGTCTCGGAGTATCCACAGTGGAAACCACATTTATGTCAACGTTTCAAATCCCAATAGGGATCCATCATGAGAACCAATATGAATAATGATAAAAGAAAAACTTTATGAAAAGATAAATAATTAAAGAAATATTTTTATTTGAAAATCGACTAGTATAGTTTAATAAAAATGTTAAACTATATCCTTATTTTTATTTTATAGTTAAAATAACTTAATCAAACAACTTACTTCCGATTTAATAAAAATAAAAATAAACATTAAACTATATCATTATTTTTATTTTATAATTAAAATTGGTAATTAATTTAAATGTTAAAGCCGTAAAAAGAAAATAAGTTTAAAACTGATTATTGTTTGGGCTTTTCAAAAAGCTTTGGTGACAGATGTCAGATTTCATCAAATTGAATGTGAAAGATGATGATCTCGAAAAAAGGTTATCTTTACATATGGGAGATATTCATAGTGATACGGAGTAGAATCCATGGAGTTCATTCTCTAAAGCTAAATGGCTTTATTCACTATCCATTGTTGTTTTATATATATATATATATTCTTGAGTATATAAAAAATTTCCAAAAAAATCAACTTAATTAAATTAAAATATCAATAAAATACACAAATCACATAATAATCATTATCCCACAACAATTATAATAAAAAAGTTAGAAGTGTGAGCCAATTTCACTACAAAAAAACTATTTATCCACGGACTTTGTTCTCTGGTAACCATCGATTAGTTAATTCGGATTTAATTTTTATGTTTTGAAAAGATACATTACAATTTAATTCTAAACTCTTTTTAATTAATATATATTTTATAATAAAACATTAAATACGATAGAAATAAAATATATATTATTTTTATATATATTTTTTATTTAATTAATTATAAGTTTTGTATGTAATCGGAGAGCTACAATAAGGTTACTAATTTTAGGTGAGTCATATATATACTTAAAGTTAATATATTAATATTCATAAATATGGGTTAAAATTGATAGATATTTACGCATGTTATTGATGATGGTAACTTAATTTTCAAACCATTTGATGGGTTATATATATGTATAAATTTTCAAATAAAATTTATAGGAAAAAAGAAATTTTAAATAAAATTATAGAAAACAAAAGAAGTTAGTGAATTTGTTGGTTGAGAATCCAAGATAACTATAGACTCATCCATAGTGGATCTTTGGGCTTATTAGAAAAAGCTTGTCTCTATCTTCAATCACACCATGTAATCGTATATTGTACACACTTAAGCATAAAGCATAAACATTGAAGCTTGAAGCTTAAAGGTTGATACTTACATAGCATGTTCAAGCCCATGGGTCATTGGTATTCTATATAAAACACTAAGTGACTTTTCTTGTGTATATAGGTGAAATAGTTGTTTTTCATTTCATTTTGAGAGTTTCATGTAGTTTCTTTAGTGTTGGTACACACTCTCAGTTTTTATAAAATAGGTCTAATTATTAGTATGATTAGAAAACACAAATCTATTTTGTGGTTGGATATGGAAATCTCAAATGTGTGGTTACTGAAGCTATCATGCTTTCAGTACATTCACTATTGAATCTAAACACAGTTGAGTTTGTGCCTTTTAGGTGTGAGTATGTTCTATTTTTCTTCCTTGTCAAAAGATTATGAATTTCTTCAAAATCCATGCTGACATATTATTATTACTTGAAATATTTTATTTTTTTTCTCGGTAAAAGACTAATTCTATTAAGTAGAAAATATAGTACAATCAGGAAAAGCAAGAGACCGGCAGACCGGAAATGATGTATCCATCAACCTCGGTCCCGGTGAAAAGATTTAAACTAATGGCAACAGCAGATAGCATGTAATCACAGACATACCAAATGATCTTTACCCCATGGGGGTAGAAGCTACAACGCATTGTTTTTTCCCTTTCTTTTTGTTGACTTTTGTCCAGCCATCCTGGGGAGGATGAGCTAGGACAACTTGAAGACTGGGAAACTCTGACATCTGGAATTCCTTTTCAGATTCTGAGGAGGTCTCATGGCTGCGCTTCAGGGCGATTGCTGTGTCCGGGGGATGGCCCATGGTATCCATGGGAGGATCCATCGGCTGAGGCTCCTGATCTGGTTCTGAATCGCAATCCCCATCCTTCGAACCTGGGGAGCTGGGGCTCCGAGTCGGCGGAGGAGGGCAGGGAACCCAACGCTTGGGCTTGGATTTTGCGTTGAATCCCTTTTTCGATCTTGCTGTCAGCGATGGGCAGGAGTTCTGCATGTGTCCTGTAAGGTGACAATGGCGGCACCGAAAGGCAGTGTTCTCGTAGTCTAAAAGCCGAGTCCAAACAGAGTCCTTGATCTTGAGATTGATTAGCTCTGGCAATCCCTTGCTTAAATCTAGCTCCACACAAATTCTGGCATATGTGTAAAGACCCTGCATTTCCCTCTTGTAATCTCCCATTAAGAAGCAACCCAAACAGGGGCTTTTGTGATAACTGCAGAAGCTGGATCAAAGTCTGGGAACCATGGAGTTAAGAAGAGGCCTGCCGAACCCATGAACCAAGGGCCTTCTTCTAAGGCCTCTTCGTAGTCCTCGAGATTGTCGAACAACACTATAAAATATCCCTTTGCACAGAAGTAAATCTTGCATTGGTGAGTCCAGGTGTCCTTGATCCAGTCATAAAGATCCTTTGAGCGTGGCCAGAGACCATTGAATCTGCAGATGATGGCCCTTTCAGCAAATTGCTGGGTGTCATCTGCTAAGTCAGGGTAAGAGATCTCAACAGAGGGGACCTCTTCCGATTTGTCAACCAGAAAGGGTTTGGGAGGAGCCTGAACTGGCGGATCTGTCTTTTCAGGCTTATTAGCATGGACTGCATCTTTATAAGAAAAAGCCTTAGCTGAGGAAGACTCTCCAGCAGCTCCTCCCCTCAAACGAAGGGTTAAAATAATGCATGCATCTTTCTCAATGCCGAAAAAAGAAATGGGATAGTGATCCTCAAGTTGTTTACCTTCATGGAGAAGCCGTTGAGCTGCAGAGGGGATTCCAAGTTTGATGCTCAGTGTATGCTTGAGATTCTGCACTAGATCTGTCTGGTTAACCCATTGTAGCATAGTTTTGCCTGTAATGAGCTTGATTTGTATCTGGAATGATGCAGAAAAGTCCGAATGCCTCTTTCCATTGCAGATCTGTGCAGAGAGGCTGCATGCGTGAAGATTGGTTTTCGTATCTTGGATTTGCCTCATTTGCAGGGGAGGCATACCGCCCATTGAAGCAGACTTTTCCTTCCCAGTATCCAAGATCAGTGGATACGCTGCGTGGGGTTCTGCTGGAGCGTCCTTGGCTGCTGCGCTGACAGGTTGAGGATAGCTCCATGAGTTTTTTGCAAAAGCGGGGAGCTGATGCCGTGCTGCTCCAGGGCAATCTGCAAAGAGATCCGCGCGAGTAAGCTTGTTTGCGGCCACAGCATTCACAAAATGAGCATCCTGTGCGTCTGCAGTGAGGGATATATCCCTTGGTCTGTGCCTGCGGTGCTCGATTCCATTCGCGGCAGGGGCGATCTGAGAAACTATGGCGGCCGAGGACATGGCGGCGGCTGCTGCAGAGCTAGGGTCTAAATTTTATAGATATATTATTACTTGAAATATTAAAATCCTCCCAAATTCTTATTTAAAAGTGGCTTCAAACCTGTATTATTATTTATAAAGTCCTCCTTAATCCCAACTCATCAAATTGAAAGCCAAGATCAATTATTTTTCTTTAAAGTACATTATAGCTAATGGGTTTGACCAACCTACTTGAAAATTTTTTAGGAATGGTTTAGCATAGTTTGTAAAACCTTTGAAATTATGTAAATAGCAACCATACATAATTGCACCAAATCATCAGCTAGTTTGGCATTAGGAATGAGCATGGTTCAATATGTTTGATATTTTTAAACTAATATAAAACATATAAGTCTATGATATGATTTGGTTGGAGCTTATTTTATGGTCAATCCATAATTAAAAAAAGTATTAACACAAAACACATAACTTTTATTAACAAAAAAATGTTTTTACATTCACAATAAAAAATTAACTAAAACACATAATACATGATATTTAATGATGGTTAAAAATAAAAACCAAATGCCATGTGAAGGGAAATTTAAAAAGGAAACCCATCATAAGAAATTTATGAATGAATAAATGATATTTTAATTTCCACAAGACTAAAAATAGTCCATGAGACCACCAACCTCCCTACTTTTCACCTTTTGCAATTCAATCATTTTCTTATTCAAATTGATGATGAGTTGGCACAACCTTCTAACAATTTCCTCACTGAAAAGACAATGCCAAGGGACCAACACTATATTGCCATAATTGTCTCTGATGTCTCTGAAAGCATCACATTCCAAAATGAAATGTTTTTCCGATTCCATTACCCCAAAATTGCAAAAAGTACACACTTGTTCTTCCCAAGTTTAAGTTAGGTCTTTTTCATTGTCCCATTTCACATCAAAGTTGATGCAAGTTAGTTTTTAATTGAGTAATAAGAATATTTTTGTTAGAAAATTATATATTATAGAGCAATGGAACACATAAAACAGGAGAGACACAGATATACGTGGTTAACCCAATTTGGGCTACGTCCACGGAGAAATAGCCAATCCTTCCTTTTATATTATCCATCAAAATGAAGAGATATAACCTACAGCAAATGCGTTGTAATTCCCTCTTCGCTCTCAATCTCCTCTCTCTTTCTCACTCAGAATACCCATCTACATAGACAAAATACAATTCCCTCATATATAGCGAGGGGTTGCCTTTAGGGAAAAAAACCCTAAATTAAACATAACAATTACTTCTACCATCATATTTCTGCCTAATGAATGACCCAGATTGACTATGAAATTACAACATTTACAAGGCAATTTTACATCTATTTTTAGCTGCGAAGGCACTGCCCCCGATCCCCCGCCAAGTGGGGGCTCCAAATAATCATTGTCGCCCCCCCTGGACCCCCCTGACGGCAAACATAAATGGGCAGCGTTGCCGCCACATTATGAAATGGGGTCCAATGCGACATTACCTCTAAATAAAGAAGATAATTAGGCTCCACACCGAACACTTTTCTCTCCACAAAATGCTAGCTCCAATGTCCTATTTTTGTTGGAGATCACAAGTGGGGTTGAATTCCTGAACATAGTACTTCTTATTTCTACCCAATTGTTTTCCTCATATACGCTTACGAGACTTCTCCATAACAAAATTATTTAACTCATTGCTATTTGTGGACAGAAATTGAGGTAAATATCCCATTTCTGCATCCACTTGTTATTTTGTCTCATCCATGATTTATTTCTTTCACTCATGCTTTCATTGAAGATAAATTTAGGCCATCTACCTACTGGAATTTTCTCAATTCAGTTTAGGTACCTTATGAGATGCACCATAGAAATTGATTTGATGGAAGTTGCTCCTGTTTCACTCAACATTATTTCATAATGAACTGAACTTTTTATTTTTAACTTGCTCATGGTCAAGCGTTTTTGGATTTTCTCAATTTGTTTCCACTTTGAGGTAGGGATGTTGTTGGCCCACAATTCACACCCATATAATATCACTGGACAAATTAGGAGTCTAAAAATCATTTTAATTGTTTTCCAATCCCATAACTCTGACTCTATACATCTATTGTGAAGAGCATATAATGCTTTCCACCCTCCTAAAATTCTCTTCTTTCTGCAGTCCTCCCAATTAAGCTTGTTGTTGAAATCAATCCTGAGGTACTTGTATTCATTTACTTCTTTAATATTGTTGCCTTCAAAGAAGAATGTATGATGTCTCTACTTCCTTTTATTAGAGAAATTCATTATTTTGGTCTTGACGGTATTGACTTGTATCCCCACTTCTTTACAAAAATGTTCAAGGGCATATAGGTGCATCTGCAATCCATTGGCCGATTTAGTAATCAATACAAGGTCGTCAGCATATAAAATAAACTTTATCAAAAACTCTCCCAAACAAACACCATCCCCACCTTACATATTTAGCCACTCTTCCAGTTTATCAATATATAAACCAAAAAGAGTAGGGGATAAAGAGCAACCTTGCTTGACTCCGATGTCACTTCTAAATCTTTCTAAAATGTCTGCTAAAGTTCTAATTTTGACTTCCACCTCTTCATAAAGCTCATGGACAACAACTTTATAATGCAAAGGAATTTCAAGTTTTTCCATTATACACGACAAATTATCTCTAGGGACCGTGGCAAATGCCTTTTTGAAGTCAACAAAGCAACAAAATATTTCTTCTTTATCCCCCCAAACCTTCGCAATAATGTGTCCCAACGTGATACCATGATCCACTTATTGATTCTATTTTCTACCATGCTACTGAAAAGCTTTGCAAACAAAGGATTGATCAAAATGGTTTTATAGTTGTAAGGATTATTAATGTCTCCACTTTTAAAAAGGGGTATTTCTAGGCTAGTTATCCAATCTCTTGGGAATCCTTGTCGAACGATGTTTTTAAATATTTCCATGATGTGTGGTGCAAGAGCATTCATCCCCACTTTATATATAATGCTTGAATTTCAGCCAAGTCCTTTTCCTTTCATGTTTTCAACTTCTTAATTCCTGCCTCCACCTCTTGTAATGTGAAAATATTTTTAGTTGTGTGGATCCTGGGGGGTGGTTCAACCTATGATTCCTTCTCATAGAGTTTTCTTGCATAGTCAAACGATTGATTGGTTGTAATATTATTTTTGGTTTGTTTATTCCTTGGTTGAAGTTCCTGTCAGAAAAGATTTTAGTTATTCTTGCCTAGATATATTAACTTTTCTCGCCTTGTTTGCATGAAATTGTCTTTTTTCCTTTTTAAAATATGCTAATATAACTTTACATTCATCTTCTCCTTGCCTGCCTTTTTCAAAGTTCTCCTTGCCATTTTTTATTCCTCATCAAACCAAGCATTTACATGAAAACAATTTGATTCTAATTTCCTATTTTTTGCTCTTTTGCACTTCTCAAGTGCACCTTGAATTATATTTGTTAACTCATGACTATTGAGGCTTTGGGAACCAATTTTATCCTTCTGAATTGATCTCTCTAACATTGTTTTGAAGATAGTGCAATTTTCTTATGTTAGAATATTTTTTCCCCTTGTTATTGATTATCGAGAACATTGGGTTTTCCTCCTATGTTTCCTTTCTTCTAACCATATCTTTATATAACCTGGGTTATGGTATGATTTTGTGTCCCAAATATTCTCTTTAATCTTAGCTTCGTATATCCTTTCTATTAAGCTTTATGAACAAATAAAATAGTTAATGACACTTGCCCCATTGTATGTGTTACAAGTGAAGTTCCTAGACCTTTTCCATCTATCTAGACCATTGAAGATAATTAAGTTGAAAGAACCACACAATGTAAGCAACTCCTCTCCAAAATGATTGCTAACTTTGTCATCTTCTAAACCTCTCAACCATTGTGCATTCTCCTCTTCGATGAGCCAAATAGGATTATATCCTCTTTGAGACAAAGAATACCAGCTTGTTGATTTGTTGTTCTAGCATTGAAATCTCCCATTAAAATAACTTCTCCCTGTTGAGAATACATGAAAATATCTTGCTTTAAAGTTGCATACGAATATTTGTTGTCTAGCCCCTTATTTGTGTACACTTTTGAGACTTGAGGTGCAAAATAGCATGTTGTAATTCTTATGTGGTTCTCAATCTTTGATATTTTGAACCACAAATATTGTTTATTTGTATCTTCTTTCACTAACTGAATATGACAACCTTCTTTTTCTTTCACTAAAACTAGTATTCCTCTGTACCCTTTAACATTTTATGTTTCCTTGTTCCAAACTGCTAACTTCAAATAACCATCAAACATAGGAGTTTTGCTACCATCATGTTCATCAGTTTTTGTGAGACAAATTATGTCTCTACCTTCTGAAGTAGGCCCTATCCCAGGTCCCCTCCTCCAAGGGTAACTTCTATAGTTCCAATAAACTAGACTTAGGTAGACCTAGATAGGATTTGATTGCTACACAGTTTGGCACTTAAGACTCAAATTTGAGTCTTCAACCCTTTTCATCCATGTTGATCTTGTTTTTTTCCTCCCTATTATAAAATTACTATTTTTCTTTACTGCCAACTTGCTACCCTATTTTTCCATGAGGCCCAAACACCACAAAAACCACATTACCATTGTACGACCATGTTATTTTCCCTTTGTTTTTTTTGACACCTAATCATTGGGATTGGGTGAAAATTTGTAAATAACGTAAATGGTAAATAATGGAGAATAAGAAAATGAAGAGACACTGGGAGGTGAAGCCGAAGAATCTCTCCATACTTGTATATAACCATGAGTAGCCTTAATGAAGGAATGAAATTTGATTTGAGGAGTTACCTCTTGGCCTAACATGGTATTAGAGCCAACCCCATTTTTTGCTTCCTTTCTGCCTTGTAACTCCCTCCTACCTATGTTCTGCCTATTTTGCAAAACTGACACCTTTTCTCTCTATTAAATCTTTTCATTTGGACAGACCATCTGTTGCATTCAATGCACAATCGAATTATCTCTATGATGATTACAAGGATTGGACATAACCTCTGGTTGAATAAAGGCTTTGTGTTTATGTGGTGTGGAAGTGTTGGAACGCTGGTTAAAATAGTGTGGAGCGAATCTGCAAACAGTTGGTGAGATCGTTGAAGATGGTGAGCTTCATCAAAACCTAGAGGTGTTGCATTGGATGGTGAGATTGCAGTGTTCATTCTGCATTGAAGGTGTTTGGTAAGTCCTTTTTCACGACCGGAATCCATTAACATTGAAGAAGTTTGATGGTCGATGGCATGCATAATTCTTTTTCTTCAATGGAATGGTGGAAGCATAACTGGCTCTCCCATACTCCCTCGACCCATATTCCTGCACAGTCAGCCCCGGTTACAAAATCGCTTCTCTCCACCATAGTTCCTACGCATTGTGGCACCCTTCCTCCTCAACGGTGCTCCCTTGTGACCTCGACTCCTCACTCCCATACGTTGTTTCCCATATGCTGGCCTCCCCACTGTAATACCTCAGCCCTCCCGCTCCTTAATACCTCCCAACTCCAAACATTTTCGCTGCCATACGCGGCCCCCGTCCTCCCACTCAGCTACCTATCCTCGAGGCATCACGCCTATCCGCTCCACTATATAATGTTGTCCCAAAAATTATGCATATATATATATATATATATATATATATATATATAACGTTGTTCGCAAAATATTACTTTGTCTGTTGTCCCTAAATCACCCTTTTTGGACTCATTACTAAACCACTCCAGTGAACCATTCCTCCCTTAAATAATACCTCCCCCATATACACTCTTCCCATATAATCCCTTCCCCAAATATACCTCTATTATATACATATCAAAATTATATTTTCATAGTATTGTTACTACAGTGCAATTTTGTTTACACAACAAGAGTAGAAGTACATTTTTTTTATAGTAAATAGATTTTAAGCTGCATTCATTGATATCCATCATGGGAGAGATTCTCACGGGAAAGGAGAACTATCTAGAATGGTCACGAAAGATAAAGAACACTCTCATTTTCAATGAGTTGTGGAAAGAAGTTTATGTAGGAGAAGGAGATAATGAACCTGTAAAGCTCACCTTAGATAAAGAGTTCATCATTTGGGAAAACAATAACATCAAGGCCTATGCATTGATTGTAGCATCTATAAATGAAGAGGTGAGTTTCCATATTTCACCATTTTCAAATGCTTTTGAAGCCTTACAGAAGTTGAAGGAACTCTATGACTCACACTCTGAACTTGAAGTTGTCCAATTGATGATTAAATTGTTCAGTCTTGAATTAAAAAATGATGATCCTCTTGCTTTGGCATCAGAAGTAAGATCTATTATGCATGATATCAAAGTCACTAATGTTGAACTAGACATTCCTCTTATATATTTTTTCAAGGCACTTTATCCCACTTATTCAAATTATCTTGAGTCATTGCAAGAAAATGGAAACCTCAAAGAGATTACCTTTGACTCCCTTGTGAAAAAGTTTGCTGAGAGAGAGAAGGATTTTGGGAAAAAGACAGCTCCTCAGTCTTCTGAAGAAGCTGTATGTCTTGCACATAGAGAGAAGGATCATGCTCAATATTCTTCTAGAGGAAGAGGTGGTCGAAGAGGAAGAGGAAGAAGAAATTTCAGAGGCAGGGGGGGCAGACACTCTCAAGGAGAAAAATTTGATCTTCATTGCATACGTTGCAATAGAGATGGATCACATGATGCATCCACATGCAAGTTGCCTTGGGACAAAATTGAGCAGGAAAGAAATCAAGCCAAAGGTAAAACCAATGACAAAGAGAAAGGTAAAGCACCTGAATCTGCTCACTATGTTGTGGCACATTGTAATATTGGAGTAACTGAAGACTAGTTTAATGCTTCACTTACTTCTTGGAAAAATGATTGGTTGCATGATTTAGGAGAAACTTACCACATGAATTTTAGAAGAGATTTTTTTGAAGAATTTACTGACAATGTTCATGGAGCAGTACACTTTGCAGAAAAATCAAAACTCAAGCCATCAGGGCTTGGTATAATCAGGCTCAAATTACCTGGTCTTCTAGACTTTCTTCTGCATGATGTTTTATATATCCCACAGATGAGGAGAAACTTGTTGTCCTTGGTCCATATCCACTAGCAAGGACACTCCATTCATATGTTTGATGGCAAGGTTGAGGTTAGAAAAACATCAAATCACTCACTTGTCATGATAGGGATAGAAGAAGAAAGACTTATAAAGTTGCAAGGTACCTCTAATCGTGCACAAAATTTCTCATACAATTCTCATTATGATGAAGGTACATTTCCATAAAGTCTTTTATGGCATGCTAGATTTAGACATTTGAATTATGAAAGCCTTCACTTGTTGAAGAGAAATGGTGTTACTGGTTTTCCTACAATTCCTAGGAAACTTAAGCAATGTGATGTTTGTATTCTTGGAAAGTAAGAAAACAACCTTTTCATGATTCACATTCCAAAGCACATAGGAAACTTGAACTCATTCATTCAGATTTATGTGGTCCAATGCATGTTCATTCTGCAAATGGAAATAAATATATGATGACATTTATTGATGACTACACCAGAATGTGATGGGTTTATCTATTGAAGAACAAATCTAATGCTTTTCAAACATTCAAGAACTTTCATACATGGATTGAAAATGATGCACAATCTCATATTGGCTCTATTCACAATGATAATGGAAAAGAATACACTTCAAATGAATTTGAAAGCTATCTTTTCCAGCATTGGATCAAACATCAAACAATTGTGCCTTATAATCCCCAACAGAACGGAGTAGCTGAAAGAATGAATAAGACAATCTTAAATATGGTACATTATATGATGTTTTTCAAGAATGTAAAATTTATTTTTTGGGTTGATGCAGTTCTATGTGTTGTATATGTAAAGAATAGATGTCCATCTAATTCTATTAGAAACAAGGCTCTTTATGAAATGTGGTATGGCCACATTCCTTCGGTAAAGCACCTGAAGGTCTTTGGTTCTACCTGTTATACCTTGATACCAAAGGTACAAAGAAACAAACTGGGTGCAAGGAGTCATAAGTGTATCGTCTCTGGGTATTCAAATACCTCCAAAGCATATCGTCTCTGTGATGAAGTTAATAAGAATTTTGTTGTATCTAGAGATGTAATCTTTCTTGAATCTTCCAAAGATTACAATGTTGTTGAGCGGCATCTTGATCGCTTGGATAGATTCAAACATGCAAAATCATTTCAAGAATTTGATAATCAGATTCCACATCTTGATGGAGGGATTCCTATACTTGATCAATCTATGGAATCTTCTTTTGAGGCACTCTCTCCCCCACATGAAGCTCCAGCCACTGATGATACTTTGAGTGATGTGATTGGCATAATTGGGAGACTCAATCTTGATTCAGTCCCAACTCAGTCAACTGAGAAGCCTGGATCATCTCAAAAAGGTCCCCCAAAATGGTTGACAAAGACACTTGAAAGTGTTCATCCTGATGAGGTTGGAAAGAAAGGAACAAGAAATTCAACTAGGAAAAATGGAGGTGATGTAGATGATTCTAATTCACCTATTGATATGGATGTTTCTTATGATTGTGAATTGAATTTGTCTACAGATTTTGAACCAACTTCCTTCAAAGAAGTTTCTTCTCATGATGAACGGAAAGAATCGATTCAAAAGGAGTATGATGCCTTGTCCCTTGATAAATAATGGCACTTGGAAGATGGTTGATCCTCCATTGGAAACCAAACCAATTGGATGCAAGTGGGTCTACAATAACAAGTATAAAGTTGATGACTCACTTGAAAAGCAAAAAACCAGGCTTGTGGCAAAAGGTTTTGCACAGAAGGGGTTGATTATGAGGAGAATTTTCCCCCCAAAGAAAAATGGGTTGCCATCCAGACAGTCTTTGCCTTAGCAGCTCAGAACGGTTGGAAAGTCCATCAAATGGATGTAAAAACTAATTTATTGAATGGAGAGCTGAAAGAGAATTTTTTTATGTCCCAGCCTAAAGGATTTGTTGTAAAGGGACATGAGCATAAAGTATACAAACTTGTGAAATCCGTGTATGGCCTCAAGCAAGCACTGCAAGCTTGGTATGAAAAGTTAACTGAGCATCTTCTAAAACTCAACTTCAAACATTATAATCTTGATGATGCAACTTTGTTTGTCAAGAAATTTGGTAAAAAAGTTGTATATCTTGTGGTATATGTAGAAGATCTTTTGATGAGAGGGAACAATGAGATCTACATTGCATCCATAAAGAAGGAATTGAGGAAAAGTTTTGAAATGGCTGACTTGGGCTATGTTCACTACTATCTTGGTATTGAAGTAACTCAACATCTGAAGTCAATATTCCTCTCTCAAAAGAAGTACATTGGAGATCTGTTAAACATGTTTGTATGGTTGAGTGCAATCCTTTGACTACTCTGATGGAACAGAACTTAAAGCTCACATCCATTGAAGGAAAATAATTTGATGATGCAACAAGGTATAGACAGCTTGAAGGAAGTCTCAGCTACCTGACTACTACCAGACCAGATATTCCGTTTGTTGTTGGAATCCTCTCCAATTTTATGCAAAATCCTTGTGAGGGACATTAGTCTGCTGCAAAAAGAGTTCTAAATTACTTAAAGGGAACCCAAGACTTTAGACTCAAGTATACACAAGTGGACGACTTCATCTTGATTAGATACTCTGATTCAGACTTCGATGGAGAAAAATAAACAAGGGTATCTACTTCAGGTTACGCTATGAGTCTTGGATCAGGAGTTGTCTCCTAGAGATCATGAGACAATCAATTCCAACAGATTCCACAACAGAGACAAAATATGTGGTAGCTGTTGAGGCAACAAAATAAATTGTGGCTCAGGAAAATTTCAGAAGATTTGTAGGTAAAACAAGTACATTCAACTCCACTCATGATTGACAACACCTCTGCAATAAATTTGGCCAAGAACCCAAAGTTCCATAATCGAATGAAGCACATCAATACAAAATACCATCTAATTCGACATCATGTTGAGGCAAATACAATCCATCTACACCATTGTTCCACTAATGAGCAGATTGCAGACATCTTCACCAAAGCGCTTGGAAGAGAAAAGTTCGAAAGATTCAAAACGATGCTTGGACTCACCAACATCCCTTCAGATTAAGGGAGGGAATGTTGACACCTAATCATTGGGATTGGGTGAACATTTGTAAATAATATAAATAGTAAATAATGGAGAATAAGAAAAATGAAGAGACATTGGCAGGTGAAGCCCAAGAGTCTCTCCCTGCTTGTATATAACCATCAGTAGTCTTAATGAAGAAATGCAATTCTATTTGAGGAGTTAGCTCCTAGCCTGACAATTTCTTGCTGCTCTAATTTTCTTCACTTCTTATTTTCTCTCCTTTTATTGTATGCTAGTTAGATCTTCACCTAGGAAGAAGTGTGAGCCTTTCAAGAGTTTATTTTTCTTAAGAGATAGTGTTTGCCTTGCACACATTCCGTGATAACTTTTATGGGTTGAGGCCTCACTTCACATATCTTTCCCATCCTCCTTGCTTGGAAAATTTTCCCTCTCCAATGTAATTTCTCTTTCAAAAAGTCCCTTGTCAAATTGAGAGTGCTTTCATTCTTTCCATAGTCTCTTATTCCCCTGATAATAAAGTTTGTTTCCCTATCTTTTCTTTCTTTGTGTTCTCTTTCTTGTGATCTACGAACACTTATATCTTCTTCTTCCTCCATCTTTATGTAACCATTAGTGTCCTAATATCTAGATTTGATTTCTTTTGGAATATATTTCCTCTTGTTCTCTTTTGCTTTCTTTTTGGAAAGGAATGCTTGCTGAGATATTTGTGTATCTACTTGATGGGTAGGAGTTTCCATCAAATTTATACCTTGTCCAAAGGCACTAAGCCATTACAACAATATGTATGAAGGCATTATAACTCATCATGTCACAAGTAGAGATTTACATCTAGGTGAGAAGAATAACAATCATTTCACCCAATCATCCAAAATAACCCTAATTAACAAAATAATGAATAATAAATAATATATACAATATATAGCTTATAGTATAATAGTAAATATGATATAAATAAAATAAATATTCAAATTTTTTGAATTTAATTAATTATGATTTTTTCTTAAAGTGGTTCACAGACATAGAGTGGCTTCTACATCCATGGGAAAATCTAGGTAGATCAACCTAAAGGGATCTACCTGCCGACCAAACTAGCAAGGCCTAATGCCAAGGGCGTTGAGGAGATTTGACCCCATGACCTCCCAATAGGTGAAGTACTTAGCAATAGGAACTCAACCAACGAAACTATCCCTTGGGGCTTTAATTAATTATAAATTATATATATAATAAAATAATAAATAAAATATATCTTATTTATTTATTTTTTTCTTAATTTAAATTATTATCTTCTTTTATTCTTTTAATAAAAATCAATTTTTACTTATATCCATCCCAAACTCAAATATCTATGTAAAAAATAATTAAATGAACAAAATTCATGACTTAGTTGCCCATTAACTATTTTCCTTTGGTATTGATGATTACCTCTTCTATCCATTCTCCAAATGCAACCATCCATGCCCAAAGTCTCTTTCTACACTACTGTGGAATGAATTATTTAGATGAGCAAGCATATTCCAAATCAACCTTTGAAATGTGTGATAAGTGTGAACAAGAGTTGATAGGCTTCTAAAATTGAGTTTTGATCATGACTATAGCAATTAATATATCCAATTAATGCTCATGGGAAAATACATAATCTATCTTCAACACAACGTGAGTTGAGCCTTTGATGATAAGTTAGAGGGGGTTTTTAATAATGCATCTTGTTGGACATCTAATCCATAAGGGTTGGTGTGTAAAAATTCCAATAACTATTGAAATTTCAAGAGACTCTTTGGAATATGAATCGAGGGGTCATAACAATGTATTTATATGTACATTCTTGTAAATAAATTCGCATTCCACCTTTATCTAAATTTTTTTATCAATATTGTGTGTGTTCAACATGGTATTAGAACAAGCGTATTCTTGATCTACTTAAATTTTAACCACTAGTTTTTTGGCTTTCCTCTGCATCCCTATCCAACGTTTGATCATTTCTCGGTCTGATATTTCATAACATGTGCATTTCTTCAGTGCGCGACCTTCTGTGCCATTTTGGCCCTAATTTTCTGCCATATTCTCTGCACTTTTTAGAACCTTTGCTTGAACAGTAGTAACGTCTCTCTACCCCTGTCTCTCAAACTTGTAATATCGAAGTAGTTTTCTGGTTTTTGTATTCTACATACCCCTACACATTTTCTTGGTTTTTGTATTGGTCATATCCACAAGGAATTTCCTAGGACACCTTGGTGTATGCTAATAATTCTTATTTTTGTATCCCACGAAGATATTATCCCTTTCGCCATGAATAGAGTACGAATTGCACTTTTTGTTGCATTTTACATCAATGATGATAGGTTTTAATAGTCTCTTGTTTTCATGGGTTGCATAACCACTAAATTCAACGACACGCAATATATTATTTCCTATCTATCCGACTAGAAGTTGTTTTTGGCACAATGATCTCTTTCTTATTTATCCATCGGTTTGAATTCTATTTGGTACCCTTTAGAAGAAAAAAGTATTGCAACAAATGGTTCCTTTGCAAGTGATGTGAGTATCTCAATGCCATTGTTTTCAATGGAGTGTCTTCAAAGACATGTTTTTCCACTGGAATTGTGCCTACTGTTTTGACTGGTACCATCTCAAAATTCTCATGCTCCACTATGTGGTGGGTTGGCTGGGCTTACCTTGAGGGGCCAATTCCATGGTCCACTATGTGGTGGGTTGGAAAATCCTAGTTTCATTGTTTTACATCTCTCTTGCCGTATCTTGATTAGTTGCTTGCTTGGATGCACATATCTTAGTTTTACCTACTTTGCTTTTGTATTAAGTTCGTCATGGGAAAATTTTGCTCAAAGAGAGGCTTGATAGTGGTTAATTCGTAGTTGGTTAGAGCGCCCTTTATTTACTTGATCTAGAGAAAATGGGCAAACTAGATGATTTATTAAAATTGTTAGGCACTCTAATTCTCTTTATTGTTCATAACATAGTCCAAATCATCAAGGACACTCTCTGTGATATTTGAACCTATTTGAAAAATGCACATGATAAGATTTACTTTTTGCATCTGAAATCACAACTATAGCAAGATGAGCTGCAACAGAAGTCATCATTCTGAACTAGTTTTTGTTTAGAACAATTCCTTGTTTAAGTTTGAGACAAAATCCCATCAACAACTAGAAATTTATCAAATCAATGAGTGCATTTCATAAGAAAAATTGCATGAAGATGCATAGGTTCAACCTGCACTTCCCAAGCCCATCATTAGACATTTGATATGATAAGGATGTGTCCTTTTGTATTCCAAACTATAAATCCATCAAGTTTCAAAGTGTTGGGTTTCTTCAAGGTAGCTCAATTTCACTTGCTCCTCTTCCAGAACCACATATTGTCATATGAAAACATTGTAATCAAGTTGGCCATGTGAAATATCATTGTTTTGATCTTCACTCATGTGAGCATTGTCGTAAAGGTACTAATGTAACAACCCCAAGTTAAAAGTTCATGTAATAAAAGTTAATAAAGACAAAAATAAGACCAAGGTCAAGGGACACTTATTCCAAGTTTATTGTTGGGCAAAGAATCCTAGTGGGCATCACTTGTTGTGTTTATGGCTAAGGGGAAATTGGCAAAGGTAATGGCGAAGACATTAAAAAGCCAAAAAGACACTTTTGGAAATTTATTTATGAAAATAAAGGAAATTAGGAGAAAAGGGAGGTGAAGGGTCACAGGTTGCATGTGAGGAGGAAATTGAAGGACAAAAGGGGGAAAATGAAGAAATTAGAGGCATGAATGATAAAAAATATTTAGGGCATCAGTTTGTGGCTTTTTGTTAGTTTTGTTTTGGAATTGGTCTTAGAGAGGAGAAGAGAACCCAGAAGAGAACGAAAAACAAATAAGCAAAGGAAGGACAAGGAAAGCAAGGATCAAGCAAGGAAAGGTTGGATCAAGAAGCTTCAGCAAGAATACTTGCATGTAACAAATTGCATGTATGATTTCCTAGTTGGTTTTGGCATGCATGGTATATGCATGTGTGTATACTTGGTTTATTTTTTGTCGATGGCATGGATTTTGTTGGGTTTTGATAGTGTTTTCAACCTTACCACGCCATTTCTGGATAGTCATGGTGTGATGGTATTCTTTCTTGGTTGAGCTTTGGATTTCCAGAAGGTTTTGGATCCGGGTGAGGTGGTCTCAGGAAAATTACCAAAGGCCTAGGAATCCCTTGTCTAATAATGGTAGGATACACAGTAAGGCCTGAGGGTGGAGATAGGAAAACTCCTGAAGGCATTGATGAAGAAATTCTAAGGAATCCAAGCTCAGTTTGGTTTGTGATCTCATGACCATTTTAGTTGAGATCACGATATGGTGAGGGTGGAGGTAGTTTAACCTCTAGATTCTCTTGGTTTTTTATGGATTGATTTATCCCCTGAGATCCCACATTCATGTTTAGAATATGGCACAAGGGTGATTGGTTGAAAGAAATATTTGGTTCATAATCTATGGTTGAGTGGTACATGGAAGTCCTCGACTTGGTTGGCTTTTGCATATGGTTAATAAGAGCTAAGTTTCTCTTATCGTAATAAGAAATTTTACTTGTTATTTTGTGGTTTTAATGGTTGTTCTATCATTTCTATCTATCTGGTTGTATGTTAGTCATAAGCATGGTTACTTGACAGATCTAAGAATGGCTCTTATCCCATTTTCATTAATGAATGTCTGGTTAATGGATGCATGACCTAAATGATGTTATGACAACTAGTGTGAGAAGGCATCGATCCTTCTTGTTAAACCTCAGATAAGTTTCGGATTTCTATGCTTAGATATGTATTCATGACCTATAGGTTGTATGTTTACCATGTGTTTGAAGGAATGTCAATCTTGGTTGGGAGAGGTTGCATCAAGTCTTGGTTCAAGTTTTGGTTTAGAACCTTTGTCTCTATGTTATTTATCATTCCTAGAATTTTCACTAAGTTCTAGGCAGAGGCCTGAGTCCTGGCTTTGAAAAGTGGCTCAGAATTCGGGGTAGTTGGCATAGAACTCACTGGAAAATTCCATAGTCATTGGGAAGCAGGCCTATGGGAGTGACTGGAGGGTTTCATCCACTTGGAGGCCTTGGCAAGGGAGCGACTGAGGCTCTAGGTCAGTGAAAAAGAAAGTTAAATCAGGGGCTAGACACTTGGAGGGGTTGGGTTGCTCCTGGAGGTCTTGTAGCACCTGAGGGAAGTCCGTAAGGTATTAAGTTGTCGACTCCATTTCCTTAAGTTCATAAAGGAGGTTAAGTCTTATCATAGTAACCCCTCAACTCATGTTTACCCCAATCAAACTAGTTAAAGTGGGTAGATATGGAAGGAGGCAATGTTATAACTAAGCATTCAAACAAATGTTCTAGAAACAAGTGTTCTGCAAGAACGAAGATTCACCTGGGGTGGATCGCTTCTTGGAAATGGGTTTCAACAATAAAGAAGATATTTCACTCATACTTCATAGTTCTAGATTGAGTATTAACATGTCTTGTGGTTGAGATTTGTTCATCTTCTCACCTTATGTCTGACAGGGGGAATTAATGGTCAATTATTAGGGTTGAAGCCAATTCAAGTGAGCTCGAGCCACAACCTGAATGAGAGCCAACTACCAAAGCCTAGAGCTAAACTCATCCATAGCCAAATTCAAAGTTGTAGCTAGAGACAGAGTCATGCTCCATGAGCATGTTTTTGGTTGGTGGCCTGCCTTAAACCACCACTGATAGAATACTTTAGTTTCTGCTACATAGTTTGTGGTCATCTGCAAGCCATTATTGGGGAGCACTTCCACCAATAGAAGACTTCCATCAGAAATTTTGAGGTAAAAAATGGGCCTCAAAACAAAAATAAACTTTATTAGAATCAATAGGATTCAATATGATGGTGTCAACAACCGGGGATGATTCACCATTTTTGGAGTAAAAAGGTAAAAATAAAAAACTAATTTTTCAACTTGTATTTTCAATTTATCTCCTTATGATTTTATTCAAATTTCAAGTGGGCGAATTCGTTGGATGCGGAAGTTGATTTTTCATCCAAGAAGTACCCATGTTACATACTTTTGATGAAACCTACTCCACAAAAAATGTGAAAAAAATTAAAAAACATTATTGCAGTCATGCTTTTTCATGTATTTTACATTTTTTGTGTAGTAGAGTTCAACGAAAGTATGCAACATGGGTACTCCTTGGATGAAAAATTAAATTCCACATCCAACCGGTGCTCTCGCTCGAAATTTGCATAAAATCATAGGGACATAAATTGAAAATATGAGTTGAAAAGGTAACCATATATAAAACCAATATAAAATCAATCTCATGATAGTAACCATACAGGAATAACCTAGACTCGATCAATTTGGCAGCTAAGATAGCCTTAGACAGAATGGGCTTCTCTAGGGCCGAATCCTAGCACCAATTTCAGAATAACAAGGACGCAATAGGGCACAACCAATACCCTGGACCCGACGGAGACCTATGCACTGTCCACCCCCACAAAATAGTAACACCTAAATTCTAGACGTGCACATGCAGGCACCACTGCCTCAGCTCGAACCTCCGTCAAACCCTCACCAAGGACAAAGGAACCCCAAAAACACTAGGACTACCCAGCTCCGAGAAGAAAACCTCTCCACACTCAGCCCAAGCTTTCACTATTCAAACCTAGACAATAAGAACCAGTATCCAAACCAAAATGCACCCTCGAAAAAAAAGAGTTGGCCCAGGCAGAGACAAAGCCATAACACCAAGGCAGTTGTACATAGAGCAGACACCACATAAATGATCGCCCTGTCTGAAGAGACTGCAAACCATTGTCCCTATAGTGATAAGTGTGGGGGCAAAGGCTATCCGCTTGGTGAACAACCCAATGCCAATGAAAAAGGACACAAAGCATGAGCCAAACTAGTTTACCCCCGCACCAGATGGCGAACTATTTTCTCAAAGATGCCATGGCCCTCATAATTTCTAGTGCCTCAGCCTACGCCACCTCTCTGCCTCCTCCGGAAGCCTGACACCCACCCACCGAAAGACAACATTCGCCATTGAACATTCTATCACCGCTCCTGTGTTCTCACAATAACTCGGGCCTCTTGCCACCTACTACATTAAGTTTCCTTTTTTCCACTGTCTTCCCCATGCTGCCATATTGCATGTACGCGTGAACATAATTAACATAATTGGATACGTAACGTGGGAGGGCAGATTCTCTACCTTCTCATCCTTCTGTCGTATGCCCACTGTCATAGCCCATGCATCAATGCTTGTACCTACGTTTCTCAAGATCTTCGGGGATTTATGGTTTTGATTTTAGTTTTCAACTTTAAAATAATAAAATATTATTATTCGAACTACCAATTTTATAAATAATTATATTCCTCTCATTTATAAATAATTTTTTATAACTATATGCATCTAAATATTTGTATTTATATAAATATTCATTTCTATGTAAAAATAATCTTACATTATGATATTATTTGTAATCTTATATTTTTTTTCTACATTTTAATTATATATATTAATTTTAATTATGGTTTAATTAAAAAATCTAGATATCTTCATTTTATAATGGTTTTTGTTTTTCTTGAATGAGGTGATATAATTATTATTCATTGTTATATATCCCGAAATGTTGTAAATTTAAATTGAACATCATTATTAATTTTCTAGAGATAATTAATTTAATTATCTATTCACCATAGATAATTAACTAAATACCCTTTCCATCTCTATACACCATATAGATAATTAACTTAATACCCTTTCCATCCTATCAATAAAATATGATATCCAATAAATAAAATGAAAAGAACACGCTGCCAATTATCAATCAATATGCGATATATATAGTGAATAAAGCTAATTTTTATTTTTATTTTTCACTAGTTTCAATCTCATTTCTTTACCCCTGTGAGCATCACCCAATGCAATGAGTGCTAAGTGGACTATTCAAAAATCATCACCCCTGTAACCATCACTTAGTGCAATGAGTATTAAGTGGACTATTCAAAAACTAATTCATATAATAATAACATAATTTTACTTTTATAAGATATTTCAAATAATTAATATATTTGCCAATATGAAAACAAGTCTTAATTAACATAAAAAAACAATTTTAAATTTTATAAAATGAAAATCAAATCAACAATATAACATGAAAAGCGTGCCCAAGTGCAGGTGATTTTACAAAAACTAGCATAATTATAATTATATGCTACATTATTTTATCAATAGAGGATCACATGTTTGTGAAGGCACTGAAAGGGATCAATGAGTTCATAACAACTTGAAGGCTTCATGGAAGACGGAGTCCTGACACTAAATAGAAAATGGTGTATCAGGAACATCTGTATTTCTATATTTATTTAATGTTTAATGGTCTTGACTTTCATGCTAAATTCCCTCCCAATGATCTAATAAAATATTGTAATCGCATTTCCACTTTGTATTCCCTATTGTTAATTATAATGATCCATAAGTTATTATTTCCGTTGGGAAATAGATTTGCTGCACTGGAAAACTGACTCTTCACATTGAAATTGCATTACCATGGCCGTTTCCATAAAATATTAATAGAAATTGATCATTTACATTCCTCCTTCGAAGTAAGGAATGCATTTATGGATTGAAGTCTGTAGCCCATCATTAACAACTGTTGGTGGTGGTTTGAGAGGCGACCTGCGTATCAAATTATTTGAATTATGAATGTTTCCTACTCCGCAGTTGCTCATGTGCCCATAATGATAATATTATGTGAATATGTTGTTGTAACTGTAAATAATATCTCAACATTCTTTCTTTCACATTGGACTATCGTTCATCTCATCTGTGCATAATGATGAAGGCACGCTACCAACGTGCAGAAAGAAAAGGAAGAAACATAAGGATTTAACAGGATGGTGATGAAGCAAACAGTCAACTAGTTCGAAATGTTAATTATATTTCAATGATGTGATTAATTAGAAAGACAATTTTAATTTCAGTTTTGTTTGATTTGAATTTTTTTTAATACTTCACTTTTGAAGTGAAGAAACATAAAGATTTAACAAGATGGTGATGAAGCAAACTCTCAACTAGTTCTAAAGGTTAATTATATTTCAACGATGTGATTAATTAAAAAAACAATCTTAATCTCAATTTTTTATTCGAATTTTCATTAATACTGCAATGTGATTAATCCAAAGAACAATGAAAAACAATACAATTTCAATTGATTTGAATTTTCATTAATGCTACTGAATCCCATATCTTAAATTTTCATTTCAACTCTCTGGACATTGAGAGAATTTGAGTTGCAATTGGTAAGGGACCCAATTATAAAGCGCCGCAGAGTAGGGCCAGCGACACGCAGATAGTGCAAACACACGGATGATGCATGGTTCAATAAATAGATGGCGCATTCGTGCAATAACTTGTGATGGGCCGTGGGCACCACCGCAGCTGGTTTTCAGTACTTGTGAGAAATGCAATCAGTGTTGGTATGCCAAGGAAGAGAAAACAAAGAAGCTGGAAAAACTGCTTGGAGATCCCCAACCCGGCCAAAATAAGGAAACAAGAAAAGGCACCAAGACAGAGGGACAGAGGGAAAGATAGAGACACTCCAACAAAATATCTGATCTCAATTTTGGAATCTGCTGGTGGTTGTGGCCTCTGCCCACAATTTGTGCTTTTTGCAATAATAGCTCCATATCTTTGTCTTGTTCACAAAACAACACACATTTCCTTTGTGGCTGTAGCTGGCGAGGCCTTCAAGGCCTGCCTGCACATAGAAACATATGACATTGTGGGGGACACAACAGGATTCTGTGGTGGCCGATTAACTGGCTTCTGGATTGACCCCACTATCAAAACGAACAAAGCAAAAAAGCGATATATGGAGATACGGTCCCATCACCAGGCTCTCTTCATCAAATTCGAATTCCATACATTAGGATTCTGATTATTGTAACATTAGCCCGCATTTTTTCAACCATAATTGCACAACAAAATTAATTCATGGATATCGAACAAACAAAGAAAACAGATCATTGGAGTCCATTATAAAACTTGGGCTATCAGAGAATCCTTTAACCAAACAACGGCATTCGTTCTGCAATGCCATATTCTGCAATTAACAACATTATGGCCAATATTTCGTCAAAGTGAGAGATCTGCCATTGATTTTCGAGTAAAGGTGGAGATACAAATTGCAGGCTGGCTGGAATTCAGAAGAACCTGCAGCCTCACGAGCGCATCCCAATAAGTCTAGATGTAAAACTAACTATGGGATGATCTGCAGCTGCCCAGAACTACTTGAATTACATTACATATTTGAAATCATGGGCGATCCCATTATGTTACATTAATCTAATTCTAGGGATTAGAGTAGACTATGAAAGAAGGCTGAGCTCAAATCAGAATCCTTGGTGTGCATCACATTCGAGGGAAGGGGGGAAGAAAAAGGTAACTATAGTGTCTTTGCACTTGAGCCGAGTGGCGATCTATAGCAGTCACCTCAATTAATGGAAAGGGGAAGCAGAGGGAAGGAAGACGAAGTGAAATTATTGGGAGGTGCATTGTTCTTCTGATCTCTGAGCCTTGGCGGCCAGCATATGCGACTTGTTGTTGTGCATCCAGACCTTAAGAACGTGTCTCTTGACACCAATATCCATGCAAAACTGGTGCACTGCAGCATCGTCGTGCTTCTGGATCCTCCACCCCACTTTCTCCGCGAAGGCGCACATTTTTTCCTTCTGCTCGTTGCTGAACTTGGTCCTGAAACGCTTCTTCATCACTATAGGCATCATTCCCCCGGTACCGTAAGCGTTCATATAGCTCATGCCGCTGCTGCCGTCTTGATCGTTGTCGCCGCCGGCTCCCTGCAGCATCGACCTGGGAACAACATGGGCGCTTGTCGGCGGAAGGGCCAACGGGGCCGCATTGAGCGGGTGTTGTTGCTGCGCCGGAGGAAGACCCAGAAGGGCCATCGGTGGACCCGCGCCCGGCCGCTTCCTGCCCCGGGGACTGTAGCAGAAATAGCAGGGGGGCTCCCCTTCCACTTCTCGCCTGTGGAAATTACGATGGCAATTGCAGGCCGCGCACTTGAGTGCTTCCAGCGACCCGTCCTCGCCGCTGGGCATGAAGTCCCCGCACCCGTCTATGGCGTGGCCACCTATGCTGGCCGCGTGGTTCTTCAAGCACTCGCGATATCTCACGCTCTTCTTGACATGAGCACCCGGCGGTTGCTGATGGTGAAGATGATGCTCATGCTGCAGTAGCTCATGGTCCGACGGTCGAGTCTCGTCAGTGGGCGTGGGGGTGCCGGTACCGGCGGTGCCATTCTCGCCCGGCTTCAGCTTCGACGAATCATGAATCATGTTGGGAGCAGAGCCGCCATAGAGCATGGGCAATGCCATCCCCCCCATGTCACCGTCATGATCACCCAACTCCATTTCTCTACAAACAATTCCTACCCACTGCAACTTTCAGTCTAGCCCTTCTTTCCTCTTTTACATACCAGACTTCAGGTTTAATTACATGCACAATTTGCAGCGATTGGCACACCTCTCATAAAAATGCTCTCGCTCTCGCCTCTTCGTAACTGCCGTTAGCGTTTTATCCCTAAAATCATAAACCCAAAACAGAGCGCGAAATTCTAACCTTAACCAACCTCAGAAAATTAGCAGAGGCGCTCAATAAACCAACATAGATCGGGCTCGATCTGGAATTTAGCAAACAACATCAAATATTTAGCATAAACAAAGCAAGAATCAAACAAAAATACTTGCGCCGAAAACTTTCGATGCGCTCCGCCATAAACCCTTTCTGCTTCGCCCTCCAAAACCCCAAAAAGACGACAACCATCGAGACAAAAAAAACGCGACTCTGGCACACACCAACCCCAGCGCTTTGGTTTTGCGAACTCCAGTAATAATAATAATAACAAGACTGTTCCTTCAATCAATCAATCAAAATTTTACGCAGTCGCGAGGATCAGAGACCGGCACGGCCGGCTACCTAGTGCCCACGATCCATTAAAACCCCCCCAACCTTTTTTTTACCGCCTTCTGACACCACACATGCTTTCAAACCCTAAACGTCAGAGTCAGGCGTCCGCCCTTCCCTCGTAATGAAAAAAAGTTCCCCCCCCCGGGTCCGTCAATTGACGTTGACGCCAAAGCAGCAAGGCAAACCAGCTAGCAGTAGCAGCAGCCGGGTGCCAAAACCCCGTCCCGCCGGCCCGCCGGCCACCGGGGCCCGATCGATCCGCGGCGCCCGAGGTCCCGATCTCGAATCCGGGCGAGAGAAGCTGCGACCCAGAGAATGTTCGAATCACCCGCTATACCACGGTAAACCGAGTCGGAACTCGTCGACCGTAACGGCGTGACGTCAGGGACGGGGTAGTGCTTCTGACGGCGACAGGTAAGACAGGGAGACAGACACAGACGGCCCTCCCAAGTCCCGACTCCCGAGTCCGTCATCCCGGCCGTCTATTCTTCTGGAACATGCCATGCTTGGCTTCCATTGGCCAACTTCCCCTCCCAGCACGCAATTCAAGGGTACCTGAGACCACAATAACACTTGATTGCCCACATACACGTGTCGCCCTCCTAGTGGCGCTCTGGTGGCCCGGCGTTGACAGTGACCGAGACTACCGGCTAGTCCGTGCGCCCGTGACCAGTCTGCCTCCCCCTCGTGGAGCCATCAATTAAAATTGGGCCCCACAGACAATTACAGCGACAGCTCTACAGGGACCCACCCGTGGCCAGGCGCTCTTTTGGCGTGAGCGAAGCCTGGCCTGACTGCGATCGCTGCCCGGAAAAAATACCGGGTGGCCGTCGCGACCAATTCCGTCCGTCCAAAAGGACGACCCCCTGAAGAGCGTGCACAGTACGGCCCCGGTAATATAGGTTCTCGCATGCGCGACTGCAGCGACTGTCTCAACGTGGCTTTCACACTTTCACGGACGTACACGTGGCGTTTTTCTTCCCTTGTTTGACGCGTCGGTGATACGTCATGATTTCCACTTGGATCTTAGCCCGCAACCTAACCGCCTCAGGGTCACGTGCACGGCGTCCAGGCGCTTTAACAACATAGCTGATTTTGACCACGTGAACAAAAAGTTTGGTCGATTTGAGTTGAGTATGATTACGGACAATTATTTAAGAGGTAAAACAGAGTGGTTATATTAATAAAAGCATTTAATGAACATCGAGGGGCATCATGGCACTCTTCCCTAATTATCTACCCCACACTACTCGAGGAGGTGCGGGGCTCGATGTGTAGGGATTGGAGCCCTTGCTTCAATGAAACCACTAAAGTCTCGCTAAAATCATTATGCATCTTACATATATACACATTTATACATCTCTCCTAGGGAGCATCTGGGAATAAATAAAAAATATGTTTGTGGCAATGGGCGGGTTTTTGTTTTCTTTGCAATATGGATATGCTTAACAACTGTCACCCTAATTATTTGAATCTCACACATTTTTATCGTGGGGCTAATAAAGTCCCATGATCCATTCTCATGATCCATACTACAGAGGATGAGTTTGAGGGCCAAGGCCAGGGGGCACACAAATCCATTTTATCATCCTCCATATCTACCTCCAAATTATCTAGTGTCATTCAAAACATATTGCAACTTGTTTGGTTGCGTTTCTTGGACCTGTGTAGCTTATCGTTTTAAATATTTAAATTTCCACAATATAGTTTATTTTCCAAATTACAACAAGCTTATTTTTTTGGTGGGTGTGTGTTTTTCTTTTACCATCATCATTGTAACTCAGAGCTTTATTTAAAAAAAAAAAAAAAATCGAATTTAGGTTTATTTTTTAAATTTTTTCGAATTTAGGTTTCTGCGATCCATAATTATGATTGTTGGGACATTTTTTGGTACTAATCACATCTACAATGTTTTTGTCTACCCATTTTGAACTATCTAGTGTGATTCACTATCAAAACAAGATTCAAGGTCATATCTTGACAACAAATTAAATAGTGATAACGATGAAGAAAATATCGTCTTTTTCCATAAGAATATTATCGATTTTGATTGTTATTTATAGAAACATTATTGTATACAATAAAAATAATGTTTTTTTACCATAATATGCATTTTTAACATATAACTTTTATTTCTTAAAGTACAATCTATGTATTTGATAATTTTCATAATTGTCTTCATTTCAAATTAAGGCTTCTCTCTTAAAAATCATATTAACGTAGATCATAGATTTTAAGATACAATCAAATCATTGTATGTTTGTCTTTACATGCTTGTCGAAAAACTCGAGAATTATTTTTGTTAAAGCTACAAAAGATCTTCCAAATTAAACCATTGTTTAAGGGCTTAGTAAAGCAAATATTTTATGTCAAAAAAACTCTTCCAACTCATTCACAAGGGTGCATGCTAAATATTATGCATATAAACACATAGAAAATGTTATAAAAAACATAACATTCATCTATAGTAAAAATATTCTAAATTTTCAAATGGAAATATTTAGCAAATCATTGCAGAGACTCATATGGGTCATATATTTTCAAATTACTAATCCATTAGAATATGGGAGTCTTTCCCATCACCTTTATTTTATTTACAATGAAAGCACATACGCTTATCCAATATATTTCCTCATATATAAAACATGTACATTCAACCATATACATCTTAACTACAAGAAAAGTATGCATTCAACCATGTACATCTTAGAGTTACAATCATCACATAGTATAATTATTTAAAGGAAAAAACAGGTATTTATCTTTTCCAAACCTTAGATTCCAAGAAACTCACTAAGTATGAGTATTCTTCCATCCAACCATAGGCAACCCTTTGTGGATTCCACCCCCTACCCAAGTTATGAGACCATTAAGGCAAAAAAGAAAATTTCAAGATATTCTCAAATCACTCTACCCATTCACATCTATAATTTTTTTGTCGACGCATTTTGAACTATCTAGTGTGATTCACCATCAAGACAAGATACAAGTTCAGATCTTGACAACAAATTAAATAGTGATAACGATGAAGAAAATATTGCCTTTTTCCATAAAAAATATTATTGATTTTGATTGTTATTTATAAAAACATTATTGTATACAATAAAAATAATGTTTTTTTACCATAATATACATTTTTCACATATAACTTTTATTTCTTAAAGTACATTCTATGTATTTGATATTTTTCGTAAGTGTCTTCATTTCAAATTAAGGCTTCTCTCTTAAAAATCATATTAACGTAGATCATAGATTTTAAGATACAATCAAATCATTGTATGTTTGTCTTTACATGCATGTCAAAAAACTCGAGAATTAGTTTTGTCAAAGCTACAAAAGATATTCCAAATTGAACCATTGTTTAAGGGCTTAGCAAAGCAAATATTTTATGTCAAAAAACTCTTCCAACTCATTCACAAGGGTGCATGCTAAATATTATGCATATAAACACATATAAAATGTTCTAAAAAACATAACATTCATCTATAGTAAAAATATTCTAAATTTTAAATTTTCAAATGGAAATACTTAGCAAATCATTGCAGAGACTCATATGGGTCATATATTTTCAAATTACTAATCCATTAGAATATGGGAGTCTTTCCCATCACCATTATTTTATTTACAATGAAAGCACATACGCTTATCCAATATATTTCCTCATATATAAAACATGTACATTCAACCATATACATCTTAACTACAAGAAAAGTATGCATTCAACCATGTACATCTTAGAGTTACAATCATCACATAGTATAATTATTTAATGGAAAAAACAGGTATTTATCTTTTCCAAACCTTAGATTCCAAGCAACTCACTAAGTATGAGTATTCTTCCATCCAACCATAGGCAACCCTCTATGGATTCCACCCCCTACCCAAGTTATGAGACCATTAGGGCAAAAAAGACAATTTCAAGATATTCTCAAATCGCTCTACCCATTCCAAAAGCATAAAGTATCAACCATGCAACCTTAATGTTGAGTAATTTTACCAATCAAATCAACTTTCGCACTCACAATACCTACACTACACAACATAAGGAAGGAAGTCCATTCCTTGCTCACAATCCCTCAAAGGTTTTCTTTCCTCAAGTGCTTTTCATGTGTGCATAGAAATTCCAATTGCTATCCATTTTTAGATTTAATTCTAGTAGCATTTTCTCAATTCTTAAACAATTTTATGATCAACTTTCTTTTGGAATAGAAAGGTTTTCTTTCATAATCAACTTGGCCTCTAATGTTGAAAACAGTTCATCCTTCATATTCTATGTGGTTTCCCCACTTCTCTTCTTCCCAAGGCTCTAATGGCTTTCTTTCATGATTTCATTAGTACCATAGTATGTGGATGCTCTTTTTAACTAAAAACTATTTTTTCCTTTTCTTTATGCTTCCCCCAAAACAACCCCTATTTTTCCATATAAATTTCCTCTCTTGCCACAAGTTAAAGATGGGATGAAAGAGTCCTAAACCAACTCTTCCTAGTTCCATAAATGGAGGGGGAGAAAGTTGCTAGAATGTAATAGGTGTTCGCCTATATCTATGGAGATGGTTGCAACCATTTCTCATATCTCTTATTAAATTATAGGCTAAGCCTTACATCATAATAGAGTGAATGTGAAAATAATCACAAAATGGATAGGGGAAAAGACATAGGTAACTAGACATATAATAATTCCCATAAACCCCTCACCTTTCCCTTCTTGTGGTATCATGACTCCTTTGGGTGCTCATTCTCAATTAATCTTGGTTCTTTTACTAGCTGTAAAATAATAATGTTTACAAGTATACAAAATCATCATGACATGTCATTTTCATGGTGGGAATAATATATTGTAAAAAATATCTATAAAAAGCATATACACATATATAATATCAAGTTCAAGATTTTCCAGATGTTAGAAGAGAGATAGTGACAATACACATTTATTAACATTGTGTACATTTATTAACATTCCTTTTAATAGGAGAAAACCCATTTGACATTGTAAAAAACTTTCTGAATTATATTTACCAAGTTATTGAAATACAATGGTTATATATTGCTTTCATTTTTTTGTATGTCTCTTGAGATTTTGTGCAATGAGTTTTACATTTTTCTTCTATTGCTTCAAAAAGGTGTTCTAGTTCTACCCATAATGATGTTTCTTTGAATTGTGTCCAACCTTTTCTTAATGACTATGTTTCAACTAGTTGAAACATTTTTTTGAGCTTACTTCTATTATGTTTAATAACATAATGTTTGATGTTTCACCTCCACACACCCTTGTTAGCAAAAACTTGTTGAGTAATTTTACTAGTCTCTCAATCAAATTAGATTTGGCACTCATAATACCTACACTACACAACATAAGGAAGGAAGTCCCTTCTTTTCTTAACAATCCCTCAAATGCTCTCTTTCCTCTAGTGTTCTTCAATGTGTGTGTAGAAAGTCCAAATGCTATCCATTTTTAGATTGAACTTTAGTGGCATATTCTTAATTCTTGGACAATTTTATGATCAACTTTCTCTTGCAATAAGGTTGTCTTTCAACTCAACTCGACCTCTAATGTTGACCACATTCCATCCTTTATATATGGTTTCTTCACTTCTCCTCTTCTTCTAAAGGCTCTAATGGTTTTCTCTCATGATTTCTTTAGTAGCATAGTATGTCAATGCTCTTTTTTACTACAAACTATTTTCTTCTTCTCTGTGCTTCCCCCAAAACAATCCCTATTTTTCCATTTGGATTTCCTCTCTTGCCATGAGTAATAGATGGGATGAAAGAGTCCTAAACCAACTCTTCCTAGTTCCAGAAATGAAGGGGGAGTAAGTTGCTAGAATGTAGGAGAAGGTCTCCTATATCCAGGGAATGGTTACAACCATTTCTAATATTTCCTATTAAATTGTAGGCTAAGCCCAACATCATAAAAGAGTGAAGGTTAATGGCAAGATAGATAGGGAAAAAGACATAGGTAACTAGGGGTATAATAATCCCATAAAACACCCTCACCTTTCCCTTTTTGTGGTATCCTTACTCCTTTAGGTGTTCATGCTCAATTAGTCTTTTTTTTTTACTAACTGTAAGATAACAATGTTTACAAGTATTCAAAATCATCATGATATGTCTTTTTCATGGGGAGAATAAGATATAGTAAAAAATATCTATACAAAGCATTTAACCATATATAAGATCAACTTCAAGATTTTCCAAATGTTAAAAGAGAGACAATGAGAATACACATTTATTAACATTGTGTACATTATTTCCTTTTTAATAGGAGAAAACCCATTTGACATTGTAAAAAAATTTCTAAATTATATTTACCAAGATATTGACATGCAATGATTATATATTGTTTTCATTTTTGTGTATGCCTCTTGAACTTTTGTGTAATTATTTTTATATTTTTCTTCCATTGGTTCAAAAGGGTGTTCTAGTTCTAGCCATAATGATTTTGCTTTGAATTGTGTCCACTTTTGCTCAATCACTATTTTTCAACTTTTTTTTAGCATACTTCTATTATGCTTAATACCATTATTGAATTTTGTAACTATGGTCGGTCTTCATAACGTATATTTGGCCACTTGATGTATTTGAATTGATTATTGTAAAGCATATTTAAATGATAGAGTCAAAAGAAAAATATATTATTCTTAGTCAAAGTCCCATTACGACTTTTAAAAGAAGAAATTTTGAATTATTGAAATTTTTGGCTCCGAGTTTGTCAATTCGGTCTCCCTCCATGTCAAGTCGGCCCACGGAAAATGACACACCCATTCAACCCAGAAGATCACTATATAAAAGCATCTCAACCTCATTCTTCCACCACCAATTTGTGCTTCCTCAAGAAGACAGTTTTTGGGCATCTTAGCAAAGATCAAGAAGGAAACAGAGGATGAAAAATAAGATGGATTGCATCTCTTTCACTCTCTCACAAGCTCACATGTGTGGATAGTCTCTATCTCTCTGCAACTCACATTTTCTAGGCAATTTCTATTGTAGGGGCCGAAATTTCTCGGCAGTTGCTAGGGGCTGAAATTCTGGGATTGTGGTTGTTGTTGGAGAGTTGAAATTTTGGGTTAGAATATGCATAGCGAAGTGCTAAATTAGGTTGGGAGAGTTGACTTAGATGGGTTGACCATGTTTTACCATAGGTCTAAGTGTGTCTCTTATTGAACAAAAGAATTTCTCTATTGAAAGGTTGTTGGGTTTTTACCCTTTGGGTTTTCCCTGGGTAAATCATGTCTTCTCTTTGTGCATTGTGATCTCTATTGTTCTAGTATCCTTGTATGGTTGAAATTTTGAAGTAAAATTTCTTAATGATATATTGGAATATTTAAAAGAAGATCAACATCAAAAGTAATTATCAAACTTTCAAAAATATTGTGCTAGTCTCTATTGCACTTATAAAATCAACATGGTATGAGAGCTTTGGTGAATAAAGGAACAATGAGGTCACCTTGAAAGAAACCCTACATTGAGATCACTATTTTTAAAATCCTTATTGATTTGCATCCATGGCTTCTTCTATGAAATCTAAGAACAAGTTGGAAGGAGCCTTAAACTTCAGAGGTTGGAAACTTAGAATTGATCTTATTCTTACAAAGAACAAAGTTTTGTATATTGTGATAGGGAAGGTTGTCGAACCAACAAACATTGCAAGAAAGGAGAATTTTAAGGAGGATGACATCACTTCCATGAGTCTTATTGTGGACTCCATCAGAGATCATCTAAAGTATCCCCTATATTACAAAGATTTATACTTCTAAGAAGATGTATAATGCCCTAACTAATCTATTTACTATCAAGAATGTTTGTCAAGCCATGAGCTTGAAGAACGAGCTTCGTGTTGTGAGGATGACAAATGATGACAATGTGGCCTCATATTTCGTAAGGATTTTAAAAATAAGATACTAAATTCAAGCAATTGGAGAAATTATTTCTGAGAACGAACTTTTGACTAGAACACTCAATGGTCTACCTAGATCATGAGATGCATTTGCAGTAGGTATAAGTAGTTGGAAAGAAGCTCCTTCGTTTGAACAACTATGGACTTCTTGTGCTCAAGAAGAATCAAGGCTTATATCAAGAGACAAAAAGGAAGAATATTCTCAAGCATTGGTAGCTCACTTCAAGAATAATAGAAGAAAGAATAAGTTTGGATTTCAAAACAAGAAGTTGAGATGAAGATCACCTCCTCCCCAAAAAAAGAAGGATTTGTCAAGAATTCAATGCTATGGTTGTTAAAAATTTGGACATTATAAAAAGAATAGTCCATATTTGGATAACAAAAAAAGGAGAAAGGGAAAACAACATGCTTCTGCAGTAGACATTGAAGATGAACATCCAAAGAAGCCTAAAGGTGACAAATATTTCTTTTAATTTTTTCTCTAATAGGTTCTATTGCAGATGATGATGATATGTGGCTAGTGGATAGTGGTGCATCAATACATATGATAGGAGATCGTGAAAATATATCTAGCATGATGGAAAAAATACAATCTCAAAGAGTGGAGCTTGGTGACAATCACAGCTACACAATTAAAGGAATTGGAAAGGCATCCATTAAGATGGAATCCAATAGAAATGCTCATCTCAACAATGTTCTATATGTGCCAATTTGAAAAATAATCTAGTCACTATTTCATGTTTAGAAGATAAAGGAGATCAAGTAGCTTTTGTGGATGACAGAGTACTTGTACAACCCAAGGGCTATATTATAGATAATGTCAGGGTTATTGGGATTCTTGAAGGAAGATTATACAGGCTTGTGAGTCAACCAATTGAATCCCTTGTACATGATGAAATAAATACAAGTTAGCTATGTCATAGAATATATGTTCACCTTGATTATAAAGCATTACTTGAATTGAATCAAATAGTTTCAGGCATCCCTAAATTGTAGATAGATCATGAGGGTGTTTGTAAAGGTTATGCTCTTGGAAATAACATTAGGAAAACTTTTCCAAGTAGTGATAATAGATCTAAATAAGTTTTAGATTTGATTCACTCTAATATATGTGGTCTAATTCCTGTAATATTGCTTGGAGGTTCATTGATGACTTCTCTCGTAAGACATGGATCTATCTCCTGTTGAGTAATTTTACTAATATCTCAATCAAATTAGGTTTGGAAATAATAATGCCTACTCTACACAACATAAGGAAGGAAGTCCCTTCTTTTCTCAACAGTCCCTCAAATGTTCTCGTTCCTCAAGTGCCCTTCAATGTGTGCATAGAAAGTCCAAATGCTATCCATTTTTAGATTGAACTTTAGTGGCATTTTCTCAATTCTTAGACAATTTTATGATCAACTTTATCTTGGAATAGAAAGGTTGTATTTCAACACAACTTGGTCTCTAATGTTGACCACACTCCATCCTCTATATATGGTTTCCCCACTTCTCCTATTCCTCTGAAGGCTCTAATGGCTTTCTCTCATGATTTCTTTAGTAGCATAGTAGGTTGATGCTCTTTTTACTAAAAACTCTTTTCTTTTATTTATGCTTCCCCAAAAACAACCCCTATTTTTCCATTTATATTTCCTCTCTTTCCATGAGTAAAAGATGGGATGAAAGAGTACTAAACCAACTCTTCCTAGTTCTAGAAATGAAGGGGAAAAAGATGCTAGAATGTAGGAGAAGGTTGCCTATATCTAGGGAATGGTTACGACCATTTTTTATATTTCCTATTAAATTATAGGCTAAGCCCAAAATGATAAAAGAGTGAAGGTTAATGGCAAGATATATAGGGAAAAATACATAGGTAACTAGGCATATAATAATCCCCTAAAACCCCCTCCTTTCCCTTCTTTTGGTATTACTCCTTTAGGTGCTCATGCTCAATTTGTCTTGGTTCTTTTACTAACTATAAAATAAGAATGTTTACAAGTATTCAAAATCATCATGATATGTCTTTTTCATGGTGAGAATAAGATATAGTAAAAAATATCTATACAAAGCATTTAAACATATATAAGATCAAGTTCAAGATTTTCCAAATGTTAAAAGAGAGGAAATGACAATACGTATTTATTAACATTTTGTACATCATTTCTTTTTAATATGAGAAAACTGATTTGACATTGTAAAAATTTTCTAAATTATATTTACGCCGATAGGCATTTCCTTTGCTATCTTTGGGTGGGAAAACACTGTTCACCTAGCCAATCAGAATGCCTAGATTTCACCCTTCTAGCCAATAGAATCATGACATGTGTTTTCCCTTCATCTTGCCATCTATCCAATTTCTGCCTAATTTATTTCTCCTGCAAAATTGTAAAAAAAATTAAAAGTTGTAGGAGGTCACTGAGCATTTATGATCTAACTTATTGTATGACATTCCTAACATACCATCCCTTCTCGATGTCTGCCTGCATATGCCATCCCTTCTCGTTGTCTGCTTGCACCTTCATACACTGGTCCCCCTATCGATGTTGAACAAAGCAAACAATAAGTGCTTTACCAATCTGCTCAAGCAAGGCTCCAAAGAGGACCAGTCGTGCCCTGCCATGTGATCCAGTAGCAAAGTAAAGGCTTAATGGGTAGTTGTTTGCCAGAAGGATGCCATCCCAACATGGAGGGTTCTTACACACATTTAACCAACATGGAGCTATGCGTCTATCACACGCCATAGAAACTCTTTTAATGTAATATGGTGCAGCAACTTGCAAATTGTTTCACAGCATCCGCCGAAGACCAGTTTCACAACATCCGTCGGATAGGAAGAGGTACCTTCTATCTACTTCCCTCTGTAGTGTTTGTTTTGCCTGTGCCTCTCAGTGGTTTTATACACCCAACCTTCTGTTTTGTATCATTGAATTATTTTCAAGTACATTTCTACTTCAAAAAAATCTCATCCATTTCATTCAGTATATATCGCGACTTGGTTTGTTCCATGAAATATGTTTTCAACTGATTAGCTAACTATTATCTAACACATAATATTAGCAAAGATGCAGTTCGTTGCTCACCGGATTTTGATCATTCAGGCGAAAATATTGAGGTTGAGCGAGCTTTCTGAATCTTTGTGAAATATATCTAATCTTTCTTCTATGTTATTCTATATCTTATGACACATGCCCATGATAGTACATCCTTCACATCCCCCTCCACAACCCCCTACCATGGAAATACCAGCCACTTTGTGTATGATGTGTTTCTAAATCACAATGGTCCTGACTTTAAGAAAGGACTTGCTAAGACCTCCCGTCTCTTGGTTTTGGCTAGGCATCCTTCCTGTCTATGGTCAAATTTGATTGGCACAGCTATGACTGACTCATCCTCCCTAAGGTCGGGGTTATTTTGTCGATATCCTGTCTCTAAAATTTGCTTCACCTCAGTTGAGACTTTGTCCCTCAACAAGATATGAGATACTAAATTGACTATCCATCACTATCGAAAGACTATGATATATGCGCCTTATGATGAGCCATGATACGTTTAGTTTATGAACTATGAGAATTGCTAGTAGCTTGTAGAGTGTCAACAATGTTCTTCTTACATAGTTGTCACTCATCCAACCAACGAAACCTATTTTGGTTATGATCATCAATTAATTGTCTTGTTTCAAAAAACAAATCCAAACAATGCTTATTGATGCTTCTGTTTATATCACAATACTACTCCATATCGATGCTTCTATTTGTATCACACTTGCGCCAAGTCACAGATTATGTTCATCTCATTTCCATTTTCAATTCCAGAGCCATTATTTTAAATGCCTAATTTGTCACTTTAAATTTTATTTTTTGATCAAGCCCAATTCCCAACCAGGGTTTCCCACAAACCAAAAGAATTGACAAAGTTTATATGATGCCAAGCAGAGAACCAGGGAGAACAATGAATATTTAAAAAGAATTGGCAAAGTTAATCTGATGCCAAGCAGAGAAGCAGGGATAATAGTGAATACTTAAATTTATGTGTGAAAAACATATTTTGCGGATGAAATTTATACAAAGCCATGTTGTAGTGTTAAATGACATCTATTTTGAATGTCTTGCTTATGGATTCAAGCAACAAAGTGAAGTAGCGAGATAGGGAAAACACATTTTTTAGTGATGGTTTACGTTTTGCCTAAAATATGTATGACTTAATTCGCTTTTGCAATACCAAATATCTTTACTTTCTATATGATATGATGGTAAACCATAACATTTTATAAATTTCTTGCCTTACATTTATAAAATTATATTTTATAATTTTTAGTTTAATATTTTAGTGGTGGGAGAGTATTATTTATTTTCTCAATATCTGTGAAATATATCTGATCTTGGTCTTGTGTTATTCTGTATCTTATGATACACGCCCTTGATAGTACATCCTTCACATCCACCTCCACAACCCCCTACCATGGCAATACCAGCAGCGATGTGTATGGTGCGTTTCTAAATCACAATGGTCATGATGTCAAGAAAGGACTCACAAGACCTCCTGTCTCTTGCTTATGGCTAGGCCTCCTTCCTATCTATGGTCGAATTAGATTGGCACAACTATGACTGACCCATCCTCCCTAAGGCTGTGGTTCTTTCGTTTATATCTTGTCTCTAAACTTCGCTTCGCCTCAGTTGAGACTTCGTTCATCAACAAGATATGAGATACCGAATTGACTATCCATCACTACCGAAAGACTATGATAAATGCGCCTTATGATGAGCCATGATACATTTAGTTTATGAACTATGAGAATTTCTAGTAGCTTGTAGAGTGTCAACAATGTTCTTCTTACATAGTTGTCACTCATCCAACCAATGAAACCTATTTCGATTATGATCATCAATTAATTGCCTTGTTTTAACGAACAAATCAAAACAATGCTTATTGATGCTTCTATTTATATCACAATACTACTCCATATCGATGCTTTTGTTTGTATCACACTTGCGCCGAGTCACAAATTATTTCCATTTTCAATTCTAGAGCCATTGTTTTGAATGCCCAACTTGTCCCTTTAAATTTGATTTTTTTTATCAAGCCCAATGCCCAACCAGGGTTTCCCACAAACCAAAAGAATTGACAAAGTTTATCTGATGCCAAGCAGAGAAGCAGGGAAAACAGTGAATATTTAAAAAGGATTGACAAAGTTAATTTGATGCCAAGCAGAGAAGCAAGGAAAATAGTGAATACTTAAATTTATGTGTGAAAAACGTATTTCACGAATGAAATTTATACAAATCCATGTCATTGTGTTTGTGAATTCAAGTGACAAAACAAAGTAGCGAGATAGGGAAAAACACATTTTTTAGTGATGGTTTACATTTCGCCTAAAATATGTATGACTTAATTCGCTTTTACAATACCAAATATCTTTACTTTTTATATGATATGATGGTAAACTGTAACTTTTTATAAATTTCTAGCCCTATAAAATTATATTTTATAATTTTTAGTTTAATATTTTAGTGGCAAGGGAGTATTATTTATTTTTTCATTCCTCATAATTCTATTTTGTGAAACATATTTGGTGCACTGTAATAAGGAAAATATAAACTTTATGTGAATTCTATATCATTTTTTAGTTGCAATGCCAAATCAATGTTAGAAAGTAAGGCTTTATACATTATTTACATTACATTTATAAAGTTATTTGATATATTTTCATATAGAAAAATTTAGTGGTTTGGAGTTTATTCTATTTTATAAGACATATTTTGTTGTTCTACAACTTTAAGAGTAGCTTTTTTAAATTATTATTTTTCATTCTTACTAAATCATAAATTATTGATATATTTTTAAATATACTTTTGAATTTCTTTATAAATCACAAATTATTGATATATCTATTTTATAAAATGTTAAATATATTTTTAATATTATTAATAATATAAACAAAACATTTTTTAAAAATCCTTAATTAAAATAAAACTATTAGTGAAATAATTAAAATAAAATAATAAATAGAAATTTGATTAATTCTAAAATTAAGTTTAGAGTCTAATTTAATTATTTTATATATAAAACGATAAAAAATAGAATTTTTTTTGATGAACATTATACATATTTTTAATAAATGTGACTCATTTATTTGATTTTTTCTATTTAATAAACAAAAAATTTCAAAGCACTATTTTTAAATAAGCATGTATATCAACTAAAAGTATTTGGTAAGAATGAAAGTATACCTTTTTTTTAATAGGCAACCATCCAATTATTTTAGGTTGTGGTTTTTATTGAATAATGATGATAATTTACCTTTAATTAGTGCATTACTAAGTTACCATAGATTTTACGATATTCAAATTAAAAAGAAAAAAGAAGAAGAAATTTGTCTATATATATTTAAAGGGGATTTTTTTTAGTTCAAAAAAAGGAAAAAAAAAGTTTTCACAACTAATGTTTATTTAGAGTGTGGACTTTCAATATTGATAGTAACTACTCACAAATATCTACTCATAAATATGTTCAAAGAAACCTCACCAAAAAGACTACTTCTTAGAGAATTATAAACAATTTTATATTATACTTTAGGACTAAAAGTTTGGTTTGAACTCTATCAACGTTTCCAATACACCTACTATTTTTATCTATTAATCTCTAAGAACATGAAGTTAGAATCTCTGTGAACATAGAATAATTTGCATAGAGTGTTCAAGATATATTTATTGTGAGCAATCATTTTTATGATGAGGAATTCATATTAGGAATCAATAAAGAAACTTCATATTTCAATATGCATGAGAGCAAAGATCATACCCTCAAATGATAATATATCTAGAAATATGTTAGGTCCTTTCTTAATGTTGATGTGTTCATTTAGCATGAAATTGTTGGTGGGTACATATATGGAGAATATATACTATTTAAACTTTAAAACAAGCCTTAATGTTATTCCAATAAAGCTTAGTATGCCATTTGTATAAATTGAATCTAGATAGCAAGAATAACAATTCATTTTCCCAACCATACAAAATAAATTCAATTGACAACCCATTGTAATATTTTAATATTACAATTTACATTTTAGATTTAATGTTATTTTTATAAATCATAATGTAATTAAAATCTTAAATAACATAGTCTATTTATCCCAAATTCTACGTGAACAAACAATATAGTAAAATCTTGGATATAATCTAATTGATAGCACAATTTAATAATTTTGCAATTTTCATTCAAAATGAACTATTTTAGGATTTACATAAGGTGCACTTTAACTATTCAAAGTTATTTTTTTTTGTGGAATTTGATGATGATTTTTTATGATATTCTGAATTTTTATTGCTTAAAATGCATTTTTGAAAGCAAATTGATTCAAGGCCTTGGAAAAACTTAGTGAACTCACATTACATAGGTTAAAGATTTTAAACTTTAATTAAGTTTAATTGACCTATTTGACTTAGGAATTTCGAGTTGGAAGTCTTTATGGAGTCATGTATGTGTGATCCCTAAATTTTAGGAGTCCATGTTGAGTTTATTAGAGTTGTTTGAACAAGCCCTCAATGTTTGTTAGGTATCTCATTCAAATTGCCTACCCGTTCCTCTCTTCCTTCCAAAACTTTCCTTCACTCAACACATAACAATATCATGGTGTGTCTTGTTTTCTTCTTGCTTTGCTTTCTTACCTATCAAACATTTAACTTTTCCACATGCAAATTGCACAAATCATAAGGGCAATTGTCTAGCTATCTATTCGATTCTTGTAGCACACTTGTTCTTGCTTATTCTTCCTTCCCCCTCATGCTTTTTATCTTCCACACTTTTTCCTTCCATTTCTACTATTGCTCCATCTCACTTTAGATAAACTCCTTAACCTTTTCCTTTCTTTTTAATACATATATTTTTCTTCACTTTTGTACACTTACAATTGATATTCGCTTGCAACACCTGTTTTTTGACAACAAAGTCATATCACCATGGAACCAGCCTTGAATACCAATGCAATTCCAATCTTGTTCGCTGGATCTACTGAGATGCAACCAATCCTCCAAGTCATAGCTGTCGAAGAAATACACCCTACTAGAATGGAAAACCCTCGCTATCGTGTCTCCCTTTCTGATGGTGTTCACAATCATGTGGTCTTTCTTCCTTCTTCACATGATGCACTTGCAAAATCTGGAGACTTGCAAATAGGCTCTATCGTGCTCTTACAAAAATGCTCATGCATATATGCACATCATACTATGTATGTTGCGCAACGGGAATCCTTCCTGATCCTCCCTAGCTTGCCTCGTGTTTTATGTCCACTTTATAATCTATTTGCTTTTTATCATAGTTTTCCTTCCCCTCTGCACTCACATATGCTCTTTCTTGTAGGTCACTTTTTGTCCTCAAACTTGAAATACTCCACCGTTTGGCACCTTTTATCGATGATCCAACCCCTTTTATTCTCTCCGCTGAACAATCGCGCCCTCTTCCTCATCCATTGACTCTTCCCTTTCATCAACCCCCCCCATTGAAAGCGAATCTACCAACTTCACAAATTTGCTCACTTCACCTGCATCAACTCTCCCTTTTAAGGCACTTACCCCAACTCGTAAATTTTGGTCCATCAAAGGTAGAGTTCTCACAAAAACACCCCTTTGCCCATACACCAATGCACGCAATTCTGGAAATCCTTTAGGTTTGACATCTTCATTCGAGACAACGATGAAATCCATGTATCTGCATTTAATGACTTGGTGGGCTCACTCCATGCCCTCATCCAACTTGGCCAAATCTACATAGTTTTGAATGGCTCCATTAAGGTCCCGAACCCTACGTACAACCATCTTAATCGCCCTTTCGAAATCCTCCTCTTCTCCACATCAAATGTATCTCACCTTTTAGATGGTGATCAAACAATACCTTCCCATTCCTTCCATTTTGTGGCAATAAGTTCACTCAAACTTGCACCTCTCGACTCATTTGTTGATGTTATCGGTGTCATTACCTCGACCTCTCCTACCTTGATTGTTCGCAAGTGTGATGTTTCTAAGACTCCTAGACAAACTATTTCCCTTTGTGACACATCCAATAGTAGCATTGATGTCACCTTGTGGGGATACCACTGCCACACTGAAGGTCGCGCACTCTCCGAACTTCACATGGAACGTACCATCCCAGTCCTTGCAATCAGAGGGAGCCGAGTTTTCGAGTTCAATGGGCAGACTATTGGAAGTATCCCAATGACTTTCCTTCTTATAGATCCAGATATCCCTGAAACAAACCAACTCAAGCAATGGTTTAAAAAAGAAAGCGTCAACTCTTCCTCACCGTCACTCAGCAGGAAATACACCAGCACATCCAATAGGCCCATGCAAACAAAAATGATTTCTGCCATTCTTGCAATGCCCCACACCAAAACATCTTCGTGGGTTTCCCTCTGTGCTGCTGTTACAACAATTGACTTGGATGACTTCTACTTCCTCGCATGCCCCCTTACCATTGATGGGCTTCAATGCATGAATAAAGTTGTTCAACAAACTGATAAGACATGGCATTTCTCAAAATGTGAAGGCTCCTCCCTCGTATGTGACTATATTTATGCCCTTCGGCTTGAATTGCACGACCACACTGGCCAACTCAAAAATGTGGTTTCTTTTGACGATGCCGCCCATGGCCTTTTGGGCATATCTGCAAAGGACTTTTGCCTTCTTTCAAGTGAGCCAGACATTGTCCAAACCATATCCAATGGGGTCACATCACATCGATTCCTCTTCACGCTTGCTATCAAAACATACACTTTCAACGACGTTGAATGCCTCTGCCCAACCCTCATGCACTCTTAGGAACTACCTTACACCTCTGTGTCTACTCTCCTACTGCAAGACCTTCAACCCACTCCTCCCCCTTGGAAAAATATTTCTTGCCTCCTATAAACATGCCTTTCTCCCCTCTCCCTCACTATTCCCTATCACTTCCTCTATACACCCTTCCCCTTTAATACTTTTCTTCCCATGCTCCCCCCCCCCCTTCTCCATTGATTCCCGTCCTTCACCTTTGCAAACACTTTCCTTGTTATGCCCCTCCCTTTCCTAATTGCCAACTCCTTTCCCACCGTCCACTCTCAATAATCCCCACTTTCCCTTTTGCACCTTGTTGAACCCTCTTGTCTGCAAATCAAACTTTACTTTTTCTAAAACTCATCTTCAACAATGCTTCAGCCTTTTATACTGCTTTCTCATTACTATATGCACCCTCTCTCAAGTGTATTGGTTCTCATGAACAAATCAGAAGACACTTCTTTTTTCTCACGTGCATACATGCCCATTTTCTCACTTGGAATGTCTCTTCTATATACATGGCCATTCGGTCACTTTCTTTTCACTATCCTTGTTCATCATGTAAGCTTCTTTGCAACACAAACACATTATTCAAATGCACATATGAATATGATATGCTATGTATGAAAAACACTGCACACCTAATGCTTATAATTATGGTCACATGCACAAATGGGCTTCCTTTAGTCTAGGCCGAATATGCATCATGTGGTTCCTTTTACAATTACTAATAATCGTTTGAAGATACCATGATGGATGAATTTACTTCGAACAAGTGTAACAATCAAACAAAACAACTATCATTCGCACTCGTCTTCATACCACACCTTCAATTCACATTCAACACGTTGCATAATGCGTAAAATTTCCCTAAAAGAAACACTCACACCATATATCAACTACTATACTTTGTAATGCAAAACAAAACACAAAATTAAAAAAGCCAAAAAAAACAACCACAAACTTTAAACAGACATGGAAAAAAAGCAAACTTGTCATGAATGCTTTACTTGCCTTTGCTCCTACTTCACTTACACCTCTGATGTTGAGACAACTTTCTTTTGTTTTAAATAGCTATGCAACCCACCCCATCGAATAGTGCACAAAAGGAACAACAACGAAACCACTACGCACTTAATAAGGATAGAATAAATGCACAACGTCGCCTCTTCTACAACAATCGTCGATCCAACCTTCCCTCTCAAACCAACCCAAACCGAATGCCTCTTCCTTCCCAGGTTCATCTCCATCCCATAGCATCCACCCAAAGTCTTCTGCTTTCCCTTCCATCTCCACTCTCCCCCCAATCAATTCCAACTGATGCCCCTTCATCACCTCCCACTTTCCATGTGCAGTCACCCCCCCATGAAGCTTCCTCTTCAATTCCATCTGATGTGTTTTTTTCACCTCCCACTTTCCATGTGCAGTCATCCCCCCATGCGGCTTCCTCTTCAACTACGCAGAAATGCCCCAACAACCATCTCCATCATTCACATCATCGCTTTTGTTAAAGAATTGATGCACTTAGCTGCATACAAGTCTACTCCATTTGTTGTGAATCTTAATCATCGGTGAAAAAAAAATGCCACCACTGTTTGTTCCCAGTGTGCCTCTGAGCGAACTATCCATCACTTCTCATCCTCAAACAACATGGACCTAGGAAACCAAATCCATGTCCTTTCTTGCCTAACTCAAGTTGAAGAGATGATCATTTCCCATGTCAACCACGTTCTTCAAGTAACACATGCACAGGGAGGCCAATTCAAATGTTTTGGGAATACTATTAGCTTCCATCAAGATATAACTAACATTGTCACATCCATCCTCACATGCTCTTAGAAATAGGCATCCTTGTTGTAAATAAAACCAGCAATGACCACATCTCCTATCAATTCTTTGTCAGTAGATTGCGTCTTCTCGCGGATTTGCAGTTCAAGTTAGCAAATGACCCATACTACAAATATGTCCATCTTAACCCACTTGCACTTTCCTCTTTACCTGACTCCCCTTCAGACGTGTCTTCTATGTTACCTCATCTCTCCCCCAACTCCCTTGGCCCCCAAGAAGCCCTCTCTAAAACTATTGACCATGAACTTCTCCACCCAAACCCGCCTGACCTTCATCCATTCTCCTTTGTTGCAACTCTACCAAATTCTCACAAAAAATTGATGAGATACTTGCCTACATAGAATCCTCCAATTCCGCACCCACCCATTCACTTCAATGGCCCATTATTGACCTATATATAGTCAACGAATACAACACAGAGGCCCTCTTCTCCATGGCCTTCCCCACCCTCTTCCCCAACGGAGCTGCCATGATTAACCAACCAAGAATTTCAAAAGTTGATATGCAAGAATATGCTTTGCATCTAATGCGCTTCCATGACAATCACTTTGGCCAACATCCTAGGTTTTGCTATTACCTATACAACCTTATCATGTGGCATCGAAGCTAGGCAACTAATTCTGTCTTCATTAAAAGGGACCCTGCAAATACCTTATCGTCAACTTTAGCAGACCTTCACCTCCACCTGCAACAACTTCCTCCTTCGACCATTCCGGACCAGATTATGCACTTCGAGTCATCCCTTCGTGGGAGCCGTTATTTTTGGACCAAGGTTAGAGGGGAGCTAAGAAACATGTTCATTCAATACGGTAACCCTACCTTCTTCTTCATACTAATTTCAATTGATACCAAATGGAATGACTTTCATATGGCCATGCCTTCCAATCCTCCATCTAATGCACAAGAGCAGTCTCGATGGAGAATCCAAAACATTGTTGCAAATCTACATCGTGCATCTCAATACATCCATTGTAGATTCACAATATTATTAGAAGAGGTTCTACTAAAAGGATTCCTTGTAAAGGATTTTTGGTGTAGGTATTTCTCTACCATTGCTTACCCTTTACTTTAATGTTTTGTTTTATTTTCCTTTCCATGCATCCCTCTTACTTTTTTACCGTATTTTTTACTGAGGTATGAATGGAAACATAGAGGCTCTGCACATGTACATGGGTTTCTATGGTTCAAAGAAGCACCTGATATGGATTCCCTTGATTGGGCTAACATTACGGACGTTTGTGCGGCCAAAACATTTTTTGATACCTACATCACCGCTTGTAACCCTTAGCCTCTCCAAAACAGGACTCCTAGCCTGCATTGCTCATTTATACATGATCCCTACCTCCTTGCGAAAAATGACATCTTTGCATCAAATGCACTCTAATACTATGAGAAATTTGTGAAATACGTCCAAAGGCACACAACTTGTCATTCCTCTACATGTCTTCGCAAAAAAAATAAAACTCTTGCTTGCCACTATGGAGCCCCTTGGGAATTGTGTGCAACTTCTTCTCTCCAAATCGATGATTCTGGGCGGAAAACGTACACTTCTACTAGAAATGACGACAAGCTAAGTGTGCACAACTCTCGTATCCTTGCAATTTGGAGGGCCAACCTTGAATTCCAACCATTTTGTCGCGCCATGCTGTATTGAACTACATTGCAAAGCATGCAGTGAAAGTAGAGGCAAAATACGAAAGTTACTACTAAATGCTTGCACGACTTTCACAAAGTTCCCCCCCTGACGCGCCTACCATGTCTGTCATCCACAAACTCATGACCGAACTTGTTGCTGATAGGGACATTGGTGCACAAGAAACATGTCATATGCTCCAAAAAATCCTGCTTACCCAATGCAGTTGTTCTTTTCTCTCCCTCAATGTTAAACAACAAATTTTCTGATGTGTTTCAAACAACTTGGATGCCCATCTTCCATCAACACCCTTCATCACCTCATACATGCAAAGACCTCATTCATTAGAGTCATTTCCACTTATTGAAGTCGCACGAGACTGGTCATTCTCCACCCACTGGAAAACATCGCCCTAGAAGAACATTTTCCCTCCCAAAGTTGTGTGCATCATTCCTCGGTATGTTGCAGTCCCAGATAAAGATTCAACATCCTATGTAGACTTTTGCTGGAGTGAACTACTCTTGTACTGCCCTTTTCGTAGATTGCCTTTCGACATTGTGGAAACCAACGAGGCAATTGTTTCTCATTGGGAACAAATTTCCAACACGTATCAAGCATGGCATGTTCACTGAGCTCCTTTGGAACCACCCATGTCTGACTCTGACGACCCCTCCCCTGATGTAATGCACCCGCATCCCCCACCCCCCCAACATAGACATGGAAGAATGGAAATTCCTCTCTCAAATCCACCCATGTAACAACATCCTCATTGATGAGCTTGACATGCTTACCCATCATGACTTTGATGCAAACCATAATTGGGACCACTCTCTTATCGCTTCGCACTTGCAAGAAACAACCATTTCCTTCATAAAATTCAACCACTCTTCCTCAACAATCCATCAACTTCCCTCTCCAAATCCACATTCCCTTTCCTCCTTGTCCCCAAGCCAACTCATGGCATTCAATATCATTTTTTCCCACTTCTCTAATAGTGGTTCCACCACACCACTAAGGATGATCATCCAAGGCACCGTTGGCACCGACAAATATTTCCTAATTGATTTCCTAAAAAATTCCTTCCTATCCAACTCTGTTAATGGGAGAAACTCGCTGCTCTTACTTGCTCCAACTGTGTTGTTGCATTCCATATCAATGCTCTAACCATACACTCTGGCCTCCACATCCCTGTCTCCTCTATGGACCCTCTAGAAGGTCAATCCCTCCTAAACCATCAAGAACAACTCTGTCATGTCAAATACATTCTCATTGATGAAATGAGCTTCCTTGGTCCTAAAATGATTTCTCAAATTGATGAACGTTTACGAGAAGCCTTGCCATCCAATAGAAACACTCCATTTGGTGGCTGATCTATAATCCTCGTTGGGGACCTCGCCCAATTTCCACCTGTTAAAGATACACCAATGTATGTAGGCATGTCCCATGGCAATGCTCTTTGGTGAAGCTTCGATACTGTTGTTACACTTTCCACAATTTTCCACCAACGAGGTGTAGATCCTTTGCAAGTTTTATTCCATCAATCCCTTTCCAACCTTCACAATGAAACCCCCACAATGGATGATTTGAACCTTCTAATGGCACGCTCAAAATCCAACCTTCCAGAAGATAAGCTGGCAACATTTGTCGATTCTATGCACCTTTATGCAAATAATGAAGTTGTTGCGCTCCACAATAAAAACATGTTGAATAAATTGAACTTGCCTATTTCACGTTGTGTTGCTGAGAAAAGAAAACAAATGACCTCCTCCAACCATGAAGATGAAAAACTTCCTGAACAAGTGCTTCTCTGCATTGGTTAGCATGTCATTCTAACAAAAAACTTGTGGGTTGAAGCAAGCCTTGTGAATGTTTCTCTTGGGAAATTTGTCACTATTCATTACACAACTAGTTCCCTCCCTCCAGAACTCCCCTCATTTTTTACTGTCGCTTTCATGCACTACAAAGGTCCAACATGGGATAGCTCAAATCCAAAATGCGTGCCCATCTCCCTCGTAACAAGGGGATCTCGAAGACAACTACCCTTGCGGATGGCATGGGCCCTAACAATCCATAAATCTAAGTAAGTGAACTATTCAAATCATGAGAACTTAGTCACTTACGACTACCTCTCATGGAAATGGTCATACGTGAATGACTTACTTAACGCAGTTGAATCCCAAAAAATGATATCTAATATAATGCATTGCGTAAACCCCCCATACTTAAATTCAAAAAGAGTGGATGGATCTCTACTTGAATGGTTCATGAGGCACAATACTTGCTAAGGTTTTGCAAATGGGGTAGCAAGCTAAGTGGGCTTGATTGTGGGGAAAACTCCACAGTTAAGCGTGCTTGAGCCAAAGGCAATCTGGGATGGGTGACCTCCGGGAAGTCCTGGTTACCAAGTGCAAGCCCCGGAAGTGATGATTGACGCTATGTGATTTATTTCACCAGTTTCAATCCCACTTCTTCACCCCTTTGAGCATCACCCGATGCAATGAGTGCTAAGTGAACTATTCAAATCATGAGAAATTAGTCACTTACGACTACCTCTCATGGAAATGGTCATACATGAATGACTTACTTAACACAGTTAAATCCCAAAAAATGATATCTAATCCATAAATCACAATGTGTGACACTACAAAAGGCAAGAATCAACATTGGTAATATTGATCTACAGGAGCTTATATTTACAACCATCTCTAGAGTTAGATCGTTGAATGATCTTTGCATCTATCCAACTTTCTCCTTCACCCGCTATGCACGCATGCAAGAAAATCCGCACGTCCTTCGCAAGAAAAAAGAAGAAGCATTTCTTGCCTCCAGATCTGTAAATCGGCCTACTTGAAGACCTTCTCTTTTTTGTTACTTTCCTTCCTTTGCATTCTAGTTGCAAATGTTTCAGCTATTCTCTCAAGTTAACACCTTCAAATCTGTAAGTTTTTTTAATATATTTTATTTCTACTATACTTATAATTTCAAAATGTTTGTCATACTTTTCCCTTCTATGCTTCCCTTTCAATTAATGAATTTATACATGTTCACTTACACGCTTTCCCCTTTTTTGCAGAAACAGATGGATCCACAAACTCTTTCTCAGCTCTACACTTTTTGCCATCAGATACATGAGCAAGAAGCTTCTCTCTTGGATATATAGACCTAGTTCCTATGTTCCCATTCTGTACCACTGTACCGACTGCGCCTAACTCTCCAATTGCTTAAAAGGATTAAAGATTTCATGCATGTCCTCATCCATGTACAAGAAAGGGATGCAAACAGACAACTTCACATATATTACCTTGATCGTGTCCCAAGTATAGATGTCAAGTGGTGTTGTAGATGCCACACATCACCTTGTATTTATGACTAACCATTTTCCCTACATGCACAAACAATTTCAATCAACATGCACTTTGATTGAAGGTCTTACAACTTTTTTCGGCACTATGCTACATACTTCTACTTGTATAGCACACAATACATGTTTTTCGTCAACTTTTACTCACTCTACATTGACTCTTATAGAATAGTACCATACTTGCATCACATTCGTACTGCCTACTTTCCTATTTCCTTGTCTATTTCCCACAAAATTTTCCATTCTTAAATAGAATATGTTTGTCTCCTTTTCATGTCATAGATAGCCAACAATTATAGTCTGCAACTTTATATGGAAAAGAAAACCAACAATGAAATTCTTCACATTTCATCTTATACATGCTCTAACAAATGATAAAAAAAATATTAATATGTTCTCAATTTGACACCAAAAAAAAATAACACATTAAAATTATATATTGCTTCTTTCCCACTTCTTAAGCTAACTCACGTGATTATGCAACTTGAAAGTACACTCTTCTACTTCTGTTTAGTATTGTTTCAGTAGCTTGTGTCTTGTTCTTTTTCATGTGACCACACTACAAAAAAACTCGCCTTGCACCAGTATATATGGTACCCTCGACACTAATGGTTGGATTAGCAATGCCAAAAAGGTCATGGCCCACTCAATGAATCACTTAGAAAAAAAATAAATTTTCTCAATGTCATTCATTGTTAACCCTCAGCTTCATAGAAGCAATGCCTATGCATTTTTTACAACACTCCATCCAATACAACAATGTTGTTACCAAACATGCTTGCCCCAATTGAGAATGTACCAATATATGGGAATCCAATAAAAAAATATCATTCTTTGTAACCAACTTGCCAAGATAAGTAAATATGTTACTTATTATATCCCCATAATTGTTTTCCATACTTGCAAACAAACTATTATGTTCATCTCTATTTCTAACGTTCGTCTAAATAACACAATTCTTGTTGCAAATGCTTGGAATCTTCATTGTCATATATATGGATGCTCTTTGGGTGCAAGTTCATGCCCACACTAGTTGTATTGTTGCTTCTATTCTTTTTCAACAATAAACCATAAGGGTTTGAAAATTAATTCCTACTTTTCCAATCAATTTTTCATATATACCTAGGGCGTTTTCATTATGTTTGCTTCTTCTTCTTGGAGGAGGATTCACTGAACCTTCTAGATTATTCAATAGATTTATTTGGTTTTTCTTCTGGCACATGTATATATATGGTCATTTTCTCAATCTAATATAACATCTTAAATGCAATACATAGCACATGTGTTACTTCAATCAAACATTCTAAATTGTTTGAATACTAGACACATATTGGTGTCATATTTAAAGTGATTAAATGCATTCTAGCCAATTTAGAATTCTCAAATGAAGCCTTAAGGTTGTATAGCACAATTCTCATTTCATTTTTCCCATCACATTGTATGGCATTGTCATTTATCGTGTTTTTTTCTAATGAATTGGTAGAAAGTACTAGTTTTTTTTTTTTTTGTTGTAACATCCACCTCCTACAATGTTGATCTTCAAGGATTCCTTAATATCATGGGTGCAAGAAGTAGAATCTTCAAGCAATTATTATAAACTTCCATCATTTTGCTTGTCAATTACAAACACACTCACTGGGGTTGCAAAATCCATTGTACTTTTCCTATTTTCGAACAAACACTTCAAACAACATTATAATACTATTGTTTTCCAATTCAAAAACAACAACCTGCTAATGTGCTACTTGGAAGGGCACTTCTAGATGAGAACAAAATTATTTCAATGCTATTATCTCCTTATTTAGTTCTATTCATCTTGGTTGATTTGTGGTTCATCTCTTTGTGAGAATTAGAATGGTTTTCTCAATGTTTCCAAGTCATCCAACACTTTTTCAATGACACTACTCGGTCTACAATGGCTCTGTCCTTCCCTAAGAACCCACCTCAAATTATCGGTGGTTATTTGCACCTCCCGAGAAAATGCTAGTTACCAATTTATTGAAATGCAATGATTATATATTGTTTCCATTTTTGTGTGTCTCTTGAGCTTTTATGTAATGATTTTTATATTTTTCTTCCATTGCTTCAAAAGGGTGTTCTAGTTCTAGCCATAATGATGTTTATTTGAATTGTGTCCAACCTTTGTTCAATGACTATGTTTCGACTTTCTGTTGAGCATACTTCTATTATACTTGATACCATTGTTGAGTTTTGTAACTATAGTATGTATTTATAATGTAATATATTTGGCCACTTAATGTGTTTGTATTGATTATTGTAAAGCATATTTAGATGCTACAGTCAAAAGAAAAATATATTTTGAGTCAAAGTCCCATTGCGACGTTTTAAAGAAGACTATTTGAATTTTGAAATTAAATTTTTTGGCTCTGATTTTGTTAAGTCGAATTCCCTTAAATTCAAGTTAGACCGGGGAAAAAGAAACACCCATTCAACCCAACAGATCACAATATAAAGGCAGATCAACCACATTCTTCCACCACCAATTTGCACTTCCTCAAGAAGACAATTTCTCGACATCTTACCGAATATCAATAAGGACAAAAAAGAAGAAGGATTGGATCTCTTTCTCTCTAAAAAAAAATCACATATGTGGATAGTCTCTCTCTCACTCTTTCTCTACAATTCACATTTTCTAGGAATTTTCTATTGTAAGGGCCAAAATTTATGGGTAGTTGTTGGGGGTTGAAATTTTAAGATTGTAGTAATTGCAGGAGGACCAAAATTTTGGATCAGATCAGGCAGAGTGAATTGTTGGATCATGTTGGGAGACTTGACTTGGAGGGGTTTTACCATAGGTCTAGGTGAGTCTCTTGTTGAACAAAAGAATTTATATTTTGAAAAGGTTGTTGGGTTTTTCCCCTTGTGGGTTTTCCCATGGTAAATCTTGTCTTCTCTTTGTGCATTGTGATCTCTACCATTCTACTATTCTTGTATGCTTGAATTTATGAATTATAATTTCTTAATGATATATTGGAATATTTAAAAGAAGATCAACATCAAAAGTAATTATCAATTTTTCAAAAATATTGTGTTAGTCTCTATTTCACTTAGAAAATCAACATGGCATGAGAGCTTTGCTGAAGAAAGGAACACTGAGATCACCCTTAAGGAAACCCTACATTGAGATCACTATTTCTTATGTCCTTGTTGATTTGCATCCATGGCCTCTTCTATGAAATCTCAGAACAAGTTGGAAGGAGCCTCAAACTTCAGAGCTTGGAAACTTAGAATTGATCTTATTCTTACAAAGAATAAAGTTTTGGATATTGTGATAGGGAAGGTTGTAGAACCAACAAACACTACATGAAAGGAGAAGTTTAAGGAGGATGACATCACTTCCATGAGTTTTATTGTGGACTCCATTAGAGATCATCTAATCCCCTATATTATAAAGCTTGATACTTCCAAAAAGATGTATGATGCCCTAACTAATATATTTACTATCAAGAATGTTGGTTAATCCATGAGCTTGAAGAATGAGTTTCGTTTTTTAAGGATGACAGATGATGACAACGTGACCTCATATTTCTTAAGGAGTTCACAAATAAGAGACCAAATTCAAGCAATTTGAGAAAATATTTCTAAGAATGAACTTGTGACTACAACACCCAATGGTCTACCTAGATCATGGGATACATTTGCAACATGTATAAGTAGCTGGAAGGAAGCTCCTTCATTTGAACAACTATGGAACTCATGTGCTCAAGAAGAATCAAGGCTTATATCAAGAGACAAAAAAAAGAAGAATCTTCTCAAGCAGTGGTAGCTCGCTTCAAGAAGAATAAATGAAAGACGAATTTGGATTTCAAAACAAGAAGTCAGGAAGAAAATCACCTCCTCCCAAAAATAAGAAGGATTTGTCAAGAATTCAATGTTATGGTTGTCAGTAATTTGGACATTATAAAAAGGATTGTCTTGAATTGGATAACAACAAAAAGAGAAAGGGAAAACAACATGCTTTTGCAGTAGACATTGAAGATTAACATCCTAATAAGCCTAAAGGTGACATATTTATTTTAATTTTTTTCTCTAATAGGTTCTATTGTAGATTATGATGATATGTGGCTAGTGGATAATGGTGCATCAAGACACATGGTAGGATGTCGTGAAAAACTATCTAGCATGATGGAAAGAATACTATCTCAAAGGGTGGAGCTTGGTGACAATCAAAACTATGCAATCAAAGGAATTGCAAAGGCATCCATTAAGCTAGAATCCAATAGCAATGTTCATCTCAACGATGTTATATATGTTCCAGGTTTGAAAAAGAATCTAGCCTCTATTTCATGTTTAGAAGATAAAGGAGATAAAGTAGCCTTTGTAGATGGAAGAGTACTTGTATAGTCCAAGGGCTCTAGTATTAGATGATGTTAGGGTTATTGGGATTTTTAAGGGAATCTTGTATGGGCTTGTGATTCAACGAACTAAAGCCCCAAGTGAGTTATGGCATAGAAGATATGGTCACCTTCATTAAAAATAATTACCTAAATTGAATCAAATAGTTTCAGGCATCCCTGAATTGCAGATAGATCATGAGGGTGTTTGTAAAGGTTGTGCTCTTGGAAAGAACATTAGCAAAAATTTTCCAAGTAGTGATAATAGATCTAAAGAAGTTTTGGATTTGCTTCACTCTAATGTATGTGTTCTGATTCTTGTAATATTTCTTGGATGTTCATTATACTATGTAACATTTATTGATGACTTCTCTTATAAGACATGGATCTATCTCATGAAGACTAAGGATGAAGTCTCCACTAAGTTTTAAGAATTCAAAGCTGAAGTGGAAAACTTGACAGGTAAGAAGATCAAGATTTTGAGGCCTGATAACGGAGGAGAGTAAACCTCGAAAGAACTTGTTTCTTTGTGTAAGAAGTTAGGATTAAGAGGGAGTTGATTGTTCCCTATAATCCACAACATAATGGTGTGGCTGAATGAAAGAACAATTTCATTGAAGAATTTTTCAAAGCCATGATGCATGTAACACCCCTATGTTTTTCTTTTTCAGACATGACTATTTTTAGACTTTTAAATTATTATTGGACTTAATGGCTATGGAAGCCAAGATGGAAACTATGTGATGATGTAATTATGTTTTATTTTATTGAATTAATAAATGAGTTGTTTGGAAATATTTAGGAAAGAGCACTTGAGTATTAGAGACTTCTTGCCAATTTATAAAAAGTTGTTAGTGGTTAAAGTCCACATGGTGGACCTTCCCAAAAAGTCTCCTAAAAATACCTAGGAGAAAGTTGTTAAATATGTTAACATAATGGGAGAGAAAGATTATGTTAATTACTTAGCTAGAGAGAAATGCTAAGTTGGGTGAAAAAGTGGAATAAAGCACAATGGGAGAGAAAGATGTGCTTTATAGAAAAATAAAAGATATTTTTCTTAAATTAAAACAAAAGGCATATACAACAAAGGGATTTAGGCCCTTAAAGTAGGACGTTTCTAAGGAAAAATCTGCTGGGAAGAATCTATAAGAAAAACTACTTAGGAACCAAAGAGGTTGTTGATTCCTGAAGGCAAGAAGGTTTGAGCTTTGGGGGAACTATTGGAGACAGTTCATGGTTGGGCAGAACATATTATTTTCTTGAATATTCCTTAAGAATCTAATTAATGTTAGACATATTTTTGTTGATAGTTTATAAAATGGTGTTGGAATAGTTAAGAATATTATAGTGAGAATGCAGAATGATTGTGGAATTCAGATAATCAGTTGTATATGCTACCAGTTCTGCATACATAGCTTAATTATTTCTAAGCAACAAATTCAATGAGATATGTGATTGCAATAAGTCTTATATTTGGAGTCTATTCATAGTTAATGTTTTTGGAAATGAGTAGATGAATGTCTAAGAAAGGATTTATCTGTATATGAAATAATATATGCATGCGTAGAAAGAGTGGTCACTAAAGTAACTAATTATGCCATTAGACATGTCATATTATATGATGAATTAAGGTCTACATTGGAGAACGAGATAAAGTGTAAATGCATAGTTCAATTATCTCCTATTAGATAAATGAGAACTAGTAGGTTGTAAACTTTGAACTGTTTAGAGGTATAATAATTAAATGAACTCTACTAGAAGCATTATTTTATAGAAATGCAAGAGTAGAAGTTTAGGATAGATCATATAGTTGGTTATACTATATAGTATTGAATTGAAGTCAAGTATATGTATATATATATCAAAAGGTTTGTCTTTTCCATCTATCATTGGGATGCTTGCTTAATGAAATAAAATTAGTTGTGTAGATAAGACTCCCTGGAAAAATTCTTGTACTTATACAAGAGTACTTGTAAATTTGGAAGTATACTACAAATCGAAAGGAATTAAAGTGAATTCTTGTAAACATGTGTTAGGTTGTTTAAAGCCACACACAATCTCATTGAAGAACTATGAATAAAATGTTTGTATAATGAAAATTAAATTACCTTTTCAGGTAAGGAAACATGGAATACTTAATGTATTCCTATGAACTAAATAAATTTATTATTGTATTTGTGAGTTTGTAGAATGGAGGGTTTGTTTGTTAGTGGCGCTGTGTGTTTATACTTAGCATTTTAAAATGAAGGTAATTTCCTAAGTTCTTATATAGGATGGTACTATCATAAGAATACTTTGAATATTATATAGAACCAATGATTGTGTTTAATGATTAAACTAGATAGTGTTCCTTAGTAAATTTCATTAAATATTCCACATACTGAAAAATAAAATCATGGAAGACTTCATGATCAAGTCCTTTATATGATATTACAAAAGAGTTAATAAACCAACTCTACAGAAAACAACTGTAACCAAGAAGGAGTAATAAAATCGCATGGATAGAGTAATAATACTATATTAAATTAGTAATAGTTCTAAATTTAAATGAGCAAAGGGAAAGCCAACATTTGATTCTAGTTGAACAAGAAATTTCTGGAAAAATACATTGTAATAGGGAACTTCACCAAAGTGTAATATATGTATAACTTGTGAAATAACATGTATAATATTAAACATGGTGAGTAGAGTAAAGGCAAGATCCCTTTCGATATATCCAAAAATATACACTTAGTACTGTTGCAAGTATACATTTAACACAGATTTGAAAGAAGGATATTATAAAATGAATAAATAGAGCAGTAACAATTAAATATGCAAACAGAAAAATATATATATAAGGCGAGTTTATGGCTCGTTGAGGCCCATGACCAAATTTTACAATGTATAACCCTGTAAGGTTGAAATATAATAAAATAAAGAAACCCAAAATTAAATCATAGAAAAACACCATGGAAACTTCAGGAGGAGTCGAGTAATTGAAGGATGTCGACTTGTAGGACCATAGAGTCAAAAATTTACTTCAGAATGGGTAAAAAACCTTGGTGTGAATTAACCAAACCAACTAGCCCAATTGAACACCACACCTATAGCCAAATTTATCTAGACTAGGTTGAGAACTTTTGACTCTTGTTATTCATATTTAAATGAATGAAAAAGTATTAAACAAAAGGAAAGATACAAGGTATTAAGAGTGGCAACGTCTTCTTTCCATAACTACGAGTAACAACAAACATGAATGTCAATATAAAATGGGAGAATACCAATAATTCAAAAGAAAGAAAAATTAAATCCATTGTATAAATTTTCTATGCTATAGAAAGATGCAACCATTCGAACAATTCTAGGGTTGTTTAAAAAAACCCTAAGGGAAAAAGCCAAAACAAAAGCAACCATATTAAATGGATCACACAGCCTCAGCCAGGAATCATTGTGGCTTAATGTGGCCTTGAAACCTATTGTCACTGCAAGAAACACCCTCCAAAATTTTGCATACACTCAAATTTTGGAGCTTACAGTGGATCTTACAATTAGTCATTGCATAGTCACTTCCTGATCAGCTGATGCTTTTAAGATCCCTTCTTGGATCAAAAGTATTGAAGTTACTTGCTCACACATTCTCAGTCCACAACAAATTCATGTGTGCATTCTTTTACGAAAGCTTGGACAAGCATAGCACGTTCAATCAATATTGTTCATGTACGATGTCTAATCCATGTCAACATTCAGTGCACACTCACAATGATAATTTTTGACATTATAGCTGTGTTTGTACTTCTATTTCAATGAGTTTTGCAAACTATCGCTTTCGCGCACCTTTGTTTTCACGAGTGTCGATTTTATGTATTTGGTTGTCACTTTCACTTTCTTCCACTCTAACTAGTGTTGTTTTCATGTTATCTTTACTTTGGCATGTGTTACTTTCACTATCGTTCACATATCGCAAGATTTGTTCACACTTTAACAATCATCATCTTTTCTGCATGTTAGCTATTGTACGATGTATGGATGCCTATTTCGGTGGTTTCAAGGGGTTATCTCTATGTGAATTATTTGGCCTAATCATTTAAACATATGTCACACTCATTTGCAAAGTTTTAAGCACTGTCGCACAAGTGTCGTCATGGTCATCACAAAGTGTATCTTAAGTGTCGCACTTGTCATAACGAGTCATAAAGTTGTGGCACGGAGGGAAATAATTTTTTCATGTGTCCTGGGTGATCTATGTTGTTGTGTCATCAAGTATTCTAAGTGTGAGATCACAATCGAAATCTTATCACTGTTCACATCAGTCTAACTGGTCTTACACTTAGCCATTTTTTAGTCTTGTCGACCAAGCAACTTGGCTTCACTAGGCCTCCCTAAACTATGCACTGCGCGGTTTCAGTCCTCTATCTATGACCTTGCCCCTTTTCCTATGCAATGTGAAGTTCCTATCTCCCAGGCCTACTACACTGCGCAATTTCAGTGCTCAAACTCCAGTATTGACCTCCAGGATTTCACAATCCTTTCTCCCAGTCTGGCCCTAATTGTGCACTACATAATCAAAAGCGACAAGCTCATTCCCTGAGCTTCTAAAGTGCATAGTTGCATAATAGCCCAACCTCCCTTATTTCATGGAACTGCATAGTCTATTCACTCAGTTTCCATCCCCTCGGCTTGCCTCTCTAGCTCCTAGAACTACATAGTTTTCTCCCTTAGTCTAGCCTGAACAGTGCACTGTGTAGTCTCAAGGCTTAAGCCTCAGCCCTTAGCTCTTGAACTACGCAATTTGTAGTCAACTGGGCTCATCTGTGCTCCAAAATTGCACAATAGGCTAATCTAGTGCATATCCCCTCAACCTATCATCTCGAGCTCTGTAGAAATTCCTTGTAGATTCAAACTACAAATTGTAATATGCTAAAAAATTGGCTTGAATCTACTCTACTCATCAGTGGAAACAATAAACAATCGATGAAATCACGAAGCATATAAGAGAAAGAATTCAATCACACATAACACAATAGTTTTTTGGGGAATCCAAAACTAAAAACACCTTATATCTATATATTGCATTAATCATAAAATATGAGAAGATTACAATGCTTTTCTCAAGCCCAAGCAACCTATGCACTATCTCAATCTATCTCACTGCTTCACAAACAAGATCCAGCTGTTACAGATCCATTTGGGCACATCAACCCCAACCGACAGATCAGTATTATTAGGGCCCATCAAACCCTAATTCAGTGGTTACATTCCCTAAAGAAGTCAACCATCAGAATGCCTAGCTTCCCAAGAAGTTCCATAACTAAAATCATCCAAAAATTTCCTCTAAGAAGATCAACACAGGTAGATACACTAACAGGGTTTGCTACAATGCAGCCCAATACACTACCAAGGTGCACTGCAGTGCAACCCAGTGCACTACGAGGGTGCGCTAGGCAAATTTGAGTGAAATCTACATTAGGGTTTGGAATATTCTTATCCATAGGATGCCTCTAGAAGTTTCCTAAGGCTATCCACTCCTTTGGGCTCAAAATTGGATGAGTGAGGGAGTTAAGGAACATCAATCCCTTTATCTCTTCCTCCATGGAACTAAATCCTAAGTTTGGGAGGGCATTCATTATCACCATTTATGGCATAACTTCCTTCATTCACCTATAAAAAGACCACTCATCTAAGTGATCAAGGGTTGGAAATCATTGAATTATAGGGAGATGTTGTTAGTATGAGACTTGAGTTGATTTCAAGTATTGTAATGATGTCAAAATGTCTTGCTTGTTATGAGGAGAGGATGGGATTGAACAAGAGGAGTGATGCTGAATCAAGCAAATTGGGTTGTAACTCTTCCTTTTACTAATAAAGTGTTCAAAGCTTTCTCCATATGCTTGTGTTATTAATTGATGCTTTCATATGTGTATCATATACTTGATTCCATGCTATGTTTAATCAATAGATCATTATCATATGCTTTGATCGGTTTTTGTCTTCTATCTGTGTGCAGGTACTCTTCAAGTGGATTAAGTACAGAGAGGAGCGACAGAATTGGTCAAGGGAGATAAGGAGTAAGCGAAAGCTACAGGTAGGCTTCTTTACCTCTTATTTAATCTGTTTTTCATAGAAAAAGTAGAGAATGCTTTGCACTGTTGCTCTAGACTTAGCTACTAGTCTAGGGGTTTAAGACACTAAAACTTCCAAAACAAATTGGCAACTCCACTGGGGATCGATCATCCTTCTTAGTAGCTTATCCCTCTTAAGACATTTCTACATACTATACTTTTGGTCGTTGATTGAATTTCAGTCTTCTTTCATTGAAAATTGAGTCAAAACTTTGCCAAATTGCCTTCAAAATGGCTTACTGTCACCAGCGCAGCCCAATGAAAGACACAATGCATTGCAGTGCACTTCTCGCATAGATCTAGTGTGCTTCAGCACACTGTCTCTCACTGCTGCCTGTGCTGATCCCTTGAGGGTTAGTTTCCCATCTAGGAGCTGAAGTTTTTTGTCAATTTTTCCTGTTTGAATGATTTGCTGAATATCAATGATCTCTTATCTCTGAAAATAATTTTGTTATCTCCTTATCCGGCCCTACTTAGACTAGGATTGTTAAATGTTTCTTATGTATTTACTTTTTCATTTTCAATCTATAGACGAAAGTTAGTTTTTGGTTGATTGGTCTTTGTCGAAAGAAAGTGTCGTAAAATAGCCTTTTCCTTCGAAACTTGAATTGTCGTAAAGTCTTCATTCATGAAAGATCGATTGATTGATGTGTGCATATGATTAGTATTTTTGTTGAAAGTGTCGTAATTCCTCATTTCTTTGAAAACGAAAGTGTCATAAAGTCTTCCTTTCCTTGAAAAGAAATTGTCGCAAAATCGTCATTTTTATGGAAAGAGTTTATTGATCGATTTTGCATTAGTTTTCCTTTTTTTTATTCACATTAAGGGAAATCAAAAAGAAATACATGCATTGTGCATATTAAATTTTGTGAATTCTTGATAGGAATAGCTATGGAAATTGCATTATATGTGCTCTTTTCTCTTTGTCAAAGATTTGATTGCTCTATCCCTACTAGCTAAGGATTTTCATTGTTAAATTAAATAGAAAGAATGCTTATCATATTAGTTGCATTTTAGGAATTGAAAACATACATCACGTGGTGAACCTTAAAAGGAAAATTCTAAAGAAGATCAACTTAAAATTTATTTGAATTTACCTAATGGAGCAATGTCACCTAACGAAAAACATTTAGAGGTCTAGGCTAGAGACGTGTTCTGACGTCGTAAAACAAATCAGCTATCGCTAACTAGTCTGCAATACATCCTAAGTGTGATACCTCATTCCACGTATGTGAGTATATCGTATCTCGTCCACGTACCTTAGGGTATATAGAACAGTGTTACAGTACGTAAATTATATGGGAATGCTCTCACTGTGCAGTTTTGCATTAGATAGCACTTATATGGATTGGGCCTCCACGTACTTTCAGTTATATATGGGAGGGAAACACTAAGTTTCTATCCATCCTTAGGTAACCGAGTCGGCCACCTTGTACACTATGATACACCGAACACAACATTCTAGGAGATTTCTTGCCCGTACTTATTGGTTCGCCAGGAGGTATTCTGCAGTTCAAAGTTGCTTGGTGAACCTTTTACCTAGATTAGCCCTCCATTGTTTTGTTATGTTACTTTGATTAAAATAAAATTAATTGATCGCTGATAAAATCCTCCACACTCACTCCTTAGTTGATCTTAGGTTGAAACATATGGCGACAAATCCAAAGTCCACCGATCAAGGAATTCCTTTTGATGGGAATCCTAGTCCTTTTCATCCTTTCGGAAATATTGGTGCTCCATATATGGCTACATTGTCCCTTCCGGGATTTACCATTGGCTTGCCAGTATGGTTGTTTTCAACCTCCTTGGTTCAAAATGTCGTGATTTATCCGCAATCAAGTACACGTCCAACTAGATAAAATCAACCTCCAGTTGATCCTAAAGTTGACCCTTTTCCTTCGTCCTTGGTTGTTTCTTCCTCCCCTTCTTCCTCTTCACTTGGCGAAAGTATTGGTACTAGTAACCAAGTGGCTAAGAAGAAGAAGAAGCAAATTCAACAAAGGGACAACCAAGCAACCATTGCTTTGAATGCAATATTTGATGAGAAATCGTCAATCAAGCCTCACAAAGTTTGATATCCATGCAAACTTTGTGCGGGAGACCATCTTCTTCGAAATTGTCCTGATATTCCTCAGATCTTAGAAGAATGGTCTTCCCATTCATATCATCTTGTGTTATCAACTTCTCGAGATCATGTTGGTGACACACCATCAACTAATGGTAGTAAATTTCATGGAAAGAAGGGTAGAATTAAGTTTCCATGTAGGTTATGTGAAGAGAATCACCCCATTCACCTTTTCCGAATCTGGATGAAGCCAAAAAAGTGTTGGATAACCGTCCTGCTTCACCGCAGCAACTTCCATCTGGTTACAGGAAACTATTCCATAATCCTTAACTAGTTGATGAATTGACTGACCAAATCAACCCTCGGTCAAAGCCACTCTCTCTGAAAGTGAATCCTATGAGTCTATACCCGACCCAAATCAACAGGTTGAGGTAACAATTGACCCGATTTCACCTGCAGCAAATCGTACCTTTCCTGAGGAGAGTGAATATGATACCACTCATGTTCTTTTTGTTTCTTCGGATTCTAATGTGCTTGGGGAAAGTCCTCCTGTTCCATCAAGACGAGAGGAAAATCTTCTAGTTCTCGTAACTCAAGGGGTTAATTCTCCCATTTCTATGGTACCCCCTCCAAGTAGTCTAGTCACTTCCTTTGATTGGAGTCGACTGGCAAGATTCCACCTTCCTTCCTATGTGCCTTTCCAGATCATAGTATGATGGTATCTGGCACCATTATAGATGAAGGTGCATCAGTGAGTATCCTTTCTTCAACTGCTTTGCAAGTGCTCGGTTCGCCGCCACTTGTGCTAGTTACCCAGAATCTGTTGGCTTTTAATAGAGGAACCAGACAACCATTAGGGATCCTCCCTCAGTTACCTATTACTTTTGGAGGAAAAATCATTTATCTGAATCTGATGGTAGTCCCAGGCCCTTTAGATTACAATTTACTTCTTGGGCGCGACTATGTTTATGACATGGGAGCTATTGTTTCAACACTCTTTCGAGTGATTTGTTTCTCGCATGAAGGCAGAATTGTCAACATTGACCAAATTTCATTTCCCAGTCCAAATATGGCTTCCAGTCAACCATCTTCCCTAAGTGGTCCTTTTGTACCAATGGTATCATCCATGCCACGAGTTAATTATGTGGCAACCCGTTCCATACCTACTTTAATTGACGATTAATTCAGTGATGTTGTACATCATGTACTGGGGGGATTGGAACCAGATCTCTCCTTCATGACCTCTTATGAGGATGGTTCTTTTACTGTGTCAACCTTGTTAAAAAATGAAACAGGCCCATGAGGATAGTTCTTTGTCTTGTGTCAACCTTGTTAAAAAATAAAACCGGTCCCTGAGGATAGTTCCTTGTCTTGTGTCAACCTCATTAAAAAATGAAACCAAGGAGTACGAGGATGGTTCCTTTTCTTGTGTCAACCTTGTTAAAAAATGAAACAGGCCCATGAGGATAGTTCCTTGTCTTGTGTCAACCTCTTAAAAAATTGAAACAAAGGGAACGAGGATAGTTCCTTGTCTTGTGTCAACCTCGTTAAAAAATGAAACAAGGATATATGAGGATAGTTCTTTTACTGTGCCAACCTCATTAAAAAATGAAACAGGTTCATGAGGATAGTTCTTTTACTGTGTCAACCTCGTTAAAAAATGAAACAAGTCTACGAGGGTAGTTCCTTGTCTTGTGTCAACCTCATTAAAAAATGAAACAAGGAATATGAGGATAGTTCTTTTACGGTGTCAACCTCATTAAAAAATGAAACAACTCCCATGAGGATAGTTCTTTTCTTGTGCCAATCTCGTTAAAAAATGAAACAAGGAATTTGAGGATAAATCCTGGTCTTGTGTCAACCTCGTTAAAAAATGAAACAAGGAGTATGAGCAGAGTTCCTTTTCTTGTGTCAATCTCGTTAAAAAATGAAACAAGGACCCTTGGAGAAAAGTTCCAATTCGAGTCTTTGATTAGATCTCGTAAAATCCCAGTCGAGTCTTTCACTTGATCTCGTAAGAGAACCTTCATTCCATCCACTTAATAGCCATGAGTAGTCTACTTAGGTGAATGTAATGAATCTTGGGGCACATGCACTTAGTGGTAAAGTCAAATTCCCTGTAGGTTATGTGAAGGGAATCACCCCATTCACATTTGTCCCTATCTGGACGAAACCAAAAAGGTGTTGGATAACCGTCCTGCTTTACCACAGTGACTTCCATCTGGTTACAGGAGACTCTCCCTTTCATCATGCTGGGGGCATGTAAACCAATCTCAAGCATAGTTTTTCGTTTTAAGCTTGTGTAAAAATGAAACTAAATCCAAGCATAGTTTTTCATTTCAAGCTTGTGTAAACATGAAATTGAATCCAAGCATAGTTCCCTATGGTTCAAGCTTGTCTAAAAATGAACCCATTTCCATTTTAACCCTCGTGATTGCTATTCTATTAGCCTTTTCTGTCATATGAGCCTTGGTTGTTTTCATCCCATCGCCACCATCCCTTTGGCCAATCATACGCTTTCACTTGGTTGTTTTGCCATTTTTGAGGAACAGTTGCAATGAGTGGTCTTATTAGCCAACCTCTTCACATAAATCAACATGTTTTGAGAAGTTCCAACATCACAGGAACCAGTTGCTACCCTAGGCACCACTCCTTCCTCAAAATGGATCCCTCTTTAAGCTCTTTTCAGACTCTCTAAATATGAAAAGATTGCCGAGCACTTGTCCTTTCTAGCTCGTTAACGTATTGGAAATGATATCTCTCTTGTATTATTTTATGTTTTTTCGGACTTGAGAGATTAATATACGAAAAAGAAATTTTGGAGTTTCCTTTTCATCCCTTTTCAATCTTTCTAAACATGAAAAGGTCTGGGTTATCTTTGTCGTTAAACTCGTTAAAAACATCAAATAGTGACAAGCTTGTCCATCTAGACAAGACCGAGTTTCACCTTCGCTATACTTGTTAAAGCATCAAATAGTGATGGATTCACCCAAAGGGTGAAATTATAAAACAGTAATATGTTATCCTCCTAAAGCTTGATTAAAAATAAAGAGGTACTGGTCAGCAATGACTGGGGAAAATTGGAAAAAGGGGAAAACACTTTATGATAACAAGTCGCTCTTGAACATGACACTTTCACCTCATCAACATGACTATGTGGGTTGGGTCATTCAGCTTGATGGTTATCACATCGTTGGTCTATTATAACATCCATTACTTTGTTTTGGGTCAATGCTACCAATTCATCTTAGTGTCGTCGACATGTTCAAGAGAAGTCATTTAGTTCAAACTTCATCCTTTGCAATACCATAAACCTTCATTTTCATGACCGCCATTCCTGAACCTTTTGTCATCAGTCAATTTTCATCTCCAAAATCATTTACCTCGTTTCGTGTCATTGATGTGGGATACATCAAGGCCCTCATACGACGAGTTGCTTCTTGTTGACATCAGCACATTATCCAAGAAGTTGACTTAGAAACACCCCTTCAGTACCTTGAGGCTTGCATACATCAATGGAAGGTTTCTCGCTTCCGATGATAGGTTGACATCACTGACCTTCGACCGAAAGACTTTGTATGGTGTTCGACATCAAATCATTTATTCACACCATGTGAAATGTACTGTAGTACCTTGAGGGTCATCATCATTATCGGTGATTCCTCTCGTGTCTGTTAACAGCTTACATCATTGGATGGTAATCAGATGATGTCTTTCCATGTTCGACTTCAAATCATCTATTCACATGGTTAGATTTGTACTTGAGCGGAAGATTGAATGAGATCGAAGACCCCAGATCTAGTTTCATCCATTCGGGCTGCGATATTTTCAGGAGTACTAAACCAAATGTACAATGGCCTTACATTCATGGGTCTATATCTGTAGATGACTATATTTGTACATGTAATGAAAGTTTATAAGTTGAGCATGGGTATGCCTTCCCTCAGCATGTTCATGAGAAAAAATCAAATTATCATGATATATGTATTGTAATTGATGCAGGTCACCTTCCGCTTCAAAACCTCCTCTCCACATGATAAATCATTTCACTCGATATACATATTTATGATTTCATGCTTTAGGGGAAAACTGTTACAGATCCATTTGGACACATCAACCCTAACCGACAGATCAATATTATTAGGGCCCATCAAACCCTAATTTAGTTGTTACATGCCCTAAAGAAGTCAACCATCAGAATGCCTAGCTTCCCAAGAAGTTCCATAACTGAAATCATCCAAAAACTTCCTCTAAGAAGATCAGCGCAGGTAGATATACTACCAGGGTCCGCTGTAGTGCAACCCGGTACACTACCAGGGTGCACTGCAGTGCAGACCAGTACACTACCAGTGTGCGCTGGGAGAATTTGAGCGAAACCTGCTTTGGGGTTTGGAATATTCTTATCCATATGATGCCTCTAGAAGTTTCCTAAGGGTATCCACTCCTTTGGGCTCAAAATTGGATGAGGGATGGAGTTAAGGAACATCAATCCCTTTATCCCTTCCTCCATGGAACTAAATCCTAAGTTTGGGAGGGCATTCATTATCACCATTTATGGCATAACTTCCTTCATTCACCTATAAAAATACCACTCATCTAAGTGATCAGGGGTTGGAAATCATTGAATTATAGGTAGATGTTGTTAGTATGAGACTTGAGTTGATTTCAATTATTGTAATGATGTCAAAATGTCTTGCTTGTTATGAGGAGAGGATGTGATTGAACTAGAGGAGTGATGCTGAATCAAGCAAATTGGGTTGTAACTCTTCCTTTTACTAATAAAGTGTTCAAAGATTTTTCCATATGCTTGTGTTATTCATTGATGCTTTCATATGTGTATCATGTACTTGATTCCATGCTATGCTTAATCAATAGATCATTATCATATGCTTTGATCAGTTTTTGTCTTCTGTCTGTGTGCAAGTACTCTTCAAGCGGATTAAGTACGGAGAGGAGCGACAAAATTGGTCAAGGGAGATAAGGAGTAAGCAAAAGCTACAGTTAGGCTTCTTTACCTCTTATTTAATCTGATGATCATAGAAAAAGTAGAGAATGATTTGCACTGTTGTTCTAGACTTAGCAACTAGCCTAGGTGTTTAAGCGTTTATCCGTAGACACTAAAACTTCCCAAAACACCAGCCAATACTTAGCCAAATCTACTGTCTTCCAAGCTCCTATTTCCTTGCGTAGTTTCCTAGGGAATTAACCCATATTTAATTGGGAAATTCCTCAATTATGAATTGCGCAATCCTCATAATCCTTCCTCTGATTTCATGTACCACCTGTACAATTTAGATGATTATACAACTGATAGTACACTATCCTTGAACTCCAATCTCAACTGGGTCTTTCTTTGATCTGACACGCATGAGTTAATTATGAGTGAATCTTTAGTTCACTAGTTGATCAGTGTTGGTTACACACCACTACTGCAAGTTACACCCCACTACTAGATCTCCTACTAATTCCTCCATCAGTTGGAACTAGTTTAACTAAATTTAACTAAGTTAAACTGAATTAAATAATTACAACTCAAAATAAACTCAACCATGGCTCCTAAAAAGTAGGATACACTCTACATGACTCAATTTAGACCCTCAACTCGAATTAACTGAGCCAACTAAGTCAAATTAACTTAGTTAACTATTACAAGTTGTCATGAGATGTGGAATTACAATTTAATTCCTAATTTAATTCAAGGAAAAATTAAATTATGATTTCCTTGTTGCGTTTTCAACACTCCCTCTCAACAAGAAAGGGATTATCTGCTATCCCAATCCTACCTCTGTGAAAATCAAATTTGCATCATGATAATGCCTTTGTCAAAATATCTACATCATGTTCCTCTGTAGGAATGTATTCCAGCAACATGATTCTCCTCTTCACACAATCTCGTAGATGGTGATACTGGATGTCGATATGCTTGGACTGATCATGTAAAACTATATTCTCATACAGTTTGATACAACTCTAATTGCCACAGTAAATCATTGTAGGATCCATCTGCTGACCAAATAACCCAACAAAGATCTTTTTCATCTAGATAGCCTCACAAGTTTCTTGACTAGCAGCCATGTACTTTGCTCTGCTGAACTAAGTACAACTGGTCTCTACTTCCTATTGTACCAAGAAAATGATGTTGACCCAACACTGAAGATTCCCCCTGATGTGCTCTTCCTGTCGGATGGACTCCCTACCTAATCTGAATATGTGAAAGCTTCATTCCCTTTATCTGTCTGTACCAAACTGAGTGGTGCCTTTGAGGTATCTCCTCATAATCAATTACCTCTACTAATCCTCTGGCCACAAATCTGGCCTTGTGTTTCTCCACACTCCCATCTGCTGCTTTCTTTACCTTGTAAAGCCATCTGGAACTCACCACTGACTTTTCTATTGGTCTTGGGACAACTTCCCAAACACTGTTTCTGATAATGGAGTCATACTCCTCAACCATGGCATCAACCCATACTAATTGTTGCACTACTTCCTCAAATGAGGATGGCTCAATCTCTACACTCTCGCTCATTAGATTCATGTAGCCCATGTACCGATCTGGTGACCTCCTCTTCCTGCGCTGTGATGTGGGTGATCCCACATTCTTTCTAGCATCATGCATCAATTTATTAGCGTCTCTGGTGTGCTTCCTTCCATCTCTAGAAGTCTTTGCATGAGTGGGTGATTCCACCCTCTACTCCTTTGCATGTGGTTGCTCCGCATCATCTTGAGGTTGCTCCTTTGGAGCTAAAAGATCCTCATATGCATGTAGCTGAAGCTCCCTCTCAAGGGAACATCTCATGGCCTTCTCTTCATCTAACTTTACATATCTACAAACCATTGTCATCCTATTGCATGGTAGGTACACACGATAGTTGTGAGGTGTATCAATGTACCCCACACATATGCCCAACTCATTTCTTGGCTCTCAATTTTTCCATGCATCCTTAGTAACATGACAGTAGATTGATGAACCAAAGATCCTGAAGTGTGCCACATCTGGTTTCTTACTTGAAAAATATTCTTCTGGTGTAATCATCGCGAGAATTCGATGAGGGCTTTTGTTCTACAAATAAACAATTGTATTGCATCCTTTAGCCCACAAGTGCAACGGTAGGCCCTTATCATGTAAAATAACCCATTCCTCTCCCAGAATATTTATGTTCTTCCTTTTAGCCACCCCATTCTGCTCTGGATTATGAGGTCCTATTAATTCTTGTCGAATTCCTTCTACTGCACATAAGTTCTTGAATTCATTCGACACATATTCTCCATCGTTATCACTTCTGAGAGCTTTAACTTTCCTGCTAGTACCTTTCTCGGCAAGTTCTTTAAATTAACAAAATTTAGCGAACGTCTAATATTTATTTTGCATGAAGAAAATCTGGCACTTATGAGAAAAATCAACAACAAATATTACATAATACCTATGATTTTTCGTGGACGCTGTCGAGAACGGTCCACACACATCTAAGTGATCTCGGTCAAGGATCACTTGTGCTTGATTGTCTTTGTCATGAAAAGAATATTTTGTGTACTTACCCAATGTACACCCTTTTCATGTGTCTCTCTGCTCTAGTGTACCCTTGGGAAGTCCTGTAAAATTTATTTGCATGATCTTCAAAGCTTCGTGGTGTAAGTGACCCAATATTCTATGCCAAGACTCATCGATGTCTCGACTCTATACCTTCTCTGCATTAGTGCTCAAAGAAGTGCAGTCTTCTACATCCAATTTGTAGACTTTCTTCACCCAAACCCTATCCACTTCACCTGTCCTGAGGCTATGTGTCGAAGGAAAGCGTTTCCCTTGCTAAATATCACATTGTAGCAATGGTCCTCCAACATGGAAATTGAAACCAAACTCTTCTTTAAACCTGGAACATACATGGCATATTTTAATGTGAGAGGGGAACCAAACCCCCTCTGAAAGGTAACAATACTAATGTCATTCGCGTTATACCTCCCATCATCTCCCATCTCGATGTGCATCTGGATGTCCTTCTCCTCCAAGTCACTAAAGAACTCTTTGTTTCCGGCCATATGGAATGAGGCTCAATTATCCAGGTACCACACATTATCCATCACTGATGTCACCATGCAAGCGATGAGGGTGAAATCCAACTCAAATTTTGAATCAAGAGCTTCACCTTCCGCTCCTTCTGAGGGCTTCTTATTGTCCATATTATGCAGACACTTTGTAGCATAATGTCCCAGATCCTGACAGTAAAAACAATTTATCTTCAACATGTCCTTCTTCTTTCTTTCCTGACTAGAATCTGATTTGGAATGGGATTAATTCTCCTTTCCTTTGTTCACCTTTCCATCTAAGGCAAAGTTCTTCTCATCATCATGCTTGGATGAGGATCCATCTATGGTGTTCTGTTGAATCTCTTCTTGTACCAAGTCGGACCACAATCACTCCCACTCTGATAGCTTCTCCCTCTCATTATCTGAGTCTCGGTAGTTGTGCAAGCTCTTGAGAAGGCCTAGAAGTGTCAGGCTCACCATATCATCTTCAACAACTATAACACTGACACTTCCAAGCTCATCCCAGCATTGGGTGAACTTGGTCAAGTACTTCGGTATTGTGTCACCCTTCTACATCTTGATTTTTCCGAGCTTGTCCTTCAGTGCAAACTTCATGACGTCACTGTTGTTTTGAAATAGGTATGTCAAGTCCTTCCACATTACAAATGGAGTTTCCTTACCGTGTAGGTTCGAGACAATATGATATTGAACTCCTTCTAGGATAATCCTTCTCGCCTTTGCCACACATCTTCTCCACTCTGCCATATCTTGAGCATCAGGTAGCTTAGGAATATCTTTGTCTATGAATTCCTTAAGGTCATTGTCTTCCAACACTGCCTCCATCCTGTCCTTAATATAGTTCAAAATACCCTCAAGGGCATATTTGAGTCTCAATATGTAGAACAACATCTTGTTGGCTCTGAAGTATGATACTGCAAATTCAATTTCTCCTACAAAATAAAAACTCGTATTCTCCTCTTCTACAGTTATTTCAGCTTTGATACCATGTAGAAATTCCTTGTAGATTCAAATTGCAGATTGTAATATGCTAAAAAATTGACTTGAATATACTCTACTCATCAGTGGAAACAATAAACAATCGATGAAATCATGAATCATAAAAGAGAAAGAATTCAATCACACATAACACAACAATTTTTTGGGGAAAGCAATAGCTAAAAACCCCTATTATCTGTATATTGCATTAATCAGAAAATATGAGAAGATTACAATGCTTTTCTCAAGCCTGAGAAACCTATGCACTATCTAAATCTATCTTACTTCTTCACAAATAAACTCCAACCAATACTTATCCAAATTTGTTGCCTACCAAGCTCCTATTTCCTTGCATAGTTTCCTAGGGAATTAACCCATATTTAATTGGGAAATTCCTTAATTATGAATTTCATAGTCCTCATAGTCATTCCTCTAATTGCATGCACCACCTATACAATTCAGATGATTATACAATTGATAGTACATTGTCCCTAAACTCCAATATCAACTGGGTCTTTCTCTGATCTGACATGCACGAGTTAATATGAGTGAATCTTCAATTTACTTGTTGATCAGTGTTGGTTACACCCCTCTACTGGATCTCCCACTAATTCCTCCATCAATTGGAATTAGTTTAACTGAATTTAACTCAGTTAAACTGAATTAAATAATTACAACTCAAAATAAACTCTACCAGGCTCCTGAAAATTAGGAGACACTCTTCATGACTCAATTTAGACCCTCAACTCCAATTAAATGAGCCAACTAAGTAAAATTAACTTAGTTAACTATTACCAGTTGTCATGAGATGTGGAATTACAATTTAATTCAAGGAAAATTTTAAATTAGGATTTTTTTATTGCATTTTCAACAATCTCCTAGACTGCGTAGTTTTCTTCCTCATCCCAACCTGAACTTTAGACTGTGAAATCTCAAGGATCAAGATTCACCCTTGACTTCCTAAGTTGTGCAATTGCACAGTTACTGATCCTCTTTCCCAACCTGTCACCTGGTTCCGGCTTAGTCAGTGGATCAATGTGCACTATCTTATACTAGGGGTTTATCAGACTGATGTCATCTTTCCATGAGTGAATTGCATATGCATGAACTCTATCATGTTATGGTAAGATGACGAAAATGGAGATGGAGAAGGAGGACATGCTATAAGGCACATATGGAGCTAAAGATATAATATGATTAGCAGGCAAGAAGACTAAGGAACATTGAAATCTAACAAAAGATGAAGATCAAGATCACATGGAATAGTTCTCATCTTCAAGTCATAAGGAGGAGGAAGAAGAAGAACATGTACCATCTATTCAAGAAGATCGAAAGAATGAAGTAGAAAGAAAGGCAACTTGACATTGTCACATCATCATGCAGTCCATGTCATCAGTGTCATGTCACAAGTCATCATATGCCACACCATTATTGTGGATTATGTAATTACATATTCGAAATGTATTGTAAAGTGGAAGTCCAAACAACACACATGTAATATGAATAGACATGTAACTAAAAATTCATAGGAAGTCAAAAAGTCATGAGGGTAGTCAAAGAGTCACAAGGAGGGTGAAGCATCACGCCTTGGTTATATATACACCCTCATTGTATGAGCAATTGAATTTTCACCTTGGATCCTACTACAAGACTTAGAGAGACAAACTAGTTCCTTTAAGGAGCAAGGAGTGTCTCCAACACTTCGCTATTGGAGCTAGTGGTGTTCATTGTATAAATGTGTCTTGGAACTTTTACTTAATATGAGAAGCCCTATGGGCCAACACGTTCTTCATGCATGGATTATGGATATTTGTAAGACTATTCTGTGAATGTTTGTAATTCATGTTTGCTTTCATCTATGCTAAAGTAGTTGAACTATTTCGGTTATTTTGGTACTTATCATATTAAGAATGTGTTGTAATTTCTATTATCGTTGTCACATCCTCATGGATTATTTCGCTAGATATTAGATAGATCTTCCCTGTTACATTTGTTGCAATGATCGTAACATCTTTATGGATTATTCCACTTGATGTTGTACGAATCCTTCTTGTTCATGTGTGTATCTACTAGGGTGGTACTACTACCTCTCTCTTAGAGGCTCACTTCTCCTCCCCTCCACAGTGAAAGAAATTTGACACATATACAATCAAACACTCACCAGGAACACAACCTTGCTTTATGAAGGTTCATTTTCACTCCTCTCTTGCTGACAGTTAGATCAAAGGCATATCTTTAAGATATATGGAAACCGGGCCAATATTCTGGATGGGACTCCTACTCAAAATGGTGTGAAGTTTAATTAGGACTTCACATCAAGGGGACCCCTTGGTTCATGGATTTCCAACAATGTCAACAATGGTGCTAGAAGGAGGGTTAGATGAAAAGATGAGCCCATTGAATCTAGTTTGAACCTCTTATCTAAAATGGTTCATCGTCAAATCTTACTCTCGGGATGTTTCTCTAATTTTTCCATTTATCAATTTTCAATCCTCGATGGGCCTCTCTATCAATTGTCCTAGTTACAATTTAACGATGAGGATAGAACATCCATAACCAAGCATAATTTTTATTTTCTTAAATTTTGTGAATCTTACAAAATCAACAATGAAGAGTTTTCTTGTGCGCTTTTCTTCCTCACCCTTGAAGGTCATGTTAATCGATTTTGTCATACCTTGCCACCTGCTTCCATCCATTCCCTTCATCATTTCGTCAGGGAGCTTCATCAAGCCTTTGATAGGTATGATTACCGAGATGTTTGTAAAAGAATTAATCTCTTAAGAATAAATCCTAATGAATCAGTTGAGGATATTTCTGATCGATTCCTTCATCTTTGTTGTGAAATTTCTGAAGAAGATGTGAATCAAGATTTCTTGAAACAAGAGTTTGAGGGCTTGGTTCTTATCGCTTTACATGGTGAACCTGAACCCCATGATTTTCCTACTTCCCCAACTCTTGTGAATCATGAGACACCTGTAATTTCAGAGGAGGAATTTACTGCTCCTTTTGTTCCTTTTCCTCCTCCTTTTCCAGTCTCGATATGGGTGCCTTCTTACGATGATTGTGAAGTTGGGAAATTTTCAAATCAAATTCCTAATAAATCTTCTCATTCTTCTTCTACTTTTCACGATTCAGATTTAATGGCAGAAATTACAGAATGGCTCATGAAGCCCATGGTGAATACTAACTCCTCCATTCCACAAGATGATGTTACTATTCATAATTCTAGTGTCGAATGTGAACTAGATTTCTATTATACTTTATCATCTACGTGCCATGACTCTTTGTACCATGATCCGCCCGATCAATCTGCTCCACTAGCTAGTTTTTCACACTCTCTTGATTTTCAAGTTGCTAGTTCAAATTCCGATCAGATACAAGGCAATCACATTACACAGGTAGAGGAGCAGGAAGGTGAAGATGATTTTAATATTTATTCTCTTTTTCAAAATCCTCCATGTCAAAACAATGTGATTCCATTCTTGGTTGATTCTCAATCTACTAACCTTCGTAGTGAATAAAATGCAATCAATTCTTTTAATCAATCCGTAGCCTTGGGAAACAATCATTCCAATGATGATGACTTTATTGATGTATGCAATCACGAATTCCTAGGTATGTCAGCTTATCTTTTAGTTTCTCATGAAGATTTTAATTTAGATCCAAAATATGATTCAGTCAAAGAAGATATGCTTATCGAAATTTCCTCTTCATCTCACTATCCCTTGTGCTCTACCTTCTACGATGCATGTAGTTGCGATGGAGATACTCCATGCTCTTTAAGTTATTTATCCAATGAGTTATCTTCTAAATTGACACAAGGCAGTGAGATTATCCATGACGCAAATGAAAACAATTGAATCATTGAGTAGTCTTTCCATCCCTCATCATCTCTTTTCTTGCATTAATACAACTCTTGAAATCATCTTGCTCATGAAATTTCCCCGATTCATTAATTTTTTGCGATCAAAAGAATCTTTCAACTTGAGTAATCTGGTTGTTGAAGTTGAAAAATCTTGTAAAATCATGACATAGATGGTTTCCATCTAGTAAATAGTGGCTTTATTGAAGCCAGTGGTAGAAATTATCCTCAAACCATGCATGATCTCGTTCAATCTTCAAAATGTGATTTTACAATCCTAGAAAGTTCCGGGACCTGCCAGGGAGTCGAGGCACTTCAACTTTCGTTGATGGTTATGTTAGGATCTCGTGACTTTTGTAAGCCCCCTTAACTAATGCAGATCTAGTTTTTCCCTTACAATCCTTCTCTTTGCATGGTTTCACTTATCAAAAATTTGTTTTTGAAAAATATTTGGTATTTCATGTATGATCTTTCAAATTTTCAAGATTTTACTTCTAACTGGATTCAATAACCTTCTTCAGTTCATTCGTCTTCATGAAAATCTCTCACATCAAACTCAAGTTTTGAATGGGTATCTCTCATAGAGTCATGGAATTGTGAAGTTAATCATTCCAAGGACTATCATTGGCCGAAGGAATCATGCTTATCAAATTCATTGCTTAATAATAAGCTCCTGGTTCTTCTTGCGAATGTTATATTGCAAATCTTTCCCTTCATCGCACCTGAAATCCTCTTGAGTGATAATGAATGCACGAGTTATCGCATGAATCAAGTTCTTCTTCATTCACCATGCCCTGACTAGTCTCATGTATTTGTTGTGCTAACATCCCTTTTAAATTATTTTGATGATTACCATGCTTGTATAGTTTGTCACTAGTTATAAGAAAAAGGTTTGTCACATTTGTCTTGCAAGGAACTTGGTTCGGTTGTTCAGAGCATTCGCAGAGCTCTCCAAATTGATTTATATTTATTAATTACAAACTGGGAATTTGATGCTTTAATCAACCCATATGATCATTATTTTCTCTTTAATGACTGTCATTCAACTTACAATTTTCCCATCATCACAACCAATGATAGTGGTTTTACACCCTTCTATCTTCATCATTCAACATATCACTATTCATATTTTTGTAGAGCGGTTGAGGCACTTCAAACTTCAATGATGGTTTTGTCAGGTCCTCATTGTCTCGACATGATTGATGAATATGATTAGATCCATTTTCCCTCACAAGATTCGCATCATAATCCTATTCCTCTAGCTGAAAATTTATATTTTCAAAGATCTTAGTATTTTCAAGAGGATTGTCATGAATTTTATGATCCAATCATTGAATGGTTGGAAGACTCTTACCTGGCAAGATCCGTCGCAAATAACAAGTTGCAATATTTCCTCACAGTTGCTAAGAAGTTTGATGCAGATGGAGACACATTCGCAAGAATCTTCTGAGGTTTTTCTGATTATGCTTTCCGTCGAAGAGGTAAGAATGTGAATTGGATGAAAGTAGTGGTTGTGACACATATTTCTGCCCACAAGAAAGATATTCAATTTTTTGTGCAAGTTATTCAAGTTTTTATCTTTTCTATTGCACATTACTTTATATATGTTTTAATTGTTCATATCTTTGTGAATGTAGGTCGGGAGAAACTATGGTGGATTCACTGGAAATTTCATTATACATGACCCCAACCTTCTAGCTGTTAGGTTAGAAGTAGGACTAATTGCATTCTATTTTTCCCTCTCTTGCATTAAGTTTGTGCTTATTCTCTTTAGTCTCTCTTGTCTTTTCTTACTTTTTGTCTTGCATTATGCTTTGGTTTAGCTTCTTTTACTTGTGCTTTGGTTTTGTTGCATTGTGTATTTTCCCTTTTGTTCCATTAATAAGACCTTGCATGAAGATGCTCTGTTGGATCAAAAGGGAATGTGGAAAAATATAAAAGGACTTTGTAACACCACAACATTTGGCTAACTCTTTGTCCTTCTTCCTTGTCTTGGTTACATATTTTGGTCGATGATGTTCCAATAGAAAATACTATCCTCGTGTTAAGAAAACCTTGTGTTGAGCCATGATCCCCATGTCTATTATGGAAACCTCATGCCTGCACATGGTTTTATGTTTCAGTATTTTCAAGCTGATCCAATCAACTAGAGAAGGAAAATGGGAAAATCTAAATGAGAAAACTAATATGAGAGGTCTTATATATGCTTATATGAAGGGACAACCTCTCATGATATCAATAAGTCAGGATCCCTCTTCCATCCGTAAATAAATAAGCATCAATGCACAATACTCTTTAAATAAGTAAATAAAGGTGAAATAAGAGAAAGGATTCTTGCGCAAAGAGGTGAAGCAAGCAACTCCGTCGAGGTACTTTCTAGGCTCGCTGGCAGCAAAGAAATGTTTGTGTTCCTGTAGTGACTCCATCGAGGTACTGTCCAGGCCTACTGGCAGCAGACCAACACTAGAGATGAAAAATTATACTAAGGAAATCTAAAGCTCGAGAACTTCATTACCCTATCTTGACTCAAAACATTGTGTGGTCGTTGATCTTTTGTTTTTGTTTAACTGAGTAAAGAAATGAAGGGGACTATGTTTATGTACAGGGTAAGTGTGGAAGCCATCGTAATATGAATGATGAATCAATACTTCTGTAAGAACTAGACCCTACACAAAAGAATTGACCAAGGCAGAGAATCTGAAGTTATACCAATGTGTCGCCAAGTGTTGTCACTGAGACAAACACCCTACAAAATTTTGCATACATTCAAATTTTGGAGCCTACTGTGGATCTTGCAATCGGTCATTCCATAGTCACTTTGTGGTGAGTTATTTATTTTAATCTACCTTCTTGGATCAGAAGTGTCGAATTCACTTTCTCAAACATGCTCCATCCACAACAAGTTCATAAGCACATTATTTTACGCAAGCTTCGACAAGCATAGTACATTCCATCAAGACTATGCGTGTGCGATGTCCAATCCATGTCGACAGTCAATGCGCACTGACAAAAATAATTTCTCACATTATAGTTGTGTGTGTACTCCTATTTTAGTGAGTTTTACAAACTATCACTCCCATGCAACTTTATTTTTACGAGTGTCGCTTTCATGTTTTCAGATGTCACTTTCACTTAATTCCACTCTAACTAATTTCATTTTCATCTTATCTTTGCTTTGGCATGTGTTACTTTCACTGTCGTTCACATATCATAAGAGTCATTTGCACTTTAGCAATCTTCGTTGTTTATTTATGTTAGCTATTGCACAATGTATGGATGCCCGTTCTAGTGGCTTCAAGGGGTTATCTCTGTGTGAATAGTTGGTATAACCATGTAAACATCTATCGCACTCATTATAAAAGTTTTAAGCACTGTCACACAAGTTTTGTCACATTCCTTACAAGGTTTGTCTTAAGTGCACACTTGTCATAACTGGTCATAAATTTGTCGCACAAAAGGAAATACATTTTTCATGTGTCCTGGGTGATCTGTGTTGTTGTGTTTTCAAGTATTCTAAGTGTGAGATCATGGTCGAAGTCTTATCACTGTTCACATTAGTCTAACCGGTCTTACACTTAGCCATTTCTGAAAAGTCTTCCCCACCAAGCAAATTGGCTTCACCCAACCTCCCTGAGCCAAACACTACGTAGTTTCTGTCCTCTAGCTGTGACCTTTCCCCTTGGCACTGTGAAATGCACAGTTCCTGTCTCCCAGGAATGTTACACTACAAAATTTCTATTCTCAAGCTCCAACATTGACCTCCAGAATTGCACAATCCTTTCTCCCAACCTGACGCTAACTGTGCACTGTGCAATCACAAGCCACAAGATCATTCCCTAATCTTATGAAATGCGTAGCTGTGCAATATTCGAGCCTCCCTTAGATCCCAGAACTTTGTAGTGCGTTCACTCAATTTCCTTCTCCTAAGCCTACCTCTCTGGCTCCCTGAACTACGTAGTTTTCTCCCTCAGTCTAGACTGAACTGCACACTGCATAGTCTCAGGGCTCAAGCCTCAGCCATGAGATCTTGAATTGTGCAATTGTACAATCACCTGGGCTCATTTGTCCTCCATAAATGTGCAATAGGTCGATCTAGTGCCTATCCCCTCAGGCTATCATCCTAAGCTCCCAGACTATGCAATTTTCTTCCTCAGCGTAGCCTAAACTACACATTGCGTAGTCTCAAGACTTAAGCTTCACCCCTGACTGCCCGAGCTATGCAATTGCACGATTAATGAGCATCGTTCCCAGCCTGTCACCTGGTTCTGGCTCAGTCAGTGGAATAATGTGCACTATCTTAGACTAGGGGTTTATCATACTGATGTTGTCATGTCACGAGTGAATTGAAAATGTAGGAACTCTATTATGCTATGCCAAGATGATGAAGAAGGAGATGGAGAAGGAGGACATGCTAGAAGAAACATATGGAGATGAATAGATAATATGATTAGCAGGCGAAAAGACGAAGGAACATAAAACTCTAATAGAAGATCAAGATCAAGATCACATGGAAAACTCCTCATCTTCAAGTCATAAGGAGGAGGAAGAAGAAGAATGTGTACCATCTATTCAAGAAACCACAAAGAAAGAAGCAACAATAAGGAAAAATTGGCACTATCACATCATCATGCAATCCATGTCATCAGTGTCATATCATGTCCTGTCACAAGTCATCATATGCCACATCATTATTTTGGATTATGTAATTACCTATTCAAAATCTATTTTAAAGTGGAAGTCCAAACGACAAACATGGAATATCAGGAGTCATGTAACTCAAAATTCATAGGGATTCAAACAGTCATGAGGGTAGTCAAAGTGTCACAAGGAGGGTGAAGCATCACCCCTTGGTTATATATACACACTCATTGTATGAGCAATGGAATTTTCACCTTGGCTCCTCCTGCAAGGGATTAGAGAGACAAACTGGTTCTTTTGAGGAATAAGGAGTGGCTCCAATGCTCCACTATTGGAGCTAGTGATTTTAATTGTAAACATGTGTCTTGGAACTTTTACGTAATATGAGAAGCCCTATGGGCCAACACATTCTTCATGCATGGATTATGGATATTTGTAAGACTATTTTGTGAATTCTTGTGATTCATGTTTTCTTTCATCTGTACTGAAGTAGTTGAACTATTTCAATTATTTTGGTACTTATCATATTGAGAATGCGTTGTAATTTCTATTATCATTTTCGCATCCTCGTGGACTATTCTGCTGGATATTAAACATATATTCCTTGTTACATTGGTTGCAATGATCATCTCATCTTTATGGACTATTCTGATTGATGTTGTATGGATTATTCTTGTTCATGTGTGTCTCTACTAGGGTGGTACTACGACGTCTCTCTTAGAGGCTCACTTCTCCTCCCCTTCGCGGTGAAATAAATTTGACACACATATGACCGAACACTCACTAGGAACACCCCCTTGATTTTTGAAGGAACATTTTCACTCCTCTCTCTTGCTAGTAGTTAGAGCCAAGGAATATCTTTAATATATATGGAAATTGGGCAGATATTCTAGATAGGGATCCTACTCCAAATAGGGTGAGGTCTAATTGGGACTTCATATTAGGGAGACCCCTTGGTTGACGTATTTCCAACACCGTCAATAGAACCCTCATCTATGAGATAATAAGCTATAACATGAAGAAATCCTAAAATTTCCAGGGGGAAATAATAACCCCTATTAACTTGATTCACTTGTAAATAAACACAACCCACACAAATTGACAAGAAAACTAGAGACAGGGTAAAAACCCTACTCTATTACCATAGTTGCAGAAATCCCAACTTAATTCCAAATGGGATTCAATAAATGAAATCGATGGACAAGAAATAGAATGATTCTTACCAAAAAATCTAATGAAGCTCATGAGTAGAAGGACTGGCACTCGCTCCAAGTGCAGCCTGCAAATAAGGTAAGGTTTTCATTAGTAACCCTCTCCAAATGTCAAAGGATATTAAACATAAAATGTAGAGTAGAGTATATTTGGTCATTACCTCTGAGAGAAAATGAGAAACCCCAAATGGTTTAGCTTGAAACCACGAGTCTCCATAAAACAAGTCAATCATTCTCTCTCCTGGGGAACCTGCAATTTATAAACATTAATATGTAGTACATTGTAAGGAGCAACTAAAAATAAAGATTCAGATGGATTACACAAGATTAAAAGTTACCTGCAAATTTTCACAGTGTCCACAAAGACTTCTAGGTGTTCCAAGAATCCAAGTTGAAGTATTACAGGTGTGGTGGAGGCCATATGGCCAAGAATTAGACCAAAGCCATGACATCTTGAGAGAGAACAAAGCAACTCTCTGGTTGTGACAATAGAGAAAATGAGGTAGAAGGAGGTTGAGAATGGTAGGGAAATTCATTTGGGTTTAGCCCTAGTCATTCGAGCCACCTCTGATCTAACAATTCAAAAACCCACCGTTGAATGTGTGCTAGTGCAAGAAACAATGTGGGTTCACATGGGACAAGATCGTGTGGCCTATAAACAATAGCGCCAAGGGGATTGTGTGGGCCAGTAACCATATTACCAAGACTACAATCGTATATCCCACATGGATAAGAAAAGAGTCGTTATTATAGATTAAAAAGAATTGATAATTGGGACTCTTAGTATATATATATATATATATATATATATATATATATAGATATCCAGTAATCGTATTACCAAGACTACAATCACATATCCCACATGGATAAGAAAAGAGTTGATATTATAGATTAAAAAGAATTGATAATTGGGACTCTTTATAAATATATAAATATATATATATATATATATATATATATATATATTGGAATAAGAGTATAGACTATAGTAGATCTTGTTATAGATATGGCAATACCATCGAATTGTAGAAAACCTTGGTCCATATTAAAAGGTATGAGATTGTTGTAAGGGTGTAAACCTTATAATATGTTACGACCTATGATGAAAAAAAATACAAGTAGGTTCATAATCAACATTAACTAAATTAGAATGAAAAATATGAGGGATTGTCAAATAAGTTACATTACCAAATTAAGAGACCACATTTAATGTGTCCAAGTGTGAAAGTGGAAGACCATAAATACAAAGGATATATACAAGGGATTTTATCGATTCTTTTGAGAACATGAGAAGAATTAAAAAATAGAAGAAAATATAGATCAATGAATTAAAAAATAGCCTCTTCGAGGGGGAAACCTCCTTTACATTACACAAATGAACAATTCTTGGATGATACAAATGAGAAGACCTCCTTTCTATATATAGGACTCTAAGGGGTCACAATATAATCAGAGCCTACATAGCAATAATAATGTAAGGGAACAAAAATAACAATATTGGGCTTCTACGGGGCACAATAATAACATTATGGGGACTACATGGGCATAACAATAAGGGGGCTAAACTAAAAATAACAATAAGGGGCTACACTAGTATTATAGGGACCTAACATGACCCTCTCCTTCAAAAAATGTTTTCCTCAATGCTTGAGTAGTTCTAGATGCTTCTGTATAAAATTATCATCCTCCCATGTGGAATATTTGGCAGGTAAGTTCTTCCACTTGATGAGATACTCTAAAATTGATCGATTTCGTAGCTGTTGGGTTCTTGTTTTTGTGATTGCTTCAGGTTCCAATATGATTTTTCCTTCCTCATAAAGTTCTGGCAGTATTATTTAAACTGGCAGCTTGTCATCTATAACCTTATTTAAGCATGAAACATGAAAAACTAGGTGCACTCGAGAAGATGCAGGAAGCTCCAATTTGTATGCCATATTTCCAATCTTTTGCAACACATTGTAAGGACCATAGCACTTTGGTGCTAATTTATTATCCTTTTTAGTTTTCTTCAGGGACATTTATTTGTATTGTTGTAGCCATAAAAATACCCAGTCACCTACATCAAAAATTATTTCGATGCAATGTTGATCGACCTATTGTTTCATTCGATTCTGCACCAAAGTGAGGTTATCCTTTAAGAGTTGGAGAACCTATTTTTGATGCTTGATGTGATCCTCCACTACTTGAACCTTATAATTTTCTCTTAAAGATGATGTGATAGACAATGGATGATATCCATAAAGTTCCATAAATGGGGTCATTTTTGCTAATGGAAGGAAGTGTTATACCACTATTTAGCCAGAGGTAACCACTTGACACATTGTGTTTATTTATCAGATACAAAGAAATGAAGATATTCTTCCAAACATTTGTTCACTATCTCAGTTTTCCCATTATATTAAGGATGGTAAGATAATTTATGAGTTAATTGAGTACCCAGACAAGAAAATAATTCCATCCAAAAATTTTCAGTGAAAATGGGATCTCTGTCGCTTAAAATAATATTTGGGTTGACATATAACTTTTGAATTATTTCCATAAATGCAATATAAATTGTATTGGCTTTAATGGATGAGATAATGCACAAAAGTGTGTGTACTTGGTAAGTCTATCAAGTACTATCACGATGACACTCTTTCCTTCAGACTTGGGTAAAGTTGTGATAAAATCCATTGAGACCTCCTCCCAATGTTGACTTGGAATGGTTAAAGGTTGTAACAAACCCAGGGTCTTAATTGTCTCAACTTTATTTTCTTGGAAAACCAAACATTCTACCAAAAATGTTTAAATATTAGATTTAAGGCCATCTCAAAAAAATTCCTTCTTCACCCTGTCATAAGTTTTAAAAAATCTAGAGTGCCCTCCTAAGGGAGAGGTGTGAAATTCCAAAAGAATCTTTTGTTTGAGTTGGAAATTCTTATAAAGATATAAGCGATATTTGTAGCACAATGAATCATTTTTCTAGCTAAATATATCAAATTTACTCAGATCTTGCTACAAATTTTGAATGAATGTCCACACTTCTTCATCATTCTTCCATTCATCCCTTGCTTTGCTTATCCATTATGGTTGGATAGTATAAATGACACAAAGCAATGCTTCCACATCCTCATCGTTTCTTGAGAGTGCATCTACAACAAAATTTTGCTTCACTTTTTTGTAGATCATTTCAAAGTCATAACCCAACATCTTTGTGACCCATTTTTTCTACTCTTCTTAAGATAATATTTGCTCCAAAAAGTATTTAAGCCTATCATGATCTGTTTTTACCTTGAAGTGTCGTCTCATTAGGTAAGGTCTCCATTGCTTTAGTGCATGTAGTATTTCTAACATTTCCTTCTCATAAATAGTTTTGTGTAAATACTTTCCTTTGATTGGATGACTTTCAAAAGAAAAGGGTCTTCCTTCTTGCATTAAAACAACACCGTTTCCATTTCCTGAGGCATCACATTCCACAATAAAGGTTTTGAAGTTTGATGTAGCTAAGACCGGTGCTTGGCACATTGCCTCTTTAAGATGTTCAAAGGCCTTAGTTGCTTATGGAGTCCAAGAAAATGCATCTTTCTTCAGTAATGTTATTAGAGGTGTTGCTATTCTCCCATAATTCTTAACAAACTTGCGATAATACCATGTCAACCCAAGAAATCCTTGAAGATGCTTTAAGGTTGTAGGGATTTTCCATTCCTTAATGGCTTCAATTTTTGTTAGGGTCTACCTTAACACCCTCATGAGATACAATATGACCCAAATATTCCACCTCTTGTACTCCAAAGAAACATTTGGAGGTTTTTTGTATATAATTGTTTCTCCACCAATAGTTTGAGCACCCTATCAACATATTGAATATGATCCTTCCAAGACTTACTGTAGATTAGTATATCATCAAAAAATACTAAAACAAATTTTCTAAGGAAGGGTTTGAAAATGGATTCATCAAACCTTGAAATGTGGAAGGTGCATTGGTAAGGCCAAAAGGCATGACCAAAAAATTCATAATGAACCTCATGAGTTCTAAATGCTATTTTCGTTATGTCTTCAGTATTCATTCTGATTTGATGATATCCCGAATGAAGATCCAACTTGGTGAAGTAAATTGTTCCATGTAATTCATCCAAAAATTCATCAATGACAGGAATGGGAAATTTATCTTTAATAATGAGCTTGTTGAGATCCCTATAATTTTGACACATGCACCATGATTCATCCTTTTTTTGCACCAATACTACTGGAGTAGAGAAATAACTTTGACTAGGTTGAATTATACCGCTCTTTAGAAATTTTGTAACCATACGTTCAATTTCACTCTTTTGGGCATAGGGATATCTGTAAGGCCTGATGTTTGGAGGAACACTTGCTGGAATCAAATGAATAGCATGATCATGATCAAAAATAGGTGGGAGGCCTTTGGGAGTCTCATATACCTTGGAATGATTTTCCAAGACTTTTTTTAGATCTAGAGAAATAGATGATTTCGATGTTTGAACCTCTGGTGAGAATAATTGTGCGATTATGCCCTGTTGTTATTTCTTTAGAGGCTTTTTTATGATATTAGAGTTGGTTATTTTTCCTGGTTTCCCTATGATACCCCTTAATTCAACTTCATTTCCTTCCCAAAAAAAATTCAAGAAAAGTTCTTAAAAATTAAAAGCTATTGTACCCAAATATTGTAACCATTGGACTCCTAATACAACATCAACACCACCCATTTGACTGGAAAGAATTGGACTATTAAATACCTATTCCACCATGGTTAGCTTGATGTTATGGGACTTTCGAGAGTAATTTATAGTTCCTCCATTTGCAATCATCACTTGACACTCTAGTGCTAGATATAGGAAGCAATTCAATTCTTTGGATATCTTACAATGAATAAAATTATGGGTACTAGCCAAAGCAATCAACACTATTACCTTTTACTTCTTGATATGTCCTTTTATCTTGAGAGTTTTTGGAGTGGTAATTCCTTCCAATGCATTACAATATATGGTCGTATTCATTTATTATTTCTCTGGGGTTGGTTCCTGGTGTATATCCTCTTCTTTTGACATTTCTTGTTCCTTTTATTTCTCCTCTTCACAATCTATGTAAAATAATTTCTTCTTAGCACACTCATGACCTTTAGTGTATTTTCTAACACAATTGTAACAAATCTCTTTTTCTCTTTTTCCTTCCAATTGTTATGGTTTCAATATTGTAGGTTTTGGAAGGCTAGGAACAGGAACACTTACATCTTTGTAGTTGTGAGTGGTAGACTTCCTTGTTGCCAAAATTTTTCTTTCAACTTTTCTTGCCACACTAAATGCCTTCTCCAATGAATCAGGTTACCAAAGGTGAACCTCATGTTGGATATTATCCTTTAAATTCTATATGAAGACATCGATCCTATGCTCCTCTGGAGTATCATTTACCCTTATATTCAATTTTTGGAATTCCTCAATGTGCTTTGCCATTGAACCCTTTTTTTAAGATTTATCAATTGGTTAGAAAAGGTGTTTCTCTTTGTATCCTCATAATGTGCTATCATTTCCTCCATAAAAATTAACCAAGTGACAAGTGGTTTACGAGAAAAAAACAATTAGTACCATACAAAGTGATTTTGTTCTAAATATAAAGATGCAATGAGTACCTTTTGTGTGTTCAACACATCATGTAGATCAAAGAATTGCTCCATCTGTAGTATCCATGTCATTTGATCTTGGCCATCAAAATTCCTCATATTGATCTTTGGAATGTGGTTAGTCTTCAACCCACTATGTAAGTCTCTAAGATCTTAATTTGTATTCCTTTTATCCTCATCACGATTTTCATGGAGTACCTTGTCACCACTAGGAATCATTTCTTGTATCAATTTTGTCAAACCTTCTAGGTTCCTTTTGAAATATATTTTTAAACCATCTTTCAAACCTTCCATATTGAAATTCATCATTGCTTCCATTTTGGATTTCAAACCATCCATCTTAGCTTCCATTTCATTTTTGGTTACTCTTTATGAGAGTGAAATTTGTTGCACTTGATCTCGCAATTTTGATATATCATGCTACATTTATTCCTCTTCTTCGTGCATAATAGAAGAGCTTTCTGGTTGCTTACTAGGCATTTACATTTTTTTGTTTCGAGGAATTTTGAAATCAAACAATGATATATATGCTTCACTATTCCCTTTGAACAACTTCAAACTAGTTTTCCAAACAAAAGTTATGCAAAATTCAAAAAAAAATACACACCTTTTTCTTTCTTTTTAAGAGCTCGATATTGAAGTTGTTGTATTCCTATAATTTCGAATATCTAAGGTCTGAAATTCCATCCTGTAGTATCCCTCTGAGTCTTGTTTCCAAACTAACAAGTTAGATGAAGATTGGATTCTTCAAGAAAGAGCTATGTCCAATCTCCCACGATGACTTGATTATAGACTGGGTCGGTAGAGTGGGTCAGTCACTTTTTACAAAATTCAAATCTGATGCTCAGAGATAAAGTTATGACGATTTTCCATAGGTCACTTGTTTGAGATGGAAATGGACTCTGTAAAAACCCTAACATCCTCATATCATATCTTCGAAAATATAGTGAGACATGATCTAAAATACATACACAAGGTTCACTAATATTTTAGCTCCATGTGGTTGCAATTTCAGCTTCTGAAGCTTTGTAGAAAAAAACTTATAACAAAAATTCCAAGATGGCATGTTTGAATAAGCAAACCCCTAGAATCCAAAGGTCTGATACCAAATGTTATGAAACTAGCTCACAAAATAGAGGAGAATATAGATCAATGACTTAAAAATTAGCCTCTTTGTTGAGGGGGAAACCTCCTTTAAATTACATGAATGAATAATTCTTGGATGATGCAAATGATAATACCTCCTTTCTATATATTGGACTATAAGGGGTTACAATATAATCAGAGCGTACATAACAATAATAATGTAAGGGCACAACAATAACAATAATGGTCTTCTATGGGGCACAATAATAACAATATGGGGACTACTTGGGCATAAAAATAAAAAATAATTGGGATACACTACCAATAAAAGTAAGGGTCTACATTAGTGTTATAAGGACCTAAAAAAGAACACTGCCAATAACTTATTAATTTTGTTTCGAAATTTTAGTTAGACATAGGAAGAAACTCTAGACATATTAATCAAAGGTATGAAAAAATAAAAAAATTTCTACTTTATTGGATACTTATATCAATAAGAAAAAATAATTGGTATGTATTTGAGGCATGTTACATATGGTATCAAAGTTGTAGGTTAACAAATTAGGCCTAAGGGTCAAACCACAGTGATAAGTGAATTGTAGAAATTGTTATGTTTTGGAAAAACTAATGTGAATTTTGTTCTATGCAATAAGGTACAATAGTAAGCATAAAGGAAGTGAAACATGGAATAACCCTCTAACCAACCTCCTTGTGAAGGAGGAGAGGTTTCGGTTGATTTGGGAGGGGAAAATAAACCTCCAACAACTTAGATTTTGGAAATTGTAAGAGACTTAAGATAGGAGTTCAAATTCGGTCATGAACGCTTGTTGAAAGCAAACAAGGAGTAAGAGAATCTCATAAAATATTTGACTGAAAATTCAATATATAAACCACTTTATACAAAGGTAGATGGGGGAAAGGAAGACCCCTTAAAGAGGAAAAATACTAGAAATGTAATTGATAAGTTTGAACATGAAAATGAAAAAGCTAAAAGTGAAGACAATTCTGACAAAATGTAATGCCTCCTCCCACATTTAACCATTTCTACAAGCTTGCTAGGGTAAAGATGATACGAGTGTCACTAGGATGGGACCTAACCTCCAAGTTCAAGTTATCAAAGTGAGGTCGATGTAATCATAATAATTAGACATCCCTGATGGACCATAGACCACTCAGGAGGATGTAAACCACACCAGGTGATCAAACCTTGAGCTGGAACATTTTTTCACTAACCTAGATCCATAACCACACCCTTGACACTGCATCCATGCAGTTGGAAGCCTATAACTCCACTCAAATGCTTGATTCCATGTAGTTATGACCTAAAAACTCCAGTTTTGTGCTAGTGGTTCTAGGATAAGAGCCACTTTTCTAGGCTAACCTCCAGAACACTACCAAGAATTGTCTATAACTTTCCAAAATCATGAATAAGATACCAATTATGGTAACCATTCAAAATCAATCAATAACTTGACCTATACATGCCTAGTCCATGATAGACATTTCGCCAAACATATGGTAAACATGAATTCTATCAGTCATGAATGAATATCTGATCACAGGGATCTGAACTTCATCTAAGAATCACCAAGAAGGCTCTGTGCCCTCTCTAGCAAGTTAAAATAATTGTTTGTTAGCCCATGCATTCATCAAGCATTCAATAACTTACGAAAATATGTCAAGAGCCATATATAGAACACATCATATAACTAGCACATAAACAACAAATAACTAGACTAGAAGCCATGGAAAATCAACCATAATGTCAACATGATAACTAATATAAGTGCTCATATATCACACTAGGAAAATATCTTATATTAACACATGAAAATACCAACCAAGTCAGGGACTTCCACATACCACCCGACCATAGATTGGGTTGAACCAAATCTCTCTTTCAGCCAATCACCCTCGTTCCATATTCCATGCATGATTGTGGGATATCTTGGGATAAACCAAAACAAAACCAACTAAGGTTTCCAAATTCTAAACCACCTCAACCCTCAACCAAAATTATCTCACCTATAAAGCCCAAAAATCACTAACATCAACCAGATCAATCTCTACCCAAGCTATCCAGGACTCCAGGAACTAGTAACTCAAGCCACAACTAATTCAGGGCTCCAGAGCATTTGTTCCAACCATGGCTCCAACGAATAATAAACCAACCAAAAAAGATTCAGAGCATTTGTCTCAACATGCAAGTTCCATGAATGAGTAACTCAACCAAATTTTTTTCAGGGCTCGAGAGCGTTTGTTCCAACCCATAGCCATAGGGAACCTGAGAACCAATCAAAGAATAAGTGGGAACCCACAACACCATGGATATCAAGGAAATGGAAAGGAAATGATGAAACCAATGTTAATCTAGAAAAATCTCCATGATAATGACAATACATAACCAAGGAAACTCATCCATATACCATGCATCCAAAAATCAACAAGGAAATCACACATGCAACATGTTAGCTACAAAGTATACCTGTTGTATCTATTGATCCAAATTTTCCTTTGCACTTCCTTGTTTTCCTTTTCCTTCTTTCTCCAATCCAAGTGAATACTAGAGTGCTCCAAGCATGCTCTAAGTGTGCAAGAGTATGACAGAATGACAGTGTGAGAGAATGAACTAGAGCTCCAACACAAAACTATCAAAAAGCTAGCAACTATTTCTCTGAAGCCTTTTTTTATCATTTCGGTCTCTATTTTCTTCATTTTCCTTCATTTTTCCTCTGATTTCCTTTGCATGCAAATTTGTGTCTATTCACCTTCCTTTCCTCCTATTTTCATTTATTTTCATAATTAAATGCCAATTATTGCCTCTTTTCCTTAACAATTCCTTTGTTATATTCCATAGCCATTATTAATCCACAAGTGATGCCAACTATAATGTTTTACCCAACATTCAACTTGGAATATGTGTCCCATGACATTGGTCTTATTTTATTTACATGGAAAATCAACCAAGGTCTGTAAAAACCCCTCCCCCTTAAGGGAATACTAGCCTTGGTGTTCAATGACACATAACCAACAAAACATGCTTCCCATGGAGCTTCATAACACATCTCGATGCATCATTAGTATCATGCCAACTTTCTAAAACCATGAACACCATATTTCTTATTGGAGCTTTATAACACAACTCGATGTAGTATTTACAACCTACTGCTTATTGGAGATTTATAACATAGCTCCTTCCAATATTTACAATATACATATGTATATATAAAGATATACCAAAAAATATAATCCAAACACATCTGCTCAACTAGAAAATAAAGAAGGATACCAAGCTTGCATCTGATTTTCCATCTCCCATGTAGCCTCAGCGGGCCCAAAGTGCTTCCACTACACTTTAACCTACTTGATTTCTCTGTTCCAGAGCATGAGTTTTTTCTGCTGCAAAATTCACTATGGCTCTAGCTCGAACTCTCCCTCTGGTTCCACCTGCAATAGATATCAATCAATCACATGATCAACATCTTGGACATATCTCTTAAGCAATGAAACATGGAAAAAAATCATGGACTTTCACTATTGGCAGTAGTGCAAGTTTGTAGACCACTGGTCCACTCCTCTCAAGGAACGCAAAAAGCCCACAATACCGATGTGCCAGCTTGGCACAAGACCTAATCCTCAAGGAGCTCCTTTTGGGCTTGATGCACAAGTACACATGATCCCTAACCTAGGACTCCTTGAATGATCTATGTTGATATGAATAAATCTTATTCATGTCTTGTGATGCCTTCAAATTCCTTTTGATAATATGCACCTCCTACCCTATCTTATCCAACATGTCTGGTCCAATCAATACCCAGTACACTGGATCACTTTAGCTAATAGGAGTATTACAACTCTACCCATAAAGAGCCACAAATGGAATCATACTCAAGGAATCATAATACCAATTATTATATTCAAACTCTACAATGGAAGATACTCCTCCCACTTCCTCTGTTGACGCATGACATACATCCTCAACATATCCTCAAGATTCTCGTTAGCCCTCTCTGTCAGTCCATCTATCTACGGAGAATAAGCTATTTTGAAAGGAAACTCTATCCCAAAGCTTGCAAACAAATCCTTCCAAAACCTAGAAGTGAACTTAGAATCTCTATCTAATGTGATATTCTTGGGAACACCATGCAATCTCACTCTCTCTATGAAGATCCGAGCTACCTCACTAGCTAAATTAGTAGACTTCACTACAATGAAGTGAGCTACCTTACTCAACCTGTCAACTACAACCACGATAGAATCATGATACTTCTATGTCCTCGACAAACGTGTAATAAAGTCCATGGAAATGACCTCCCATTTCCATTTTGGAATCAAAATAGGATGCAATAGACTAACTAATTGCTTACAATATGCTTTCACATGTTGACAATCCAAACATCTCGCAAAAAATTCAACCACATATTTCTTTAGATTTAGCCAATGATAGAGCTTCTTAACAGTTGTCTAAGTATTTTGAAATCTTGGGTGACCTAAATACGACTTGACATGAAACTCCCTCAAGATAAGTTTCTTGAGATCACTGTTATCTGGCACATAAATCGTGTTCCTAAATATGGCCAAGCCATCTGCCATGAGGTGATACTCCTCTTCCCTATCACCTTCACCTTGCTATTGCAACCTCTACTACAGTTGTTGGTACTTCTCATCATGCTGCCATGTATGCAATATCTGCTTCGATAAATCTATCCCATATTAATTCACAGCTGAAATATGATTCACCTACACTGTCCTACTGAGAGAATATGCAACCCTGTTCTCCTTTCTCTTGATGTACCTGATCTCAAGTCAAACTTGTTGAGGGTATCCAACCATCTAGCTCGCCTAACATTCATATTGGATATGTAAAACAAGTACCTTAGGCCACCATGATTTGTCATCAAAACATACCTCCTGCCAAGAACATAATGTCTCCACATATTCAATGCATGAATGGTAGCTTCCAACTAAATATCACGAGTCACATAGTTCTTCTCCTTATCATTAAGCTTCCTTGACTCATAGCATACCACCTGTCACTTTTGCATCAAGACCCCACCAATTCCTTCCTTGCAAGCATTTGTATAGACTACAAACTCCCTATCAATATTTGAAATCTTCAAAACTGGATAATTTGTAAGCAAATGCTTCAACTAATCAAAACTAGCTGCACACTCCTCATTCCATTCAAACTTATTTCCATTCCTCTATAAAGGTGTAATAGGATATGAAATCCATGAGAAGTTCCCGATGAAGCGACTATAGCAACCTGCTAGTCCCATGAATGACCTGACTCCATCCACTTTCCTAGGAGCAGGCCACTCAATGATAGCATTAATATTTGTTGGGTCCACTGGTATCCCTTCCTTGGAAACAACATGTCCCAAGTAATGAACTTCAGTATGAAAGAAACTGCACTTGTTGAGCTTAACATACAATTGATGCTCTCTCAACAATCTCAACACTGCGACCAGGCGTTCTGCATGCTCTTCCTCATTATTAGAATATATCAATATATCATCAGTGAACACTACCAAAAGCTTGTCTAGATAAGCACACAACACATTATTCACCAAGCACATGAAAGTAGATGGAGCATTAGTAAGAACAAAAGGAACCACTTCGAAATCATAATGCCCATACCTGGTACGTAATGCAGTCTTGTAGATATATTCTTCTTTGATGCACGCTTGATGATATCTTGATCTCAAATCAATCCTTGAGATCAATGATGCTCCCTTCAACTAATCAAACAAGTCATCAATCCTTGGAAACAGATATATGTTCTGGATAGTTACCTTGTTTAACTTCCTGTAATCAATGCACAACCTAATAGTACCATCCTTCTTCTTTACAAACAATACTATTTCACCCCAAGGAGATAAATGTTGACTTATGTATCCCTTATCAAGAATTTACTTAAGCCACAATTTCAATTCCACCAACTCCAGAGCGCTCATCTTGTAAGGTGCCTTTGATGTTGGTGATGCTCCAGACATCAACTCAATAGAAAATTCCACCTCTCTATGAGGAGGTAAATCTGGAATATCTACAGGAAACACATCTTGGAACTGCTGCAACATAGGATACTTCCTCAAGACTTCATCTTCCTCAATGTACTTCCCTTTATCACTAGGAATATGCACTACAAACAATACACATCCCTTCCTACAACTGCACTTTGCCTGCATAGTTGTAACCATCTTCACTGATATAGGATTCTTCTTTCCCTACAATAATCTATTTTCTCCACCATCATCCAGGCACTCAATAGCCTTATCATGGAAGTCCTCTTTATTCCTATGAATGAACAACCAATCCATTCCTAGAAGCATATTATATGAACCCAAAGGAAGCACATTTAGATGTTTTGATGTAGGCATACCATTTAGCTCAAATGCACAAGATCTCACCCAATGATGAATAATTCTCTTGATCCTTGTAGCCAACTGGACCAACCAAGATTCTACATGCACTTATTTATTCAAGCAACACTTATCCACCAGATTAGGACTAACATAACTATAATTAGATCCAGGACCAATCAAAATGGAAACAATCTTGATCATGAAGCTTACTTTCCATCTCAATAATGGATGCTTGATGATCAACCTACCTATTATCTATGACTGCATAAATATGAGGAATGATCTGCCTAACATCTCCAACTGTCTGTGCCTCTTGAACGCTATAAATTTGAGGTTTTCCACCCAGGTGAGATGAAAAATCTCTCTCATGATTCTCTCCACCACAAGTCCAACACTGTAAAGGATTTGTTGAAAAATGCAACAAGAAAATCTCAATTTGATTCTTCCTTGATTAAATTGAGAAAAATTGAATTTCCACATAAGTAGACAACTTGGATTATGTTAACTTGTGTGACATGGCTTGTGTCACCTGATTTACTCAATAAATTTGAGTTAGAGGACATAGATTTCAGTTTAGTATATGTGATTTCTAATTTGTAGCAATCAACACTAGTTATCTCAAGTTGTTTTCAGTTAAACTAGTTAAAACTTTTGGAGGAACTAGTGGAAGGTCAGTTAAGCAGTGGGACTTTAGTCCAACTCAGTGATCATCTAGTTAACTGATCAATCAACCCCAAATAGCTATTGCATGTAGAGAGTTGAGTTCCCCAGATATGGTGAAGATTCCAAGGTAGTGTACAATTAATTATATAATAGATTGAGTGTATATCTTATTGTATGGTCAGGTGATCAACCATGTGGAATTGCACAAGCATTTTCAACGAAATTCCTAAATAATAGGGGTCTATTTCCTCAGGAATTGTGCAAGGAAATAGGGGCTCAAGTAGAGGCAGAAATTGACAAAGTCTTGGTTAGAGATTCTAAGTGAGAAAAGATATAGGCTATGCACTTGCAAGTTGTGCTCAGTTGAGCAAAGAAATTGTAATAAATCTCTATTCTTCTGATTTAATGCAAGAAGGCATTGGATTTTTTACAAATTTTCTTTCCTTGGGAAAAATACTTGTTGCATGTGTGTTATTTCATATTACATGTCTAAAAAAATTTGTTCTAGATTGTGAGTTAATGTCTGCAGAGCAGTAGAGTAGGTTTGTGTCTTGTGATTTTGATTAAAACTTCATGAGTAGTTGAAAATCTACATCATAATTTCTACATGGTATCAGAGCAAGATTCAAATTAGAGTGGGAATTGAAATTTGTTCTTAGGAGGTTCAATTTTGGAGCTCAGTGTAGCAGGATTTATTCAGAGATGAGAAGATGGTCTTTAATGGAATAAGGCTAGAGTATGCCTTGGAAGGTACCTCTAATTTTGTTTCATGTAAGGATCACATGGAGGAGGTATTAGATGACAATAGATTGCTAGAGTACATCAAGTTAGATGTTAAAAAATCAGAAGCATCTACTACCCAAAACCTTGCTCAATGGAAGAAAGTTGTAGCTAAGGAGAGGAGAATAAACTTCATTCGCAATGTGGAAAGAACTGACAAAAATTTTCAATAATAATAATGACCATAGGAAGTTGGCGCTCAAGGATAAGCTTTGAAGTATCAAGATGCAAAACAATGACACAATTCTATAGTTTCTAAGCAAGTTTACACAATGTCGTGATGAACTTCGCAGGGTTGGTGTTATTGTCCCTGAAGAAGACTTGGTAAGCCTATCCCTTTTGGGCCTTCCCAAGAGCTGGCATAACTATCAAGGTTCGATGAATGGGAGGGAGAAACTACTGAATTGGGAACACTTATGGTTTGTTTTGGTACAAGAGGGAAATAAAGCAGAATACTAGATATGGGACTTCATCCAAGGGCAAGGATGAAGAAAAATTTACTTTGGATGGAAAGAAAAAGAAGGGAAAAGGGAAGAAATCTCAATCCAAACCAGAATCCAGTCAAGGGGGCAAGAAGAAAGGTTTGTCCGAAATTAAATGCTTCCATTGTCATGAATTCAACCACTATGCCATGAAGTGTTCACATAAGAAGGCAAGCAAGAAGAAATCATTAGCAGTAGCAGGTGAAGCCTTGGCTTCACAGTTTTAGCTTGACTTTACCCTCATTACATGCATTCCAAACATAGTGATGGGGAGTGTTTGGTACTTGGAATCAGGTGCATCGTTCCACATGAAAGGGTATAGAGACTTTTTTAGTGACTTGGAAGAAAAATATTTATGGATGCACATCGAGATGGGGGACGATAGAAGGTATAACGTGACCATGATTGATACAATCACCTTTCAGAGGGATCTAAGCTCCCCCTCAGGCTCAAGCATGCCATGTCCATTATGGGACTAAAGAAATATATCGTATATGTTGTAGTTTTGGAAGAACATGGTTATGATGTGATCTTCAGCAAAGGAAAAGCATTCCTGAGACAAATAGCCACGGGACAGGTGAAGCAAATCAGGGTTCATGTGAAGAACGTATATAAACTAGATGTGGAATATTGTGCTACATTAAGAACAAAGGGAGAGAAGGTGCAAAGCCATGATGTCGGTGAAATTTGGCACAAAAGACTTGGCCATTTTCATCATGGCACCTTGAAGATCATGCAACAGATAACCACAGTCGTCCTCAAAGGTGCACTTGAGAAACAAGATGTATGCAAAGGATGTACCTTGGGGAAGTACACAAAATCCACATTCCATGATTTGGACAAAAAAGCACATGCACCCCTTGAAAGGATCCACTCTAATGTTTGTGGTCCTTTCTTGACAAACTCCACTTCCAGGCACAAATATTTTGTCATTTTTATTGATTACTTCCCAAATAAGTGATGGATCTTCTTCATGTGGAAGAAAGATGAAGCATTCTACAAGTTAGTATAATTCAAGGCATTGGTTAAGAAAGAAACTTGAAAGAAGGTGAAGCCTCTCAAGATTTATAATGAAGCTAATTACTTGTCGAATGAATTTAATAAATTATGTGCAAAAGAAGGCATTCAATGAGAATTGACAACACCAAATAACCCACAACAAAATGGGGTGGCTAAGAGAAATAACCATAGCATTGTGGGAGCAACAAGAGCTATGTTGCATGACCAAGGCCTACCTCTACATTTGAATCCTAAAGCATGCAACACAACAATCTATTTGCAGAATCGGAATCCTCATCGGATTCTTGGCATGATTACACCGAAGGAGGATTTATCGGGGAGGAAGCGAGATATATCACACTTCAGGATTTTTGGAGCCTCTATTTACTGCCATGTATCCAAAAAATTTAGGAAGAAGCTAGAGACGATAACATAATTGGGGGTATTTTTGGGTTACACAAAAACTCCCAACTACCATGTATACTTGTCATCCCTCAAAATTATAGTTGTGTGAAGGGATATAAAATTTGATGAGAAGAAAGCCATGTGGTGCTCTCTTGAGAAGGAGCTTCATATCCCACCAGAAGAGGAGATTTGAGAGACTTGCACAGGATGTGAGGGAGAATGTCGGTGCTCCTTCAAATCAGTGTAGGTAGAGAAGGTCACCATATTAGTACACTGGCTACATGGCTCTAATGACTAAGATTTTAGAGACAGAGCCATTCTATTTTGAGGAAGTAGTAGAGCAACATGTATAGGTTGATGGAATGGTGGAGGAATATAAATCCATTGTAAAGAACAGTGTTTGGGAAGTGGTCCCAAGACCAACAGATAAATTAGTTGTGGGTTTGATATGGATCTTCAAGGTGAGTTAGGAAACAGACGGAAGCATAGAGAAGTACAAGGCCAGATTTTTGGCTGAGGGGTACTCTCAAGTTGAAGGGATTGAGTATGAGAAGACCTCTTCTCCTGTAGCAAGGTACTCATCCATTAGATCAATTCTTGCTCTGGTTATGTAGAAGGGGTGGAAGGTCCACCAAATGGATGTAAAAACAACATTCCTCAATGGAGTTATTAAGGAGGAGGTGTACATTGAGAAACAAAAGGCTTTGATACTTTTGATCGAGAGTCTCATGTGTGCAAACTCAAGTGAGTAATGTATGGTCTCAAGAAAGAAACCTGTGCTTGGTACACCAAGATTGATATCTATCTCACCGATTTTTGCTTCACCAAAAGTGAGGCGGATGCAAAACTCTATCATATATTGGTAGAAGGTAAATTTTTTATTATTTTCTTATATGTTTATGATTTGATTTTAATTGGTGATGAGAAGCGGATCATATCTTGCAAGGAGGACCTTGCAAGGGAGTTTGAAATGAAGGACATGGGTCTCATGCACTACTTCCTCAAGTTGTAAGTATGGCAAGGTGATAGGGAATTATTTTTCTCTCAAGGAAAGTATGCAAATGAAACATTACAGAGGTTCTGTATGGATAGTTGCAAACCCATGGAGACACCTCTAGCAACTAGCTAGAAGGAGGATGCCACTTCATGTGAAGAAGTGGCTGATACCATTTATAGGCAACTAGTGGGTTCACTAATCTATATTGTGAACACATGAATAAATATGTGCTATTCATTCAACCAGCTGAGCCAAGCTATGGTTAGGCCAACCAAATTATTTTGGAGGGTAATTAAAATTGTCTACGGTACCTCAGAGGCATTACCCAGTTTGGACTATGGTACAGGCGCACAGAGGAAGTGAAGTTGTGTGGCTTCATAGATGCAAATTGGGTGGGAGTCCATTAGACTAAAAGAGCACATCAGTTGAAATTTTCAGTGTTGGGTCCGCAACGGTTTCTTGGTACAACAAGAAGCAAGGATATGTGGCACTCAACTTGTTAGAAGTAGAATGCATAGCTGCAAGTCAAGAAACATGTGAGGTGATCTGAATGACAAAGATAATTGTTGGATTGTTTGTTCAAATGATGTATCCAACTGTAATCTACTATAGTAATCAAAGTTGCATCAATCTCTCTAATACCTATTTTTCATGATCGATCCAAGCATATAGATATCTGGTATCACCGTTTACGGGACTATGTGCAAAGGTGGATAATGTTGTTGCAGTACATTTCGACAGAGGAAAAGATGCTGACATTTTGACAAAGGCCTTGTAAAGAGGGAAGTTCGAGTTCCACAGGTGCAGGATCAGGGTGGTTGATAATCCCTTTCTTGCTGAGAGGGAGTGTTGAAAATTGCAATAAGAAATTCTCCATTTGATTTGGCCTTGATTAAATTGAGAAAATTTAAATTTCCACATCACAGACAACTTGTGTGACATGGATTGTGTCACCCAGTTTACTCAGTAAAATTGAGTTGGAGTAGATAAAGTTCAGTTCAATGTGTATGATTGCTAATTTGTGGTAATCAAGGTCAGTTATCTCAAGTTGTTTTCAGTTAAACTAGTTCTAACTTTTGTAGGAACTAGTGGAAGGTCAGTTAAGTAGTGGGACTTTAGTCAAACTTAGTGATAATCCAGTTAACTGATCAATCAAACCAAAAAAAATAATGCATGCGGAGAATTCGAGTTCCCCGACTCTATGGAGATTCCAAGGTAGTGTACAATTAATTATATACTAGATTGAGTGTATATTTTATTGTATTGGTCAGGTGATCAACCCCGAGGAATTGCAAAATAATTTTCAAGGAAAATCCTAAATAATAGGGGCCTATTTCCTCAGGAATTGCATAAGGAAATCAGGGCTCAAGTAGATGCGGAAATTGACTAAGTCTGGGTTAGAGATTCTTAGTGAGAAGAGATATAGATTATGCACTTGCATGTTGTGCTTAATTGAGAAAATGAATTATAATACATCTCTATTGTTCGGATTTAATGTAATCAGGCATTGGGGTTTTAGCAGTTTGCTTTCCCCAGGAAAAATACTTGTTGCATGTGTGTTATTTCCTATTATATGTCTACATTTTTTTAATTCTAGATTGTGAATTAATGCACATAGAGTAGTAGAGTATGTTTTTGTCTTATGATTTTGATTAAAACTTCATGAGTAGTTGCAAATATACATTGTAATTTCTAAAGGCTTCCTACCATCACACTTATTCTACTCCTTGAGTTGAAATCCATGTCCTCTGTCAACTACATTTAACTTCTTATATGGTGCTACATTCTCCTTGTCACCTGCATCCTGTGGTCTTCCTCGCTTCTTCGCCCACTTCCCTTTAGTATTCTGATTACCTTTCTAATCCTTCTTAGGCATAGACTTTCACTTAGACTATTCATAAAAATGCTTCAGCTTCCAATAACTTCATACAATGATTGAGGCTCATCATACTCAATTCGATCTTTAAATGCTAAAGAAAATCTTGATTAACCTTTGGACCTCTCTCTTCTCATACTTGAGATAGGGAACATACCTCAACAACTATAGAAACTTAGTCATGTACTCTTTATTTTCCATGGAACCTATCTCCAACTCATAGAACTCCTTGGTCGTTCCATCACAGTATCTCTCAGACAAGTACTTATTCCTGAAGAGTCTTTAAAACTCATGCCAAGTCAAATCCTTTGGCATGATTCCTATGAAACACTTCACATCTTCCTACTAGATATATATTCTTCCCTTGAGACTAAAGATAATGATATTGGATTTCATATTCTCTGAATAATCATGCAATCTAAATAAATTCTTCATCCTAAGAATCTATGCTTCTACATTTTTTTTTCTTGACATCCCCATCAAAAGTAGGAGGCTTAGCTTTATTGAACTCCTCTGGAAAATAATGCTTCTCACTCATCCTATAAGGATGTTGGCAGTAATGACAATGATGTCTCTCATAACTGAAACTAGAATAGAATGCATGAGTGTTTGGCCTCCTGTCAGGTCTATCTAAGGATTTTCCACCTCTGACTATGTCATTCTTGTCCAACTTGTATCCTGATCGAGACCTGCTGCCATATGCCCCATTAGTATTTTAATCTTTTCCATGACTGATCCTCAATTTTCCCCGTCTTTGCAAATTTGTAAGGCTCTAAAGGATCACTACATTAACATCAAATTGATTTTGCTAAGGTCTAGAAATCCTTTTCTATGCCTCAATCAACCTATTATTATCTGCCTTGCAACTTCTTATTTTTGCATTTAAACTTCTCAATGTATCTTCTATATAAAGAGAATACTCATCTTCTTGTTGCTCAATTAATCTATAAGGAGAGTCACGTGAACTATAATCCACCATTATGCTTTTCTTCTTTTATATTCTATCTCATGCAAACATGTCATGTTAGATAAACCAAATAAAGACATAATAAAAATCATATTGCTGTGAAGTTCAGGGGAGGCTATCTCATCTGCACAACTCAATCCATATTAGAAAGATATAATCTTAACAAGAATGTCAACTCATACATATATATCATGATCATAACAAGAAGTAACCTACATGCATTCATGATGAACACATAAACAAGTAATATGCATGCATAACCATATGCACTTGGCCCATCCAGTCCAAGTGTTTGAACCTAGAAGCTCTGATACCAATCTGTAACACCTCCTTCAAATTTTACCCATTTTTACAAGCTCGCTAGGGTAAGCATGAGATGAGTGTCACTATGATATTACCTAGCCTCCATGTTCTAGTTATGGAAGTGGGGCCAATAAACTGAAAACAATCAGACATCCCTCAGGGACCAGAGCTCACTCAGGAGGCTACAAACCACCCAAGGTGATCAATCCCTAAGCTAAAACATTTTTTAACTGAACTAGATCCTTAAAACACACCCTTGACACTACATCCATGTTGTTGGAAGCATATAATGACACTCACAATCTTTCTTCTATGTGGTTATATCCCAAAAACTCTAGTTCTATGCCAACGGCTTTGATATCTGAGCCATGTTTCCACGCTAGCCTCTAGACCATGAATCATGAATAAGATGAAAATTATGCTATCCATTCAAACTCAAGAAATAACTTGACCTAGATATGCCTAATCCATGATAGAAATTTTGTCAAAGATATGGTAAACATGAAAGCTACAGGTCATGAATGCATATCTAATCATAAGGATCTGAACTTTATTTATGAATCACCAAAAAGGCTTTATGCCCTCTCTATCAAGTTGTAATAACACTTGCTATCCCATGCATTCATCAACCATTCAATAAATTATCAAAACATGTCAAGATACATATATAGAATACATCATATAACCAACAAATAACAAGAATGGAAGCCATGACAACTCAATAGTAATGTCAACCTAATAACCAGTATAAGTTCTCATATGTCACAATAGGGAAATATCTCATATTAACACAATGAAAATGCAAAACAAGTCAAGTACTTCCACATCCCACCCGACTATAGATTGGGCTGAATCAAATATCTATTTCAACCAGTCACCCCTGTGCCATATTTCAAGCATTAATGTGGGATCTCATGGGATAAACCAAGACAAAATCAACTAGGGATTCCAGAGGCCAAAACACCTCAACCCTCAACCATGATGATCTCACCTATATGGTCCAAAAATCACTAACACCAACCACATCAGTCTCTACCCAAGCTTACTAGGGTTCCAGGAACTAGTAACTCAACCCACAACTAATTTAGGGCACTAGAGAATTTGTTCCACCCACAACTCCATGGACTAATAACTCAACCAACAAGGCTCCAGAGAATTTTTCCCAACCTATAGGTTCCAAGAACTAGTATCTCAACCCAAGATTTTCCAAGGCTCCAAAGCGTTTGTTCCAACCCACAACTATAGGGAACTTGAGAACCAATCAGAAAACAAGCGAGGACCCACAACACCATGGCTATCTAGGAAATGTAAAGGCAATGATGAAGCCACTATAGATCCATGAAAATCTCCATGATAATGAAATCACATAACCAAGGAACTTCATGCATATACCATGCATCCAAAAATCAACAAGGAAATCACACATGCAACTTGTTACCTGCAAAGTATCCTTGTTGTAGCTGTTGATCCGAATTTTCCTTCTTTCTCCAATCCAATTGAATGTTAGAGTTCTCCAAGAATTCTCTAAGTATGCAAGAGTACGAGAGAATGAGAGTGTTAGAGAATGAACTAGAGTTCCACCACAAAAGTGTAAAAAAGCTCACAATTGTTTCTTTGAAGCCTTTTTATCATCGAGGCCTTTATTTTCTTCATTTTCCTTCATTTTCCCTCTAATTTCATGTACATACAAATTTGTGTCTCTTCACCTTCCTTTTCTCGTATTTTCCTTTATTTTCATAATTAAATGCCAATTATCTCCTATTTTCCTTTACCAATGCCTTGGCCAAGTTCCATAGCCATTATTAATCCACAAGTGATGCTCATTATAATGTTTTACCCAACATTCAGCTTGGAATATGTGTCCCATGACCTTGGTCTTATTTTATTTTCATGGAAAAACAATCAGGGGTTGTTACACAAAACATCTCCAAAATCCACTAAATCCAGAAAGAAAAAAGAAAATAGAACTCCAGGGAGAGTTCAATAGGACCAACTACCTTTGATGGAGAAAAAGATAAAGATGCAGAAGCCTAACTATTAAATATTAAAAAAAAAATCAGGTATATGAATATTCCAACAATTTAAAATCCATATTGGAAGTATATCAACTACAAGGTAAGGTTGCATTGTGGTGGGAAGAATCATAAACAATGCACAATCTGGATGAAAAAATAGTTACATGGGAAGAATTTCAGAAACAATTCAAGCCAAAATATCTAACTAAAATATATTATGATGATTAGGCTAAGGAATTCCGTGATTTAAGGTTGAGATAACTGAGTATGGACGAGTTTGTAGAAAATTTAACAAACCTATTAAGGTATGTCCCCTAAATAAAGGAGGAAAAAGTGAAGGCGCAACGATTTCTGAACTGCCTTCCCCTCTCAGATAAAGAAAGTATTGAATTTGACAATCCAAAGACCATGGATGAAGCTGTCAGAAAAGAAATGATATGTTATCAACATTTTAAACAAAAAAATGAAGATTTAAAATCTCAATCAAATAAAGAGAAAAACAATTTTGGAAGTGGATTTAAGAAGCCAAAATCAACTGTCATGAATTTTTTTGAAAGAGACCACCAACAGAAAAAGTTTCAGCCGAAAGAACCAACCACAACCTGCACAATATCAAACTGGTTCTAAACAAATTAATTTGAATAATAAAGGTATAACTGGTGGAAGAGAAAGAGAACCTCTAAAATGTTGGTGTTGTGGAGAACCAAATCTACTGAGGAACTATCCACACAACACCAGATTAGTTCAAGCATTGTGAATTGTATAAGAGAAAACTACAGTAAATGACATTGCTAGAAATATACCAAGGATCAATGCTACATTGGAGGACAGCCAAGTAGAACGTTAGTCAACCATGATCAAAATTGAAGGTACTATACTAGACTAACCTGTGTTTGTATTAGTATATCTAGGAGCTAGTCTTAGTTATGTTAGTCCATAAGTAGTGGAAAAATGCAAATTGACTATTGAAATATTTTAAAATTCATGGTTAGTTCAGTTAGCTACATGCACAAAAAGAAAAGTAATAAGTCGGTTAAAACAATGTCATGTACAAATAAAAGATGTATAATTGAATAAACTTGAACATACTCCCTTTTGGTTCATATGACCTGTTGTTAAGAATGGATTGGTTGGAGAAAAACATATTTGTAATAAATTGTTTAGAAAATATTGTTACATGCATAAGTGATGAAGGAAATGTAAGTTTAATTAAAGGCATAACTAGGCCTATCTCCACCTGAAAAATTTCATCTTTACAATTGAAAATAAGTGCCCAAAAAGGATGTAAACTATTTGTTATCCAGATTGAAGAAAATACTCAAAAATAAAAAAGATAAAACCATAGATGACTTGGCTGTAATTATATAATTTAAAGATGTTTTTTCGAAAGAAATTCTGGGATTATCACCAAGAAGAGACATAGAATTTACAATTGACTTGGTACCAAGAGCCACCGTTGTGCCAAAGGCACTGTATAGAATGAGTATTCTCGAATTTATGGAACTGAGAATGTAACTACAAGAATTATTAGATAAAGGTTATATCATACCAAGTGTTTCCCCCTGGGGATCCCTAGTGTTGTTTTTTAAAAATAAAGTCAAGACTTTTAGGATGTGCATAGATTATCGACATTTGAACAAACTAACCATTAATAACAAATATCCTTTACCTTGCATAGATGATTTGTTTGATCAAGTTACAGGGGCAACAATGTTTTCAAAGATTGACCTTAGATCATGTTACCACCAGTTAAGAATAAAATATGAGGATATACACAAAACAACATTCAAAACAAGGTATGGACACTAGTTACTACCTTTTGGCCTTACTAATGCACATGCTCCTTTTATGTGCTCAATTAACAACATGTTTAGTAAGTATATACACAACTTTGTATTGCTTTTCATGGATCATATCTTGGTATATTAAAAAAACCAAGAAGATCATCAAGAACATTTAAGAATAGTGTTGTAGACTTTGAGAGAACTCCAACTGTATGCAGAGTTCAACAAGTGTGACTTTTATAAAGAAAAAATTTAGTACTTGGGTCATGTCATCTCTAAAGAATTCATATTTTTGATCCTGAAAAGGTTAAGGCTATCCTAAATTAGTGAATAAAACTAAGGATGTGGAAAATATCAAGCCTTTCATGGGCATTACTGGTGATTATAGAATACTCATTTAAGGCTTTTCCAAATTAGCCTACCCCATCACTTTCTTGCAAAAGAAAGGAGTGAAATTTATTTGCACAACAAAGTGTCAAGAGAGTTTTTATATATTAAAACAATTATTAACCATAGCCCCAATATTAAATATTGTAGATCCAAAGAAGGACTTTGTGGTATGTATTGATGCATGCCTGGAAGGGATGGGTGGCATATTATTGCAGAAAAACTATGTAGTTGCCTATGAATCAAGAAAATTGAAACCTCATGAAAAGAACTATATTTTTTTATGATTTGTAATTTGCTATTTTCATATATGCCTTAAAGATGTGGAGATATTATTTATTGGGAAAAGAGTTTACACTTGTAACTGACCATATAAGTCTAAAATATTTTTTTAGTCAAACTGATTTGAATGCCAGACGAGCCAAGTGGATGGAATTCTTAAGTGAATTTTAATTTGACGTCAAGCAAATCAAAGGTAAAGAGAATAAAGTTGCAGACGCCCTAAGTATAATTGCAAATCTATTAACTAAAATTTTAGTTAGTAGTGTCAAGATAGATTTTTCAAAACAAATAAAGATTTCAGCATAGAAAGATGAAGTTTATTTGCATTTGCAATGGAAATTACAACATACAAAACTACTTGGCTATGAAGAAAATTAAGATAAATTGTTAAATTTCAGGAGCCGAATATATGTTCCCAATGAAGCTATATTAAAACAATTTATTCTGAATGAACATTATCAGAAGCCTTTATCAGGACACCCTAGATATATGAAAATGGTCACAATATTGAGAAAAGAATTTTATTAGCTAGCCATGAAGAGAGAAGTGGCTAAATATTTCGCTAATTGTTTAAAGTGCCAGCAGGTGAAGGCAGAGCACCAACACTGTAACAACTCCTGGTTTATTTTCCATTAAATAAAATAAGACCAAGGTCATGTGACACGTTTTCCAAGATGAATGTTGGGTAAAATATTATAGTGGCCATCACTTGTGGATTAATAATGGCTATGGAAATTGGAAAAAGCATTGGTAAAGGCAAAGAGGCAATAAATTGGCCTTTAATTATGAAAATAAAGGAAAATAGGAGAAAAGGAAGGTGAATGGACATAAATTGCAAGCAAAGGAAATTAGAGAAAAAGTGAAGGAAAAAAGAAAATAGAGGTCTCAATGTTAAAAAGTCTTTAGAGAAACAATTACTAGTTTTTTGACATTTTTGTGGTGTAGCTCTAGTTGATTCTATAACACTCTCATTCTTTGATACTCTTTCACACTTAGAGCATGCTTGGAGCATTTTATCATTCACTTGGATTGAAGGAATAAGGCAAAGGAAAACAAGGAAGCACAAGGGAAAGGTTGGATTAACAACTACAATAGGGATATTTTGCACGTAATAGATTGTATTTGTGATTTCATTATTTATTTTTGGATGTGTGGTATATGCATAAGGTTCCTTGGGTATATGTTTTCATTGGCATGGAGATTTGTCTGGATTAATAGTGGTTTCAGCATTGCCTTTCCATTTCCTAGATAACCATGGTTTTGTGGGTTCCCACTTGTTTTTTGATTGGTTCCTAGGTTCCCTATGGATGTGGGTTGGAAAAAGCACTCTGGAGCCTTGTGGGTTGAGTTATTAGTCCCTAAAGCCATGGTTGAAATAAATTCTCTAGAGTCCTAAATTAGTTATGGGTTGAGATACTAGTTCCTGAAGCCCTAGACAATTTGGGTAAAGAATGATCTAGTTGATGTTAGTGATTTTTAGACCGTAAAGGTGAGATCGTTGTGGTTGAGGGTTGAGGTGGTTTTGCCTCTGGAATCCCTGGTTTGTTTTGTCTTGGTTTATCCCATGATAGCCCACATTCATGCTTGGAATATGGCACGGGGGTGATTGGATGAAAGAGATATTTGGTTCAACCCAATCTATGGTTGGGTGGTATGTGGAAGTCCCTGACTTGGTTGGAATTCTCATGTGATAATATGAGATATTTTCCTAGTGTGATCTACGAGCACTTGTATTAGTTATCAAGTTGACATTATGACTGAGTTTCCATGGTTTCTATTATGGTTATTTGTTGGTTATATGCTGGTTATATGATGTATTATATCTATGTCCTTGACATGTTTTGATAAGTTATTGAATGGTTGATGAATGCATGGGCTAACAAGTGTTATTACAACTTGCTAGAGAGGGCATACAACCTTCTTTGTGATTCTCAAATTAAGTTCAGATCCTTATGATCATATATGCATCATGACCTATAACTTACATGTTTACCATATGTTTGACGAAATGTATACCATGGATTAGACTTGTCTAGGTCAATTTATTGCTTTAGTTTTGATTGGTTGGCCTTTTCATTGTCTTGTTTATGTTTCTGTAAAGTTACAACAGTTATGGGTAGTGGTCTAGAGGCTAGCCTGGAAAATTAGCTCAAATCCTGGAATCGTTGGCACAAAACTGGATTTTTTGGGTCATAACGACATGGAAGCAAACTTGTGAATGTATTTATAGGCTTCCAATTTCATGGATGCATTGTCAAGGGTGTGATTATGTAGTTAGGTTAGTGAAAAATGGTTCCAACTCAGGGATTGATCACCTAGGGTGTTTTACAACCTCATAAGTTGTCTCTCATCCCTAAGGGATGCTTGATTGTTGTTGGTCTATCAGCCCCACTTCGATAACTATAACTTGGAGGTCGGGTCATATCATAGTGAAACTCGTCTCATGTTTACCCTAGTGAGATTGTACAAATGGGTAAATGTAGGAGGAGGCGTTATAGGATGGTATCATAGATTTTAGGTTCAAACACTTTGACTGAATGGGTTGAATGCATATGATTATGCATGCATGCTAGTTATTTATGTCTTCATCATGCATGCATGTAGGTTACTTCTTGTTATGATCATGATATTTATGTATGATTTGACATACTTCTCAAGGCTATATCATGCTAATCTGGAATGATTTTTACAAATGAGATAGCTTCCCGTGAACTTCATAGAGGTATGATTTTGATTATGTCTATATTTGGTTTATCTAACATGACATGTTTGCAGGAGATAAAAGATCAAAGATAATGAGCAGAATGGTGGAATAGATTCCATGTAACTCTCTTTACAGATTAGTTGAGTAGCAAATAGATGATTTTTCTCCTGATATAGAAGAGACATTGTGAAGTTTAAAGGCAGAAATCAGAAGTTGCAAGGCAAATAATAACAGGTTGATTGAAGCATAGGAAAAGAAAGTAGAAGTTAATGAAGTTATCATTCAGAGCCTTACAAATTTGTAGAGACAGGGACAATGGAGGATCAGTCATGGACAAGAGGAAAAGACTAATGGGGAATATGGCAACAGGAATTGATCAGGATATAGGTTGGACAAGCATGACACAATCATAGGTACCAGATCCTTGGATACACCTGACATGCATGCTAGCACTCATGGATTTTATTCTAGTTCTAGTTCTAAGAGACATCATCATCATTACCACTATCATCTTTATAGGAGGAGTGAGATGCAGTATTTTCTAGAGGAGTTAAAGAAATCCAAGCCTCCTATTTTTGATAGGGAGATGAAGAAACGAGAAGATGCAAAAGCATGGTTGCTTGGGATGAAGAAGTTCTTTGGATGGCATGATTATTTATAGAATATGAAAGCCAATATCACTATCTTCAGTCTCAAGGGAAGAGAAAATATCTGGTGGGAAGATGTGAAGCATGTCAGAGGCATCAGGATAAAGGAGTTGAGTTGGCATGAGTTTAAAAGACTCTTTAGGAAGAAGTATTTGTTAGAGAGATATTATGACTGAAAATCCAAGGATTCCTATTAGTTGAAGATCGATTCTATGATAGACGAAGAGTACATGACCAAGTTCCTAGAGTTGTTGAGGTATGTGCCCTATCTCAAGGATGAGAAGACAAAGGTCCAAAGATTCATTAGTGGACTGCCACTAGCAATTGAAGATCAGATTCGGTATGATGAGCCTTAGTCATTGGAGGAAGTCATTAGGAACCTAAATAATTGTTATGAAAATTCAAAGTGCAAGTCTGAGTCTAACTAGGATTTGAAAGGTAATGAGAAGAATAAAGGAATGTGGGATTAGAATTGAGGAAGACCTCAAGATACAGGTTACAAGGAGAATGTAGCACTATACAATAAGTTAAATGTAGCTAACAAAAGACATGGATTCCAACCCGAGGAGCAGAACAAAGGCGATGGCTAGAAGCCTTTGTGGTGTTGGACTTGTGGTGGAGAGCATCTAAGGAGAGATTATACACAACATCAGGGTGGAAGACCTCATATTTATAGTGCTTAGGAGGCACAGACAATTGGGGATGTTGGTCAAAGTATTCCTTGGATCTATGCATCACTTGATAATAGGAAAGTGGACCATCAAAAACCCACTATTGAGATGGAAGGTAAGCTCTGTGATCAAGTTGTTTCCATTTTTATTGATCCTAAATCTAATTCTAATTATGTTAGTCCTAACCTAGTCGATAAGTGTGGTTTAAATAAACAAGTGCATGCAGAGTCTTGGTTGGTGTAGTTGGTGACAGGGACCAAGAAAAGAGTTCATCATTGGGTGAGAGCTTGTGCATTTGAATTGAATGGTATGTCTACATCAACACATCTAAATGTGTTTCCTTTATATTCATATAGTATGCTTTTGCACATAGATTGGTTGTTCAACAAAGTAAACTATCAAAAGAGAACTGTATACTCAAAATGAGAACTCTAGCAAAAAAAACCCAAAAAAAACATGAAAAAACAACCTGAAAATGAAAAGTGTTGATGTTGGAATAACATTTTTTTTGGGTAATTTTCAACATTTTTAAAAAAATTTAGTGAAAGCCAACCAAAGGCAATTTTCCTTTTTGTGCAAAAAACACCCTGAAAACGAATAGTGTTGCTTTTGGAATAATGTCTTCTTTTTCATGGTAAATTTTCAACATTTTTTAGAAAATACATTAAAGATAAAATATAATGACCTCGAAAAGCCTAAAAATTCCAATGATTTTCAAGCATGGCATTAAAGATAAAATATCACATCTCTAAAAAGCCTTAATATTCCAACAATTTTCAGCCATAGTGTTAAAAATAAAATACTTATAACTATTTTCAACCATGGCATTAAAGATAAAATATCATGTCTCATAAAAACCTTAAAATTTTGAGAAATTTTCAACCATGAAATTAAAATCAAAGATAAGGACTACATAAAATCTTAAGTTTTCAACATATTTCAACCATGACATTATGGAAAAATTATATGGCTAAAAAAACTTTAAAAATGAATAATTAAATGAAAGAGCCATTACACCAAAAGTAGTTTCTTTCTTAAATGCTAAAAGTATAGCTATTTTAAAATCTTAGTCTAAGACAACTTGACATATTGCAACAAAAAATTAAAAATAAACAATCAAATTGAAATGAAGTGTAGGCGAACTCAAACTATTACATTGAAAAAGAAACCAACCATATTGACACATTACGAGGGAAAACTTGATCTATTATAACGAAAACTTTAAAATCAACTATAAAATTAACACATAATGGGGTTGGGTTGCTATTCCGAACTGAAAAGAAAAAAGAAAAAAAAAAGAAGGAATAATAATAATAATGAAAAATACAAAACAAAACAAAAATTAAAACATTCGAAAAAATTAAAACTCAAAAGAAGACAAAAAAGAACAAAAAGTTTAAAAAATAAGAACAAGTAAATAGAAAAGTATATTAAAACATTAAAAAAATTATAATCACCCAAAATAAAATTCAAGAAAAGAAATATAAAAATAAAAATAAAAAATGAAAAACACAACAAAAAATTTCCTTAAAAACCATAAATTAAGAAAAAAAAAATTAAAATTAATACAAAAAAACAAAACAATAAAAAACAAATTGAATAATTAAACAAAATAAAAAACATTAATTTTTTTAAACATTAAAATAAACAAGGGCTACATGGTAGCTAGTACTTGTGACTTAGCTTAAATATAACTTAACTTAATAAAAAAATAGTAAACACAAAAGTTTCATCACAAAAATAAAACAACTAATAAAATATTGTATAGTTTAATGCCATCACCAAAAAATAAGAAATATGATTCATTAATATTGTTTATATTAACATAAATATATGTGTGTGTGTGTTTTTATTAATATATATTATTGTTTATAATTAAATTTATTAAAATATGTTTTTAATATAATAATAAGTCATTTTAATTTGAAAATATAGTGAAAAATTATAATTCATAAAAATAGAAAAAAAAAAAAAAAACAAAAAACAAAAAACAAATAGTTAAATAAAAAGGAAATAAAAGTAAAAACAAAAAAATAGTAACTAATAGAAGTGGAAGTTACTAAAAAACCATAATAACATGTCAACCAATCACCTTACAAATAAATAAATTTAAATAATAACAAAAAATGAATTCCTAATGTTAAACTATGGATGAATGCCATAAATTTTTGGTCAAAGACAAACTAATGCCCAGTCAAAGCAAAACGGAATGCATTATACCATGCCGTAGTTATAATAAATAAATAAATGAAATTAAATGAGTTGTCTTTAGTACGACTTTTTGTAAGTTTTTCCAGTGGGTTTTTCCGATCTAATTTCTCTAAAATCAAGAGGAATTTATTGAAATCACAAGTTTGATGATTAACCAATGCACAATCGAAGTGCCCTAGGGGTTTTTAAGGGTGTTGAATCCATATATAGAGTAAAAAAACAAGTTCAAATAATACAAATCAAGATTTCACCTCAAATATTTTCATGAGATTCCGGCACCAGAAAGTCCAAAAAGTCGCACTAAAGACAACTCTAAATTTAAATTTAAAAAAAAATGAAAAAGAAAAACATTAAAAAAAAATCATTAAAGTATAACAATAATAACAATAAAAACAATTCAAAATAATTAATTATAATAAAAAATCAATAAAAATTTGAAAAAAATAAAAATAATAATAAAATAAAAACCTATAAAAATAAAATTAAAAACACATTAAAAAAAATAAAAATTAAAAAATACATAGGCCCTGCCCTAAGGGAATTGAGAATCAACCAAGCCTACCGGGGGGACCTGAGGGGCATTAACCCAGGGCAGGTTGGCCTGCACTAAGCTGCGTGCAGGCCTGCCTGCCCTCTGTTGCGGCGCCTTGGGTGGCGGGCTTGGTTGATTCCTGGAATCGGCCAAGCCTGCTTAGGGTACTTGAGGGGTCGTGGCCCAGGCTGAGCAGGGTTACACACAAGCCCTAGGGATAGGCCCCCCCACCTTGGGTTGCATCCCCTCAAGTCCCCTGAGCGGGCTTGGCCGATTCCAAGAACCGACTAAGCCTGCTTGGGGAGGGGGCGGACGGGCACGAGGGGTCATGGTCCAAGGCGAGCGGAGCAGCATGTAGGTCCCTACACCTTGTGCTGCAACCCTTGGGCCCCCTTTGGGGCCTTAGGAAATTCCGTGAATCAACTAAGCCTGTCCAAGGGACCTGAGGGGTCGCGAACCAAGGTGGGTGGGCCTACATAGGGTTGCACACAAGCCTGCCTGCCATGGGTCACTAACCATCGAGCCCATTGGACAGGCTTTGTCGATTTCTAGAATTGGCCAAGCCTGCCTAAGGGACCTAAGGGGTCGCGGCCTAGGGCGGGTGAGCCTACGTGCCACACAGGATCACCCGCCCTAAGTCGCGGCCCATTGGGACCCCCAGGCGAGATTGGGCAATTTTGGTAACCAACCAAGCCCGCTCAGAGGGCTCGACGGTTCGGGGCCCAGGGCAGGTGGGCTTGCACAAGGCTGCACAATACCTGCCTGCCTTGGGCCACAGCCCAAGGTGGGCGATCCTGCACGAGGCTACGTGTAGGGCCCTACACCTCAATCCCCCTTGGGGGGCTTGGACAATTCCTGCCCGGACGAGCCTACACAGCGGTACGTATTCCCATTGGGCTCAAGGGGTTGTGATCTAGGTCAAGGGGGGCTTGTTTATTGTTTTTGTAATTTTAACTTCTTTTTTTTTTAAATGTGTTTTAATGTTTTTTTTTTTTCATTTATTTCTTTTAATGTTTTTCTTTTTTAATTTTTATTCAAAAAATGTTTTAATATTTTTTAATGGTAGTTTTTGTTTTTTTTTTTAATGTTTAAAATCTTTTTTTTAAGGATTTTGTTTCTCTTTCTTTTTATAATCTTATTCGTTTTTTTGGATTGTATGTTTTATTTTTTTTAACATTTTTTTTTGTTTATTTAAATTAAAATTTTATATGACTCATTGTTTTTTGAAAAAAAAAACTTCAAATGTCGTCATCTTTGGATATAAAATTAATAAAAACTTCATAAAAATTGTTTTTTTTTTGAAACTTTTTTTCATTTAATTTTTTCATAAAAATCTTTGATTTAACATGTCATTTTTAGCGAAAGGGTCGTGAAATATCAATTTTTTTAATTATATCTATATGCAAAATGTGTATTTTTTGTCGAGTGTTTAAAGTTATTATTTTTTAGTGACAATTGTTTTTTGTGCATTGAAGTATTAATTAATGATATATAAATATATAAAAAAATCCTAACATCAAAATATTAATGTTATTATTTTTTTAAATTTTGCAAAAAAAAATAAAAATTTCATTATGTAAAAACATTGTAAAGAAAAACAAAAAACACAAGTTTGGAAAACCCTTAAAAAATAATTATCTTAGGATGAAAAAAAAAAGGAGGAATAAGACAACTCAAAAAATGATTAAATAATCAACATTAAAAAAAATTACATACTTAGGACATAATAAAATTTAAAGTGTCAAAAATATTCCTTAAAAAAAAACAAATGTTGATGCTATTCAAAATCCATATGAAAATCACTAACATTTAAAAAAAAGAATCCACTCTTAATATATTAAAATATTTAAAATGTCAAAAATGAGCCCTCTAAAAAAAGGGGTTGATATTGCATCAACACTTTTCAAAATTATCATGAAAATTACTAACATTTAAAAAAAATGTTCATACTTGATACATAAAAAAAATTTGATGTGTCAAAAATATGCTCCAAAAAAATATGTATTTTGAATCAACACTTTTCAAAGTCAGATGATTTCTCGCATGAAAATCACCAATGTTTAAAAAAATTATCCACACTTAATACATTAAAAAATTTAAAGTGTCAAAAATAAGCCCCTTAAAAAAAGTGGTTGATATTGCATCAATATTTTTCAAAATCAACATGAAAATCACTAACATTTGAAAAAACTGTTCGTAGTTGACACATAAGAAAATTTAAAGTGTCAAAAATATGCTAAAAAAAAGATGTATTTTGAATTAACACTTTTCAAATTTGGAGGATTTTTTGCTACCTCAAAAAAAGGGTACTTGGTACAATTCCCGTTTGATAGTTTACATTGTTGTTCATTCACAAGACCAAGGTAGATTGCTATGAGAAGGACATTGAGTGCTGGATGATGATGGAGAAAAGAGAATCTTGTAGGGAAAGAAGAAAACTTCATCAGTGAGAATAGTTACATCCATGCAAGCTAAGCACAATTGCAGGAAGGGGTGTGTATTGTTTGTAATGCATATTTCCAATGACAAAGGGAAAAATGTTGAGGATGATGAAGTCTTGAAGAGGTATAATGTTTTGCAGTAGTTTCAAGGTGTGTTTCCTGCAAATATTTCAGAGTTACCACCTCATAGGGGAGTGGATTTCTATATTGACTTAGTACTAGGAGCAACACCAACATCAAAGACACCTTACAGGATAAGCACCCCAGAGTTGGTGGAATTGACGTTTCAGCTAAAGGAAATGCTTGATAAGGGATACATCATGCCAAGTGTATTGCCTTGGGGTGCACCAGTGTTGTTTGTAAAGAAGAATGATGATATTCTCATAGTGTGCACTGATTACAGGAAGTTGAACAAGGTGACCATTAAGAATAGGTACCCATTGTCACATATTGATGATTTGTTTGATCAGCTAAAGGGAGAAACAATGTTCTCAAAGATTGATATGGGATTAGGATACCATCAGGTGTGCATCAAAGGAGAAGATGTATATAAGACTGCATTCCATACCAGGTATGGGAATTTTGAGTTCGTAGTGGTTCGTTTTGGTCTTACTATACTTTAGCTACTTTCATGTTCTTTATGAACAATGTGTTGTGTCTTTATCTGGACAAGATTGTGATAGTGTTCATAATTTGATGATATATTGATATATTCTAAGAATGAAGAAGAGCATGCAAAACACCTGGTAGCAGTGTTGAGATTGTTGACAAAGTATCAACTCTATGCCAAGCCCAACAAGTGTATCTTCTTTCAGGCTGAAGTTCATTATGTGGGACATGTTGTTTCCAATGAATGGATATAAATGGACCCAAAAAATATTAAAGTTATCATGAAGTGGCCTACTCCTAGGAATGTGGATGAAGTGAAACCAGTCATGGGACTAGCAGGTTAGTATAGGAGGTTCATCAAGAACTTCTCAAGGATTTTCTATCCTATTACATCTTTGCAGAAAAGGAAAGAAGTTTGAGTGGATAGAGGAGTGTGCATCCAATTTTGAGCAATCGAAGCATTTTCTTACAAATGCTTTATTTTTGAAGATTGAAAATCTTGATAAGGAGTTTGTGGTTTGTATAGATGCTTGCAAGGAAGGACTTGGTGGGGTCCTGATGTGGGAAGGGAAAGTAGTATGCTATGAGTTAAGGAAGTTGAATGAAAATGAAAATAACTATGTGACTCATTATCTACAGTTAGAATTGGCATTCATGCATTGAAGATGTGGAGACATTATCTTAGTGGGTTTTCTTTGGTGAGTGATCATAGTGGATTGAGGTACTTGTTTGACCAACCCAATCTGAATGCTAGGAAAGCTAGATGGTTGGATACCCTCAAAGAGTTCTACTTCAAGGTCAAATACATCAATGGAAACGAGAGCAGGGTTATAGATGCCCTTAGTAGGATAGTGCAAGTGAAACACATTTCAGCTATGATCTCTTATGGGACATATCTACAAGAGTGGATCTTGCATGCAGAACAAAATAATGAGAGGTACCATCAGCTGAAGCAGAGATTGCAATGATAGGGTGAAGGTGATAGGGATAAGGAGTATCACCTCATGGAAAATGGCTTGGTTAGATTCAGGAACATGATTTATGTTTCGGATAATAGTGAGCTCAAGAAGATTATCTTGAGGGAGTTTCATGTCAAGCCATATTCAGGCCACCCGTTACCAAAATACTTTGACAATAATCAAGAAGTTCTATCATTGGTCAAGCTTAAAGAAAGAGGTGGTTAAGTTTGTTGCAAGATGTCTAGACTATCAACAGGTGAAAGTTTACTGTAAACACCCAAATGGTTTATTGCAGCCTATTTTTATTCCAGAATCAAAATGAGAGGTCATTTCCATGGATTACATTACAGTTTTTCAGAGGACATCAAAGCAACATGATTCCATCATGGTTGTGCTTGACAAGTTGAGTAAGGTAGCTCACTTCATTGTAGTGAAGTCTACTAATTCAGCTATTGAGGTAGCTCAAATCTTCATCAGAAGGATAATGAGATTGCAGGGTGTTCCCAAGAAGATCATATTAGACAAAGATGCCAAGTTCACTTCCACATTTTGGAAGGACTTGTTTGCAAGCTTGGGGACATAGCACTGTTGGCATTATGAGACAAGGGTTGTCCTTGATGGAAAATCACACAGATGACAGATCATAGTGCAGCAGGTCAATAGCAAAGAGTTGATGATCAGACTACAAAGAATGAAGAAAATAAGGTATACGCAGGTTCCTCTTATCAAAGTCGCGTATACATGCGGGATCATAGATCAAAAGGCGCGTATTCGTATACACGCACTTTCATGCAAGGGAAGGCGCGCACATTGGGTTTTGATCCATGGTATTTAGTCCTTGGTATTTGAACCTATGGTTTTGGACCATGGTATCTCGTCAGAAGTGTTGATCCCAAGTATTGGGTCCATGGTATTGTTTTGTTATGGTTTTGGATCATGGTATTGAAAAAGGCCTAAGACTATAAAAGGAGAAGAAGATCATTAGGCAAGCAAAATGAAAAAGTCTTGAATATCTGATGAAGGATGAGATTCAGTATGCAGGATATTGGTTTATGATGCATTGCTTGATCTGAGTGAAGGAGGGATCTCATCGGTTGATGGAGAACAAGATCTAAGCATAGATCGGGATCAAATGGTTTGAAATGAACTATCTCTATATGGTTGATTATGCTTATTCTAGATTTGTATTCTGACGCATGTAATGTTCTAAATTGGGTATAATTTAAGTTTGAAATAGCTACAAGTCATGATTGAATATTGATAGATCTGTACGCGGGTTGGCTTTGGTGAAAGCACATATGTACGCGGGTTTGGTTCATTGTAGTTGCGTATTCCATTTGAGCTATGATGTTTGAAGCTACAGGTGGTTCTGGTTGTTGATGAGTTTTGATGACTGTTTAATGGTGTCAGTATTCTGCATATTCAGTTTGGTTGATTGTGTTTAGCCTCAGTGTTGATGGATGAGATCTAATAATGGATCAAGATCATAATGACTCATATTTATGTGATCTGATGGACTAGATCTGGTTGCTAACACACATATTATCCTTATATATGTAATAATCTGGATATGTCTGAAGTCAGGAAGTGCATCAAGTTATAAGTAAGTAATTGATGATATATACGTTGGTTCACTTTGGTGAAGTTGCATATACACGCTGGTTCAGCACTTCCAAGTAGCGTATGCACTTTGATGCATGATTTTGATGATACAGTTGGTTGCAGAGTTCAGTGTTCTACTCTGTGTGTTCTGGTAACTGCATTTTGTTGACAGGGTCTCAGTGATTTAGTATTGGGTGATTCAGAGATTGATGATGCTAGTATTGATTGTTTTTGTGCTTCAATGATATTGATGGGTCCAGTATGAAAATTGGATGAAACGTGGCCTTCAGATTATAGTGTTGTGCTTGAGGAGTATCCAGTCTGAAAATGTATGAAATGTGGTCCCTAGAGGATGAAAGGAGATTGTAGGCCGGCACCTACGTACTAGTAAATGGATCAGCTAGTACAAGAGCTAAGGGGGTTGTAGCTACCATCCAGGAGAGTCTGAAAACGAGAGAGGGTTGTAGCCCTCTGCAGGTTGTAGCCTGTGTACTGGTATAAGACTACACCAGTACAGAACTATTGTAAAATGAAGTTTCTTATAAAAAGAAGATAGAGATGACTTGCAATAGGTGGTTTTCACCCACATTGGGTTTCCACCTTATATCATGGTCTTCATGTGTGCATCTTGTGTGATGATCTGTTCTGTTTTAATGCACCTTCTTACAGTACATATGGTTAATGAAGTTCTGATGCACTAACTAAAGATCAACATGTAATGGATTAACTGAATCATAAGTATTTTGGATATATGCTAGTTGCATTAGACACAGTTGCGTATACACACGGGTTCCATTAATTGAAGTAGTGTATATGTATCTAAGTATGGAAATGAAAATGTTTTATTGATTTGATAATATTGATTCACCCCCCCCCCTCTCAGTATTATTTCCAACAATTGGTATTAGAGCAGGTCCTTTGGTAGAAGCTTGATCGCTTGAAGGAGATCCGTGGAACAATGGGAAAGAAGCTTAAGAAGAAAGAACCTAAGAAGAAGAAGACATCTTAGAAAGTCTATGACAGTGGGAGCATCGATTGGGGATTATGTGGAAGAAGCACTTCAGGTTCAGAATCACTTCAGAATGAAGATGAACAAGATCTATCAGGTATGAATTTGTTATCCTCTGGTATTCATCCATGTGAAGATGATGAAAGTGATAGCGAAGCAACTGAATTTGCTCTTATGGGTGAGCAAGAAAGATATAAAATAGAGGCAGTATTTAGAAGGCTTACAGACAAAATTAGAGAACAACAAGATCTATTGAACAAAAGGGAATGTGCGTTCAAAGAATAAGTTACCAAACTAGAAGTTCAACTAGAGGAAGGATTCAAGGCAAGGAAGTTACTTAAGGATAAGGAAAATCAATGTCAAAAGTTGCAGGATGAAGTGACATCATTAAGAAATGAAGTAAATGAAAGAAGCACAACTATCAAGAAACTCAGAGATAGATCCAGTTACTATGAAAGGCTTGAAGCTACGATCCTCTTGCTAAAGGAATATCTTGAAGAATCAAAGATAGAACTACTCCAAGCTATTGAAAAACAAGAAAACATAGTTCTTGAACTAAGACATCATTTGGAAGAAGAAAGAAAAGTTGAAGAAAACATGAAGAAGCAGCATCTTGAAAGGGAAGAGCAACTTCAGGTTGAGGTAAATATTCTAAATGATAAATTAGAATAAAAGGATAAGCTCTTACAATTTCAAGATAGTACTAAGATCTTGGATGATATTCTTAGTAGTCAAAGGTCTCTTGCTATCAAAACTGGTCTTGGTTTTCATGAATCTATTGAAGGTGAATCTAGTTCAGGAAATAAGACAAGGAACTCTAATGAAAAATCTGAAATGCTCAACAAGGAGATGAAAGGTCGACCCCATCAACAACCAAGGAAAGAAATTCTTCAAAGAAAATCTTTTACTCCTCCAATGAATAATGTTGAATTTTATGTATGTCATAATCTTGTACATGTTGCAGCAAGATGCAGAAGAAGAATGGTTCAAGACCATCACACAGAAAGATCATCACGGTCCAGGTACTTTAAGGGATATTGTTTCTCTTGCAATATGTTTGGTCACAAAGCTGTTGATTGCTACAGAAGGAATATGAAACCGGTAAGATGTTATGCCTGTAACAAGCTTGGACATGTAGCAAAGGAATGCAGGAACAAATTACAGGCACCATACCAAAAGGAGAAAACATCATCACGCTTGAAGATATGGAAAAATAAAGAAGTTTCGTCAGAAAGATGTGGCACCGCACAGACACAGTACAACACAGACATCACAGACTCAAGGGGAGCTGAAAGTGTAAAACTTTAGTGTCCTAAATATCATACACAAGTTTCATAAAGGGAAGTCGCGTATATATGCGAGTTAGACACTGCAAAGTCGTGTATATGTTAGTCTGAGGAAAAGCAGTGGGGACAGGCTCAGAAAAAGAGTCTGATATGATTCAGTCCATTATTTGCTCTATTGGTTAATAGTTACAGTCTGCTGAGGATGTGTGGAAATGTCTTGATACTTGTAAGATGTTTAGAAGTGTTTTGATCCTAACTTGATGATTATTGTTGATATATGCATGATCAGATCTAACAGTAAACAGATGGCACAGGTTGAGGGGGATCATATGCCTTTAATAATGCATTGTTGGCATTATGGTTAATAGTCCTTGGTGATGATGCTTATATGGCTAAATGATATATCTTGCTATGATGTGGTTATGAGTTGTCCATGATAAAATCTCATATGATTCTTGGGGTTACATAGTTGATGTTCAGATCATATTTGTGGATTGATTCTTAGATGGTGCATATATGATGCTTACATGGTGATCTTCATAAGGATAAGGAGAAGTACAAAGCTTGAATACACAACTTCATTACTTGATGATGAGTCACTCATATGATGCTGTCGTCATATGCATAAAGATCATATAATACAGTTATGATGCAGGATTCCTATAGTTCTTGGTGCTCATGTGGATGAGGATTATTGAAGTTGATGATATAAAGAAGCCTTGATAAAAGATCTTGAGCTCAAGATACATAGCGTTGGTTACATGAATGATTACTCAAAGTTGCATTGTTGGAGACATGATGATGATGAGTTCTTACCTATATGTTGATAGGTTGATACTTACATATGTTGATTGATGCAGATATTCCCAAGTGATGATACATGGATGATCTTGTTGATAAGATGGCTATGGTGTTTTACACATATGATATAATGTGAATGATTTTATGATGTTGAGTTGATATTTATATGCAGACATACCCTGTCATAGGACATTTACAGGTTGTTGATCTGGAAATGGTTGTACGCGAGTTTCATAAGGAGTATCCGCGTATATACGCTTGTTTCTGTGGACACAATCGTGTATATGTTAATTTGAAGGAAATCAGTGGGCCAAACTCAAAATAAGAAGAGACTGTTATGGGTCTAATAGAGACCATTTGGAACAGGTGCAGAGAGAGAACATGATTGCTGGTCTAGATGTTGTTGACAGATGCTTATGGAGTAGATCATACATTGTATGATAGTTGCTAATGACTATCATTTAGATGTTTGGTCTCATCAAGACTCATGATGTAACAGTGTGTCTCTATCTATTGTAGTCACTTGATGAAATCTCTTCTGATGTAATTTGTACCCCCTCTATGCATAGGAAGGATGATTCAGTCATGTATTTCCTTTATTATCAAGGTCATGTAACGGCCTATGTTGGTTTCCCCACTATGCCTGGGATGGATGAAGTTATACTCTTGTGTTATCATGTGTAAACCTTGATGTATCCCCACTTGGTTGGGTAGATGAGTCAATTCCCACTTGGTTGGGAGATATGTATGAGTCCTTAGTGATAGGAAGGTCATTTATGATAGAGTCATGTTCTTCTTGTAGAACATCTTTTTGCAGACCTTGCTTACAGACAGGGGGAGCATGAACAACACACTTCAGCAAAGCAGAGATTTCAGCATGTACTCAGAGGGAGCACGGACAGATTGGTACACTTTGGCATATACAAAGGGGGAGCTCATTCAGAGATTTCAGAAGGTACTCAGGGGGAGTATGGACAGTGGAATGTTTATCAAGGAAAGAGAATATCTTGGTCCGCCCTTTGCCCTTGATGTCAAAGGGGGAGAGTGATTTGGTGTTGTTGCCATCAAGTCCAAAGGGGGAGATTGTTGGCATTATGATGCATGTGTTGTACTTGATGGCAACCCACTCATAGAAGAACATCTCACTTATTTATAACTAGATGAATCTACAGAAGAGATATCAAATGTGACTGAATGCACGGGATGCAGGACAGCTCAAAGGAATCAGATGACAGTTCTCAGTAATGACAAGTTAGCTTTTCCATCAAGTCCAAAGGGGGAGATTGTTGGCATTATGAGACAAGGGTTGTCCTTGATGGCAAATAACACAGATGATAGATCATAGTGCAGCAGGTCAATAGCAAAGAGTTGATGATCAGACTACAAAGAATGAATAAAATAAGGTATACGCAGGTTCCTCTTATCAAAGTCGCGTATACATGCGGGATCATAGATCAAAAGGCGCGTATGCGTATACACGCACTTTCATGCAAGGGAAGGCGCGTACATTGGGTTTTGGTCCATGGTATTTAGTCCTTGGTATTTGAACCTATGGTTTTGGACCATGGTATCTCATCAGAAGTGTTGATCCCAAGTATTGGGTCCATGGTATTGTTTTGTTATGGTTTTGGATCATGGTAATGAAAAATGCCTAAGACTATAAAAGGAGAAGAAGATCATTAGGCAAGCGAAATGAAAAAGTCTTGAATATTTGATGAAGGATGAGATTCAGTATGCAGGATATCGGTTTATGATGCATTTCTTGATCTGAGCGAAGGAGGGATCTCATCGGTTGATGGAGAACAAGATCTAAGCATAGATCGGGATCAAATGGTTTGAAATGAACTATCTCTATATGGTTGATTATTCTTATTCTAGATCTGTATTCTAACGCATGTAATGTTCTGAACTAGGTATAATTTAAGTTTGAAATAGCTGCAAGTCATGATTGAATATTTATAGATCTGTACGCGGGTTGGCTTTGGTGAAAGCGCGTATGTACGTGGGTTTGGCTCATTGTAGTTGCGTATACCATTTGAGCTATGATGTTTGAAGCTATAGGTGGTTCTGGTTGTTGATGAGTTTTGATGACTGTTTAATGGTGTCAGTATTCTGCATATTCAGTTTGGTTGATTGTGTTTAGCCTCAGTGTTGATGGATGAGATCTAATAATGGATCAGGATCATAATGACTCATATTTATGTGATCTGATGGACTAGATCTGGTTGCTAACACACATATTATCCTTGTATATGTAATAATCTGGATATGTCTGAAGTCAGGAAGTGCATCAAGTTATAAGTAAGTAATTGATGATATATACGCTGGTTCACTTTGGTGAAGTTGCGTATACACGCTGGTTCAACACTTCCAAGTAGTGTATGCACTTTGATGCATGATTTTGATGATACAGTTGGTTACATAGTTCAGTGTTCTACTCTGTGTGTTTTGGTAACTGCATTTTGTTGACAGGGTCTTAGTGATTCAGTATTGGGTGATTCAGAGATTGATGATGCTAGTATTGATTATTTTTGTGCTCCAATGATATTGATGGGTCCAGTATGAAAATTGGATGAAATGTGGCCTTCAGATTATAGTGTTGTGCTTGAGGAGTATCCAGTCTGAAAATGTATGAAATGTGGTCCCTGGAGGATGAAAGGAGATTGTAGGCTGGCACCTACGTACTAGTAAATGGATCAGCTAGTACAAGAGCTAAGGGGGTTGTAGCTCCCATCCAGGAGAGTCTGAAAACGAGAGAGGGTTGTAACCCTCTGCAGGTTGTAGCTTGCGTACTAGTATAAGACTGCACCAGTACAGAATTATTGTAAAATGAAGTTTCTTATTAAAAGAAGATAGAGATGACTTACAGCAGGTGGTTTTCACCCACATTGGGTTTCCACCTTATATCATGGTGTTCATGTGTGCTTCTTGTGTGATGATCTGTTCTATTTTACTGCACCTGCTTACAGTACATATGGTTAATGAAGTTCTGATGCACTAACTAAAAATCAACATTTAATGGATTAACTGAATCATAAGTATTTTGGATATACACTAGTTGCATTAGACACAGTTGCGTATACACGCGGGTTCCATTAATTGAAGTAGCGTATATGTATCTAAGTATGGAAATGAAAATGTTTTATTGATTTGATAATACTGATTCACCCCCCCCCCCTCTCAGTATTACTTCCAACAAGCACAACTTATCATCCGTAGACAAATGGACAAACATAAAGGGTTAACAAGATTTTTGAGGACATGTTGAGGATGTATGCCATGCATCAACAAAGGAAGTGGGAGGAGTATCTTCCACTTGTGGAGTTTTCATATAACAATGGGTATCAAGAGTCCTATAAGATGATTCCATTTGAGGCTCTGTATTGGTAGATTCGTAATACTCCTATCAACTAGAGTGATCCAGTGAACAGGGTGTTGATTGGACCGGACATGTTGGCTAAGATGGAGCAAGAGATGTAGGTTATCAAAAGGAATTTGAAGGCAACAAAGGACAAAAAAAGAGTTATGAAGATCAACATAGAGAATCAAGAAGTTTAAGGTTGGGGAGCATGTGTAATTGTTTCATGAATCCTAAGAGGAGATCCTTGAGGATTGGGTCTTGTGCCAAGATGGCATCTCGGTATTGTGGGAATTTTGAGATCCTTGAGAGGATTGGAACAGTGGCCTATAGAATTTCACTGTTGCCAACAGTGAAATTCCATTATGTTTTCCACATTTCCTTGCCTAAGAGATATGTTCAAGATTTTGATTATGTGATTGATCGGTCTATATTGCGGGTGGAACTAGAGGGAGAGTTCTAGCTAGAGCCACAATGCATTTTGCAGCAGAAATAACCCATGATCCAAAACAAAGCAATCATTAGAGAAATTTTGAGGTCTAAAATGGGTCTTTTAAGGAATATTATAAAATAATAGTAAATAATAAAATAATATTATCTTACAACATCAAATTTTAGAGGGAAAATTAAAAAAAAAAAAAACTACTTTTTCAACTTGTATTTTTAACTTATCTACTACATTTTACTCACATTTCAAGCCTTAGCACTCATTGGTTACATAATTTAATTCCCCATCCAAGGAGTACCTACGTTGTGTACTTTCGATGAATTTTTCTACATGAAAAATTAGGAATACATGAAAAAACGTGATTGCAATCATGATTTTCATGTATTTCTCATTTTTCATGTAGCAAGGTCTATTGAAAGTATGCAACATTGGTAATCCTCAGATGGAGAATTAAATTCTACGTCCAACGATTACTCCTGCTCGGAATTTGAGTAAAATCGTGAGGAGATAAGTTGAAAATATGAGTTGAAAAAGTAGTTTTTTTTAATCTTTTTACTTTTTTACTCAAAAAATGGTGAATCATCCCCCATGCTTGAAATCATCATCTTGTGTTATAAAATCAGAAAGACAGAAAGATTTTCTTATTCTTGATAATTACTTGTGATGTTTCTTATTATTAAGATTCTTTATATCTTCTTTTATGTAGCTCATCAAGCAATTACCAAAGCAACAACACATAAAACAATAGACACCATATGTAGGCACTATTCTAGGAAAAAACCCCCCTTGAGGGGAAAACCTAGTCAAGAAATTATTCCTTTCAATAGTATTATTTGAGACTCTTCACCCTATACCAAGACAAGATCTTCCCTCCACACCAAGTCAGCTTCTTAGAATCTCGATCCTTTCCAGCAACTTTGACTAGGCAACAACTTTTGGCAACAGAGAAACTTGGAAGACTTCGATCTCCCAATCCAGGACATGAAAAAAGAGAGAGAAACACCAAAATTTTGATTTTTCCTTTCTCCTTAGACTTCCCCAAACTTTCATTCACTTCGGCATCCTGGCAACAAACTTCACACTTTTTCCCAGCTACAAGAGATATTGAACTTGTGTGTGAGAATGATGCTCCAAATGAATTCGATGTGCTTGTATTTATAAGCCCCATGTGAGATCGAATAGGGTCCTTAGGCTGACTTGATCGTCTTCTAGGCCGACATGGTGTGGAGGATACATAAATCATATTTGACTCAATACTTAACCTTTTTACATGATTCAAAAGCCCAAGAAGGGTCTCTTTAAAAGTACAATGACTCTATTGACTCATAATAAATCCTAGAAGTCCTCAACGAGAAATTTGACCTAAAACATAGTGACCTAAGCATGAAACACATGCTTTAATAAGTCACAATAATAATAATAATAATAATAATTTTCTTTATTCTTTTGACAAGTACATTACATGATGACTCAAATACATTAAATGAAGATCGAACCTAGTTACATTTTCCAACACTAGGGAGGTATTCATCATATACAAGTACAATGGAAGATCTCAAAATATATGAACCATGAAGAGCTTTAGGCACCGCAATGCCACATACTAGATTCCTGGCCAGGGCAATATATGCATTGGTCTCTCAACAATTTATCACTACAATTCCATGGACTATATTCTTGACCAGGGCCATCTATCCATGTGAGAATAAGATGGACTGAAGCTTTTAGCCTCTCTAGGTACCATCAAGCTTAATTTCTAACCACCAACCCAAAAACCTAGGTGTGTATCCAAAATAGAGCTCTATGATTAACACCACCTTTCCAACTTCTAGACATCAACACAATGTGCCAGCCATATGTCCTCCCAGGCAATGCTTCACTTACAAAGCCCCAACACCCCTTGATCCAGCAGATCAAGAACCACAAATCTCTCTCGATCAAACTGATTGGTAACCAACATGCTATTGAAAACCTTCAAGAAATTTACCTGTATACTAAAAACCCAATCAATAATATATTTTCACATGTATATAATCAAATACAAATCTCAGGGGTTGTTCTAGATGTTTCTCCTCAAATTAGTCGGACTATCAACTGAATCTTTGACAAAGTATTCCTCAATTATATATTTTCCTTTCCTACTTCCCATGAAGCAACATATCCTCTGAAATTCACTAATTAAAACCAAGCTATGCCTGTCCTCTCAACCAGGAAGCATCTCTTCATTTGGACTGCCTCTTAATCCTAGGGAGATCTCTTCTATTCATGCTTCCTCATGGAGACCATCTTCTTATTTTCTTCATCAAAGAATCTTTCATGCCTTTCAACCATTTCATTAGAGTTATTATCATCCATATCATTCTTGTCACATCAAGCATCTTCACCAAGTTGAATTTTGTGTACTTGAACAACTTAGATAACAAGTACAACCAACTCTATAGAAGCATGAAGTTAGCCATATCAGAATCACAGAAGCATTTCAACTTTATACATATTAGATACCGAAACTTAATTAAAAATAATAGGCATGTAATATTCAACATCTTTCTAGGGACTTTGTCATAAACCATAGACTACTTTACAACAACTTTCATTCAATCTAGGGTTTCAATGTTCCTTCCAAAGGTATGACATACCTTACTTTAAAATATAACAAACCCTAGAAACAATTAAACAAATATAAATCATCTAACAACCTTTCAAAATTCATATGTTAGACTTCTCACTAGGGTTTCATACAAATCCTATATTTCATACAAAAGAATCAATCAAAGTCAATCACTACTTAGTCATGACCAACTTCCACTAGGGTTAGTTGCAAACCCTAGATTTTTTATCAACCATCAAATCCAACCAAAACTCAGATTTCAAAAATATTACACAAACCTCAAATTATCATATTGTCATCAATCATCAAAGATTTTTACTTCTACTAAGGTTCAACTCCAAAACCCTAGAATTCCATTTTCACAACCTTAACAATCATTAAAAATAGATCTCATATTGTTATATCACACATACTAGATAATGTAAATACTACTAGGATTTAGATGCAAACCCTATATTTCCAAATATCATCATCCTAGAGTATCATACAAGGACTTCCATTAAATCCTAATACTTATTACCATCAATGATTAGGTCAACACATGAATCTAGGAATTCATAATCATTTATAAGCATATCATATGCCACACAAAATTAATACATCTAACCTAGACCAATCTAGGGTTTCAACCAAAAGGACATATCTATATATGCCTAGATTTCATCATTATGAAAATACATTTCATATCATGTGTTAGTCAAACCCAACTTCACAAAAATATTAAATAAGAGCTAGACATACAAACTTGATTAGACTAGGGTTTGATTAGATAAACACGCTCATACCAGGGAAATCATTTCTAAGACATTATAAAGGTATTGCTTAGACATTTCACCAAACCCTAATGAGTTAGGGTTTCAATGTTAGTAACATAGAAAACCCAACATTACCAAGACTTCAAAAGTTCATGATTTTATACCTTATCATTCAACCCTAACAAGTTATATTTTCCTGATCATACCAAAATCCCAACCATGACTTCACCAATCAAAACTTCAAATAATATTTCATGATATCCCTAAGCAATTTATGGTTTCATACATTCACATTAGCATACCCTTGGGTTAGGGTTTTCCAAAACCTTTCTAGGGTTCTACACAATTAGTTAAGAATATGAGTGGGGTGGGTAGATTTGTTAAGTGATGAATCACCCAAAACAAGAATCACAATAATTCAATAAAGATAGACATGACAATGTTAGTAATATATTGTCAAATGAGTAATCCTTTCAATATAAGGAAATCAATGTATTTAAAGCATACCTTTGTTCCTTGACCAACCTTGTCTTGAGAGATCCTCCTTCATACTTATTGTAGATGTTTTTCCTAATCAAGACAATAGAGGAAGAATGGTGATTAGTATTTAATATAATCAAAACTAAATGAATACATGAAACTAAAAACTGAAAGGACATGAGATAATTATCTTAGGGAGTTGTTGGGGGCTCCCTCCAAAGCTTGAGGGATACCTACAAACTTATAACAATAATAAAAATGTCTTTTACAAAATATGTTAAAAACCTATAAATTCTAAAACATATAAAACAAGATATCTAAAACTATAGGCAAAGGACGTAGTAGTGTAAGTCCCCAATGTCAGATTCTTCGGGCTTGGCTTTCTTTGAGTCTCCTTTCTCAACAAGGTTAGCATGATCTCTATCTCTATTATTATTCTTTGGATTGTTAGGACAATCACTCTTGTAGTGACCCTTCTTATGCCATTGATAACATTCTATCTTATGACATGTCAACTTTCTTCCTTGGTCCTTTCGATTTCCTTCCTTTATGTTGAGAAATGTAGGCATTTAATACTCCTTTAGGATTGATGACTAATGAGATCCTTAACTATTCTTGACTACAAACAATCCATAGTTCTTCAAAAGTGGGAGCTTCCTTCCAACTGTTAAGACCTATAGCAAATTCACTCCAAGAGGATAGCAATCCTAATCGAGCAATGATCACGAGTTCTTTGTCTGTAACAATTTCATCAATGGCCAAGAAACCATCCTTGATTCTAGCTATATTCACAAATAAGGTTGCCACAATGTCTTCTTTAGTCATATTTGTGGTCCTTAGCTCATTCTTCAAACTTGCTACTTCACAAATGTCTTAATAGTAAATAACTTTGACAAGGATTCATACATTTCTCGAGCATGATTAATGTTAGCTATGAATGGGAAGAGGTTGTCTTTTATTCCTTCTACCATTAGAGTCATGGCCACCAATTCTTATTCCTTGTATTTAATTTTGCCAACATCACTTGAACCCTCTATACGCTTCTTTACTTTTCCTTTGACCAAGTCCAGTACCTTTTTATTTTCAAGGATTAGGTCAATCCTCTTCTTCCAGCACCTATGGTTAGAGGCTTCCCGACAACAAACTTTTGAAATTTTTCCTAACTACAAGAGTAATTCACACTTTTTCCCAGCTACAAGAAATATGAAACTTGTGTGTGAGAATAATGCTCCAAATTAATTTGATGTTCGTGTATTTATAGGCTCCATGTGAGATTGAATAGGGTCCTTAGGCCGACTTGATCTTCTTCTAGGCCGACATGGTTTTTAGGATACATAAATCATATTTGACTCAATACTTAACCTTTTTACATGATTCCAAAGTGCAAGAAGGGTCTCTTTAAAAGTACAATGACTCTATTAACTCAGAATAAATCATAGAAGTCCTCAATGGGGATTTTGACCTAAAACATGGTGACACAAGCATGAAACCCATGCTTTAATAAGTCACAATAATAATAATAATAATTCTTTTCTTTATTCTTTTGATAATTGTATTACATGATGACTCAAATACATTAAATGAAGACCGAACCTAGTTACATTTGCCAACATCCTGAATCTGATTGGTTCTTATAAATTTGATTTTGGTTGTACAGTTTTGTTTTAAGGCCCATTTTAGACCTCAAAATTTCTCTAATGAGAGCATATTAAAGTTTAGTGGAAGAACTTTGGGCTCGATGAAGCTATATGGGAGATGGCTCATCAGATGCGGGATTTGTATCCTTCTTTATTTGTTGGTTGAGCATATGTGTTTAGTTTATGTGTTCTGGTTTATGTTTATATATGCATATGTGTATTATAAATACTATAATGAGCTATTTTATAAAGTGCCTGTAGAATTCCCCACTATAGATCAACAGATTATGCAATATACTAAAGCAAAATACAAGATCTACTTCTACAACAAACTTGCGGAAGATTAATCGATTTTGAGCAAGATCAATAGAACACATATAACTGAGAATGAGAAAGCAATCACACATGAACACAAAAGAATACTTTGGGGAAAGACTCATCTAAAAACCCCGATCTCTTTATTATCATACAAGTGGAAATATGTCCAGATTACCCAAAGCATTAGCTCACAAGCTATCCTTCTCTCAGTACAATCCCTCAATACAGCTCAAAGACTGAATAGACAAAAGATCTATCTTCCCTCAGCCCTCCAAGCCTCCTATTTCCTTGCGCAGTTTATCTTGGGGTCCAATGCTACCACTTGTGTGAATTGGCCTCATCACACACTCATCAGACTCAAAAGTAACTGCAGAATCTCCAAGGAATGAATTCCTTCTGCATGCAAGAGATATCCTCCATGGAATATTCTTGCCGCTGATAGTACATTGTCTCATCATCTGATCTCAACTGGGTCTCTAACTGAACTGACATGCATGAGTTATTTATGAGAGAATATCCAGTTATCTGAAGTGTGGCAATTACATGCATGCATGCATTAACTAACTGAACTCACAATCAATTCCACAAACTGTTGGAACTAATCTAACTGGACTTAAATCAGATAACTGAGCTAACTAATTACAACTCAAAGTACAACTCATCCTCATCTCCTTTAATCAAAGGATAACTTCCTCAATCAATGGAGAAATTGTTGCATGTCTTCATATAGACTTCACGTTTGATTTCCTACAACTAATGAACTCAAGATGAATTAATTAATTATTTTACAAAGAGCTGCTAAGATCAAATTCGAATTTTAATTCTCAATTTTAGTTTAGGGACTAACTAAAATTGGAATGTATCCCGAAATGATATTTATAGCACTTCTATTTTTAGCATTTCTTGTTGCTATTTTCAACACTCTCTCTCAACAAGAAAGGGATTATCAGTCACCCCAATCTTGTCTCTGTGGAACTTGAACTTCCATTTTGACAATGCCTTAGTCAAAATATCTGCATCCTGTTACTCAGTCGAAACATACAGCAACAACATGATCCTCTTTGTTGAAAATAGCAACAAGAAATGCTAAATATAGAAGTGATAAATTTATCATTGCTATAAATAGCATTTCAAAATACCTTCCTATTTTAGTTAGTCCCTTAACTAAAATAGAGAAGTAAAATTCAAATTTGATCTTAGCAGTTGTTTGCAAAATAATTAATTAATTCATCTTGAGTTAATTAGTTGTAGAAAATCAAACATGAAGTCTATGTGAAGACATGCAACAGTTTCTCCATTGATTGAGGAATTTATCCATCAGTTAAAGAGATAAGGATGAGTTGTAATTTGAGTTGTAATTAGTTAGCTCAATTAACTGAGTTAAGTCTAGTTAGATTAATTCAAATAGTTTGTTGAACTAGTTGTGAGTTCAGTTAGTTAATGCATGCATGCATGTAACTATTGCACTTCAGATAACTGAATATTATCTCATAAATAACTCATGCATGTCAGTTCAATTAGAGACCCAGTTGAGATCAGATGGAGGGACAATGTACTATCAGTTGCAGGAATATACTAAAGCAAAATACAAGATCTACTTATACAACAAAATTTGCGGAAGCTTAATCGAATATGAGCAAGATAAAATAGAACACATATAACTGAGAATGAGAATTCAATCACACATGAACATAGAAGAATAACCCGGGGAAAGCCTCAGCCTAAAACCCCAATCTCTGTATTATCATACAAGTGGAAATATGTTTAGATTACAAAAAGAATCAGCTCTCAAGCTATCTTGCTCTCTCTGCAATCAAACAATACAGCTCACAGACTGAATAGACACAAGATATACCTTCCCTCAGCCCTCCAAGCCTCCTATTTACTTACGCAGTTTTTCTTGGAGTCCAATGATACCACCTGTGTGATTGGCCTCATCACACACTCACTAAACTGAAGAAGTAATTGTGCAATCCTCAAGGAATGGATTCCTTCTGCATGCAAGAGATATTCACAATGGAATATTCCTGCAACTAATAGTACACTGTCCTTCCATCTGATCTCAACTGGGTTTCTAACTGAACTGACATGCATGAGTTATTTATGAGAGAATATTCAGTTATCTGAAGTTCGGTTAGTTAATGCATACATGCATGTAACTGCTACACTTCAGATAACTAAATAGTCTCTCAAAAATAACTCATGCATGTCAGTTCAATCAGGGACCCAGTTGAGATTATATGGAGGGATAGTGTACTATCAATTGTAGGAATATTCCATTGTGAATATCTCTTGCATGGAGAAGGAATTCATTCCTTGAGGATTGCAGAGTTACTTCTTCAGTTTAGTGAGTGTTTGATGAGGCCAATCACACAAGTGGCATCATTGGACCCCAAGAAAAACTACGCAAGGAAATAGGAGGCTTGGAGGGCTGAGGGAAGGCATATCTTGTGTCTATTTAGTCTGTGAGCTGTATTGTTTGATTGCAAAGAGAGCAGGATAGCTTGAGAGCTGATACTTTTTGTAATCTGAACATATTTTCACTTGTATGATAATACATATATTAGGGTTTTAGGCTGAGGCTTTCCCCAGGTTATTCTTCTGTGTTCATGTGTGATTGAATTCTCGTTCACAATTATATGTGTTCTATTTGTTCTTGGTCATATTCGATTAAGCTTCTGCAAAGTTTGTTGTAGAAGTAGATCTTGTATTTTGCTTTAGTATATTGCATAATCTGTTGATCGACAGTGGGAAATTCTACATGGTATTGGAGCAAAGGTGATCAAAGTGAAGAACAATATACCAGAAGGGAGAAGTTCAAAGTTTGAGGTTCCTGAACATAGAAATTGAGTTCTTATCACATATCAATTTCACAAATGGTGTTCAATGGTTTAAGACTCGAGTATGCCCTTGATGGCGGCTCGAATTATATACCCTGGAAGGATCTCATGGAAGTAGTATTAGAGGATAACGGTCTAAAGGACTTTATTGATCAATAAGTCCCAAAGCCAGTAGTGGCTGATGCTACAGAGCTAGCAGAATGGAAGAAATGTGTGGCTAGAGCAAGGAGAATCATTCTGGAGAGAGTTTGAGACCACATAGTGTTGAGTCTCCATGGTAAGGAGACACCGTTTTCAATGTGGAAAACATTGAAATATCTATATCAGAACAACAGCAATCAGAGGAAGCTGGTGCTGAAAGACAAGCTTCGGAAAATCAAGTGTGAAAAGGGTGACATGATCTCTACATATCTAAACAAGCTCACCACCTGTAGGGATGAGCTTGGAAGTGTAGGGATCACGACAGCCAATGATGACATGGTGAGTCTTGCACTCCTCAGTCTTCCTAAGAGCTGGCATAGCTACCAAGACTCAGTTAATGGAAGAGAAAAACTACCAGATTGGGAACGACTTTGGTCGGATCTGATGCAGGAAGAGATAAGAAGAAGCACCAGAGATGGATCCTTATCAAAGAAAGATGATGAGGAAAATCTAGCCTTAGCAAGTATGGTGAGGAAGGGGAAAGGGAAGGCATCCCATTCCAAATCCAGTTCTTCCCATGGTGGGAAGAAGTTTCACAAATCGAAAGTGCAATGCTTTCATTGTCATGAAGTGGGCCATTATGCTACAAATTGTCCACAGAAGAAATCCAAGAAGGGATCCTCGAAGGGTTCTGATGGTGAGGAACTGGCCTCACAGTTTGAGTTGGATTTCTCTCTTATCGCATGCATGGTTTCATCCATGGTGGGATGTGTGTGGTACCTAGGCAATGGAGCTTCATTCCACATGTCAAGTGACAAGAATCTTTTCAGTACCTTGGAGGAGAAGGATCTCCAGATGCGGATCGAGATGGGTGATGATGGAAAGTACCGTGTTTTAGGTGAAGGTACGATTGTGTTTCAGAGGGAGCATGGAGCTCCTCTCACCCTGACTGATGTAAAGTATGTACCAGGTCTGAAGAAGAATCTTGTGTCCATTGCTATGCAAGAAGATAAAGTCTAGGATGTAGTATTTAGTAAAGGAAAAGTATTTATAAGGCATATCGGCACTGGACAGACCAAGAGAATAAGGATTCTAGTAAAGAACCTCTACAAGCTGGAGGTAGGCAACCGTGCTACATTGAGTTCCAAAGCTGAGATGGTGCAGAGCCAAGATATTGGCGAGCTATGGCATAGAAGATTGGGCCACTTGCACCATGGAGCCCTGAAGATCGTGCAATAGATTTCTACTGGACTTCCCAAGGGAAAAATGGATCAGACGAATACATGCAAAGGTTGTACCTTGGGTAAGTATGTGAAATGTTCCTTTCCAGATTGAAATAGTAAAGCTCGAGTAATCCTAGAGCAAGTTCACTCAAATGTTTGTGGACCTTTCTCTATAGCCTCCACTGTTAAACAAAGGTACTATGTTATTTTTATTGATGATTTTTCTCTTAGATGCTTGATCTACTTTATGAAAAATAAGGATCATACCTTCATGAAGTTTTGTGAGTTAAAAGCCTTGGCAGAGAAAGAATCTGGAAAGAAAATAAAAGCCTTACATAGTGACAATGGTGGACAGTATGTCTCCCAACCATTTAAAGACTTTTGCGCTGCAGAAGGAATTAAACGGGAGTTGACGGCAGCCCCATAACCCATAGTAGAATGGGGTGGTTGAAAGGAAGAACAGATCAATTGTGGGAGCAGCTCGAGCGATGTTGCATGACCAAAGACTACCATTGCATTTGTGGGCTGAGGCATGCAATTCAACAGTATACTTGCAGAACATAATCCTGCACCGTATACTGGGCATGAAGACACCTATGGAGGCCTTTTCCGGGAAGCGACTAGATGTGAGTCACTTCCAAATCTTTGGATCATCAGTTTACTGTCATGTGACAAAAGATGCCCGGAAGAAGTTAGATCCAATAGCTAAGTTGGGAATACTTGTGGGGTACACAGATACACCCCACAACTATCGGGTGTACCTACCTACCAGTCAGAGGACAATGGTACGCAGTGATCTAAAGTTCGATGAGAAAAAAGCCATGCGAGTATCACATGAGAGGGAGCTCAACTTTCATGCAGAGGACGAAATTTCAGTTCCTAAGGAGGAGAAGCCTCAGATTGATGTGAAGTAGCCACATGCAAAGGATCTGGGAGTGGAGACATCCACTCATGCTGAGACTTCTAGAGATGGGTGGAAATGCTCAAGGGAAGCTGACAGGTTGATGTTGGATGCGGGAGAATGTGGGATAGCCATCTTCTCAGCACAGACATAGGAGGTCGCCCGAGCAGTACACTGGGTACATGGCCCTGTTTGGGGAGTGTGTAGAGTCTGAACCTTCTTCATTCAAGGAGGCAGTGTAGCAACCAGTCTGGGTTAATGCAATGGTAGAGGAGTACGACTCTATCATTCGGAACAATGTGCGGGATGTTGTCCGAAGACCTCAGGACAAGTCAGTGGTTAGCTCCAGATGGCTTTACAAGGTAAAGCAGGCAGTTGATGGCAGTGTTGGCAAACATAAGGCAAGGTTTTTTGCCTGAGGTTTCTCACAGGTCAAGGGGATCGACTACGATGAGACCTTTGCTCCCATAGCAAGGTACTCATCTATCATATCGATGTTGGCACTATTAGCTAAGATGGGTTGGAAGATCCATCAAATGGATGTGAAGGCAACATTCCTCAATGGGAAGATTGAGAAGGAGGTGTACATTGAGCATCCAAAGGGTTTTGAGACCTTCAATCATGAGTCGCATGTGTGCCGACTCAAGAGGGATTTGTATGGGCTAAAGCAACCCCGTGCTTGGTACACCAGGATCGATAGCTATTTCACCGAGTTGGGCTTCACCAAAAGTGAAGCAGATGCGAACCTTTACCACATCATGGTAGAAGGTAAGCCATTGATCATTGTTCTTTATGTCAATGATCTGATTTTGACAGGTGATGATCAGTTGATGCAGTCTTGTAAGGAGGACCTTGCAAGAGAGTTCAAAATGAAAGACATGGGTCTTGTGCACTACTTTCTAGGCATGGAGGTGTGGCAGAAAGATGGTGAAGTATTTGTGTCTCAGGGCAAGTATGCCAATGAGATACTCAGGCGCTTTCACATGGAGAAGTGCAAGCCTATGCAGACTCCTCTAGCTAGGAACTGGAGGAAGGAGGATGCTACTTCAAGTGAGGTAGTAGCTGCTACTATTTATCAACAGCTGGTGGGTTCACTTATGTATCTAGTGAACACATGACCCAACTTATGCTTTGCGGTGAACTAGCTGATTCAAGCTATGGTTTAGCCTACCAAGCTATTTTGGAAGGTAGCGAAGCATGTGCTGAGATACCTTAGAGGCACATCTCGGTTTGGATTGTGGTATAGACGAACAAAGGGAGTGAAGCTTCAGGGCTTCACAGATGCGGATTGGGCAGGGAGTCCATCAGACCGGAAGAGCACTTTTGGAGGAATCTTCAACCTTGGTTCAGCTGCAGTTTCCTGGTACAGCAAGAAACAGAGATCAGTTGCACTTAGCTCAGTAAAGGCTGAATACGTGACTGCTAGTCAGGCTGCATGTGAGGCCATTTGAATGTGGAAGATTCTAGTGGGATTGTTTTGTCAGAGGATGGATCCAACCGTGATCTACTGTGATAATCAGAGTTGTATCAAACTCTCTGAGCATCTAGTTTTTCATGACAGGTCCAAGCACATTGATATCTGGTATCACCATCTTCAAGACTGTGTGGTCAAGAGGATCATGTTGTTGTTGTATGTTTCGACCGACAAATAGGATGCATATATTTTGACGAAGGCATTGTCAAAATGCAATTTCGAGTTCCACAGAGACAGAATTGGGGTTACTGATAATCCCTTTCTTGTTGAGAGGGAGTGTTATTTTAGTTAGTCCCTGAACTAAAATAGAGAAGTAAAATTCAAATTTGATCTTAGCAGCTATTTGTAAAATAATTAATTAATTCATCTTGAGTTAATTAGTTGCAGAAAATCAAACATGAAGTCTATGTGAAGACATGCAACTGTTTCTCCATTGATTGAGGAATTTATCCATTAATTAAAGAGATAAGGATGAGTTGTAATTTGAGCTATAATTAGTTAGCATAGTTAACTGAGTTAAGTCCAATTAGATTAGTTAAAATAGTTTGTTGAACTAGTTGTGAGTTCAGTTAGTTAATTCATGCATGCATGTAACTATTGCACTTCAAATAACTGAATATTCTCTCATAAATAACTCATGCATGTCAATTCAGTCAGAGACCCAATTGAGATCAGATGGAGGGACAATATACTATTAGTTGCAAGAATATTCCATTGTGAATATCTCTTGCATTCAGAAGGAGTTCATTCCTTGAGGATTGCGCAGTTAATTCTTCACTTTAGTGAGTGTGTGATGAGGCCAATCACACAGGTGGCATCATTGGACCCCAAGAAAAATTGTGCAAGGAAATAGGAGGCTTTGAGGGCTGAGGGAAGGCATATCTTGTGTCTATTCAGTCTATGAGTTGTATTGTTTGATTGTAGAGGGAGCAAGATAGATTGAGAGTTGATTCTTTTTGTAATCTGAACATATTTCTACTTGTATGATAATACAGAGATTGGGGTTTTAAGCCGAGGCTTTCCCTGAGTTATTCTTCTATGTTCATGTGTGATTGACTTCTCATTCTCTGTTATATGTGCTCTATTTGATCTTGCTCATGTTCGATTAAGCTTCTACAAAGTTTGTTGTAGAAGTATATCTTGTATTTTGCTTTAGTATATTGCATGATATGTTGATCTACAGTGGGAAATTCTACACTCTTCACCACACATTCTTGAAGATGATGGTACTGGATATCAATGTGCTTGCACCTGTCATGAAAAACCGGATTCTTAGAGAGTTTGATACAACTCTGATTATCACAGTAGATCACAGTTGGATCCATCCTCTAACCAAATAATCCAACTAGAATCTTCCGCATCCAAATGGCCTCGCATGCTGCCTGACTGGAAACCATGTATTCAACCTCTACTAAGCTAAGTGCAACTGACCTTTTTTTCCTACTGTACCAGGAAAATGTAGCTGAACCAAGGTTGAAGATTCCTCTAGAAGTGCTCTTCTGGTCTGATGGATTCCCTACCTAATCTGCATCTGTGAAGCCCTAAAGCTTCACTCCCTCTGTCCATCTGTACCACAATCCATACTGAGATGTGCCTCTGAGGTATCTCAGCACATGCTTTGCTACCTTCCAAAACATCTTGGTAGGCTGAACCGTAGCTTGACTCAGCTGGTTCACCGCAAAGGATAAGTGTGGTCGTGTGTTCACTAGATACATCAGTCAACCCACAAGTTGTCAATAAACAATAGCAACAACTACCTCACCTAAAGTAGTATCCTCCTTCCTCCAGTTACCAGCGAGAGGAGTTTGCATGAGCTTGCACTTCTCCATGTGGAACCGCCCGAGTATCTCATTGGCATACTTGCCTTGAGACACAAACACTTACCGATCCTTCTGCCACACTTCCATGCCTAGAAAGTAGTGCATAAGACCCATGTCTTTCATCTAGAACTCTCTTGCAAGGTCCTCCTTTCAATGCTTGATCAATTGATCATCACCTGTCAAAATCAGATCATCCACATAAAGAACAATGATCAATGGCTTACCTTCTACCATGATGTGGTAAAGGTTTGCATCTGCTTCACTCTTGGTGAAGCCAACCCCAGTGAAATAGTTGTTGATCCTGGTGTACCAAGCACAAGGTGCTTGCTTCAGCCCATACAATGCCCTCTTGAGTCGGCACACATGCAACTCACAATCGAAGGTCTCAAAATCTTCCGGCTGCTCAATGTACACCTCTTCCTCAATCTTCCCATTGAGGAACGTTGTCTTCACATCCATTTGATGGATCTTCCAACCCATCTGAGCTGATAGTGCCAACATCGATCTGATAGATGAGTACCTTGCTACAGGAGAAAAGGTCTCATCGTAGTCGATCCCCTCGACCTGTGAGAAACCATGGGTAACAAACCTTGCCTTATGTTTCTCAACACTGCTATCAACTACCTACTTTACCTTGTAAAGCCATCAAGAACTCACCACTGACTTGTCCTAAGGTCTTGGGACAACATCCCACACATTGTTCTGAATGATAGAGTCATACTCCTCTACCATTGCATCAACCCAGACTAGTTGCTACACTGCTTCCTCGAAAGAAGAAGGTTCGGACTCTACACACTCCCCAACCAAGGCCATGTAACCAGTGTACCGCTCAGGTGACCTCCTCTGTCTGCACTGAGAAGATGGTCGTCCCACATTCTCTCGCGCATCCAGCATCAACATGTCATCTTCCCTTGAGCATTTATGCCCATCTCTGGAAGACTCAGCATGAGTGGATGTATCCACTCCCGGATCCTCTGCATGCGGCTACTCCACATCAATCTGAGGTTCCTCCTCCTTAGGAACTGAAAGTTCCTCCTCTGCATGCTACTTGAGCTCCCTCTCAAGTGATACTCACATGAATTTCTACTCGTCAAACTTCAAATCTTTGCGTACCACTGTCCTCTTACTGGTAGGCCGAAACACCCGATAGTTGTGGGGTGTATCAGTGTACCCCACAAGTATCCCCAACTCAGCTGTTGGATCTAGCTTCTTCTAGGCATCTTTGGTCACATGGCAATAAACCGATGATCCAAAGATCCTGAAGTGACTCACATCTGGTCGCTTCCTAGAAAAGGCCTCCATAGGTGTCTTCATTCCCAATATACGGTGCAGGCTTCTGTTATGCAAGTATACTGTTGTATTGCATGCCTCAGCCCACAAATGAAGTGGTAGGCTTTAGTCATGCAACATCGCTCAAGCTGCTCCCACAATCCATCTGTTCTTCCTTTCGGCCACCCCATTATGCTGTGGGTTATGGGGTGTCGTCAACTCCCATTTAATTCCTTCTGTAGCGCAGAAGTCCTTAAACTGTTGGGAGACATACTCTCTACCATTGTCGTTATGAAATGCCCTTATTTTCTTTCAAGATTCTTTCTCTGCCAAGGCTTTAAACTCACAAAACCTCAAGAAGGTCTGATCCTTCTTTTCCATAAAGTAGATCCAACATCATGATCCCTACACTTCCAATCTCATCCCTACAGGTGGTGAGCTTTTTCAGATATGTAGAGACCATGTCACCCTTTTCACACTTTTTTTTTCGAAGCTTGTATTTCAGCACCAACTTCCTCTGATTGCTACTATTCTAATATAGATCTTTCAATGTTTTCCACATTGTAAATGGTGTCTCCTTCCCATGGAGACTTGAGACTATGTTGTCTCGAACTCCCTCCAGAAGGATTCTGCTCTCTTTAGCCACACATTTCTTCCATTCTGCGAATTATGTAGCATTAGCTGTTATCGACTTGGGGACTTCTTGATCAATGAAGTCCTTTAGACCGTTGTCCTATAATACTACTTCCAGGCTATATAATTCAAGCTACCATCAAGGGCATACTCGAGTCTTAAATCGTTGAACACCATCGGTGAAATTTGAGATGTGATAATAATTCGAATTCTATAATCAGGAACTTCAAACTTCAAACTTATCCCTTCTTTGTATATTGTTCTTCGCTTTGATCACCTTTGCTCTGATACCATGTAGAATTTCCCATCGTAGATCAACAGATTATGCAATATACTAAAGCAAACTACAAGATCTACTTCTACAACAAACTTGTGGAATCTTAATTGATTTTGAGCAAGATCAAATAGAACACATATAACTGGGAATGAAAAAGAAATCACACATGAACACATAAGAATACTCTGGGGAAAGCCTCAGCTAAAAACCCCGATCTCTATATTATGATACAAGTGGAAACATGTCTGGATTACACAAAGCATTAGCTCACAAGCTATCCTACTCTCAGTACAATCCCTCAATACAGCTCACAGACTGAATAGACATGTGATATGTCTTCCCTCAGCCCTCCAAGCCTCCTATTTCCTTGCGCAGTTTCTCTTATGGTCCAACGTTTCCACCTATGTGAATTGGCCTCATCACACACTCATCAAACTCAAAAGTAACTACGCAATATCCAAGGAATGAATTCCTTCTGCATGCAAGAGATATCCTCCATGAAATATTCCTGCAATTGATAGTACATTATCCCATCATCTGATCTCAACTGGGTCTCTGACTGAACTGACATGCATGAGTTATTTATGAGAGAATATTTAGTTATCTGAAGTGCAGCAGTTACATGCATGCATGCATTAACTAACTGAACTCACAATTAGTTCCACAAATTGTTGGAACTAATCTAACTGGACTTAACTCAGATAACTGAGCTAACTAATTACAACTCATCCTGATCTCCTTTAATCAAGGGATAACTTCCTCAATCAATGGAGAAATTGTTGCATGTCTTCACATAGACTTCATGTTTGATTTCCTACAACTAATTAACTCAAGATGAATTAATTAATTATTTTACAAACAACTGCTAAGATCAAATTCGAATTTTAATTCTCAATTTTAGTTTAGGGACTAACTAAAATTGGAATGTATCCCAAAATGGTATTTATAGTAGTGCTATTTTTAGCACTTCTATTTTTAGCATTTCTTGTTGCTATTTTCAACAGCGCCAATAAGCAATATGTTGTAAATACTATAATGAGTTGTGTTATAAAAGCTCCAATAAGCAGTATGGTATAAACACTACATGGAATTGCGTTATAAAGCAACAATAAGTAGTATAGTGTTCAGGGTTTCAGTAGGTTAGTATGATGTGAATACTGCATCAAGATATGTTATAAATATCCATGGGTAGCATGTTTTGTTGGTTATAAGCGTCATTGAACATAGAGGATGGTTTTCCCCCAAGGGGGAGGGTTTTGTAACAACCCCTGGTTGATTTTCCATGTAAATGAAATAAGACCAAGGTCATGGGACACATATTCCAAGTTGAATGTTGGGTAAAACATTGTGGATTAATAATGGCTATGGAAATTAGCAAAGGCATCGGAAAAGACAAAGAGGCAATAATTGCCATTTGATTATGAAAATAAAGGAAAATGGGAGAAAAGGAAGGTGAAGAGACACAAATTTGGATGCAAAGGAAATTGGAGGAAAAATAAAAGAAAATGAAGAAAATAGAGACCTCAATGATAAAAAGGCTTCATAGAAATAGTTGTTAGCTTTTTGATAGTTTTGTGGTGGAGCTCTAGTTCATTCTCTCACACTTTCATTCTCTTGTACTCTTAAACACTTAGAGGATTCTTGGAGCATGCTTGGAGCACTCTAGCATTCACTTGGATTGGATAAAGAAGGAAAAGGAAAACAAGGAAGCGCAAGGGAAAATTTGGATCAACAATTATAAGAGGGATAAATTGTAGGTGACAGTTTGCATGTGTGATTTCCTTGCTCATTTTTAGATGCATGGTATATGCATGAGGTTCCTTTGTTATGTGTTGTCATTGGCATGGAGATTTGCTTGAATTTATAGTGGTTTCAACCTTTCCTTTCCATTTCCTGGATAGGCATGGTGTTATGGGTTCCCACTTGTTTTCTGATTAGTTCCTAGGGTCCTTATGGTTGTGGGTTGGAACAAACGCTTTGGAGCCTTGTAGGTTTAGTTATTAGTCCCTGGAGCTGCGGGTGGAATGAACTCTCTGGAGCCCTAAATTAGATATGGGTTGAGTTACTAGTTCCTGAAGCCTTAGACAAATCATTAGAGGAATTTTCAACTCAAAAAATAGCCACCTAAGAAAAAAATAAGAAACTAATAAAATAATGCCATGTAGACAATTTTTTAATATATCACTTTTATTATTATTTTACCAAAATTACCCAAATAAATGTCACATTTATTAAAATATATATATATATATATATATATACTTAAATTAATATATTAGCGCAAAATTTAAATGAATTTAAATTAAAAAACTAAATTTTAAATTTAAATTTAAATTTAAAAAACAAATTCAAAATTTACAGGAAACTTAAATTAAAATTTAAATTACCCAAATAAACATCACTTTTATAAAAAATAACTGTCTACATATATTTTATATTGAAATTAATTTATTAACACAAGATTTAATCAAATTTAAATTTAAAAAGATAATTTAAAATTTAAATTAAATTTAAATTTAAATCTAAGTTACTCAAATAAATGTACTTTTATCAAAATAACCATATATTTATATTTTACATTTAAATTAATTTATCAATACAAGATTTAATAAAATTTAAATGAAAAAAGTGAACTTAAAATTTAAATTAAATTTAAGATTTAAGATTTTATATTTAAATTCATTTATTTAACACACCATGATTTACCCTTCACTAAAATATTCTTGATATTCTAACTTCTATAGATTAAGATATTAATTTTATTTTTAATATTTAATATAGTTTTGGGTCACTTGGGAACCATTCACACTTCAAGTAGGTAATTTATATTATTAGAAAAAATTCCAGTGCCTAGTCACACATGTATCTCCTTTAAATTTTAAAGGATTTTGATTGACTTACACATTATGACATGGAAATTCAATGTTAACATTTTTAAATGAAATTTCCTCTAATGTAGGTAGAAATCGATCTAATTGATTTTAGTGATTTCTAGACCATATAGGTGAGATCACTGTGGTTGAGGGTTGAGGTAGTTTGGCCTCTAGAATCCCTAGTTGGTTTTGTCTTGGTTTTTCCCACAATATCCCACATTACTGCTTGGAATATGGTGCAAGGGTGATTGGATGAAAGAGATATTTGGTTCATCCCAATCTATGGTGTGGTGGTATGTGTAAGTCCCTTACTTGGTTGGCATTTTCATGTGTTAATATGAGATATTTTCCTTGTGTGATCTATGAGCACTTATACTGATTATCATGTTGACATTATGGTTGAGCTTCCATGGCTTCTATTCTGGTTATTTTCTAGTTATATGTTGGCTATATGATGTATTGTATATATGGCTCTTTGTAACATCCCTGGTTAAAAATCCATGTAAATATAAAAATATAAGACCACGATCATGGGACACATATTCCAAGCTGAATGTTGGGAAAAACATCCCAGTGGGTGTTCATCTGGTTTATTATGGCTAAGGGAAATTGGCAAAGGAAATAAGTAAGGTTTTGGAAAGGCATGATGCATTTATGTGGCAATTTATTTATGAAAATAAAGGAGATTAGGAGAAAATGGAGGTGAAAGGTCACAGGTTGCATGTGAAGAAGAAATTGAAGGAAAATAATGGAAATTGAAGAAAATAGAGGCCTCATTGATAAAAAGGCTTCTGAGGATCAGTGGGCAAGCTTGGTCAGTTTAGTTTTGGAGCTCTCTCATTATTCTCTCTCTCTCACTCTTGGACACAGAGTTTTCTTGGAGCACTTTGGCATTATATCAAGAAAGGAAAAGAAGGCAAGAGGAAGGAAGGAGAAAGCAAGGAAGAGCAAGATAAAACAACTACAACAATATTCTTTGTAGGTATCGATTTGCATGTGTATGTTCCTTGCTAGATATGGCATGCATGGTATTGCATATGGTTATTTTGCTATCATGACATGGGTTTTTCCAAGTGTGACAGTGTTTTCAGCCTAGCCTTTCCATTTCTGGATAGTCATGGAGTGATGGGGTTCTCATGTTTTGGTTGAGTTAGGTTTCCAACTGGATTCAAATCTGAGTGAGGTGGATCTCCAAATGATAGAACACATGGCCTAGTAATCCCTAAACCAGAATGTGGGTTACGGTAAAGCCAATTTTTTTGTTGCCTCGGTGGGCCTAGGAATCCTTGCCAATGATAGGAAAGATATACGGTAAAGCCAAGAGGTGGATTTCTCTCCATTGGGCCTAGTAATCGCAGGTTTGGATATGCGATAAAGCCTCGAGAGTGGGTTTCAGTTTAGGGCCTAGTAATCTGGTGTAGATTGCGGTAAAGCCTGAGAGACTATGATATAGGAAAATTTGTAATGATCCTTAATAGGAATACAAGTGATAACAAGCAAATAATACATGCAACAAATTACAAAAATGAAATATTCAGCAAACACCCATATAAAAGCTGCAAATAGAGAACTTCTGAGCCATTTTATTATATTTATGCAAGTCAAATATAATATATGATGGAATGGTGCACCTGGGCTTGTCTAAAAGGACAAGCAAGACTAAACCCAAGTAGAAAAATGGTTGAGTTGAAGGTTGATCAGCTAATGCACCAATATGCACTGCGATGCCTAGAAACTACTGCTCTACTGAAGTTTGAATGGCTAGAAGTTGCAATGATACTACTCAGAAATTTATATGCTTTTAACCTTGGACTCCTTGGCCAAAACTCACAAAAACCCAGAAAGGGTTTGGCTCGATTTAGACTTCACAAAATCGACCCCCAAATGCATTATTCAATCCCTAGCAATTCTACAATGTCTGTTGGAAAGACAAGGCTTAAAACCCCACCTCCGGAGCTTAGAAAATTATGAAACTTTATATTTGAGATCCTTGTAAAAAACCCAGAAAAATACAGAAAGGATTTTTGTTGGTTTATACTTCTGATTTTTGACCCCCTTGGAGCCTCACCTCAGCTCTAGCGACCAATTTCGACTTGTTGGAAACTGCCTATAAATCCACCTAAAAACTTCTACAAAATGTTGATTTCACCAGTGCTATATAATCCCTAACTCCTTGGATGATCTCTTTGCCCAACTTGGCTTCTCCCAAGTACCACAAAAATTTGTTGTGTGGCCTTTGCAATGTCCCCCGGCCCAGCAGTTCGAACTGCTGGAGTACTGGGTCAAATGGATCTAAAAGCCAACAAGAATGTTGGTCTAATGCTGCTACCTCATCTCCCCAAATCTTGGACAAGAAATCAGATCTATGCTCACCTCAATCTCCCTTTGTGTGTTTCCTAGCTGCCCAGAAATACGCACTCCTTGCTCTACACTAATTGGTGGTGCTATGTCACTGCCCCAGAACTCTTGAAATTCTTGTAGAACTGCCTCTCTAGGGTGGGAATGGATGGTCCCCCAAAGTATAGGTTGGATCTCCCACTTGAGAGATTTGTGGCTAAATAGTTGATTGACTCAGCTAAACAACAGAGTGAACAATCAAGTGATTTTATTTACAAGATGTATGAATGAATCCCAAAATGAAAGTTTCTCCCTCCTTATAACTCCTTGGGCTTCCATTGCATCATATGGGATCCTCCATCCACCTATTCGACTTTCCCTCCAAGCTATTCGAATGGGCCAATTCGAATTCCCATGTGGATGGCCCCCACATTCCACTAGCAACCAAATTAAGTCGAATTGCCTTCTAAGTCCCTAAGTCGAAAATGATGGGTTCTCTTCCTTAGCCAAAATTATGAAAAATTATGTAGCAGCACCCTGTTACAAATGTGTTTGAGAAGGGACATGACAGTCCTCCCCTCCCAAATGTTGATTTCCCTCAAGCAACTTCAAAGCTGGGTGCTCCAATATGTGCTCACCCTCCCATGTGGCATCCTCATCCAGCAAGTTCTTCCAACGCTCCAAAAATCGTTTGTCCTCAAACAATGCCTAAATGATCATCCTCTCTAACTGTTGCTCCCCACTATAACTATAACATGTGCTAGGGTCCCAGATGTGCCACTGAATCATCCCTAACCTTAGCACTGTCCTGATATGAAAGAAACCTTCAATACCAGGATCCCATGCCATCCTATCCAACATGAAGCTCCCCTCGCTCCACTCACTATCCTACCCGGTGGAAGTACCAGAAGTCCCTTGCTCCATCAATGACTCACTAAATCCCAATGGAATATCTGTATGATCTCCCCCTGCAATAGTCGGCACATCCCTAAAGGTTGTTGAGTTGTGAAGAGTTGTGATGCCCGAGTTCCCTACTAGTCCCAGAGTGGTGCCACCATGCTGATGTTGTGCTACTCTCACTATGTCATACTCCCCATCATGCGCAGACAATATCCTACTCTCCTGGAACTTGATGGGGGAATACTGAAAGAGGTGAGACACATCCTGCTTGGGAATATCCATGGCATCAAGGCTTACCCATCCAAATCTAGCTCTGAACCTCTCCAACAATAGAGAATGTATGCCTCCCCATATGGTGAAACCCTCTGTGAACCCCCATGTGTCATCCCAAGCGTGAACTATATCACTCTCTGCCACAATTCCTCTCATCACGAGTGATCTATCGATCAACTGAATCCGTGCATCCCATAGGCAGACCTACTGTGGCATAGCCCTGACAACCGATGGAATCCCTTTGGCCCTCATCTCTAGTCCCTGCATGCCACCCATATATAGGCTCCATACATCATGAACTAATCTGAGGCATGTTAAACTGTCCGGTGTCTGCCACTATGTAGTATAGATGACCACTAGAAACCACGTGTACCAAATAGCTACCCCCTAAATGCAACCAATAGATGGGTATCTGATATGCACAATCGACTCAGTGTATGTGGATCAATCCTGCTCCTGGAAACTATCGCCACTGGTTTAGCTACCCGCCCCCTGGGGAATGTGTCGATACAATGTCAGGAACCTGGATACATACTGGACAACTATCTTAGCTGCACATGGTATCCTCTGCCCATCCATGGTCCAAACATGCCCTGTGGAAAGAGTGAAACATGTCTCCCTTGTGACCATCTCCCCAGGCATAGAATCAATGATGAATGATATGTCATCCTTGTCAGCGATCACCTCATCCCTCGACATGTGGCTGTCAACTCGCGCAACAACTCAATGCCCCTGCTAAGAAGTCTCCCCTCTATCACACAAAGTGTCATCCAAATAGCCTGGTTGAACTCCCTGTCCCCTTCTGCTCATGCCCAGAGTGTCAGAGGACAACAACCAGATCGCTCATTCCTATAAGTGACGTAGAAGAGGGTTAGGAGTGTGGGTCACCGCAGATACCATCAAGTATTGCTCATCTGTGTCCCCATCGATCCTGGGTGAACTACACCCAAAGGTATGCTCAATATCTCCATCCATTGGTGTCCCTGGAGAAAAAATTCCAAGACCTCGTTGTGCAGCACCATATGCCTTTGCATACCAGCGATCATCCCAGTGCTCCTAGACATGCCACTGTACATTGCGACCTACCCCTGTACACTACGGGATACCCTTAGCCGCAGCTATGCCATCCGATACCATCTTGCTTCCTACCTGTCTCACTGCACCTGTCACTCCCCGCATGTACTCACTGAAATGTGAGGCATTCCCACAACGCAACACAGTGCAACACACTACAACACACCACCATGCATCTCCATGCCCACCTGAAGGCCACTGCTCAATGCTATATGCTCCCACATATCCCTAGATATGATGGCCTAGAGCTATGTCTATACGTGTCAGGCCACACCCGATCAATATCATCACCTCCACCATCGCATCATTATCCCTACCGATGAATGGGTCGTCCCTCCAAATCCCCCTTGAGGGATCCGAGAAGTGACTCTCCCTATGTGACAGCAGTGATGCCACCAATGCTCTGCTCCTCTGTGTGCTCTGTGCCCCACACAAAAGTGAAGAGCCCTTAGCTCCATGCAAGGCACCGTCTAATGGCCTTCCAATGCCACCTCCTCCGACAAAATCCTGCCAAAGTATGTTGATCACCCAATGATCCCATGTAGAAATGCCATACCAATAAAACCAAAAGAGTCTATTGATAAACTGGCCGGTCACTGGTGCTGACCGAGACTGCCCTAACGAAAGTGCATGCTCAACTTCTAGGTCAACTACACCATCTCAGTTGTAGTCAACTGACATACATGGGAAATGATAGGTAGTCCCTCCCGTATCCCAATGCTAGTCAGGGCTTCTAGTATCCCCAATGCCTAGAAACTCCCATTCAGCTCCACCTAGGTCCACTACCATCTCCATAGTCCACTCCACCGGGTACCAACCCAAAATCTCTCACCACCCAACCCTAAGAGAAGGATCGAATGCATGAACTACCGCACACAGAATAACCCCACCATGAGGGTGTTGAACCCTATGCAACTCAGGTCATCTCATCTCGCTATCTTGGTCAATACATACAATCTGACTAGGTAACTCTCTCTCCCTCTGTCCAATGGTCCATGGTAACCTAACAATGATGCCATCCCTATCTATGTATGTCTGAAGGGGGTTGTTCTCACGCTCCAATGTGCACTCTAGCAGCACCATTAGGGAATCCAACTGCTCCCCAACATGAGTCAATTTGGTCATCGACTCGACACAAACTGCTCTCATGCTCTCCAACTCCTCATTCTACTGCAAAATTGCCTCTCTCACGAACACGGCCTTCCTGTTTAATGCTAGAAGGTCGGCCTGAAACTGATGGAACTATTGTGGGCATATGTCACCTGTAAACTTGGTCATGACTCCAAATACCTAAGCAATTGTTGGCATCTCATCCAGGGATGGCACCCCCTCAACAAATGGTTCTATGTGACTAGGCTCTATCCTCTCCACAAGGGTGTCAACTAGGGCTATCAAAGGGGTCTCTAATAAAGGTGACTCCTGTGCCACACCAGGTATATCGATGTGCTCCTCACTATCCTGTGGGCTCTCAGCATCATGCTCAACTTCCTCCTCAGACTCCTGATATCTAAAGCCAAGTCTCCACCAGCAAAGGTGCCCCCTGGTCTCACCCTCTAACCGTCTTTGTCGTGACTGCTCCTTTTCAGGATATCTAGTGCCCTGATCTGGTCGAATTTCCCCAAACGATGTAGATGGCTACACCCCCATGACCTGCTCACCTCTAACGTATTTGTTGTAAGGGTGAGGATAGGTTTGGTATGTCACCCTCCTCAACTGGGCCAAGTGTTGGCTGGATAAATAGATCTTGTGAACAAGGCCGATCTCCCTAGTATCAGAAGATAGTCTAGCAACAAGTAGACAAACAAATCTATCTTTCTCTAAACATATACAATTCATAAATAAAAACTATAGAGGTGTTTAGACCCTACCTTAAGTCCAACGCTAGTTTGTAGCAGCCATCCTTCAACCATTCGAAAGAGTTTCCTTTGGAGAACCTGCAATCACAAACAAGCAAACATCAAATAGCACCTGCATAGCTAATATCATGAATCATGTCCATTATGGTGATCAAGGAATCCATAAAATAAACCATAAAACAACAGCTTATTGAAAAAAACAAACTTATTTGTATTAACTTTGAAATAGAAGAACCTTACAACCTTTTCAGCCTTGATGTTGAACAAGCTCTTCCGGGGGTCCGAAATAGGAATTTCCTTTACTTTGACAAGCCTTGCACTTCTCCAAATGAGATCTTAGAGGTATGTAATCTCTCCTCATAAAAACTCAACTAAGAAGACTAAGTTCCACCAGCATTTCACCTCAAAAACATTCAGCTTTTTAACCTCCCAAGTAACTAGCCCAATGCTTCATTTTATAGTGCAGAGGAGGAGGTTACAGGTCCACCTATGAAGGGATAGAGTCCTCCTTCAAAGGGATAAGCTCCTCACATCAAGGGGTTAGCTCCTTAAGGTATGGGATGCATGAACCTTAAGAGAGCAAACTTGCCACCTCAAGGTTCCTTCCAGAAGCTTCTAGAAATGACTCAAAGTGAGTTTTTAAGAATATACTTGCGCCTTTTTAACTTTTATAGGGGTCCGCACCCATAACACAGAGACAAAGCGGTCGGGTGCATAGGAGACATGACCTTCAGGTGCAGGTCCGTAGGTAATGCTAAGAGAAAGTGTGGAACCAGAGTTTTAGAGACTTTTTAGAACTTTCTCTTAGTTTCAAGGCTTGATATGAAGAACTGAGGCTTAAGACTTGCAAAGGAGGAAAGTATCAGTGGTAATGGACTCACACAGATTGCAGAATGTCAAGGTGACAATTTTTTGTGCAACTGATTGCCCCCTAAAGTGCGAAGTCTCTAATAGATGGAGATAGAGTTTTTCATCTAGGAAGAGTGAAGTACTTTATCATTTCAAGGATCATCCTGTGGACACCCTAGTCAGAACCTATAAAAACATTCAATGAAAAATATATATATGTCAACATATCATTGCTGAGGTAGGCATTCCCATACTCAGATTAAAACTGACTAAACTGTTCTGATACAGGAATGATTTTGTAATACATCAAGAGTATAGACATATGTAGACACAGTATGGATGCAACCATCTATTTATAAATAGTCCACTATATAATGAATAACAAAATTCCTTGCATCCTGGGTGGTAGAAACTAGATCCAGGGTCTTGATTTCTGCTTCATGAACTAGTACGATTCTATCCACGTGAATGAATGTGTCGAAGTTGAACATGGTAGAAACCACTTGATTACCAGTTAATGATGTGAACTGTTAACAAGTGGGAGAGAAACCACCTGTTATCACTCAGGTTGTCCCTTGGCTCCTTAAGGGATACGACCAAGGTAACCACTAACCAATCTTTGGGCTGCAGGTCCTAGCCTACCTGTAGTCAAAGAGGGCTCTCTCTTTAAAATTTAGCTTTGTTTTGGGTTGATTTTAGGCTAGTTATGGTGTGCATGGGTTTTGTTTTGATTTTGGTGGGAAGGATGATGTTTTCAAGCAGAGTTGGGATATATAGTGTGAGAAGTTCAAACCATTGGGCATGGAGTCATGGATTAGGGTTTGTTGTTGCGTTTTCTTGGTCACAAGAGGAATACAGAGTGGGATAGCTACAAGCAGAACAATATCAGGCTGGAATAAAGATGGAATGAAGTTCAGAGATGAAAGGCAACTAAGAATATTTCATCTAGCTGAAAGAGTGAAGGTGAATGAAAGTTTATCTAGGAGCAGTCAAGAATTCCTAAATAACAGTCATATGTGAAAGAAATAGTGTAAACATGCTCATTTAAGTATGCATATTCATAACCATTTCTGAAGAAAACATATAGAAATAACAAGAACTGAGCATAGAGTGCAGTCAAGCAAAGCCTAAGCTATTCTTCTTTCTTGCTATTTAGATGGTAATATGATGGTGGCATAAACATATATAAACTGTAAAAAGAGGTAAGAAAACACTTATTGAGCCATATAGTAGCACAAGAATTCCACAGTCACTCCTCAGCCATTAGATAACACAACAGACAGTCTTTTTATCCAAACATTCTAGCAATCTTTGATTATAGAGGCTTTCAAAATAATACAGCGCAAGTCTGGAGAGAAATTATCAACCAACCAACCCCAAATACGTTCTGTGGGGAGGTATATATACAAAAACAAGATACAAAAATATCTAGATGATGAGTTAATAGCTCATAACTTCTTCGCCAACTCTTAAGGGATAGTAGCTGAAAGAGTAAATGTTGTAGTAAACATGAATATAACAGTTGTTCATTCTGTCAGAGAAAATTGACTTTTGAGTCTGATTGAGTCGGCTGGGCTGCGCTTTTAAAATCTGCGGTCTTTTGGGCTTGCCGTCCCATCTCTTTGCTTTGTCACTACTCCAACCTGCTCTGCCTGTTCTTTAACCGCTCTATCCGGTGCTTTCGTGCCTCATTTGGCTGACTCATAGCTGACCGAGATTTGAAATAACAAAAAAGGGCAAATTTGAAATTACCTGGGCAAAATGGCCAGCATTGCCTGCCACCAATCCTCGGGAGGTAACTGATGCTTTTGTATTTTGATGAGTGTTTCATCGGCCTCTGTATACCTATAATAATTGGGTGGCATCTCAAACAAATGATTAATTTCATGTTCAATAAAAAATGAGTTTTCCAACTTATCATAGAGATTCTACCCAGAATGTGGCCCCGCCTCTGCTGTAGAGCTTGAGGATGCAGTAAGTTGATTTGTGACATAGATATTCACTCTGGTGGCATATTGCTCACGTGTTAACAACCTTCCAGTACTGGTTAGCAAGCTGGGCAAACCTTTTCTTTGTAATGCTGCAAGTTTCCACTTAAAATAATCTATGTCCCTTTGCATCTCTTGACACTTTCTTTCCAGTGTCTGTACAAAACCTCTCAGAGTCAGCACCTTCTTTGCTGTGAGTATGGCCTCCGTCCTATTCATAATTTGCATTGCTGCCAGCTCTTCCTTAGTTTGATGGTTCAAAAAATTAATCATTATATTGACCTGTTCAGGCATGGTTCCCAATGCTGCTCTAGCTCTCTGATTTTCAAACTGAGCTAGGCCAATTAAATCCATTTGTTCATGTATGGCCTGAATTGACCGCCACTGGTCAGTGATTGATTGATTAATCTTGGCCCACAGAATCCTCTTTATTTTAGCTAGTGTCTTGTCCAAAGTTAGCTCCTCCTCCAAGGCCTTTATTTTGTCACTTAAGGCCTTAATTTCCCTTGTTTTTTCTGCCACTGTCATTTTGGACTTATCATATTTCCCTTCTAGATTGGCCAAATTTTCCTTGGCCTCTTTTATCTCTGTTGCCTGAAGCTCTAGTTCCTTGACAACTTTGGTCAATTCATCCATGCTCATGCTAGACTCAGGGGCTGTTGTTGTTGCCGCTGTAGCATCTGTAGCTGTTGTAGTTGCTGGAATAATAGGAGGGGTCACTGCTGCTTGTGTAGGAGGAACAGTAACAACAGTTGGAACCGTTTGAGGTGGCTGGGAGGTCGACTCTCCCTGCTTTCCTTGTAGTGCTTTCTCTAACTCTCCCTCCATCTCAATTATTATCTGGTTCATTTGCATTAGCAGGTCCAATGTATCCTCAGCTTCTTTCTCTTTCACCAGTTCTCCTGTTTGTGGGTGCATAGCCGAGGTGAGCCTCATTTGATTTTTTAGAGCAGCAATATTGTCCTCCTTTTTCTTCATTAGGGCCTTGATGGCTTTGGGATTCTTAGGATCATGCCCTAGGTCCACAATAATGTCCTCCAATGTTTTAATTCTGTTGTCTTTGGTTGTGGAGGACATTCTTTCAAAATCAAGCTGAGTATTTGTATTCTTTAAAGATTCCTTCAATTCATGAGCCAGCGTGGCCTTATCTGCCAGGGTGGCATAGACCATTTCCCCTGTTTTCTTATGTAACTCTATTTGATCCATGGGGTGAATGTCCTTGGCTACGACCTCTAATCTTGTCTTGACATAGTCTGCAGCTGACTGTGGCTGCTGAACCTTGGGCTTAAAATGGCTGAGAATCATCTTTTCTTCTTTGATGTCATATGCTGCCATCAATCCTTCCTGCTTGGCAGGTGTTGCCTTAAGAAATTGGTCATACAATTGTACTCTTAATAGCTCATTTTGAGCCTTAATTTCTTTAAAGGTGGCTTTGATGCTAGCTAGCTTCTTACTTTGATGTGTAGAGGAAGATACCTCCATGTCATGCTGTCTATCTTGCTCTTGTTGGAAAGAGCTTGTAGCTGTTTGTTGACTCCCTTCTCTGTCTCTCCTTGGACTTCCAAGGATTTCCTCACTGACTTCCTCCTCAATTGGAGAGTCAGCCTTTTGCCTCTTGGCTTCGGGCTGTTGTGTATACCCACTAGCAGGCGTGGAGTCTTCTCGATCTCATTTTCTGCCTCTTTCCTCATGGGCAGGAGTCTGTAAAGCAGGCACCTGTGGTGCCTCTGTTTGCTATGGAGGAGCCTGTCCTTGAGATTGTTCCATTGAAGTGGCAGGCTGTTCTGTATCCATTGGATCTTTTCCTTTAACTGTACCTGTTGCTGATGTAGATGCTCCTTGGGCAACTTGTGAAGCTGCAGCAGTGGATGTGCCTTCTCCGACTTGGTGTGGCAGTTTGAAAGTTACCTGGTCAACAGAATCCAAGTCAAGAGCTTTTTCTAAATCTTTGACATTTCTTTCCATAATTTCTTCTTGGGTCAATTCCTCAACTAATGTGTCTTGCAGCCACTCATCTTGGTTGGCATATTGTTCAATTTGTGGGAATTTACAATGGTCATAGGCCATCAGCCTATATTTAACTCTTCTGGCACTGATAAAACCCTCTGGGTCATAAGGGACCCACCAGAAGCTCTTCTTTAACTTGTATTTGTCCCTCAGTATTTGATCGGCATCTTGCCAACCTTCTTTCTTGTTCATAATGAAGGGGCCTAGATGGTCTTTGAATTTCAGATGAGCTTTCTTCTTGGCACTATGAAAATGAGTAAGATCAGCATTGATGAGCTGCCTATAGTACTCCAATGCAAACAGTCTCATTGGCACATATCTTGGGAGCCTGCAAGGACAGAGCTCACAGCCATAGATTCTAATGACAGTGTGATTTTGGTAGAGATACCAATCACCTATTTTGTAACTCTTGGACATCTGCAAGGTCTTCTATATGTCATATGAAAATCTAGGAGAAGGGGACCTTTTTAGGAGACAAGAGACTGGGTATACAAACTGGTCAATGAACTCACAGTAGGAAAATGGAGAATTTTGAACCTCATGGAAAACTGATGACCAAAAGATGACAGACCTTCTTTCTCCCTTAGAATCCAACTTTTTAATGGGGCATTGGAAGCATTTAGACTGGTAGTACATGAACAAATGATAGATATATGATGAATATTTAAAGACTCCCTCCCTGTCCAGTTTCACTAGCTGGTCATGTATTTTGTTGGCTATGAACTTGGCATAATTATACTTGACAGCAGGGGGCTGTCCTGGGCTGTATGCAAACAGCAGAACCAACACTGTTTCATCAATGTGCTCACTTGTTTTAAAACCTAGCACAGAGGAAATCATATCTATAAGCAGCTTGCCCACCTCATTGAAATTGTCATATAAGAAAGGAGGTGGGCCTGTAGGCTGGCAGTCTGCCCTCATGAATGTCTTGGTAATTCTTGCAATTTCAGAGCTGGAAAGCTTGGAGCCTTCATCCAACAAATAGTTCATGGAGAAAGGAATCAATAGCTGAGTCTGTTTGAAGTTGAGCATCTGGTTGATGGAGTCAGGAGTAATATAAAAAAGTATGCTCCCAGATGGAGACTTGACAGCTCTCTGATTTGGTTCATAGTTCTCAGCACACAAATGGATGACCTCAGGAAAAATATTAATAGAGGGAAGGAAATAATAAGGCAAATTGGACTCCCATATGCCATACATGTCACAGTTGTTTATAAAGCTGTTTCTTAGTTGGCAGAAGGTCTTCAAGTGATTTCTGTCCCCAACTAGATCTTGAATGAGGTAATCCTTATCAGCCAGAGGCATGGCTTCAAGTTCTCTATTTGGTGGATTCATAGGAGTGACACTGAGAGCTGTTGGAGTGGCCATTATAACACTTTTTGATGTTATATTTGGAATGAAGTTTTACAGCAGTAACAGATTGATGACAACTGACTCTGAGGATTTGCAAAGGAGTTGCAAAATGAGTTCAACTGAGGGAATGGCCTTCAATATCTGTGGTTATGATAAAGAGGACAATTTGCAGAGTTTTTAGACCAGTTTTTTCTTCTCCTTAATGAATTGTTTGGATTCAAAAGACAGTGGGTAGAGTGCAGAGGGGAGAGGAAATTACAGCTCAATGTACTGAGGCTTTTGTAGTGGAATGCGGTAAAAGAGGACAATGCCGAACTGTTATGAAATTTTTTCCAGGAATACGAGCTCGAAAATGAGTTTTCAAAGGTAAATTCGCAAACAGGCGCGGGTTGATAGGGTTTTTCCTGAGGTAGGGGTTTATCAGTGGATTTAGGCAGAATTTAGGTGGGGCGGAGTCATTAATTTGGGAATTTGCAAGCTTCAAATATGTAAAATGGAGAAAAATGGGAAGAACAGGGGCAAAGGGGCAAAGTAGGGCAAATACCTGGTTAAAATGGCGCCGAGGGCAACTGGACTGGTCCAATGGCGACCGGTGTAGACGAATTCGAAGGTGGTTCTAGCTCAATTGGTCGAAATTTGAATTTTGGAGGCAAACGGGCGCAAACGGTAGCAACAACTCTCCACTATGTCCAGTGAAAATGACTAACAAACGGTTGAAAAACGTGTGTTTTTATAAAAATTTGACATATTTGCGCTTTTGGCGCTTTTTCGCGATGACGTCAGCATGACGTCATCGGCAGGTCCCGGGTACGGACGGGTGACGTGGACGTTGACTCGGATGAAGACGTGGCGGTGACACGGTGGCAAAGCGTGGACGAAGTGGCAATTGACGTGGGGCAGCGGCAGGGACGAGGTGATGATGTCACAGTTGACGTGATTGCTGACGTCAGGGGACGGAGGGTGGTATCCGGTTTTCCCCGCACCACCTTTGAGCACAGGCGGTATTGGGGGAGGGGCCTCCGAACACGCTGGGCAGTCAACACGTGGCGGTGGTACAGCAAGGAAACTGTCCATCCCCCGAACGTTAACCTCCGGCGGATCGGGGGCTCAAAACGACCGCCCACCGTTGATCTGGGGTGCGCACAATCTGACGGTTGGCGGCATAGGTAAGGTGATGGGGGTTAGGGACAGGACCCGCCCGTATTATTTAAACAAAATGCACCACGAGGGGTCATAAACTTTGGAAATGTGGGTTTTGCAAGTTAGGCTTAAGCGGGGGGAAATGATAATTTAATGTTTAATAAAACATTTAAACATTAACTTTGGGAAAATGACTGCGAAGGGGTAGAAATATGAGGTTTTTATGGGTGAGGGATTAGGTATAGGTTATTAACCTAACGAGAGGTTGGATTAATTCCAAGGTTAGGACGCAAAAGGGTTAATAGTAGTCCCAGATGGACTATTATTTCCCAGGACTGTATTACATGGTTATAATGCCAAAGGGTGGGATATTTAATATTTTTTTTGGAATTTCATATAGTTTTTGTAGTAATAGGGGTGGGAAAGTGACTAGGGAGCTATATAATAGAATTAGAGGTTAATATGAGTTTGTGAAATGGAAATGTAAGGGGAATGATGCCAAGTTTATGTACTGAAACTTAGTCATAGGAAGTGAATGGAATGTAGAAGAGTGATTTTTACACAAGAAATGTGGCTTCTTTTCATTGAGAAAGCCAACTTGACTCAATGTTTTTACACAAATGAAGTGAAAGCAGGACTGATCGGGCAGATCCCAAAGTCCTTAAGGAGGTGTTAGTAAGAAACTTTGAGGGGGAGGGTGAAAGGGAGTTAGACATGCTACCAGAATTCTGCCACTAGACAACTGCTTTGACCTTTCTGTGATTGATGAGATGAGCTCTGATTAATAATACATCAGGCAATCCAAACCTTGCTTCTACAACCTCAAACTACCTACCCAGCCTCCTACACCTAACATTTTTTCTTCTTTTTACATGGGTGCACTTAGACCTGCAGACCCTGATTATCCTCTTTTCTTTTGACTGCCCTCCTATCTAAATCTACCCTTATCTCTTCCAAGGACCCAGGTTAAGTAGTTGGGCTCCTTCATTTCTCTACCTAGCTACTCATTTGCCAACCTTGAATTGTTTGGACAGATATCCATTCTCTAGTCTAGAACAAGCAATTTAAACCATGGCATGGTCCAGATTGAACTGTTGGGTCATCCATCAAACTAGCAGTGGCATTTGAACTAACTACTTTCCTGGTCTTTCTTTGGGGTTCATTTTTATCATTTTTTCTGACCAATTTACTCTTTTTGCCCTTTGATAATTATTTTAAGGCATACCCTCTTTACATTTTTTAATTCTGTCTCTGTACATAGAAAATATGGAACCTTTGCAGCATGAAATTATGAACATATTTGGCACTTCCACTCTCAATCATGAAAAATGAAACCTATTGGTATAGGAACCTAACACCACCAGTAATGTCAATGGCTCTCAAAGTACTCAGTACAATCCATGAAATGTGAATAAACGAGATGATGTCGAACATGTCATAGAATCCTTTGATCGAAGGTCAATGATGCAACCTATCATCGAAGGCGAGAAACCTGCCATTAGGGCATGCAGATTCCAATGTACTGACGATTTCTAGATCATATTTCTAGATAATGAGCTGAAGTCGATAGAAAGCGATATGTCATAGGCAAGCCCACAACATGAAATCATAAATCAAGTTTTGAAGAAATATATTTGGTAAGGACTAACTCAGGTATGGTCAAAATGGATGACAGATATTTTGCAGATGAATGGTTTGTTTGATCTGCCCTCTTGAACACATAACGACACTGCAGATGGTTTGGTGACAATTGACCCAAAGCTAAATCCAGAAACTGGCTAAAGACTTTCAATATGGTTTGATTAACTTTTAGGCAAAGGATTTCTCGACCCAGGTGAACAAAAAGTGTCTTGTTCAAGAGTGGTTAACTACTTTTCTAAAACACAAAGTGTAACAAACAAGTTCACTTTTCTCTCTTTCCCCCCACCATTTCTGGCAAGTACCTCTTTATTTTTGACAAGCTTGAGGAGGATAACATTTGCTTGTTTATAAGCTCATCCTTCGGATGAGTCCAACTTAGTTTAAATTTCGAACCCTAAGAAGGAGTGGTTTGTTCCTGTTTAAAATTGAATAGGTCCTATACTGTTAAATTTTAACGAGTCCAGTATAGGAAAAACTCGGCGTTTTTCAATTTTAGGGAGTCAAAAGAAAAACTTAAGAAAACTCCATGGGTGTCCTTTTTCGTAAATTTGTGTCCCCCAAGCCCAAAAAAGTATAAAATAATACTTGAGAGAACCGCTATGATCAAGGAGTACTTTTCATAATTAGTGGCCCCGATCCAAAAAAAGTAAAAGAGTGATCGAAGACACATCATTTTATAACCAATATTGAGCTTGGAACGACAAAAATCCGGCAATCTTTTCATGCTTATACGGTAAGAAAAGAGCTGTAAGTGGACCGCCTTTTTATTCTGTTTAACGAGTTAAAAGGTAAAAACTCGGCAATCTTTTCATATTTTATGAGTCAGAAAAGAGCTTAAAGAATACTCGTCCTAGAGGAACTAGTGGTATAAAGGGTAGCAACTGGTTCCGGCAATGGTGGAACTACTCAAAACATGTAATGGTTAAGAGGCTGGCTAATAAAACCACTCATAGATATGGTCCTTCAGGAAAGGAATAACAACCAAGTGAAAGAATATGATCAACCAAAGAGATGGTGGCGATGGAATGAAAACAACCAAGGTTCATCTAACAAAATTTAGCGGATAAAAACGGCAATCATGAGATGTAAATCGGGTATGGGTTCATTTTTATACAAGCTTGAACCATAGAGAACTCTGCTTGGATTCGCTTTCATGTTTACACAAGCTTGAAATGAAAAACTATGCTTGTTATAAGTTCGCATGCCCCCAGCATAATGACTAAAATCGAGGTACATGCCCCCCAAGCTTCATTGCATTCAACGAGGTGGATGGAATGAAGGTTCACTTTCGAGATCTTGGAAAGACTCAACTTGGAAAGGGATTTGTTTCATTTTCTAATGAGGTTGACACAGGAAAAGAACTATTCTCAAAACCCTTGTTTCATTTTTTAACGAGCTTGACACAAGACAAGGAACTATGCTCATGACTCCTTGTTTCATTTTTTAATGAGCTTGACACAAGACAAGGAACTATGCTCTAGACTCCTTGTTTCATTTTTTAACGAGCTTGACACAAGACAAGGAACTATGCTCAAAACATCCAGTTTCATTTTTTAACGAGGTTGATACAGGAAGAAACTATCCTCGCAACATCCGGTTTCATTTTTTAACGAGGTTGATACAGGAAGAAACTATCCTCGCGACATCCAGTTTCATTTTTTAACGAGGTTTAGATAGGAAGAAACTATCCTACCAATTGGTCAGGAATCAGAAAATGACTGTACAGCCTGATATGCAATTTCACAGGGACTCAAAGGCATCACACCATCAAATGAATCCACCTCGGAATCGGAAGGTACGATCTGAGGATCATCAAAAGTAACAGTATTCGATGAAATCATATGAATATTTGCAATAGAAGGCGATACATTAGGAGGAGGGAAGGAAAAAGTTCCTCATAAACCAGAATCTTTAATCAAACCTACCCCAACATACTTGTAAGGGATAGTCATTTTACCGACATGTTGAACGCTATCTGAAGAAGCTGGGTCAGATGAGAAATAACTCAGTTGGTCTATTGTAACGATCTTTCCGTTATGAGGAAACTTAATAAGCCGAAAGACTGATGAAACAATAGCAGTCATAGCATAAGACCAACTGTGACCCAGGAGAAGGTTGTAATCTAGAGGGGCATCAACCACTTCCACATCTAGATTTACAGTTTTTCCTTCAACCCCTATAGGTAAATCTTCCAAAATACCAAAAGGATGGAACCCTCGGCCATCAAAAGCCTTTAGAATTATTAGAGACTGATTGAGTGTGGAGAACCAAGCGATTTCCAACACCGGATCGACATAATACACGTAGAAGCCCCTTCATCAATCACAATCTGAAAGCAAGGTCTATTTTTGACTAACATTGGAATCTGGAAAGCCATTTGATGAGGGAGGCGGGGTGTACTATTCTCTAGATCAAAGATTATTAGGTTTGGATCCTGAATAACGACGGCTCCTATAGCAGACAATAGTAGTTTACGCTATGCTGGACATGATTGTATCACTTCCAAAGCTGACATTGCTGAAGGGGCAATGGTCAGGTCTTCAACAATGTTATAATTCTGAGCAGCTCTCGCATGTGGATTGAAAGCTGATTTCTGAAATATACCTTTAGCAGGCGGTTTGATTACTAAGTCAGGGTTGGGTTTCTCGATCTGTAGTAGACCGGAACTAGGAGGAGTTGTAGTTGATGGGTTTGAATTAGAAGATTCTCCTTCTTTACCATCAACAGGATTTTTGCTACCATAATATTGTGATCGCGTCGTAATCCTTACATGAGACATCATCATAATGGGTTCTTCTAAGGTATTCGAGGAAGAAGCAACCACCTTACTATCTTGAGTAGGAAAAGGATCCTTCAAGACAGCAGGCATTTGAGAACCTTTAACAAATTTCGAAAACTCTGCTCGATATGGGAATTCTTTAGTAAAATGATCCTCGTCGCAAATGAAACAAGGATAGTGAGGTTTTCGTTTTTCGTCAATAGATTCATTTTTATTTGTTTTATCTTTTGAATTTTGATTGTTTTTGTTCTTCCCCTTCTCTTTACTATCGGATTTGGTCGTAGATGAATCCACAACATGGACGTCGGCAGAAACTCCAATGAAAGAATCTCCTTTCAGGGAATATGGTAAAGTTATTATAGGAGAAGAATTCTTTGAAGAATTCTTCTTGCTTTTAATACTAACTGAACCAATCATACCATCAGTGGCATGAGACCCTGAAGGAGCTATAGTTTTTGGAAGATTAGGGATTTTTTCATGTAAAGTACCTGACTGCGTATAAACGAGGTCAAGGTACTAAGCCTGAGAAATGACTTGCTCTTCAGTGACAACTCCTGCCTTAGCTACATCTTCAGTGATTTTAGGTAACAATGATTTAACGAACCATTCCGCTAAAATTTGATCCGGAATGAAAACTTTCACTAAACGCCTCCTACGTCGCCATTCATGAATATGATCAGAAATATATGTGGACGTGGATTGTTTTAGTGAAGTTAACAGTTCCGTGCCATTGTCGTATCTGACAGGCAACTGAAAATGAGTTAAGAAAGAAGTGGCTAACTAACTGAAATTATAAAAAGAGCCTCGTGGTAACTCAATGTACCATTTGTGATCTGAATTTGAAACTACTTGTAATTTGTTTGCAAGGTATTCAATTCAGAATGATACATGTTTAAAAGATTTCCATGTCTTGCAGAAAGAAAACAAATGAAATTTCCAGTTGTTCATGACCCATATAAGCATAGCAGATTTATTTCCTTTTACTGTTTAACACATTAAAATGAATTTTATCTGCAAAATAAATCGACCACAAATGCAAAAGAAGTTGATAAAGCAGTTCACCCCCTCCAGGGCTACGTCTGCTGGGTCCAAAGCTCCCAACCGGGCTTGTCCTTGTTTTTATCAAATGCTCAAATTGAAAATATAGCTGAATAGAAGCATCTACAGGAGAAATAGATGGGAAAAATGGATTCAGAACACTTGAATCCTTTAGGATTGACTATTGGATCACCTCCAATGGATACCTGCAACCCTATACAGTCTTCACAAAACTGGGCCCTGGTGACTCCTAGAACTTTCACGGCTCCAAAACCTCTGCAAATGACCTCAGATGGCTGTAAGACCTACATCAATGGCTTCAGAAGGTCGAAAATACCAAAAATCAAAAAAAAAAATTCGTCCAAAACCGACTTTCCTAGCCAAAGTTATGGCCATTTAAAGTTTCTTCAGTTTGCCCTAGAAAAACTCCAGCTAACTTTAGTTAACTCCAGATAGCTCCGCCAATTATGGCGGGTCCGCAAAATTTGGCGCTCCTGCCAAAATTCTGCCAACTTAACTGCAGTTACATTTAATGTTTGGGTGGTTGCCTCGAATTTCGTGCTAGCGGAATATTCCTTTTTTAATTTTTTTGAAAAATTAAAATTTCTAATGTTATGGACAAATTCTTCTTTTTGCCATAACTTCCTCATACGCCGACCGTTTCTCGAACCGTTTGCGGCGCCAGAATCGGGAAGATGAGCACTTTCTAGTCATTCAAATTTGAACCAGTTCTAAGCACTTTAAATTTTGAGCATTTTACGACACTTAGGACATGAGCACCTGATCACGCCTCCCCATTGGGAAGCTTTTGGACCCCAAAAGCCTTCAAATACCTGTTAAAGAGGTGAGGGTATAGCTCCCTCACTCTATCCACCTCCATCCACTTTGCCTTGTTTGGTTTGTTGCCTTTGAAACCAACCCGAACATAATCTACACTGCCCCTTCTTGAAGTGCGTGTCCTTCTGTCAAGGATTGTATCTTCTTTCAGCTCATCTAAGAATTCTGGCGAGAAATCTTCTATAGATGGCAGCTGAACAACACTTTCATGATCAACAATCAAAGGAGGTTCATACAAACGTAAGTTCTCCACATTGACAACAGAATACATTTGCATGTATGAAGGAAAATCTAATTGAAAAGCATTATTTCCAACCTTCTTGAAGATTTTGAATGGACCATAATGAATAGGCTTCAGCTTTTTACCTTCTCCTTGCATCCTTTCCTTACTAATGTACAGCCATACCTCATCCCCTTCTTGAAACTTGTGATCGACTCTATGCTTGTCATGTCTTTCCTTGTACCTGCCTTGACTCTTCTCAAGCTGTTCTTGAATTTGCTGATGTATTTGCTGAATTCTTTCAATGAATGAACGAGCTTTGTCAATGTCACTATGTCCCTCAATGGCGACATCTTTCTCAAGAATGAAATCAAGAGGTGATTTTGGCAAGTAACCAAAACAAGCTTCAAACGGTGAGGTGTTTGTGGAAGAGTGCTTGGCATGATTGTAAGCATGTTGTATGTAGTGCAAATGTTCATCCCAAAGCTTGGGATGCTTGCTGCAATAACCTCTCAAGAGGTGCACAATGGTTCTGTTCACAACTTCGGTTTGTCCATCTGTTTGCGGATGGAAAGCAGTACTTTTCTTCAACTTTGTGTCCATCATCTCCCATAGGTTGGACCAAAAATTCCCCACAAATTTGGAATACCTGTCACTAATAATGGAAGTAGGCAAACCAAAGTGAATCTATACATGATGAAAAAATAATTCAGCAGTTTGTTCAGCAGTTATAGTTTTCTTACAAGGCATAAGTATACACATTTTAGATATCATTTTTGGGATTCAACTGCGTTAAGTAAGTCATTCAAACGTATGACCATTTCCATGAGAGGTAGTCGTAACTGACTAATTTCTCATGATTTTTGAATAGTTCACTTAGCACTCATTGCATCGGGTGATGCTCACAGGGGTGAAGAAGTGGGATTGAAACTAGTGAAATGTGGAGAACGAATCACATAGCATCAATCATCACTTCCGGGGCTTGCACCCGGTAACCAGGACTTCCCAGGAGGTCACCCATCCCAGAACTCCTCTGGCTCAAGCGCGCTTAACTGTGGAGTTTTTCCCACAATCAAGCCCACTTAGCTTGCTACCCCATTTGCAAAACCTTAGCAAGTATTGTGCCTCATGAACCATTCAAGTAGAGATCCCTTGACTCTTTTTTGAATTTAAGTATGGGGGATTTACGCAGTGCATTATATTAGATATCATTTTTGGGATTCAACTGCGTTAAGTAAGTCATTCAAACGTATGACCATTTCCATGAGAGGTAGTCGTAACTGACTAATTTCTCATGATTTTTGAATAGTTCACTTAGCACTCATTGCATCGGGTGATGCTCACAGGGGTGCAAGCCCCGGAAGTGATGATTGATGCTATGTGATTCGTTCTCCACATTTCACTAGTTTCAATCCCACTTCTTCACCCCTGTGAGCATCACCCGATGCAATGAGTGCTAAGTGAACTATTCAAAAATCATGAGAAATTAGTCAGTTACGACTACCTCTCATGGAAATGGTCATACGTTTGAATGACTTACTTAACGCAGTTGAATCCCAAAAATGATATCTAATATAATGCACTGCGTAAATCCCCCATACTTAAATTCAAAAAAGAGTCAAGGGATCTCTACTTGAATGGTTCATGAGGCACAATACTTGCTAAGGTTTTGCAAATGGGGTAGCAAGCTAAGTGGGCTTGATTGTGGGAAAAACTCCACAGTTAAGCGTGCTTGAGCCAGAGGAGTTCTGGGATGGGTGACCTCCTAGGAAGTCCTGGTTACCGGGTGCAAGCCCCGGAAGTGATGATTGATGCTATGTGATTCGTTCTCCACATTTCACTAGTTTCAATCCCACTTCTTCACCCCTGTGAGCATCACCCGATGCAATGAGTGCTAAGTGAACTATTCAAAAATCATGAGAAATTAGTCAGTTACGACTACCTCTCATGGAAATGGTCATACGTTTGAATGACTTACTTAACGCAGTTGAATCCCAAAAATGATATCTAATATAATGCACTGCGTAAATCCCCCATACTTAAATTCAAAAAAGAGTCAAGGGATCTCTACTTGAATGGTTCATGAGGCACAATACTTGCTAAGGTTTTGCAAATGGGGTAGCAAGCTAAGTGGGCTTGATTGTGGGAAAAACTCCACAGTTAAGCGCGCTTGAGCCAGAGGAGTTCTGGGATGGGTGACCTCCTAGGAAGTCCTGGTTACCGGGTGCAAGCCCCGGAAGTGATGATTGATGCTATGTGATTCGTTCTCCACATTTCACTAGTTTCAATCCCACTTCTTCACCCCTGTGAGCATCACCCGATGCAATGAGTGCTAAGTGAACTATTCAAAAATCATGAGAAATTAGTCAGTTACGACTACCTCTCATGGAAATGGTCATACGTTTGAATGACTTACTTAACGCAGTTGAATCCCAAAAATGATATCTAATATAATGCACTGCGTAAATCCCCCATACTTATATACACATTTTGCTGAAACGATCAACTACTACATATAAATAATCATGCTGCTTTCGAGATTTTGGCAAACCTCCTACAAAATCCATAGAGATGCTCTCCCATGGTGTAGAAGGTACCGGCAAAGGAGTATACAAACCAAGCTTCCTGTTGCTAGGCTTGCTTGTAGCACATAATGAACAACCTCTTATGAACCTTGAAACAGAATCTACCATGCGAGGCCAATAGCAATACCTCTGTAGATGTGCAACTGTTTTGATCACACCCAAATGGCCAGCAATAAGAGAAGAACGAGCTTCTCTTATGACATTTATCCTCTCCCCCTGTGGTATACACAACTTGCCCAAATGAAACAGCAAATTGTTATGCATGTGATAGTCATTTTCCTCTACATGATTTCCTTTACTCAAGTTAGCATACACATCTTTAAAGTCATCATCAGATGCATATTGTTCTATGTAACTATCTTGTACAATGGAATCATTCTTAAGTAAAGTAACAGCACCAATAATAGGCCTTGAAATCATATCAGCAACCTTATTCAAAGTACCTTTCTTATACCTTATTACCAAATGTAACTGTTGCAAGAAGCCCATCCATCTGAAGTGTCGTGACTGTTGTAACTTGCTTTGTGATTGCAAGTACTGTAAGGGCTGATGGTCGGTATGTATAATAGTTTCTTTGCCCATCAAGTAGTGTTTCCATTTTTTAACGCTTTGTACCAACGCATACAACTCCTTATCATATGTAGGATAATTTACAACAGCACCATTAAAAGTTTCAGAATGAAAAGCAATAGGCTTACCATGCTGTAGAAGAACTGCACCCATAGCATAATCACTAACATCAGTTTGTATCTCAAATGGTTGTCTCAAATCCGGTAATGCAAGGACTGGAGCTGAACTAATCTTCTCTTTCAAAGATTCGAAAGCTTTTTTCTGCTTACCTCCCCATTGGAAAGCATGCTTCACACTTGTCACTGCATGCATAGGAGCTGCTATAGAAGAGAAGTTAGAGATAAACTTCCTCCAATATTGAGCTGCACCCAAAAATATTCTTACCTATGTTATGGATTTGGGAGTAGGCCACTTCACAATAGCCTCAATCTTAGCAGGATCAATTCTCAAAGCACCTCCTCCTACTATGTGTCCCAAATAAACCAAAGAAGTCTTTCCAAATTCACACTTTGACATTTTAAGAAATAACTGATTCTTCTTCAAAACATCAAGTACTTTTCTAACATGCATGACATGATCTTCTCTAGACTTGCTGAAAATTAAGATGTCATCTAAGTAGACAATAACGAAATCATCAAGAAAAGGACGCAAGACATCATCCATTACTCGCATGAAAGTTGCAGGTGCATTGCAAAAACCAAACGGCATCACAAGCCACTCAAAGAGTCCTTGTTTGGTTTTAAAGGCTGTCTTCCAAATGTCACTTTCTTCAATTCTTACTTGATGATATCCACTGCGCAAGTCTAGCTTAGTGAAATATTGAGCATCTTTCAGCTGATCTAGCAAATCATCTATCCTTGGGAGTGGGTAAAGATTCTTTACCGTTATCTTGTTCAAGGCCCTGAAATCAACACACATACGCCAAGTGCCATCTTTCTTTGGAATCAATACAATCGGTGACACACATGGTGAAGTACTTGACCTTATGAAACCCTTGTCCAACAAGTCCTTGATTTGCTTCTTTATTTCAGCATTCTCCATCATAGACATGCGGTACATGCCTATGTTTGGAAGAGGACAATCTGGATGCAAATGGATTTCATGTTGAATCTCCCTCTTAGGAGGCAAACCTATTGGCTCCTGAAATATCTCATGATATGCATCAACTACATCATACAGATCTGATTTAAGTTTTGGACCACAATTGTCAAATGACTCATGATTCACATCAACCTTGGGCTTAATCATAAGAAGAACAAAATTCTTACTTGAATTGACCAGCCTTTTTACCTGTCCTGCATTCACCATCGCTATATTTGTCTTCTTGCGATGAGATCTAACAATGAACTCCTTGCCATCTTTGAACAAATGATATTTGTTTTCATGGCGATGAAAGATAGCTTTCCTGTCAAACAAGTAAGGACTTCCCAAAACAATTCCTGCTATATCAAAAGGTACCACATCAAGTTAAACTGTGTCAATAAAATGTGCAGTAATTGCAAAGCGCAATGTGCACTTTCTTGAAACTTGTAAATTTCCATCCTTGCAAATCCATCCAAGTGGATATGGCTTCGAATGTGGAATGGTCTCAAGTTTAAGCTGCTTGACCAAGTCCTCTGATATAAGGTTTGCTTGTGACGCACTATCAAAAAGTGTGTCAATTTTAGTATGTTTTGAAATCACCCTCACATGAAACTGTTCAATTCTTTCTTCCTCATTAGGAGCTTGTACATGGTAGTTTGAGGTACTAGTGCTGGCTTGAGTTTCAATTTATTTTCCCTTCAAGTTTTTCAAACCCATGGCTGCAATTTTGGTTTCATCACCTGAATCTTCCCCTAAATCTTGTGGTGTAGATGTAGTAGCAGCAGTTTTTTGTTTCCCTTTGGATTTGTTAAATTGAGGTCTTTTTTCAGGATATAATTTCCAACAGTTTTTCTCCTCATGGCCTGGTTTAGAACAGTGTTTACAAATCACTTTCTCACTCTCCTGTTTGACAGATGTATTATTTTTGCTCTTTCCCTTAGAGGTTTTCTCTTTGTTTTTCCCCTTGGGGGGCTTGTTTCTACCCTCTTCAAATGTGTTTTTTCCCCTTGCCTCTAAATGGGTAGCTTGGACACAAACCTCGTCCAGGCTAGTAGGGTTAAACATCAAGATGGTGTGTCTAAGGTAGCTATGCAAGCCACCAATGTATTTCAGCAAGGTTTCTTGGGTCTGTAAATCTACCCCTAACAAGAGAGCTCTTCTCCTAAATTCTTGGGTGTAGTCTTGGATACTCTGACCCTTAAGTTGTCTGAAATTTTGCCAATTCATAATGGCTTTCTGCATGTGAGCAAGAGGATAAAATTGTTTTCTAATGGCTAACAAAAATTCAGGCCATGTTAAGGTAACCTTACCAAATTTTTTGATCTCCTCTTTAGTCTTGGCCTCCCACCAGACCAGTGCTACTCCATCCATTCTCAAAGAAGCCAACTGAATCCTGGTGGCATCATCATGCATATTTTGGATCCTCAAGTAAACTTCCAACTGCCTAATCCAATTGTCAAGCTTTTCTGCATTCACTTCACCATTAAACATAGGTAATTCGAATTTTACATCAAGCTTCAAAAAAGGACTTTTTCCAGAGGATCTATGCTTATGAACAGAAGAAGACGAGGATGAAGAGGAAGAAGGTGAAGATGGGGGTGGTGGATCACCATTTCCTCCATGTCCTTTCTTAGAATGATCATCATCATTCTTACCTCCTGAAGAGCCCTCTCCTTCATGTGGATGTTTGGACCCTTCTCCAGCCAATTTCTCATTTCTTTCTTGGTACAATATCCTCACCATTTCGGTGAGGTCCAAGAAAGCCTTTCTGAAGACTCTTTCTTCTTCTCTTGGATCTGTCTCTGTAGGAATTTCTCCTTCATGTGCAGACATTCTTGAAGCTTCTGCTGAGACTCTTGAGGATGAAATTGAAGGTGGAGGTGATGGCTCTATGGCCTTCCTTGACTAAGGATTCTCTCGTTCTCTAGTCAATTGTCCTTCCCCTCTTTTAAGTTTCAACCTGGTAAGCATCAATACTTTGCAAGACAGTTAGAAGATCTTTGCACAAAAACCCTGAGCTCTGGTACCAACTTGATCTGAATTTGAAACTACTTGTAATTTGTTTGCAAGGTATTCAATTCAGAATGATACATGTTTAAAAGATTTCCATGTCTTGCAGAAAGAAAACAAATGAAATTTCCAGTTGTTCATGACACATATAAGCATAGCAGATTTATTTCCTTTTACTGTTTAACACATTAAAACGAATTTGATCTGCAAAATAAATCAACCACAAATGCAAAAGAAGTTGATAAAGCAGTTCACCCCCTCCAGGGCTACGTCTGCTGGGTCCAAAGCTCCCAACCGGGCTTGTCCTTGTTTTTATTAAATGCTCAAACTGAAAATACAACTGAATAGAAGCATATACAGGAGAAATAGATGGTAAAAATGGATTTGGAACACTTGAATCCTCCAGGATTGACTATTGGATCACCTCCAATGGATACCTGCAACCCTATACAGTCTTCACAAAACTGGGCCTTGGTGGCTCCTAGAACTTTCACGGCTCCAAAACCTCTGCAAATGACCTCAGATGGCTGTAATACCTACACCAATGGCTTCATAAGGTCAAAAATACCCAAAATCCAAAAAATAATTCGTCCAAAACCGACTTTCCTAGCCAAAGTTATGGCCATTTAAAGTTTCTCCAGTTTGCCCCTAGAAAAACTCCAGCTAACTTTAGTTAACTCCAGATAGCTCCGCCAATTATGGCGTGTCCGCCAAATTTGGCGCTCCTGCCAAAATTCCGCCAACTTAACTGCAGTTACTTTTAATGTTTGGGTGGTTGCCTCAGATTTCGTGCTGGCGGAATATTCCTTTTTTAATGTTTTTTGAAAAATTAAAATTTCTAATGTTATGGACAAATTCTTCTTTTTGCCATAACTTCCTCATACGACGACCGTTTTTCGAACCGTTTGCAGTGCCAGAATCGGGAAGACGAGAACTTTCCAGTCATTCAAATTTGAACTAGTTCTAAGCACTTTAAATTTTGAGCATTTTACGACACTTAGGACATGAGCACCTGATCAATTTGGCGGCAAGACCAATAAGAGTTCATTGAAAAAGACGTAATCGAATTGAATCATCAATGATAGAATTAGATGCACACTAGAGGTGATAAGTCATAACATGATTTGACAAATCCTTACCTGACTTACCCTCAAATTTCGGGATATCACTGGGCAACTTACTAGGCATTGGCGGCCAATACGGAAGATAGTAAATCGAATCGTTCGTAAGGCGCGACAAATCAGGTAAATCCAAAGTTGCAATAAATGGTAACTGACAGTTAGGTTCATGAAAACCTTAAGTAACTGGACCAGCTCTAGGAGGAGGATATCAAGGATAACCTGGAATTGGATTTGCATTAGGAATGTTATAACCTCCCGGGAAATCAGGATTAACCGAACCAAACTGGGGTTGTTGAGGCTGTTGATAAGTATAGCCAGGATATGATTGACTCTGGTAAACTGGGTTTTGTACAGTAGGATCGAATTGATACTGTCCCTGGTACGATTGACTCGTGGCAATTGTACTTGAACCAGCTTGTCCTACAGGCATCTGGACCAAAATCTAAATTGTAGGTCCTAACTATGGTACAGAGACTTGAGGAGTTTGCATTGATGCAGGGATAGTAGAAACCGGAGCTACAGATACTCCAAAAACAGGTGTGGTAGATTAAACAGAAAATGTAGCGGTTGCAGCAACAGTTCGAGGCGGAGTCTTAGGTGAGCTAGGCCCAGGCTGCTAAACTAAACCAGGTGTAGAGGTTTGAACCATAGGTTGGACAGGTTGCTGGGTTGGACCACAAACCAAAGGCCGTCCAGCTTGACTTGATAAATGCACATTAGGTTGCAAAGTCTGTTGAGTTTGAGACAGATCCCACACCATATTCATTCCGGGACCCATAAAAGGTTGTACATATGGAGGTCCATAACTTGGTTGAACATAGGGCTAATAATTAGGAGGTACATTTCCAGCTCCTTGTAAAAATGACTGACCAGAAGGCAGTTGGAAAACTTGAGTTGGGTACAGACGTTGAGGTTGATAACCCTGAGGCACGTACTGAATCTAGGGTTAATAAGCATCCTGAGGAATATACTAAGTCTGGGGTTGACCTTGGGGTATGTATTGTCCTGAAGGTTGAAAACCTTGAGGTAGCCCTCCAAGCGGAAACTGACTACCTTGGGGTAGCCCCCCAGGCGGTAACTGACTACCTTGAGGTTTCCCCCCAAGCGGTAACTGACTACCTTGAGGTTGAGGATTTGGAATACTACCAGACATCATAAAAATATGCTCTGTGTTGAATGTTTTTGTTCCATTATTACCAAGTGATAACTGATGTTTAGTCGATCGAGGAGTTGCTCCTAAAAAAATACCAGAGAGTGACTGGTACCCCAAAGGAACAATAGGAATTCCATATAAAAATGTTTCTGATAATTGGGAAAACATAGATGACTGTCTTGACATGATTGATCAAGGACAATAATCTCTAGGTGTGGGATGAAAATAATCACACACAAACAAAGAAAATTTCAATAAAAGCACCTAAAGTCTTTAAAGAAACAAAAAACTTAATCACATGCCTAAAAAATCTAAGAGTTCAAACCACACACAAACAGTAACTTCCCGTACTAAAAACACTAGTTGGTGATGAAATCCAACGTCATAGAATTTTAATACAGAAAGGGCGGTTGGAACAGTTACCCCGACAACCTGCTTAATGAAACAGACTGGCACAAGTTTCTTCACAAAACCATCTCGAGTGAAGAGAACCCCCCAGAGATTCCAAGCAAGTCTAGTCAACATTTGCTCCAGGTACAACGAGACCCATCCTTCACCGTCACCTTAGGAAATAATCTTAAGTATATGGACACTAAGGTTACCAACAGCAACAAATACAACTAGGGGAACAGTCTACGATCCTATCTACGCGCAAGGGCAGAGTAACAAAGCTCAATCCCCTTGAAGGCTCCTCGACATGATCAATCCGAGGTTTACCAACAAGTGACCCTAGGCTCCTCGACAATGGTTAATCCGAGGTTTACCGTTTATAATACACGTAAATCTTCTATCTTTCCCAATGAAACAGACTTGATTGTCTCAAATGTTTGGACATGATCTCGTGATTGACTCCTTTAAGAGAAGCTTCCCAGAATGTATCAATTACAATTGGATTTATTTCCTACCGCAAGATATAGCTACTTTTTTGTTTTAACTATCTTGGAGAGTTAATTACTCCCTACTCCAAGATACTAGCCTAAGCTATATTGGTGATAAGAGCCCTATAAATAAAAAAGATTACTAGATCAATTTTAATTAAGCGTTGCTTTTATGGGTTGTTCTTTAAGTTAATAGGTATGGAGATGAAACTTTGATGGTTTGAAGACTCGACTCCAAAAACACTAAAAAATGTACCTAAAATGATAAACAATTCATTTTTCTTTCAATGAATTTCTAGCTAAAAGAAAGAATTTGAAAATGCAATTCTTTAAGAAACTAGTCTTTCTTTCAACATGCAAATGAAAAGAAAACCCTTTTGTCTTTTTCACTAAGAACTCAAAACGAGACTACTAATTATGCTCACAATAAATCCCTTTTCTTTTTCAAAACTTGAAACTACAAAAAACAATTTCTTCAAAAGAGATCTACAAGTTCTAGAAAACACTCAAAACTACAAAACTAATCTTTGAGAAAAAACTTCTAAAACCTAATTGTATAAAAGCTTCAATTCTTTTTGAGGACGTTTTACTTAGTTATTCAAGAAACTAAGGATTCATTCGTTCAGAATAACAAATCAATCAAAAAACATCTAAATATGTTTTGTTTTGTAAAAATGAAATTCAAAACTTATAACCAAGTTCGTTCAAATATTTGCAAAGAGAAAACTAAATATATTTCTCACAAAGGACATATTTCACAATTCAGTCAGACTCATCATGAAGACAAAAGGACACCAGGGTAATCTAAGGTTTCTCAAACTTCTGATCTTTGAGTCACTACAGAGACCATGTGAAAACCACTCCAGGCATGCAAAACTTCTAGAAAATCATCTAAAACAAAAATACCAATGGAACTCACTTACAAGAGACTTTTGACAGAAAGAATGCAGATATGGGTAGACACTAAAAACCCTAAATGAAACCTAAACCTAACTGGAAGAAAACATTTTAGGTTTTTCAAAAAAAAATTACGAGGTTCGTAGGCTTCCAGAAGAAATAGTGCGGTCCCACTCTGTTTACTAAAGGAAAATGCGGAAATGCCCGCACTGTCTGCAAAGAGAAAGTGTGGTCCCCTGAAAACTTTGAAAAAGACAAAAAATAATTCAAATTCTAAAAACTACCCAAGCCAACATACATCAATCAAAAACCAGAAACGAAAACAAGTTTCTCAAGTCAAAGACAAAGGAAAACCAAAAACCAAATTTAGTTCCCCAGCAGAGTCGCCAATTTGTTGGCTGGATAAATTGATCTTGCAGACAAGGCCGATCTCCCTAGTATCAGAAGATAGTCTAGCAATAAGCAGACAAACAAATCTATCTTTCTCTAAACATATACGATTCATAAATAAAAACTATAGAGGTGTTTAGACCCTACCTTAAGTCCAACGCTAGTTTGTAGCAGCCATCCTTCAACCGTTCGAAAGAGTTTCCTTTTTAGAACCTGCAATCACAAACAAGCAAACATCAAATAGCAACTGCATATCTAATATCATGAATCATGTCCATTATGGTGATCAAGGAATCCATTAAATAAACCATAAAACAACAGCTTATTGAGAAAAACAAACTTATTTGTATTAACTTTGAAATAGAAGAATCTTACAACCTTTTCATCCTTGATGTTGAACAAGCTCTTCCCAGGGTCCGAAACAGGAATTTCCTTTACTTTGACAAGCCTTGCACTTCCCCAAATGAGATCTTAGAGGTATGTAATCTCTCCTCATAAAGCTCAACTAAGAAGACTAAGCTCCAGCAACATTTCACCTCAAAAATATTCAGCTTTTTAACCTCCCAAGTAACCGGCCCAATGCTTCATTTTATAGCGCAGAGGAGGAGGTTACAGGTCCACCTATGAAGGGATAGAGTCCTCCTTCAAAGGGATAAGCTCCTCACATCAAGGGGTTAGCTCCTTAAGGTATGAGATGCATGAATCTTAAGAGAACGAACTTGCCATCTCAAGATTCCTTCCAAAAGCTTCTAGAAATGACTCAAAGTGAGTTTTTAAGAATATACTTGCGCCTTTTTAACTTTTATAGGGGTCCGAACCCATAACACAGAGACAGAGCAGTCAGGTGTGCAGGAGACATGACCTTCAGGTGCAGGACCATAGGTAATGCTAAGAGAAAGTGCGAAACCAGAGTTTTAGAGACTTTTGAAGACTTTGTCTTATTTTCAGGGCTTGATATGAAGAACTGAGGCTTAAGACTTGCAAAGGAAGAAAGTATGAGTGGTAATGGACTCACATAGATTGCAAAATGTCAAGGTGACAATTTTTTGTGCAACACCAAGCTCTCATCGTCCCAATGAATTCTACCCTAGAATTTCTGCATATTGGATTTCCCTTGAGCCATGGGTTTGTCTTCGGTTTCACTCGTCACTATGCACTCATATCCAAAGATTCCATGATCTTCTGGCTAATTTCCCACAGCTAGGCCAAGATCATGCTCTGATACAAATGTAATGATCCTTAATAGGAATAAAAGTGATAACAAGCAAATAATACATGCAGCAAATTACAAAAACGAAATATTCAACAAACACCCATATAAAAGCTACAAATGGAGAACTTCTGAGCCATTTCATTATATTTACTCAAGTCAAATATAATAGATGATGGAATGGTGCACATGGGCTTGTCTAAAAGGACAAGCAAGACAAAACCTTGGTAGGAAAATGGCTGAGCTGAAGGTTTCCCAATTTTTGCACCAATTTGCACTACGATTCCCAGAAACTGTTGTTCTACTGAAGTTTGAATGGATACAAGGAGCATTGAAACTACCCATAAATTTATATGCTTGTAACCCTGGACTCCTTGGCTAAAACCCACAAAAAACTAGAAATGGTTTGGCAAGATATTCGAAAGGGCCAATTCGAATTCCCATGTGGGTGGACCCCACATTCCACTAGCAACCAAATTAAGTCGAATTGCCTCCTAAGTCCCTAAGTCGAAAATGATGGGTTCTCTTCCTTAGCCAAAATTGTACAAAATTGTGTAGCAGCACCCTGTTACAAATGTGTTTGAGAAGTGACATGACAAAAATTCCTCATGGTGTAGGTGGAGAAATCTGATGCATCCATGCTTTTTTTGGCCTAATGATCTGGTGGAGATCATGATAAATCTTGTTATTACATGTTTATTGTTTTGGTCTAGTGATCCGGGATGGATTATGGTAAATCCTAGTTTCTATTGATGAGGGCAAGGTGGTTTAGCTTTGGGATTCCCTGTTTGGCTCTTTTTGTTTGAGTCCCACATTCATGCTTGGAATATGGCACAAGGGTGAATGGCTGAAGAGAGAATTGGCTCAACCATTCTATGGTCGGTTGGAACATGATAGTCCCATACCGGATTGGCTTTTGGATTCATTAATAAGAGCTTGTTTCCTTGGTATATAATGTATAAATGTATGGGTTTATATGTGGATTCTATGGGTAATGTATCGTTTATATTTATGTTGTTATTATGTTGGTTATAAGCATGTATTATGACAGTGATGATGTATGCATTTCCTCATGTTTTGATTTGTAAATGAATGAACAATGTACCTATGACGTAATAGATTATAATGCAGCTAATGATATAAGGGATCAATGCTTCTTAGTGATTCTCAGATAAGTATGAGATGCCTATGCTTAGATTTGTTGTTTACACATTTAGATTACATATTTGTGATATGTTTGACAGAATGTCAATCTCGGTTGGGGATGGTCAGGCATAGTCCTAGAGTTAGTTTTGGTTTATTATTCTTGTCATCATGTGTTTAATGGATTCCAAAAGTTACAACAAGTTCTGGGAAGTGGTCAGAATTCTGGGTTTGAAAATTTCCTTAAATCCTATGGACTTTGGCACAGGTCTACTAGAAATAGTCGCTAGACGCAAACATGCAGGCTTGTGGGAGCATCTAGAGCTCTCTGGATGTTGGCATGCCCATAACATGGGAGCATCTAGAGGTTTAATAGCTTAAAAACTCAGTGGGACCTAGGGGCATGAAACTTGAGTGGTTGGGATGGCTCGTGGGAGTGTTTTTGGTGATGTGGAAGGTATGTTTGATATGTTTCCATCAATTCCACTTCTTTAAGGTTGCCAAGGAGGGTGAATCATATTGTAGTAGCCTCTCATCACATGTTTACTCCAGTTGGTTAGTTACTTGGGTAGATGTGGGAGGAGGGTGTTACAGAGTTGTATCATAGCATGGTTCACCCCTCAGACTGGATGAGCTGTGTGTTGATCACACATTCATGTTGGTTGCATATGTGTTCCTTATGCTTGTATTCCATGTGCTTGTTGCATTTTCATGGTGTTGATCATGGTTATAGTGATGTCACCACGTGAAGGTTGATGGTGTTGTTGTGGGATGTGTCATCATGTGTGTATGGTTGTATATGCATGTTAGTGTTTATATGTTGTTGTGCATGCATTGTCATGGTTAAGCATGTATGGTAAGTCAGATGTAAGACCTGGGCTATGCAGATTTTAAACAAATAGGAAACAAGATTTAAAATTTACATTGGTGTGGTTGTTCTTGCTACTATAGTTACCAAACTACCCTTTTTCCTCCCAGCCTATCTAGGGTCTACCTATACAGTCCCCAGATCCAGAAGACAAATCTTCTGGCCCCTATACCCAAAATTCCAAGAACAATCAAGCTCAATCTCTGTAATTCTATTAGAAATTCGCGTCTCTTCCCCCAAAATATCCTCTGGTTTCACTGAATTCTCTCTAACTACCAAAAATGTGTCTCTTTGTTATGGTATTCTCCCTTCCTTTATATCCTCAACTCTACCACCTATCTACCTCCTCATTGTCGACTTCCTTCCTCCATCATTTCCCTTTTCTTCTCGTTGTCAGTTTCTTTCCAACTTTCTGAACCCTTCTCCCCCTTTTGGATAGAGGTGATGATGTATTCATTTAGGTTAGATTTTGATTTTATTAAATTAATTTAATTAATATTTAGTTTGGATTTAGATTTTATTAAATTAATTTCTAATTAATTAAATTGATTCATTTATATTTTAACAAAGATTGATTTTAATATTTAAATAAATGATTTTATTTATTTTAATTAAATATAAATTAAATAAAATTTCATATATATTTTTATTATCTTTATCATATATATATATAAGGGTGGTTGTTGAGTCTTGAAAATGTCATTACACTTTCACTATTATGTCCATTATATCACCTCCATTTCACCTCTATTTCACTACTATGTCACCGCATTCATCCCACTTTCATTATCATTGGGCCACATTTATGTTTTTCCAATCTTTATTAATTCTAAGTCTTTTAAGTGAATTTGTGGTTAAAAATTAGAAAATAATGTGCATATGCTTATACCTAACAAATGGGTTGAGGTTGTTGACATGTGTAGGTTGAAAGGAGACTTCTAGAAGACCCTTATGTGGCACTCTAAGGCCAAATTCGAATTTGGTTGGAAAGAATCATGGGATCATGAGGATATGTGTCACATCTCATAATTGTATTGTAACTCTAAGAAGACATGTGTCTTATCAGTTCCTATTTTGATTAGGACTCTGTATAAATAGGAGATCTCTCTCCTTCATTAGTTAGTCTATTTAGCTTAAGCTTTTTAGTCCCTAGTTCTTAAGTTTGTAGTTCTTCCTTGATGGCTTTTGAAAGCTTTGGAGAACTTTGTCGTACGTTGTACTTTTGAAGAATTTGAATAAAGCGATGTTATCAACATGGAAGGAGATGTGAAGTAGATGTCATGGAGCATATTAGAATGTAAGGTAGAGTAGATTTCATTTTGTAAATATTGCTTTGTAGAATGTAAGGTAGAGTAGATTTAATTTTGTAAATATTTTTTTGATTTCATTATGTTATTTGATTGCTTTCAAGTTTGATAGATTAGATTTTTCATTCATGCAATTTTAATTCATGCAAGTGTGTTCAATTTTGCTTTGATTTCATTATGTTATTTGATTGCTTTCAAGTTTGATAGATTAGATTTTTCATTCATGCAATTTTAATTCATGCAAGTGTGTTCAACCGGTTGATTGTAGATTAGTGATGCACATAGCCTTTTAATGACTAATGACATGATAGAATCATCTTGTCCTTCTGCTGAAGCAGCAAGGATACTGGGTCTCATAGTCACTAGCTCATTGTTTGGTTGTTGCATTCTATTTTGATTGTATATTAGTGATGCACATAGCCTTTTAATGACTAATGACATGATAGAATCATCTTGTCCTTCTGCTGAAGCAGCAAGGATACTGGGTCTCATAGTCACTAGCTCATTGTTTGGTTATTGCATTTTATTTTGATTGAACTAGCTGTATATTTACACCTTTGTTTAAATACTAACTCCATCAATAACATGTTTTAAGTTCTTTTGAAGTGCTAAGTTTTGGAAGTTACCATTAGGGACATAGGCCTTGTCTTGAAATCTTTATCCATACTTGTCCTTTAAAAGTATTCTTAAGACCTTAGAATAGGATTTTCATTTGCATTAAACACTTTAGAAAACCAACAAGAACAAAACCCCAAAGAAAACAACATAAACTATAAAACAACGAAGTAAGAGAAAGGTTAACTAAGCACATATGGTGCACCACACTTCATCAGTTTACGATACCCGGATTGATAATTTATGTAGAGCAATTTAAGACATTAAATTGACTAGACATTTTGGCGCCGTTGTCGGGGAAGTGTAATTAGGAGACCTTATTTCTTACATCTGAAAAAAAAAAAAGTTAATAATTCTTGAGTATGCTCTCCTCTTGCACTTTGTGTGATTTGGAGGATCAGAAAAAGAATTTTTATGTAAAAAAGAAAAAAATAGGAGACAAAATAAACTTCATCACTTCAATTGATTCAAAAAAAAAAAGAGAGAGACAAAATAAACTTCACACCATGCCATCCATTTCATTTCATCAATAAAAGTTTTTTTTCCCCATGATCATTTCCATTCAGATTGCCTAACTATCTCTATTTAGCTAAGTGGTTGTTGTGCCAAGTTTCCGCAGCTGGAATCAGTTTCCGCAGCCAGAAGCAGTTTCCGCAGCCACCACTCTGTTTTTCAAATTTACAGTCAAGATGTTAGTGCAATAAAATGAAAATGTAGGTATGACTAAGCATATGCTATGAAGACATGTACATGGAGCATCTACAGACATCAATAAGGAGAAATTGAGTAAGGGCTAATGGACAAACAAAGACAAGGATTCTAAAGGTATGGGCAAAAATTTCTTTCAAATAGCAATTAAAGGCACAATTTTGCATAGTTATTAAACCATTAAAGCTCACTATGTGCAATGATTATTTCGATAGCTCAACTAGCATTCCACGACCTTACTCCATAAATCATACATTTACTCCCTAAACGGTCTCATGATTATTTTTCGGGTTCAACTTATAGATGATTGCACTCCCACACTCCACAACAGTTTCACGATTCTTCAAATTGTGCATTCTTCATTAGTGTGCCTTTCCTGTGGTTGGGTTGGAAATTTCTGTAGCTGCCCTCCCTCTTCAATGAATGCCTCCAAATCAGCAACTACGTTCATCTCAGAAGGATTTCATTATTCATATACCAATTGTGAGGACAAGTGATCGGGTGACCTGTGAGATTGTTGCAGAGATAAAGCCTGCTCCTGCTCCTCCTGACCTTCTCCTTCTGACTCATCAGACGGTCTCCCACATAGATCTCTGATAAGGATCAACAGTGTGAAAACTACCACTGTCAAACAAAGGCGTACTGTCTTACCACTAATTCCAAAATTTCACAGGCCGAATGCAGAACAGTATAGAAAGAAAAATTAACTCAGGAAAAACGTGAACAGCAGAAAAACGTCAAATTTAAAACGCTCGATTTGCCCAAACAGAGACGAATTTCAAGAAAATAAAACATGGGTTTTTTTTCCAGGTGGGTCAATTAGATAACCCAGAAACCGTTTGAAGAAATTTGTGGCGGTCTGGGAGAAATCCTCGGTTCTTTGGAGCCTCTTTTTTGCCGCCGCGTGAAGAAAAACGGAATTTGAGTTAATTAACTGATAGTTTGATGTGTGATTCAATTCTGCGTGCCTAAGGAAGAGAAATCCAAATAGGAATCAACTATGTGCTGTTATTCAAGCTTAATTACATGTCTTTAATAACTAACAGTCCCATGCAACGTGTGACTGTGTTTCAGTTTTACGACCAGCAATAAAGACGTGTTTTAAACTCATACGGCTCTTCACAGCAAAGACGTGTCCATAGTACTCCGCCAAGCAAGAGGGAAGTTTGTCGGTTGGTTCCATCAATGGGAGATGACAATAGTAAATGATTTCAAGAATTTAAATGCACGGGAGTTGTAGATTATGCAGAATTTAGGAATGTTGATATGGTGATAGAGGTTGTAAGAGAGAAAATTTCCATTGAAGCGAGAAATATTTATTGACCTGGAAAAGATTTGTCCTGCACACTGCATCTTAGCCTTCACTCATCCACATTTGTTTTCTCTTCCACGCACACAGCCACTTCATTTCATAGTATTTTCTACACTCTGTTTTCATTAGCTGCGGAAACAAGCCACTTTCCGCAGCTGATTCAACTTTCTGCAGCTGATTCAACTTTCCGCAGCTAGCTCAACTTTCCGCAGCTGGCTCAACTTTCCGTAGCTGGCTTAACTTTCCGCAGCTGTTTTGTTAAACTCTAGGTTGCAGGTGTCATCAAGCAAAACAAGTCACATGGGTAGCTGGGGGAATGTTGGTACATGGATGGTGTCCTATTCATTCGATCAAATTTGATGAAAAATACCCCGGTCAAAGGGAAGTCAAATTGTGTGTTATCACTAAGTCGCCACACGGAGTCGCCACACACTGAGTCACTACATGTCAAGAAAAAATAATAATTTTGAATCAATGAAATGAATAGGCTATTTGCTCACTTTTTTGAAGGTATTGATTAATTTTGGACTAATGATGAAAAATGAATAGCTAACTTTGTATCCAAGATTGTAGCTACAGAACCGTGCACATTCCGCAGCCAGAAAAACCTCATTGTTCAAATCAGCCTATCTTTCTCATACAAAATCAGATTTTGATGATTTAATTATCATTGGAAAGATCTCAACAAGATCTATACAATGAGAAATCTATCATTAGAGTTTGAAATAGCAAATAATGAAATAAATTGCTGAAAAGAAGCAACATTCAACTTGGGCACCAATTTCAAAGCAGGTATAAATTCTTTTGATTTTTCCTTTGAGAACTTGTTTCATTAATACAAATTCTTAGTTTTGTGTGTAAATATCATAACTAGAGAGATTGATCACCTCTCTCCTTTGATAATCTTACAATCCATTGCAGAAGAAGTATTAGTTTTTTTGCAGGTTCCAGGAGGAAGGACAAATGACTACAAGAGAATGGTGTCTCTCTAAGAGACCAATTTGTTTCATAAGAGGATGATCAAAAACAAAGAGGAAATATGCTGATGCAAAATCAGATCCAAACACTAGAAAAACTTTCAGATACTATTGTCTCCATGACATCCATCCATCACATCCATACTTCATAACAAACCATTCATCTAATTTCACTCCATCTTTTCCATTTACATTCACATACACTTTCCATCTCTTTTTGTCCATTCATAACCCACAAATAAAAGCAAGAGGCTCATTCACATGCTTATTGCCATTGCCATTTCTGTTCTCCATTGCCATTTTCCATTTTTATCTTCCATTCCTTGTCATTTTCATTCTGCAAATAAGCCCTGTTTCAATGCAAATTATTGAGTCCATAGTCCTTTGAGTCTAAGTTCTTTGTAAAAACACCTTGAGGGTTGCATGCCTTAATGGCAAGTCCTCATGCTGACAAACAATGGGAATACATTAATGTCCCTTGTTCGTCAGATCTTCTAGGTGACTCGACTTCAACAAATTCATTCATACCTAGCAAGATGTGTTTGGGCATCTTGACTCTCATTGTCATCAATGGTGAGAGTTCTCGTGTTGACTAGTGGCATCCATTAATGGCCACTAAGCCAACAATTTCCTACTATGTTTGACATCAGAACATCTTTTCACATAGTAGGAATTGTGCCAATGAGTTTTGAAGACATGAAGACTATTATTTTCAGCATTTTGGAGCAGATTCAGCAAGTTTTAGTACAAGCAATAAAAAGTCATCTTATCTCTCTATCCATGATTCCTCTTGTTCAGCCACCTGAAGAAGAATATGATCAGAAATTTTCAACCACCACACATACAACTCATCCATTCCAAAGGGTAAGTGAAGGTACGTCATTTTCTAACTTTTGACCATAGAATTCCATAAAAAGCTAGAATGATAATTGTTGGAAAAACATTTCTCTTCCTCATTTCATAAAATTGCCAATACCATCAGTTGGGGGGGGGGGGGGGGAATACATTCATATTCATATATTGCCATGTCCATATCATATTCAGGAGCCCACATGCTTCCAACATATATTAACTATTACATTGCTATTATGAGCATACAATGGCTTTTGAAAAAGTGCTTAAAGGATAAATTGGATACAAACAAAATCATGGTTGTCACACAAGAACCAACCATCATGCAATCCAATAAAGATATACTTTGCAACAATAATCAAAATATCATTATGCAAAGTTCAAAGATCAAAGTAGAAGGCAACAAAAAAAAAAAAAATGGTTGTAACACAAGAACCAACCATGTTGCAATTCAAGTAAAACAGTTTGCAGAAATATGAAGTTATCAAATGATATCATGCAAAGTTAAGCCAAAGCTCAAGGATCAAAGAGTTGATGTAATATATATTGCATGAGGACATGCAATTGCTTCAGTTGGGGGGTATGTTGAGTCTTGAAAATGTCATTACACTTTCACTATTATGTCCATTATATCACCTCCATTTCACATCTATTTCACTACTATGTCACCACATTCATCCCACTTTCATTATCATTGGGCCACATTTATGTTTTTCCAATCTTTATTAATTCTAAGTCTTTTAAGTGAATTTGTGGTTAAAAATTAGAAAATAATGTGCATATTCTTATACCTAACAAATGGGTTGAGGTTGTTGACATGTGTAGGTTGAAAGGAGACTTCTAGAAGACCCTTATGTGGAACTCTAAGGCCAAATTCGAATTTGGTTGGAAAGAATCATGGGATCATGAGGATATGTGTCACATTTCCTAAGAGTATTGTAACTCTAAGAAGACATGTGTCTTATCAGTTCCTATTTTGATTAGGACTCTAGAGGTAGAGGGAGAGATTCATGGACTCTCATTAATGAGATGGATTCTCATCTTTTGTATAAATAGGAGATCTCTCTCCTTCATTAGTTAGTCTATTTAGCTTAAGCTTTTTAGTCCCTAGTTCTTAAGTTTGTAGTTCTTCCTTGATGGCTTTTGAAAGCTTTGGAAAACTTTGTTGTACTTTGTACTTTTGAAGAATTTGAATAAAGCTTTGATGTTCTCAACATGGAAGGAGATGTGAAGTAGATGTCATGGAGCATATTAGAATGTAAGGTAGAGTAGATTTCATTTTGTAAATGTTGCTTTTTAGAATGTAAGGTAGAGTAGATTTAATTTTGTAAATATTTTTTTGATTTCATTATGTTATTTGATTGCTTTCAAGTTTGATAGATTAGATTTTTCATTCATGCAATTTTAATTCATGCAAGTGTGTTCAACCGGTTGATTGTAGATCAGTGATGCACATAGTCTTTTAATGACTAATGACATGATAGAATCATCTTGTCCTTCTGCTGAAGTAGCAAGGATACTGGGTCTCATAGTCACTAGCTCATTGTTTGGTTGTTGCATTCTATTTTGATTGTATATTAGTGATGCACATAGCCTTTTAATGACTAATGACATGATAGAATCATCTTGTCCTTCTGCTGAAGCAGCAAGGATACTGGGTCTCATAGTCACTAGCTCATTGTTTGGTTATTGCATTTTATTTTGATTGAACTAGCTGTATATTTACACTTTTGTTTAAATACTAACTCCATCAATAACATGTTTTAAGTTCTTTTGAAGTGCTAAGTTTTGGAAGTTACCATTAGGGACATAGGCCTTGTCTTGAAATCTTTATCCATACTTGTCCTTTTAAAGTATTCTTAAGACCTTAGAATAGGATTTCCATTTGCATTAAACACTTTAGAAAACCAACAAGAACAAAACCCCCAAAAAACCAACATAAACTATAAAACAACAAAGTAAGAGAAAGGTTAACTAAGCACATATGGTGCACCACACTTCATCAGTTTACGATACCCGGATTGATAATTTATGTAGAGAAATTTAAGACATTAAATTGACTAGACAGTGGTATACATATCAAGGCCCCACTTGATATATTTATTATATTCCAGTGAGATAGGAATTAATTTTGATAATCAATTCATTAACCTAAACTTAGACATTTCCTAGTATTACCCCATATGTATACTAGTGCAATACATGAGGGCCCATGCATATGTAGCTATCATATGGATGCCCCGTATGAATGCTAATATTCAAATTTTGTTTGTAATTGTAAGTGGGCCATTACATTAGACATGAATTGTGAGCTCATCGTATGCAATTAGGTTATCATGATGACATTGGTATGTTATGAGGCTAATGTGTTAGCTGAGATAGAGTAGAAGATTTAGATCATAGGAATGAGGTTGCGACATTAGACCTTGGGGTAAGAGCAAATCATCATACACATATTGTATGTTTGGCATGCAGGTATGTTATTTAATGGATTGTTATATACACTAGGGTTGTTGGAAATAATACTGAGAGGGGGGTGAATCAGTATTATCTAATTCTTTTAATAAATCTTCTTTATTTGTTCTTTGAATTGTTTTTGCATGTCAGTACCATAAAATAATGAGCATGAACAAAAGAAAACAGATAGTCACACCAAAGAACACAAGATGTAAGGTGGAAACCCAATGTGGGTGAAAACCACCTGCTACAATATGTCTCTATCTTCTTTCAAATTAGAAACTCCTTTTACAATGGTTTTGTACTGGTGCAGTCCTTTACCAGTACGCAGGCTGCAACCTGCAGAGAGCTACAACTCTCTCTCTCGTTTTCCAGTCTCTCCTGGAAGGGAGCTACAACCCCCTACTTCTTTTCTTACAAGGACCACTTTTCATAAATTTTCAAACTGGATCCATAAGCATCAAATAATCATCAAGTATAAGAGAATCACCCAATCAACTGTAGTAACCAGATCAACAATAATATGACCAAACCCAGAACACAACAATGATAAACAAAGATCTTAAGAGAAGTAAGCACCCTACTCAACTGCTCGCCTGCTTACGTAAGCACCCTGCTCAACTGCTGGCCTGCTTACTGTACTCACCCTGCTGAACTGCTTGCCTGCTTACAGTACGCACCCTGCTCAACTGCTAGCCTGCTTATGTACGCACCTTGCTCAACTGCTAGCCTGCGTACCTCGCTCTGAGTCCATTGAACTGTCTGCGGACCTCCGCACCTGCAACCCTTCTGTACCTGCGTATGTACGCACCTGCAGCCCTTCTGTGCCTGCGTATGTACGCACCTGCAGCCCTTCTGTGCCTGCGTACCAGCGCACCTGAACCCTTCTGTGCCTGTGTATCGGCGCACCTGAAACCCTTCTGTGCCTGCGTACGGGCGCACCTGAAACCCTTCTGTGCCTGCATACCGGCGCACCTTAAACGCTTCGTTCCTGCGTATGTACGCACTTTTCTCTCATTGTACCTACGTACCTTCGGGCATAGATGATTTCAAGACTTCAAAAATAACCCAGACAGTCAGATCTACAGATCTGAACATGCGCCGAAGAGATCTCGGTCCATCAGTAGATTCACCTTCTTTAGATCTAGACCAGATCTAGCCCTCATAAGATATTCAACCCAAAACATGCTGAAGCCAAATGATCTCCTTTGCTTTATATAGGAAAGCTCTTCCTTAAAACATGGATCAATACCATGAGCCGACACCATAATAACCCAATACCGTTTGCTAAATACCAAGAGTAAAACATAAGAAAACCCCACATGTGAAATTCTTTGCCTTGAAATGTGTGCATTGGGGGTACGCACCTCCTGAATGGGATAACTGCGGGTATGTACGCACTTTATGTAACACTGACCTGCGTGTACGCACCTTATGTAAGGTGTACCTGCGTACCCCTTATTTTCTTCAATATTTGATAGCTGATCATCAATCTCTGCTGCTGACTTGATGTATTGTGATCTATCACCTGAATGGGTTGCCATCAAGGACAACACCTTAGCCATAATGCCAACAAGGGTTATACATGTTTGTCATTTATTTTTATTATGGTTATATGTATGATAAATTTTAGTTCATTATTGTAGTCATATGCATGTGTCAGATAGTCATGGATGACATTAACTTGTGGTTTTATGCATTGTTATTGTTGTTTTATGTTAGATAACTTGATGATTATGTTATATGTTGTTGATGAGTATGTTATAGGTTAACTTGTTGTTGTTATATGATAGTTCGCTTGATGATTAGATTATATGTTGTTGATAAGCATGATATATAACTTGTTGTTTTTATATGTAGTAACTTGATGATTAGGGTTATTATATTAAGATCTTGATGCATCAGACTAATTTGGATTGGTCTATTCAAATGGTTAGGGTTATGACATTCAGGTATGAGTCAACTTATTTGTGATACTGTGTTGTACTAATCTAGACTAATCGTACATATGTGATTGTTAGGCATGAATAACAAATGTTTATGAGCTTATGATGTGAACATGCTAGTTAGTTACTATTATGGATATCATGATCTTATTGTGTTTGAGATGATGTGTTGTGAATTTATATCATGCTAATATGGATTGATTATGCAGACAAGATAGCCTCCCCTCAGACACATTAAGGTATGAGCTTTCTTATGTCATCTACCTTGTGCTGGAATGTTTGATTATGTTGTCTATTTGGTGATTAAGTGTTGGTGTCTATTATGTCGTCTATCTGTTGTTGAATGTTTGATTAATTAAATGATATGAGTATGTGTTTGTAAGATTGCATGAAGAAATTACCTTGTTTTAAAATGATTGTACTAACACATATGTGTTAAGACAATTGATATATACTTGAGTGTAGTAGGTGACATTTTTGGAATTATGTCTAATGACTAAGAGTTGACTATGGATTATGATATGATTGTTAGTCTTGGTAAAGGTTGATTTAAAATTGATAGGTATGATTGTCTTGATATTTGGAACATGTAGTTGACATTTGTGAGCAGTTGCACGGTAACATGCTTGGTATTAGCATGACAAGGTAACAATTGATTTGTTTATATAAATAACAATTGGATGATGCGATAGTACATAATAAGACTTAATTGCAACAAAGTAAATGGTAAAAGAAAATAATTGGATAAGAATTCCTTTGGCAATGTTTGGAAACCCTAATTCCAAACAAATGATTGTTTTGCATACATGAAGTCTTATGTGGATATGTGTTATGTTCATGGACATGTATTTGACAGGCATAATATTTGGGGACTAGTTATAGCTAGATCTGTCAAGGGAATTGGAGTCCCTTGAGGCACGGCACATATGTGTTCGGTTACAAGGCAGCGTGCTTGGCATAATAAGATAAGGTAACTGGTGTATTTTTATGCTTATTTATGCACTGACAGTTATGTGTTTATGGCAGTATGATGTAGGCGATTGCATGGAAAAAGATATTTCCATGAAATCTTAAAGAAGCCTTGGGTTGAGCTTTCCATTGAAGGCTTTAGTAACCATGGGGATTGAGTCATGGCGTTTGTTGCTAGTCTTGTGCTTTTGGTATTTTGGTCTTTTGTGCTTGATTGCGGCTTTTTAATATCTTTGTTATGTCCATACTGCTTTGTTTGTGGTGTCGTATTGTTATTGGTTTCCATGATTTTCTCTTGCTTCCTTCTTGGTATTTCCTTTTATGTTTTAAGAGTCTTGGGAATTTGTTGGGAAAGAGGAAAGTTAATGGAGCTCGAGAACAGTTGAATGAAACCCAATAGGTGATGTAAGTCCTGGATGAAGTGCAGTGCGTGTATAAGGGTAGTTGAGGGTAAGTGTATGACAACTAATTGGATTGGTTGGGCCCATTGAGGTAAATGGATGGTGATAGGATATTCATAAGAAAGGTAACAGGAAAGGTGAAGTAAATGGATCTGAGGCATTAGATGCCTTGCCTATGTTGGGAATGATTTCTCTCAATGTTGTGGATGGTGTGCACAAATAAAGGGAGTCTCTTAACCTTGACCTTATGCTATCTGGTAATTATGTTATGATCATGATTATGCTGACTTTTATATATGTATACATGTATATATGCATGTATGTCGTGTCTAACATAGTAGTCATAGATCATGATTGTTTAATGTTAATGTTTATATGTATATATGTATCTATGTCACTGTCTCACAGGGTTGTCAGGGATCATTCTTGTGGAGGAATGGCTACTTATGCAGGTGAATGGTGTGAAGAGATTCCCAATTCATGAGGAATCAAGTGGGAAGAGTAGCCTAAAAAATCTCTGAGGTCAGTATCATGTGAATATGAATTGATATTATGTGATTATACTATATCTATGTTTATCATCAGCGGAATGAAAACATTGTGCTTTGCAGCGTGCTAAGATAAGCATGGATGGAATAAAGACACTAGAAGCAAGGTTGCTTGGTAGAGGCAATGTGGTTTTGGATGTGCAGTGCTACTTTTTCACATATGTTGTATATGTTGTACATGTTGCATCTGTGATGTTGTGCACATGCGGTATCATGTATATATAGTGTATGTACATGTTGTTTATACAATGTTATGTACAGGGTGGTACATATAGTCTTGTGTTAATATTACATATGCAGTGTTGGGCATATATGGTGCTAGGTACATGTTGAATATCCGGTGTTGTGTACATATTGAACTGTGTGCACAATGGATACATTGTGTTGTGTTCATATGGTGTTGTGTACATTTTGGATATTAAGTGTTGTGTACAGATGATGCTATGTGCATGTTGGATATGCAGTGCTATGTACAAGTGGTGTTGCAAGCATGTTGTACATATGGTGTTATGTACATATGTTGTTGTGTGCATGATTGTACAAGTGATTCTGTGTGAATGTGGTGTTGTGCACATGTTGTACAAGTGGCATTGTGTGCAGGTGGTGTTGTGTACATGTCGTGCATGTGGTGTTGTGTACATGTCGTGCATGTCGTACTGTGTACATGTTGTACATGTGGTGCAATGTACAAGTGGCGTTGTGTACACATTGTGCAGGTGGTGTCGTGTACATGTGATGTTGTGCACATGTTGTGCAAGTGGTGTTGTGCGCAGGTGGTATTGTGTACATGTTGTACATATGGTACTGGTGTGCATGTGGTATTGTGCGCATCTCATAGATGTTGTGTTGCAGGCATGCGATACTATGTATGTGCATTGTGTAGTCGTGGTATCATGACATACGTATTCATTGTGTTGTACTCTGTGTATGTATTTGTGATTGTGTTGTACACCGGGTGTAGGTGTGTGTATTGCGTTGTGGTATACACCAGATGTAGGAGTATGTATTGTGATGTGTTGTGTACTGGGTGTACGTATATGTGTGGTATGTTAGGTGTAGGTGCATGTATGTGCACATGGTTGACGAGAAGGAACTTGGTGTTTGTCAGGTGTGGCAACCGATCCAGAGTGCGTATGGAATAAGGTCAAAGGTAGATTCTAAGGATTTATTAAAGGATAAGTATTAGTATTTATTTCAGTTTTATTATGCATGTGATTTATGCTTATGGTCTATGATGATTATATGTGATCTATGATTCTAGCTTATGATGGTTACTGTTATCACCCCAAGAAACTCACCTAGGTTGTAAATCAGTGATGCTCAGGAACATTAAAAATTCAACAGTTTTTGTTGGATAAAATGATGGACAAATGGAAGATGTGCAGCACCTTTAAGCCAGATAACCACTCCTACTATGATTTACCCCAGACATGGGTGAAGACCCCCAAACTACGAGGCTTTCAACCACCAACTACTCACGGTTTAAGGTAAAGGTGATAATGGAGAAGACTGATTGCACCAGCAGATGCACAGAGCTCTGTGATGGCCAGCTGCAATCAGTTACAGGATCTGCACGACTATTATTCAATAGACAGTGAGGATGACAGCTCTCTGCTATTTGAACAACAACCACCTGCAAACAATTTCAATGAGCCACTAAATCATAATACAGGGGTGGGATGACAGCCCCTCTGATATCAAACATTAACAGCACATCAACAAATGGAAGCAAGCACAGCCTAGAACAAGAAGCAGAAGTGAAAAGTGAGCAGGTGACAGCAAAAGAAGCTTGTATTAATGGAAATCAAGACCAGAAGCTGCAGGTCTCATAGTATTAACAGTCTCCAGAAGTTAAAGGGCTACAATAGGCTCTCATTTATCAAACACTCATCAATCCATTACATCTCTGTTCTGGGTATATATACAATTGGTTTACAAGATTGCTCTTCTAAGTTATGCGTGGAGGAGCCCATAAATGGTCACCAACCGTATTTACATTTAGAAATGGGCCTCTGGTACATATCTGGCTGTGTTTAAATGGATTTGACCCTCTCTGGTGCTCTGTTGTCCTCCTTGGAGCAGGTGGCGTGTAATATGGACGAAGTCCATGACTGATAATTGCTGCTATCTGCCCAAGGCATGTCCTCTTTCCATGCGGCCATGTTGTGAATTAATTGCAGTCGCGTATAGTAGCCGGTCGATCCTCTGTTCCTTGAAATTTGAAAAATTCACAGAAAACGTGCCCAATATCAATGAAAATGGCCTCCGCGCGGGCTTGAAAGTTTATAAAATGGAGTGCTGAATGATATCGGGTTCGGCCCATCGCATCGGCACATAACTAATGGTAAAGGCCCGCCCCTTTGGTTTTGCCGATAGCGAAATCACCCCGGACCTGATAATTCATTAAAGATAACTTATAGCGCCATCGGGTCTGGGTTATCGCATCGCAAACATACATATGTTAAAAGCCCCGGCCGATAGCGATATCGTCGCGGACCCGATATAATATAAAATGCAGCGTTGTATGGATGTCTGGTCCGGCCCATTGGCGATTGCATCTCCCCCTTTGTAAGTCCTCCACTGTGATATGCCGATGCGATATCGGCGATCGCTCATCGGCGAAATCTTATGTCGCTACCACTACCCGCCTCCTCCGATTGTGATAGGCCGACGCGATCTGGACCGTTGATCGGCCGGATCAAACGGCTGTCGCTCATTTGAACTGCTAGGCCCGCGATTTTAAATTTTTGCTTGTCTCGGAGTGTTTCAGGCCTCCCGATAGATCATTTTGGCCCAACAATGAGGATTTTGACAGCATCGATGGTTCCTTCAGGATGATTATAAAGGTATTTGCAGCCTTCGAGAGTGTTTAAATTCATTTTTTATGCCTTTTGCATAGCAGCGCTAACACTGGCTCCTTCTGGGGATGATATCCTCCCTGTGAGGTCTCAAGAACCTGCAGATCAATGCCTTTCCAGCAGCAAGCAAATTAGCCAAAATTCCTAGTGTTCCATTGGGCATGGAGTCTATTACAGCTACACTAAAACCGATAAAAGCAGAATATTTACAATTTTTAAGGCCAAAAGACCTTAAATCACATAGTTCTTCAGAAACCGCCCATTAACTGGGCCATCAAAGACTGTTTCTCCTCCCATACTTTTCAGTATGAAGGTATTGTTCCCTTGAATCTGTGAAATGATGAAAGGGCCTGTCCAGAGAGCATCAAACTTCCCATGATTGCCTTTCTTTTCTTTAAAAGCATCCCACTTCATGACCAAATCCCCAACCTGGAAATTGTTTCTTTTTGTCTTCTTGTTAAAGGCTTCCTTGACCTTCTGTTGATGTGCTGTAGCCTTTTCAATCAGCTGCTCTCTGATCTGGTATAGTTCTGTTAAATCAGTGATTCTATTGGCCATATCATCTTCTTCATTCTTTGCTGTTTGGAGTAGCTTTGCCACGGGGAGGGTAAGTTGAATTAGAAAAATAGCATCAGTACCATATACCAGCTTGAAGGGAGAGCAACCTGTGGATCTTTTGATAGTCACTCTGTCTGCCCAAAGTGCATATTTGAGCTTGGCATCCCAATTCTTCTTATTTTCCTCTAACAGCTTCTTTATAATCCTGATCAGACTTTTATTAGAGGATTCTGCTAGACCATTTCCTTGGGGGTAATAGGGGGTGGAATGCACAAGTTTAATGCCCATTGAATCACACATTTCCACCAATTCTTTTGCCTTGAAGGCTGCTGCATTATCTGTTATAAGCTTATGTGGGCAACCAAATCTGCTGAAAATGTTTTCTGATAAAAATTTCATTACCACATTATGATCAGCCTTCCTTGTTGGGATTGCTTCGATCCATTTTGTAAAATAATCAGTAGCGACTAATATCCATCTGTGCTGGCCAATGGAATGTGGGTTGATTTCACCAATGAAATCCAAGCCCCACTTCTGAAAAGGTCCATTTGCAATGATTGGCTTTAGGGGCAGGGATTTCAACTGCTGCTTACCTTCAAATCTCTGGCACCTGTCACAAGATTTAACAGAAGCAAATACATCAGAAAATAGAGAGGGCCAATAGTACCCGGCTCTGAGAATCTTTTGGGCTGTTGTTCTCCAATAATGATGTCCTCCACACATGCTGTCATGGAACTGCTGCATAGCTTCTATTGACTGTTGTTTATCCAGGCATCTTAAAAACACTCCAGATGGATCTTTCCAATAAAGCAAGCTATCATTGATACAGTATTTGGTTGCTTTGAGCTTCAGCGTTCTTGCTTGACTTTGCGAAAATTCTGAAGGAACTTCTAAATTTAGCAGGAAATTTATTATTGCAGTATACCAGCTACATGAAACTAGGTTCTCGGCCACCGACTGTCCTTTCTGCGCTTTGGTTGTTTCATGTTCTTCTATTTGGCCAATTTCTGCTACATTGAACAAGAAATCAATGTCCAGAGATCTGCAATTTTCTTCAGCCAACAGCTTAGCAAGCCCCTGACCTCTTACCAGCTTGGTGGGCTTCAGCTCTATGTTGAATTCTATTGTTTTTGCAATCCACTTCGCTCTTCTTCCATCGGCATCAGGCTGTGTTAAAACATCCTTTATTGCGGCAGAAGGGACATATGCAACTATTTTGGAATGCAATATTTATACTCTGAAAGCCTTTAAAGATTTGATAAGCGCATAAGCCTGCTTTTCAATAATATCATACCTCAGTTCAGCATCCCTCAGATTTTTGCTGAAAAAGGCAATTGGATGCTCTTGACCTGCTTCATCTTGCTGCAACAGGACAACTGCAATGGTATCCTTGGAGGCAAATGAAAACAGGTGAAACTCCTTGCTATAATCAGGGCTTATTAAAGTGGGAGCTTCCACAATAGCCATCTTAATGGACTCAAAAGATCTTCTGGCCGCATCAGTCCACTTCACCTCTGCTCCTTTTTTTAACATGGAGGTTATGTGCTTGACTAGCTCTGCAAAATTAGGAATAAACCTCCTTACAAAGTTGATTTTGCCAAGAAAAGACTGTATATCTTTCTTTGATCGTGGAAGAGTCAAGGACTGAATTGCTTTGACTCTTTCTGGGTCAATCTGAACACCTGCAGCAGACACTACATGCCCAAACAGTTTGCCTTCTTCTAAAGCGAAATGAGATTTTTTGGGATTGAGTGAAATCCCAAACCTTCTGCACTTCAAAAACACCTTTCTCAAATGCTGTAAATGATCATGGTGGCTGCCAGAATAAACAGTTATGTCATCAAGATATATCAGCACGAATTTATCCTTTTCTCCCACAAAAGCAATATCCATTGCGCGCTGAAAGGTGGCTCCAACATTCATTAGCCCAAACGGCATTTTTGCATACATGAACGTGCCCCAAGGAGTGGTAAATGTTGTCTTTTCTTGATCGTCTGGATGCACAGCGATTTGATTGAAGCCTGAAAACCCATCTATGAAAGACATCACTTTGGCGCCTGAGACTTGCTGCAACAAATGCTCCATTTTGGGCAAGGGATAATTATCTTTTTTGGAGCACTTATTTAGATTCCTGAAATCAACACACAGTCTGATTTCTCCATTCTTCTTCCTCACAACAACCAGATTGGCCACCCATTTAGAATATCTGAGAGGCACTATAATCTTAGCAGCCAGCAACTTTTTAATTTCTTTCTCAACCAGAGGAAGGAGCATAGGATTCATTGGCCTCAGCTTCTGTTTGAAAGGAATAGTGCCTTTTTCAAGCGGAATTTTATGCTGTATTATACTCCTGTCATAGGTTTTCAGATCACTGTATTCCCAAGCGAACACATCAGCAAATTGCCTCATTAATTTGCAATATTCAGCACTCTGATCAGCAGATAGACTAGTGGGCAGATTTATGAATTTTGGCTGACCTGAACTTCCTATATCATGTTTGCAAACTTGAGACTGATTTTCTTTTTGGGCAGCTTTGTAAGGTACATCATTGTGGTCAAACAATCTCTCAAGAGGAATTAGACCCTTAGGAATATGGTTATTAGGAAGCTGGACTATGCTATTCTTGCCAATTTTATTTCTAAGCTGGGATTTGGGATGTTCTAACAAAGCACCATTATTCTGGTCAATTTGCATTTCAGAGAACTCATCAATGACTTGAAGGAACCTACCTAACTCATCATCATCATCAAAAACTTTCCAATGGTGGACATTATCAGGCACAGAGGGTCTATACTTCATTTGTACCTCATAAACTAGTCTGGGAGGCAATGGAGGGATGAATAAACTAGCAGAGACAGCAAGGGAATCAACAAGCTGATTTTGGGCTCTAGGAATATATGAAATACAGAAAAAATCAAAGAGCTCTTTGAGCCTCCATACCTCATCTCTATAAGCCTTCAGCCTTGGATGCTTTGCTTGGAACGTTCTGTTTACTTGCTGAATTATCAGGTCAGCATCTCCAAATACCTTCAAATTTTTTATCCCTCTATCTTTGGCTTCATGAAGGCCCAACAGCAGTGCTTCATATTCTGCTATGTTGTTTGTCACCTGAAAAACCAGCTTTAGGGATAACTGAACTATTTCTTGTTGTGGAGATACTAGCACCACCCCTACTCCTGCAGTCTCCTTGGTACATGCTCCATCAAAAAACATTTCCCAAATCTGACCACCCATATCATGTTCAGCCTGAGCTGCTGGTTTCCGGATATGCAATGCAGCCTTCTGAGATTCTTCTATTTAGAGGATGCAAGCCCCAAAATCAGTGTCCACTGCATATATGGGATGGTTTGTAGGATTCTTCTCATCACTAATAACATATGCCAGTTGTGCTTCTCTATATAACCTCCTGCTTTCTCCTCCAAACACTGGGACAGTTTCATAAGACAGATCATTCTGTAATGTCCCTCCTAGTCTCTTAATCCACCCTCTAGACAACAGCATACCAAACTTAGGAGGAACATCGGCCACCACTATATCCATCATCATACTTTTCATGGGCAGCTGGGTTAAGGTAATATCCAGATCCTTAATTAATCCAAGGCATTTTACCTTCCTTGAATAAAATGAGAACAAATCACGATAAGGTTTAGTGATATCAAGGCCTAACCCATCCATGACGGTTTTTGGCATTAGATTGTGGCTGGCCCCTGTGTCTAGCAGGCAATTGTGGAGGATTTTATCATGGATAGTTAAAGAAACATAAAAAGATGGAGAAGTATCATCTGCAGGTTCAATCATGGGGCTGAGCACAATAGCAGGCTTGTTGTCTTGCAAATTGACAGAGTCAATGGAGGATTGGTTAGGCTCTAGCTCAAGGGCTTCAAGGATGGGCTTTCTAAACAATTCGCTCTTGACCAACTCAGCCAGAGGGACAACTATTTTCAATTTCTGAATTTCTGACTCAAAACTAAAAGAAGAGGATACTTTATCAGCAGTTTTTACCTCTTGAACTGGAGCTCTGAGGGTGACAGGATCAGCTGCTGGTCTTCTTTGCCTGCTATTTTGTGGCACTGTTCGAGCAGCTGCTTCTTGCGCAGTATTTTCTTTGACATTCTTTGCATTGGATCTTAGATTATATCTTTGCTGCTGTTCATCAGATTGCAGAACAGCACCACTGTCCCACCTCTGGCTGTTTTGCCCTTGCAGCAATGACTCTTCATATTCAGCCAATGTTAAAAATGCAGCATTACCTTTATCCTCCAAGCAATGAATTTCATCCTCGTCTTCTTCGGATCGTTCACCCTCCATGACTGCATTCTGAAAGGGAGCTTTTACTTTATGATCTTCTCTTGCTTCTTCACCCCTTTGCATAATCTGCAGCTGTTCATTTGCTTTTCTGAAGAGGTTTGGATTTCTTGGGACAAATGTGTTTTGCTGCCTTGTTTTGCCTGAGGTCTGATCAACCTTTAACTTAGAAATTTCAGCAGCCAATGACTCTATCATTTTGGTCATTTTGTCTAACTTAGGCTCGGAAGTTGATGCAGTGGAAGAAGAAGCCTCAGCTCTAGGCCTTCTTCTGTCACCTTGACTCTTTAACTTTTCTGCTGCCATAATATTTGATTCCACCTCCAAGGCTACCTCTTGCATATCACCCAGCGTAACACATCGTCTTTCTCTCAATAATAAGCAAAAGTCAGAATCAAAAGAATTGGCATATGTGAGTTTGGCAGCAGTAGGGGTAGGCTTTACCTCAGCTGGTATTTTACTATACATTCTATTAAATCTTTTATTGAAGTCAGGCAAAGACTCACCCTTTTCTCTTTTCAAGTTTCCAAACTCTGTATGATAATACAACAAGTCCTTCTTATCTCCCCATTGCTTTAAAAATGCCTCATCTAATGCTTCTATATCTGTTATAGATCTCTGGGGTAATTCTCTAAACCACTTCCTAGCCTCTCCATCAAGACTCTGAACAAAAACTCTCATCCATACATCATTCTCACTTATGTCTAAATTATCAGCATAACTATAAAAAGCTTCAAGATGTTCTTCTGCTGTAACTCCTTCTGTTCCAGTAAATTTGGGCATATATTTTTGATATTCTCCTGTAGGCATGGCATTTAAAGGTGTAGGCAATATCAAAGGTCCATATCTAGCAGCAACAATCCTTTCAATCCTAGTAGGTGCTTGCTGTCCTGCCATGTTTGGAATATGCGGAAGAATACTAACAGATGGAGCAGTAGGAGATAATGTAATGGATGGGAATGATATTGGGATGTTTTGGACAGTATGGGAAACTTTCTTCGGACTCAGATTCAAATGGGAACTAAATGGAGAAGGAGCTTTATGAATCTCTGTATGTATTTCTCCCTTAATAGTACTAGGCTCTAAATCTTCAAATTGTGTATCTTCAACTAAAAACTCCTCATATAGAGATAAATTAGATTTCTTGGGCTTACCTGATCCCGATGCTCCTTTCTGCAATTTTTTCTTCGGGTTAACAATCTTTTCAGGGTCAGGCACTGGAACAGCTGGAGACTTCTGCGGATTTCTTCTAGTATGCCTCACAAACTGCGCCAGAACTTCAATGTGGAGTCGCCAAAGGATGGCCTTCCTCCAGTGGAGTCGCCAGACAGATGATTACAACCAAAATCTGTGTTCAAACCTTGTCTGTCATCAAAGTTTGAAGCTGTGTCGTCTCCCAGGGAAGCTGAGCTACGATTCTCCTCTCCCCGGCAACGGTGCCAATTAATGTTATCACCCCAAGAAACTCACCTAGGTTGTAAATCAGTGATGCTCAGGAACATTAAAAATTCAACAGTTTTTGTTGGATAAAATGATGGACAAATGGAAGATGTGCATCACCTTTAAGCCAGATAACCACTCCTACTATGATTTACCCCAGACATGGGTGAAGACCCCCAAACTACGAGGCTTTCAACCACCAACTACTCACGGTTTAAGGTAAAGGTGATAATGGAGAAGACTGATTGCACCAGCAGATGCACAGAGCTCTGTGATGGCCAGCTGCAATCAGTTACAGGATCTGCACGACTATTATTCAATAGACAGTGAGGATGACAGCTCTCTGCTATTTGAACAACAACCACCTGCAAACAATTTCAATGAGCCACTAAATCATAATACAGGGGTGGGATGACAGCCCCTCTGATATCAAACATTAACAGCACATCAACAAATGGAAGCAAGCACAGCCTAGAACAAGAAGCAGAAGTGAAAAGTGAGCAGGTGACAGCAAAAGAAGCTTGTATTAATGGAAATCAAGACCAGAAGCTGCAGGTCTCATAGTATTAACAGTCTCCAGAAGTTAAAGGGCTACAATAGGCTCTCATTTATCAAACACTCATCAATCCATTACATCTCTGTTCTGGGTATATATACAATTGGTTTACAAGATTTCTCTTCTAAGTTATGCGTGGAGGAGCCCATAAATGGTCACCAACCGTATTTACATTTAGAAATGGGCCTCTGGTACATATCTGGCTGTGTTTAAATGGATTTGACCCTCTCTGGTGCTCTGTTGTCCTCCTTGGAGCAGGTGGCGTGTAATATGGACGAAGTCCATGACTGATAATTGCTGCTATCTGCCCAAGGCATGTCCTCTTTCCATGCGACCATGTTGTGAATTAATTGCAGTCGCGTATAGTAGCCGGTCGATCCTCTGTTCCTTGAAATTTGAAAAATTCACAGAAAACGTGCCCAATATCAATGAAAATGGCCTCCGCGCGGGCTTGAAAGTTTATAAAATGGAGTGCTGAATGATATCGGGTTCGGCCCATCGCATCGGCACATAACTAATGGTAAAGGCCCGCCCCTTTGGTTTTGCCGATAGCGAAATCACCCCGGACCTGATAATTCATTAAAGATAACTTATAGCGCCATCGGGTCTGGGTTATCGCATCGCAAACATACATATGTTAAAAGCCCCGGCCGATAGCGATATCGTCGCGGACCTGATATAATATAAAATGCAGCGTTGTATGGATGTCTGGTCCGGCCCATTGGCGATTGCATCTCCCCCTTTGTAAGTCCTCCACTGTGATATGCCGATGCGATATCGGCGATCGCTCATCGGCGAAATCTTATGTCGCTACCACTACCCGCGTCCTCCGATTGCGATAGGCCGACGCGATCTGGACCGTTGATCGGCCGGATCAAACGGTTGTCGCTCATTTGAACTGTTAGGCCCGCGATTTTAAATTTTTGCTTGTCTCGGAGTGTTTCAGGCCTCCCGATAGATCATTTTGGCCCAACAATGAGGATTTTGACAGCATCGATGGTTCCTTCGGGATGATTATGAAGGTATTTGCAGCCTTCGAGAGTGTTTAAATTCATTTTTTATGCCTTTTGCATAGCAGCGCTAACAGTTACATGTGATTTATGCTTTTGATCTATGATAGTTTTGTTTGAGATAACTTGATGTGATATGTTTATACATGATGATTTGTTTAAAGATGCTAGTTTGACTTGTTGTGACAGGAAGCAAACAGAATTGCAAGTATACCTTATTGACGAGCCACCAATGAGGTATGATTTGAAGTTATCTCAATTTATTTTGAATCTAATAGAAATTATTTTCTTGGTACCGGAAAGCATGAAATGCTCGGTTTGGTGGTCGAAACCGACTGCAAGAATTAGCAACAACAATGAAAGGAATTGGAATAAGCAGCATTATGCCTGGTAAAGTACTTCAGGAGCAGGGCCATTGTGGGACACGAGTACCCAATAGTGTGCATTGATTTCCATGAGCATGTTATGACCGGTATGATGGTTTTGAGGTAGGTATATTCCTTGGTTGTTTGACCTTCCGATGCATGGAAGCCTTGCTAAGGGATGGATCGCATGGGATAGGTGTTAATTTTAGGTATGTTCTATGCTAGAGCAATTTATTTCAATTTTCACAGTTAGCTCAATATCTTTTACAGATTATAAATCACATCAGCATTAAAGTAAACTGCAAATAGAACATAAATATAAATCGTAGAAGACAAGCCAAGACAAGAGGACACAAGATGTGGCGCTAGTCAGGGAGAAACCCCAATGTGGGGAACCCTTAATCAATTCTTCTTATATGTTCTTCAATAGTTCAACAGAGAGAGAGAGAGAGATAGCACATTTACGACCGAAGTCAACACTTTGACTTATCTAGATAAGAGCATAGATCATCTCTAAGAAGATGATACATGAGATAATTTGAAGACATGTTGCTTCAACTAATTCTCCAAGGTGACTCATTCACCTATTGTTGTGTTGCATTTCGTCATCATGTTGCACCTCACGGCACCGCAACATGTTGCACCCATCATCACTATGTTGCATCTCATCAAGCTTCATTAATCATGATTGTACCCATCACTGTACTGCATTATGTTCAATTGCTACACCATGTTTCCATCCTGACCTATATGTTGGTTGCACCTTGCTTGCTTGTTGTCCCTTGCTTGCTTGTTGTCCCTAGCATGCTTGTTGTCCTTAGCATGCTTGTTGTTTCATGCTAGTTGTCCCTTGCATGCTAGCTGTAACATTGCATGCTTGGTTTATTTGCTGCTAAGTACCATACAACTGTTACAATGTTAGCTAGTTGTCCCTTGCATGTTGCTCTCCTTCGGAGACATATGCTCCGGCTATTTCGGCAGTTCCTGACAGTTCTGGCAGTTTCGACTATTCCTGGCAATTCTGGTAGTTTTGATTGTTTCCAGCAGTTCTGGTTGTTCCCGACAGTTCTGGCAGTCCCGACAGTCCAACAGTTCTGGCTTTTCCAGTAGTTCGGGGCTTTTCCAGTAGTTCCGTCAGTTTCGGCTTTTCCAGATTTTTCGACTTTTATGGCAGTTCCAACTTTTCCATTTTTTTGGCTTTTCCGGCTTTTCCAATATTTCCGGCAGTTACGAAATTTCTAGCTTTTCCGACATTTCCAGCAGTTTCGGCTTTTTCAGATTTTCCCGCAGTTCCGGCTTTTTCGGTAGTTCCAACTTTTCTGGCAGTTCCGGATTTTCCGGTAGTTCCTGCTTTTTCAGCTTTTCTGGCAGTTCCCGACTTTTCCGGTAGCTCTATCTTTTCTATCATTTCCGGCAGTTCTGGTAGTTTCGACTTTTCCGGCTTTTCTGGCATTTCCGGCAGTTTCAGTGGTTCCGACTTTTCCGACTTTTCCGGAAGTTCCAGTAGTTCGGCTTTTCCAGCTTTTCTGAATTTTCTGGCTTTTCTGGTAGTTCCGGTAGTTCCATCTTTTCTGGCTTTTCCGGTAGTTCTGGTAGTCCTGTCTTTTCCGACAGTTCCGATTTTTCTGGCTTTTTCGGCTTTTCTGACAGTTCCGACTTTTTTAGCTTTTCCAGCTTTTCAGACTTTTCTGGCTATTCTGGTAGTTTCAGCTTTTCCGACAGTTCTGGATTTTCTGGATTTTCTAGCTTTTCCGGATTTTCCGGCAGTTCTGGCTTTTCCAGCAGTTTCGACTTTTCCGGCAGTTCCTGCTTTTCCAGCTTTTCTGACTTTTCCGAATTTTCCGGCTGTTCCGGCTTTTCTAGAAGTTCTAGCTTTTCCGGCTTTTTGGTCCTTTTGAGTAACATAGAGCTTATTCTCCTATGACTGAATTTAGATCTAGGGTAGCGCATACGCTAGGGCACTCCCTCTAGCTCTCATCTTCATCAAACCCAAAACAGCATGAATTGAGATTACAAGAGTGAGTGTGTGTGTGACAAATGACTTCAAGTCCTATTCTATTTATACTAAAACATAGAGGTTGAATAGACATGACTGTTGGGCTTCTGAGCCTACATAAGTTGCTGGCCAACTTGACAATTTTTCCATAATCAAAATAAATTCATATCTTCATAAATACTTATCAGAATCAGATGATCTTTAGATCAATCCTACACCTCTCGATGAGAGGGATCGAAGAAAATTTTTAGCTTCCATAACTAAGATGACCCACATGGAGTTTGGCCCTATTTGAAAATTTTAACACTCCCTCCCAACTAGGGAGAACTCCATCCGCTAATCCATATGTCTGACTGTACTATCTCTGCCATCAGTGCCCTGCACTACTCTGCTCTGCTTTGATCTGCTGAGCTCTACTTTGCTCTGCTTTGCTCTACTCTACTTTGTTCTGCTCTGCTGAACCATGAAGAAGAAGAATTGATCGAGAATGTCTCATACCATTCTCTACTGACCCGAAGTCAGTTTCATCTGAAGAGAGTGTGTCACATCACTCTTACTGACCCGAAGTTAGTTTTATTGATCCCAGATCAATATCACAAGAGAGTGTCTCAAACCACTCATACTGATCCCAGATCAGTTTCATTGATCCCAGATCAATGGAGGTCATCCTAGCATAGGGAGTACGGTAGATATAGCGATGTGTCCATCGATAGTACTAATATGGTCCCTATCCTCATTTCCCTGCTCATTGATTAGATGAGAGGTACTTCCCATGAGTCCTAGACTACATGGGTAGGATGCCTTGACAGGAGAACTAATCATCCTATCCACAGGAGAACAAATCATCCTGTCAGTGGATGCCATGGAGAACTAATCATCCTGGCCCATAGGAGAACTAATCATCCTATTCCACAGTCGCCATGAAGAACAAATCATCCTAGCCCATAGGAGAACTAATCATCCTGTTCCACAGTTGCCATGGGAGAACTAATCATCCCGGCCCATAGGAGAACTAATCATCCTGTTCCACAGTTTCCACAGGAGAACTAATCATCCCAGCCCATAGAAGAACTAATCATCCTATTCATAGCGCACCACCAGGGGAGGGTGAGTCGCCCTGTGGTCGTATGTTGCTCCAGTAATTACCCCAAGCCCCCAGAGCTCCCAGAGCTCAATGCATGCAACATGCAGGACCCTTATAAGAAGGTATCTCATTGACTCTAAGTCATTCGGGAAAGTCATAGATTTGACCTTTCCCCGGGGCTTTGAAAAAATGTCTGCGACCTGTACATCAGTCTCAATGCGATGGAGCCACCTCACTCATCGACTTACCATATCGCAGATAAGGCAGTATCTGATGTCTATCTACTGGAGCAATCATAGAATACGGGATTCCTCAATAATCGAATCCCCCCTCTGGTTGTCACAAAGAATCACAGTGGTATTCATCATGTGTACAAACATCCCACTTAAGAGCTTCTACAACCATGCAGCTTCACACGAGATCATACTCGTAGCTATGTATTTGGTCTCGGCGGTGCTTATAGCAACCGACTTCTGCTTCCTGCTCATCCATGATATCGAAGCAGAATCGAAAGAGAACTAGCACTGAGAAGTGCTCTAGTGATCCTCCACACTTCCTTCCCAGTCAACATTCGAATAATCATGCAATTTCATATTTCCGGTAGTGTATCTCAATCCATGAGAGATTGTGCCCCAAAGATATCTCAGAAGATTCTTGAAACCAATCCAGTGAGGCTCAACCAAATATGAGCTCACCATGTTAACTGCAAAACATATGTCCAAACGGAAGTTCACCAAGAACATCAACGAATGAGTTTATGAAACTCAGAGGCATTTCCCAAATCTGGTCCGACATCACTACCATATAACTTCTAAAAGTTAAGATCCTCGAGGTAGTCACAAGCTTGCAGTTTATCATTCCACATCCGAAATCCAACACCCTCTTACTTCTGCAAGCGAGAGGGTTTGCACCTGTCAGAAATAGGTCATCCTCATAAGGTGCCGGTATGAGAGGTCTATCATCCACAACCTTTGGGTAATGGTTTGGATCGGTTTCACTCCTAGTGAATCTCAGCTTCATCAGACAACTATAGATCCTCTCATACTACGCCTGGGGTGTTTTGCTTCAAGCCATAGAGGGCTTCTTCCACTTGTATACATGAGATTCCCGATCATGAATCTCAAACTCCTCCATTTATTCCAAACCTATGGACCTGCTGCATGAGGGGAATGGTCCCCTTATAAGATTTTCCTTCGCTACATCTCAGACATGTACCTTCATGCTCTACTTGAATTCAAACATCCCTATCACCATTTGACTCACATCAGGTAGGGCCCCATAGGTAGACCTCCGGTGTTATAGATGTGATATGTCAATTGACATGATCCCCAATGGACCATCTTGCAACTTGATACAAATTGCCAACCCTGAACCCATGACAAAAAGCATCTTTGAAAAGTATATTTTTTAACATGTACCTTTCCATCGATGAATGCCACCCTGAAACCTTTGACTCCCATTTCCAAGATGGACACCAAGTTCTTCTTGTGATCAGGTACATAAAAGAGATTCTATAAATGAATCGAGCTACCCTTATTCAATTGAGAGTTAACATTCCCTACACCCTTTCTGGGATAGGTGGCATTGGCTCCAAGTATAATCCCACGATTGTTTCCATCTCTACCAAATTAGAGAGTGCACCCATCTATCCGATGAAGTGCCTTGAAGCACTACAATCTATAAGCCAGATTCCCAAAGAATATGAAGGAGAGGGCCAATACAAGATAATTCTTCTTTATCTTATCAGAAACAACATTTGATTCTTCATACCTGGGGTTTCTTGCTTTCTTTGAAGATTCGACCATTTGCTTGATGACCTGCATTACCTGTCATTCCTTTGATCATTGAAGATGTCCCTAGAATGATTGTTATCTTAATCAAGAGATGTGTCTCTTTAATTTGGACACTCCTTTGCATAATGGCCAAACTTATTGCAACCAAGGCATACCCCTTTCCTTCCACCCTTAGATCTGAACTTCCCAATGAAGTGATCTTTAGGTAGGCCATCAGAACTTCCATTGCACCATTCTGATAATATTCTCTACTTCGACTTCACCCTTGGTGAATTTGAAGAGGGATGAGGAATCCACTGATCATTTTGTCCTTTCCCAACTGTCTTCGGTGATTGCTCTTTCACTCTTGCTTGGGCATTGTCTTCACCTCAGCTCTGATACCATGTTAATTTTAGGTATGTTCTATGCTAGAGCAATTTATTTCAATTTTCACAGTTAGCTCAATATCTTTTCCAGATTAGCAATCACATCAACATTAAAGTAAACTGCAGATAGAACATAAATATAAATCGCAGAAGACAAGCCAAGACAAGAGGACACAAGATGTGGCGCTAGCTAGGGACAAACCCCAATGTGTGGAAACCCTTGATCAATTATTCTTATAAGTTCTTTAATAGTTCAGCAGAGAGAGAGAGAGAGATAGAGAGAGAGAGAGAGATAGTACGTTTACAACAGAAATCAACACTTTGACTTATCTAGATAAGAGCATAGATCATCTCTAAGAAGATGATACATGAGATTAGTTGAAGACATGTTGCTTCAACTAACTCTCCAAGGTGACTCCTTCACCTATTGTTGTGCTGCATTTCGTCATCATGCTGCACCTCACTGCACTGCACCATGCTGCACCCATCATCACTATGCTGCATCTCATCATGCTTCATTAATCATGATTGTACCCATCACTGTACTACATTATGTGTAATTGATGCACCATGCTGCCATCCTAACCTATGTGTTGGCTGCACCTTGCTTGCTTGTTTTCCCTTGCTTGCTTGTTGTCCCTAGCATGCTTGTTATCCTTAGCATGCTTGTTGTTGCATGCTAGTTGTCCCTTGCATGCTTGGTGTATTTGTTGCTAAGTACCATACAAATGTCCCAATGTTAGTTAGTTGTCCCTTGCATGTTGCTCTCCTTTGGAGATAGATTCTCTCGCTGTTTCGGTAGTTCCCGACAGTTCTGGTAGTTTTGGAAATTCCTGGAAGTTTCGGTAGTTCTGGTTGTTCCCGGTAGTTCTAGTAGTCCCAGCAATCTGAGCAGCTCCGGCTTTTTCGACAGTTCCGGATTTTCCGGCAGTTCCAGCGTTTCCGGATTTTTTGACTTTCCTGGCAGTTCTGGCTTTTTTTACATTTCCGACTTTTTCAGCTTTTCCAGCAGTTTCAGCTTTTCTAGCTTTTCCAGCAGTTCCGGATTTTTTGGAATTTCTAGCTTTTCTTGCTTTTTCGGCAATTCCGGCTTTTTTGGATTTTCTAGCAATTCTGGCTTTTCGGCTTTTCCAGCAGTTCTGGCTTTTCTAGCAGTTCTGGCTTTTCCGGTAGTTCCAGCTTTTCCGGGTTTTTCGGTAGTTCCAGCAGTTCCGACTTTTTCGGCAGTTCCGGCAATTTCGACAGTTCCGGCTTTTCTAGCAGTTCTAGCTTTTCTGGCTTTTCCGACTTTTCTGACAGTTCCTACTTTTTCAGCTTTTTTGGCTTTTCCAATAGTTCTTGCTTTTTTGGCTTTTCCTGCTTTTCCGACTTTTCCCGCTGTTTCGACAGTTCCGGCTTTTCCGGCAGTTCCGGCTTTTCCGGCTTTTTGAGCAATGTAGAGCTTATTCTCCCATGACTGCATTTAGATCTAGGGCAGCGTATACCTTAGGGCACTCCCTCTAGCTCTCATCTTCATCAAACCCAAAACAGGATGAAGTGAGATCACAAGAGTGAGTGTGTGTGTGACAAATGACTTCAAGTCCTCTTCTATTTATACTAAAATGTAGAGGTTGAATATACATGACTGTTGGGCTTCTAAGCCTACATAAGTTGTTGGCCGACTTGACAATTTGTCCATAATCAAAATAAATTCATATCTTCATATATACTTATCAGAATCGGATGATCTTTAGATCAATCCTACACCTCTCGATGAGAGGGATCCAAGAAAAATATCGGTTGCCATAAATAAGATGACCCACATGGATTTTGGCCCTAGTTGCCAATTTTAACAATAAGGGATGAATGGGAACTTGGAAAATGAATGACTACACGGAAGAGGTGACCAGATTTCATGAGATACTGTGTAGTAGAGAAGGGAAGGTTGAGGATGGATTTGTTTTGGTCATTAACATTAATAGATGGAATCAGATGCACATTAGAAGTGCACCCTGTAACAATGAGCTGGTAACTGTTCACTGAGAGGACAAGTGGTGTAGGATTGCATTCCTAGACATTTATGCAATTTTACATTGGCTGTGGATTCTAGACTTCCTAAGAAGGAGGTGAATCCTGGTATTACTTTGAGGGTGGAGGTGTGAGCCTCTCGATTCCCTTATTGCGGATCCATGCATCGTATATTTTTATTTTCTGGATGAGATAATGTGCATATGTGTATGTGTGTATATGTGGTTATCATTATAAATACCATAATGAGTTGTGCTATAAATCCCTACTAAATGGTATGCTTGTCATCTTTCAGCAGTGGTCATTGTAAATACTACAACGAACTGTGTTATTAAGCTCCATGGGCAGTATGTTTTCTTTGCAGCAGTCTTGTTGGTTATAGGTGTCATTGAACACCAATGACGATGTTCCCCCAAGGGGGAGGGTTCTGTAACAACCTTGGTTAAAAATCCATGTAAATATAAAAATATTAGACCACAATCATGGGACACGTATTCCAAGTTGAATGTTGGGAAAAACATCCTATTGGGTGTTCATTTAATTTATTATGGCTAAAGGAAATTGGCAAAGGAAATGGCTAAGGCTTTGGAAAGGCATGAGGCATTTATGTGGTATTTTATTTATGAAAATATAGGAAATTAGGAGAAAAGGGAGGTGAAAGGTCACAGGTTGCATGTGAAGAGGAAATTGAAGGAAAATAATGGAAATTTAAGAAAATAGAGGCCTCATTGATAAAAAGGATTATGAGGATCAATGGGAAAGCTTGGTCAGTTCAGTTTTGGAGATCTCTCATTATTCTCTCTCTCTCTCTCACTCTCAAACACTTAGAGCTTTCTTGTAGCACTTTGGCATTGTATCAAGAAAGGAAAAGAAGGCTAGAGGAAGGAAGGAGCAAGCAAGGAAGAGCAGGATCAAGCAACCACAACAATATTCTTTTTATGTATCGATTTACATGTGTATTTTCATTGCTAGATATATCATGCATGGTATTGCATGCATTTATTTCGCTATTATTGCATGGGTTTTTCTAGGTGTGACAGTGTTTTCAGCCTAGCCTTTGCCATTTCTGGATAGCCATGATGCGATGGGGTTCTCATCTTTTGGTTGAGCTGGATTTCCGAATGAATTCGAAGTTCAGTGAGGCGGATCAATGAATGATAGAACACATGGCCTAGTAACTCCTAAACCAGACTATGGGTTGTGGTAAAGCTGGATTTTTTGTTGCCTCGGTGGGCCTAGGAATCCTTGCCGGTGATTGGCAGGCTATATGGCAAAGCCAAGAGGTGGATTTATCTCTGTTGGGCCTAGTAATCCTGGGTTGGGATATGCGATAAAGCCTAGAGAGTGGGTCTTGGTTTAGGGCCTAGTGATCCAGTGTGAATTGCGGTAAATACTAAGAGACTAAGAGACAAGAAAATTCCTCTTGGTGTAGGTGGAGAAATCTGGTGACATCTATGTTTTTTTTGGCCTAGTGATCTCGTGGAGATCATGGTAAAGCATGCTATTACATGTGTATTATTTTGGCTTGGTGATCTGGGATGGATTACAGTAAAGACCAGTTTCTATTGATGAGGGCAAGGTGGTTTAGCCTTAGATGCCCTGGTTGATTCTTTTGGTTTGAGTCCCACTTTCATGCTTGGAATATGGCAAGGGAGTGAATGGCTAAAGAGAGAATTGGCTCAACCCTTCTATGGTTGGGTGGAACATGGTAGTCTCATACCGTGTTGGCTTTTGCATTCATTAATAAGTGGTTCTTTCCTTGGAATCTTATGTATAAATGTACTGGTTTATATGTGGATTCTATGGCTTATCTATCCTTGATATTTCTTTTGTTATTATCCTAGTTATAAGCATGTATTATGATAGTGATGATATATGGATTTCATCATGTTTTGATTTGTAAATGAATGAATAATGTATCTATGAAGTAATAGATGATAATCTATCTAATAATATAAGTGAACAATCATTAGGGGAGTTTTGAGGTCTAAAATGGGCATCCTAAGGAAATTATAAAATAATAGTGGAAATAATAAAATAAGATTACATTACATCATCAAATGTTAGAGGGGAAAAAGAAAAAAATAAAATTTCAACTCATATCAAATGTTAGAGGGGAAAAAGAAAAAAATAAAATTTCAACTCATATTTTCAACTTATCTCCCTATGGGTTTACTCAAATTTCGAGCAGCAACACTTGTTTTATGCAGAATTTGGTTCCTCGTCCAAAGAGTACCCATGTTGCATACTTTCGATGGACCCTGCTACACAAAAAATGAGAAATACATGAAAAACGTTATTGTAATCACATTTTTCATGTATTTCTCCTTTTCTGTGTAGCAGGGTCCATCGAAAGTATGCAATTGTTTGGTGAAGAATTAATCTTTCATCCAACGAGTACTCCCACTCAAAATTTGAGTAAAACCTTAGGGATATAAGTTAAAAATACGAGTTGAAAAAGTAGTTTTATTATTTTATTATTTTTTAATATTTTTACCTTTTTACTCCAAAAATGGTGAATCATCCCCCATGGTTGACATCATCATCTTGAATCCTATTGGTTCTTATAAATTTTATTTTGGTTGTACATTTTTCTTAGGAGGCCCATTTTAGACCTTAAAATTCCCCTAATGGCTTCTTAGCGATTCTCAGATAAGTATGAGACCCCTATGCTTAGATCTATAGTTTACACCTGTAGATTACATATTTGTGATATGTTTGAAAGAATGTTAGTTTCGGTTGGGGATAGTCAAGCCTAGTCCCAGAGTTAGTTTTTGGTTTATTAGTCTTGTGATCATGTGTTTAATGGATTTTGGAAGTTACAACAAGTTATGGGAAGTGGATGAAATTTTTGGCTTGAAAAGTGCCTTAAATCCCACAGACTATGGCACAGGTCTACTGGAAATAGTCCCTGGACGCAGGCATGTGGGCTTGTGGTAGTGTCCAAAGCTATATATACATTGGCATGCCCATAACATGGGAGCGTCTAGAGGTTTAATATCTTAAAAACTTAGTGGGACCCAGGGGCATGTAACCTGAGTGGTTGGGATGGCTCCTGGGAGTGTTGTTGCTGATGTTGAAGGTATGTTTGATGTTTTTCCATCGATTCAACTTCTTTAAGGTCACCTAGGAGGTTGAATCATATCATAGTAGCCTCTCCTCACATGTTTACCCCAGTTGGCTGATTACTTGGGTAGATGTGGGAGGAGGGTGTTATAGAGTGGTATCAAAGCATGGCTCACCCCTCGAACTAGATGAGGGGTGTTTTGGGCATGCATTCATGTCAATTGCATATGTGTTCCTTATGCTTTTATTCCATGTGCTTGTTTCATTTTCATGGTGTTGATCATGGTTATAGTGATGTCGCCATGTGAAGGTTGATGGTGTTGTTGTGGGATGTGTCTTCATGAGTATATGGTTGTTTATGCATTTGTTATGTATGTTAGTGTCTATATGTTTTTATGAAGGCATTATCATGGTCATACATATATGGTAGGTCAAACATGCATTGTGAGGTCATCATATACAATTAGGTTACAATTATTATATTAGTATGTTATGAGGCTAATGTGTTAGTTGAGATAGAGCAGGAGATGTAGATCATCAAAATGAGGTTGCAACGTTAGACCTTGGGGTAAGACAAGATCGTCATATAGGTATTGTATGTTTGGCATGCGGGTATGTTAGTTAATGGATTTTTAAATACACTAGGGTTATATACATGTTTGTCATTTATTATTATTATGGTTACATGTATGATAAATGCTAGCTGATTAGTGTAGTCAAATGCACATGTGTCAGATAGTCATGGATGATAGTAACTTGTGGTTGCATGCATTGTTATTGTTTTTTTGAGTTAGATAACTTAACAATTATGTTATATGTTGTTGATGAGTATGTTATAGGTTAACTTGTTGTTGTTATATGATAGTTAGCTTGAAGATTAGGTTATATGTTGTTGATGAGCATGATATATAACTTGTTGTTGTTATATGGTAGTAACTTCATGATTAGGGTTATTACATTAAGATCTTGATGTTATATGTATCATACTAATTTGGATTGGTATATGAAAATGGTTAGGGTTATGACATTCAAGTATGAGTCGAATTGTTTGTGACGTTGTGTTGTACTAATCTATATTGATCGTACATATGTGATTGTTAGGCATGGAAGACAAATGTTTATGAGCTTATGATGTGAAAATGTTAGCTAGTTATTGTTATGGATATCATGATCTTATTGTGTTTGAGTTGATGTGTTGTGAATTTATATCGTGCTAATATGGATTGATTGTGCACACAAGATAGCCTCCCTTGAGATACATTAAGATATGAGTTTTCTTATGTCGTATACCTTGTGCTTGAATGTTTGATTATGTCATTTATTTGGTGTTTGGGTGTTGGTGTCTATTATGTCATCTATGTTGTTGAATACTTGATTGATTGAATGATATGAGTATGTGTTTGTAAGGTTGCATGAAGAAATGATCTTGTTTTAAGATTATTGTACTAACACATATGTTTTTAGAAAATTGATATGTACTTGAGTGTAGTAGGTGATGGTTATAGCATTATGTCTAATGAATATGAGTTGACTATGGATTATGACATGATTCTTAGTCTTGGTAAAGGTTGATTTCAAGTTTATAGATATGATTGTCGTGATATTTGGAACACATAGTTGACATCTATGGGTAGTTGTAGGGTAACATGTTTGGTATTATCATGTCAATATAACAATTGATTTGTTTATATAGTTAACAGTTGGATAATGCGATAGTGCATAATAAGACTTAAGTGGAGCAAGGTAAATGGTAAAATAAAGGAATTGGGTAAGAATTCCTTTGGCCATGTTTGGAAACCCTAATTCCAAATGAATGATTGATTTGCATACAGGAAGTCTTCTTAACCCTAATTTGTCTGAAATTATCTGGATATGTGCTATGTTCATGGACATGTATTTGACAGGTATAACAACTGGTGTCTAGTTATAGCTAGATCTGTCAAGGGAATTGGAGTCCCTTGAGACTTGGCACATATGTGTTCAGTTACAAGGTAGCGTGTTTGGAACAATAAGATAAGGTGACTAGTGTATTGTTTTGTTTATTTATGCATTGTCAGCTATGTGTCTATGGTAGTATGATGCAGGGGATTGCATGGCAAAAGAGATTGCCATGAAATCTTAAAGAATGCTCAGGTTGCACTTCCCAGTGGAGGCTTTAGGAAGCATGGGGATTGAGTCATGGTGTTTGTTGCTAGTCTTGTGCTTTTGGTCTTTTGTGATTTTGTGCTTGGTTGCAAACTTTTTATGTCTTGTGTATGGCCATATCACTTTGTTTGTGGTGTCGTATTTTTATTGGTTTCCTTGGTTTTCTCTTGCTTTCTTCTTGGTATTTCCTTTTATGTTTTGAGAGTCTTGAGAATTGGTTAGGAATGAGGAAAGCTAATAAATCTTGAGAAGAGTTGAATGAAACCCAACAGACAATGTAAGGCCTGGATGAAGCTTAGTGCATGTATAAGGGCAACTGAGGGCAAGTGTATGACAACTAGTTGGATTTCTTGGGTCCATTGAGGTAAATGGACAGTGATAGGACAGTCATGAGAAAGACAAAAGGAAAGGTAAAGTAAATGGATATGAGGTGTCAGATGACTTGGCTATGTTGGGGATGATTGTTATCAATGTTTTTCATGGTGTCCAAAGATAAAGGAAGTTCTCTTAAACTTGACCTTATGCTATTTGGTAATTATGTTATGATCATGATTATGCTGATGTTTATATATGTATACATGTATGTATGTATGTATGTATGTCGTGTCAAACAGAGTCATCGTGGATCATGATTGTTAAATGCTAATGTTTATATATAGATATGTATCTATGTCACTGTCTAACAGGGTTGTCAGGGATAATTCTTGTGGAAGAATGACTGCTTATGCAGGTGAATGGCACGAAGAGGTTCTTGGTTCATAATGAATCAAGTGGGAAAAGTAGCCTGAAATATCTCTAAGGTCAGTATCATGTGGATATGAATAGGATAATTCTGATAGATATATCATCAGAATGAAAATAGTGTGCCTCGCAGCATGCTAAGATAAGCATTGGATGGCATAGAGAGACTAGAAGCAAGGTTGCTTGGTATAGGCGGTGTGGTTCTGGATGTACAGTCCTATTGTTGTACATATGTTGTACATGTTGCATCTGTGATGTTGTGGGAATGTGATGTCGTGTATATATAGTGTGTGTACATGTTGTTTATGCAATGTTATGTACAAGTTCATAAACATTGGGTTGTGTGAATATTGCATATTCAGTGTTGGGTATAGATGGTGTTATGTACATGTTGAATATGTACAGGTCTGCTAGAAATAGTCCGTTGATGTAGGCATGTAGGCTTGTGAGAGCATCTAGAGCTCTCTTGATGCTGGCATGCCCATAACATGGAAGCGTCTAGAGGTTTAATAGCTTAAAAACTCAGTGGGACTTAGGGGCATGATACTTAAGTGGTTGGGATGGATCTTAGGAGTGTTGTTGATGATGTGGAAGGCATGTTTGATGTGTTTATGTCAATTCCACTTCGTTAAGGTCACCTAGGAGGTTGAATCATATCATAATAGCCTCTTGTTACATGTTTACCCTGGTTGGCCGGTTACTTGGGTAGATGTGGGAGGAGGGTGTTACACTCTTGACATGTTTTGATAAGTTATTGAATGGTTGATGAATGCATGGGATAAAAAGTATTGTTTTAGCTTGCTATAGAGGGAATGGAGCCTTCTTAGTGATTCTCAAATGAAGTTCAAATCCCTATGATCATATATGCGTTCATGACCTGTACCTTATATGTTTACCATATGTTTAATGAAATTTATACCATGTATTAGACTTGTCTAGGTCAATTTATTGCTTGAAATTTGATTGGTTGGCCTTTTCATCGTCTTGTTTATGTTTCTAGAATATTACATGTAATTTTGGGCAGTTGTTTAGAGAATAGCTTGGAAAAGTGGCTCAGATTTCGGAGCTACTAGAACAAAATTGGATTTTTTGGGTCATAACCAAATGGAAGCAAGCCCGTGAGTGTGGTTATAGGCTTCCAACCACATGGACGTAGTGTCAACGGTAGGATTATGGAGCTAGGTTAGTGAAAAAAGTTTTCAACTCAACGATTGATCACCTGGGGTGGTTTGTAGCCTCATGAGTGGTTTGTGGTCCCTGATGGATGTCTTTTGTTGTCATTTTTCGACCCCACTTCCATAAATATGACTTGGAGTTCAGCTCATATCATAGTGACACTCACCTCATGTTTACCCTGGTGATCTTGTAGAAATGGGTAAATGTGGGAAGAGGCATTACAAACACCCAACTAGATTGTTAAACCCTTTAACCATTCCAAAATGGAAATGGGAGGTTATTTCTTTAGATATCATCATTGGTATTCCATGAATCAAAATACAACATGAATCTATTATGATAATTGTGGAAAAATTAAGTAAAGCAACCCATTTTATACATGTTCACTCTAATTTTTTAACAACCCAAATTACAAATATATCCATGAAGGAAATCTTTCAGTTGCATGGAATATAGAAAGTAGTGATATCAGATAGAGACACAAGTTTACTTCTAAATTCTCAAAGACATTGTTTGGAGGAATGGGTATGTAGCTAAAATTTAGTATAACCTACGATGCCAAAACAGATGGTCAAACAGAAAAGTCAAACCATATTTTAGAAGACATGTTAAGAATGTATGTAATGGATTAACCCACTAAGTGGGAAGATTATTTACACTTAACATAATTTGCATACAATAACAATTATCATACATCTACAAAAATGAGTGCATTTGAAGCTATGTATGGTAGGAAGTGTCACATTCCTTTAAGTTGGACTTAGACAAAAGGCAAGTTGGTGTTAGGCCTATGTCCTTTAGGAAATGAAATAGGAAGTAAAGGAAATAAGGTAGAATTTGAAGATTACCTAGCATAGGCAAAAAGAATGCACAAAGAATTAAAATTGGGAGAACATGTATACATCAAATACAAACCAAAGAATATCACTTTGAGACTATGAATTGTGCTAAACTAGCACCAAGGTTCTATGGACCCTTCAAGATACTAGCTAAAGTTGCATCAATGGCCTACCAACTAGCACTACCCAGTCATATAAAAGTGCATAATGTTTTTCATGTCTCTTTATTGAAAAAGTATGTTCATGATAGTTCTCACGTGATTGATTGGAATGTGGTACAAGTGGAACCAAAAGGATATTTCCAGGTAGAACCACTACAAATATTAGATCGAAGAGAAACCATGCTCCGAAATTGAGACATCACCTAGGTTAAAGTGCAATGGAAGCACTTTACTCCAAAGGAGGCTACTTGGGAGATGGAGGAAAAAATACGTGAGGCATTTCCAACATCTTTCAAAGATGAAGGGAACTGAAAAACACTGATAGTGGTGTTTATTCTAAGAGGGGGAAGATGTAACATCCCTATGTTTTTGTTTTTTAGACAAGGTGATTGTTAGATTTTTAAATTATTATTGGACTTAATGGCTATGGAAGCCATGATGGAGACTATGTGACGATGTAATTATGTTTTATTTTATTGAATTAATAAATTAGTTGTTTGGAAATATTCAGGGAAGAGCACTTGAGTATTCGATACTTCTTGTCAATTTATAAAAAAATGTTAGTGGTTAAAGTCCACATGGTGGACCTTCCCAAAATTCTCCTAATAATCCGTAGGAGAAATCTATTAAATATGTTAACATAATGGGAGAGAAATATTATGTTAATTACTTAGCTAGAGAGAAATGTTAAGATGGTTGAAAAGGTGGAATAAATAATAGCAGGAGAGAAAAACGTGCTTTATAGAAAAAAAGGGATATTTTTCTTAAAATAAAACAAAAGGCCTAGGAAACAAAGGGATGCAGACCCTTAAAGCAAGACGCTGCTAAGGAAAAACCCACTAGGAAGAATCTATAAGAAAAACTACTTAGGAACCAAAAAGGTTGTTGATTCCTGAAGGCAAGAAGGTTTAAGCTTAGGGGGAATAATTGGAGATAGTTCATGGTTGGGTGGAACGCGTTATGTTCCTGAATATTCCCCAAGCATCTACCTACGATTAGACGTATTTTTGTTATATTTTATAAAGTGATGTTGGAATAGTTAAGGATATCATAGTGAGAATGCATATTGAATGTGGAATTTAGATAATCAGTTGCATATGTTATGAATTCTACATGTATAGCTTAATTATTTTCTAAGCAATAAATTCAATGAGATATGTGATTACAGTAAGTCTATAATTTGGAGTCTATTAGTAGTTAATGCTTTTGGAAATGAGTAGATGAACATGTAAGAAATGAGTTATCTATATATGAAATAATATATGCATGTGTATAAAGAATGGTTACTAAAGTAACTTGTTATGATTATACATGTGATATTATATGATGAATTAAAGTCTAGATTGGAGAACGAGATAAAATGTACATGTAGAGTTAAATTATCTCCTACTAGATAAATTAGAGCTAGTAGGTTATAAACTCTAAAGCGCACAGAGGTATACTAATTTAATGAACTTTGCTAGAAGCATCATTTTACCGAAATGCAAGAGTAGAAGTTTAGGATAGATCATATAGTTGGTTATACTATATAGTATTGAATCGAAGTCAAGAATATGTCTGTGTGTGTGTGTGTGCGTGTGTCAAAATATTTGTTTTTCCCATTTATCATTGGGATGTATGTTTAATGAAAGAAACTTAGATGTGTAGATAAGACTCTCTAGCAATATTCCTATGCTTATACAACAGTACTTACAAATTTGGAAGTATACTACAAATAGAAAGGAATTAAAATGAGTTCCTGTAAACATGTGTTATGGCGTTTAAAGCCACACATAATCCCATTGAAGAACTATGAATAAAATGTTTGTATAATGAAAATTAAATTACCTATTCAGGTAAGGAAAAATAGAATACTTAATGTATTCCTATTTACTAAATAAATTTATTATTTTGTTTGTGAGTTTGGAAAAATGGAGGATTTGTTTGTTAGAAGAATTGTATGCTTATACTTAACATTTTAAAATGAGAGCAATTTCCTAAGTTCTTCTACAAGACTAATACTAACCCAAAAATAATTTAAATATTATAATAAACTAATGATTAGCTTTAATGATTAAACTATATAAATTCTTTAATAAATTTCATTAAGTACTCATACAAAAAGCAAAATCATGAAAGACTTCCTACTAAAATCCTTTATACAATATTACAAAAAAATTTAATAAACTGAATTTACAGAAAACAATTGTAACCATAGAGGAGTAATACAATAACACAAATAGAGTAATAATACTATATTGAAATAGTAACAGTGCTAAATTTAAATGAGCATAAAGGAAAGCCAACATTCAATTCTAGTCCAACATGAAATTCTCCGAAAAAAACATTGTAACAGAGAACTTCGCCAAGTGTTATTTATATATATATATATACCTTGTGCAATTACATGTATAATATTAAATGTGGTGAGTGGAGTAAAGGCAAGATCCCTTTCGACATAATCCAAAAATATACACTTAGTTTTGTTGCAAGTATATATTTAACATAGGGTTGAAATAAGGCTATCATAAAATGAATAAATAGAGCAGTAACGGTTACACATGTATATATATATAGAGAGAGGGTCGAGTTTATGGCTCGTTAAGGCCCATGACCAAATTTTATAATATGTAACCCTGTAAGGTTGAAATATAATAAAATAGATATCAAAACCCAAATTGGGTTAGGATTAACTCATAGCGGAACACCATGGAAACTTCAGGAAGAGTCGACTAGAAGGATGTTGACCTCTAGGACCACGGAGTCGAAACTTTATTTGGGAATTAACCAAATCAATTAGTCCACTTGAACACCATACGTGTAGTCGAGGATAGGGTTAGAACTTTGGACTCTTATTATGTAGATTTAAACGAATGAAGAAGTATTAAACAAAAGGAAAGATACATGATATTAAGAGTGGAAACATATTCTTTCATAAGATGCATGATATTAAGAGTGGAAACATATTCTGATGAAACTAAAAGGTTGCTACTTTATTGGATACTTATAGCAATAATGATAAAAAGTTGTACGGAGTTGAGGCATGTTGCAATGCATGATCATGATTTTCTGTTGTTATTATGGGGGAGCATCATTCACAGTTTAATATATTCATAATAGAAGTCTTTATCGAATTATGGAAGATATGATTCTTAAAGAAGTTTTTTCTAGATAAAAACTAGATATTGGACATATGAGAATCTTTGGTTTCTCTGTCTACATTCATGTTCATAAGGTAAAAGGAACAAATTATAAGCTTCAAGAAATAATACATATTTGTTGGTTACAAAAGGCATATAAAATATAAATTCCAGAGTAACATGCCCAAGTCTCTTTTGGATCCCAGCTCCAATAAGATCCCCATGCTTCATTGGCCCATATTGCTCCAGAAAGAGTACTTATGGTTGAAAGAGAAAAACCGAGACCAATCGCACGATAACTCCAATGATCTAATTGTTTAATCAATTGACATTTACGATAATTCGTTGATGAAAAATAAACAGTGTATTGCAAATCACTTTTTTGCTTTTCATGTGAATAAAAATTTTCATTGGGAAGAATGGCTCGGGAAAATAAATTGTCCATCGCACCAAAAATAACCTGTCTATTTACTCCGGATTGAGGTCGGTCAGGATATCACCTTCGATGAGAAAGTGGCATATTGGAAGTCTAAGTAAGTCTCCATGGATTCCTATGATGAAGTAAAGTAGGAGGTTTTGTAGGAAGAGCATTCGAGTTCTACAATATGTCTTGAAGAGCTAGAAGGTCCTTTTGAACCAGTGGAACCAATTGTAGTCCTAGAGATAAGAAAGATGCCAACATGGCTTAGGTCTACATTGGAAGAAGTATAAATACATGCAGCTCTTGATGGCACATTTAGAGAAATTAAGAAACCTAAAAGGTTTTATAGTTGTGTAGCTCTTATGACTAACCTTATTGATGCAGAACCTTCCACTTGTGAAGAAGTAGTTAGCCAACAAGTATGGAAGGAGGTCATGAATGAATAATACCAATCCATCATGAGGAATAATGTCTCGGAGAGTGTGCCGAGCCTGGAATGGAAGTCAGTGATGGATTCCAAATGGATATACAATATCAAGCATGTTGCAGATGGAAGTATTGAAAAATACAAGGCGCGATTTGTGGCTAGATGGTTATCTTAGAAAGAGGGAGAAGATTGTGATGAGACCTTTGCTCCAGTTTCCAAGTACACCTCCATTAGATCTATTATTTCTCTTGTTGCTTCATTGGGATGGAATTTACATTAGATGGATGTGAAGAGTGCTTTCCTTAATTTTATGATTGAGGAAGAGTTGTACATAGAGAAACCTTAAGGCTTTGAAATGCATGGAAATGAATCACATGTTTGTAGGTTAAAGAAGGCCTTTTATGGACTCAAGCAAGCTCTACAAGCTTGGTATGCTCGAATTGACAACTATTTGATGAGACTAGGATTTACCAAGAGCGATGTTGATCCAAACCTCTATTTCAAGGTTGTAAATAATGCACTTGTGATCTTATTATTATATGTTGATGATTTGTTTTTGAAAGGTGTTGAGCCTCTCATCATTCAGCGTAAAAAGAAGTTGTCTTATGAATTTAATATGAAGGATCTTGGTTTGATGCATTATTACTTGGGACTAGAAGTGTGGCAGAAACCTGGTGAAGTCTGTAGTATACCTAGGGGGGATAATATGGGGTACAAAGGGAGGCACCCAAGGGATTAATGTAATAATGGGATGGGCCATAGTAATAAATAAGGTGGTTAACCTGTATCATGTAAGGGACCACAAGTAGTTAGCAATAATGTAATAAGCCCATGGTATTAGATAGATGGTATTGAGGGAACCATGGTAATGATCCATGGTATTGTATGTATGAGGCCTATATAGAGGCTAGAGAACACTCCACAAGCCATATGCATGTTCATACAATATTCCTGACCTCTCTCAATGGAGAGTCTCTAGCCTCTATATAGGCCTCATACATACAATACCATGGGTCATTACCATGGTTCTCTCAATACCATCTATCTAATACCATGGGATTATTACATTATTGCTAACTACTTGTGGTCCCTTACATGATACAGGTTAACTACCTTATTTATTACTATGGCCCATCCCATTATTACATTAATCCCTTGGGTACCTCCCTTTGTACCCCATATTATCCCCCATAGGTATACTACAAAGTCTTTCTTAGTCAAGGAAAGTATGTTATTCAGATTCTTCAGAATTTAGCATGATGGACTATAAATCCATGGCTACTCCCATGGTGACCAACTTAAAGAAGCTATAATGCTCTGAATCTAGATTGGTAGATCCATCTATGTACAGACAATTGATTGGCTCGTTGATGTATTTGGTTAACACTAGGTCAAACATTTGCTTTGTGATAAACACATTGAGGCAGTTCTAGATTGAACCTATACATGAGTATTTGATTTCAACAAAGCATATTTTGAGATATCTACATGACACTGTGAACTATGGTTTGAAATATGTTGCAAACAAGGATGTACAACTTCAAGGATATACATATGTTGATTGGGCAGGAAGTGTTCATGATAGGAAGAACACTTCAGGGGTATGCTTCAGTTTGGGATCCACTATGATATATTGGATGAGTAGAGAGTAGAGATCTATCACACTCAACAGTGCAAAAGAATAATATATTGCATCCAATGAAGCATGTACAGAAGCAGTGTGGCTTCAAAAGTTGTTTGCAAGATTGTTTGACCAAGAGATGGAACTGACCATGATACATCGTGATAATAAAATGTGTGTGAATCTTTAAGAGAATCTTGTATTCCATGATAGGTTGAAGCATATTGAGATCAAGGACCACTACATCTGTGACATGGTATAGAGGAGAGCGATAAGGCTCGAGTATATCTCCACCAAATATGACTGATGTTTTGACAAAGCCATTGCCTAGAGAGAAGTGTGTGTACTTTAGAGACAAGTTGGGGCTTGTGGAGATTACTCCTCTCGTTGAGATGGAGCATTGATTTGGTAGTAGCATGGATGGGCATTCTCTCAATAGGGAGAATAGTTCGAGAGGCGCCAATTTCTCCCTGAGATAGGGTTGAGTGAGTGCCTCTCGGTGAGGAGACTCGATCACTCCCCAAGTAAGGGTTAAGTGAGGTCTTGCAACATCTAGACTCAACTGCTCCCCAAGTAAAGGTTGAGTGAGGTATTTTAGTATCTACATCAGATAACTCCCTAGTATAGGGTTGAGTGACGTCTTGCAGACTTGATCACTCCCTAGGGTAGTGTTGAGTGAGGTCTTTCAGCATCAAAGTCCAGAGTGCTTCCCAGAGGGTTGACTAAGTACTCCCCAAGAGGTTTGAGTGAGTTCCTACTAGTACTCCCTAGGAGGGTTGAGTGAGTGCCTACTGGTACTCCCCAATAGGGTTGACTTTCAACATTTTGGCCTAGTGATAGGCCTTGAGATTCAAGGATTGATCTATCTGAGAGAGTGAGTCCTAATATGCTAATGATAAGCCATGGGTAAGGTACCAACCAAGATATGGATACTAGTGGATGTTGATGGTAGATGATGATGTTAACAATGATTTGATAGAACCTTTTCTTTAGAGAAATTTGTCAACTTGAGAACATCTATAATAGTTGTTATGAATACCTCCCTAGTTAAGAGGAAATGTTGAATTTTGTAACTATGGTCAGTCTTCATAACATATATTTGGCCACTTGATGTATTTGTATTGATTATTGTATAACATATTTAAATGCTAGAGTCAAAAGAAAAATATATAGTGAATCAAAGTTCCAATGCGACTTTTAAAAGAAGAAAATTTGAATTTTGAAATTGAAATTTTTGGCTCAAAGTTTTTCAAGTCAGCTTCCCTCCATGTCAAGTCAGCCCAGGGAAAAGTACACACCCATTCAACTCAACATATCATTATATAAAGGCAGCTCGATCTCCTCCTTCCGCTACAAATTTTCACTTCCTCGAGAAGACAATTTTTGGGCATCTTAGTAAAGACCATGAAGGACAAGGAGGACAAAAAAGAAGACAAATTACATCTCTTTCTCTCTCACACAAGCTTGCATGCGTGGATAGTCTCTCTCTCTCTCTTTGCAGTTCACATTTTCTGGGCAGTTTCTGTTGTAGGGGCCAAAATTTATAGGCAATTTCTAGGGGCCAATTTTTTTGGATTTTGACAGTTGCAGGAAGGCCAAAATTATGGATCAAATCAGGTAGATCCAAGAGCTATATCAGGTTGAGAGACTTGACTTGGAGGGGTTGAATAGGTTTTACCATAGGTTTAGGTGTGTCTCTTGTTGAACAAAATAATTTCTCTATTGAAAAGGTTGTTGGGTTTTTCCCATTGTGGGGTTTCCGAGGGAAAATATTATCTTCTCTTTGTGCATTGTGATATCTATTGTTCTATTGTTCTTATATGGTTGAATTTATGAAGTATAATTGTTGAATGATATATTGGAATATTTAAAAGAAGATCGACATCAAAAGTAATTATAAGTTTTTTATAAATATTGTGCTAGTCCCGCACTTAGAAAATCAACAACCATAATGCTTAATGTTTCACCTCCACACACACCCTTGTTAGCAAAAACTTGTTGAGTAATTTTACCATTCTCTCAATCAAATTAGATTTGACACTCACAATACACTACACAACATAAGGAAGGAAGTCCCTTCTTTGCTCAACAATCTCTTAAATGTTCTCTTTCCTCTAGTGCTCTTCAATGTGTACATATAAGGTCCATTTTCTATCGATTTTTCAATTCAACTCTAGTGGCATTTTCTCAATTCTTGAACAATTTTATCATCAACTTTCTCTTGGAGTAGCAAGATTGTCTTTCAACTCAACTTGGCCTCTAATGTTGACAACATTTCATCCTTCATATACGGTTTCCCCACTTTTCCTCTTTTTCTTAAGGCACTAATGAATTTCTCTCATGATTTCTTTAGTAGAATAGTACGTTGAGGCTCCGTTTTACTAAAACGTCCTTTTTCTTTTTCTTTTCTCTATGCTTCCCATAAAGAACCCTTATTTTTCCATTTAGACTTCCTCTCTTGCCATGAGTAAAAGATGGGATGAAAGAGCCCTAAACCAACTCTTCCTAGTTCCAGAAATAGAGGGGGAGCAAGTTGCTAGAATGTAGAATGTGGTTGCCTATATCTAGGAGATGATTACAAACATTTCTCATATCTCCTATCAAATTATAGGCTAAGCCCAACATCATAAAATAGTAAAGGTTAATAGCAAGATGGATAGGGAAAAAGACATAGGTAACTAGGCATATGATAATTCCCTTAATCCCTCACCTTTCCTTTCTTGTGATATCATAAGCCCGTTAAGTGCTTACACTCAATTAATCTTGATCCTTTTATTAACTATAAAATAACAATATTTACAAGTATTCAAAATCACCATGATATTTCTTTCTCATGGTGGAAATAAGACATGGTAAAAAATATCTATACAAAGTATTTAAACATATACAAGATTAAGTTGTTAATTTAGATTATCCTGAGTGGTTGAGAGGAAAAAATTGAATCCTCCCCACCCAAATTCAATTCATGCAAATGCCATGATAAATACTGACAATATATGTATATTCCTAAAATAAAATTCCATATAATATTGTCCAAACATATATATATATATATATAATCTCAAGTATAAGATTTCTCAATGTTAAAAAGAGAAAAAAATATAACAATAATTAAAAACTATTAAAAACATTTTGTTGAACATACTTCTATTATGCTTAATAATATGCGCTTGGGTGCACAGTTCACGTGGTCGGGACGGTTGACTTTTCCACTCCCCACCCGTGTTCGATTCCTGTTGTTATGTCCGCGCTGCTCAGTAACCTATGAAACTTATGTATGCGCTGCACAACAACATATTAAGACCATACACATCTGTACATATTGTTATCCAACGTCTGTACATTCGATATATTGTGAATAATTGTGAATTATGAACTATATATAGCTTCTAATAAAGACTCGCCCCCTTTTTTTTAATTCTATTATGCTTAATAGAATAATGCTTCACCTTCACATGCAACCTTGCTAGCAAAGACTAACTTTTTGCTCAATCAATCCACATTTAATCAAAACTCTTAACCTATCTTGCTTGTTCACTTTCTCCACTTCACTATAACAAAAGAATTAACACTTTGAAATCCAATTTCACACCAGAAGATTTATATCATTATCATTCAATCAGGTTTGGTGGTTGCAAACTTCTTAGTAAATTATCATTATGGTTCAATCAGGTTTGGTGGTTGCAAACTTCTTAGTTAATGGAAGAATAATAAAAAGTGTTGCTACCAAAAGTGGGACCTCACGGTATCATTTTCTTATTAAAGGAAAAAGACAAAACCAAAATAAGATTTCATGACTTTATATACCTTGGCCCATGTGGAATACTTTCTTAACCGACAACCCTATCCAATATACCCGTGATTCATACTGGTCTAAATTTAAAACTCCATTTATTATTGGATATGTCCGTACTTTATACAATGTCACATCTTACATTTATTTTATTTTTTAAATTGAGATATTTGCGGAGAGTTGAAATTCCTTATAGGTATGAGATTTAATATTTTTTTAAAAATAATATAACTTAATTAAAAAATATAAACCAGCTTATTTCAAAATAATCACAATGGAATGTTGAACGGCATAGAGAGAAGAACATGCTCGAGGAAGATGAAGAGAGCCGTTGGTATTTTCGTTATTTGAAATATTTTATTTGTTTTTTCATTTATTTCGAGATTTTTGTTTGCTATATAAAATATATATTTATTATCTTTGTGGTTACTATATATTCAGTTTTTTCGTTATTGAAATATTTTATTTGTTTTTTCATTTATTTCGAGATTTTTGTTTGCTATATATATAATTTAAAAAATATATTTATTATATTTGTGGTTATTATATATTCAGTTTTGTCTTCGAGGGTATATTATTTTATTTTTGCTTCGGTATATTATTTTGTCTTTGCCTTTGACTGTATATTATTTTGTCTTTGACTAAAGGTTCATGCGGTTTATTTATAGTGATTTCATTTTTTGTTATTTTTTTATTATTTAAATTTATTTATTTGTGTGATTGGTTGATATTTGATTATAAGTTGTTTAGTAACTTCCATTTATGTTAATTATTAATTTTTCATTTTTATTTTGTCTTATTTATTTAACTTATTTATTTTTATTTATTTTCTATTATTTCTATTTTCATGACTTATAATTTTTTCTCCATATTTTCAATTTAAGGTAACTTATTATTATACCTGTCGAAGTGCATTCAGTTTTGCCATTCACTGCGTATTAGTTTGTCTTTGACAAAAAATTTATGACGCTGATATTATGAATTCAATATTTGTTATTTTATTATTATTATTTAAATTTATTTATTTGTATATTGATTGGTTGAGGTCTTATTATGAGTTGTTTAGTAACTTACATTTCTATTAGTTACTAATTTTTTGTTTTTAGTTTTATTTCTTTTTTATTTAACTTTTTGATTTTTTTTCTTTTTCTTTTTTTCTATTATTTCTATTTTCGTGAATTATTATTTTTTCACAATATTTTCAATTTAAAATGACTTATTATTATTCCCCAATGGGGGTGAGATCACAGGGCCGCGTGGCTCCTCGTGGCCCATGTAAGTAGTCATGTGGCAAGAGGAAGGGGGACTGACCCCTCAGTCCCCTCATTTCATTAAGCAATCAAAGGTGAGTAATGTCGAGCATGTGAAACAACCCAGCGCCTCGTCGAGTGTGGGAGGAGATGTTCTAAGGTGACAGATGGGTAATTTGAACGACATTCATGTTGAGGTGGTGGTTCAGCTTCATGCATCTGAGTGGTTTTATGCGCAACAATGAAGGCAGAGGAGTCTGGCCTTTTGGTTTTGGAGGCATTAGAAGTGTTTTCTCTCCGGGTTCGAACAAGGCTATCTGGGCTTACGCCTGTCCTTGGAAGGGTTCCCCGGGCTTTCCAGGTTTGGTGCAGTACAGATTGAGGTAACAATAACCACCCGGATTTTTTGGTTCAATTTGAATTTGGAAGGTGTGGGATTTTGGTTCTCTAGTGGGTGTAGAAAGTGGGTGCATGGGCGAAGTCTCTGGTGGGCTGAGTGGAGCCACAATGTGTGGCTCTTGTGGTTTTTGGTACATACCAGGGGAAGGAGAGCTACTCTCCTGCAATTCACTGGGTTTGAGTGTCAAAGTATTCAGTGAGAAGGGTGTTGGTGTGCTTTGGTCGAAGTGGGGTTCATTTGGACCACTTTGAGCCTAGAATTCGACCACCTTGGTGCTCTGTCCAGCCACTTCCGTGGTGGAATCGATCGGTGGAGTGGTGAAGGGTGGTGGGAAGCAAGGTGTTGCTTCAGGAGAGGTATTGGCAGTTCACATTCTTGCTCGGGTGACAGGAGGGTTTGGATTTCAGAGAGGAGACGGTGGTGGTTTGAAGCCGAGCTCGCCTAGTTAGTGGGTGGTCGCTCTGACTTTCCTATTTGTAGTGACTATTGTGGTATCGCAAGCCCCTTCAGGATGAGGCCATCCCCGCAGCGTGGTCGAGCTTCACTCCCTACGAAGCATAGCCTGGCAGGATGTGAAGACCCGTAATTGGCCATCCCACCAGTGAATTCAAGGCAGGAGGGTGCTGGGTTGAGTCGGGGAGGCAAGGTTGTGGGACGTTCTAGGAATCTGGTTGCTGGTGCATGAGGGGGATGCAGAGGTGGTGTCCAGGCGACAAGGAAAGGCGAGCGACCTCCGCAGGCTCAGAGGCGAGGAGGAACGAAGCGTGGTGGGAAGAGGAGCTGTGGGTCTGGTAGTTGCTTGGAAACCAACCCACAGGAAATTCAACACCACTGCCTAGAGAATTGCTGAGAATTAATCCAACCTTTATTAGATCGAATGGAAACAATTGAGAGAATCAGAAGGGAGGAACATGAAGAACTAGTAGCCATCTTAGACATAATGCACTACTTCCAGTGCCAAGTTCACGATCGAGAGGTGGTGGTTTGACGTGGCCAGAACCTGCTCTCCGAAAAGGTGGAAAAGTTGGAGTCATGGATGGCTCATTTTGAAGGGCATGTGTAATGTGCCTTCCGCCCAACACCTCCTCTAGGAACAACCTTAGATAACCCAGCTTCCATCACTTCTGATGAATATCATGATCGTAGGTGCCCTCTTGGTATTACTTGTTTTTTGGAGTCATGGCCCTCTCGAGCTGGGACCATGTCTCTAACATCCTTTTTGTATTTTGTCACCTCTTGCATACGATGGTCAACAAACCTATTCCGGGTGAGACCACCTATTTTTTGAAACTTCGGATGTATATTTTTTATGCCAAATGAATAGAATATTGGTTTACAAAAAAAAAAAATTGGCTTATTATTATATTAAAAACATGTTTTAATAGATATAATTATAAACAATTATGTGTGTGTGTGTGTGTGTGTGTGTTAATATAAACAATATTAGTTGATCATATTTCTTAATTTTTGGTGATGGCATTCAACAATACAACTTTTTATTAGTTGCTTTATTTTTGTGATGAAATTATTGTCTTTGCTATTTTTTTGTTTAATTAAGCTATCTTTAAGTTAAGCGGCAGGTACTAGTTACTATGTAACCCTTGTTATAGTAAAAGTATATTTTAGTAAATTTAATTATAAAAATTATATATTAATAAAAAATAAAACAGACACATCATAAACATATATATTCAAATGTAAATATGTTAATATAAATAATAATAGTTAATCATTTTCTTAATTTTTTCTGATGGCATTTAACACTACAATATTTTATTAGTTATTTTATTTTTTTGTTTCTTGTTTTTTAGTTTAATTAAACTATATTTAAACTGAATGACAAGTACTAACTATTATGTAACCCTTATTTTATTTATTTTTAAATATTATAATAATTACTTTATTAAAATATATATTTAATTTACAAATATGGATTATATTTTAATAAATAATTTATATTTTGAAATATATTTTTATTTTATTTGAATTACATAAATAAATTTTTTGATATTCTAGTTTTATTGGAATAAAGTATTTCACTTACAATATTGTAATAAGTTTATATTTTAATAAATAACTATACTTTTCAGTATTTTAGTGTTTAATGTGAAAATACATATTTAATTATTTAACTCTTGAGCAGTAAAAGTATAGGGATATAATGAAACATTATAAACTTCATATTTATTTTGGGAATTTCGATGTAGGAAAACAAGAGAAGAATAAAAAAAATTATTTTTTATCAAAATAGAATAAAGGAAAATACAAAAGCATCAAATTCATTTTGGATCTTTCACACTATGGTATGATATAATTTCTCATGGAATATTTTTTCTTATGTGTTCCATTATATCCCTCTTCCTTTAGACGATTTATCTATAATGAAATATGAAATTACTATAACAAGCATTTAATGTTTATCTCTCTTTTTGTTTAGGATTTAACTTTCTTAGTTATTAATGTTAGGGTTTTAGATTATTTTATGCTTTTAACACTATCGAAGGGATACCCTCATGTTACTAGCTTTACATGGTTAAATCATGGTGCATTGAAATAATTTTTATTTGGACATCTTCTTACTTTGTAAGAGGATTTCTAGTTCTATCACCCCAAAGTGACTCTTTTAGGTCCCAAATTCTATCTTCACAAAATAATTAAATTGTTACTTTGTCAAAAGATTTATAGTTTTATCTCATTAGTGTAATTTCTAGGATTTGACCCCAAAGTGATTCTTTTAGGTCCTAAATTCTATCTTCACAAAACAATTAGATTGTTACTTTGTCAAAGGATTTCTAGTTCTATCCCATTAGTGTAGTTTCTAGGATTTGACCCCAAAGTGACTCTTTTAGGTCCCAAACTCTATCTTGGCCATTCCATCACATCAATAAAGTCATACAGTAGATATGTTTTAGGTCATCCCTCCCCATTTTGGGAGGTTTTGATCTCTAAAATATTTAGTTTTAAAGGGGAAGAGAAAATGAATCATTATCTTTATTCTCGGGGTACCACTTGACCTTGGTTTCTAGATGTTCCTCCAATCCTAGCCACCAAAGTTATTGTTGGCATCTCATATTTATTTTGATCTTCTTCTATAGGATCATATCCTTTGGTAATTTTTCTTGTGCATCGTTGCCAAATTTATCTACGGAGAGTATGATTAGGTTCCTTTCATCTTCATTAAGCATATATGGCTCACAGGGTTTCAAGATTGTTTACATTTCCTATTGAGAAAATGCACATATAAGGTAGAAGAATGAGTACATAAGCGTTGTTTCCTAACTTCTCCATTACTTGAAACATGCATATCTTAAGGCCTTTATTTTCTATCTTGGACCCTACAACTTTGTCGTGTTTAGGTGCACCAAACTCTACCTCTCACTATGAATGTAATGTCCACCATCTCTTGGTCATGTATGTCCTTGTACTTCTCTTGTTATTTCTTCAACATCTCTTAAACGTGTTGTTATGAAACCAACTCACAAAAAGATAGAATTTAGATAGATCAACACCTTAGAATTCAGCCTCTTCGAGGGGGAAACCTCATTTACATTACACAAATGAACAATTCTTCGATGATACATATGACAAGACCTCCTTTCTATATATAGGAGTCTAAGGGGTCATAATATAATCAGAGCCAACATAACAATAATAATGTAAGGGTGCAATAATAATAATAGTGGGCTTCTATGGGGCACAATAATAACAATATGGGGACTACATGGGCACAACAATATAATAAGGGGGTTTTACTAATAATGATAAGGGGTTACACTAGTAGTATAGGGACCTAACAGGCCCCTCTCCTTCAAAAAGTGTTGTCCTCAACGCTTGAGTAGTTCTTGATGCTTCTGTATGAAACTCTTGTCCTCCCATGTGGAATATTCAGTGGGTAAGTTCTTCCACTTGATGAGATACTTTGAAATTGATTGATTTCGTAGCTGTCGGGTTCTTGTTTCTGTGACTGCTCCAGGCTCCAATATGATTTTTCCTTCCTCCTCAAGTTCTGGAAATATTGTTTGAACTGGGATCTTCTGCAACTTTTAAATGAGTGGCCACACTTCTTCGTCCTTCTTCCATTCATCCCTTGCTTCGTTTATCCAATCTGGTTGGATAATAGAAATAGCACAAAATAATGCTTCCACATCCTCATCCTTTCTTGAGAGTGCATCTACAACAACATTTTGTTTCCCTTTTTTGTAGATTATTTCAAAGTCATAACCCAACATATTTGTGACCCATTTTTGTTGCTCTTCAGAGGAAAATCTTTGTTCTAAAAAGTATTTAAGACTATCATGATCCGTTTTTACCTTGAAGTGTCTTCCCATTAGGTAGGGTCACCATTTGTTAAGTGCATGTAGTATTGCCAACATTTCCTTCTCATAAATAGATTTGTGTAAATACTTTCCTTTGATTGGATGACTTTCGAAAGCAATGGGTCTTTTATATTGCATTAAAACAACACCAATTCCATTTCTTAAAGCATCACATTCCATAATAAAGGTTTTTGTGAAGTCCGGCATAGTTAAGACCGGTGCTTGGCACATTGCCTCTTTAAGATGTTCAAAGGCCTTTGTTGCTTATGGAGTCCATGAAAATGCATCTTTCTTCAATAATGTTGTTAGAGGTGCTATTATTCTCCCATATTTCTTAACAAACTTGCGATAATACCCTATCAACCCAAGAAATCCTCGCAGATACTTTATGGATGTGGGGATTTTCCATTCCTTAATGGCTTTAATTTTGCTAGGGTCTACCTTAATGGTCTGAAAATGAAACTACTTGTTTTTGTTGTTCAAGGTATTCATTTCCATTAAATTATATGTGCAAAACTGTTACTAATGTCTTGCAATTGAAACAAAGTGTTTTTGGTAAATTTCTGAGTCTTATGTGTGAAGGAGTGTTATTTCATTTTACTGTTTAGCATATCAAATCTGAAAAACACAGCAAGATAAATTCACATAATATAACATGGCAGCTGAAAAGGTAGTTCGCCCCTCCTGGGCTACATCTGTCGGGTCCAAGGCCCCCAAATGGGCATGTCCTTGCTCTTATTAGATGCTTAAAATGGTTATACAGTGATAAGAAAGCCTAAACAGGAAAAATAAGCTGTGAAAATGAGTTCAAAACACAGAAAACAGTCAAGAATGACTTTTGTTTCACCTCCAATGGCTAACCATAGCCCAATACAGCTCCAACACTCCCTAGGCCCTGATGGCTCTCCAAGCTTCTTCACTGAAAAACACTTGAAGATGAGCTCTATTGGCTTTGAAACCTGTACCATTGGCTCTGGAATGCTTAGAATACCCCCAAAAAAAAAAATTGCTCCAAAAGGATCTCTCTAGTGAAAGTTATGACCCCCAGAAGTTTTTCTCCAGTTTGACCTAAAAAAACTCCACTAAATGTGGCTTAACTGCAGTTAGGCCTGCTAAAAATGGAAAAAGTGCCTAAAAAGGTGGACTCCGCCAAACGGACCGCCAAATTGACCGTAACTGTTGGCGCTAACCACACGCATGTGAGCACAAACTTCAGGAGGTTAACGGTTGTTAAGGTTGGCGGTTGGCATTAATTGTGACCGGAACCTTCGGTGTGTGACCAGGATGGGACCGTTGGTGGGTAACCGCTGGCTGTCTACCCCCAAACTGGAACCCGTTAACCTTCAAATAAAACCGGTGAACCATATGGGTTAAGAACTAACGTGCAGCGCGGACGATCAAGCCTGTGGGCTGGTAGGCGAGAGGTCACGCGATCGAATCCGGTGGAAATGCAAAAATTTCGATATGCCAACTCAGGGCCACGTGGTGGTCTCCGGGCTTGCCACGTGTCGACCCCTAATTGGTCCTCCAAAACGAAATATTCCAGCGAATATTCTCCTCCAAAACAAAATATTCCAGCAAATATTTTTGGGAATATTCCTTAATATATATCTATATATATATATATATATATATATATATATATATATATATATATATATATATATATATATATATATTTATTAATTTTTTCCAAATTCAAAATTTGCAGTTTATTGAGCATTTTTAAAATGTGATAACTCCTCCATATAGTGTCAGTTTTTCAAACTGTTCACGATGCCGGAATCTTGAAGACGAGATCTATCCGGTCGTTCTGGTTTTAACCAATTCTGAGCAATTCAAAATTTGAACATTTTTTCCACTTAGGACATAATCACCTGATCACACCTGCCAAATGGGAAGATTTTGGACCCCAAAAACTCTCTGATTACTAAAAATGGAGACGAAGAGACTGATTCTCCACTCTTCCAACCTTGAATAACTGAAATCTTCCTGACTTCATCAAATTAAGCTTCTCATCAAAAGATAAATTTTCCCTTGAATTCACTGACCGACCATTGCTAAAATTAACTGAGTCATGATGCAAATTCTTGAAATTTGCAGAACAACAACTATATTTTGTAGAAAGCATACTATTTCTACAATGGTCAAACTTCAAAGAAGACTTAAAATAAAGTTCACCTTGCCAATTGTTCACATGGCGAATTTTTACTGAATGAGCCCTATACTTGTGCCAAATCCTGACCAAGTTTTCTCGCCATACCAATTTTCCATTCTGAAACCAACATTGACCCATGCTGAACTGTGTGCCCTCTTTGCTTGCATGCCTTTCCTTCTCATGGAATCTTGCACCGCTTTGCACCAACACTTCGTTCTCTACACCGATCGACACCAAAGGTATCTTGTGCAACCTTTTGTCATCTTCTTTCAAAGATGAACTATTATCAGACTGAAACATATCATCATTTATATCAACAATAATATGAAAAGGAAATTGTACAAAATCTTGTTGTTTAACCATCAACAAAGTCAAATTTTGACTTGCATTAACTAGCCTTTTCAATTGCCCTGCATGGACTAAAGAAGATTCTAGCTTCTTCTTATGTGCTCTCACAATGTACTCTTTTCCATCCTTGAACAAGTGATACTTATTCTCATGATGATGGAAGATTGCCTTTCTGTCAAATAAATATGGACTACCCAACACAATACCTGTAATGTCAAGCGGTACTACATCCAGTTCAACCCAATCAACATATTGAGCTGTTATGGTGAAGCACAAGATGCACTTCTCTGAGACTTGTAAGTTTGCATCCTTGCATATCCACCCAAGTGGATAAGGCTTTGGATGTGGAATTGTCTCAAGTTTCAGCTGTTTGACCAAGTCTTCTGAGATGAGATTAGCTTGAGACCCACTATCAAAAAGTGTGTCTATCTTTGTGTGGTTTGAGATTATCCTCACATGAAATAGCTCTATCCTCCTCTTTTCATTTGAGTTTCTTTGTTACAGTTTAATGTGCTAGAACTGGGATTTGTTTCTTGTACAACCTCTTTCCCCTTTATGTTCTTTAATACCATGGCAATACTTTTGTCTCATCCCCTGATTCAAACCCTAAGTCTTGTTCAACAGTTGCTATAGTTTTTCCCTTTTCTTTGGTTTTGTCTTTGGTTTTATATTTCTCTGGTTTCAGCTCCGGATGAAGCTTCCAACAGTGGTCTTCATCGTGGCTTGTTTTTGAACAGTTCTTACAAAATAATTTTCTTTTTTCCTTTCTAGAGTTTGCAATCCTTTTTCTTCCTTTGACTTTGAAATCACTATACTCATTTCCATCAACAGTGTTTTTCCCTCTAGTCTCTAGATGCGTAGCTTGTACACAAACTTCGTCTAGACTAGTAGGATTGAACATAAGGATAGTATGTTTAAGGTAGCTGTGCAAACCACCTATATATTTCAGCAAAGTGTCTTGACTTTGTAAGTCTACCCCTAATAAGAGTGCTCTTCTCCTAAACTCTTGGGTGTAATCTTGAACATTTTGTCCCTTTAGTTGTCTAAAACTTTGCTAATTCATTATAGCCTTTTGTAAATGAGCAAGAGGATAAAATTGCTTCTTAATTGCGGAAATAAATTCAGCCCATGATAAAGTAAGCTTACCATGTTTTCGAATTTCATCCTTGGTCTTGGATTCCCACCATACCAATGCTGCTCCTTCCATCCTTAATGAGGCTAACTGAATCTTGGTGTCACCATCATGTAAATTTTGTATCCTTAAATAAACTTCCAACTGTCTTATCCAGTTGTCAAGTTTCTCTGCATTGACTTCACCGTTAAACATGGGTAATTCAAATTTAACATCTAGCTTTAAAAATGGACTTTCCCAGAAGATTTAAGCTTATGAGGTTGATTTACCGAGGTAGAGGATGATGATGGGGATGGTGGATTGCCATATCCTCCATGTCCTTTCTTTGAATTATCAACACCTTTCTTTCCTCCTGAAGAGCCCTTTCCTTCTTTCTGATACTTAGACCCTTCTCCAACCAACCCATCATTCCTTTCCTGGTATAATATTCTTACCATCTCAGTCATGTCCAAAAAAGCTTTTCTGAATACCTGTTCTTCTTCTTTTGGATCCATGTCTTCAGGAACTTCTCCTTCCCCTTCAAACATACTTGAAGCTTCTTCGAAGGCTATTGAGGGTGAATTAGAAGGTGGAGATACTAGCACCCTGGCCCTGCTTGGTTGATGATTATCTTGTGCTCTAACCAATTGTCCTTTCCCTCTTGGAAGCTTAAGCCTGGTAAGCATTAAAACTTGCAAAACAGTAAAAAATATCTGTGCACAAAACTAATACTCAAAACTTGAGCTCTGATACCAACTGATCTGAAAATGAAACTACCTTTTTTTGCTTTTCAAGGTATTAATTTCCATTAAATTATATGTGCAAAATTGTTAATGATGTCTTGTAGTTGAAACAAAGTGTTTTTGGTGAAGGAGTGTTATTTCATTTTACTGTTTAGCATATCAAATCTGAAAAACACAGCAAGATAAATTCACATAATATAACACAACAGTTGATAAGGCAGTTCACCCCACCTGGGCTACATCTGCTGGGTCCAAGGCCCCCAAATGGGCATGTCCTTGCTCTTATTAGATTCTCAAAATGGTTATACAGTGATAAGAAAGCCTAAACAGGAAAAATAAGTTGTGAAAATGAGTTCAAAACACAGAAAATAGTCAAGAATGACTTTTGTTTCACCTCCAATGGCTAACCATAGCCCAATACAGCTACAACACTCCCTAGGCCCTGATGGTTCTCCAAGCTTCTTCACTGAAAAAACACCTGAAGATGAGATTTGTTGGCTTTGAAACCTATACCATTGGCTCTCGAATGCTCAGAACACACAAAATAAAATAAAAAAATTCGCTCCAAAAGGATCTCTCTAGTGAAAGTTATGACCCCCAGAAGTTTTTCTCCAGTTTGACCTAAAAAAAACTCCACTAAATGTGGCTTAACTGTAGTTAGGCCTACTAAAAATGGCACAAGCGCCTAAAAAGGTGGACTCCGCCAAATGGACCGCCAAATTGACCGTAACTGTTGGCGCTAACCGCACGCATGTGAGTGCAAACTTCGGGCAGTTAATGGTTGTTAAGGTTGGCGGTTGGCATTAACCGTGACTTGAACCTTCGACGTGTGACCAGGACGGGATCGCTGGCGGTCTACCCCCAAACTGAAACCCGTTAACCTTCAAATAAAACCGAAGAACCATATGGGTTAAGAACTAACGTGCAACGCAGACGGTCAGGCCTGTGGGCTAGTAGGCAGGGGGTCTCACGATCGAATCCTGTGGAAACCCAAAAATTTTGATATGCCAACTCAGGGCCATGATCAGGTGCTCATGTCCTAAGTGTCGTAAAATGCTCAAAATTTAAAATGCTTAGAATTGGTTCAAAGTTGAACGACTGGAAAGTGCTCGTCTTCCTGATTCCGGCGCCGCAAACGGTTCAAAAAACGGTCACAGTATGAGGAAGTTATGGCAAAAAGAAAAATTTGTCAATAACATTGAAAATTTTAATTTTTCAAAAAAAAATTAAAAAAGGAATATTCTGCAGAATATTCCAGGGAATATTCCCTTTACACAACCAATAGAAATCTGCCACGTGGCAGGCCCAAAGGCTGCCACGTGGCCTCAGATGACGTCGACAAGCATTATATGGGCGCATGTTTAAAATTTTTGGGAGTTCAAAGTTTTGAACCCACAACCTCATCAACCATAATACAACGCCTTACCGTTAGGCCACGGGAGCAGCTCTTATCATATGGGCGGAAAAAAGTTGATTCAAATTTTAAACTGTTGTTGGGCAGGAAATGAAGGGGGCCAGCCCCTAAGTGGCCAGCCCCCATTCCATATGATCACGGGCCCAGAACTTTGGGCTTAAGCCCCAACCGCCAGCACACTAACCACGAGCACACAATCCGAGGTAAACGGTCACATGCGCATTTAATGTAACTACAGTCAAGTTGGCGGGAATATTGGCGGAGCGCCAAAATTGGCGGGCCCGCCATATTTGGCGGGCCTAACTGGACTCCAACTAAAGTTAGCTGGAGTGTTTCTAGGCATAACTCGAGGAAAACTTTGATTGGCCATAACATTGGCTAGGAAAGGCGGTTTTGGACGAATTTTTTTTTGATTTTGGGTATTTTCGACCTTATGAAGCCATTGGTGCAGGTCTTATAGCCATCTGAGGTCATTTGTAGAGGTTTTGGAGCCGTGGAAGTTCTAGGAGCCACTAGGGCCCAGTATTGGGAAGACTGTATAGGGTTACAGGTATCCATTGGAGGTGAACTAGTAGTCAATCCTGAAGGATTCAAGTGTTATGAATCTGTTTTTACCATCTATTCCACCTGTAGATGCTTCTATTCAGATGTATATTCAATTTGAGAATTTAATTAAAACAAGGACAGGCCCATTTGGGGGCTTTGGACCCAGCAGACGTAGCCCAAGAGGGGTGAACTGCTTTATCAACTTCTTTTGCATCTGTGGTTGATTTATTTTGTAGAACAAATTCATTTTAGTGTGTTAAACAGTAAAAGGAAATAAATCTGCTATGCTTAAATGGGTCATGAACAGCTGAAATTTTCATTTGTTTTCTTTCTGCAAGACATGGACATCTTTTAAATATGTATATATCTGAATTGAATACCTTGCAAACCATTTACAAGTAGTTTCAAATTCAGATCAAGTTGGTATCAGAGCCAGGTTTTGTGTAAAGATCTTCTAACTGTCTTGCAAGTATTGATGCTTACCAGGTTGAAACTTAGAAGAGGGGAAGGAAAGTTGACTAGAGAACGAGAGAATCCTCAGTCAAGGAAGGCCAGAGAGCCATCACCTCCACCTTCAATTTCACCCTCAAGAGTCTCAGCAGAAGCTTCAAGAATGTCTGAACATGAAGGAGAAATTCCTGCAGACATGGATCCAAAAGAAGAAGAAAGAGTCTTCAGAAAGTCTTTCTTGGACCTCACTGAAATGGTGAGGATATTGTACCAAGAAAGAAATGAGAAACTGGCTGGAGAAGGGTCCAAACATCCACATGAAGGAGAGGGCTCTTTAGGAGGTAAGAAGGATGATGATCATTCCAAGAAAGGACATGGAGGAAATGGTGATCCACCACCCCCATAGTCACCTTCTTCCTCTTCATCCTCGTCTTCTTCTTCTGTGCATAAGCATAGATCCTCTGGAAAAAGTCCTTTTTTGAAGCTTGATGTAAAATTCAAATTACCTATGTTTAATGGTGAAGTGAATGCAAAAAAGCTTGACAACTGGTTTAGGCAGTTGGAAGTTTACTTGAGGATCTAGAATATGCATGATGATGCCACAAAGATTCAGTTGGCTTCTTTGAGAATGGATGGAGCAGCATTGGTCTGGTGGGAGGCCAAGACTAAAGAGGATATCAAGAAATTTGGTAAGGTTACCTTAACATGGCCTGAATTTCTGTTAGCCATTAAAAAATAGTTTTATCCTCTTGCTCACATGCAGAAAGCCATTATGAATTGGCAAAGTTTCAGACAACTTAAGGGTCAGAGTGTCCAAGACTACACCCAAGAATTCAGGAGAAGAGCTCTCTTGTTAGGGGTAGATTTACAGACCCAGGAAACCTTGCTGAAATACATTGGTGGCTTGCATAGCTACCTTAGACACACCATCTTGATGTTTAACCCTACTAGCCTGGACGAGGTTTGTGTCCAAGCTACCCATTTAGAGGCAAGGGGAAAAAACACATTTGAAGAGGGTAGAAACAAGCCCCCCAAGGGGAAAAACAAAGAGAAAACCTCCAAGGGAAAGGGCAAAAAGAATGCATCTGTCAAACAAGAGAGTGAGAAAGTGATTTGTAAACACTGTTCTAAACCAGGCCATGAGGAGAAAAACTGTTGGAAATTACATCCTGAAAAAAGAGCTCAGTCTAACAAATCCAGAGGGAAACAGAAAACGGCTGCTACTACATCTACACCACAGGATTTAGGGGATGATTCAGGTGATGAAACCAAAATTGCAGCCATGGGTTTGAAAAACTTGAAGGGAAAAGAAATTGAAACTCAAGCCAGCACTAGTACCTCAAACTGCCATGTACAAGCTCCTAAGGAGGAAGAAAGAATTGAACTATTTCATGTGAGGGTGATTTCAAAACATACTAAAATTGACACACTTTTTGATAGTGGGTCACAAGCAAACCTTATATCAGAGGACTTGGTCAAGCAGCTTAAACTTGAGACCGTTCCACATCCGAAGCCATATCCACTTGGATGGATTTGCAAGGATGCAAATTTACAAGTTTCAAGAAAGTGCACATTGCGCTTTGCAATTACTGCACATTTTATTGACACAATTGAACTTGATGTGGTACCTTTTGATATAGCAGGAATTGTTTTGGGAAGTCCTTACTTGTTTGACAGGAAAGATATCTTTCATCGCCATGAAAACAAATATCATCTTTTCAAAGATGGCAAGGAGTTCATTGTTAGAGCTCATCGCAAGAAGACAAATATAGTGATGGTGAATGCAGGACAGGTAAAAAGGCTGGTCAATTCAAGTAAGAATTTTGTTCTTCTTATGATTAAGCCCAAGGTTGATGTGAATCATGAGTCATTTGACAATTGTGATCCAAAACTTAAGTCAGAACTGTATGATGTAGTTGATGCATATCATGAGATGTTTCAGGAGCCAACAGGTTTGCCTCCTAAGAGGGAGATTCAACATGAAATCCATTTGCATCCACATTGTCCTCTTCCAAACATAGGCATGTACCGCAGGTCTATTATGGAGAATGCTGAAATAAAGAAGCAAATCAAGGACTTGTTTGACAAGGGTTTCATAAGGCCAAGTACTTCGCCATGTGGGTCACTGATTGTATTGATTCCAAAGAAAGATGGCACTTGGTGTATGTGTGTTGATTTCAGGGCCTTGAACAAGATAACGGTAAAGAATCGTTACCCACTCCCAAGGATAGATGATTTGCTAGACCAGCTGAAAGATGCTCGATATTTCACTAAGCTAGACTTGCGCAGTGGATATCATCAAGTAAGAATTGAAGAAAGTGACATTTGGAAGACAGCCTTTAAAACCAAACAAGGACTCTTTGAGTGGCTTGTGATGCCGTTTGGTTTGTGCAATGCACCTGCAACTTTCATGCGGGTAATGGATGATGTCTTGCGTCCTTTTCTTGATGATTTCGTTATTGTCTACTTAGATGACATCTTAATTTTTAGCAAGTCTAGAGAAGATCATGTCATGCATGTTAGGAAAGTACTTGATGTTTTGAAGAAAATTCAGTTATTTCTTAAAATGTCAAAGTGTGAATTTGGAAAGAATTCTTTGGTTTATTTGGGACACATAGTAGGAGGAGGTTCTTTGAGAATTGATCCTGCTAAGATCGAGGCTATTGTGAAGTGGCCTACTCCCAAATCCATAACAGAGGTAAGAAGTTTTTTGGGTGCAACTCAATATTGGAGGAAGTTTATCTCTAACTTCTCTTCTATAGCAGCTCCTATGCATGCAGTGACAAGTGTGAAGCATGCTTTCCAATGGGGAGACAAGCAGCAAAAAGCTTTCGAATCTTTGAAAGAGAAGATTAGTTCAGCTCCGGTCCTTGCATTACCGGATTTGAGACAGCCATTTGAGATACAAACCGATGCTAGTGATTATGCCATGGGTGCAGTTCTTCTACAGCATGGTAAGCCTATTGCTTTTCATTTTGAAACTTTTAATGGTGCTGTTGTAAATTATCCTACATATGATAAGGAGTTGTATGCGTTGGTACAAAGCGTCAAAAAGTGGAAACACTATTTGATGGGCAAAGAAACTGTTATACATACCGACCATCAGCCCTTACAGTACTTGCAATCACAAAGCAAGTTACAACAGTCACGACACTTCAGATGGATGGGCTTCTTGCAATAGTTCCATTTGGTAATAAGGTACAAGAAAGGTACTTTGAATAAGGTTGCTGATATTCTTTCAAGGCCTATTATTGGTGTTGTTACTTTACTTAAGAATGATTCCATTGTACATGATAGTTACATAGAACAATATGCATCTGATGATGACTTTAAAGATGTGTATGCTAACTTGAGTAAAGGGAATCATGTAGAGGAAAATGACTATCACATGCATAACAATTTGCTGTTTCATTTGGGCAAGTTGTGTATACCACAGGGGGAGAGGATAAATGTCATAAGAGAAGCTCATTCTTCTCTTATTGCTGGCCATTTTGGTGTAAGTAAAACAATTGCACATCTACAGAGGTATTGCTATTGGCCTCGCATGGTAGATTCTGTTTCAAGGTTCATAAGAGGTTGTTCATTATGTGTTACAAGCAAGCCTAGTAATAGGAAACTTGGTTTGTATACTCCTTTGCCAGTACCTTCTAGACCATGGGAGAGCATCTCTATGGATTTTGTAGGAGGTTTGCCAAAATCTAGAAAGCAGCATGATTATTTATATGTAGTAGTTGATCGTTTCAGCAAAATGTGTATACTTATGCCTTGTAAGAAAACTATAACTGCTGAACAAACTGCTGAATTATTTTTTCATCATGTATGGATTCACTTTGGTTTGCCTACTTCCATTATTAGTGACAGGGATTCCAGATTTGTGGGGAATTTTTGGTCCAACCTATGGGAGATGATGGACACAAAGTTGAAGAAAAGTACTGCTTTCCATCCGCAAACAGATGGACAAACCGAAGTTGTGAACATAACCATTGTGCACCTCTTGAGAGGATATTGCAGCAAGCATCCCAAGCTGTGGGATGAACATTTCCACTACATACAACATGCTTACAATCGTGCCAAGCACTCTTCCAAAAACACCTCACCATTTGAAGCTTGTTTTGGTTACTTGCCAAAATCACCTCTTGATTTCATTCTTGAGAAAGATGTTGCCATTGAGGGAGATAGTGATATTGACAAAGCTCATTTATTCATTGAAAGAATTCAGCAAATACATCAGCAAATTCAAGAACAGCTTGAGAAGAGTCAAGGCAAGTACAAGGAAAGACACGACAAGCATAGAGTCGATCACAAGTTTCAAGAAGGGGATGAGGTATGGCTGTACATTAGTAAGGAAAGGATGCAAGTAGAAGGTAAAAAGCTGAAGCCTATTCATTATGGTCCATTCAAAATCCTCAAGAAGGTTGGAAATAATGATTTTCAATTAGATTTGCCTTCCTACATGCAAATGTATTCTGTTGTCAATGTGGAGAACTTACGTTTGTATGAACCTCCTTTGATTGCTGATCATGAAAGTGCTGTTCAGCTGCCATCTATAGAATATTTCTCACCAGAATTCTTAGATGAGCTGAAAGAAGATACAATCCTTGACAGAAGGACACGCACTTCAAGGAGGGGCAGTATAAATTATGTTCGGGTTGGTTTCAAAGGCAAGAAACCGAACAAGGCAAAGGGGATGGAGGTGGACAGAGTGAGGGAGTTGTACCCTCACCTCTTTAACAGGTAGTTGAAGGCTTTTGGGGTCCAAAAGCTTCCCAATGGGGAGGCGTGATCAGTTCTCATGTCCTAAGTGTCGTAAAATGCTCAAAATTTAAAATGCTCAGCACTGGTTCAAAGTTGAATGACTGGAAAGTGCTCGTCTTCCTAATTCCAGCACCGCAAATGGTTCGAGAAACGGTCGCCATATGAGGAAGTTATGGCAAAAAGAAGAATTTGTCAATAACATTGAAAATTTTAATTTTTCAAAAAAAAATTAAAAAAGGAATATTTCGTAGAATATTCCTTAGAATATTCCCTTTACACAGCCAATAGAAAGCTGCCATGTGGCAATCCCGGAGGCCGCCACGTGGCCCCAGATGACGTCAGCAAGCATTATATGGGCGCATATTTAAAATTTTTGGGAGTTCAAAGTTTTGAACCCACGACCTCATCAACCATAATACAACGCCTTACCGTTAGGCCACGGGAGCAGCTCTTATCATATGGGCGGAAAAAAGTTGATTTAAATTTTAAACTGTTTGTTGGGCAGGAAATGAAGGGGGCTAGCCCCTAAGCGGCCAGCCCCCATTCCATATGACCGCGGGCCCAGAACCTAGGGCTTAAGCCCCAACCGCCAGCACACTAACCACCAACGCGCAATCCGAGGTAAACAGTCACATGCGAATTTAATGTAACTGCAGTCAAGTTGGTGGGAATATTGGCGGAGCGCCAAAATTGGCAGGCCCGCCATATTTGGCGGGCCTAACTGGACTCCAACTAAAGTTAGCTGGAGTGTTTCTAGGCATAACTGGAGGAAAACTTTAATTGGCCATAACTTTGGCTAGGAAAGGCAGTTTTTGACGAATTTGTTTTTGATTTTGGGTATTTTCGACCCTCTGAAGCCATTGGTGCAGGTCTTACTGCCATCTGAGGTCATTTTTCAGAGGTTTTGGAGCCGTGGAAGTTCTATGAGCCACTAGGGCCCAATATTGGGAAGACTGTATAGGGTTGCAGGTATCCATTGGAGGTGAACCAGTAGTCAATCCTGAAGGATTCAAGTGTTCTAAATCCATTTTTACCATCTATTCCACCTGTAGATGCTTCTATTCAATTGTATATTCAATTTGAGCATTTAATTAAAACAAGGACATGCCCATTTGGGGGTTTTGGACCCAGCAGACGTAGCCCAGGAGGGGTGAACTGCTTTATCAACTTCTTTTGCATATGTGGTTGATTTATTTTGCAGAACAAATTCGTTTTAGTGTGTTAAACAGTAAAAGGAAATAAATCTGCTATGCTTAAATGGGTCATGAACAGCTGAAATTTTTATTTGTTTTCTTTCTGCAAGACATGGACATCTTTTAAATATGTATATATCTGAATTGAATACCTTGCAAACCATTTACAAGTACTTTCAAATTTAGATCAGGCCATGTGGTAGCCTCTGGGCTTGCCACGTGTCGGCCCCTGATTGGTCCTCCAAAATAGGATATTCTAGCAAATATTTTGGGGAATATTCCAAGGAATATTATTTTTTTTATTTTTTTGCAAATTCAAAATTTGCAGTTTACTGGGCATTTTTAAAATGCGATAACTCCTCCATACAGTGTCAGTTTTTCGAACTGTTCATGGCACCAGAATCAGGAGGACGAGATCTATCTAGTCATTCTAGCTTCAACCAATTCCTAGTAATTCACAATTTGAGAATTTTTTCCACTTAGGACATGATCACCTGATCACTTAACACCTCCATGAGATAGAATATGACCCAAATATTCTACCTCTTGTACTCCAAAGAAACATTTGGAGATGTTTGCATATAATTGTTTCTCCTCCAATAGTTTGAGCACCCTATCAACATGTTGAACATGATCCTTCCAAGACTTGCTGTAGATTAGTATATCATCAAAAATTACCAACACAAATTTTCTAAGGAAGGGTTTGAAAATGGAATTCATCAAACCTTGAAATGTAGAAGGTGCATTAGTAAGGCCAAAAGGCATGACCAAAAATTCATAATGACCCTCATGAGTTATAAATGTTGTCTTCGGAATGTCTTCAGTCTTCATTCTGATTTGATGATATCCTGAACAAAGATCCAACTTGGTGAAGTAAATTGATCCATGCAATTCATCCAATAATTCATCAATGACAGGAATGGGAAATTTATCTTTAATAGTGAGCTTGTTGAGCTCCCTATAATCCGAACACATGTGCCATGATCCATCCTTCTTGTGCACCAATACTACTGGAGTAGAGAAAGAACTTTGACTATGTTGAATTATACCAGCCTTTAGCATTTCTACATCCATACGTTCAATTTCACTCTTTTGGGCATAGGGATATCTGTACGGCCTGATGTTTTGAGGAACACTTCCTGGAATCAAATGAATAGCATGATCATGATCACGAATAGGTGGGAGGCCTTTGGGAGTCTCAAATACCTTGGAATGATTGTCCAAGAATTTTTGGAGATCTAGAGAAATAGATGATTTCGATGTGGGAACCTCTAACGAACATAATTGTGCAATTACACCTTGTTGTTACTTCTTTAGAAGCTTTGTCATACCGTTAGAGCTGATTATGTTTCCCGGTTTCCCTGCAACACCCCTTAATTCAACTTCCTTTCCTTCAACACAAAATTTCATGAAAATTTCTTGAAAATTAAAAGCTATTGTACCCAAGGATTTTAGCCATTGGACTCCTAGTACAACATCAACACCACCCATTAGAATGGAAAGAATTGGGCTATTCAATACATATTCTCCCATGGATAGCTTGATATTATGGCACTTTCCAGAGCAATTTATGGTTCCTCCACTTGCAACCATCACTTGACACTCTGGTGCCGGATATAGGAAGAAATTCAATTCCTTGGCTATCTTACAATGAATAAAATTATGGGTACTTCCCGAATCAATCAATACTATTACCTTTTTCTTCTTGATATGTCCTTCTATCTTGATAGTTTGAGGAGTGGTAATTCCAGCCAATGCATTACAAGATATGGTCGGATTCATTTCTTCTTTATCTAGGGTTTGTTCTTGGAGTATATCCTCTTATTTTGACATTTCTTGTTCCTTTTCTTCCTCCTCTTCATAATCTATGTAGAATAATTTATTCTCAGCACACTTATGACCTTTAGTGTATTTTCTATACAATTGTTACAAAACCCTTTTGCTCTTTTTTCTTCCAATTGTTGTGGTGTCAACCTTGTAGGTTGTGGAAGGCTAGGGGCAACAACACTTCCATCTTTATAGCTGTGAGTGGTAGGCTTCCTGGTTTCCATAATTTTGCTTTCCATTTTTCTTGCTAACTTGAATGCCTTCTCCAATGAATTAGGTTCCCAAAGGTGAACCTCATGTTGGATATTATCCTTTAGAGTCCCTATGAACACATCAATCATATGCTCCTCTGGAATATCTTTTGCCCTTGTGTTCAATTTTTGGAAGTCCTCAATGTGCTCCATCATTGAACCCTTTTGTTTGAGATTTATCAATTGGCTAAGAAAGGTGTTGCTTTTTGTATCCTCATAATGTGCTATCATTTCTTCCATAAAAATTGCCTAAGTGACAATTTTTTTACGAGAGCAAAGCCATCGATACCGTACAAATTGATTTGGTTCCAAATATAAAGTTGCAATATGTACCTTTTGCGTGTTTTGCACATTATGGAGATCGGAAAATTTTTCCATCTGTAGTATCCATGTTCCGGGATCCTTGCCATCAAACTTCCTGATATTGATTTTTGGAACATGGTGGCTCTTCAATCCAACATTAGAGTCTATGAAATCATGATGAACATTTCTTTTGTTCTCATCTCATCATGAGTTTCCTTTACTACCCTTTCACCATTAGTAACCATTTCTTGTAGCAACTTATTCAAATTTATCTTCAATTCTTCCATCTTAGCATCCATGCCATTCATCTTAGCTTCCACGACATCCATCTTAACTTGCATGCCATTCATATTAGCTTCCACTCCATTCATCTTGGCTTCAGTAACCTTTTGTGAGAGTGAAATTTGTTGTACTTGGTCTTGTAATTTTGATATATCATGTTGCATTTCTTCGTCTTCTTCACGAGTCATGCTAGAGCTTTTAGGTTGCTTACTAGGTGTTTCCATTTTATTTTTTTGAGGGATCAATTAATGCTAATAATTCTTCACTATTCCCTTTGAATTCCTTCAAACTATTTTTTCAAACCAATCTTATGCAAACTTAAAAAAAAAACTACACACCTTTTTTTTCACTTTGTAAGAGCTCGGTATTGAATCTGTTGTATCTCTATAACTATGGATCTCGAATATCTAAAATTGCGTCCTCCTTCTAACCCCACAAGTCTGATCAAGATTGAATTCTCTAAGGAAGAGTTATGCCAAATCTCCCATGGTGACCTAATTAGACTTGTTCAGTAGAGAGAACTTGTATGAAGTTCCACGTGTCACTGTTTTGACCTTAGTACCTAAACCTAATAGAAAGAAAAATGCAGGTCGTCCTCTTTCTGAAACTTCTTACGAAATTGCAATCTGATGCTCAGAACAAAAGTTATGATGATTTTTCCCAGGTCACTTGTTTGGAATGTAATTTGGGAGTATGTGAAAATCCTAACTTCCTCAGATCATATCTTCGAAAATATAGTGAGAGAAGCCCTGAAATTTAGACCCAAAATTCAGAACGAATTTGAATCAAATGGGTTTTTGTTTTAGCTTTTGAAACATGGCAAAAAAACGTTATAGTGAAAATTCCATGATGGCCTGTTTGGAGTAGTGAAACCCTAGAATCCAAAGCTCTGATACCAAATGTTATGAAACCAACTCACAAAAAGATAGAAAAGATAGATCAACACCTTAGAATTTAGCCTCCTTGATGGGCAACCTCCTTTACATTACACAAATGAATAATTCTTCGATGATACAAATGACAAGACCTCCTTTCTATATATAGGAGTATAAGGGGTCATAATATAATCAGAGCTGACATAACAATAATAATGTAAGGGCACAATAATAATAGTAGTGGGCTTCTATGGGGCACAATAATAACAATATGGGGACTACATGGGCACAACAATATAATAAAGGGGTTGTACTAATAACAATAAGGGGTTACACTAGTAGTATAGGGACCTAACATATGTGGGTGTATTGTTTTGATCCCATCTATGAATCTATCTTCCTCCATTACATCACTTGAGATTTATGCTCTTTCATTCAGATGTCCATATAAAATATCCAATGGTGATGGTGGAAAATATTAAAATAGATTTCAAAAGGTGTATTATTAGTGAAAGTGTGGATACACCTATTACAATAATGTTGTATGTAAATAAATTTTTCATCCTAGGTCCTTATATGTGGCCCTCAAAAATTGAACTAATGTCTTATTCACCACCTATGTCTACCCATCACTCTATGGATGGAAGGTATTATATGTGTTAAATAAAAATTTAGTATCCATCTTCTCTTGTAATTAAGTCAAAGTGTATTGAGAAATATAAATCTGTATAAAAAGTGATTTTCCTTGGAATCACAAAGTGTGCCCATACCCTTTCAAATAACAAGCTTGTAATTTATTTTGCTTTGACGGGCTTCTTAAAATCCATTAGAAAACTATCCTATTCAACCTACTAACTACTACATACATGTGATGATACCATATTCTTGTCCTTTTACAACCCCCCACCAAAGTCCATGGATATAGTTTCTTATGGTCATGTAGGGATTAGAAGTGAACACGATAGTTATAGCTTCATGTTGTTGTGCTTTCTCTAATACAAAAAATTATGCAACTTTTGATAAAGCTAGCTGCTTATTCCTACATCCTAGGCAAATAAGCATACCTCTACAAGTTTGACCATAACATTTTTACTTCAAATTCCATCATTAACCTTGGAGATACAAGCCTCTCTTATCAATTGCACTTTTATTCCTTTGGTGCACAATTCTTCCTCATGTTGTGGAGTAATTCATCTTGGAGATGCTAATAAACATTGTTATCTATGTCTACTTGTTCTTGTTGACCCTATAAATGTGTTGAGGCCACAAAAACTATTGAAAATAGCAACAAGAAATGCTAAATATAGAAGTGCTAAAAATAGCATTTCTATAAATAGCATTTCGGGATACATTCCAATTTTAGTTAGTCCCTGAACTAAAATTAAGAATTAAAATTCGAATTTGATCTTAGTAGCTATTTGAAAAATAATTAATTAATTCATCTTGAGTTAATTAGTTGGAGAAAATCAAACATGAAGTCTATGTGAAGACATGCAACAGTTTTCCCTTTGATTGAGGAAGTTATCCCTTAATTAAAGTGATCAGGATGAGTTGTACTTTGAGTTGTAATTAGTTAGCTCAGTTAACTGAGTTAAGTCCAGTTAGATTAGTTCCAACAGTTTGTGGAACTGATTGTGAGTTCAGTTAGTTAATGCATGCATGCATGTAACTACTGTACTTCAGATAACTGAATATTCTCTCATAAATAACTCATGCATGTCAGTTCAGTCAGAGACCCAATTGAGATCAGATGATGGGACAGTGTATTATCAGTTGCAGGAATATTCCATTGAGGATATCTCTTGCATGCAGAAGGAATTCATTCCTTGGAGATTGTGTAGTTACTTCTGAGTTTGGTGAGTTGTGTGAGAGGTGAATTCACACAAGTGGTAGCCAAAGGACCTAGGAGAAACTACGCAAGGAAATAGGAGGCTTGGAGGACTAGAGGAAGGCATATGTTGTGTCTATTTCGTCTATGAGCAGCATTGAGGGATTGTAGTGAGAGCTGGATTGCTTGTGAGCTAAAGCTTTGTGTAATCCGAAGATATTTCCACTTGTATGATAATACAGAGAGCGGGGTTTTTAGTTGAGAATTTCCCCAGAGTATTCTTCTGTGTTATGTGATATTGATTTCTCATTCTCTTTTATATGTGTTCTAATTGATCTTGCTCAAAATCAATTAAGCTTCCACAAGTTTGTTTGTAGAAGTAGATCAAGTATTTTGATTTAGTATATTGCATTATCAAGTGATCTACAGTTGGAATTTCTACATGGTATCGGAGCAACGACAATCAAAGCAAAGAACAATATACAAAGAAGGGAGAAGTTTAAAGTTTGAAGTTCCTAATTATAGAAATCAAATTCTTATCACATGTCAAATTTCACCAATGGCGTTCAACTATTTGAGACTCGAGTATGCCCTTGATGGCAGCTCGAATTATATACCTGGAAGGATCGCATGGAAGCGGTATTAGAGGACAATGGTTTGAAGGACTTCATTGATCAAGAAGTCCCCAAGCTGGCAGTTGCTAATTCCCAAGAATTGGCCGAATGGAAGAAATGTGTGGCTAGACCAAGGAGGATTCTTCTGGAGGGAGTTCAAGACCAAATAGTCTCGAGTCTCCATGGGAAGGAGACACTGTTTTTAATGTGGAAAACATTGAAGGATCTATATCAGAAAAACAACAATCAGAGGAAGTTGGTGCTGAAAGACAAGCTTCGGAAAATCAAGTGTTAAAAGGGTGACACGATGGTGAGAACTAGTATTGCAACAAGAATGCTGCAACTCCTAGGCTACCAACTTTACTTTTATCAACCCAGTAGTTCGTAACAAACTTGGAAGCGTTGGTTCTATATGCACAAGTACTAGTTCTCACTGTAGGTTGTCACTTGGTCAGCTGGCGTGAGATCACTAGGAGATCAAGCCAACTTCTATAGATTTCAGAAGAAGCTCTATGTGTGATGAAAGGAAAGAAAGATTACTCTACAGATGCTATTCTAACTGTAGAAAGGAGAAAGACTGGAATGTAAAGCAAAACCTAGTAAACCCTAATTGACAAGCTAATTCTACTTTTGCCAAAAACATTATGAAAACCATGAAAGAAATGCCATTACCTACTCAAGGAAGTAAACAACATCTAACCATGCTATTTATGGAAGTAAATAAGCAAAAAAACATGTTTTTGGATTTTTGTGTGTTTTTATGTGAATTTAACATGCATCTAATTTATCATGTGTGAGTGTGGCAGTGAACAGGTGGCATTAGAGGGAAGTTTGGGAGCTTGGGAGGATGTAGGATGGTGTGGATGGGTCCTAGGAAGTCTTGGGTGGCCTTCTGGAGGCTTTTCATACACTCAGCCTTCAAAAGAAATCCTACAGGAAAAATTACAGGAGGACACAGGAAAAATACAGGAGGAAAACAGGGAAATTACAGGGGGTCTACAGGAGGAGGCCGAGAGCAATTTCTGTTGTTTTAAGGGTGTAAGAGTGGGTTGAAAAAGGTGGATGAAGGTTGGAATGAGGTGTTAGGGTGCCTAAGGTCAATCATGAATCACCAGGAGAGAGAAAGATGATTGGGTTTGCTCAAGGAGAGAGGAAGAAGTTCCATGAAAAATGAAGGAAACTAGGGCAGAATTGAGGTGAGGTTTGGGAGACCTATAGGGCATGGATCAGATGGAGGGTGTGATTGATGGTAAGCTGGACAACTACTGGAAGAGATCTACTGCATAGAAACTGACAGTCAACCAAGAAAATCAAGCAACCGATGAAATGAGTGCATCCTAGGAAAAACAAAGTTTTGCATTAAAATGGGCCTAAACTATGATGTATAGAAGGAAATGCTGGGAAAAAGCTATAAGAAAGGAAAGCATGCAAAAGGAATATTGAAAATTAGGAAGTGAACATGATAAAGAAGATCTAAAGCAAAGAAAAACTGGACTATCAACCTACTAGAGAGCTGCAAAGACTAGAAGTTCTAGGAATGAGGAAAATCTGTGTTTTTGGGGCAGCAGGAGAGTCTTTGCCTCAAATCATGGTCCCAGAGGGAGGAAGAGAGGCCAAGGAACTTTTTCTAGCCTTTTGAATCGTCTCTGATCACTTATTAACCTGCTACAGAAAGCACAAATGGAAATAAGCTACTAAACCATCAAAAGAAACCTATTCTTAACCATAAGAGAAATACATCTAACAACAAACTAATCTATAAATTGAAGTAAAGCATAAAAATACAAGTAAAGAGAAGATTGGTTGCTTGGATTGGGCCCTAACCCAAGAGCTTCAGCCCTTTGAGGTAACTTAGTGCTAGCTCAAGAAGGATTCCATCTTCATTATCAAAAAATAACAAGATTACATAAAACTGTCATAAAATAGTAAGCTCGAAATTTGAGCAGATTTTACACAAGCAAAAAAGTTGACCCTAGTGAGGCCCTATTCCTCTCTACTTATACATATAAATATACCAACAACTTCATTAAAATCAGGGAGGCTTGTCTCCCAAAACTCGAGGTAACTATCAATCATCTTCCACTTGCTCGGCTGCTTTCTAGTGCATGATTTGGCTGCTTGTTGTAGAGCTATAAAAAGGGTCTCTTTCACCTCTAGTTACCTCACATTAGAATGTCAATCCGGGAACGTCTTGCTATTTCAAAAGAGTGTCTCACTCTGAGGCTTAGCACTTGTCAGAGTAATGCTCGTAGTACAGCTACTTAAAGGCTACAAAAGTAAATGGCTGCATGTCTATAACTTAACTACTTCAAAAGGCTGAATCACACCAAGCATTGCATTAGTCAAAGGTTCGGTAGCAATAACCCATCCTTTTCATAGCTGATGAGAACAAATCCGAGGTCTGGGAGCTAGGTAACAGATGCTAGGGCTCACTACAGCCTGAGATCGTCCTTGATGAATATAAATGAAACGGCAAGTAAAGGAAATAACGATGAAATAGAACATCACATCAGCCAAGGGTTTGGTGGCAATAACCTATCCCTTTTATAACTGATGGGAGCAGATCAGAGGTATGGGAGCCAAATAGCAGAAGCTGACACTCACTATAGCCTGAGTCTATCCTTAAGAAATGGCAAGTAAATGAAACAACAAATCGACAATCTTGAAATAGACCAGCAATTGAAATGGAACAGCAATTCAGAAATGGAACAGCAACTAAATGGAACAGCAATTCGGAAATGGAACAGCAACTGGAATAATCAATAACCAAGTTCATCAAGCTACGATTCTATCTAACCACTCCAATCAAAACATCAATCCTGCAGTCTTAAAGGAATTACAACCCTAGAAACACAACGTGCTCAATCTGCTTCCGTTATTGATCTAAATAAACGTATGTGATTGCATCTCAAGATATAAACAGTAACATTCAATAATCATCTGAAATCAGACTTCTCAAGATAACTGTCATAATGCTAAAACACAATCACCATGAACTCTGTACTGGAGTGATAATATCCTGTAGAGATTAATCAACACTTTAATGAATTGGTAACATAATGCAGTGTCAATATAAAACTTCAATTTGCAGGAACATTAAACAAGTTAAACATCACAGAGCGTGCAATATAACGTTCACAACAGATTACCAGATTATGCCTATGAACAAACCACACAGACACCACGCGTAATGGTACAAGAGCAAGTGTCCTCCAGGGCCGGGCCCTTAGCCTCCAGGGGTACACCGCTTAAAGTTGATCCAGGATCAAAGATAAAAGAGTAACCAAGTCTGTATTAATGCATGAAATAAACTTACAGCAAATCGAGTCTTAACAGAACATAAAGATCATAGTTTCGATCTGGTAAAAAGGAATTACAATAGAACCTCCCCTTATAGCCAACAATGCTATCTCTTATATAAGGATGATGACGGAGATATCTAGATACAAAAATAGATAGAATAGCGATCCCTCAGGATCTAAGATCCTGAGGGATTCGCAGAATCATTAACCCTGAGTCACTTCTTTCCTTTTCTGCTCCGAACTGGTATCTCCGCTTCCTCTTCTGGGTTGGTCCGTTTTGATCTGGTCTGTTTGCGGTTCCCCGTCAAAGGGACAACAGTTAGCTCCTCTTTGTCTTTCCCTTTGAGATGGCTAATTTCTGCTTTTCCTCCTTCCTGCACGTAAGAACGACAATTATCAGTTTTGCCTATTAACCTCACGTGTCTCGTTATTATCTAAGTTTAAAATGCAGAAAGGCTTATATATCCTAATGAAAAAGATACTGAAATAACCATCAAAACATACCTTCTTTGAGACTCTACACACCCCCCAGCTTACCCTTTTTCATGACCTCATGAAAACATTGTAGTTGATATGCAATGCAGTGAGTGAGTAAGCTGGAGATGGAATCTCATGTGAGGGTCTACAGCCGTGATGCGAAACTAAATAATCAAAGAAGTGGCCTGTCTGACCCTCAGGCATCTCATATAGGGCTTGGTATCCGGGTGCTGGATGCCAAATGATTGGACTCCGGAACCTATATCCTAACCAGGATGGCCCTGCCCTCAAAACAATTTCACCATAGAGGGGAAAACGGCTAGCAACAAGTCTAAAGTTCTCATATTTAAATGGTTCTCTGAACTGAATATTCGGATTAGATACTTGATATCGAAATTTAGCTGCATTAATGGTAGGGTCCTTAATAGAGGAAAAGTATTCAAGTCCCTGCCGAATGATTGCCTCATGCATGGGTCCTAGCGCTTCAATCACTCCTGGAGCCCTCATAAGGTTTCTATGACTCCTCCATAACTGCGCTGGATCCCTAGGCTCAGCTCTTACCCAAAGATCTAATCCGTTCTCTTGTTTTTGAAAAGCATTATAAGCTTTGAGCCATTTAATTTGATTAACTGCAAATGAGATAAATGCTTGGAATTGAATGTCTCCAACAAAAGGGGCTGGGTTCAATTCAGTCTCTTGTTCTAGTATAAGGTTATGCAAGTAAAATTCACATAATAATCTCTGCACTTTCACCCCGTAATGTTTACAGCAGTTTATGAAATCATCTATAGTGTTAATATGTATAGGAGCGCCTGCTTTGACAGCCTTTATTTTCAATTGTAAATACCTCTCCATTAAAAATAGGGCATAATTTTTGGCAGGGGCTCTACATGCTAGAACGTCATTATATAAAGAACACAAGGTATCCATTTGTTTGATAACTACATCTAATCTACGGGTTACCTTGGCAACTTTCTCCTGTTCCCTTTGCCATCCTTCGAAAGCTTGGCTTTCAGATAAGTTGACGTTCCTTAGCTGCTGCTGTAATTCTTCATATTTTTCTCGGGGGACCATTTGCTCCCTGAGCTTTTCTGCTTCTTGCTGGGCCTGCTTCAAATGTTGGTGGAGGGTTCTTGTTTTCGGGTCTTTCTTCCATGCATCCGTGGAGGCCGGGAGCTTTACTTGAACTTTCTTATTACGCTGTTTCGAGTTCAGAGCCCTTATTACTCCCAATGGTGGTGCCTCCGTCTGAACCATCTTATCATCCTTTTCAATTTTAACATGAACTCCAGCCCACTGCTGTTCCTTTTCAAATGGAACAACAGTTTGTTTTTCAGCTTCATTCGGAACAACAGTTTGGCTTCTGTCAGGGTTTTGAGCAGTGGTACGGCTTCTGGTCCTCCGCCTCCTGCCCTTAAGGGGCCTTACTGGTGTGGTCAGACCTTTTCTTCTTGAAGTCCCCTTCACCCTTTGCCTTGCTTTTAGAATCCTAATCTGCTGGTGAAGCTGGGCTATTATGTTCAACAATGTTCGCTTTTCCCTTTGTAATTCCCTTATTTCCATCATCTCTTCCGAAGGAACAACAGGCTGTTCACTGCGGTTTGGATTGTGGCTAGCTTCCTGATTTTCTTCCTGAGGTAACTGTTTCGAGGTAAGAACCTTACTTGGCTCCGTTATTTCTTGGGCTGATTCCTCTTCTGCCCTTATTTCCTCTAGACTTTCCTCTGGTGGCTTTTGACTAGGAACGGGTTGTTCCTGCTCAGCATTTTCTAATATCTTCTCATTGTGAATGGGCAAGTTTTCTATTTCTGCCTCTTCTTCATGCAATTCCTCGGGTGCATCTTTCTCCTGGGTTTTATCTTCAGCATGGAGGTTTGATGGACTCAGGGGTTGGCCATATTCGCCCATATTGGCCAAAATGTCGGCCAATTCATCTTCTCTTAACGGGTCTTGTAATGGGCTCCCTTCCTGCTGTTCCATTTCTTCCTCCTGCTCGAACTGCTCAACTTCTTCCTTTTCGTCTCCTTTTTCTTCAGTCTGCTCATCTTGTTCTTCTTCTCTCCCTGCAGATTGCTCCGGATCCTCCTTTCCTTCTTCTGTTTCTGCCTCTGCAGACTGCTCTTCTCCCTCGACATCTTCTTCTTCCGTTTCTGTTTTTGCAGACTGTTCTTCTTCCTCGGCATCCTCTCCTTCCGTTTCTGTCTCTGCAGACTGTTCTTCTTCCTCGACATCCTCTCCTTCCGTTTCTGTCTCTGTGGACTGCTCATCTTCGATTTCTATTTCTTGGCTCGTGCTTGCCTGGGGCTTCTCCAGCCCTCCTTGTGACCTTGCGAGCCTTGCTGACTTTCTACGCTTTTCTGGTTGTTCGGGTGTAATAACATCATGTTTCCGCTTTTCGGGTCGTTTTTCAGATTGTTTTTCAGGTTGCACTTCTATGCAAGTGTCCTGTTTTCGTTTCTCTGGGCGTTGGGGTGTGTTATCAACTCGTTTTCATTTTTTCGGACATCCAGATGTGGCCGTCCCTTTATTGATAACAGCAATTAGTTCTTCCCAGCTGCTCTGCTGCTGGGTGAGACTGTAATTTACTATCAAGAAAATTAATCCATGGTGGCTAATAACTGATTCTACATGTTGTGCCTTCTTCATACTTCGTGCGACATCATGCAATAGTGAATTCAACAATGCAGGCAAATTCACAGAACATTTTTGTTTTAAGACAGCTAGGAGTTTAAGATGTCGTGGTCTTACCACGTCTTTTCTGCCTTCGCAAGTGATGTAGCTTTGGATGATTTTTGCCAATTCTGCCCATGGCTCTCCTAGCGTTGCTGGTAGCACCCCCTTTCCTCGGATTGTCAACTTCTGACCCTCATCCTGAAAGATTTCCAAAATCTTCTGCAGCCTTTCCTTCTTTATTGTCCATACTGGTCCCGTGGCGAACAACAGCTATTTGTTGAAGCGCAGAGAAGCTGGTAGCGTATTCCTCGTTCAAATTTAAATGCAACAGCGTATGCTATGGAAATAACTTCGAACGTCAGCTCATGCAGAAGAAAAACAAAAATAGCAAAAGATCATACCGTTGAGCCATGCCGTGCTTGAGTACAAAATTTTCTCAAATAACAGACTGACACGTACTCTGGGGAATGATGAGGTTACCTCGAATTTTCTCAAATAACGGACTGGCACGTACTCTGGGGAATGATGAGGTTACCTCCCCCCCCACAATATGATAGGCTGTCCCAGCCGTCAAATAAAGGAGCAGCGTCTGTTCTGCCGCGAGGTCTTTATGGAACAGCTTATGGATATATGACATGTTCGCCAAAAACAACCTAATACTGAAATCGAGGTAAAAAAAGTTAGATCGCTTTTAATATTATGGGACTGCGGTGATTTGATGGAAGTTCGGGGATAAGACATTTGCCATAAATAGAAGGTCTCATGCGGTCACTGTCAGTAGCTTCGTAATGATTGGCGATGATCTATAGTTATGCGCTATATGGTTGGGTAATATTATATAATTTAATTATCACGGCATAAGAAGCAAAAGGATGTAATCTTCTTACCTATTGGTGTAAACATACGACTTCAATACCATTAACAGTGCTCTGCTGCCGACAGGTGTCCATAACCTTGGCAGAGTTGTTTATTTCACCCCTGGAACCATAGTCCTTTGTGTATGCGAGGAAGCGTTTGAGCAATGTCAAAATGTAGGCCACTATGCTGGCTTGGTGACCAGTTGGTCATAATGCCATTCACGAGGAAGGAGCGAATAGTGGGCAGGCCGGCTCGTGGTGAGACCTCCTGTTCCAAGGATTATTTGTTTGATATACCTTTTGGACCATTTCCCAGGTGTGGTGGCCCTAATGGGAATGCCACTTCGCTTCCATCCTGATGATCATGGTACGCTAGCTCGTAATGAGACTCCCTATCCTGCAATTTGACAGTCTTTAGAAATTCCTTTTTTTTTTTTTTTAAGAGTAACCTTTCCTGTTTATGCACAAAGGGTGGTTCAACACTCCTTAAGAGTAGGAATGGTGGAAGAAGTCTTAATATCCCAATAGAAAGGTATAGATCTTTTGATCCTATTGCCATATGATAATTAAAGAGAAAGAACCATCATAATACAGATAACCAATCAGAACGAAGTTGGTAGAACAATGGCAGCAAAAGATGATAAATAAGCATGTCTTTCTCCGCATCCTTTCACCAAGTCAGGGCAGTTTCTTCTAAAGATAGCGATTTATGATTTAGTGATTTCAGTATGTTGCGTTTTCGCTTTAATCTCATACATGTATAGCCGTATTCCAAAAGACTTGAAAGAACATCAGCAATAAACATCCTTAATTTGGGGTAGAGGGAGCAAGCTGTTTCAAAATCGTATGAGTAATGCTCCTTTCAAGGAAGGTCATAACAACAGTTCACAGATGATGTTCGTTTGGAGAAAGGAACAGTAGTTTCAAGGAAATGTCGTTCCCTTTTAAAAAAAAAAGATCGGCAGAAATCAAAAAGTGTTGTTCTTTTTGGAAGCAGCAAAAACACACAAGTGTTGTTCCTTTTGAAAAAGGAACCGCAAAAAATCGTAAGTTGCAAGTGTTGTTCCTTTTGGAAAAGGGACAACAAAAATCAAAAGTGCTTGTTCCTTTTGGAAAAGGAACAGCAAAAATAAAAAGTGTTGTTCCTTTTGGAAAAGGAACAACAGAAATCAAAAGTGCTGTTCCTTTTGGAAAAGGAACAACAGAAATCAAAAGTGCTGTTCCTTTTGGAAAAGGAACAACAGAAATCAAAAGTGTTGTTCCTTTTGGAAAAGGAACAGCAGAAATCAAAAGTGCTGTTCCTTTTGGAAAAGGAATAGCAGAAATCAAAAGTGTTGTTCCTTTTGGAAAAGGAACAGCAGAAATCACAAGTGTTGTTCCTTTTGGAAAAGGAACAACAAAAATCAAAAGTGTTGTTCCTTTTGGAAAAGGAATAGCAAAAATCAAAAGTGTTGTTCCTTTTGGAAAAGGAACAACAGAAATCAAAAGTGCTGTTCCTTTTGGAAAAGGAACAGCAGAAATCAAAAGTGTTGTTCCTTTTGGAAAAGGAACAACAAAAATCACAAGTGTTGTTCCTTTTGGAAAAGGAACAACAAAAATCACAAGTGTTGTTCCTTTTGGAAAAGGAACAGCAAAAATCAAAAGTGTTGTTCCTTTTGGAAAAGGGACAACAAAAATAACAAAACATACTGCAAAAATATGTACAAGAATAATTCGATAAGTTATATACAAATTATAAAGAAAAGTAGATTTTTTTTTAGTGAGTTACAGGCGAGGAAGACTTGTCTTCCTCCCCTAAGATCTCCATATCTGAATCTTGGCGTAATTGTTGGCAAAAGGACTCCCGAGTAAGTGGTTTGCGATAGAGACGGACTCGATGGCCATTTGCCTTGAAGGTATATCCAGAACCATCGATAGTAGTCAGGGTAAGGGTCCCATTGTCATGGACTTTCTGAATTTCATATGGTCCCAACCAACGAGTCTGGAGTTTCCCGGGGAAGTCCTGAAATCTAGAGTCATACAAAAGAGCCCAGTCTCCTTCATGGAAGACTCTGTTTTTAATGAGAGCATCATGCCATTTAGCTCTCTGCTGCTGTATCAGAGCAGTGTGTTGAAGTGCAGAGAGCCTAATTTCATCCAGCTCATTAATCTGTTGTAGTCGATTGGTCTGTGCCTCAGTTAAATCTAAACCAACTTGTTGTGCTGTTCGTAATGTCTGGATTTCAAATTCTATAGGAAAGATAGGTTGTTTTCCAAACATTAGCTGATAAGGTGAGTGACCAGTAGTGCTTCTCCATGTTGTTCTATAAGCCCACAGTGCTTCTGGTAGTTTGGCTACCCAGTCGCGTCTATGTGATGCAATTGTTTTTGTTAGAATCATCTCTATTATTTTGTTACTGCTTTCTACTTGCCCATTTGCCTGCAGGTGATATGGGGTGGTAACTTTATGTTGAACATGATAATTATTGAGTGTTGCCGCTATTCTGTTCCCAGCAAACTATGGCCCTCCATCTGTAATTATCTCTCTAGGGAGGCCATAATGCACAAATAGATGGAGCAAGAACTGTATAACAGATTCTTCTGTAGCTCTGGGCAAGGCCTCTGCTTCAACCCACTTGGTGACGTACTCTGTTGCCACCAAAATGTATGTTTTTTGGTTTGATGGTGGGTTGATTGGTCCCACGAAATCAAGAGCCCAACGCTCAAATGGTTCGATGACTATCTATGGTTTCAAAGGCATCTCATCTGAATGACTAGGGCGTCCCACTCTCTGGCAACTGTCACATTGTTGGGTAGGTAAATCCCCTCTGCGGACAGAGGCGATCCCACTAGCCTAAAACAGAACTAGCCACAATCAAAGCACGCTGCTACGCAAGTTCCTAGTTATGCATCAAAGGTGAATTAAGAAGACCAACCTGGAATCCAACGCTATGATTGAAGTAGAGTTGATATTCCCGCTCCCTTGCTCCAGCAGATCATAAACGAACACCTGCACATGCAAAGGAAGAGACAGATACCAACATAAAATCTACCAAGGCACAACTATATTTTAGTCAGAAAGGAAATAAATCAACACATCACCATAATAGACAATGAGATTGGAACTAGAATAGCAATCGCTCTGTTATCACTTAGAACCATAGTTCATGTATGTAATGTTGTCCACAAGTTTCATATAAAAGTCTTCAGTTTTGTGAATAGGTTTATATGTGTGTGTGTCATTTTGAAATTTGAATTTCAAAAGGTATTGATGTAAGTTCGTGTAAAAAAAAAATCGTTAGATACCCTCCATCATTGTCAGTTAAGGCATGTCATGTCATTAGTACTTTGCGCAGTTTCGCAGCGCAGTCTGTTTGGTCAATTTAGCTGCGCAATGATGTTTCCGTCTTTTCGCAGCGTACTGTTTATCAGCCATTTCGTAGCGCGTTTTGTTAAATTTGAACTGTCCGCGCTACGAAATCGGGGTTTCGGGGTTTTTTGTAGCGCTTTTTCTTGCAATGTCAAATCTGGGAGGGGTGAGTCATAGGTCCGTTCATGTTTGTCAGTTGATGTCCTCTCCAGGTCATGATAAATCATCATTCCGCCATAAGGTCCAGAATCACGCATATGAATATCATCTTAAGGGATTTTATGAGGTATGGTTGTGTCATAATGTGTTTTTCATAATGTGTAAACATGTCTGCTGTATGAGAAGCCCGAGTTCTCATTTAAAGGGATCATTGCAAGCGAGCCTGCACTCCAAAGTCGAGATTGTTTTCGAGCTGTAGCTGCTATTAGTTCCCTGTGTGAAGATATTCGAAGCAAGATGGAAAAGAGGGAACATCGATCCGGTAAGTGCCTGAGGACAGAGCCAGAGGGGCTTGATGTTACACTCAGGGATGAAGGTGTAGCAAGAGCCTTTCGAAATGCTGGTTGCTGGAGGTTCTGCGAGAAGTTGAAGGGAGGACATGCAGAGGTAACGAAGGCTTTCGCATTGAATTTTACTGGATTGAATTCAAAGGTGTCAATGTTAGAATTTCCTGTGTCTCCTGAAGCCATTTCCATGGTCACTGAAATTCCGAGGGGAGGTCAAGAATGGTTCAAAAACTTTAGATTCGACATGAGTCCCTGTAAAGAATTTTTGAAGGAACCGTATGTAAATGAGGACCTCACCAAAGCGGTGCCAAGGAGTTACATAAAAGAACATTATGCTATGCTCCTCACATGCATCCAGAAATACCTAACATGCGAGGGAAGGTACAATAAAGTTTATTCCTATCACTTCAAACTTTTGTTGCATTTCACAGGTAAGGCTTCAATAGATATCCCTTTCTATTTGTTCAGAAGCATTAGTAAAATGTGTGATAAAATCCAGTTAAAGAAAGATGGTTGTGAAACATCCTTGTTTCATCATGGCTTGGTGAAGTTGCTGGTATTGGATGGTTTACAAAAGATTGGCAGAGATTGGGATTCATTTGTTTTTATGGCCGGCTTTCCAAGAAAAACAGGCCTCACTCCATTGCTTGTGAGAGAAAGGGAAGAAAGGAGTGAAGAACCTACTCTGGCTGAGATCAGAAAAGAGGTGACAGACCAAAAGAAGCCTAAAACCAAGTTAAGGAAATCAGAGAAGTCAGTGGCAGCAAAAGAGACACCTAAATCATCAGCAAAGGAAACACCTAAGTCATCATCTAAGGAGACACCTCAGTCATCAAAGCAGAAGATCCAGAAAAAGAAGGATGAAGCTAAACCAAGTGAAGTTGAAAAGATTTCAAGGGTGAAAACCAGAGGTCAACTAAACAAGGAGAAAGGTAAGTCAATTACTGTGGAAGAAAGCCCTATTTCAAAAGGCAGTTTAAGTGACTTACTTGAAGCTATTGAACTTGAGCAAGATCAGCCAATACAGATTGAACCAATAGAGTTTGAGCAAGATCACCCAGTGCAGCCAATGCATATTGACCTCACTCAATCTTCACCCGAAAGTACTAAGAAACCAAGAGCTTCAAAAAGGTTGAGATTTGAGGAGCCTAGTAAAGAATATGCTTTCAAGCCACGTAGGCCAGTCACAAGAGGACAAATGAAAGAGGTGGAGAAAGCGCAGAAAGAGAAGGCACCTTTAGAAGTGCCTAGTACAGATGTACTTGAGGTTTTGACCAGAACAGTTCATGCAGCCAGAAGTAAAAACAAGGGTAATAGGGTCATCATCAGCCAAGGTGGAAATTTCATTTCTATCAAGCAACAAGCAGGAACAACACAAGAAGAAATGCCTCAGATTAAAAATGTTTCTAAGGAAAGGGCAGTGAGATATGCAAATTATAAAAAGGCTGTAATAAAAGGCAGAACAAGTCTAATGAGCCAAACTGACTCAGTGTCTGATGCATATGTGTGGACGGTGCCAGCTCTGAAGCAGGCAAAAATCATGAAACAGATGAATACAAGCTTAAGAGCAGAAAACAAGGCTTTGAAGGAAGAAGTTAGCAGTTTGAAGAAGAAGCTAGGTAAACTAGCTGATTAATCCAAGGGGAAATTTGCTTTTCAAGTTTTGATAAATTTTGGTTGTCATCATTTTGAAACTTTTTGGATCCCTTACACCTGTACAAAGTAGCTGAAGAAATCACGAAGTTAAGTCATCAGTGCTTTAAGATTCATATGTTCTGTTTTGATTACCTACAGCAGTTTCGTAGCGCGCTACGAAACTGCTGTAGATGACTGTTTATGTAAAAAAATGAAATTGATGCTGAGGTCAGCAAATCTTGAAAAGGATGACTCGAGGCCAGCATGGAGATTATACAAAGCTATCCAGATATTCAAAAGGTGACAGGTGTAAGTATTGAAGGAAAAGGTGAAATTTTTGTTAAAGTCTTCCTAAAGTTACTTTATAGCCGAATTTTTAGGGTTCTGGTAGGGTTACCGAAATTTTGAGTGGTACACCTGTTCAGCTCACAAAGTGTCCAGATCATAAGGCATATTGGATTATGCGTGGTTATTAAAGGAATTAAATGGCTTGGAGCATAGTCTTTTAGTGCATAAAGACTAATGGGAGGCAGAGACCGTGAAAATAGGGCACAGATCTTCATCAACTGATGAGTCATCCACACAACAAGTATCCGAAGCTGCTCGTTCAGTGAATGTTTCTCCAGCATGTATTGGCTATTACTGAAATGATACAGGTGTCAAAGTTCAAGAAAGCATCAATGCACACGAGGAGATAGACTTAGAGTTTCAATGGGAATGGGACTCTATGTTTTCACAGCGCAATACCTTTGTAATTAATTAGTTTGTTTAGATATGGATAAGGCAATTAATGATAGGATTTCGAGCTCCCCTCATGCTGGAGGAGGAGTCTCAAGTAGTTGTATTTTTGTTTTCCTATATATAGAAATGACTCTGATGTAAAAAAGGTTGGAGATTTTATACAAAAACAGAGTTTATTTGGGCCAATGTAAAGACTTATTACAGTAATAGTAAAGCAGTGGTTGTTTCTTCTCAAGATTCTCAATGGATTATATTGTTCAAATATGATGGTGGTTTATTCTCTTAATGTTCTTTTACAGCCTTGTTATAGCATAATCACTCAGAATTCATTTTTAATGCTCTGACTTCCTGTATGTTTGGCAAGCTGTGGTTTATGTGAAATATGTTTGAACATCTGATGCAAAGAGCCTTGACTTCCATGAAATGACTGTGATTTTGTTTACTAAATGTGTGAGACTCCATAGCCCAATGAAGACCAATTTGATATGTGTCCAACCAGCTTTGTTTTCATGAATGTGTGAAGAGTTAGCCATCTGTTGTTGTGAATGATTTTTATCAAAAGTTTGTGAGAGAGCCCTCTCTGACTAAGGAGGCTAATCCTTAGTCTAAAGTCTGGTTGAAAGAGTTACATGAAATCTTGCTTGGTTGCAGCCCTTAGTACTGATTTTGTGATAACACGCTCATTAATTAATAATAAACAGGAAAAGTTACAACCATGGTTCTGACGTTGAACCTCTCCTGGCTGGGCGAGTAACTATATGTGTCTTGCAATGCATCTCCTCTCCGGCAGCATAACCTCTCTAGCATTCACTAGCATTCCTCCAAGAACTCAAGAACTCAACATCTAGCACTCCATGACTAATGACTATCACTAGCTTGTCAAATGCATAAGGACAAGCTTATATAGATGAAGAAGGGAGGAGGATACGATGAACCGGGACACCTATTGTGGATTAACATTATCCCCAAAAGCCATTAAAGATGGAGATAGGATAGAACTCGACAAAAGACTGATTTTTTATCCTCAAAAAGCTCCATGTAATGAAGGAAACAACAGTCGGGCGTGCGTTAAGGCAAAAAGCATGACCAAACTTGGTTGGCGCGACTGTTGCTCTAAGACAGAGCGCCAATGGTCGCGCCCTCTTTTGAGGATCTCCATGATTGGCGCGGGTAAGATACTGTGGACCTGCGCCAATGGAAAAAGAGCATTTTTCAGGGATAATCTGTAGAAGGTGTCTTCAGGGAACATGAAGTACATACTCAGGGGAACATAATGCAAGTGTTTTTAGACTTTGTCACTTCTTATAACTCCCGGGATGAGTCCTCCAACGTACGACAAGAGGAGTAACAGGGATGGTGACAAATTACTGTGTAACACACATGCTTGGACGAATTTCTTTGCATCTTTAAAAATTGTGGGCCAATAATACCCTGTTTGTAATACTTTATGTGCAGTCCTACGATCAGCGAAATGTCCACCACATGGTTGGTCATGGCATGCTTTCAGTATATCAAAAATTTCATCTTGTCTAACGCATATTCTGATTTGCATGTCTTCCCCTGTATGAAACAAATAACCCCCAATCCAGGAAAATCTGGTACTTCGTTGAACAATCTGTTTTCGCTCATTAGGGGTTAGATGCTTTGGTAACTTACCTACTGCTAGGTAATTGGTGACATCCACATACCAGGGTGTTTGAACAGCAACAACAAAGAGATGCTCATCTGGAAACTGATCTTCAACTGCTGCTGCATCGACTGGTTTTGGCACTCTTGAGAGGAAATCAGCTACCGGGTTTTCTTTCCCGGGTCGATCCTTGATTGTAATATCGAATTCCTGCAATAAAATCAGCCATCTAGTTATTCTGCCATTTGTGACAGGCTTATTTGCTAAATATTTTATAGCAGAATGATCTGTGTACATGATAACATGATATCCAATAATGTAATGTCTTAATTTATTGATAGCATGTATAACAGCTAGAAATTCTTTTTCAGTGACAGTATAATTCAATTCAGCAGGGGATAGATTTTTGCTAATGTAATAAATTGCATATGGTTTTCTATCCTCCTCCTGTCCAATGACCGCTCCAATGGCTGTATCTGAGGCATCAGATGATATCTGGAATGGCAAATCCCAATTTGGTCCCCGAAGAACTGGGGCTGTAGATACGAGCTTCTTCAGATCATTGAAGGCACGTTCGCATTTTTCTGTCCAACAGAAATCAATATTACTAGTTAATGCATACAATGGTGCAACAATACGTGAATAATGTTCTATAAATCTTCTGTAATAACCAGAGAATCCAAGAAAGCTACGTACCTCTGTTTGAGTAGTAGGAGTAGGAATAAGCAAAAGTATTTGGATTTTGGTTGGGTCTACCTAAATGCCAGCTGCTGAAATGTAATGTCCTAGAATAAGTCCTTCTGTCATCATCATGTAACATTTTTCATGGCTTAAACAGAGCCTGGTAGCTATGTAACGTTGTAGGACTTTTTCTAGTGTCTCCAATGCTGGATCAAACTCATCTCCATATGGAGTAAAGTCGTCCATATATACTTCCAGTCCTTCATTTATTAGATCTGCAAAAATGATAAGGATAGCCCTTTGGAATGTGGCAGGGGCATTACATAAACCAAAAGGTAAAACTCGGTAGGCAAATGTTCCCCAAGGACAAGTAAAAGTAGTTTTGTCCTGATCTTCAGGGGCAATCTGTATTTGGTTATACCCACTGAAGCCGTCGAGAAAAGAAAATAATTTCTTCCCTGCCAAAGTGTCCAACAAGGATAATTTTAGGGGCGAATGTTCGCCCTTTGGCGAAATTAAGGGGTTTTATATTTTTAGTGGGCGAATATTTTGTATCATAGTACATTTTTACAAATCACCTCAAATAGCCCACCTTATTTTAAGGGAGAGGGTAAAAAAGGTAAATTTAGCCCTTGAAATTAGGACTTCCAACCTTCCATTCGCCCATTTTCAAGAATAGGTTTTATTTAAGTGAATCCATTGGCCCATTTTCAAGAATAGGTTTTATTTAAGTGAATCCTATGGGCCAAGTACCATATTTTCAAGAATAGGTTTTATTTAAGTGAATCCATTCGCCCATTTTCAAGAATAGGTTTATTTAAGTGAATCCTATGGGCCAAGTACCATATTTATAAAAGAGGTATGGTAAATTAATAAAAATATAAATTAATGAGAGGTATGGTAAATAAATAAAACATTTTTTATATTTACTCCATAAGTCACCTTATTTATATACATGTAACAGTGTAAACAAATAAAAATATAAGTAAAGTGGAGGTATGGTAAATAAATAAAACGTCTTTTTATACTTACTCAAACAGTATGGTAAATAAATAAAAATATAAATAAACTAGACGCATCGTAAATAAATAAAACCTCTTTTTATATTTAGTCCATAACCCTTGTTCTATTTATGAAGGCTCAAGAAAGAGGTTTTATTTAAGTGAATCCTATGGGCCAAATACCATATTTATAAAAGAGGTATGGTAAATTAATAAAAATATAAATAAACAAGAGGTATGGTAAACAAATAAAACATTTTTTTATATTTACTCCATAAGTCACCTTATATTTACGAACACTCAAAAAATGGGTTATATTTAGGTGAAACCTATGGCCAAAATACTATGGGACAAATACCATGGACTAGATTATTATTAATACCATGCAAAAAACCATTATTAACCCTAATATTATAATTAATAAAAATAAAAATGGCACATGGTATTGACCCATGGTATTCACCAAAATGGCACATGGTATTGACCCATGGTATTCACCTGGAATGTAGCCTATTTAAATGGGGGAATTAAACCAGCATGTAGCCTATGCTAAGATTCACTAGTACTTTACAAAGTTTTATTATTTAGTGAAAGACTCGCCAAGATCTTACAAGATTTTATAATTGAGTAATATTCGCCATGCCTGGTGAGAGATTCGCCAAAAAATTATATATACATATTATATTATTGATAAAATCGCCTTCCATTTTTCCTATATACCATGGATATTCGCCCATTTATTATATTTATAAATTTAGGGGGGTTCTTAAAATTTTCCCTGGTGTCCAACACTTGATCGATAAACGGGAGAGGAAAGTGATCTTTTTGCGATGCCTTATTTAGCTCCTTGTAGTCCACGCAGATCCTCCACTTCCCGTTCTTTTTTGGAACCACCACAAGCGGGGAGACCCATTTACTATCAGAGATAGGGTAGATGAAGTTAACATCTATTTGTTTTTGAAGCTTAGCTTTTACTACTTCTTTTAGGTGAGGGTTTAGTCTTATCTGAGGCTGCCTAACAGGTCTTGCATCATTTTCTATGTAGATGTGGTGTGTACATAACTGCGGGTCAATTCCTTTCATACCAGGGTAATCCCATGCAAATGCTTTTTTACATTTTCTTAAAATATGGATGAGTTTTGTTTCTTGTTCGGGTGTAAGATCAGCATTAATGTTTAAGGTCTTTCCAGGTTCGATTTCCACAATTTTACTATGTGCAACTGAAGTGATAGGGATTGTGTGATCATGTGCATCTTTCAGAGGTTCCTCTTCTACTTCGTTATCAAATGCTGCTTTTATCATATGACACTGGGTACGAGATGTGAGTTCAGTTTGACTAATGAAATTACTGATGGCATCATCTTCTGTTTGGTCTTTGAACTCTAGTGCTTCTTGTATAGTTAATGGAGATCTGATGTTGTCAGTCAGATATGATACAGGGTGCCTATTAGTTTTAACTATAGTGATACTTGGTTGCGCTGGGGGATATAGTACTAAATTCTTGATATCCGCCCCCTTGGTTATAATCATGTTCCCTTGCCGACAACCGATATAGGCATCAGCGGTAGCGAGCCAAGGTCTTCCTAAGATCAGTGGATGTCCATCAAGTTGGGTTTTAGGGTTTATTATCAGAAAATCAGTTGGGTATTCCCAGGAGTCAACCGAGACCATGACATCATGCAGTATGCCTTCTGGTCTAACCACAGACCGATCAGCCAGTTCTAGCAGAGTTGAGGCAGGTTCTGCAGATGTAATGCCTAGCTTTTGGCAAGTGGCAGTTGTCAGTATCTTGATTGCAGCTCCAAGATCAACTAAGGCATTGGTTAGGGTTTGACCATAAATTTGAACAGTTACTATTGGGTTTCCTGGGTCCTCATACTTAATAGGTGTTTCCTTTCCTGACAATAGGTCAGATAAAGTACCGACTACTTGAACTCTTGGGTTATCTATTATATTCCTCCTTGGCCTTTTTATGCACAATTCTTTAATAGTTTTTGCGTATATCGGGATGTCTTGAATGGCCTGAAGGAATGGAATTTTTATGTACAAATTTTGTAATTCTCCCAGAATGTCAAAATTAGGTTGTTGTATCGGTCGAGGTATGACTAAACGTTCTGGGAACGGGGGAGAGGATGTGGTTGCTTGATTATGAGTTTGCTGTCTATTCACATCCTCTTCTTGTGACAGATGTTCTCTAGGTAACTGATCTTCAATCTGAACTGTTTTATTTCCCTCTGTTTGGATAATACGCCCAGATCTTAGCTGAAGATCATTGCACTCCCTCAGATCGGGTCCTTCTTCTGGTGTTTCTAAAATTTGGAGTGCTTGGACCAGTCTATTATTTGGATTGGGATTGGGCTGGGCTGGGAGTTGCGGTCTCAGATTAGCCTGGGGATTTTGCTGTAAAGCTGGCAGTGTAGGTTGAGGGAGAGGGACATTCCCTACTGGCTGATTTGTTGGTCTCTGCCAGTTATTCTGCCAGGCTGAACTTTGTGAAGTAGGGGGAGTCCATTGTGGAGGATATGGGTTGTTCTGCCAATATGGTGGGGGATAAGGAGGATTCGACCAACCGGATTGGCTCGTCTGATTTAGCCATGGATTAACAGAAGGATATGACTGTGGTGACCAGTTTGGGAATGGGGGTTGAAATTGGCTTTGCCATGTATTATACTGTTGAGCGTTATACTGGGGATACTGAAAAGAAGAAGTTGGATCTGAAAACATACCAGTTTGTCGCGGCTGCCACTGACGACGCTGGTTGAGCATGTACACCGTTTCTAGTTCTTCTTCTGCCTCCTTATATACTGCTTTTAGTCCAGGTAGTGAGGGACAACTTTCTGTCGAATGATCCTTTGCACAAATGGCGCATGCTTGGACTGCATCTAGTGGGCATTCCTTATGGCTATGCTTCTTCCTACATCTGGGGCAGAAGATAGCTAAATTCTGTTCTGCCTCCATTTGCTTTTGCTTAGCCTGCAAAACGTCCAATTGTGTAGTCAGTGTTCCTAGTATATCAGTTTTAAAGTTTTCAAATAAATTTTCGATTTCAGCCCTCGTTACTCCTTCTGATGAGATTTTGTTTTCTCTTACAAACTGATCATGTTCTGCTGGTTTGATCCGTGTACTGCCTCTTGAACTCCTGATGCATAGATCAATTATGTTAGCAAAACTTTCCTGATAAATATCCCCTTTTCCCATAATGTTTAATGTCTCAATCCATTGTTCTTTCATGCCTCTTATTAATCCTGTTTTCAACACATTATCGGGTAAGGGTGATGATGCATAGGGCGATCTTTGTAAATTATACTGAAAACGCTCCACATATTCCTCTAATGTTTCGCTTGGTCTAGCCACCATCTGGAATATTTCATCTTTTAGTTCTCTAGACCTGCAGCAATCTTGATATTTTTTCAGAAAAGATTCCTTCATTTGATCCCAATTATTTATAACCCCACCACCTAATCCCATAAACCATCTTAAAGCAGCCCCTTTCAGGGTCGAGGGAAACAGTTTTAGTTTCTGGGGGTCAGTGGTGTAGTCATATCCCCTGCATAGTACATCAAATTCAAATAAAAATGCATCCGGGTCTTCTGATGTAAGTCCGTGAAATGTAGGGATATGTTGAAGGGGAATTGCTTTCATGGGGGCATTTGCTGTAGAATCCACTATGGGGTATTGTATTGTAGAGGTTTGGGTGTTTGGTGGATTTTGAGCCATTGGGTCAAATATATGCCAATAACCTTCTGGAATATCTAGAAGAGTGTTCCTTGGTTGAGCGGGAATGGCTTTGACAGGATTAGTTTTAATAGCACTTCCTCTATCTCGAATTCCTATCTGAGGGATTGGATCTTTTCAATAATAATTTTTACCGCACTTCCTTTGTCTGGGCTATTCAATGGCTGAGTTATCCTAGGAGGAGATCTCGGCTCTTCCCCTGTTTCCCCTTCTCCTTCACAAAGATTACTAAAATTCCCTTCTTGCAATCACTCCGGAATAGAATTTTCAATTTCTTGAAAGTCCTGTTCGTCAGTTTGACTATGCACCTCAGCAAAGGCTACAGATGGTGAACTTGTGGCCTGAAGGGAGCTAGTAGGCTGTCTGGAAATAACTTTCCTAGGTCCTACTGAAGGCTGAGATTCGGCTTTCTTATAGATTTCGTCTATGAATGTTGTTCGACCAAGGGTCACCGGCCCCTTAGCTTTTTCTGGCTTCGGCAAAGGTTTGGGATTTTTCTCCGGCTTTTTCTGCTTAGTCATGCACTCAATTTAACTACTAAATCTTTCTTAAGCAGATAGCAGCAAATCTGCAGGAAAGCGGGCAAAGGAGCAGGGCTTTTACATGCTCCGTACGTAGGTTCTTACCTTCCGTTTTCAAAACCCAATTCTTCCCTAGCAGGTTCGTACACTACCTTGAAAAAGACAAATGGCTACACTCTTTCCCTGGCAACGGCGCCAAAATGTAGAGCTATAAAAAGGGTCTCTTTCACCTCTAGTTACCTCACATTAGAATGTCAATCCGGGAACGTCTTGCTATTTCAAAAGAGTGTCTCAGTCTGAGGCTTAGCACTTGTCAGAGTAATGCTCGTAGTACAGCTACTTAAAGGCTACAAAAGTAAATGGCTGCATGTCTATAACTTAACTACTTCAAAAGGCTAAATCACACCAAGCATTGCATCAGTCAAAGGTTCGGTAGCAATAACCCATCCTTTTCATAACTGATGAGAACAAATCCAAGGTCTGGGAGCTAGGTAGCAGATGCTGGGGCTCACTACAACCTGAGATCGTCCTTGATGAATATAAATGAAATGGCAAGTAAAGGAAATAACGATGAAATAGAACAACACATCAGCCAAGGGTTTGGTGGCAATAACCTATCCCTTTCATAACTGATGGGAGCAGATCAGAGGTCTGGGAGCCAAATAGCAGAAGCTAACACTCACTATAGCCTGAGTCTGTCCTTAAGAAATGGCAAGTAAATGAAACAACAAATCAGCAATCTTGAAATAGACCAGCAATTGAAATGGAACAGCAATTCAGAAATGGAACAACAACTAAATGGAACAGCAATTCGGAAATGGAACAGCAACTGGAATAATCAATAACCAAGTTCATCAAGCTGCGATTCTATCTAACCACTCCAATCAAAACATCAATCCTGCAGTCTTAAAGGAATTACAACCCTAGAAACACAACGTGCTCAATCTGCTCCCGTTATTGATCTAAATAAACGTATGTGATTGCATCTCAAGATATAAACAGTAACGTTCAATGATCATATAAAATCAGACTTCTCAAGATAACTGTCATAATGCTAAAACACAATCACCATGAACTCTGTATTAGAGTGATAATATCCTGTAGAGATTAATCAACACCTTAATGAATTGGTAACATAACGCAGTGTCAATATATTTCTTCAATTTGCAAGAACATTAAACAAGTTAAACATCACAGAGCGTGCAATATAACATTCACAACAGATTACCAGATTACGCCTATGAACAATCCACACAGACACCACGCGTAATGGTACAAGAGCAAGTGTCCTCTAGGGCCAGGCCCTTAGCCTCCAGGGGTACACCGCTTAAAGTTGATCCAGGATCAAAGATAAAAGAGTAACCAAGTCTGTATTAATGCATGAAATAAACTTACAGCAAATCGAGTCTTAACAGAACATAAAGATCATAGTTTCGATCTGGTAAAAAGGAATTACAACAGAACCTCCCCTTATAGCCAACAATGCTATCTCTTATATAAGGATGATGACGGAGATATCTAGATACAAAAATAGATAGAATAGCAATCCCTCAGGATCTAAGATCCTGAGGGATTCGCAGAATCATTAACCCTGAGTCACTTCTTTCCTTTTCTGCTCCGAACTGGTATCTCTGCTTCCTCTTCTGGGTTGGTCCGTTTTGATCTGGTCTATTTGCGGTTCCCCGTCAAAGGGACAGTAGTTAGCTCCTCTTTTTCTTTCCCTTTGAGATGGCTAATTTATGCTTTTCCTCCTTCCTACACGTAAGAACGACAATTATCAGTTTTTCCTATTAACCTCACGTGTCTCGTTATTATCTAAGTTTAAAATGCAGAAAGGCTTATATATCCTAATGAAAAAGATACTGAAATAACCATCAAAACATACCTTCTTTGAGACTCTACACTTGTACTCTGAGCTGGATGAAGGGGAATTCTAAGTGAGGAGTAATAAATGAGGGGGATTCCCTCCTATAAGTCCTCTCTTCTGTTTACTTCGAGTTATTTTTGCAATTTGACCACTAGATCCTTGACTTTGACCTCAGAACCCATCAATAATCTGCATTAAATACATGGTAGACCACATGGCATAATAACTAACTCAACTCACCCTATAAGCATAAATATAATCAGAAAATCATACAATAAGATAAGAGAATGGTTGACTTGACTAGGTTAGGAGGTGGAATGAGCCCATATAATTACCCATTTATGAGGCTCATCATCACCCCCCTACTGAAGGTGTTGCTCATCGTTTGAGCAACCTAGTCAATCTCTTCGTCTTTTATGGCCCTGGTGGCCTCCCTAGCATTCCAAGATTCTGATGTGGTCTACTCATGTTCTCCATAAAATCCTATCTTTCTGTCTATGTCCTTCCACTGCTCCTTCTCTTCTTCTTCTTTTCTGCCTTCCAACATGCCTAATATGAGTGGAGGACTCAGTTTGAGGCCAATCTAGTTGACCTTTAGCCTTTGCATGGAGCGCTTATACATTGGCACTCTTTTCAATGCCTCCTTCAGCCTCATGGGGGAATGGTATTCCCTGATATGCAAGCTGTGGGGTAGGGTGTTCCATCTTCTCATGCATACATGCACACAATCCTCCCCAAGTATCCTAGACATATCTTCAAAGTGTGCAATGGCTTGTTGCTGATTGGCTAGATATTTAGGGGCAATCTAAGGGTCATTAGCAAGCAGGCTGTGTGTGCTGATGAGTGCCATAGGATCTGATGGCTCAACTCTTATCATCAATGGTTCATTCTGATCTTTTATTAACAATCTTTTCATTTCTGCTACCTTCAATTCTTCATGGTTCATTCATGATGCCATGGCCATTAATTGCAGATCCCCTAGCTTCGCATTGGGGTCCCACACATTCAGGTCTGTGAGGGCCATGTTGTGTACATAGAAATCTGCCATCTTTTCTTTGTCCTCGAAGGTGCTTTGGTCACACAAATCCATGAACTGCCTGTAGTCTTGGAAACGCATTGTGCCTCTTTGTGACAAAGTTTTTATTTGGAATTGAAGCCATTGATCCTTCAGATAGAGAGCATAAGATTTGGTTGGTGTTCTGCATTGTAATGCTTCTATGGATAAGCTGGCCATGAATGCCAAATGAGTCTCTTTCTCCTCGAGCTGCCTCCTTAGTAATTCATTCTCATTCTCAAGGTGGTTTCTTATAATGGCTTCTCTATCTCTGAGAACACTCAATTCCTTGCCCATTTCCATGAGTTTGTTTTCCATGTGGCCAATATCCTCAAATCTTTTGGACTTGGCTATCTACATCCACCTATGCGTTCTCACTCTCTCTTTCTTCAATTCCAAAAATAGTGGAATTGCAAATTTCTATGGGATTATCTTGCCTCCCTCAAGTAGTCTGTAATAGGAGTCAAGATTAGGTTGGGGGTCAGGTTCTTGTAGCTCTTGTGCTTCCTCTTTCACCTATGGTTGTCCTCCTATCTTTTCCTCAAGTTTTTGTGTCTCCTGTAGTTTAGACAGTGTCTCTTGTAGGACTGTTTTGGCCTCCTGTAGGTCGGGTTTGGGGTCCTGTATAATTTCCTTTCCCTTCCATGTAGAAGATCTTGTAGTCCTCCTTTCATAGGTTATGGGTGTCTTGGAAGGAGATTCTTTCACTTTGGTAGATGGTGAATCTTCAATGTTAATGGGAGTCTTTGATGAGGGATGAGGTTTGCCTATTTTAATTCTGGTACTCTTCCTTGTCCTGAAATACATCGGGGTTTTTCTTTTCCTCTTTTGCTTCTGCTTGACTAGTGTACTGAGGGCAGTGAGAGCATCTGCTGCTTCTCTTTTCCAAGTTTCAGGGAACTCTTCTCTTTGCTCTTCCCTCTCTACCTCATTTTCTCCCTCTTCCGTCTCTTTTTCCTCCTTCTGCTTTGTCTCTTCAACTCTCCCCTCCTCTATTTCTTTTCTTCCCTCCTTCCTCTCTTGCTCTGCTATGTTACCATTGGCTTCATCTTCTCCTCCTTGCTGTTCTCCCTCCTCACTGACAGCAGGATTGACATCATAAGTTAATGCCTTGATGTCATCCTTAGCTGTCATATTTCTAAAAACTTCCCATGCTATAGGGATTGTAAGGGTATGGAGGGCTTCTTCTACTAGGATCTTGATTAGGCCATGGTGAGATAGCTATTGTGAATTTCCTGCTTGTACCTTGGTGCTGGAGTCAATGAGGGACTGAAGGAGAAAGTAAGGGATATTGAGCTTTTGATGTGCTAGGGTATTCATGCCATATCTCAATTCTTGGAGGATTCTGAAATGATATCCATAAATAATGTTGTGCCTCCCCTCACAAGAAATGTATTTGATCACTTGGTAGCTAACCTCATCCCAGGAATATGGTATACTAGCCCTCCTAATTCCATTTTTGTCTTCAACAGGGGTTTCATTATCTTGGAAAAATTTCCTCTTGGCAACTTGGCCAATTAGTTTCTCATCTTTACTCCAAGGAAACCCAAGAGGAAGGGTAGTGAACCTACTAATGAATTTAGGGGTTATTTCAATGGAGAGGCCTCTAATGGTTACAATAGCATGAGTTATTGTGTGAGGGACTAGAGAGAGCAAATTCATGGGCAATTTCATCATCAAAGCCTCTAAACTTCTGAAAGAAATTCATCCAATTTTCCCTTGTAAATATTTCCACCACTTAAGGATGTGCATGGAGTCTAGTAGAGTTAGTGGGCTCTTTTCTCATAAATCCCCTGTCATACTACCTGTACTTCTTTTGAAAAACTAGATATGGAGGTGGAGACAAAGAATTTTGAGTGAAATAGAAAAACAGAGGGGACTGTGTTTTTTTTTAAAGAACATAATTTTTTTTTATGTATTTCTACCCTCTTAAAGACTCATTTTATCTTCAATTTAAGACCAATTCTTTCACATTTTGATATTCAACAGAGGGAATTCATGAACCCTACCTCTTCAAATTGAAATTCATGCCAAAAATCATGTTTTCTCCCTTCAAAATGACTCATTGCCCCTCCTGTAGAAGCCCACTGTCCCTCCTGTAGATTTCCTGTAGGTGCTCCTACAGAAAATGCCGAGAGAAAAAAATAGGGAGGAAATCGATGGAGGATGGTGGACACGAGGTTGTGGGGGCATAATAAGGCAACTATGTGGCTGAGTTATGAGGAGAAATTGAAGAAAAGTTGGTGAGAATGCGCGGGGAGGAGTGCTCATTACCTTTTATGGCTGTTTTCGATTATGAGTGCTAAGCTGGCAAGGTCTACGTTGCCTAGATTAGGACCATTGGTCCCCACCTGCTCGATCATCATGACTCCCCTCATAATCATCCCCACATCATTGCATCAGAGTTAACTATTCCTCCCATTACCTGTCCTTCACATCTTTTGCTTGAGTTGATTGTGCGCACGTGTGGGTGATATCTGGGTTAAGTAGAGTCAACTAAATGAAGGTGGCCAAGTTAACTGGCCACCTTTCCCTCTTTCGATTTTAACCATCTCATTGCCTTTGTATGATTTCTAATTACACAAATGTAGATAGAGGAGTGTTTACCTATGATAAAAGTGTATTTGCTACCATTGACTGTGAGGTGTTGTGGCTTTCTCTGCTGCATGCCTTCATTTTCCTTCATGCATGTTGTCCTTGCTTGCTGATGTGTTGTTGTGTGTTTTTGCAGGTTCTTCTTTTGCTGGAGTTGAGTTGCATGTGCCTTTTCAACCTTCAGATGTGTTGTCCCTTGCTGCTGGTGCTGGACTTCTATGGGATCAACTGCTACAAGAATTCCTACAAGAGCTCCTGTAGCTGCTTCTCCCCTTGAAACTTCAACTATTTCCCTGTGCTTGGAGCTCGAGAATGATGCCAGAGGTGGAGATGAATGATGGAGGGATAGTAGGTAAGCTTTAGGTAAAGTTAATGGTGCCTTTTCCTCTTATTTTTTTTTTTTCAAAATTGAAAAACTGTTTTTCTGTGTTTTTTCCTTGGGAAGGGAAAAATAAATAAATAATAATGATGCTTGGAGTGTGATGCAGGCTTGGAAATGATGGCAAGGAGGTTTGAAGATGGTAAGAGGGATTATAGGTTCCTCATGAAGCTTTTCTTGTCCCTCAAACTACCTCCTATAGACACTTTTGGCTATCTATAATTCCTATAGGAACCTCTTGTAGAAAAAACAGAGCCTCCTATAGAAAACACAGTTTTGGAAGAAGAGGCACAGTGTGGTGAAAGAGATGCCAAAAATGATGGAGGAAGGTGTGGAGAAGATGAGATGGATGCTGGTATGAATTTCAGGGTCCCCTTGGCACCTTCTTCTGCTCTCTGTAGTCCTCCTGCAAACCTGTAATGCAATAAAAATTCATTTTTTCTTTCTCTCATTTTTTTGAAAACGACTAGGGTGCCTCAGAGAGGTTTTCACTTTAATTGCCTACCCCGGGTGCCTCCAAGGGAGGTTTTCACCTAGGGATCTTATTCTTTCCCCCCCTTTTTTTTTATTTGACATCACTGGGCAGCCTTAGAAGAGGTTTTCAACCCAATGATGGGACTCAAGTGCCTCATGGGGGTTTTCACTTGAGTCCTTATTTTTTCTCTTTTTTCTTCAGTGAGTGGGTGAAGTGGAAGCTAAGACATGCTCCACTACCATCACTGTTTTATTCAAATCTTCAATAAACTCTCACTTGGAGAGGGGTTTCTTGTATACTTCCAATCGATGTCCATTGACAAGCATGCAGATGGCTTCATCATCAATGGTTCTGATCAGAACTGAGCCATTGTCATTGCATTTCTCCATAGTGTAGGGTCCCAACCATCTTGTCCTCAGCTTGCCTTTGAAATCCTTATATCTTGAATCATCGAGTAGTGCCCAATCTCCCTCTTGGAATTGCTTCTCCCTAATATTTCTGTCATGCCATATCTTTCTCTAAAGCTGAACTATCTCTGTATGGAGAAGTGATTTCAATCTGTATTCAGCTGAAGTAATCTCTTCTTTTGTGCATGGCTAAGGTTTAGGTCCAGCTGAGCTTCCATCCTTAGGATATTGAATTTAAACTCTATTGACAGCAAAGCCTTCTTCCCATAGACCAATTCCTAGGGTGTGAACCCAGTGGTGGTCTTCCATGTTGTGTTGTAGGCCCAAGTGGCCTCAACTAATCTGTCTGCCCAGCCTTTTCTACTACTGCTCACTACCTTGGTTAGGATCCCTTCCAATGCTCTGTTAGTGACCTCCACTTGCCCATTGGCTTGTGGATGGTAATGGGGTGGAAGTCTTGTGCTTGACCTTATGATGTGTGAGTAGGTCTTCAATCAGGTTGGAAGTGAACTGACTGCCTTGGTCTGTGACCAACTTTCTCAGATACACGAACTTGTAGAATATGTTTTCCCTAAAAAACTCAGCTAATTTTTCCTATGTCACTGCTTTGATTACTTTTGTCTTTGCCCACTTTGTCAGGTTGTCGATGCACACAATGATGTACTGCTTCTGCTTTGAAGGGGGGTTGATAGGCCCCACAAAGTCTATGCCCCACTTCTCAAATGGCTCAAAGGTCACTTGAGGTTGCATGGGAATTCCATCCTTTGGAGTGGGTTTCCCCATCCTCTAACACCGATCACACTGGCTCATGTATCTCCTCACATCCTGATGAGGAGTGGGCCAGTAGTAGCCTGCTTGCAATATCTTGAAGGCGGTTCTCCTTGCTGCAAAATGACCTCCACAAGGCTTGTCATGACAGGTCAGGAGGATGTCAAAGACTTCCTCCTCCCTGACGCATCTTCTCAAGATTTTATCTAGGCCATGTTTGAAGAGATTGCCTCCAATCCAAGTGAAAGGGGTGCTTTTCCTTACTATCTTGCTCTTCTCTTTTGAGGATAGGTGTGGTGGGAATTGTGTTGAAACCAAGTAGTTTGCTATATCAGCAAACCATGGAGAGAGTACTGATATAGAAAATAGGTGTTCATCTAGCATTTGGTCATTCACCATTCCTTCTTCACCTACAGGAAATTTACTCTAGACAAAAAGTCAGCAACAACATTCGCTTTACCAAGCTGATCAATAATGGTCAGATCAAACTGCTGCAGTAAAAGCAACCATCTAATAATGCGAGCATTTACATCTTGTTTTTCATTAAATATCTAATTGTAGCATGATCAGTGTGCACAAAGGTTCGATAGCCTGTGATATAATGTATGAATTTGGTTAAGGAATGCACGACAGTCTAGGAGTTCCTTCTCTGTCACTGTATAGTTTAACTCTGTCTTTGACAAGTTTTTGCTTATAAAGTATATGGCATAAGGTAACTTTCCATCAATTTGTCCTAAGGCTACTCCTATTGCTTTGTTCGAGGCATCTGTGTGAATGTGAAAGGATAGGGCCTAGTTTAGGCCTCTGAGAATTGGGGCAATCACTAGCTTTCTCTTCAAGGTATCTAGGGCTTCTTAACAATTTTCCGACCATATGAACTCAAAATCTTTGCCTAGGAGGAAAAACAAAGGAGAGGCTAACTTGCTGAAGTCTTTAATGAATCTCCTATAATATCCAGCTAAGCCTAGGAAGCTTCTGGCATCTCTCACCTTTTGAGGGGTTGGGACCCTTTGGATGATGGAAATTTTATTGGGGTCCACTTGCAGTCCTTGTTGAGATATCGCATGACCTAGCACATTCCCTTCAGTCATCAAAACTTCACATTTTTTCTGGACTGAGGGATACACTAGGAGGTGGATTCTGAATCAAATTTTCAATCATATCATCCTCATCTTGCGGTTTTCCCCCCATGGCAATTTCTAATGTACAAAATGATGCAGAATAAACTTCATCCTCATCCTCCTCCTCCAACTAGAGAGATAGATCATGTTCTAGCAAGGGTTGGGCAGGAGGATATAGGATTAACTGCTTGGACATGTGCCCATTCTTTATGGTCATGTTCCCAGCTCAGCAGCTAATGTAGGCATCGACTGTAGCCAACCAGGGTCTCCCAGAATGAGAGGATACCCTGTGAGCTTTGCCTTTTGCTGGAGAACTAAGAAATTAGTAGGGTACTCCCAAGAATCAATGGAGACCATCACATCTTCCACAATCCCCTCACGGTCACTATGGAGCGGTCTGCTAGCTGCAACACTGTCACGGTCTCCTCAAGGAGCCTTGGAGGTTCAGTTTGAGCATGTATCCTTTGTCATCAAATTAATGGCAGCTGCCAGATCAATCAAGGTATGTGGGACCATTGTGCCATTGATGTGGACATCAACTACTGGGCTTCTAGGGTCCAGATATTTTGGACAGATTATCTGCCCCAACATCAGGTTGGACAGTTGTCCTATGACATTGATGGTTGGGGCATCTCTCTTGCACCTTCCTGGATGCCTAAAGCACTTCTCTTTGATTAACCTATTGTAGATAGGCACATCTTTTATGGCTTGGAGAAGTGGTATCTTCACACATAAGTGTTTCAATTCTCCCAGGAGTTCAGTCTCTTCTGGGGTAGGCTGGATTGTCATGGATAGTCTCTCAGGAAAGGGTGGATTTACTTTAGGTTCACTTTCCTCTTTATCTTCCTCAACCTCCCTAGGTGGAGGTTGGCTATCTGGGAGAACTTTCCTGGATTGCAAGTTAATTTCTTGAATCTCCACAGCATAAGTTGGGCATGATGGTTCCCCACTATACACTTGCTGAGCTGTATGTTGTTTGGGTTCGGATTTGGCTGGGTAGGCATTTTGGGTTGCCTTGGTGGAGAAGAAGGTAATGGTTGTGGTTGGGCAGGTGGTGGAGGCATAAGAGTAGGAAGAGAGTTGTATTGAGGCCTCCACCCCTGATGAGATGCATTCCATTGAGGCCTGAGCATAGGATTGAAATGAATAGGTGGCTGGTTGGGCATGATATTGAGATGTGAAGTACCAAGGAGGAGGTGTGGACCAGGAAGGATGAGTAGGGGGGCCCAAGACAGTATGGAGGTGACTTGGTTGGGGTTGTAGTATGCTTGAGATGTCCCTTGCATCCCCTGCTAGTATGGTCTAGGTCCATGCGGCCTCCTTTGGTTTATGTAATAGATTTGTTTAGTGACTCCTTCGGCCCCTTGGTATACAACTTTAAGTCCGGGCAAGGAAGGGCACTTATCTATAGAATGATATTCTTCACAGACTGAACAAACCTCTATAGAGTTCAATGGGCATTCATTCCTAGGATGCCTCCTGGTGCATCTAGGGCAAAAAATGGCCAAATCCCTCTCTGCTTCCTCTTGTTTTCTTTTGATATGTAAGGTATCCATTTGCATGGCAAGAGTCTGCAGCATCTCACTCTTGAAGTCTTCCAGCATGTTTCCAATTTCACCTTTAATGGATGAATTGAAAGAAGAGGTACTAGCTATGGGTTGACTCCCCCTACCTTTCTTTCTGGTTGCTCTAGAATGGTTTCTAAAAACAGTCTTTATGTCCTCATAATAGTTGGTAGATGTCTCCCCCAACTAGTAGATGGAGGGCATCTAAACCTCTCTTCATATTCTTCCAGGGACTCATCACTTCCTATGGTCATTTGGAAGATTTCTTCTTTAGTATCTTTTGACCTACAATAGCCTCAATACTTGTTGTTAAAGGCTTGCTGTATTTGAGCCCAAGTTGTGATGCTATTGCTTGGTAATCCCATGAACCAGCGCAGTGCTGCATCCTTGAGAGTAGAAGGGAACCATTTTAACTTTTGCTCATCTTCTGCATAGTCATAAGTCCGACAGATGACAACAAACTCGAACAAGAAGGTGTCAGGATCTTCTATAGTCAGACTGTGTAAGTGAGGTAGGGCTGAACAACTTATATTCTTCGTTTTGGTGTCCCCATTAGTCTCCCAAATGGGGAAGGTACCCTCTATTCTCTCTCCATTTCCCCTAGCATTTCTGTTTTCAGCGATTGGCTCGAGAGGAATGTTTTCTTCTTCTTCTTCCCCTATAGGTTCTTCAAATATGTCTGGATGCTCACCTAAGGGTTCTTCTTGATTGTATCCACCAAAGAAGAGAGAAGGTTGACTCTGTAAAGTAGTTGGGGTGTTGGGCAAAAATTTTCCTAAGTTATCTCTAATCCTACGAGGCATGAAAGGAAATATTTTTGGTTGGTTTTCTTTCCTTTTCCCCACACTGAAAGTACTTGTAGAAACTAAAATTGTGATTGAACAAAACAAATTGCAACTAGCTGAAATGAACTGGCTGAATGGAAATTTGCAAAATTGAAAAGGAAAGCAAGGAAACACAGAACTGAAAGAAAAGAAACGACTAGTCTATTTTTGCCGAAATGAACTATTAGCAAAATGTTGCAATAGGAAATAGAAGAAAGCAATAATCACAAAATACTCTAATGCTTCCTCGGCAACGGTGCCAAAAAGTGGTGAGAGCCAGTATTGTAGCAAGAATGCTGCAACTCCTGGGCTACCAACTTTACTTTTATCAACCTGGTAGTTCGTAACAAACTTGGAAGCGTCGGTATGCACAAGTACTAGTTCTCACTGCAGGTTGTCACTTGGTCAGCCGGCGCGAGATCACTAGGAGCTCAAGCCAACTTCTATAGATTTTAGAAGAAGCTCTATGTGTGATGAAAGGAAAGAAATATTACTCTACAAATGTTATTCTAACTACAGAAAGGAGAAAGACTGGAATGTAAAGCAAAACCTAGTAAACCCTAATTAACAAGCTAATTCTACTTTTGCCAAAAACACTATGAAAACCATGAAAGAAATGACATTACCTACTCAAGGAAGTAAAAAACATCTAACCATGCTATTTATGGAAGTAAATAAGCAAAAAAACATGTTTTTTGGATTTTTGTGTGTTTTTATGTGAATTTACATGCATCTAATTTATCGTGTGTGAGTGTGGCAGCGAACAGGTGGCATTAGAGGGCAGTTTTGGAGCTTGGGGGGATGTAGGATGGTGTGGATGGGTCCTAGGAGGTCTTAGGTGGCCTTCTGGAGGATTTTCCCACACTCGGCTTTCAAAAGAAAGCCTACAGGAAAAACTACAGGAGAACACAGGAAAACTATAGGAGGAAAACAGGGAAAATACATGGGGCCTACAAGAGGAGGCCGAGAGAAATTTCTGTTGTTTTGAGGGTGTGAGAGTGGGTAAAAAAGGTGGATGAAGGTTGGAATGAGGTGTTAGGGTGCCTAAGGTCTATCATGAATCACCAGGAGAGAGAAATATGATTGGGTTTTCTCAAGGAGAGAGGAAGAAGTTCTATGAAAAATGAAGGAAACTAGGGCAGAATTGAGGTGAGGTTTGGGAGACCTATAGGTGTGGATCAAATGGAGTGTGTGATTTCTGGTAAGCTGGCCTACTGTTGGAAGAGATCTTTTGCATAGAAACTAATAGTCAACCAAGAAAATCAAGTAACCAATGAAATGAGTGCATCCTAGGAAAAATAGAGTTTTGCATTAAAATGGCCTAAACTATGATACTATGATGTATAGAAGGAAATTCTGGAAACACTGTAAGAAAGGAAAGCATGCAAAAGGAATATTGAAAATCAGGAAGTGAAAATGATAAAGAAGATCAAAAGCAAAGCAAAAATGGACTATCAACCTACTAGAGGGCTACAAACAGTAGAAGTCCTAGGAATGAGGAAAATCTGTGTTTTTGGGGCAGCAAGAGAGTCTTTGCCTCAAATCATGGTTCTAGAGGGAGGAAGAGAGGTCAAGGCACTGTTGCTAGCCTTTTGAATCTTCTTCGATCACTACTTAACCTGCTACAGAAATCACAAATGGAAACAAGCCACTAAATCATCAAAAGCAACCTATTCTTAACCATAAGAGAAATAAATCTAACAGCAAAATAATCTACAAATTGAAGTAAAGCATACAAATACAAGTAAAGAGAAGCTTGGCTACTTGGATTGGGCCCTAACCCAAGAGCTTCAACCTTCTGAGGTAACTCAGTGCTAGCTCAAAAAGGATTCCATCTTCATTATCAAAAAATAGCAAGATTACATAAAACTGTCATAAAATAGTAAGCTCGAAATTTGAGCGGAGTTTACACAAGCAAAAAAGTTGACCCTAGTGAGGCCCTAGGCCTCTCTACTTATACATCTAAAGTTGCCAACAACTTCCTTAAAATCAGGGAGGCTTGGCTCCCAAAACTCGAGATAACTATCAATCATATTCCACTTGCTCAATTGCCTTCTAGTGTATGATTTGGCTGCTTGTACTCTAAGCTGAATGAAGGGGAATTCAAAGTGAAGAGAAATAAATGAGGGAGATTCCCTCCTATAATTCCTCTCCTTTGTCTATTTCGAGTTATTGCTGCAGTTTGACCAGTACCACTAGATCCTTGACTTTGACCTCGAAATCCATCAATAATATGCATTAAATACATGTTAGACCACATGGCATAATAACTAACTCAACTCACCCTATAAGCATAAATATAATAAAAAATCATACAATAAGCTAAGAGAATGGTTGATTTGACTAGGTTAGGAGGTAGAATGAGCTCATATAATTACCCATTTATGAGGCTCATCACACGATCTCTACATATCTGAATAAGCTCACCACTTGCAGAGATGAGCTTGGAAGTGTAGGGATCATGACAACCAATGATCACATGGTGAGTCTTGCTCTCCTCAGTCTTCCTAAGAGCTAGCATAGCTACCAAGACTCGGTAAATGGAAGAGAGAAACTTACAGATTTGAAACAAATTTGGTTGGATCTGATGCAGGAGGAGATGAGAAGAAGCACCAGAGATGGATCTTCATCAAAGCAAGATGATGAAGAAAATCTATCCTTAGTGAGTAAGGTGAGGAAAGGGAAGGGGAAGGCTTCCCATTCTAATCGATTTCTTCCCATGGTGGAAAGAAGATTGAAAAATCGAAAGTGAGATGCTTTCATTGTCATGAGGTGGGCCATTATGCTACAAATTATCCACAAAAGAAATCCAAGAAGGGATCCTCGAAGGGATCAGATGGTGAGGCACTGGCCTCACAGTTCGAATTGGATTTCACCCTCATCGCATGCATGGTTTCATCAATGGTGGGATGTGTTTGGTACCTGGACAGTGGAGCCTCATTCCACATGACTGACGACAAGAGTTTATTCAGTACCTTGGAGGAGAAGGACCTCCAGATGCGCATAGAGATGGGCGATGATGGAAAGTACCATGTTTCAGGTGAAGATATGGTTGTGTTTCAGAGGGAGCATGGAGCTCCTCTCACCCTGACTAATGTAAAGTATGTGCCTAGTTTGAAGAAGAACCTTGTGTCCGTCACTATGCTGGAAGACAAAGGCTATGATGTAGTCTTTAGTAAAGGAAAGGCATTCCTAAGATATATCGACACTGGAAAACCAAGAGGATTGGGATTCGAGTAAAGAATCTCTACAAGCTGGAGGTAGACTATTGTGCTGCATTAAGTTCCAAAGCAGAGTTGGTGCAAAGCCAAGATGTTGGCGAGCTATGGCATAGAAGATTGGGCCACTTGCACCATGGGGCTTGAAGATCATGCAGTAGATTTCTACCGAACTTCCTAAGGGAAAACTGGAGCAAGTGGATACATGCAAAGGTTGTACCTTGGGTAAGTATGAAAAATCTTCTTTTCAGGATCAAGACAATAGAGCTGGAGAAATCCTAGAGCGAGTTCATACATATGTGTGTGGACCATTCTCTACAGATTCCACTACTAAACAAAGTTACTATGTTATTTTTATTGATGATTTTTCTTGTAGATGTTGGATCTACTTCATGCAGAAGAAGGATCAAACCTTCTCAAGGTTTTGTGAGTTCAAAGCCTTGGTTGAGAAAGAATCTAGAAAGAAAATAAGGGCCTTGCAAAGTGACAATGTTGGAGAGTATGTCTCCCAACAGTTTAAGGACTTCTATGTAGCAGAAGCAATTAAACAGGAATTGACGCCACCCCATAATCCACAACAGAATGGGGTGGCCGAAAAGAAGAACATATCGATTGTGGGAGTAGCTCAGGCAATGTTGCATGACCAAAGCCTACCACTTCATTTGTGGGCTGAGGCATGCAATACAACAATATACTTGTAGAATAGAAGGATGCATTGTATACTAGGGATGAAGACACCAGTGGAGGCCTTTTCCAGGGAGAGACCAGATGTGAGTCACTTTAGGATCTTAAATCAAAGATTTATTGCAATGTGACCAAAGATGCTCAGAAGAAGCTAGAGCCAACAACTGAGTTGGGGATACTTGCGGGGTACACTGATACACCCCACAACTATCAGGTGTTCTTTCTTACCAGTTAGAGAACAGTGGTACGTAGAGATCTGAAGTTCGACGAGAAAAAAGCCATGTGAGTGTCCCTTGAGAGGGAGCTCAAGTTGCATGCAGAGGAGGAACTTTTGGTTCCAAAGGAAGAGCTTCAGACTAATGCGGAGTAGCCGCATGCAGAGGATCTAAGAGTGGAGACATCCACTCATGCAGAGTCTTCAAGAGATGGGAGGAAATGCTCAAGGGAAGCTGACAAATTGGTGATGGATGCGGGTCCAAGAGAATGTGGGACAACCATCCTCGCAGTGCAGACAAAGGAGATCACCCGAGTGGTACATTGGTTACATGGCCTTGGTTGGGGAGTGTGTAGAGACCAAACCATCTTCCTTCATTGAAGCAGTGCAACAACCAGTCTGGGTTGATGCTATGGTGGAGGAGTACGAATCCATAGTTCAGAACAATGTTTTGGATGTTGTCCCAAGACCGGAGGACAAGTCAGTGGTGAGTTCCCTATGGCTTTACAAGGTAAAGCAAGCAGCTGATGGTAGTGTGGAGAAACATAAGGCAAGGTTTGTTGCCCGTGGTTTCTCATAGGTCGAGGGGATCAACCATGATGAGACTTTTTCTCCTGTAGCAAGGTACTCATCTATCAAATTGATGTTGGCACTATCAACACTTATGGGTTGGAAGATCAATCAGATGGATGTGAAGACTACATTCCTCAATGATAAGATTAAGGAAGAGGTGTACATAGAGAAGACGGAAGGTTTTGAGACCTTCGATCATGAGTTGCATGTCTGTCGACTCAAGAGAGCTTTGTATGGGCTGAAGAAAGCACCTCGTGCTTGGTACACCAGGATTAACATCTATTTCACCGGGTTGCGATTCACTAAGAGTGAAGCAGATGTGAAGCTTTACCACATCATGGTAGAAGGTAAGCCATTGATCATTGTTCTTTATGTTGATGATCTTATATTGACAGGCGATGATCAGTTGATCAAGTCTTGCAAGGAGGACCTTGCAAGAGAGTTCGAGATGAAAGACATGGGTCTTATGCACTACTTTCTAGGCATGGAAGTGTGGTAAAAGGATGGGGAAGTGTTTGTGTCTCAAGGCAAGTATGCCAATGAGATACTCAGGAGATTCCACATGGAGAAGTGCAAGCCCATGTAGACTCCTCTAGCAGGTAACTGGAGGAAGGAGGATGCTACTTTAGGTGAGGTAGTAGCTGCTACTGTTTATCGGCAGCTTGTGGGTTCATTGATGTATCTAGTGAACACACAACCAGATTTGTGTTTTGTGGTGAACCAGCTGAGTCAAGCTATGGTTCAGCCTACCAAGCTATTTTGGAAGGCAGCGAAGCATGTGCTGAGATACATCAGAGGCACATCTCTGTATGGATTATGGTACAGATGAACAGAGGGAGTGAAGCTTCAGGGCTTCACAAATGAATATTAGGAAGGGAGTCCATTAGATCGAAAGAGCACTTCAGAAGGAATTTTCAACCTTGGCTCAACTGCAGTTTCTTGGTACAGCAGGAAATAGAGGTCAGTTGCACTTAGCTCAGCAAAGGCTGAATACATGGCTACCAGTCAGCCAACTTGTGAGGCCATTTTGATGCAGAAAATTCTAGTTGGATTGTTTGGTCAGAGGATGGATCCAACTGTGATCTATTGCGATAATCGGAGTTGTATCAAACTCTTTGAGAATCCGGTATTTCATGACAGGTCCAAGCACATCGATATCCGATATCATCATCTTCGAGACTGCGTGGTGAAGAGGATCATGTTGTTTCTGTATGTTTCGACCGAGGAGCAAGATGCAGATATTTTGACTAAGGCATTGTCAAAATGCAAATTCGAGTTCCACAGAGACAGGATTGGGGTGAATGATAATCCCTTTCTTGTTGAGACAGAGTGTTGAAAATAGCAACCAGAAATGCTAGATATAGAAGTGCTAATAATAGCATTTCTATAAATAGCATTTTGGGATACATTCCAATTTTAGTTAATCCTTGAACTAAAATTGAGAATTAAAATTAAAGATTGATCTTAGCAGTTGTTTGAAAAATAATTAATTAATTCATCTTGAGTTAATTAGTTGGAGAAAATCAAACATGAAGTCTATGTGAAGATGTGCAACAATTTTCCCTTTGATTGAGGAAGTTATCCCTTAATTAAAGTGATCAGGATGAGTTGTACTTTGAGTTGTAATTAGTTAGCTCAGTTAACTGATTTAAGTCCAATTAGATTAGTTCCAATAGTTTGTGGCACTGGTTGTGAGTTTATTTAGTTAATGCATGCATGCATGTAACTACTGTACTTCAGATAACTGAATATTATCTCATAAATAACTCATGCATGTCAGTTCAGTCAGAGACCCAGTTGAGATCAGATGATGGGACAATGTACTATCAATTGTAGGAATATTCCATTGAGGATATCTCTTGCATGATGAAGGAATTCATTCCTTGGAGATTGTGCAATTACTTTTGAGTTTGGCGAGTTGTGTGAGAGGTGAATTCACACAGGTACCAGCCAGAGGACCCCGGAGAAACTGCACAAGGAAATAGGAGGCTTGGAGGACTGGAGGAAGGCATATGTTGTGTTTATTCAGTCTATGAGTAGCATTGAGGGATTGTACTGAGAGCTGGATATCTTGTGAGCTAAAGATTTGTGTAATCCGAAGATATTTCCACTTGTATGATAATACAGAGAGTGGGGTTTTTAGTTGAGGCTTTCCCCAGAGTATTCTTTTGTGTTCATGTGTGATTGATTTCTCATTCTATGTTATATGTGTTCTAATTGATCTTGCTCAAAATCGATTAAACTTCCACAAGTTTTCTTGTAGAAGTAGATCAAGTATTTTGCTTTAATATATTGCATTCAGGTGATCTACAGTGGGAATTTCTACAAAAACACCCTCAAGTCCAACAACTTGGGACCTGCCTAAATTTTAACTAAGCCTCTTCAAATATGATTTGTTTTCTTTAATCCCATCCTTTTAAAGTCTAGTTAACAAACATTTATTTCCAATTGGACTCACTCTTATCATATCCATTCTCTACCACTTTACTTCATAATGTGTTTTATCGTAGTTTATGGTAGTTGTGTTGTCAAGTTGATTTTCCTAACAAATTCCTTGTTCTTGAATTCATCACATAACGCATATCATATATTTTACTAATACTTCACTTGGATTTAATTGTATTTAAACTACTTGACAATATTATACAACTTTTTCTAGGGTTACAAAATTGTTCGCATTTTGGACTGACTCAGAGTTGAGTTTTAGATAGAATCAATAGTTTCACCAAGTGCTAGGTTTCAAGTGCACCAAAGTTGTATAATTATTTGTATGGTGATTTTTTTTTAATTTGAATTTAATTTTATGAATTTAGATTGATTAATTTCATGACTCGCTCCATGGAAATATAATCTAAAATGCCCCTCCAAGGTTTATTTAATCTCTTTTCTACACTAAAACTTGCCATTTAAAATAAAAAGGATTGTGATTTGATTTGTATTTTTAAATTTGATTGGTAGAGAATGGATCAATCTATGATTCTCAAATTTTATTTAATAACCTAGATTAGCCTTATCCAACTGGATATATAAATCTAAACCTTTAAAAGTACATTTGATTGATTTGAAAAAAAAATAATTCAAGTTGAGCTGATTTGCATCTAACTTTGCTTTTAAGTGGTACTAGAATTTGGCTAATCTAGAAATTAGACCTGAATATCATATCTAACACTTTTCTTGGTTAAAGGATTTCATATGGTATTAAGTATGACTTGATTTAACTTTTGAATTTGATTGATTCAATGGATCGATCCATTTATTAGGCCTTTCATGAAAAACAAGTTTGACTAAAATCAAATTTCTCCTAATTGCAAAGTAGGGCCCAATTTTCGAACTAGGGAAATTTTCCTTGACCTTCCAAGCTTTCACATGATATGTTTAATATGGCCTTATTGTGAAATTGGACCTGATTTCACAATTAGGGCCTTGTTATTTTTTTCTCCTCATATAGTGGTACCGCCATGAGAATTACCCCTTATTTCAAAATTGAGTCCTAAAGAAAATAAGCACTTGATGATTTGACTAGCCTGATTTGACTTTCTTGATTATTTCAAAGGATTGCATGACTTTTGTCCCCATAAAAAATTCCCTGATCCTTGAATTGAGCCTAATTAGTGGATTAGGACCTTCAAAAATTTTTATTCATAAATATTTTAATAAAAAGCTATGAGTTAAGGTAACCAAGGCTCAAAATCGCAGTAGTTGGAAGAGACACCAAAAAATATAGCCATGTTAAGGGTTGGTGTGGCCTAGGCTGAGTGTGATACCCGAGTGATTTTGGTAGTTTAGATGCCCCTTGGTCATGGTTTCTTAGACCATGTGCTAGTTCTATAAGTCAAGAACACACTAGCAAGAAAATAAAAAAGATCTAATTTGGAAATTGAGCCTTTGGAAGGAAATAAAAGCTGACAAATTGATTAAAAATGAAGTTAAGTAGAGTAGCAAAATCAATCATGATGAAAAGATTCAAAATCTATAAAATGAAAAAAACGAGCATAAACAAACTAATTCCTAGAGCACATAAAGTAGGGGAGCACATTCCTAATATTGTTTGAAGAAGAATGTGGTGAAATAAATGATGAAAATATTGCCACATTAGAGTGAAATATTAGATACAACAATTGAAAAATGGAAGATATGACCCTTAATTTCACGACAACAAAAGCATAAGACTATCAAAATAAAAGGAAATAATAAATAATAGAGGAAAATATACATGCAATAACTGGAAAAAGAAAAGTGCAACATAATTATGCTTATATGTTAGTGGAGTGGCAAGTGTGGGAGGGTTGATATTTGACCCACAAGGAAATACAGAATTATATTTTTCTTAGAACCTATGAATAGCCACCAAAAATGAGCAAAATCTATGCATTGTACCCGAGACTTAACTTGGATTCCCTTCTTAACATTCCCAAACTCATCATTATAGGGGATTCCAAGAACACTATCAAACATCTTCAAGTAGGCTTTGGCTCCCTCTTATGCCAAATTGTCCTCAATATTTCATTATATATTTTCTCTCCTTCCCTAATTCCCCTCTATCTCCTCTTATCATGTTTGCATTAATAATCCTCATGTTGATCTCCAAGCCAATATTGCAACTCTTGGTAAAATGGGGGACCTCAAGGTTAATGGTTAAAGTTCCACCCTCCATATTCCTTGAAGGCTCCCTCTATATTAAATCATGTTTCATCAAACTTCTATGGCCTCTCTTAACCTCATATATCATTATCATATGACACCTCACTCTCTTTCCGACATCAACCTACATATCCCTTGCTTCTCTTATGTTTATTTCCCATCCTTGTTTCAATGTAAAGGTGGGATAATGCTCAAGTCATGGGTTTCAAAGGTCTATACTTTCCATAATTTTTTAGGGTGCCTTCAAGGGTGACAACACTGAAAGTTATGGCTAATCACATTATATGTCCTTCACTCAATATGTGGCTTAATCTAGGTTTGTAGCTTCAACTCTCCATGGCTTCACACAAATTCAAGGATCATGTCTTAGAGACAAATTTGGTGGTGTAATGTCCTATTTCATTGATGAGTATGGAAAAGCGAGAAATCAATGCCATAAAAACCACTCTTCAACAACTTCTCGTGGATTTGAGGAGCTTCATTCCTCACTTTACAATATTTAAATTGGTTTCTCTAATAATTTTGTGTAGGTTGATACGTCTTTAGGAATCCTAGTCTAGCACTAGTGGGCTCTTCAACAACTACAAGAAGATGAGTGTGGAGCTCTATGTTGGTAGCATAAAGAATTTTTAGTCCCAACAAGCAACAATCAAGTAGAGTTACTATACCTCATGCCACTTTGAAATAGTTTCTTCAAACTCAACAAATTGTCCTCTTCCAAACCTAAATTCTCTTGTTCTTAGCAATTTACAAGTTGGAAATCATGCATAGAAATTTTATCCTCTTCTAGGTTTCTTTACATGCAACATTTTGCTATTATTATATTGGGCATCTTCTAGAGGGACTATAAATTCAATTGTATTATATAATTTTTAATCTCTTTTCTCTATCTAAGAGTACTCCTAGAAACAATAATTATGCTTTGGAGCTTTGGCTACCAAAATGTATTTTTTTTAATGCATCTTCTTTATGAAAATTTTCCAATATAAAATATCAGCCAATTCTCATACAAAGACATTATCCTTATATGTTGTCAACAGGCTGTAGAATAATCAATGAATAAGTGTATTATTAAGGCACTCATTGTGTAATGGTCATTGGTTCAAAACCCCTAGATGTCATCTATAATCCTCAAATAAAATCTCTAGAAATAACAATGAGAAACAACCCCGTATCATATGAATACGAAACTCACCCAATTACCAATTCTTCTAATCCAAAAAAATATTATATTTATATAATTTAAAATATTAATATAATTAATATATAATGAATTATATATTATTATAATATATAGACATAACATTTTGTTGAGGTTGACCTACTAAAATAACGTAATTGAAATCCTATTACAATTTTATTATTTTAGTAACCTTTTAAGAATGAAGAGGGCATGAGTTTAAACTAGACTTAGATTTGTACAAAGCGCTTAGGCATGATAATATTTAGAACATTTTAAAAATTGTTATAATGATGCTTTATCTTGATAACACGGCACATGCAAAAATTCAAGATTTATATATGCGCAATTTCAAATTGAATGAGAATAAAAAGGAAGTTGGGATCCCAATGACGAACAATGAAGAATAAATAGAACAATGAAGAATAAATAGCTAAGTTAATGCTAAATTAGATGTTAAAATATTGTTTAACGTTAAAAGATAAATGGAGAGATTATTTATTATTTAATTTTAAGGTTACAGTTAAGTCAGAGATCAAATTGGTGTATGAGACGCTTTTGTTTTATATATGTGCAATTTCAAATTGAATGAGAATAAAAAGGAAGTTGGGATCCCAATGACGAACAATGAAGAATAAATAGCAAGTTAATACTAAATTAGATGTTAAAATATTGTTTAACGTTAAAAGATAAATGGAGATTAATTATTATTTAATTTTAAGGTTACAGTTAAGTCAGAGATCAAATTGGTGTATGAGACGCTTTTGTTTATGGGACAAGGGACTCACTTTTGCAGCAATTTAATTGCTAAGTTTACGAAAGCATTTATATTCTACCCCTATAGTTTTGAACCTGTGACCTTTCAAGAGGAAACACATGCTCTTAACCATTAAGCCCACTCAAAATGTATGGTTAATGTTTTATGTTCTCTCATGGACATTTCGAATAGCGAGATGTCTAAGAATTAAAAGTTCAAAACAATAATTGAGCCATAAGCAACAATTTTATTTATATATAAAGGCAATAAGAATTAGAGATATTATGATTGTTTTCGGAGCTATTAATTGAGATTTGAAGTATTAATTGAGATTTGAAGTATTAACTAAGAAACATAAAGGAGTGTTTTGACAGATAAATAAAATTATAAGAGTGTAAAATGACAATAAATAAAATTATCAAGTAATGTATGATAATAAATATAGACTAAGGAATGAATGTTAACTATAAATAATTTAATTAAAAAATTATATTGATTTTTTCACATTCAACTATATTATTTAAAATAAATAATTTTATTAAAAAATTATATTTTAATTTTTTTAAAACTGAAATTGACTAAAGTAAATATAACTAAAGTTTTCAAAAATATATATTACATAGGGTAACGTTTAGGAAGAGGGGAACTGTTAGGAAGTGGAATTAAACTATTGTTTATCTAAGAGGAGTTGAGAAGGCCATTTGTGAAAGAAGAGAATTAAAGAGAAAATATTAAGAAAGAAAGGTTTTTTCGAAACATATCTAAGAGAAGTTGAGGAGAAAATTTGTTAAAGAAGAGAACTAAAAAGTTTATTACGAAAGAATGGTTTTTTTGCAAAAGTTATGAGAGACTTTTATAAATGTAATTTTGTTTAAAAGGGAAGAGTTTTGATTGTTTCATTTTTTCTAAAATTTATTTATAAAATTTTAATGAATTTAAAACACATATTGACCAAGCTAGTATGGGAGAAAGATTTTCACTTTAATAATACTAGTGTGCATTTTTTTTCTTTATTATGGTAAGCATTCGAGTTGTAATAAGAATGTTTCTTCAAAATGTAGATTATTGTCATGTATAAAAAATGCACAATTGTTTTTATTTTTCTTTCTTATATTTTTCCAAACCGAATTCATAAGAATATATTTAGTTGGTTATTTTAGATTGTTCTATTTTTTTACATTTAGTTATTTATATTTTTACTTATATTAGTTTAGTAATTTTATTGTTAAAGGTAAAAGAAGTTATATATTTAGTGATATACTTACATTACAAATTACTCCCCTCACAATTAGGAAATATTATAATAGTTTTTCACTTTGCTAATATCACATTGAACCTATAATGGCCAATTCATGACCTCCCAAGAGAGGAAGTTGATTTCTTGACAAAATTTGATGGTGAAAGAAGTACCATATCATTTGAACGCATTTGGAAATACGAATCCATGTTAAATTTGTTTAATGTTATTCATGTAGATGCAATATGTAGATTGTCTAGATTGTCTCCTTTCACCTTTAAATGTAGAGTTTTATAATCATTACACAATTTAAAACCAGTCTCAATTTATAATAGTCTTTGAAAATTTATGGTGAAGATTATTGTTTGTTTGAAGTGCTATAGGAATTCAATGAAATGAATGTAGCAAATGAGGAATCTATTTGAGATTTCAACGCACATTTTTGTCAATCTTATTATCACTTCGATGATAACCACAAATCTCAAAAGCATCGTTATGTTCATTATACAAAAGAGTATAATTGACCAATGAAGCCTTCAAGGAAGTTCTAATTCTTAAAAATGATTTAAAAAAGTACCCCTTACACTTGTTTTCTTTTGATTTCAAAGATGAAAATCCCTTACTTAAAGAAAACATAGTCCAACCATTCTATCATAAATGATCATTTCACTTAGTGGTAGGATGATTGCCCAACTGCATCATCTAAATTCACTTGTTACTGAGAGATGCTGGAAAATTCATGCCATTATGGTCAAAGGTCGATTCAGTTCCTTAAATTCTTTCATGAACTAGTTTAACCATTGAAAGGTGCTTGGGCCGATCCATGGAGGAAGAACTTCAAGGGTAAATATTTGGTTGCATAATGCATAAAGAATATTTTACAATGAGAGTGCATGCTAAAAATGAATCAAAGGAAAACAAAATTTCTAAAGGATCAAGTTAAGGACATTCTTAATGAATTCATGCTCTTACAAGATAACACGAATAAAAAAAAGGTTGTGAAAAAAGAGGAAAATGGTAGGAATTACATATAAAACACCAACTCATTTCAAAGGTGAAGACAAGGCCAATTGTAAAGTTGATTAGAAAAGTTCATTATGACATTTCTTACATACACCCTTATGTATGGTGAATGCTTTACATTGACTCTTTTTTGTTTAAACTATAATTCTACAATTTTAAAAAGGAATCATAGCCCAAATGCTTTTGATGATTTATTGATTGGTGAATATGTACTTGATGCTTATAATCACTTCTCCTTCTTAGAATTTTGAAGCATAAACAAAATCAAATATTTCAAGTTTGAACGATATGGAAGCTAAAGATGATGAGCTCTTTTCCATCGATAAAGATACCTATTGACCTGTAAAGTATTTTGGATATTCCGCTAGATAGTTTGTCACAATATATCTATTAAAAGAATTTGAAATCTATATTATGAAGGTTAATTCCTTTATATTCCATATCTATTATTACTAATTTTGTTATTTATGCATGCAATATATAAAATGCAGAAAATAGAGAACATATAAAAAACAACCAGTCACAAAACACAATGAACACCAATATATCCTTGGGAAACCTTTTTGCAAGGAAACCTATCTAGAAGGTGACACTGTTATGCTCTCATTTGTCTAGAATGGAAATGGTGCAAATGCAATGGATTAGGAACTCTCAGTGGAGTTACCTAAGACATGTGGCCCATGGGTTACTATAGAAAACAAACCCCATCTATTATGCTATCTACCTATCCACACTCAACTACTCTGCTACTGCTATACAGAAAAATGCACTCTAATAGAAGGGAACCCATTTTTATCATAGTGTCCCAATTGTAACATAGCTCAATAGGAAACTAGGGTTTCAATTTGACTCGTTCAATCTCAATATGAGTTACAAATCGATCCTTCTACAATATTCTTAATAGCCAATGGATATCCCATTTTGTATGAGTAACATGGATTGATGTGGCATCCTCTCAAATTATGGTGGTCAATCACAATAGGTTAACTTTTGATAAAATAACTTTCTGATACATACTGTGATTGAGGTGATTATTCCATCGTATATTATGAAATGTAGGCCCTTATTAAGTTTAGGACTAAAAAAAGTGGTCATTTAAGGCCTCAAAATGGCTCTTGAATTTTTTTTGCCCCAAATTTTCCGAACTTTGACCACTAGCAAAAATGACCTATAAGTTGATTTCTCTAATTTTCCCAAATGAAAGCATCAAGATGAATGACACAAATTATAATGATCTAATATGGATCACCTATTCACCATCTTGTTTGAAAAATGAAGAAGTTGGATCTCATGCTTTTATTTTACCTTTTTAAAAAACCTAAGGTATGCCTAGAATCAAATGTTAGAATCTTAAATGATAGTGGATTTGAAAATAAAAAGTTAATTCTAATTTACAATCCACTAAAACAAGAAAAAATGGATACCTTCCAACCATTGGATGTGAAGAAGAGAATATTCTCCCAGACTATTTCCAATAACTTCATATGAAAGAATCTTTGTTGGAGTACTCTCTCAATTTAATTATATTGATGTAAACCAGTAAATTTGTATCCAATTGCCCCACAAAAAAGAGCCACAAATAGTTGATTGGTGAAATTTCATCCCTAAAAACTACCTTGAAGTTGAGGAAGATGGATCTATAATTTTGGTAAATTAATAATTCACTACAGAGGCAACTTTGATCTTTGCCTGAAAAATGTGTGGAATTAAAATTGATAGGCTCAACTACACTAGAAAGGAATGATGAAGTTTTTGATGCAATGGAATTATGGATATGATAAAAGTTTAGTCAAATTTCAAGATCCCAAGATAGAAAATTTGATTGAATAGTGTTTATACCTAGATCTACCATGTTCCATAATAATTTGAAATATAATATTTCATCTATTCAACATCAGAGTCTCGTTTAGGGCATTAACCATATGCATGGATGGTTATAATTGGCATTATAACTTCACTCAACATGTGTCTACTAGTGTTAGCACTGGGTGTAGAATACATTTGATTTTATATTTGTAGAATAGGTTTGCTTTCATTTAGCCTATGTATGTAATTATTTTTCTCTTTCAATTTCTCCTGAAGAATAAATGCATGCTAATTTCAGTTTCGTCTTTTTTATGAACATTTTACTTCCATTCCAAGATAGTTTTTGCTAGCTCATTGATCTTCGAAGTTAAACTTGTGCTCGTTCTTGCTTTGGGTTCTCAAAATTTTTCTACCCTACAACTTATTCATGCTCCTATATAATTGAAGGATTATTTTTAGTCTAATGTATGAAGTTGGTGTAAGAATCTACGTTCTAGATGAACTATTGAAAAGGGAAGTTGCTAACCAATATTGTTTCTTTCTTTGTTCCTCGTAGGAAAAAATTATAAGGTGAAAAATCAAGCGAGAGACATCTAATATGGTATGAAATTTTCATTGAGTTTCATTCATCTACCTTTCCAAATAAATCAATATGAAATAGAAATCATCTAGTGACAACAAAGTGCTAAAAATTATGAAGACAAGTTATTTACCTTTAT